>OX637695.1:75566710-76995679 GCA_951802165.1 Adalia decempunctata
TTGTTTGTATATTGAGACAATTCACATTGCTTGAGATTTCGTTATCAATGAAAATGTTCTCCAAGAAATCCAGTCGGGTGAAGTTTTTTGTATTCGTCTGCAATAGGATTTTTGAGTTTTCTTGAGGGCTGAAATAGTGCTTGTTGAATGACAGGTGGTGACCAAAAACAGACTTGTCCACGTTTTTTATATGTTCCTGTATTCTCGTTCTGAGGGGTCTGCAAGTTCTTCCGATATAAGAGGCGTCACAATCTCCGCAATTAAGTTTGTATACTCCACTTTTGTCCAGTGCGCAAGTTTTTTCTTTGTTATTAACTAGAATCTGCCCAAGAGTGTTAATGGGTTTTGTTGACACCTCTATATTGGGGAAATGTTGTTTCAGGGTTTTCACTGATTTCTCAACGAGTTTTTTGTCGAAGTGGGGGATTGAAAAGTATTTTTTATCTCCGTCTTCAGGAATTCTCGGGTATGCACGTTGTGTGGTCTGTTTTGCCCGTTTTTTCTTTATTAATGAATCGACCATATCAGGATCATATCCGTTGTTTACAGCTATTTGTTTTATTCTATTTAGTTCCAATTTGTAGTTTTCCGGGGGTAATGGGATTGAAAGTAGTCTGTTTGTGTAAGAATGGAAAGCTGCCAATTTTTGATGTCTAGAATGGTTAGAGGCTGCGTGTATGACATGGTCCGTTTGTGTGGACTTGCAGAATATATCAAAAATAAATCCAACATTATCCTTTATAATTGTGACATCTAAGAAATTTATTCGGTTGTTCTTTTCTAGTTCAATGGTGAACTCAATATTGGGGTGGAGTTTGTTTATGTCCGTTAGAAGGTCTTGAGGTGTTCCTTGACCATTCCTCAGGATTACGAAAACGTCGTCAACATATCTTCTCCAAAGTAGGATCTGCCTTCTGTGTCTAGCCATTATCTGTTGTTCTAAAAAATTCATAAATACGTCTGATAGGAATTGAGACAAAGGATTCCCCATGGCTAATCCGTCTTCCTGCTCGTAAAAGTTACCGTTGAAAATGAAATAGTTTTGAGAAAGACAAAAGTTTAAGAGTGTCAGAAGATCTATTCACTATATTCCTGAATGAGTTTTTCCAGGATATCCCGTGTAATATCGTCCAAATGATCGAAACAAAATCCGGCAGCACCCCAGTCTTTGTTTTCGAACGATATTTTCTCGATCCTAAATGCATCCTGATCTTCTTTCTCCACCTCGCAAGTTACCGCCTTCGCGAGTGTCTGTCTCTTCTGCAACTTAACTTCCCTATTGGATACATTTATTATCTTGATCCAAAACCGTTCCCTATTCGTCGTGAGACAGTTTGCGACATATACTTGAGCGATACCCAACTCCATGGGTTCGCAGACTATGTCCGTCCCCTTTATTTCCTTCCTCAATTTGGCCTCTACCACCATTTCCGAACGTGCGGGGATAGTAACCCCTGATATCAGCAAAACTTCGGTTTCCCAGATACCATCTTCCTCTATGGTTGACTTCCTTCTAACGTGTTCCTTAAGTCCTAATCCCTCGGCGCAGTCTCCGCCCTTCTTCCTGTTCCCATCGGTGCCCAGAGTCGAAAGTAAATTTCGATCCCAACGTAGCACCCCTTCGTTAATCTCTTTCGTCATGGTGACGTCACCATTCCATTCCCTTATGGTGTCACCCTTCGACAGCCCATTGCTGTCGGCTCCCTCGGCACCCTCCGTTTTGGTGCTAACACTGGTATTCCTCCTTCCAGTCCTAATAAAATCCCTAACTTCAAAGGGACCTTCGGTCTGGGTACCGAACTCCCTAAATACTTTGTCAAACTTGACCTTTACTACTTTTTCCTTAATGTCCTCCCGGACTTTCCCTTGCACGTAAAAACGTTCCTTTTTCCCACTGTTCTCATGACAGTCTTCCCTGGGGAAGTGGCCTCTTAGAGCCTGCCTTCCTCGTTGTACCATCCCGGTAATCTCCTCCACTTCCTCACCTTCCATACAGGTTTGTTCCTCTATATCCTCCTTCCTCCATAATTCAAATTTCCTTCCCCACATCCAGACTGATGGGTTTTCTTCATAGCTGATGTGGGCCTGATTGGCCTTAAGGAAATCCCTTCCCAGGATGACTTGGACGTTCCCTAACGTCGAATCATCACATATAACTGCCGTCCAATTCGCTCCCAATCGCTCTCCTTCTGGTCCTATAAATAAATTTGCCGTACCCCAAGTGCTTAAGTTATGTCCTGACACGCTAGTCAATTTTAATCCTATATCACCGCCGTTCACCTGATTCTCCGGAATCAGTCCCCTTTTTACGAGAGTCACCGCTGCCCCTGTATCCACCAAACAAAAACTCGACCTTCCATTGATATTCAATCGTAAAATATGTGCCGCGTCATATGATCCTACGGAATTCACTTCCGGGATCATCATGACCGAACGCTGTCTAGAATTCCCCTCCTGTACTTTGTTTGTTGGTGACTCTCGCTTACTCTGTCTTTCTATCAGTCTCCGGCCTTCGCCCCGACAGCTGGACTCAGGCCCGCGAAGTTTAAATTCTCCGTTCGGAAATTATTCGTCGGTCGCGGTTGTTTTGGAATTGCGCCGGTGGACGGCGCATTCGACGAGGCACCGAGGTGGTCCCTGTTACTGGAGTACCTCGGAGTCCTCGGACTCCTATTATCTCCTGGACGTTGACCCCAGGAAGCGTTCGCCTCCTCTCTTCTCCACGATCCATTCTGAGAACGGGGATTTGGCCCCTGTCCTCGAGCCACATTTTTCCTGGGACATTCCCTCGCCCAATGTCCCTGTTGGTTGCAGTTATGACACGCGCCTTGT
This sequence comes from Adalia decempunctata, assembly GCA_951802165.1. Lineage (NCBI taxonomy): Eukaryota > Metazoa > Arthropoda > Insecta > Coleoptera > Coccinellidae > Adalia > Adalia decempunctata. Next base: position 75,569,543 of record OX637695.1, read on the forward strand.
GTCATTGATCCGTTTTGCCTATTGTTCCGGCATTCCCTCGCGAAATGGCCTATCCGACCACAAGAGTGACATGTCCTTGCATTACTCTTTTCTCCGCTCCCTCGATTCTGCCTTATACTCCTACACTCCTTCGCGGTGTGACCTTCCTTTTCGCAAAATTGACACACTTTTTCGGTGTCAACCGTCGATACCCTCATATTTGCCAACCTCCCTTGCAACATCCTACTAGTGGTCTCCTGCAGCCTAACAAGTTCCTCCGCCTTTTCCAAATCCAAGTTCTCCTCTTTCAACAACAAAATTCCTGTTTCCTTCATTACGTCCTTCCTTAATCCTATCTTAAATTGATTCAACATTAATTCCCGGTTCTTCTTTCTTATTCCAGGTTCTTCATCCCTTAATGCTCCAGCCAAATCTTCGCTTAATAGACTTGCTCCCACCGTGCGTAATCTAGTGCAGAACGAGGACACATCCTCGTCTTGTCGCTGATAACATCGACTCAGATTCCACTGATTTTCTCCCGGCAACCTAACCGTCGTAAATTTCTTAACAAATCTCTTCTTTAGCTCATTATAATCCAGGGCATCAAGCGCGACATCGGACTTGAAGAAGCTGTAAGCATCTCCTACAAGCTTAAGTTTTAGGAGAGTAAGGGTGTCCTTTTCATTCCATCCATCCAATTTTGACCGCAACTCTAATTTCTCAAAGTACCTCATCGCATCTTTCCCGGAAAAACTCTCCAAAGTAGTCGAGAGCATACCTAGCGAGTACATAGGTGTTACTTGACCCGCGGGAACATTCACGTTGGATGCGCCAGCTGGTTGAGCCATTTTTCAAAAATTTAACCAAAACCCAATTATCTTAACCAAAATATGATTTTTTTTTTAATGTATTCAATGAATTATTTACTTTCCAAATCAATGAATAATTTGAAATTCTCACCCTCAAATTCCAACAGAACTGATATACGCTCAAGATTACGACTTCAACTTTCACGAATTAGAAAAAAATAGCAAAATGATACCCTAATGATCCCAATTCAAACAGCCTTACCCAAAACACCAAAATAAAACGAATCACCTGGAAACGAGTTCAAAAAGACCAACACCAACAAAAAATTCAAAAAAAATCTGGCAAAATGATGTAACCAAAAAAATAAGAAAATCACCAAGTGTCGAATTCCTGAAAAAGAGAAAAAAAAAAAAAAGTACGCAAAACCACCTGAAATAAAAATAATTCAAATTTTTATTCTAAAACTCAAAAGATCACGATCAGCGGCTCATCAACTAAAATTTCAACCAAATTTTTACTTTTCCCGACTTCTGAACTTTCAAAATGAACTCAACTTGAAAAGATAAAAATTTCCCTTCTATCAAAGTGTTTCCCAAAATTTCAAACTCAAGTTAAAACAAGGAAAGCCAAATTCAATTATTCTTCAAATCAAACTCAATACAAAACCGAATGATGTTACTTTATGAAAATAGAATTATTCGAGATTCAGACGAAATCCCAAAAACAAAACAAAATTTTCACGCAATACGCCCTGAAAAAAAAATTAATCAAAATTTCAATCAATCGATAAAGGCACAATAATTTTCAGAAAATCAAAAATAACCCTCCTGAAACAAAATTTGATCCGCTATATCACCAACAGAAAAAACCAACACCTTCAAACAAAATCAAGCAAATGGATAGAGTAACCAAAAGAAAATTTTTCGTGCAATACGCCCTGAAAAAAAAATTCAATCAAAATTTCAATCAATCGATAAAGGCACAATAATTTTCAGAAAATCAAAAATAACCTTCCTGAAACAAAATTTGATCACACACGTTCAACAATCAGAAAATTCAACGTCCTGAAAGAAAAAACAATGTCCTGAAAGAAAAATAAATGTCCTGTGAGAACGAACGTATGCCTTTTTCCCTATAAAGCCGCAATGAATCTAAAACCTCTCTAAAGTCTTAAAATCTCAATATCAACTTGACTCTATCAAAAATCCTTCACATAAAATGATAGAACATCACAGAAATATGAACTGTTCTATAATAATTTCAAAAAAAAAGAAAACTCGAATTTATCCAAAGAAAAACCAATTGTATTTACTCAATTCTTCAATAGCTCATAAAAAAAAATCTTTAGGTCAATAATTTTTTACTCTACTTTAATTCAATCCTAAATTCTGTCCCTACCAATTGCAATTTTTAAAACTTAATTTCAAATTCATAGGCATATACGTTCATACAGAAAATATAATCCAATTCAACATAAGAACCTGAAAACCTTCATCCGGAAATCTTCCAACAAGTCAATACACACTATCTCGATCACCCATAAAACAACAGGATAAAATTCCCTATACCTCGAAATTTCTCTGAATTTCTCAAAATCTCATTAAAAAATCTCCCTTGAAAATTTAACACATTTGACTCCAGAAATCTTTACATTCACACTGATGCGACATACACAAACCAAAAACTTTTTATCTACCGGAAAAATTTAACGTATTACAAAAGAAAAACTCTCCCCCAGAAAATTAAACACATCCCACCGCTGTCACCATATGTAAAAAGCACCCTCTTTGTGATTTGACGGAAGAGCGGCTTTCCACCAATCAAGGGTGTTATTACTTAAAGAAAAGAAAAGATGTTATTTTAATTTTGAAGTTCTTTCTCCAGAAGGGAGAAAGTGTGGGATCGGCCCAACGCACTTGGGTCGGGACTTAGTGTTTAAAAATATTCTCTAGGGAGAGGGATGATAAATGAAACTTTTTGGGTTAAATTTAAGACGTATATTAAACCAAATCAACTACACAAATTCTCACCAAATTAGATATGTGTTACTTAAATCAAATGATTTAAATTATTAAATGTTCGGATATTTCTTAATTCGAAAGGAAATAATCCCATCAAATAAAACTTCACATAGATAAGGGAAAACTCAACAATAGTTTCCTTATGATCTTTCAAATGAACATGAGTTTTCTCAGCAGGAAAACTCCACTTAGACCTTCAACTACTTAAGGGTGATTACAAAGATTATAATACGTCTTAAGAAAAAAAAAATACGAATTTGTGAAATTATGACTTATAGAAGATTTCAGGACCCTGGACTATAAATATATTTTGGGCGGGCATGCGGCTTTTCTACCAATCCTCAAAAATAGCTAAGCATAAACAATTTATCTGACCTTTTTCCTGAACCAATAATCCCAAGAACGATGAACCTAGGAGGATAATTCTACGACGATGCTTCTTTCCTGAAACAGACAGATTAGACACGAAACACGACACCCACACGTTTTCGCCAAATTGACCTTCACTCCCGAATATACCGACGATACGCAATCTAAATAATTCCAAGTAATTTTGGACACTTTACCAATTACGACTTAACACTTTTTTATATGTCCCTGTTTGAGACTGATTTTCCAAAACTTCAAAAGAAGCCAAGATCTATGAGTTACCCTAATGCCGTCTTCCGAATAACTAACTCTTTTTCGTTCCAGACTTCCCCGTCTGCCTTATTCTTCGTTTTCTTCCGAGACCAATTAAATTGAAGATTTTTCCTCCATCGATACTTCGAAACCAATCAAACCAAAACTTCTACCATCTTTGTTTTTATGAACCAATCAAATTAAAGATTTTTTCTGCTTCCCACCTTCTTTTTGAGATATCGCAGTTGAATTTTATTCCTGTCATCGTGTGCAGTAATTGCAACCAAATTCGTGGGACAATTATAATTTATCATTTAGTTCTCTAAATAAACTTAAACTGAAAATCAACAATTTCGGTCGTTAATGTCTCGCCAGACATTCCTATGTGGGCTTGATAAACGATCCATTAATTTTTCTAACACAAGGCTATTAAATTTCAGAAGTTGAAGTGGAAAATACCGGTTAAATATTACAGGAAAGAAAACGTTCAAGTCCCAATTTTCAAGACATGTCTGTTTTATAGTTTCAAAAATTATCTCCCCTATTACAGGATATTACAAGTAAATGACAATTATAAATTTGAACAGAGATCTTTTACGAGTCTTGTCAATTGAAAACTTCGATATTTATGCAAATCAAGATGGCTTTCACCCATTAGGGAAAAGTACCCAAATATGGTGTTTCCCGGAATTACTTTGTGGTAATCTAGCAAGATTCCGACCCAAATCTCTAAAACTGGTGCTTCCTGGAATTACCTTGCCGCAATCTCGAGCATCCGAAAAAGAAATCATTTAGTAGATAATAATATAAAAACAAAACAAAATAAAAAAAAGTAGGGTAAGTCGGATATAAAATGTTTATGATTGCAAATCATAACAGAAATTTTGCACTAGAGTTTCTGAGGAAAAAAGTTTTAATGTGGAAATTGATGACTCAAATTATTGAATCATTTCTATCCAGTACCATACACAGTCCATTCCAAGTACGATTCTGGCAGTCTCTTAGGGTATTAAAAGGGAGCGTTGTTATGACCGTTTGACCAATTGAAGCTTTATTGTGCGCAAACCAGACGATTCAGTTTGTTTACAAAGCTCCTTCTTATATTTGAACGGACTATAGATAACTGATGCCGTTATTAGACGGCTCGAAGTTAATTTTCATGATGAAAACAGCATATTCATGTTCGACTGTGTTTTCGCAACTGAGTATCTGGGAAATAGTGTTTATTTTATTCCTTGTCAAACGAATTTTCCTCAAACACTTTTGTAACGTAGAATTTAATGGCGTCAGTGGTTTTTCCAAAAAACTTACATATCACAAGATACACTGCGCAAAAAAATTAACGCACATTCTGAAAATCTCAATTTTAAAGAAAGTTAACTCTACATTGACTTGATAACTTATTTTTTATGTTCTCTCGGGAAGGTTTTGAAAGAAACATGACACATTAAAGGCGAGAAAAATTCAGGATTTCACCGAATCTTATGTGAAAGAAGAGAAATGAACAATTTTCAAAATACTGAAATGCTGATAGGTAAGTAATTTAATACTTGGTATTTCCACACATTGCGTTAATTACAGCTCGGCAACGACGGTTCATACTCGAAATGAGTGATCTTAAAATATTCTGATCTCTCCGAGTTGGATTCCTAAGTCATTAAGAGTAGCTGGATAATTTTCTGAACTTCTCAGCCTTCTATTGAGGTTGTGCCAAACCTGCTCAATCGGATTGAGATCTGGACTTCTTGCTGGCCATTCCATTCGAGATACTTCAACCTCTTCAAAGTACTCCTGAACGATGCGCGCACGATGGGGTCTGGCATTATCGTCCATAAAAATGAAATTTTCACCAATGTATGGGGCAAATGGCACTACATGCTCTTCAAGAATGTTCCTTATATACTTATCAGCATTCATAGCTCCATTATCGACGACCACTAGGTCTGTGCGAGCAGTCAAAGATATTCCACCCTATACCATAATCGAAATTGCACTGAGCATATCTTTCATGTGGACGTCTGTATACAAGGGAACGTCGATCACAATGGAAGAGGCAGAATCTAGACTCATCTGTGAAGAGAACTCTTTCCCAATCGGCCTCTTCCCAATGGATATGCTCTCTCGCAAAATCCAAACGCGCCCTTCGATGGGCTGGGGTGAGAGCTGGGCCTCTTGCCGCGACACGAGGCCTTGAATCATATTCTCTGAGGCGATTTCTTATTGTCCGAGTGCTAATTTGCACCTCATGAGTTGTGTATGTCCACCCTTCTTCTCGCAAAACTACCGCTTGGGCACATTCCTCTTGGGTCAAATTGCGTGTTTCGCGTTGCATAGCGATCGAGTGTAGAAAATCAAACGAAAGAAAAACTATTGATCACTAGAATTGATCGAGAAAAACTGATTTTAGAATGGAGCCAATACATTCAAAATCTGATAATATTATCCTTTTTTATTCCTGCTGGGAGAAAACATTTGTATTGAAGAAAAACATTGAAAGAGGATAACATATGCATGCATAATTCTGATAAAAATAATTATCATTGAGAACACCTTCAGTTGTAGAATAAATTTGAGATTTCCATTAGGTGCGTTAATTTTTTTGCGCAGTGTAATTATAGAAAATACTAGTTGTTATACCACAATTCCTTTAGGTTAGGTAGAGGGTTGAGAATTTAGGGTTGTATGTATTTATGTGTGCCGTATCATAAAAAAATTAAAATAACAAATTTTGTCCGAAAAAATTGAAAACAAAAAGTTAGGGGTGGGCCAACCTTAACATTTAGGGGGATGAAAAATAGATGTTCAATTTCACGAAAATCGGTCTAGCCGTTTCGGAGGAGTTCGGCCACAAACTGCAGACAGGAGAATTTTATATAAAAAGAAGATTTCGCGCCGAGGGAGGAGGGGCAAGTTTCGAATGGGATGGTGTAAAATATTTGGAGTGAAATGGCATCATTATTTTGTATCGGAAACAATACCTTTTTGTCATTTTGAAGAGAACAACCTTAATATTTCAGTAAAGCTTAAAATTCCAATTTTAAAAATGTGTCGTACTTGATATACTGAAATCTTCTTCGGCCATATTTCTATATATGGTTGCTCCCTGGGGATGTCATGAAAGTTTTCTCGAGAAAAATTGAAGTTCATTCGATTCTGTTCCGAGATACGGCCGTAGTAAAAGTGGGTAATTCTCAACTTCAACGCCCTGTATCTCAAAAACTGGTCATAGGATTGAGTTTGGGCCGAGGACACTTTTGATCAGTAGCTCGAGTACTACATTATACCAAAATTTTAGAAAATTTGACGGAACGCCATTCGCCATAGAAAAAGTGCGGGGTCCTTTCCTCGAGTATTATCATTGAAATGGAGACGAACAAAATTATAATGTTTTTTGAAGTTGATGGCAAAATATCAAGTTTTATATATTTTTGGAATGGTAACTTCAAGTTTTATTGAAATATTGAAAAAATTTTAGTGTCAGAGCCCTATTTTAAAAAAATATATTGTTCTATGAATAAATATTGATAAGCATTTTTTTAGCAAAATACACCGACACAATTGAATGCTAAATAAGAAAGTGACGCGGAAATGTTTTTACAGAAAGGCTAAATTTTTGGAACGATGGGAACGATTGGACCGTTGGGACATCGACATCCATTTTTGTTCATCGAGTATATAAATGGGAATTTACATTTAAATGTGTCCTATTTGACTCACTCCGTAATCTTGGTTGGTAATTTTTCATAGATCCCCCTGAAAAATTGTATAGATCCACTAGTGGATAGGTATCAATTCAATAATAAATGTTTAATGTTATAATGTTTTATTCGAAAGAAATTTTCGACAAAATATCACAGTAAATTCATCGCAAGCGTGATGAAGATTAAAATAAAAAAATCACAATATTATATACAACTCAATATTCTTTTTATACAACTGAATATACATTTTGTACAATTTTAGACATATTCTTTCAATATCACTATATTACTATTATTTAGAACTAGATTTGTATTTGACCTTTTTTCTTAATCTATCAATATGAAAGTATGATTTATATTAATTGTTGATTACGTCTTTATGTTTTGAAGTACTTTTTCGGTTAGCCAGATTCATTTTCTCACATTTAATCAAAGGTGACGAACTATAAACAAAACAATAATAGACCACTATAATGAAACTTACGAGTAAAACCAATTACATTACTTGGCAGATTTGAATCGATAAATATTAAATGAAACAATTGGAGAAGCTATGAAAACTATGATCGGCAAGGTGTCCCAAACGATTCAAAAAAGGAAAGGAAAATGTGGAAATAGATAAAATTCAGAAATAAAAATTTCCCATTCGAATTATCTCAAAATTTCCAAGTCAGAAATTGCAAGAAAATCTAGAATTTTTCGAATGGGAATGTCAGGTAGTCTTCCCAGAGTTATCTGTTTCAAATTATCCGCACCAACAGAGTATAGATTTTGGACCTTTCTACCCTTTTGAAATTTGTAGCTCAGATCTTCTCCATAAATCGGAAAATGACTGAGGTTGAAATTTGCAACATCCAGCCTTACTGATTCATTGTTCAAGCAGATCGCGATCTGTCTTGAACTCTTCGTGAGGAGTTTCCAATAATTTAGAGTAGTGTTGTTTATTTTTTTGGATTTCAATGAGGAAATCTCTTCGCAACATGCCTCTAAATATAATGAAACCCCCTCACGTTTCATCAAATGGTGAACAAACTCCATATTTATGCCAACACCCTCAGACACTTTCAAAGCTACAAATTTCAAAACAGACCTACTAAGTCGCCTACCTTGGTACATACATTGCAAAAGAAATGGTGACTTTTCACAAGATATGTCCAATGATGCACCATTTCTCAGGAGCTGGTGGGTCGCTGGATCCGCACCATACAGTATAGACGACTCGAGAACGCTGCGACCGTACATATCTTTAGATTCCAAATAGAACCCATGGTCAAGAAACGCTTCCACCAATTTCCGGGTTACATCAATTCCCTGGCGGTTTCCACGTAGCAAACGAAGTAAAGGTGTGCAACTACAGTCATCTTTGGCGTTTACGTCTGCTCCCAATTCAAAGAATTTTAAAACCGTTTTTTCAGCATCACCGAAATAACAAGCTTTATGGAATGGAGTCTCATTTATCACATTGTTTCTGCTCAACATATTTCCACCATTTTTCACCAACAGATGGACCATATTTGGTCGATGCAGGAAGGCAGCAATATGCAGGGGAGTCTCACCTTGATAATCCTGGAAGTTGGGATCAGCACCCATTCTCAGAAGCTTTTCCGCAGTTTTGTAGAAATTTTTGTCGACAGCCATATGTAGAACGCTTTCTCTTCGTACTCCCAATGGAGCATTTATTTCGACCATAAAATTGATCATCATATTGATCAGCTTCTTGTCTGCAAATGAGAATTAAAATGTTGAGATTATCAGCCCAAATTCACAATTTTCAATCTTTGGAATCAAACTTAAGGGGAAATTCATTATTTCTCAGGAATTTCATGTTTTGCGATTCCAGAAGAATCAGAAAATAGATCTCAAAGTTCAATGTATTCAAACAAAATAATAATAATATCGCCAAGGGACAAAATTTCGGGACAATCGTAGCAATAATTCAGTTTTACAAACTTCTGTCTCAGTGTTTGAGGGCTTCGTATAGTTGTCCTCAAGTTTTATATATACAGAGTGTCCCACTAGTTTTGCAGCGGACGATATACGCGTAACGGTCTGAGTTTGGCAAAATTTGTTGATGCAGACTTGATATACTCCAAGCAGAGCACACCATAAAAATATTTTCGAATATATCGGGTGGCCCACAAAAAAGGAATAGAGGGTGACTTTGTTTTTTCAAATGGGACACTCTATATTCAATAATGTTTTTCAATTCTCTGAAACTTCTTGCATGCTTTCGTATACTTTTCACATATTTTTATTCGACAGTTTTCGAAATATTGGCCATTTTGACAAAAAAATTATACAAATGATACTTGTAGAGGCTATCTTATCCGATTATATTTCACGAACCCTTGCACATAGGTACCAATAACAGCTTCATATGGATTGAAAAAAAAAGACTTAAAAGTATCCTAGCCAGCTATAATAAAGCATCTCCAGCTTATGGAGTGTCCACAAAAAGACTATAAACATGAGGAATTTCAATCGACTATTCTTCATTTTTTCAAATATAATTTTTTTCATGATTGTAATCACCATTCATTTAACTTCATTTTTTGTCGAATGCATGATATGCATATTTTTAACAGAATAGGATTTTTAAGAGCTTTTTCGAAAAGTTTCCCTAAAATTCACATATGCCTTCGAATTTAAATAGCAGATTTGGCTTTTCTGTGGTTATTGAGCACTGTAAAATTATTCCACTCAGAATTAGCATCATCGAAGCTTCAATTCATATTATAGCGAAATGAGGAACTAGAAAGTTTTGATGTATATCTACTCAAAAATGTGATGAAATCAGTAACTAAAGACAGAAATTTGCTTTCTGTACCCATTTTTCAAAATACAGTTTTGATAATTCTCTATGTTTCTACTCGAAAAGTCGTTGTTTGCGAAAATTTCAAACGAGCTTCAAGATCTTCGTGCGTGCTTGTGAAACTTATGAACATCATTTTTTCGAAGAAAGTTGTATAAGGATCCTAAAGTTTCGAAACTCGTTTTTTTGTAGCATTCATAATCTCTAAAAAAGCCTATTCTGTTAAAGAAATTCATATCATGCATTTGACAAAAAATGAAGTAAAATGAATGGTGATTACAATGATGAAAAAAATTATATGCATTGCATTGGAAAAATGAAGATGCTTTATTATAGCTGGCTAGGATACTTTGAAGACTTTTTTTTTCAATCCATATAAAGCTGTTATGTGGTTCGTGAAATATAATTGGATAACAAAGCCTCTACAAGTATCATTTTTTTGTCAAAATATCCAATATTTCGAAAAATGTATGAATAAAGAAACAGAAAAGAATAGTCGTAAATCCTTCAAACTATTGTTAGATTACAAAGAATATGATTTTAAGGAGGTATGAGTATATAAATCACCGGATATGCTAAAAATATATAAAAGCCAGGTTACTGCGTACTTGCTCAAATTCGTGGACAGGTACCTTAAACTGCCCAACTCCTCATCTTCTAATGGCATGATGCTAATGAATTTCGGAATGTATGGATTTCTTAAGGATTCGTTAGCATCATGTTTTTCAATTAAAATAAGTGGCACGAAAAAAATTGGTACTTTCTGATTGTTATCGTTTATGTCACAATCCAAATGAGCCCTCATTGATTATCATTTGAACTTTTTATTGAACTGAAACACATGAGATTCCATGGACAAACTCATCCACGTCATTTTGGGAACCAGATAGCGTTGGGAAATCTTCTGGAAGTAACGAATGTTCAGAAATGTGACAGAAAGCAAATAATAGAGCAATAAAATAAAATTAGGATCGAATGGAAATAAAACGACAATAAGGAATACATAACAATATTCTAAGAAATAGGAATGTTAGAAGTAAAATAGAATCGCCCCTTTTTTGACAATGACTATGGAGTTTTATGTTAGAATAGTCAACAACGAAGAACATTCAGAAGAGAAAATACAACAGTTTCATAGAAAAATTTGAATAGAGTTGGGCATCTTTCATTGTTATTCTTATTTCTCATGCCAGCTTATTTCGAGTATGAATGCTATTGTGGGAATGTGAAAGCTCAAATTTCTTAATTTATTTCAGCACTATCTTTCTTTTGTTATTTAATTCGTTTACCTGCTGCTTAAAATCTCTTTGAGTCACATTAAAATCAGATTTTGTATCTTTTATCTCCAAAAATGTACCTACTTTAATGACTTTTTGAAGGTGAAGTTAACTTTAGACAGATAAGGGTCGAGCCACACAGCTTAGCATGGTTTATTGTGGTACGAGGTGAAGTTAATCCTATTTTACTTTATGGAGTTATAAATAGTTTCACACAGATATTCCTCTTAAACCGAAAAATAATAAAAGGTAGTGAAAGATTTTATGCCTACTCAAAGTAACTTTGAATCAACAATACACCATTAGTCAGATATTATTATTTATTAGAATTTTAAAAATATGCGTTTTTGGTATTATCGAAAAGTTTTATTTTGAAATGAAAATTCTTACAGAAGAATACTAAATGCATATTTTTGAGCATTGTGTTCACGAATATCGAAGCAAAAATGTCTTGTTGTTCATGAGTTATAAACCGCAAAGTGCATTTAGTTGTTACAGAATATGAGTTTTTCCATAAAAATTGACTCAACGAATTATAATAATAGAGGAACATCAACAGGTTGACGTGAGGCTGAATGAACTATAAAATCAATTTCTCAAAAATAAAATCATATAGTATATTATTCAACACTCTTCCTTAAATGAAAACAATAAGGCACATTTTAATTTCATAATATTTCCATTTCATTACCCCAAATCGACACTCAAAAATAAACTGGATATTTGAATTAGTTATCAAGGAATTAATTCCCTAGCTTTTTCGGTCTTGGAAATAGAGAAGGCTATGAATTTTGCAAAGATTTTCGCTAATCGATTCTGAAGATTCATTCTTTTAGATATAGAAAGTATAAAAAATAATTATTACTCACTTTCACTGTCGAACGAATCTCCTATTATGGAACTGTGTTGTCCCTGCGAAGGATCGGCACCATATTTCAAAAGAAATTTAATCCTTTCCTCGATCTCGGTAGTATTCAACATGTCTTTCACCGGTAATTTATCGCACAAACTCATCACAAGAAGTTCCAGTGTGGTCCTTCCATCTTCGTCTTCGCAGTCGATGAAAAATCTACCGGATTCCACCATACACTTAAGCGATTCGAAGCTGCCAAACCTGGCCACTTCATGAAGTGAAGAATAGTCAATTTTAGTTGACGTCGAAGATTTACGAGAATACACCATTATGGAAGATATTTCAGGTACACAAACTTCTTGAACTTCTCACTGAAGATGTTTACAACTCAAGAGATACTATAATTGTGACCAAAAAGTCGTTGACTAATGCGAATTGACCGGATGCATCACAGAGTAAGTTACAGAGAAATACCTGCTCTTCCTCTTTCTTTCAATTGGCACTTGTTGTTTTCATTAGCCAGCACTTTGAATCTATGAATGAACAAAATAATAAAACAGCATTCTTATTCGATATTTTATTATCAGCCCAATCGATCGTTGTCTCTACATCAATGGAAATGATTAAAAATGCAAGAAAATCATTAACTTTTCGGTGTAACTTGAATTGAATTGATTGTCACCTATATGAAGTTATTTTAATACATTGTTTTTTTAACAAACTTTGTACATGTGATGTATAATTATAGTTTCAACTTTAACGCCTGAAAAGACAGATAAAATAACTTACGAAACATCGCTCAAAATTATATGGTATAGAATATTAATGGTTTTTCAAAACTCATATCCCAAAACATTCTCTATCTTTAATATTTTTTTACCCCGAGAGAATTGTGAAATCAATGTGTGATTCTTTCTTTTTAGAGCATAGTATGTTCTCATCTCGGTTCAATAATCTCCCATCTATTTGTTGTCGTGTTGTTCCATTCAAATTGTGTAGTAATATCAACCTACCTTGTTTCACTAACCAGCTCCTGCGCCAGGTGGCAACAACTACGTATATTCAGATACGAACGCAAGTTTGAGGATAGGTTGATAATCGAAATTTCAGAAATAATGCGACAGCTGTCAGAAAAACATCCGTAGCATTCCTATGTCTTTCTCATTTTTATTCGAGAATAAGGGCAATCAATATCCAAAAAACTATGCTGCAGATAGAAGCTGCTATACTCTGTTCAAATGTAAGCAGGAGCAATACAACATGTTTGGCGCAGCGGTAGGGGGGCCTTCGTATCGTTTCTTTCCGTCCAGAGTCAAATCGAGGAGATTTCACACAATCATTCAGTTTATTTATCCATGTCTCATCCAGGTAATAAATTTGTTTGCCTTGTTTCCTTGATGAGCGGATTTTCTTCAATTAATCTCTTCTCCACACAATTATTTCATCCCTATCTATCAGTAGACTATCACGACCACGTTTTTTGAACTTGAATTCCATTTTTTTCAATAATTTATAGAACGTTGTTCTTTTGAAATTTTGCAAACTGTCGTCATCATTCACGATTTCTAGTACCTACTTTAGAAATCGTTGGGATTTTATTCCGAAAAAAAAACCGTGGACAATTCTTCTGATGAGGTTCATATCGAAATCGTCAACCGAATCGATTATTTTTAACGACTGGGCTCTTCTTTTAGGTGGCGTCAATGTTTTATTCTCATATGAGAATTCTGAATACAGCTGAATCACTCACCCCTGATGATTTTGAAGCCATTCCTACTAAGTCTCTTTTCGATAAATCAGGATATTTTTCCAATTCTCTTCGAGAATTGTTCAAAATTATCTCTTTCTCTTCACTAGAGAAATGCGACCTTTTGGACCTTTCTCGTGGTGGTCCCCACATATCATCCTCAGATGCAGTATCGGTTTCCGAATTCGACATTGTTCTATAAACACTATATACACAATACACTTTTCACAACAAAATCTATAAACACTTTGAACAGCTAGACCCTCACAGTAGTTCTAGTCTAGTCTTTTGAAAACTTCGATATTCATGCAAATCGAGATGGCTTTAACCCATTGAGGGAAACGACCCAAATCTGGTGTTTCCCGGAATTACCTTGTCGGAATCTTGAGCAGCCGACGAAGAGTTTCGTACAAAAAAATATAAAATTTTGGACCGAAACTAAATATATTTCGAATATTACAAGTAAATGACAATTATAAATTTGAACAGAGATCTTTTACGAGTCTTGTCAATTGAAAACTTCGATATTTATGCAAATCAAGATGGCTTTCACCCATTAGGGAAAAGTACCCAAATATGGTGTTTCCCGGAATTACTTTGTGGTAATCTAGCAAGATTCCGACCCAAATCTCTAAAACTGGTGCTTCCTGGAATTACCTTGCCGCAATCTCGACCATCCGAAAAAGAAATCATTTAGTAGATAATAATATAAAAACAAAACAAAATAAAAAAAAGTCGGATATAAAATGTTTATGACAGTTGCAAATCATAACAGAAATTTTGCACTAGAGTTTCTGAGGAAAAAAGTTTTAATGTGGAAATTGATGACTCAAATTATTGAATCATTTCTATCCAGTACCATACACAGTCCATTCCAAGTTCGATTCTGGCAGTGTCTTAGCTTAGGGTATTAAAAGGGAGCGTTGTTATGACCGTTTGACCAATTGAAGCTTTATTGTGCGCAAACCAGACGATTCAGTTTGTTTACAAAGCTCCTTCTTATATTTGAACGGACTATAGATAACTGATGCCGTTATTAGACGGCTCGAAGTTAATTTTCATGATGAAAACAGCATATTCATGTTCGACTGTGTTTTCGCAACTGAGTATCTGGGAAATGTTGTTTATTTTATTCCTTGTCAAACGAATTTTCCTCAAACACTTTTGTAACGTAGAATTTAATGGCGTCAGTGGTTTTTCCAAAAAACTTACATATCACAAGATACACTGCGCAAAAAAATTAACGCACATTCTGAAAATCTCAATTTTAAAGAAAGTTAACTCTACATTGACTTGATAACTTATTTTTATTGTCTGGTATTTCATTTCCTGAGATCATAATACTAGATTTCTTCACAGGATATAGGAAACGTGGATGGTCAAAAACTAAGTCCAACTAATGCCGACGTTTCGCGGATATATTTCCACTTCTTCAGGGCTACAAAAGATACAATTTTTTCATTATTATGGGTCTTATCTTATATAAATCTATTTGTATAAAATCTATCAACATAGAATGCAATAAAGGCTGAACTAACATTTGAAACTTCCAAGAGTAGGTACGTAACAAAGTTTAAAAAATAATTGTTTTTTTTTCTATATAATAATTAAAAAAAAGAGTTAAACACGAACTATACTAACATAATCAACAAAACATAAATACATCAATTATTAAGAAGATAACTTAGATTGGACGAAAAAACCCAACATAAAACACTCACCAAAGTTGAAATTATGTTTTCCACCTGATGGATCTTAAAAACGGTGTTATGAACAATGCAGACCAGATACCCATGGAAACTTGAAAAACTTCGTCAGGAAATTCTAATTAAATGTTGTATTGACAAATGCAATGCATCACCTTCAATGAATGCGCCAAGACTGATGCGACCTCCCAAATCATCGTATTTATGACAGGTGGAATCAACCGTATTATGATATCAATTGGGTATCAACTCGATTAAACAATCTTTTAATTATTTATTATTTTTTATTATTTCATTTCGAAATTATCTAGTTGAATGTTTATTTTTGAAGAGGTCCAAAATACCAGTGTATACTAAGCTCAAGTTCTGGGTGTCAGTGCGACAATTCACAGTATTATTCAATTTAATATATATCATTTCACTTATATTTCTTTTCATCCAATTGTTTTCTACGTCCAAAACGGAGACTGCCTGAAAATTGAAATTGTGGTGTTCACTGAAATGGTGGGCCGCAAGGGCTGTGTTATTGTCTTTAGATTTATAAACTTCGTTACAGTTATATTTGTGTTGTCTGACTCTATTTCCAAGAAGTTGTCTCGTTTGACCTATATAGCACTTAGGACAATTCATGCAGGGGATCTTATAGATTACTTCACTGCGGTCCAGAACGGTGTCAACATCTTTTAGTCTCGAAAACAAAGAACTACAAACCGAAAGGTTGTGTGATGCTAACTTCACATTTTCAGAAAAACCCCCGATTAAATTCTTTATCTGGTTGGTAAGTCCCTCGATATATGGGAACTTGAAATACTTCATTCTGCCAATCACGTCTACGCCGTCGGAACTCAAAGGTCCTCTGGCTAAATGCGTATTCGAAATGATTTTATTACTAAGTGACTTAGGGTAGTTGTTGAGTTTTAATATTTCTCTTATCACCTTTAGATTTCCGTCACGAAACGAAATGTCACTTAAATTGACTGATCTATGTATAAGGTTTTTAATGGCGGAAATTTTATATGCGAAACTGCAATATGAATTATAGTTCAAAATTCTTCCAGAACTTGTTGGCTTTCTGTACCAGTTAGTTATCAAGGAGCCATCCTCTCTCCTGTGTACGAGAACATCTAAAAAGGGCAAAGAATTGTCTTTCTCCACCTCCAGAGTGAATTGGAGGCGGAGATGAAACCGATTAAATGCGGTTAAGAGTTCATAACATTTGTCCACTGGAACAATCAAGAACAAGTCATCCACATACAATACTATAACCGGAATCCAAAATGATAGTTGGTTTATACACTCTTGTATAAGCTCCGTCATTACTAAATTTGCTATGGATGGGCTAGCCGGGTTACCCATGGCCATTCCATCAATTTGCCTATAATACTCATTATTAAATTTAAAGTAACTTGAAGTGAAAATGAAATCAATCATTTCCAGGAACAGTTTTTTTGGTATGTTTGTAAAGGCCGAGATGTACTTCCACCGTTTTTTCACTATTTTAACTGTTAAATCTTTGACAACGTTGGTATACAGTGAGATTACATCTAAGGAAACTAGACAATAACCCCTCGGGACAGAAACAGTTTTAACAAGAGAAACGAACTCGAACGAATTTTTTACGTTGTACGGGGAAGTTGACATGACCTGACTCAAAATCTGATGTACAAAACATGATATGTTGTAAGAAGGCGAATTTACACAACTCACAATTGGTCTTATACTCAAATTGGGTTTGTGGACTTTTCTGAGGCCGTATAACTTCGGTGAAGTGCAGTTAAACTTTTTCATCTTCAGTGATTCCTTCTCATCTAAACAAGATTGAGACTTCAATCTATTGATCAATTCATTTGCTTCCCGCTGGATTTTGTTGGTAATATCTGTTTTAATTTTATTGTATGTGTTTTGATCGGACAGCAAGTCAGTCATATAATCCAAATATTCTCTCCTAAACATAATAACCGTAGAGTTCCCCTTGTCTGCTCTCATGATAAGTATATCAGGATGTCTTTTAATGAACAATCTAGTGTTATTGAAAGGTTTAAGTAGTGGATGCAGTATTTTCCGATGTTGAGACTTGAACCAGAAATTTGTTATAATGTTAACACCCCTAGTTCGCAAAATATTTTTTTCCTCTTCATTCAGATGGAAACTTTGAACTGCAAACTCGAAATCTTTAATAATGGTTGGAATTGGTATGTAATCATTTTGTGGAACGCTGAATTTTGGACCCAACGACAATATTGATCTGACATCCTGTGGCACAATCACATCAGTGTAATTATATAAGAAATTGGGTTGTAATTGTGAACAATGCATTGGTCTGGAAAAATTTATAATTAATGATTCTAATTTATTCATATTCGTAGTTCTGATTCTATTGAACAGTGTCTCGAAATTATCTTTACAAGTTCCCGAAAAATTCCGATATACATTGTTAGGTACTGACGATTGTACGTAATGTTTGATCTCGTCCAATCTTTTATTTAACAGTTTCAACTTCCAGATGGTGATTTTAATTTCCAAATTCAATACAGATTTTTGAAATCTATGCATAATTTTTTTAGTTTGATTCACAAATGGGCTATTATCCTCTAGTAACAAAACATTCAAACAATTAATATTATTAGTGATGTGCTTAGGAAATACCTGATTTCGCCTGCATTCAAGAAGAAAGATTTTTTTTTTTTTTTTTTCGGTTGTGTAGTGATGCAACTTTCTTATCACATTTAATCCAATTTTTCAGTTGTGTTCTCATATAATCTCCATAGCTCTGACCGATATGTTCAAAGAAATTTCCAATGTTTGAACTAGTGTCTGGTATTTCATTTCCTGAAAAAAATCACCATCTGGAAGTTGAAACTGTTAAATAAAAGATTGGACGAGATCAAACATTACGTACAATCGTCAGTACCTAACAATGTATATCGGAATTTTTCGGGAACTTGTAAAGATAATTTCGAGACACTGTTCAATAGAATCAGAACTACGAATATGAATAAATTAGAATCATTAATTATAAATTTTTCCAGACCAATGCATTGTTCACAATTACAACCCAATTTCTTATATAATTACACTGATGTGATTGTGCCACAGGATGTCAGATCAATATTGTCGTTGGGTCCAAAATTCAGCGTTCCACAAAATGATTACATACCAATTCCAACCATTATTAAAGATTTCGAGTTTGCAGTTCAAAGTTTCCATCTGAATGAAGAGGAAAAAAATATTCTGCGAACTAGGGGTGTTAACATTATAACAAATTTCTGGTTCAAGTCTCAACATCGGAAAATACTGCATCCACTACTTAAACCTTTCAATAACACTAGATTGTTCATTAAAAGACATCCTGATATACTTATCATGAGAGCAGACAAGGGGAACTCTACGGTTATTATGTTTAGGAGAGAATATTTGGATTATATGACTGACTTGCTGTCCGATCAAAACACATACAATAAAATTAAAACAGATATTACCAACAAAATCCAGCGGGAAGCAAATGAATTGATCAATAGATTGAAGTCTCAATCTTGTTTAGATGAGAAGGAATCACTGAAGATGAAAAAGTTTAACTGCACTTCACCGAAGTTATACGGCCTCAGAAAAGTCCACAAACCCAATTTGAGTATAAGACCAATTGTGAGTTGTGTAAATTCGCCTTCTTACAACATATCATGTTTTGTACATCAGATTATGAGTCAGGTCATGTCAACTTCCCCGTACAACGTAAAAAATTCGTTCGAGTTCGTTTCTCTTGTTAAAACTGTTTCTGTCCCGAGGGGTTATTGTCTAGTTTCCTTAGATGTAATCTCACTGTATACCAACGTTGTCAAAGATTTAACAGTTAAAATAGTGAAAAAACGGTGGAAGTACATCTCGGCCTTTACAAACATACCAAAAAAACTGTTCCTGGAAATGATTGATTTCATTTTCACTTCAAGTTACTTTAAATTTAATAATGAGTATTATAGGCAAATTGATGGAATGGCCATGGGTAACCCGGCTAGCCCATCCATAGCAAATTTAGTAATGACGGAGCTTATACAAGAGTGTATAAACCAACTATCATTTTGGATTCCGGTTATAGTATTGTAAGTGGATGACTTGTTCTTGATTGTTCCAGTGGACAAATGTTATGAACTCTTAACCGCATTTAATCGGTTTCATCTCCGCCTCCAATTCACTCTGGAGGTGGAGAAAGACAATTCTTTGCCCTTTTTAGATGTTCTCGTACACAGGAGAGAGGATGGCTCCTTGATAACTAACTGGTACAGAAAGCCAACAAGTTCTGGAAGAATTTTGAACTATAATTCATATTGCAGTTTCGCATATAAAATTTCCGCCATTAAAAACCTTATACATAGATCGGTCAATTTAAGTGACATTTCGTTTCGTGACGGAAATCTAAAGGTGATAAGAGAAATATTAAAACTCAACAACTACCCTAAGTCACTTAGTAATAAAATCATTTCGAATACGCATTTAGCCAGAGGACCTTTGAGTTCCGACGGCGTAGACGTGATTGGCAGAATGAAGTATTTCAAGTTCCCATATATCGAGGGACTTACCAACCAGATAAAGAATTTAATCGGGGGTTTTTCTGAAAATGTGAAGTTAGCATCACACAACCTTTCGGTTTGTAGTTCTTTGTTTTCGAGACTAAAAGATGTTGACACCGTTCTGGACCGCAGTGAAGTAATCTATAAGATCCCCTGCATGAATTGTCCTAAGTGCTATATAGGTCAAACGAGACAACTTCTTGGAAATAGAGTCAGACAACACAAATATAACTGTAACGAAGTTTATAAATCTAAAGACAATAACACAGCCCTTGCGGCCCACCATTTCAGTGAACACCACAATTTCAATTTTCAGGCAGTCTCCGTTTTGGACGTAGAAAACAATTGGATGAAAAGAAATATAAGTGAAATGATATATATTAAATTGAATAATACTGTGAATTGTCGCACTGACACCCAGAACTTGAGCTTAGTATACACTGGTATTTTGGACCTATTCAAAAATAAACATTCAACTAGATAATTTCGAAATGAAATAATAAAAAATAATAAATAATTAAAAGATTGTTTAATCGAGTTGATAACCAATTGATATCATAATACGGTTGATTCCACCTGTCATAAATACGATGATTTGGGAGGTCGCATCAGTCTTGGCGCATTCATTGAAGGTGATGCATTGCATTTGTCAATACAACATTTAATTAGAATTTTCTGACGAAGTTTTTCAAGTTTCCATGGGTATCTGGTCTGCATTGTTCATAACACCGTTTTTAAGATCCATCAGGTGGAAAACATAATTTCAACTTTGGTGAGTGTTTTATGTTGGGTTTTTTCGTCCAATCTAAGTTATCTTCTTAATAATTGATGTATTTATGTATTGTTGATTATGTTAGTATAGTTCGTGTTTAACTCTTTTTTTTAATTATTATATAGAAAAAAAAAAACAATTATTTTTTAAACTTTGTTACGTACCTACTCTTGGAAGTTTCAAATGTTAGTTCAGCCTTTATTGCATTCTATGTTGATAGATTTTATACAAATAGATTTATATAAGATAAGACCCATAATAATGAAAAAATTGTATCTTTTGTAGCCCTGAAGAAGTGGAAATATATCCGCGAAACGTCGGCATTAGTTGGACTTAGTTTTTGACCATCCACGTTTCCTATATCCTGTGAAGAAATCTAGTACTTATTTTTATGTTCTCTCGGGAAGGTTTTGGAAGAAACAAGACACATTAAATGCAAGAAGAATTCAGGATTTCACCGAATCTTATGTGAAAGAAGAGAAATGAACAATTTTCAAAATACTGAAATGCTGATAAGTGATTTAATACTTGGTATTTCCACACATTGCGTTAATTACAGCTCGGCAACGACGGTTCATACTCGACATGAGTGATCTTAAAATATTCTGATCTAGGTAATCCTTCCCAGATTTCTCCGAGTTGGATTCCTAAGTCATTAAGAGTAGCTGGATAATTTTCTGAACTTCTCAGCCTTCTATTGAGGTTGTGCCAAACCTGCTCAATCGGATTGAGATCTGGACTTCTTGCTGGCCATTCCATTCGAGATACTTCAACCTCTTCAAGGTACTCCTGAACGATGCGCACACGATGGGGTCTGGCATTATCGTCCATAAAAATGAAATTTTCACCAATGTATGGGGCAAATGGCACTACATGCTCTTCAAGAATGTTCCTTATATACTTATCAGCATTCATAGCTCCATTATCGACGACCACTAGGTCTGTGCGAGCAGTCAAAGATATTCCACCCTATACCATAATCGAAATTGCACTGAGCATATCTTTCATGTGGACGTCTGTATACAAGGGAACGTCGATCACAATGGAAGAGGCAGAATCTAGACTCATCTGTGAAGGGAACTCTTTCCCAATCGGCCTCTTCCCAATGGATATGCTCTCTCGCAAAATCCAAACGCGCCCTTCGATGGGCTGGGGTGAGAGCTGGGCCTCTTGCCGCGACACGAGGCCTTGAATCACATTCTCTGAGGCGATTTCTTATTGTTCGAGTGCTAATTTGCACCTCATGAGTTTGCTCAAGCTGATTTTGAAGGAGACGAGCGGTTGCAAACCGTTGTCTCAACGAAGAAACTCTCAAGTAACGTTCTTGAATGGCAGTTGTTACCTGTGGTCTATCTACCCTGTCCTGGTCTTCGGACATTCATACCTGTCTCCCTGAATCGCTGCAACATTCTGGACACACTTGTATGGGAAACTCCAAACCTTTCTGCAATTCTTGTGTATGTCCACCCTTCTTCTCGCAAAACTACCGCTTGGGCACATTCCTCTTGGGTCAAATTGCGTGTTTCGCGTTGCATAGCGATCGAGTGTAGAAAATCAAACGAAAGAAAAACTATTGATCACTAGAATTGATCGAGAACAACTGATTTTAGAATGGAGCCAATAAATTCAAAATCTGATAATATCATCCTTTTTTATTCCTGCTGGGAGAAAACATCTGTATTGAAGAAAAACATTGAAAGAGGATAACATATGCATGCATAATTCTGATAAAAATAATTATCATTGAGAACACCTTCAGTTGTAGAATAAATTTGAGATTTTAATTAGGTGCGTTAATTTTTTTGCGCAGTGTAATTATAGAAAATACTAGTTGTTATACCACAGTATATATATGTATATATATATACATGAAGTATCGCACTTCATAAGTCCTCTTCATTATATCCGAAACAAGGTAATACACCGCGTGGTATATTGAAGAGATTCTAACCATAGCCTTCTCAGACATTGAGGGGGCGTTCAACAATATAATCCCCAGTGCTGTTACAGGGGAAATGAAAAATCTGAGAATCGACAAGTCAATCGTCGAATTTGTTAACCACATGCTCTGCAGCAGAGAGATTCACGCAGAGATCTCTGGCTGTCAGATACAAAGAGTGGTCAATAGGGGGACTCCGCAGGGGGGAGTGCTCTCACCCCTACTGTGGATCCTTACACTCAACGGCTTTCTCCAGAGAATGGAAAGGCTAGGAATTAAAATTGTGGCCTACGCCGATGACATTGCAATTATAGTTTCAGGGAAATTTCCAGAGACTCTGTCGGATGTCATACAGGGGGCACTAAATGAACTCGTGCACTGGTGCAACAAATGCGGCCTAGGGATAAACCCGGGAAAAACGGAGCTAGTTCTCTGCACGAGGAAGCACAAAATACCCTCCTTTCGCCTTCCCAATATAGGGGGCCAAGAAATAAAACTCTCCGAACGAGCTAGGTACCTAGGAATTGTCCTGGACCGAAAGCTGTTATGGAGAGAAAATATAGAGGAAAGGGTGAAAAAGGCGACAGTTGCGCTATACACCTGCAGAAGAACCATTGGCAAACAATGGGGGTTGAGACCCAGCATTGTCCATTGGTTATACACGGCGGTCGTGAGACCCACACTTATGTATGGATCATTAGTATGGTGGCCAGCCCTGTGTAAGGAGGTCAACCGGAAAAGGGTGGGAAAGGTACCGCGACTAGCTGCCGTTCTCATGACGGGGTGTCTTAGGACAACCCCGACTAAAGCCCTGGAAATGATCCTACATCTGACTCCATTAGACCTATATGGGAAGGAGTGCGCGGCTAGCGCCGCTGTCAGACTCAATGCAGTCTCACCATGGCCTAAGGTAAACTACGGCCACTCCAAAATTCTGAAGGAATTCAACCTCACCTTAAATAACACAGACTACACTAAACCCACCCCGATGTTCGACCGCAAGTTCTCAGTGGACATCCCGTCCAGAGACAAGTGGACAGCGAACCTAGTTACGCCAAATGGGACGCTCTTTTATACAGATGGCTCAAAACTAGAGGGAAGAGTAGGAAGTGGAGTCTTCTCAGAGTCCCCATCCCTCAACTTATCATTTCGTTTGCCGGACTACTGTAGTGTTTTCCAGGCAGAAATGGTAGCTATAAATGAAACAGCCAAATGGGTACTTCAAACAGGACTTGAGTCCAATGAAATATCTATTCTAAGTGACAGCCAAGCTGCCATCACATCTCTAAACTAAGTCTACCTGACCTCAAAGGCGGCTATACAATGCCGTAGAGCCTTAGATGAGCTGGCCACTAAAGTAAGAGTCAATGTTGTCTGGGTACCCGGCCACAGGGACATAGCAGGAAATTGTAGGGCGGATGAGTTAGCTAGAGCTGGTACAACGCTCACAGCTATATCCGCTAATACTAGACCAGGGGCACCTATCGCTGAACAGAGGTTGCTCCTCCGGAAGGAAGTACTCCGCCTAACCAACCTCAGGTGGCGGGAGGAGCTTTCTTGCACTTCGTCAAGACAGGTATGGCCGGAGCTTAACCTGCGACGCACCAAAGATATTTTATCTCTTTCCAGGAACTCCATTGGAAACGCGATTGCGGCCATCACTGGACACTGGCTTGGAGGATGCCATGCTGCACGTATGGGAATCCTTCAACGCAACGACTTCTGTAGAAGCTGTCGAAACGAGGAGGAGGAAGAGACGATGGTCCACTTACTCTGCCACTGTCCTGCCCTATCCAGGAAAAGATTCTCGGCTCTGGGACAGGCCTATTTTGACAACCTATCCGATCTTCAGTCGGTTGGTGTCAAAAGCCTTATGCTGTTCATTAACAGCAGCTACTGGTTCTCACGGTAGTGGTGGGGGTGGTAACCACCCTAATACGGCATCACAACGGGCCCCTGGCCTATGTGGGTTCCATCCCGAACCACCGTGCTAACCTAACCTAACCAACCACAATTCCTTTAGGTTAGGTAGAGGGTTGAAAATTTAGGGTTGTATGTATTTTTGTGTGCCGTATCATAAAAAAATTAAAATAACAAATTTTGTCCGAAAAAATTGAAAACAAAAAGTTAGGGGTGGGCCAACCTTAACATTTAGGGGGATGAAAAATAGATGTTCAATTTCACGAAAATCGGTCTAGCCGCTTCGGAGGAGTTCGGCCACAAACTGCAGACAGGAGAATTTTATATAAAAAGAAGATTTCGCGCCGAGGGAGGGGGGGCAAGTTTCGAATGGGATGGTGTAAAATATTTGGAGTGAAATGGCATCATTATTTTGTATCGGAAACAATACCTTTTTGTCATTTTGAAGAGAACAACCTTAATATTTCAGTAAAGCTTAAAATTCCAATTTTAAAAATGTGTCGTACTTGATATACTGAAATCTTCTTCGGCCATATTTCTATATATGGTTGCTCCCTAGGGATGTCATGAAAGTTTTCTCGAGAAAAATTGAAGTTCATTCGATTCTGTTCCGAGATACGGCCGTAGTAAAAGTGGGTAATTCTCAACTTCAACGCCCTGTATCTCAAAAACCGGTCATAGGATTGAGTTTGGGCCGGGTACACTTTTGATCAGTAGCTCGAGTACTACATTATACCAAAATTTTAGAAAATTTGACGGAACGCCATTCGCCATAGAAAAAGTGCGGGGTCCTTTCCTCGAGTATTATCATTGGAGACGAACAAAATTATAATGTTTTTTTAAGTTGATGGCGAAATATCAAGTTTTATATATTTTTGGAATGGTAACTCCAAGTTTTATTGAAATTATGAAAAAATTTTAGTGTCAGAGCCCTATTTTAAAAAAATTATTGTTCTATGAATAAATATTGATAAGCATTTATTTAGCAAAATACACCGACACAATTGAATGCTAAATAAGAAAGTGACGCGGTAATGTTTTTACAGAAAGGCTAAATTTTTGGAACGATGGGAACGATTGGACCGATGGGACATCGACATCCATTTTTGTTCATCGAGTATATAAATGGGAATTTACATTTAAATGTGTCCTATTTGACTCACTCCGTAATCTTGGTTGATAATTTTTCATAGATCCCCCTGAAAAACTGCATAGATCCACTAGTGGATAGGTATCAATTCAATAATAAAAGTTTAATGTTATAATGTTTTATTCGAAAGAAATTTTCGACAAAATATCACAGTAAATTCATCGCAAGTGTGATGAAGATTAAAATAAAAAAATCACAATATTATATACAACTCAATATTCTTTTTATACAACTGAATATACATTTTGTACAATTTTAGACATATTCTTTCAATATCACTATATTACCATCATTTAGAACTAGATTTGTATTTGACCTTTTTTCTTAATCTATCAATATGAAAGTATGATTTATATTAATTGTTGATTACGTCTTTATGTTTTGAAGTACTTTTTCGGTTAGCCAGATTCATTTTCTTACATTTAATCAAAGGTGACGAACTATAAACAAAACAATAATGGACCACTATAATGAAACTTACGAGTAAAACCAATTACATTACTTGACAGATTTGAATCGATAAATATTAAATGAAACAATTGGAGAAGCTATGAAAACCATGATCGGCAAGGTGTCCCAAACGATTCAAAAAAGGAAAGGAAAATGTGGAAATAGATAAAATTCAGAAATAAAAATTTCCCATTCGAATTATCTCAAAATTTCCAAGTCAGAAATTGCAAGAAAATCTAGAATTTTTCGAATGGGAATGTCAGGTAGTCTTCCCAGAGTTATCTGTTTCAAATTATCTGCACCAACAGAGTATAGATTTTGGACCTTTCTACCCTTTTGAAATTTGTAGCTCAGATCTTCTCCATAAATCGGAAAATGACTGAGGTTGAAATTTGCAACATCCAGCCTTACTGATTCATTGTTCAAGCAGATCGCGATCTGTCTTGAACTCTTCGTGAGGAGTTTCCAATAATTTAGAGTAGTGTTGTTTATTTTTTTGGATTTCAATGAGGAAATCTCTTCGCAACATGCCTCTAAATATAATGAAACCCCCTCACGTTTCATCAAATGGTGAACAAACTCCATATTTATGCCAACACCCTCAGACACTTTCAAAGCTACAAATTTCAAAACAGACCTACTAAGTCGCCTACCTTGGTACATACATTGCAAAAGAAATGGTGACTTTTCACAAGATATGTCCAATAATGCACCATTTCTCAGGAGCTGGAGGGTCGCTGGATCCGCACCATACAGTATAGACGACTCGAGAACGCTGCGACCGTACATATCTTTAGATTCCAAATAGAACCCATGGTCAAGAAACGCTTCCACCAATTTCCGGGTTACATCAATTCCCTGGCGGTTTCCACGTAGCAAACGAAGTAAAGGTGTGCAACTACAGTCATCTTTGGCGTTTACGTCTGCTCCCAATTCAAAGAATTTTAAAACCGTTTTTTCAGCATCACCGAAATAACAAGCTTTATGGAATGGAGTCTCATTTATCACATTGTTTCTGCTCAACATATTTCCACCATTTTTCACCAACAGATGGACCATATTTGGTCGATGCAGGAAGGCAGCAATATGCAGGGGAGTCTCACCTTGATAATCCTGGAAGTTGGGATCAGCACCCATTCTCAGAAGCTTTTCCGCAGTTTTGTAGAAATTTTTGTCGACAGCCATATGTAGAACGCTTTCTCTTCGTACTCCCAATGGAGCATTTATTTCGACCATAAAATTGATCATCATATTGATCAGCTTCTTGTCTGCAAATGAGAATTAAAATGTTGAGATTATCAGCCCAAATTCACAATTTTCAATCTTTGGAATCAAACATAAGGGGAAATTCATTATTTCTCAGGAATTTTATGTTTTGCGATTCCAGAAGAATCAGAAAATAGATCTCAAAGTTCAATGTATTCAAACAAAATAATAATAATATCGCCAAGGGACAAAATTTCGGGACAATCGTAGCAATAATTCAGTTTTACAAACTTCTGTCTCAGTGTTTGAGGGCTTCGTAAAGTTGTCCTCAAGTTTTATATATACAGAGTGTCCCACTAGTTTCGCAGCGGACGATATACGCGTAACGGTCTGAGTTTGGCAAAATTTGTTGATGCAGACTTGATATACTTCAAGCAGAGCACACCATAAAAATATTTTCGATATATATCGGGTGGCCCACAAAAAAGGAATAGAGGGTGACTTTGTTTTTTCAAATGGGACACTCTATATTCAATAATGTTTTTCAATTCTCTGAAACTTCTTGCATGCTTTCGTATACTTTTCACATATTTTTATTCGACAGTTTTCGAAATATTGGCCATTTTGACAAAAAAATTATACAAATGATACTTGTAGAGGCTATCTTATCCGATTATATTTCACGAACCCTTGCACATGGGTACCAATAACAGCTTCATATGGATTGAAAAAAAAAAGACTTAAAAGTATCCTAGCCAGCTATAATAAAGCATCTCCAGCTTATGGAGTGTCCACAAAAAGACTATAAACATGAGGAATTTCAATCGTTTATTCTTCATTTTTTCAAATATAATTTTTTTCATGATTGTAATCACCATTCATTTTACTTCATTTTTTGTCGAATGCATGATATGCATATTTTTAAAAGAATAGGATTTTTAAGAGCTTTTTCGAAAAGTTTCCCTAAAATTCACATATGCCTACGAATTTAAATAGCAGATTTGGCTTTTCTGTGGTTATTGAGCACTGTAAAATTATTCCACTCAGAATTAGCATCATCGAAGCTTCAATTCATATTATAGCGAAATGAGGAACTAGAAAGTTTTGATGTATATCTACTCAAAAATGTGATGAAATCAGTTACTAAAGACAGAAATTTGCTTTCTGTACCCATTTTTCAAAATACAGTTTTGATAATTCTCTATGTTTCTACTCGAAAAGTCGTTGTTTGCGAAAATTTCAAACGAGCTTCAAGCTTGGGAGCTTGAAGATCTTCGTGCGTGCTTGTGAAACTTATGAACATCATTTTTTCGAAGAAAGTTGTATAAGGATCCTAAAGTTTCGAAACTCGTTTTTTTGTAGCATTCATAATCTCTAAAAAAGCCTATTCTGTTAAAGAAATTCATATCATGCATTTGACAAAAAATGAAGTAAAATGAATGGTGATTACAATGATGAAAAAAATTATATGCATTGCATTGGAAAAATGAAGATGCTTTATTATAGCTGGCTAGGATACTTTGAAGACTTTTTTTTCAATCCATATAAAGCTGTTATGTGGTTCGTGAAATATAATTGGATAACATAGCCTCTACAAGTATCATTTTTTTGTCAAAATATCCAATAATTCGAAAAATGTATGAATAAAGAAACAGAAAAGAATAGTCGTGAATCCTTCAAACTATTGTTAGATTACAAAGAATATGATTTTAAGGAGGTATGAGTATATAAATCACCGGATATGCTAAAAATATTTAAAAGCCAGGTTTCTGCGTACTTGCTCAAATTCGTGGAAAGGTACCTTAAACTGCCCAACTCCTCATCTTCTAATGGCATGATGCTAATGAATTTCGGAATGTATGGATTTCTTAAGGATTCGTTAGCATCATGTTTTTCAATTAAAATAAGTGGCACGAAAAAAATTGGTACTTTCTGATTGTTATCGTGTTTATGTCACAATCCAAATGAGCCCTCATTGATTATCATTTGAACTTTTTATTGAACTGAAACACATGAGATTCCATGGACAAACTCATCCACGTCATTTTGGGAACCAGATAGCGTTGGGAAATCTTCTGGAAGTAACGAATGTTCAGAAATGTGACAGAAAGCAAATAATAGAGCAATAAAATAAAATTAGGATCAACTGGAAATAAAACGACAATAAGGAATACATAACAATATTCTAAGAAATAGGAATGTTAGAAGTAAAATAGAATCGCCCCTTTTTTGACAATGACTATGGAGTTTTATGTTAGAATAATCAACAACGAAGAACATTCAGAAGAGAAAATACAACAGTTTCATAGAAAAATTTGAATAGAGTTGGGCATCTTTCATTGTTATTCTTATTTCTCATGCCAGCTTATTTCGAGTATGAATGCTATTGTGGGAATGTGAAAGCTCAAATTTCTTAATTTATTTCAGCACTATCTTTCTTTTGTTATTTAATTCGTTTACCTGCTGCTTAAAATCTCTTTGAGTCACATTAAAATCAGATTTTGTATCTTTTATCTCCAAAAATGTACCTACTTTAATGACTTTTTGAAGGTGAAGTTAACTTTAGACAGATAAGGGTCGAGCCACACAGCTTAGCATGGTTTATTGCGGTACGAGGTGAAGTTAATCCTATTTTACTTTATGGAGTCATAAATAGTTTCACACAGAAATTCCTCTTGAACCGAAAAATAATATAAAAGGTAGTGAAAGATTTTATGCCTACTCAAAGTAACTTTGAATCAACAATACACCATTAGTCAGATATTATTATTTATTAGAATTTTAAAAATATGCGTTTTTGGTATTATCGAAAAGTTTTATTTTGAAATGAAAATTCTTACAGAAGAATACTAAATGCATATTTTTGAGCATTGTGTTCACGAATATCGAAGCAAAAATGTCTTGTTGTTCATGAGTTATAAACCGCAAAGTGCATTTAGTTGTTACCGAATATGAGTTTTTCCATAAAAATTGACTCAACGAATTATAATAATAGAGGAACATCAACAGGTTGACGTGAGGCTGAATGAACTATAAAATCAATTTCTCAAAAATAAAATCATATAGTATATTATTCAACACTCTTCCTTAAATGAAAACAATAAGGCACATTTTAATTTCATAATATTTCCATTTCATTACCCCAAATCGACACTCAAAAATAAACTGGATATTTGAATTAGTTATCAAGGAATTAATTCCCTAGCTTTTTCGGGCTTGGAAATAGAGAAGGCTATGAATTTTGCAAAGATTTTCGCTAATCGATTCTAAAGATTCATTCTTTTAGATATAGAAAGTATAAAAAATAATTATTACTCACTTTCACTGTCGAACGAATATCCTATTATGGAACTGTGTTGTCCCTGCGAAGGATCGGCACCATATTTCAAAAGAAATTTAATCCTTTCCTCGATCTCGGTAGTATTCAACATGTCTTTCACCGGTAATTTATCGCACAAACTCATCACAAGAAGTTCCAGTGTGGTCCTTCCATCTTCGTCTTCGCAGTCGATGAAAAATCTACCGGATTCCACCATACACTTAAGCGATTCGAAGCTGCCAAACCTGGCCACTTCATGAAGTGAAGAATAGTCAATTTTAGTTGACGTCGAAGATTTACGAGAATACACCATTATGGAAGATATTTCAGGTACACAAACTTCTTGAACTTCTCACTGAAGATGTTTACAACTCAACAGATACTATAATTGTGACCAAAAAGTCGTTGACTAATGCGAATTGACCGGATGCATCACAGAGTAAGTTACAGAGAAATACCTGCTCTTCCTCTTTCTTTCAATTGGCACTTGTTGTTTTCATTAGCCAGCACTTTGAATCTATGAATGAACAAAATAATAAAACAGCATTCTTATTCGATATTTTATTATCAGCCCAATCGATCGTTGTCTCTACATCAATGGAAATGATTAAAAATTGCAAGAAAATCATTAACTTTTCGGTGTAACTTGAATTGAATTGATTGTCACCTATATGAAGTTATTTTAATACATTGTTTTTTTAACAAACTTTGTACATGTGATGTATAATTATAGTTTCAACTTTAACGCCTGAAAAGACAGATAAAATAACTTACGAAACAAAATTATATGGTATAGAATATATATGGTTTTTCAAAACTCATATCCCAAAACATTCTCTATTTTGTTAAATCTTTAATATTTTTTGAACCCGCGAGAATTGTGAAATCAATGTGTGATTCTTTCTTTTTAGAGCATAGTATGTTCTCATCTCGGTTCAATAATCTCCCATCTATTTGTTGTCGTGTTGTTCCATTCAAATTGTGTAGTAATATCAACCTACCTTGTTTCACTAACCAGCTCCTGCGCCAGGTGGCAACAACTACGTATATTCAGATACGAACGCAAGTTTGAGGATAGGTTGATAATCGAAATTTCAGAAATAATGCGACAGCTGTCAGAAAAACATCCGTAGCATTCCTATGTCTTTCTCATTTTTATTCGAG
The DNA here is from genome assembly GCA_951802165.1 of Adalia decempunctata. Lineage (NCBI taxonomy): Eukaryota > Metazoa > Arthropoda > Insecta > Coleoptera > Coccinellidae > Adalia > Adalia decempunctata. The sequence goes on from OX637695.1 coordinate 75,601,552, forward strand.
AATAAGGGCAATCAATATGCAAAAAACTATGCTGCAGATAGAAGCTGCTATACTCTGTTCAAATGTAAGAAGGAGCAATACAACATGTTTGGCGCAGCGGTAGGGGGGCCTTCGTATAGTTTCTTTCCGTCCTTAGTCAAATCGAGGAGATTTCACACAATCATTCAGTTTATTTATCCATGTCTCATCCAGGTAATAAATTTGTTTGCCTTGTTTCCTTGATGAGCGGATTTTCTTCAATTAATCTCTTCTCCACACAATTTTTTCATCCCTATCTATCAGTAGACTATCAAGACCACGTTTTTTGAACTTGAATTCCATTTTTTTCAATAATTTATAGAACGTTGTTCTTTTGAAATTTGGCAAACTGTCGTCATCATTCACGATTTCTAGTACCTACTTTAGAAATCGTTGGGATTTTATTCCGAAAAAAAAAACCGTGGACAATTCTTCTGATGAGGTTCATATCGAAATCGTCAACCGAATCGATTATTTTTAACGACTGGGCTCTCCTTTTAGGTGGCGTCAATGTTTTATTCTCATATGAGAATTCTGAATACAGCTGAATCACTCACCCCTGATGATTTTGAAGCCATTCCTACTAAGTCTCTTTTCGATAAATCAGGATATTTTTCCAATTCTCTTCGAGAAATGTTCAAAATTATCTCTTTCTCTTCACTAGAGAAATGCGACCTTTTGGACCTTTCTCGTGGTGGTCCCCACATATCATCCTCAGATGCAGTATCGGTTTCCGAATTCGACATTGTTCTATAAACACTATATACACAATACACTTTTCACAACAAAATCTATAAACACTTTGAACAGCTAGACCCTCACAGTAGTTCTAGTCTAGTCTTTTGAAAACTTCGATATTCATGCAAATCAAGATGGCTTTAACCCATTGAGGGAAACGACCCAAATCTGGTGTTTCCCGGAATTACCTTGTCGGAATCTTGAGCAGCCGACGAAGAGTTTCGTACAAAAAAATATAAAATTTTTGACCGAAACTAAATATATTTCGGATATTACAAGTAAATGACAATTATAAATTTGAACAGAGATCTTTTACGAGTCTTGTCAATTGAAAACTTCGATATTTATGCAAATCAAGATGGCTTTCACCCATTAGGGAAAAGGACCCAAATATGGTGTTTCCCGGAAACACTTTGTGGTAATCTAGCAAGATTCCGACCCAAATCTCTAAAACTGGTGCTTCCTGGAATTACCTTGCCGCAATCTCGAGCATCCGAAAAAGAAATCATTTAGTAGATAATAATATAAAAACAAAACAAAATAAAAAAAAGTAGGGTAAGTCGGATATAAAATGTTTATGACAGTTGCAAATCATAACAGAAATTTTGCACTAGAGTTTCTGAGGAAAAAAGTTTTAATGTGGAAATTGATGACTCAAATTATTGAATCATTTCTATCCAGAACCATACACAGTCCATTCCAAGTACGATTCTGGCAGTCTCTTAGGGTATTAAAAGGGAGCGTTGTTATGACCGTTCGACCAATTGAAGCTTTACTGTGCGCAAACCAGACGATTCAGTTTGTTTACAAAGCTCCTTCTTATATTTGAACGGACTATAGATAACTGATGCCGTTATTAGACGGCTCGAAGTTAATTTTCATGATGAAAACAGCATATTCATGTTTTCGCAACTGAGTATCTGGGAAATGTTGTTTATTTTATTCCTTGTCAAACGAATTTTCCTCAAACACTTTTGTAACGTAGAATTTAATGGCGTCAGTGGTTTTTCCAAAAAACTTACATATCACAAGATACACTGCGCAAAAAAATTAACGCACATTCTGAAAATCTCAATTTTAAAGAAAGTTAACTCTACATTGACTTGATAACTTATTTTTATGTTCTCTCGGGAAGGTTTTGAAAGAAACAAGACACATTAAATGCAAGAAAAATTCAGGATTTCACCGAATCTTATGTGAAAGAAGAGAAATGAACAATTTTCAAAATACTGAAATGCTGATAAGTGATTTAATACTTGGTATTTCCACACATTGCGTTAATTACAGCTCGGCAACGACGGTTCATACTCGAAATGAGTGATCTTAAAATATTCTGATCTAGGTAATCCTTCCCAGATTTCTCTGAGTTGGATTCCTAAGTCATTAAGAGTAGCTGGATAATTTTCTGAACTTCTCAGCCTTCTATTGAGGTTGTGCCAAACCTGCTCAATCGGATTGAGATCTGGACTTCTTGCTGGCCATTCCATTCGAGATACTTCAACCTCTTCAAGGTACTCCTGAACGATGCGCACACGATGGGGTCTGGCATTATCGTCCATAAAAATGAAATTTTCACCAATGTATGGGGCAAATGGCACTACATGCTCTTCAAGAATGTTCCTTACATACTTATCAGCATTCATAGCTCCATTATCGACGACCACTAGGTCTGTGCGAGCAGTCAAAGATATTCCACCCTATACCATAATCGAAATTGCACTGAGCATATCTTTCATGTGGACGTCTGTATACAAGGGAACGTCGATCACAATGGAAGAGGCAGAATCTAGACTCATCTGTGAAGGGAACTCTTTCCCAATCGGCCTCTTCCCAATGGATATGCTCTCTCGCAAAATCCAAACGCGCCCTTCGATGGGCTGGGGTGAGAGCTGGGCCTCTTGCCGCGACACGAGGCCTTGAATCATATTCTCTGAGGCGATTTCTTATTGTCCGAGTGCTAATTTGCACCTCATGAGTTTGCTCAAGCTGATTTTGAAGGAGACGAGCGGTTGCAAACCGTTGTCTCAACGAAGAAACTCTCAAGTAACGTTCTTGAATGGCAGTTGTTACCTGTGGTCTATCTACCCTGTCCTGGTCTTCGGACATTCATACCTGTCTCCCTGAATCGTTGCAACATTCTGGACACACTTGTATGGGAAACTCCAAACCTTTCTGCAATTCTTGTGTATGTCCACCCTTCTTCTCGCAAAACTACCGCTTTGGCACATTCCTCTTGGGTCAAATTGCGTGTTTCGCGTTGCATAGCGATCGAGTGTAGAAAATCAAACGAGAGAAAAACTATTGATCACTAGAATTGATCGAGAACAACTGATTTTAGAATGGAGCCAATAAATTCAAAATCTGATAATATCATCCTTTTTTATTGCTGCTGGGAGAAAACATCTGTATTGAAGAAAAACATTGAAAGAGGATAACATATGCATGCATAATTCTGATAAAAATAATTATCATTGAGAACACCTTCAGTTGTAGAATAAATTTGAGATTTCCATTAGGTGCGTTAATTTTTTTGCGCAGTGTAATTATAGAAAATACTAGTTGTTATACCACAATTCCTTTAGGTTAGGTAGAGGGTTGAAAATTTAGGGTTGTATGTATTTTTGTGTGCCGTATCATAAAAAAATTAAAATAACAAATTTTGTCCGAAAAAATTGAAAACAAAAAGTTAGGGGTGGGCCAACCTTAACATTTAGGGGGATGAAAAATAGATGTTCAATTTCACGAAAATCGGTCTAGCCGTTTCGGAGGAGTTCGGCCACAAACTGCAGACAGGAGAATTTTATATAAAAAGAAGATTTCGCGCCGAGGGAGGGGGGGCAAGTTTCGAATGGGATGGTGTAAAATATTTGGAGTGAAATGGCATCATTATTTTGTATCCGAAACAATACCTCTTTGTCATTTTGAAGAGAACAACCTTAATATTTCAGTAAAGCTTAAAATTCCAATTTTAAAAATGTGTCGTCGTACTTGATATACTGAAATCTTCTTCGGCCATATTTCTATATATGGTTGCTCCCTAGGGATGTCATGAAAGTTTTCTCGAGAAAAATTGAAGTTCATTCGATTCTGTTCCGAGATACGGCCGTAGTAAAAGTGGGTAATTCTCAACTTCAACGCCCTGTATCTCAAAAACCGGTCATAGGATTGAGTTTGGGCCGAGGACACTTTTGATCAGTAGCTCGAGTACTACATTATACCAAAATTTTAGAAAATTTGACGGAACGCCATTCGCCATAGAAAAAGTGCGGGGTCCTTTCCTCGAGAATTATCATTGAAATGGAGACGAACAAAATTATAATGTTTTTTTAAGTTGATGGCAAAATATCAAGTTTTATATATTTTTGGAATGGTAACTTCAAGTTTTATTGAAATATTGAAAAAATTTTAGTGTCAGAGCCCTATTTCAAAAAAATTATTGTTCTATGAATAAATATTGATAAGCATTTATTTAGCAAAATACACCGACACAATTGAATGCTAAATAAGAAAGTGACGCGGTAATGTTTTTACAGAAAGGCTAAATTTTTGGAACGATGGGAACGATTGGACCGATGGGACATCGACATCCATTTTTGTTCATCCAGTATATAAATGGGAATTTACATTTAAATGTGTCCTATTTGACTCACTCCGTAATCTTGGTTGGTAATTTTTCATAGATCCCCCTGAAAAACTGCATAGATCCACTAGTGGATAGGTATCAATTCAATAATAAAAGTTTAATGTTATAATGTTTTATTCGAAAGAAATTTTCGACAAAATATCACAGTAAATTCATCGCAAGTGTGATGAAGATTAAAATAAAAAAATCAGAATATTATATACAACTCAATATTCTTTTTATACAACTGAATATAAATTTTGTACAATTTTAGACATATTCTTTCAATATCACTATATTACCATCATTTAGAACTAGATTTGTATTTGACCTTTTTTCTTAATCTATCAATATGAAAGTATGATTTATATTAATTGTTGATTACGTCTTTATGTTTTGAAGTACTTTTTCGGTTAGCCAGATTCATTTTCTTACATTTAATCAAAGGTGACGAACTATAAACAAAACAATAATGGACCACTATAATGAAACTTACGAGTAAAACCAATTACATTACTTGACAGATTTGAATCGATAAATATTAAATGAAACAATTGGAGAAGCTATGAAAACCATGATCGGCTAGGTGTCCCAAACGATTCAAAAAAGGAAAGGAAAATGTGGAAATAGATAAAATTCAGAAATAAAAATTTCCCATTCGAATTATCTCAAAATTTCCAAGTCAGAAATTGCAAGAAAATCTAGAATTTTTCGAATGGGAATGTCAGGTAGTCTTCCCAGAGTTATCTGTTTCAAATTATCTGCACCAACAGAGTATAGATTTTGGACCTTTCTACCCTTTTGAAATTTGTAGCTCAGATCTTCTCCATAAATCGGAAAATGACTGAGGTTGAAATTTGCAACATCCAGCCTTACTGATTCATTGTTCAAGCAGATCGCGATCTGTCTTGAACTCTTCGTGAGGAGTTTCCAATAATTTAGAGTAGTGTTGTTTATTTTTTTGGATTTCAATGAGGAAATCTCTTCGCAACATGCCTCTAAATATAATGAAACCCCCTCACGTTTCATCAAATGGTGAACAAACTCCATATTTATGCCAACACCCTCAGACACTTTCAAAGCTACAAATTTCAAAACAGACCTACTAAGTCGCCTACCTTGGTACATACATTGCAAAAGAAATGGTGACTTTTCACAAGATATGTCCAATAATGCACCATTTCTCAGGAGCTGGAGGGTCGCTGGATCCGCACCATACAGTATAGACGACTCGAGAACGCTGCGACCGTACATATCTTTAGATTCCAAATAGAACCCATGGTCAAGAAACGCTTCCACCAATTTCCGGGTTACATGAATTCCCTGGCGGTTTCCACGTAGCAAACGAAGTAAAGGTGTGCAACTACAGTCATCTTTGGCGTTTACGTCTGCTCCCAATTCAAAGAATTTTAAAACCGTTTTTTCAGCATCACCGAAATAACAAGCTTTATGGAATGGAGTCTCATTTATCACATTGTTTCTGCTCAACATATTTCCACCATTTTTCACCAACAGATGGACCATATTTGGTCGATGCAGGAAGGCAGCAATATGCAGGGGAGTCTCACCTTGATAATCCTGGAAGTTGGGATCAGCACCCATTCTCAGAAGCTTTTCCGCAGTTTTGTAGAAATTTTTGTCGACAGCCATATGTAGAACGCTTTCTCTTCGTACTCCCAATGGAGCATTTATTTCGACCATAAAATTGATCATCATATTGATCAGCTTCTTGTCTGCAAATGAGAATTAAAATGTTGAGATTATCAGCCCAAATTCACAATTTTCAATCTTTGGAATCAAACTTAAGGGGAAATTCATTATTTCTCAGGAATTTCATGTTTTGCGATTCCAGAAGAATCAGAAAATAGATCTCAAAGTTCAATGTATTCAAACAAAATAATAATAATATCGCCAAGGGACAAAATTTCGGGACAATCGTAGCAATAATTCAGTTTTATAAACTTCTGTCTCAGTGTTTGAGGGCTTCGTATAGTTGTCCTCAAGTTTTATATATACAGAGTGTCCCACTAGTTTCGCAGCGGACGATATACGCGTAACGGTCTGAGTTTGGCAAAATTGGTTGATGCAGGCTTGATATACTTCAAGCAGAGCACACCATAAAAATATTTTCGAATATATCGGGTGGCCCACAAAAAAGGAATAGAGGGTGACTTTGTTTTTTCAAATGGGACACTCTATATTCAATAATGTTTTTCAATTCTCTGAAACTTCTTGCATGCTTTCGTATACTTTTCACATATTTTTATTCGACAGTTTTCGAAATATTGGCCATTTTGACAAAAAAATTATACAAATGATACTTGTAGAGGCTATCTTATCCGATTATATTTCACGAACCCTTGCACATGGGTACCAATAACAGCTTCATATGGATTGAAAAAAAAAAGACTTAAAAGTATCCTAGCCAGCTATAATAAAGCATCTCCAGCTTATGGAGTGTCCACAAAAAGACTATAAACATGAGGAATTTCAATCGATTATTCTTCATTTTTTCAAATATAATTTTTTTCATGATTGTAATCACCATTCATTTTACTTCATTTTTTGTCGAATGCATGATATGCATATTTTTAAAAGAATAGGATTTTTAAGAGCTTTTTCGAAAAGTTTTCCTAAAATTCACATATGCCTACGAATTTAAATAGCAGATTTGGCTTTTCTGTGGTTATTGAGCACTGTAAAATTATTCCACTCAGAATTAGCATCATCGAAGCTTCAATTCATATTATAGCGAAATGAGGAACTAGAAAGTTTTGATGTATATCTACTCAAAAATGTGATGAAATCAGTTACTAAAGACAGAAATTTGCTTTCTGTACCCATTTTTCAAAATACAGTTTTGATAATTCTCTATGTTTCTACTCGAAAAGTCGTTGTTTGCGAAAATTTCAAACGAGCTTCAAGCTTGGGAGCTTGAAGATCTTCGTGCGTGCTTGTGAAACTTATGAACATCATTTTTTCGAAGAAAGTTGTATAAGGATCCTAAAGTTTCGAAACTCGTTTTTTTGTAGCATTCATAATCTCTAAAAAAGCCTATTCTGTTAAAGAAATTCATATCATGCATTTGACAAAAAATGAAGTAAAATGAATGGTGATTACAATGATGAAAAAAATTATATGCATTGCATTGGAAAAATGAAGATGCTTTATTATAGCTGGCTAGGATACTTTGAAGACTTTTTTTTCAATCCATATAAAGCTGTTATGTGGTTCGTGAAATATAATTGGATAACATAGCCTCTACAAGTTTAGTATAGTATAGAACTACAAGTATCATTTTTTTGTCAAAATATCCAATATTTCGAAAAATGTATGAATAAAGAAACAGAAAAGAATAGTCGTAAATCCTTCAAACTATTGTTAGATTACAAAGAATATGATTTTAAGGAGGTATGAGTATATAAATCACCGGATATGCTAAAAATATTTAAAAGCCAGGTTTCTGCGTACTTGCTCAAATTCGTGGACAGGTACCTTAAACTGCCCAACTCCTCATCTTCTAATGGCATGATGCTAATGAATTTCGGAATGTATGGATTTCTTAAGGATTCGTTAGCATCATGTTTTTCAATTAAAATAAGTGGCACGAAAAAAATTGGTACTTTCTGATTGTTATCGTTTATGTCACAATCCAAATGAGCCCTCATTGATTATCATTTGAACTTTTTATTGAACTGAAACACATGAGATTCCATGGACAAACTCATCCACGTCATTTTGGGAACCAGATAGCGTTGGGAAATCTTCTGGAAGTAACGAATGTTCAGAAATGTGACAGAAAGCAAATAATAGAGCAATAAAATAAAATTAGGATCAACTGGAAATAAAACGACAATAAGGAATACATAACAATATTCTAAGAAATAGGAATGTTAGAAGTAAAATAGAATCGCCCCTTTTTTGACAATGACTATGGAGTTTTATGTTAGAATAATCAACAACGAAGAACATTCAGAAGAGAAAATACAACAGTTTCATAGAAAAATTTGAATAGCGTTGGGCATCTTTCATTGTTATTCTTATTTCTCATGCCAGCTTATTTCGAGTATGAATGCTATTGTGGGAATGTGAAAGCTCAAATTTCTTAATTTATTTCAGCACTATCTTTCTTTTGTTATTTAATTCGTTTACCTGCTGCTTAAAATCTCTTTGAGTCACATTAAAATCAGATTTTGTATCTTTTATCTCCAAAAATGTACCTACTTTAATGACTTTTTGAAGGTGAAGTTAACTTTAGACAGATAAGGGTCGAGCCACACAGCTTAGCATGGTTTATTGCGGTACGAGGTGAAGTTAATCCTATTTTACTTTATGGAGTCATAAATAGTTTCACACAGAAATTCCTCTTAAACCGAAAAATAATAAAAGGTAGTGAAAGATTTTATGCCTACTCAAAGTAACTTTGAAACAACAATACACCATTAGTCAGATATTATTATTTATTAGAATTTTAAAAATATGCGTTTTTGGTATTATCGAAAAGTTTTATTTTGAAATGAAAATTCTTACAGAAGAATACTAAATGCATATTTTCGAGCATTGTGTTCACGAATATCGAAGCAAAAATGTCTTGTTGTTCATGAGTTATAAACCGCAAAGTGCATTTAGTTGTTACAGAATATGAGTTTTTCCATAAAAATTGACTCAACGAATTATAATAATAGAGGAACATCAACAGGTTGACGTGAGGCTGAATGAACTATAAAATCAATTTCTCAAAAATAAAATCATATAGTATATTATTCAACACTCTTCCTTAAATGAAAACAATAAGGCACATTTTAATTTCATAATATTTCCATTTCATTACCCCAAATCGACACTCAAAAATAAACTGGATATTTGAATTAGTTATCAAGGAATTAATTCCCTAGCTTTTTCGGGCTTGGAAATAGAGAAGGCTATGAATTTTGCAAAGATTTTCGCTAATCGATTCTAAAGATTCATTCTTTTAGATATAGAAAGTATAAAAAATAATTATTACTCACTTTCACTGTCGAACGAATCTCCTATTATGGAACTGTGTTGTCCCTGCGAAGGATCGGCACCATATTTCAAAAGAAATTTAATCCTTTCCTCGATCTCGGTAGTATTCAACATGTCTTTCACCGGTAATTTATCGCACAAACTCATCACAAGAAGTTCCAGTGTGGTCCTTCCATCTTCGTCTTCGCAGTCGATGAAAAATCTACCGGATTCCACCATACACTTAAGCGATTCGAAGCTGCCAAACCTGGCCACTTCATGAAGTGAAGAATAGTCAATTTTAGTTGACGTCGAAGATTTACGAGAATACACCATTATGGAAGATATTTCAGGTACACAAACTTCTTGAACTTCTCACTGAAGATGTTTACAACTCAACAGATACTATAATTGTGACCAAAAAGTCGTTGACTAATGCGAATTGACCGGATGCATCACAGAGTAAGTTACAGAGAAATACCTGCTCTTCCTCTTTCTTTCAATTGGCACTTGTTGTTTTCATTAGCCAGCACTTTGAATCTATGAATGAACAAAATAATAAAACAGCATTCTTATTCGATATTTTATTATCAGCCCAATCGATCGTTGTCTCTACATCAATGGAAATGATTAAAAATTGCAAGAAAATCATTAACTTTTCGGTGTAACTTGAATTGAATTGATTGTCACCTATATGAAGTTATTTTAATACATTGTTTTTTTAACAAACTTTGTACATGTGATGTATAATTATAGCTTCAACTTTAACGCCTGAAAAGACAGATAAAATAACTTACGAAACATCGCTCAAAATTATATGGTATAGAATATTAATGGTTTTTCAAAACTCATATCCCAAAACATTCTCTATTTTGTTAAATCTTTAATATTTTTTTACCCCGAGAGAATTGTGAAATCAATGTGTGATTCTTTCTTTTTAGAGCATAGTATGTTCTCATCTCGGTTCAATAATCTCCCATCTATTTGTTGTCGTGTTGTTCCATTCAAATTGTGTAGTAATATCAACCTACCTTGTTTCACTAACCAGCTCCTGCGCCAGGTGGCAACAACTACGTATATTCAGATACGAACGCAAGTTTGAGGATAGGTTGATAATCGAAATTTCAGAAATAATGCGACAGCTGTCAGAAAAACATCCGTAGCATTCCTATGTCTTTCTCATTTTTATTCGAGAATAAGGGCAATCAATATCCAAAAAACTATGCTGCAGATAGAAGCTGCTATACTCTGTTCAAATGTAAGCAGGAGCAATACAACATGTTTGGCGCAGCGGTAGGGCGGCCTTCGTATCGTTTCTTTCCGTCCAGAGTCAAATCGAGGAGATTTCACACAATCGTTCAGTTTATTTATCCATGTCTCATCCAGGTAATAAATTTGTTTGCCTTGTTTCCTTGATGAGCGGATTTTCTTCAATTAATCTCTTCTCCACACAATTATTTCATCCCTATCTATCAGTAGACTATCACGACCACGTTTTTTGAACTTGAATTCCATTTTTTTCAATAATTTATAGAACGTTGTTCTTTTGAAATTTGGCAAACTGTCGTCATCATTCACGATTTCTAGTACCTACTTTAGAAATCGTTGGGATTTTATTCCGAAAAAAAAAACCGTGGACAATTCTTCTGATGAGGTTCATATCGAAATCGTCAACCGAATCGATTATTTTTAACGACTGGGCTCTCCTTTTAGGTGGCGTCAATGTTTTATTCTCATATGAGAATTCTGAATACAGCTGAATCACTCACCCCTGATGATTTTGAAGCCATTCCTACTAAGTCTCTTTTCGATAAATCAGGATATTTTTCCAATTCTCTTCGAGAAATGTTCAAAATTATCTCTTTCTCTTCACTAGAGAAATGCGACCTTTTGGACCTTTCTCGTGGTGGTCCCCACATATCATCCTCAGATGCAGTATCGGTTTCCGCATTCGACATTGTTCTATAAACACTATATACACAATACACTTTTCACAACAAAATCTATAAACACTTTGAACAGCTAGACCCTCACAGTAGTTCTAGTCTAGTCTTTTGAAAACTTCGATATTCATGCAAATCAAGATGGCTTTAACCCATTGAGGGAAACGACCCAAATCTGGTGTTTCCCGGAATTACCTTGTCGGAATCTTGAGCAGCCGACGAAGAGTTTCGTACAAAAAATATAAAATTTTGGACCGAAACTGAATATATTTCGGATATTACAAGTAAATGACAATTATAAATTTGAACAGAGATCTTTTACGAGTCTTGTCAATTGAAAACTTCGATATTTATGCAAATCAAGATGGCTTTCACCCATTAGGGAAAAGTACCCAAATATGGTGTTTCCCGGAATTACTTTGTGGTAATCTAGCAAGATTCCGACCCAAATCTCTAAAACTGGTGCTTCCTGGAATTACCTTGCCGCAATCTCGAGCATCCGAAAAAGAAATCATTTAGTAGATAATAATATAAAAACAAAACAAAATAAAAAAAAGTAGGGTAAGTCGGATATAAAATGTTTATGACAGTTGCAAATCATAACAGAAATTTTGCACTAGAGTTTCTGAGGAAAAAAGTTTTAATGTGGAAATTGATGACTCAAATTATTGAATCATTTCTATCCAGTACCATACACAGTCCATTCCAAGTACGATTCTGGCAGTCTCTTAGGGTATTAAAAGGGAGCGTTGTTATGACCGTTTGACCAATTGAAGCTTTATTGTGCGCAAACCAGACGATTCAGTTTGTTTACAAAGCTCCTTCTTATATTTGAACGGACTATAGATAACTGATGCCGTTATTAGACGGCTCGAAGTTAATTTTCATGATGAAAACAGCATATTCATGTTCGACTGTGTTTTCGCAACTGAGTATCTGGGAAATGTTGTTTATTTTATTCCTTGTCAAACGAATTTTCCTCAAACACTTTTGTAACGTAGAATTTAATGGCGTCAGTGGTTTTTCCAAAAAACTTACATATCACAAGATACACTGCGCAAAAAAATTAACGCACATTCTGAAAATCTCAATTTTAAAGAAAGTTAACTCTACATTGACTTGATAACTTATTTTTTATGTTCTCTCGGGAAGGTTTTGAAAGAAACATGACACATTAAAGGCAAGAAAAATTCAGGATTTCACCGAATCTTATGTGAAAGAAGAGAAATGAACAATTTTCAAAATACTGAGATGCTGATAGGTAAGTAATTTAATACTTGGTATTTCCACACATTGCGTTAATTACAGCTCGGCAACGACGGTTCATACTCGAAATGAGTGATCTTAAAATATTCTGATCTCTCCGAGTTGGATTCCTAAGTCATTAAGAGTAGCTGGATAATTTTCTGAACTTCTCAGCCTTCTATTGAGGTTGTGCCAAACCTGCTCAATCGGATTGAGATCTGGACTTCTTGCTGGCCATTCCATTCGAGATACTTCAACCTCTTCAAGGTACTCCTGAACGATGCGCGCACGATGGGGTCTGGCATTATCGTCCATAAAAATGAAATTTTCACCAATGTATGGGGCAAATGGCACTACATGCTCTTCAAGAATGTTCCTTATATACTTATCAGCATTCATAGCTCCATTATCGACGACCACTAGGTCTGTGCGAACAGTCAAAGATATTCCACCCTATACCATAATCGAAATTGCACTGAGCATATCTTTCATGTGGACGTCTGTATACAAGGGAACGTCGATCACAATGGAAGAGGCAGAATCTAGACTCATCTGTGAAGAGAACTCTTTCCCAATCGGCCTCTTCCCAATGGATATGCTCTCTCGCAAAATCCAAACGCGCCCTTCGATGGGCTGGGGTGAGAGCTGGGCCTCTTGCCGCGACACGAGGCCTTGAATCATATTCTCTGAGGCGATTTCTTATTGTCCGAGTGCTAATTTGCACCTCATGAGTTGTGTATGTCCACCCTTCTTCTCGCAAAACTACCGCTTGGGCACATTCCTCTTGGGTCAAATTGCGTGTTTCGCGTTGCATAGCGATCGAGTGTAGAAAATCAAACGAAAGAAAAACTATTGATCACTAGAATTGATCGAGAAAAACTGATTTTAGAATGGAGCCAATACATTCAAAATCTGATAATATCATCCTTTTTTATTCCTGCTGGGAGAAAACATTTGTATTGAAGAAAAACATTGAAAGAGGATAACATATGCATGCATAATTCTGATAAAAATAATTATCATTGAGAACACCTTCAGTTGTAGAATAAATTTGAGATTTCCATTAGGTGCGTTAATTTTTTTGCGCAGTGTAATTATAGAAAATACTAGTTGTTATACCACAATTCCTTTAGGTTAGGTAGAGGGTTGAAAATTTAGGGTTGTATGTATTTTTGTGTGCCGTATCATAAAAAAATTAAAATAACAAATTTTGTCCGAAAAAATTGAAAACAAAAAGTTAGGGGTGGGCCAACCTTAACATTTAGGGGGATGAAAAATAGATGTTCAATTTCACGAAAATCGGTCTAGCCGTTTCGGAGGAGTTCGGCCACAAACTGCAGACAGGAGAATTTTATATAAAAAGAAGATTTCGCGCCGAGGGAGGGGGGGCAAGTTTCGAATGGGATGGTGTAAAATATTTGGAGTGAAATGGCATCATTATTTTGTATCGGAAACAATACCTTTTTGTCATTTTGAAGAGAACAACCTTAATATTTCAGTAAAGCTTAAAATTCCAATTTTAAAAATGTGTCGTACTTGATATACTGAAATCTTCTTCGGCCATATTTCTATATATGGTTGCTCCCTGGGGATGTCATGAAAGTTTTCTCGAGAAAAATTGAAGTTCATTCGATTCTGTTCCGAGATACGGCCGTGGTAAAGTGGGTAATTCTCAACTTCAACGCCCTGTATCTCAAAAACTGGTCATAGGATTGAGTTTGGGCCGAGGACACTTTTGATCAGTAGCTCGAGTACTACATTATACCAAAATTTTAGAAAATTTGACGGAACGCCATTCGCCATAGAAAAAGTGCGGGGTCCTTTCCTCGAGTATTATCATTGAAATGGAGACGAACAAAATTATAATGTTTTTTGAAGTTGATGGCAAAATATCAAGTTTTATATATTTTTGGAATGGTAACTTCAAGTTTTATTGAAATATTGAAAAAATTTTAGTGTCAGAGCCCTATTAAAAAAAAAAATATTGTTCTATGAATAAATATTGATAAGCATTTTTTTAGCAAAATACACCGACACAATTGAATGCTAAATAAGAAAGTGACGCGGAAATGTTTTTACAGAAAGGCTAAATTTTTGGAACGATGGGAACGATTGGACCGATGGGACATCGACATCCATTTTTGTTCATCGAGTATATAAATGGGAATTTACATTTAAATGTGTCCTATTTGACTCACTCCGTAATCTTGGTTGGTAATTTTTCATAGATCCCCCTGAAAAATTGCATAGATCCACTAGTGGATAGGTATCAATTCAATAATAAATGTTTAATGTTATAATGTTTTATTCGAAAGAAATTTTCGACAAAATATCACAGTAAATTCATCGCAAGCGTGATGAAGATTAAAATAAAAAAATCACAATATTATATATTCTTTTTATACAACTGAATATACATTTTGTACAATTTTAGACATATTCTTTCAATATCACTATATTACTATTATTTAGAACTAGATTTGTATTTGACCTTTTTTCTTAATCTATCAATATGAAAGTATGATTTATATTAATTGTTGATTACGTCTTTATGTTTTGAAGTACTTTTTCGGTTAGCCAGATTCATTTTCTTACATTTAATCAAAGGTGACGAACTATAAACAAAACAATAATAGACCACTATAATGAAACTTACGAGTAAAACCAATTACATTACTTGGCAGATTTGAATCGATAAATATTAAATGAAACAATTGGAGAAGCTATGAAAACTATGATCGGCAAGGTGTCCAAATCGATTCAAAAAAGGAAAGGAAAATGTGGAAATAGATAAAATTCAGAAATAAAAATTTCCCATTCGAATTATCTCAAAATTTCCAAGTCAGAAATTGCAAGAAAATCTAGAATTTTTCGAATGGGAATGTCAGGTAGTCTTCCCAGAGTTATCTGTTTCAAATTATCCGCACCAACAGAGTATAGATTTTGGACCTTTCTACCCTTTTGAAATTTGTAGCTCAGATCTTCTCCATAAATCGGAAAATGACTGAGGTTGAAATTTGCAACATCCAGCCTTACTGATTCATTGTTCAAGCAGATCGCGATCTGTCTTGAACTCTTCGTGAGGAGTTTCCAATAATTTAGAGTAGTGTTGTTTATTTTTTTGGATTTCAATGAGGAAATCTCTTCGCAACATGCCTCTAAATATAATGAAACCCCCTCACGTTTCATCAAATGGTGAACAAACTCCATATTTATGCCAACACCCTCAGACACTTTCAAAGCTACAAATTTCAAAACAGACCTACTAAGTCGCCTACCTTGGTACATACATTGCAAAAGAAATGGTGACTTTTCACAAGATATGTCCAATGATGCACCATTTCTCAGGAGCTGGAGGGTCGCTGGATCCGCACCATACAGTATAGACGACTCGAGAACGGTGCGACCGTACATATCTTTAGATTCCAAATAGAACCCATGGTCAAGAAACGCTTCCACCAATTTCCGGGTTACATCAATTCCCTGGCGGTTTCCACGTAGCAAACGAAGTAAAGGTGTGCAACTACAGTCATCTTTGGCGTTTACGTCTGCTCCCAATTCAAAGAATTTTAAAACCGTTTTTTCAGCATCACCGAAATAACAAGCTTTATGGAATGGAGTCTCATTTATCACATTGTTTCTGCTCAACATATTTCCACCATTTTTCACCAACAGATGGACCATATTTGGTCGATGCAGGAAGGCAGCAATATGCAGGGGAGTCTCACCTTGATAATCCTGGAAGTTGGGATCAGCACCCATTCTCAGAAGCTTTTCCGCAGTTTTGTAGAAATTTTTGTCGACAGCCATATGTAGAACGCTTTCTCTTCGTACTCCCAATGGAGCATTTATTTCGACCATAAAATTGATCATCATATTGATCAGCTTCTTGTCTGCAAATGAGAATTAAAATGTTGAGATTATCAGCCCAAATTCACAATTTTCAATCTTTGGAATCAAACTTAAGGGGAAATTCATTATTTCTCAGGAATTTCATGTTTTGCGATTCCAGAAGAATCAGAAAATAGATCTCAAAGTTCAATGTATTCAAACAAAATAATAATAATATCGCCAAGGGACAAAATTTCGGGACAATCGTAGCAATAATTCAGTTTTACAAACTTCTGTCTCAGTGTTTGAGGGCTTCGTATAGTTGTCCTCAAGTTTTATATATACAGGGTGTCCCACTAGTTTCGCAGCGGACGATATACGCGTAACGGTCTGAGTTTGGCAAAATTTGTTGATGCAGACTTGATATACTCCAAGCAGAGCACACCATAAAAATATTTTCGAATATATCGGGTGGTCCACAAAAAAGGAATAGAGGGTGACTTTGTTTTTTCAAATGGGACACTCTATATTCAATAATGTTTTTCAATTCTCTGAAACTTCTTGCATGCTTTCGTATACTTTTCACATATTTTTATTCGACAGTTTTCGAAATATTGGCCATTTTGACAAAAAAATTATACAAATGATACTTGTAGAGGCTATCTTATCCGATTATATTTCACGAACCCTTGCACTTAGGTACCAATAACAGCTTCATATGGATTGAAAAAAAAAGACTTGAAAGTATCCTAGCCAGCTATAATAAAGCATCTCCAGCTTATGGAGTGTCCACAAAAAGACTATAAACATGAGGAATTTCAATCGATTATTCTTCATTTTTTCAAATATAATTTTTTTCATGATTGTAATCACCATTCATTTAACTTCATTTTTTGTCGAATGCATGATATGCATATTTTTAACAGAATAGGATTTTTAAGAGCTTTTTCGAAAAGTTTCCCTAAAATTCACATATGCCTTCGAATTTAAATAGCAGATTTGGCTTTTCTGTGGTTATTGAGCACTGTAAAATTATTCCACTCAGAATTACAATCATCGAAGCTTCAATTCATATTATAGCGAAATGAGGAACTAGAAAGTTTTGATGTATATCTACTCAAAAATGTGATGAAATCAGTTACTAAAGACAGAAATTTGCTTTCTG
This sequence comes from Adalia decempunctata, assembly GCA_951802165.1. Taxonomy (NCBI): domain Eukaryota; kingdom Metazoa; phylum Arthropoda; class Insecta; order Coleoptera; family Coccinellidae; genus Adalia; species Adalia decempunctata. The sequence continues at coordinate 75,619,100 of OX637695.1, forward strand.
TACCCATTTTTCAAAATACAGTTTTGATAATTCTCTATGTTTCTACTCGAAAAGTCGTTGTTTGCGAAAATTTCAAACGAGCTTCAAGCTTGGGAGCTTGAAGATCTTCGTGCGTGCTTGTGAAACTTATGAACATCATTTTTTCGAAGAAAGTTGTATAAGGATCCTAAAGTTTCGAAACTCGTTTTTTTGTAGCATTCATAATCTCTAAAAAAGCCTTTTCTGTTAAATAAATTCATATCATGCATTTGACAAAAAATGAAGTAAAATGAATGGTGATTACAATGATGAAAAAAATTATATGCATTGCATTGGAAAAATGAAGATGCTTTATTATAGCTGGCTAGGATACTTTGAAGACTTTTTTTTTCAATCCATATAAAGCTGTTATGTGGTTCGTGAAATATAATTGGATAACATAGCCTCTACAAGTATCATTTTTTTGTCAAAATATCCAATATTTCGAAAAATGTATGAATAAAGAAACAGAAAAGAATAGTCGTAAATCCTTCAAACTATTGTTAGATTACAAAGAATATGATTTTAAGGAGGTATGAGTATATAAATCACCGGATATGCTAAAAATATTTAAAAGCCAGGTTTCTGCGTACTTGCTCAAATTCGTGGACAGGTACCTTAAACTGCCCAACTCTTCATCTTCTAATGGCATGATGCTAATGAATTTCGGAATGTATGGATTTCTTAAGGATTCGTTAGCATCATGTTTTTCAATTAAAATAAGTGGCACGAAAAAAATTGGTACTTTCTGATTGTTATCGTTTATGTCACAATCCAAATGAGCCCTCATTGATTATCATTTGAACTTTTTATTGAACTGAAACACATGAGATTCCATGGACAAACTCATCCACGTCATTTTGGGAACCAGATAGCGTTGGGAAATCTTCTGGAAGTAACGAATGTTCAGAAATGTGACAGAAAGCAAATAATAGAGCAATAAAATAAAATTAGGATCAAATGGAAATAAAACGACAATAAGGAATACATAACAATATTCTAAGAAATAGGAATGTTAGAAGTAAAATAGAATCGCCCCTTTTTTGACAATGACTATGGAGTTTTATGTTAGAATAATCAACAACGAAGAACATTCAGAAGAGAAAATACAACAGTTTCATAGAAAAATTTGAATAGGGTTGGGCATCTTTCATTGTTATTCTTATTTCTCATGCCAGCTTATTTCGAGTATGAATGCTATTGTGGGAATGAGAAAGCTCAAATTTCTTAATTAATTTCAGCACTATCTTTCTTTTGTTATTTAATTCGTTTACCTGCTGCTTAAAATCTCTTTGAGTCACATTAAAATCAGATTTTGTATCTTTTATCTCCAAAAATGTACCTACTTTAATGACTTTTTGAAGGTGAAGTTAACTTCAGACAGATGAGGGTCGAGCCACACAGCTTAGCATGGTTTATTGCGGTACGAGGTGAAGTTAATCCTATTTTACTTTATGGAGTTATAAATAGTTTCACACAGATATTCCTCTTAAACCGAAAAATAATATAAAAGGTAGTGAAAGATTTTATGCCTACTCAAAGTAACTTTGAATCAACAATACACCATTAGTCAGATATTATTATTTATTAGAATTTTAAAAATATGCGTTTTTGGTATTATCGAAAAGTTTTATTTTGAAATGAAAATTCTTACAGAAGAATACTAAATGCATATTTTTGAGCATTGTGTTCACGAATATCGAAGCAAAAATGTCTTGTTGTTCATGAGTTATAAACCGCAAAGTGCATTTAGTTGTTACAGAATATGAGTTTTTCCATGAAAATTGACCCAACGAATTATAATAATAGAGGAACATGAGGCTGAATGAACTATAAAATCAATTTCTCAAAAATAAAATCATATAGTATATTATTCAACACTCTTCCTTAAATGAAAACAATAAGGCACATTTTAATTTCATAATATTTCCATTTCATTACCCCAAATCGACACTCAAAAATAAACTGGATATTTGAATTAGTTATCAAGGAATTAATTCCCTAGCTTTTTCGGGCTTGGAAATAGAGAAGGCTATGAATTTTGCAAAGATTTTCGCTAATCGATTCTAAAGATTCATTCTTTTAGATATAGAAAGTATAAAAAATAATTATTACTCACTTTCACTGTCGAACGAATCTCCTATTATGGAACTGTGTTGTCCCTGCGAAGGATCGGCACCATATTTCAAAAGAAATTTAATCCTTTCCTCGATCTCGGTAGTATTCAACATGTCTTTCACCGGTAATTTATCGCACAAACTCATCACAAGAAGTTCCAGTGTGGTCCTTCCATCTTCGTCTTCGCAGTCGATGAAAAATCTACCGGATTCCACCATACACTTAAGCGATTCGAAGCTGCCAAACCTGGCCACTTCATGAAGTGAAGAATAGTCAATTTTAGTTGACGTCGAAGATTTACGAGAATACACCATTATGGAAGATATTTCAGGTACACAAACTTCTTGAACTTCTCACTGAAGATGTTTACAACTCAACAGATACTATAATTGTGACCAAAAAGTCGTTGACTAATGCGAATTGACCGGATGCATCACAGAGTAAGTTACAGAGAAATACCTGCTCTTCCTCTTTCTTTCAATTGGCACTTGTTGTTTTCATTAGCCAGCACTTTGAATCTATGAATGAACAAAATAATAAAACAGCATTCTTATTCGATATTTTATTATCAGCCCAATCGATCGTTGTCTCTACATCAATGGAAATGATTAAAAATTGCAAGAAAATCATTAACTTTTCGGTGTAACTTGAATTGAATTGATTGTCACCTATATGAAGCTATTTTAATACATTGTTTTTTTAACAAACTTTGTACATGTGATGTATAATTATAGCTTCAACTTTAACGCCTGAAAAGACAGATAAAATAACTTACGAAACATCGCTCAAAATTATATGGTATAGAATATTAATGGTTTTTCAAAACTCATATCCCAAAACATTCTCTATTTTGTTAAATCTTTAATATTTTTTTACCCCGAGAGAATTGTGAAATCAATGTGTGATTCTTTCTTTTTAGAGCATAGTATGTTCTCATCTCGGTTCAATAATCTCCCATCTATTTGTTGTCGTGTTGTTCCATTCAAATTGTGTAGTAATATCAACCTACCTTGTTTCACTAACCAGCTCCTGCGCCAGGTGGCAACAACTACGTATATTCAGATACGAACGCAAGTTTGAGGATAGGTTGATAATCGAAATTTCAGAAATAATGCGACAGCTGTCAGAAAAACATCCGTAGCATTCCTATGTCTTTCTCATTTTTATTCGAGAATAAGGGCAATCAATATCCAAAAAACTATGCTTCAGATAGAAGCTGCTATACTCTGTTCAAATGTAAGCAGGAGCAATACAACATGTTTGGCGCAGCGGTAGGGGGGCCTTCGTATCGTTTCTTTCCGTCCAGAGTCAAATCGAGGAGATTTCACACAATCGTTCAGTTTATTTATCCATGTCTCATCCAGGTAATAAATTTGTTTGCCTTGTTTCCTTGATGAGCGGATTTTCTTCAATTAATCTCTTCTCCACACAATTATTTCATCCCTATCTATCAGTAGACTATCACGACCACGTTTTTTGAACTTGAATTCCATTTTTTTCAATAATTTATAGAACGTTGTTCTTTTGAAATTTTGCAAACTGTCGTCATCATTCACGATTTCTAGTACCTACTTTAGAAATCGTTGGGATTTTATTCCGAAAAAAAAAAAACCGTGGACAATTCTTCTGATGAGGTTCATATCGAAATCGTCAACCGAATCGATTATTTTTAACGACTGGGCTCTCCTTTTAGGTGGCGTCAATGTTTTATTCTCATATGAGAATTCTGAATACAGCTGAATCACTCACCCCTGATGATTTTGAAGCCATTCCTACTAAGTCTCTTTTCGATAAATCAGGATATTTTTCCAATTCTCTTCGAGAAATGTTCAAAATTATCTCTTTCTCTTCACTAGAGAAATGTGACCTTTTGGACCTTTCTCGTGGTGGTCCCCACATATCATCCTCAGATGCAGTATCGATTTCCGAATTCGACATTGTTCTATAAACACTATACACACAATACACTTTTCACAACAAAATCTATAAACACTTTGAACAGCTAGACCCTCACAGTAGTTCTAGTCTAGTCTTTTGAAAACTTCGATATTCATGCAAATCAAGATGGCTTTAACCCATTGAGGGAAACGACCCAAATCTGGTGTTTCCCGGAATTACCTTGTCGGAATTTTGAGCAGCCGACGAAGAGTTTCGTACAAAAAATATAAAATTTTGGACCGAAACTACATATATTTCGGATATTACAAGTAAATGACAATTATAAATTTGAACAGAGATCTTTTACGAGTCTTGTCAATTGAAAACTTCGATATTTATGCAAATCAAGATGGCTTTCACCCATTAGGGAAAAGTACCCAAATATGGTGTTTCCCGGAATTACTTTGTGGTAATCTAGCAAGATTCCGACCCAAATCTCTAAAACTGGTGCTTCCTGGAATTACCTTGCCGCAATCTCGAGCATCCGAAAAAGAAATCATTTAGTAGATAATAATATAAAAACAAAACAAAATAAAAAAAAGTAGGGTAAGTCGGATATAAAATGTTTATGACAGTTGCAAATCATAACAGAAATTTTGCACTAGAGTTTCTGAGGAAAAAAGTTTTAATGTGGAAATTGATGACTCAAATTATTGAATCATTTCTATCCAGTACCATACACAGTCCATTCCAAGTACGATTCTGGCAGTCTCTTAGGGTATTCAAAGGGAGCGTTGTTATGACCGTTTGACCAATTGAAGCTTTATTGTGCGCAAACCAGACGATTCAGTTTGTTTACAAAGCTCCTTCTTATATTTGAACGGACTATAGATAACTGATGCCGTTATTAGAAGGCTCGAAGTTAATTTTCATGATGAAAACAGCATATTCATGTTCGACTGTGTTTTCGCAACTGAGTATCTGGGAAATGTTGTTTATTTTATTCCTTGTCAAACGAATTTTCCTCAAACACTTTTGTAACGTAGAATTTAATGGCGTCAGTGGTTTTTCCAAAAAACTTACATATCACAAGATACACTGCGCAAAAAAATTAACGCACATTCTGAAAATCTCAATTTTAAAGAAAGTTAACTCTACATTGACTTGATAACTTATTTTTTATGTTCTCTCGGGAAGGTTTTGAAAGAAACAAGACACATTAAAGGCAAGAAAAATTCAGGATTTCACCGAATCTTATGTGAAAGAAGAGAAATGAACAATTTTCAAAATACTGAAATGCTGATAGGTAAGTAATTTAATACTTGGTATTTCCACACATTGCGTTAATTACAGCTCGGCAACGACGGTTCATACTCGAAATGAGTGATCTTAAAATATTCTGATCTCTCCGAGTTGGATTCCTAAGTCATTAAGAGTAGCTGGATAATTTTCTGAACTTCTCAGCCTTCTATTGAGGTTGTGCCAAACCTGCTCAATCGGATTGAGATCTGGACTTCTTGCTGGCCATTCCATTCGAGATACTTCAACCTCTTCAAGGTACTCCTGAACGATGCGCGCACGATGGGGTCTGGCATTATCGTCCATAAAAATGAAATTTTCACCAATGTATGGGGCAAATGGCACTACATGCTCTTCAAGAATGTTCCTTATATACTTATCAGCATTCATAGCTCCATTATCGACGACCACTAGGTCTGTGCGAGCAGTCAAAGATATTCCACCCTATACCATAATCGAAATTGCACTAAGCATATCTTTCATGTGGACGTCTGTATACAAGGGAACGTCGATCACAATGGAAGAGGCAGAATCTAGACTCATCTGTGAAGAGAACTCTTTCCCAATCGGCCTCTTCCCAATGGATATGCTCTCTCGCAAAATCCAAACGCGCCCTTCGATGGGCTGGGGTGAGAGCTGGGCCTCTTGCCGCGACACGAGGCCTTGAATCATATTCTCTGAGGCGATTTCTTATTGTCCGAGTGCTAATTTCGTCGCCTTCAGGAGAAAATTGCGTAACTCCATTCAATTAACGAGGAGTTACGTAGTTTTCTCCGGAACACGACGATTTGCACCTCATGAGTTGTGTATGTCCACCCTTCTTCTCGCAAAACTACCGCTTGGGCACATTCCTCTTGGGTCAAATTGCGTGTTTCGCGTTGCATAGCGATCGAGTGTAGAAAATCAAACGAAAGAAAAACTATTGATCACTAGAATTGATCGAGAAAAACTGATTTTAGAATGGAGTCAATACATTCAAAATCTGATAATATCATCCTTTTTTATTCCTGCTGGGAGAAAACATTTGTATTGAAGAAAAACATTGAAAGAGGATAACATATGCATGCATAATTCTGATAAAAATAATTATCATTGAGAACACCTTCAGTTGTAGAATAAATTTGAGATTTCCATTAGGTGCGTTAATTTTTTTGCGCAGTGTAATTATAGAAAATACTAGTTGTTATACCACAATTCCTTTAGGTTAGGTAGAGGGTTGAAAATTTAGGGTTGTATGTATTTTTGTGTGCCGTATCATAAAAAAATTAAAATAACAAATTTTGTCCGAAAAAATTGAAAACAAAAAGTGAGGGGTGGGCCAACCTTAACATTTAGGGGGATGAAAAATAGATGTTCAATTTCACGAAAATCGGTCTAGCCGTTTCGGAGGAGTTCGGCCACAAACTGCAGACAGGAGAATTTTATATAAAAAGAAGATTTCGCGCCGAGGGAGGGGGGGCAAGTTTCGAATGGGATGGTGTAAAATATTTGGAGTGAAATGGCATCAGTATTTCGTATCGGAAACAATACCTTTTTGTCATTTTGAAGAGAACAACCTTAATATTTCAGTAAAGCTTAAAATTCCAATTTTAAAAATGTGTCGTACTTGATATACTGAAATCTTCTTCGGCCATATTTCTATATATGGTTGCTCCCTGGGGATGTCATGAAAGTTTTCTCGAGAAAAATTGAAGTTCATTCGATTCTGTTCCGAGATACGGCCGTAGTAAAAGTGGGTAATTCTCAACTTCAACGCCCTGTATCTCAAAAACTGGTCATAGGATTGAGTTTGGGCCGAGGACACTTTTGATCAGTAGCTCGAGTACTACATTATACCAAAATTTTAGAAAATTTGACGGAACGCCATTCGCCATAGAAAAAGTGCGGGGTCCTTTCCTCGAGTATTATCATTGAAATGGAGACGAACAAAATTATAATGTTTTTTGACGTTGATGGCAAAATATCAAGTTTTATATATTTTTGGAATGGTAACTTCAAGTTTTATTGAAATATTGAAAAAATTTTAGTGTCAGAGCCCTATTTTAAAAAAAATATTGTTCTATGAATAAATATTGATACGCATTTTTTTAGCAAAATACACCGACACAATTGAATGCTAAATAAGAAAGTGACGCGGAAATGTTTTTACAGAAAGGCTAAATTTTTGGAACGATGGGAACGATTGGACCGATGGGACATCGACATCCATTTTTGTTCATCGAGTATATAAATGGGAATTTACATTTAAATGTGTCCTATTTGACTCACTCCGTAATCTTGGTTGGTAATTTTTCATAGATCCCCCTGAAAAATTGCATAGATCCACTAGTGGATAGGTATCAATTCAATAATAAATGTTTAATGTTATAATGTTTTATTCGAAAGAAATTTTCGACAAAATATCACAGTAAATTCATCGCAAGCGTGATGAAGATTAAAATAAAAAAATCACAATATTATATACAACTCAATATTCTTTTTATACAACTGAATATACATTTTGTACAATTTTAGACATATTCTTTCAATATCACTATATTACTATTATTTAGAACTAGATTTGTATTTGACCTTTTTTCTTAATCTATCAATATGAAAGTATGATTTATATTAATTGTTGATTACGTCTTTATGTTTTGAAGTACTTTTTCGGTTAGCCAGATTCATTTTCTTACATTTAATCAAAGGTGACGAACTATAAACAAAACAATAATAGACCACTATAATGAAACTTACGAGTAAAACCAATTACATTACTTGGCAGATTTGAATCGATAAATATTAAATGAAACAATTGGAGAAGCTATGAAAACTATGATCGGCAAGGTGTCCAAATCGATTCAAAAAAGGAAAGGAAAATGTGGAAATAGATAAAATTCAGAAATAAAAATTTCCCATTCGAATTATCTCAAAATTTCCAAGTCAGAAATTGCAAGAAAATCTAGAATTTTTCGAATGGGAATGTCAGGTAGTCTTCCCAGAGTTATCTGTTTCAAATTATCCGCACCAACAGAGTATAGATTTTGGACCTTTGTAGCTCAGATCTTCTCCATAAATCGGAAAATGACTGAGGTTGAAATTTGCAACATCCAGCCTTACTGATTCATTGTTCAAGCAGATCGCGATCTGTCTTGAACTCTTCGTGAGGAGTTTCCAATAATTTAGAGTAGTGTTGTTTATTTTTTTGGATTTCAATGAGGAAATCTCTTCGCAACATGCCTCTAAATATAATGAAACCCCCTCACGTTTCATCAAATGGTGAACAAACTCCATATTTATGCCAACACCCTCAGACACTTTCAAAGCTACAAATTTCAAAACAGACCTACTAAGTCGCCTACCTTGGTACATACATTGCAAAAGAAATGGTGACTTTTCACAAGATATGTCCAATGATGCACCATTTCTCAGGAGCTGGAGGGTCGCTGGATCCGCACCATACAGTATAGACGACTCGAGAACGCTGCGACCGTACATATCTTTAGATTCCAAATAGAACCCATGGTCAAGAAACGCTTCCACCAATTTCCGGGTTACATCAATTCCCTGGCGGTTTCCACGTAGCAAACGAAGTAAAGGTGTGCAACTACAGTCATCTTTGGCGTTTACGTCTGCTCCCAATTCAAAGAATTTTAAAACCGTTTTTTCAGCATCACCGAAATAACAAGCTTTATGGAATGGAGTCTCATTTATCACATTGTTTCTGCTCAACATATTTCCACCATTTTTCACCAACAGATGGACCATATTTGGTCGATGCAGGAAGGCAGCAATATGCAGGGGAGTCTCACCTTGATAATCCTGGAAGTTGGGATCAGCACCCATTCTCAGAAGCTTTTCCGCAGTTTTGTAGAAATTTTTGTCGACAGCCATATGTAGAACGCTTTCTCTTCGTACTCCCAATGGAGCATTTATTTCGACCATAAAATTGATCATCATATTGATCAGCTTCTTGTCTGCAAATGAGAATTAAAATGTTGAGATTATCAGCCCAAATTCACAATTTTCAATCTTTGGAATCAAACTTAAGGGGAAATTCATTATTTCTCAGGAATTTCATGTTTTGCGATTCCAGAAGAATCAGAAAATAGATCTCAAAGTTCAATGTATTCAAACAAAATAATAATAATATCGCCAAGGGACAAAATTTCGGGACAATCGTAGCAATAATTCAGTTTTACAAACTTCTGTCTCAGTGTTTGAGGGCTTCGTATAGTTGTCCTCAAGTTTTATATATACAGAGTGTCCCACTAGTTTTGCAGCGGACGATATACGCGTAACGGTCTGAGTTTGGCAAAATTTGTTGATGCAGACTTGATATACTCCAAGCAGAGCACACCATAAAAATATTTTCGAATATATCGGGTGGCCCACAAAAAAGGAATAGAGGGTGACTTTGTTTTTTCAAATGGGACACTCTATATTCAATAATGTTTTTCAATTCTCTGAAACTTCTTGCATGCTTTCGTATACTTTTCACATATTTTTATTCGACAGTTTTCGAAATATTGGCCATTTTGACAAAAAAATTATACAAATGATACTTGTAGAGGCTATCTTATCCGATTATATTTCACGAACCCTTGCACATGGGTACCAATAACAGCTTCATATGGATTGAAAAAAAAAGACTTAAAAGTATCCTAGCCAGCTATAATAAAGCATCTCCAGCTTATGGAGTGTCCACAAAAAGACTATAAACATGAGGAATTTCAATCGATTATTCTTCATTTTTTCAAATATAATTTTTTTCATGATTGTAATCACCATTCATTTTACTTCATTTTTTGTCGAATGCATGATATGCATATTTTTAACAGAATAGGATTTTTAAGAGCTTTTTCGAAAAGTTTCCCTAAAATTCACATATGCCTTCGAATTTAAATAGCAGATTTGGCTTTTCTGTGGTTATTGAGCACTGTAAAATTATTCCACTCAGAATTAGCATCATCGAAGCTTCAATTCATATTATAGCGAAATGAGGAACTAGAAAGTTTTGATGTATATCTACTCAAAAATGTGATGAAATCAGTTACTAAAGACAGAAATTTGCTTTCTGTACCCATTTTTCAAAATACAGTTTTGATAATTCTCTATGTTTCTACTCGAAAAGTCGTTGTTTGCGAAAATTTCAAACGAGCTTCAAGCTTGGGAGCTTGAAGATCTTCGTGCGTGCTTGTGAAACTTATGAACATCATTTTATCGAAGAAAGTTGTATAAGGATCCTAAAGTTTCGAAACTCGTTTTTTTGTAGCATTCATAATCTCTAAAAAAGCCTATTCTGTTAAAGAAATTCATATCATGCATTTGACAAAAAATGAAGTAAAATGAATGGTGATTACAATGATGAAAAAAATTATATGCATTGCATTGGAAAAATGAAGATGCTTTATTATAGCTGGCTAGGATACTTTGAAGACTTTTTTTTTCAATCCATATAAAGCTGTTATGTGGTTCGTGAAATATAATTGGATAACATAGCCTCTACAAGTATCATTTTTTTGTCAAAATATCCAATATTTCGAAAAATGTATGAATAAAGAAACAGAAAAGAATAGTCGTAAATCCTTCAAACTATTGTTAGATTACAAAGAATATGATTTTAAGGAGGTATGAGTATATAAATCACCGGATATGCTAAAAATATATAAAAGCCAGGTTACTGCGTACTTGCTCAAATTCGTGGACAGGTACCTTAAACTGCCCAACTCCTCATCTTCTAATGGCATGATGCTAATGAATTTCGGAATGTATGGATTTCTTAAGGATTCGTTAGCATCATGTTTTTCAATTAAAATAAATGGCACGAAAAAAATTGGTACTTTCTGATTGTTATCGTTTATGTCACAATCCAAATGAGCCCTCATTGATTATCATTTGAACTTTTTATTGAACTGAAACACATGAGATTCCATGGACAAACTCATCCACGTCATTTTGGGAACCAGATAGCGTTGGGAAATCTTCTGGAAGTAACGAATGTTCAGAAATGTGACAGAAAGCAAATAATAGAGCAATAAAATAAAATTAGGATCAAATGGAAATAAAACGACAATAAGGAATACATAACAATATTCTAAGAAATAGGAATGTTAGAAGTAAAATAGAATCGCCCCTTTTTTGACAATGACTATGGAGTTTTATGTTAGAATAGTCAACAACGAAGAACATTCAGAAGAGAAAATACAACAGTTTCATAGAAAAATTTGAATAGAGTTGGGCATCTTTCATTGTTATTCTTATTTCTCATGCCAGCTTATTTCGAGTATGAATGCTATTGTGGGAATGTGAAAGCTCAAATTTCTTAATTTATTTCAGCACTATCTTTCTTTTGTTATTTAATTCGTTTACCTGCTGCTTAAAATCTCTTTGAGTCACATTAAAATCAGATTTTGTATCTTTTATCTCCAAAAATGTACCTACTTTAATGACTTTTTGAGGGTGAAGTTAACTTTAGACAGATAAGGGTCGAGCCACACAGCTTAGCATGGTTTATTGTGGTACGAGGTGAAGTTAATCCTATTTTACTTTATGGAGTTATAAATAGTTTCACACAGATATTCCTCTTAAACCGAAAAATAATAAAAGGTAGTGAAAGATTTAATGCCTACTCAAAGTAACTTTGAATCAACAATACACCATTAGTCAGATATTATTATTTATTAGAATTTTAAAAATATGCGTTTTTGGTATTATCGAAAAGTTTTATTTTGAAATGAAAATTCTTACAGAAGAATACTAAATGCATATTTTTGAGCATTGTGTTCACGAATATCGAAGCAAAAATGTCTTGTTGTTCATGAGTTATAAACCGCAAAGTGCATTTAGTTGTTACAGAATATGAGTTTTTCCATAAAAATTGACTCAACGAATTATAATAATAGAGGAACATCAACAGGTTGACGTGAGGCTGAATGAACTATAAAATCAATTTCTCAAAAATAAAATCATATAGTATATTATTCAACACTCTTCCTTAAATGAAAACAATAAGGCACATTTTAATTTCATAATATTTCCATTTCATTACCCCAAATCGACACTCAAAAATAAACTGGATATTTGAATTAGTTATCAAGGAATTAATTCCCTAGCTTTTTCGGGCTTGGAAATAGAGAAGGCTATGAATTTTGCAGAGATTTTCGCTAATCGATTCTAAAGATTCATTCTTTTAGATATAGAAAGTATAAAAAATAATTATTACTCACTTTCACTGTCGAACGAATCTCCTATTATGGAACTGTGTTGTCCCTGCGAAGGATCGGCACCATATTTCAAAAGAAATTTAATCCTTTCCTCGATCTCGGTAGTATTCAACATGTCTTTCACCGGTAATTTATCGCACAAACTCATCACAAGAAGTTCCAGTGTGGTCCTTCCATCTTCGTCTTCGCAGTCGATGAAAAATCTACCGGATTCCACCATACACTTAAGCGATTCGAAGCTGCCAAACCTGGCCACTTCATGAAGTGAAGAATAGTCAATTTTAGTTGACGTCGAAGATTTACGAGAATACACCATTATGGAAGATATTTCAGGTACACAAACTTCTTGAACTTCTCACTGAAGATGTTTACAACTCAACAGATACTATAATTGTGACCAAAAAGTCGTTGACTAATGCGAATTGACCGGATGCATCACAGAGTAAGTTACAGAGAAATACCTGCTCTTCCTCTTTCTTTCAATTGGCACTTGTTGTTTTCATTAGCCAGCACTTTGAATCTATGAATGAACAAAATAATAAAACAGCATTCTTATTCGATATTTTATTATCAGCCCAATCGATCGTTGTCTCTACATCAATGGAAATGATTAAAAATTGCAAGAAAATCATTAACTTTTCGGTGTAACTTGAATTGAATTGATTGTCACCTATATGAAGTTATTTTAATACATTGTTTTTTTAACAAACTTTGTACATGTGATGTATAATTATAGTTTCAACTTTAACGCCTGTAAAGAAATAACTTACGAAACAAAATTATATGGTATAGAATATATATGGTTTTTCAAAACTCATATCCCAAAACATTCTCTATTTTGTTAAATCTTTAATATTTTTTTAACCCGCGAGAATTTTGAAATCAATGTGTGATTCTTTCTTTTTAGAGCATAGTATGTTCTCATCTCGGTTCAATAATCTCCCATCTATTTGTTGTCGTGTTGTTCCATTCAAATTGTGTAGTAATATCAACCTACCTTGTTTCACTAACCAGCTCCTGCGCCAGGTGGCAACAACTACGTATATTCAGATACGAACGCAAGTTTGAGGATAGGTTGATAATCGAAATTTCAGAAATAATGCGACAGCTGTCAGAAAAACATCCGTAGCATTCCTGTGTCTTTCTCATTTTTATTCGAGAATAAGGGCAATCAATATGCAAAAAACTATGCTGCAGATAGAAGCTGCTATACTCTGTTCAAATGTAAGAAGGAGCAATACAACATGTTTGGCGCAGCGGTAGGGGGGCCTTCGTATAGTTTCTTTCCGTCCATAGTCAAATCGAGGAGATTTCACACAATCATTCAGTTTATTTATCCATGTCTCATCCAGGTAATAAATTTGTTTGCCTTGTTTCCTTGATGAGCGGATTTTCTTCAATTAATCTCTTCTCCACACAATTATTTCATCCCTATCTATCAGTAGACTATCACGACCACGTTTTTTGAACTTGAATTCCATTTTTTTCAATAATTTATAGAACGTTGTTCTTTTGAAATTTGGCAAACTGTCGTCATCATTCACGATTTCTAGTACCTACTTTAGAAATCGTTGGGATTTTATTCCGAAAAAAAAAAAAACCGTGGACAATTCTACTGATGAGGTTCATATCGAAATCGTCAACCGAATCGATTATTTTTAACGACTGGGCTCTCCTTTTAGGTGGCGTCAATGTTTTATTCTCATATGAGAATTCTGAATACAGCTGAATCACTCACCCCTGATGATTTTGAAGCCATTCCTACTAAGTCTCTTTTCGATAAATCAGGATATTTTTCCAATTCTCTTCGAGAAATGTTCAAAATTATCTCTTTCTCTTCACTAGAGAAATGCGACCTTTTGGACCTTTCTCGTGGTGGTCCCCACATATCATCCTCAGATGCAGTATCGGTTTCCGAATTCGACATTGTTCTATAAACACTATATACACAATACACTTTTCACAACAAAATCTATAAACACTTTGAACAGCTAGACCCTCACAGTAGTTCTAGTCTAGTCTTTTGAAAACTTCGATATTCATGCAAATCAAGATGGCTTTAACCCATTGAGGGAAACGACCCAAATCTGGTGTTTCCCGGAATTACCTTGTCGGAATCTTGAGCAGCCGACGAAGAGTTTCGTACAAAAAATATAAAATTTTGGACCGAAACTAAATATATTTCGGATATTACAAGTAAATGACAATTATAAATTTGAACAGAGATCTTTTACGAGTCTTGTCAATTGAAAACTTCGATATTTATGCAAATCAAGATGGCTTTCACCCATTAGGGAAAAGTACCCAAATATGGTGTTTCCCGGAATTACTTTGTGGTAATCTAGCAAGATTCCGACCCAAATCTCTAAAACTGGTGCTTCCTGGAATTACCTTGCCGCAATCTCGAGCATCCGAAAAAGAAATCATTTAGTAGATAATAATATAAAAACAAAACAAAATAAAAAAAAGTAGGGTAAGTCGGATATAAAATGTTTATGACAGTTGCAAATCATAACAGAAATTTTGCACTAGAGTTTCTGAGGAAAAAAGTTTTAATGTGGAAATTGATGACTCAAATTATTGAATCATTTCTATCCAGTACCATACACAGTCCATTCCAAGTACGATTCTGGCAGTCTCTTAGGGTATTAAAAGGGAGCGTTGTTATGACCGTTTGACCAATTGAAGCTTTATTGTGCGCAAACCAGACGATTCAGTTTGTTTACAAAGCTCCTTCTTATATTTGAACGGACTATAGATAACTGATGCCGTTATTAGACGGCTCGAAGTTAATTTTCATGATGAAAACAGCATATTCATGTTTGACTGTGTTTTCGCAACTGAGTATCTAGGAAATGTTGTTTATTTTATTCCTTGTCAAACGAATTTTCCTCAAACACTTTTGTAACGTAGAATTTAATGGCGTCAGTGGTTTTTCCAAAAAACTTACATATCACAAGATACACTGCGCAAAAAAATTAACGCACATTCTGAAAATCTCAATTTTAAAGAAAGTTAACTCTACATTGACTTGATAACTTATTTTTATGTTCTCTCGGGAAGGTTTTGAAAGAAACAAGACACATTAAATGCAAGAAAAATTCAGGATTTCACCGAATCTTATGTGAAAGAAGAGAAATGAACAATTTTCAAAATACTGAAATGCTGATAAGTGATTCAATACTTGGTATTTCCACACATTGCGTTAATTACAGCTCGGCAACGACGGTTCATACTCGAAATGAGTGATCTTAAAATATTCTGATCTAGGTAATCCTTCCCAGATTTCTCTGAGTTGGATTCCTAAGTCATTAAGAGTAGCTGGATAATTTTCTGAACTTCTCAGCCTTCTATTGAGGTTGTGCCAAACCTGCTCAATCGGATTGAGATCTGGACTTCTTGCTGGCCATTCCATTCGAGATACTTCAACCTCTTCAAGGTACTCCTGAACGATGCGCGCACGATGGGGTCTGGCATTATCGTCCATAAAAATGAAATTTTCACCAATGTATGGGGCAAATGGCACTACATGCTCTTCAAGAATGTTCCTTACATACTTATCAGCATTCATAGCTCCATTATCGACGACCACTAGGTCTGTGCGAGCAGTCAAAGATATTCCACCCTATACCATAATCGAAATTGCACTGAGCATATCTTTCATGTGGACGTCTGTATACAAGGGAACGTCGACCACAATGGAAGAGGCAGAATCTAGACTCATCTGTGAAGGGAACTCTTTCCCAATCGGCCTCTTCCCAATGGATATGCTCTCTCGCAAAATCCAAACGCGCCCTTCGATGGGCTGGGGTGAGAGCTGGGCCTCTTGCCGCGACACGAGGCCTTGAATCATATTCTCTGAGGCGATTTCTTATTGTCCGAGTGCTAATTTGCACCTCATGAGTTTGCTCAAGCTGATTTTGAAGGAGACGAGCGGTTGCAAACCGTTGTCTCAACGAAGAAACTCTCAAGTAACGTTCTTGAATGGCAGTTGTTACCTGTGGTCTATCTACCCTGTCCTGGTCTTCGGACATTCATACCTGTCTCCCTGAATCGCTGCAACATTCTGGACACACTTGTATGGGAAACTCCAAACCTTTCTGCAATTCTTGTGTATGTCCACCCTTCTTCTCGCAAAACTACCGCTTCGGCACATTCCTCTTGGGTCAAATTGCGTGTTTCGCGTTGCATAGCGATCGAGTGTAGAAAATCAAACGAAAGAAAAACTATTGATCACTAGAATTGATAGAGAACAACTGATTTTAGAATGGAGCCAATAAATTCAAAATCTGATAATATCATCCTTTTTTATTGCTGCTGGGAGAAAACATCTGTATTGAAGAAAAACATTGAAAGAGGATAACATATGCATGCATAATTCTGATAAAAATAATTATCATTGAGAACACCTTCAGTTGTAGAATAAATTTGAGATTTCCATTAGGTGCGTTAATTTTTTTGCGCAGTGTAATTATAGAAAATACTAGTTGTTATACCACAATTCCTTCAGGTTAGGTAGAGGGTTGAAAATTTAGGGTTGTATGTATTTTTGTGTGCCGTATCATAAAAAAATTAAAATAACAAATTTTGTCCGAAAAAATTGAAAACAAAAAGTTAGGGGTGGGCCAACCTTAACATTTAGGGGGATGAAAAATAGATGTTCAATTTCACGAAAATCGGTCTAGCCGTTTCGGAGGAGTTCGGCCACAAACTGCAGACAGGAGAATTTTATATAAAAAGAAGATTTCGCGCCGAGGGAGGGGGGGCAAGTTTCGAATGGGATGGTGTAAAATATTTGGAGTGAAATGGCATCATTATTTTGTATCGGAAACAATACCTTTTTGTCATTTTGAAGAGAACAACCTTAATAGTTCAGTAAAGCTTAAAATTCCAATTTTAAAAACGTGTCGTCGTACTTGATATACTGAAATCTTCTTCGGCCATATTTCTATATATGGTTGCTCCCTAGGGATGTCATGAAAGTTTTCTCGAGAAAAATTGAAGTTCATTCGATTCTGTTCCGAGATACGGCCGTAGTAAAAGTGGGTAATTCTCAACTTCAACGCCCTGTATCTCAAAAACCGGTCATAGGATTGAGTTTGGGCCGAGGACACTTTTGATCAGTAGCTCGAGTACTACATTATACCAAAATTTTAGAAGATTTGACGGAACGCCATTCGCCATAGAAAAAGTGCGGGGTCCTTTCCTCGAGTATTATCATTGAAATGGAGACGAACAAAATTATAATGTTTTTTTAAGTTGATGGCAAAATATCAAGTTTTATATATTTTTGGAATGGTAACTTCAAGTTTTATTGAAAGATTGAAAAAATTTTAGTGTCAGAGCCCTATTTTAACAAAAATTATTGTTCTATGAATAAATATTGATAAGCATTTATTTAGCAAAATACACCGACACAATTGAATGCTAAATAAGAAAGTGACGCGGTAATGTTTTTACAGAAAGGCTAAATTTTTGGAACGATGGGAACGATTGGACCGATGGGACATCGACATCCATTTTTGTTCATCGAGTATATAAATGGGAATTTACATTTGAATGTGTCCTATTTGACTCACTCCGTAATCTTGGTTGGTAATTTTTCATAGATCCCCCTGAAAAACTGCATAGATCCACTAGTGGATAGGTATCAATTCAATAATAAAAGTTTAATGTTATAATGTTTTATTCGAAAGAAATTTTCGACAAAATATCACAGTAAATTCATCGCAAGTGTGATGAAGATTAAAATAAAAAAATCACAATATTATATACAACTCAATATTCTTTTTATACAACTGAATATACATTTTGTACAATTTTAGACATATTCTTTCAATATCACTATATTACCATCATTTAGAACTAGATTTGTATTTGACCTTTTTTCTTAATCTATCAATATGAAAGTATGATTTATATTAATTGTTGATTACGTCTTTATGTTTTGAAGTACTTTTTCGGTTAGCCAGATTCATTTTCTTACATTTAATCAAAGGTGACGAACTATAAACAAAACAATAATGGACCACTATAATGAAACTTACGAGTAAAACCAATTACATTACTTGACAGATTTGAATCGATAAATATTAAATGAAACAATTGGAGAAGCTATGAAAACCATGATCGGCAAGGTGTCCCAAACGATTCAAAAAAGGAAAGGAAAATGTGGAAATAGATAAAATTCAGAAATAAAAATTTCCCATTCGAATTATCTCAAAATTTCCAAGTCAGAAATTGCAAGAAAATCTAGAATTTTTCGAATGGGAATGTCAGGTAGTCTTCCCAGAGTTATCTGTTTCAAATTATCTGCACCAACAGAGTATAGATTTTGGACCTTTCTACCCTTTCGAAATTTGTAGCTCAGATCTTCTCCATAAATCGGAAAATGACTGAGGTTGAAATTTGCAACATCCAGCCTTACTGATTCATTGTTCAAGCAGATCGCGATCTGTCTTGAACTCTTCGTGAGGAGTTTCCAATAATTTAGAGTAGTGTTGTTTATTTTTTTGGATTTCAATGAGGAAATCTCTTCGCAACATGCCTCTAAATATAATGAAACCCCCTCACGTTTCATCAAATGGTGAACAAACTCCATATTTATGCCAACACCCTCAGACACTTTCAAAGCTACAAATTTCAAAACAGACCTACTAAGTCGCCTACCTTGGTACATACATTGCAAAAGAAATGGTGACTTTTCACAAGATATGTCCAATAATGCACCATTTCTCAGGAGCTGGAGGGTCGCTGGATCCGCACCATACAGTATAGACGACTCGAGAACGCTGCGACCGTACATATCTTTAGATTCCAAATAGAACCCATGGTCAAGAAACGCTTCCACCAATTTCCGGGTTACATCAATTCCCTGGCGGTTTCCACGTAGCAAACGACGTAAAGGTGTGCAACTACAGTCATCTTTGGCGTTTACGTCTGCTCCCAATTCAAAGAATTTTAAAACCGTTTTTTCAGCATCACCGAAATAACAAGCTTTATGGAATGGAGTCTCATTTATCACATTGTTTCTGCTCAACATATTTCCACCATTTTTCACCAACAGATGGACCATATTTGGTCGATGCAGGAAGGCAGCAATATGCAGGGGAGTCTCACCTTGATAATCCTGGAAGTTGGGATCAGCACCCATTCTCAGAAGCTTTTCCGCAGTTTTGTAGAAATTTTTGTCGACAGCCATATGTAGAACGCTTTCTCTTCGTACTCCCAATGGAGCATTTATTTCGACCATAAAATTGATCATCATATTGATCAGCTTCTTGTCTGCAAATGAGAATTAAAATGTTGAGATTTTCAGCCCAAATTCACAATTTTCAATCTTTGGAATCAAACTTAAGGGGAAATTCATTATTTCTCAGGAATTTCATGTTTTGCGATTCCAGAAGAATCAGAAAATAGATCTCAAAGTTCAATGTATTCAAACAAAATAATAATAATATCGCCAAGGGACAAAATTTCGGGACAATCGTAGCAATAATTCAGTTTTACAAACTTCTGTCTCAGTGTTTGAGGGCTTCGTATAGTTGTCCTCAAGTTTTATATATACAGAGTGTCCCACTAGTTTCGCAGCGGACGATATATGCGTAACGGTCTGAGTTTGGCAAAATTTGTTGATGCAGACTTGATATACTTCAAGCAGAGCACACCATAAAAATATTTTCGAATATATCGGGTGGCCCACAAAAAAGGAATAGAGGGTGACTTTGTTTTTTCAAATGGGACACTCTATATTCAATAATGTTTTTCAATTCTCTGAAACTTCTTGCATGCTTTCGTATACTTTTCACATATTTTTATTCGACAGTTTTCGAAATATTGGCCATTTTGACAAAAAAATTATACAAATGATACTTGTAGAGGCTATCTTATCCGATTATATTTCACGAACCCTTGCACATGGGTACCAATAACAGCTTCATATGGATTGAAAAAAAAAAGACTTAAAAGTATCCTAGCCAGCTATAATAAAGCATCTCCAGCTTATGGAGTGTCCACAAAAAGACTATAAACATGAGGAATTTCAATCGATTATTCTTCATTTTTTCAAATATAATTTTTTTCATGATTGTAATCACCATTCATTTTACTTCATTTTTTGTCGAATGCATGATATGCATATTTTTAAAAGAATAGGATTTTTAAGAGCTTTTTCGAAAAGTTTCCCTAAAATTCACATATGCCTACGAATTTAAATAGCAGATTTGGCTTTTCTGTGGTTATTGAGCACTGTAAAATTATTCCACTCAGAATTAGCATCATCGAAGCTTCAATTCATATTATAGCGAAATGAGGAACTAGAAAGTTTTGATGTATATCTACTCAAAAATGTGATGAAATCAGTTACTAAAGACAGAAATTTGCTTTCTTTACCCATTTTTCAAAATACAGTTTTGATAATTCTCTATGTTTCTACTCGAAAAGTCGTTGTTTGCGAAAATTTCAAACGAGCTTCAAGCTTGGGAGCTTGAGGATCTTCGTGCGTGCTTGTGAAACTTATGAACATCATTTTTTCGAAGAAAGTTGTATAAGGATCCTAAAGTTTCGAAACTCGTTTTTTTGTAGCATTCATAATCTCTAAAAAAGCCTATTCTGTTAAAGAAATTCATATCATGCATTTGACAAAAAATGAAGTAAAATGAATGGTGATTACAATGATGAAAAAAATTATATGCATTGCATTGGAAAAATGAAGATGCTTTATTATAGCTGGCTAGGATACTTTGAAGACTTTTTTTTTCAATCCATATAAAGCTGTTATGTGGTTCGTGAAATATAATTGGATAACATAGCCTCTACAAGTATCATTTTTTTGTCAAAATATCCAATAATTCGAAAAATGTATGAATAAAGAAACAGAAAAGAATAGTCGTGAATCCTTCAAACTATTGTTAGATTACAAAGAATATGATTTTAAGGAGGTATGAGTATATAAATCACCGGATATGCTAAAAATATTTAAAAGCCAGGTTTCTGCGTACTTGCTCAAATTCGTGGAAAGGTACCTTAAACTGCCCAACTCCTCATCTTCTAATGGCATGATGCTAATGAATTTCGGAATGTATGGATTTCTTAAGGATTCGTTAGCATCATGTTTTTCAATTAAAATAAGTGGCACGAAAAAAATTGGTACTTTCTGATTGTTATCGTTTATGTCACAATCCAAATGAGCCCTCATTGATTATCATTTGAACTTTTTATTGAACTGAAACACATGAGATTCCATGGACAAACTCATCCACGTCATTTTGGGAACCAGATAGCGTTGGGAAATCTTCTGGAAGTAACGAATGTTCAGAAATGTGACAGAAAGCAAATAATAGAGCAATTAAATAAAATTAGGATCAACTGGAAATAAAACGACAATAAGGAATACATAACAATATTCTAAGAAATAGGAATGTTAGAAGTAAAATAGAATCGCCCCTTTTTTGACAATGACTATGGAGTTTTATGTTAGAATAATCAACAACGAAGAACATTCAGAAGAGAAAATACAACAGTTTCATAGAAAAATTTGAATAGAGTTGGGCATCTTTCATTGTTATTCTTATTTCTCATGCCAGCTTATTTCGAGTATGAATGCTATTGTGGGAATGTGAAAGCTCAAATTTCTTAATTTATTTCAGCACTATCTTTCTTTTGTTATTTAATTCGTTTACCTGCTGCTTAAAATCTCTTTGAGTCACATTAAAATCAGATTTTGTATCTTTTATCTCCAAAAATGTACCTACTTTAATGACTTTTTGAAGGTGAAGTTAACTTTAGACAGATAAGGGTCGAGCCACACAGCTTAGCATGGTTTATTGCGGTACGAGGTGAAGTTAATCCTATTTTACTTTATGGAGTCATAAATAGTTTCACACAGAAATTCCTCTTGAACCGAAAAATAATAAAAGGTAGTGAAAGATTTTATGCCTACTCAAAGTAACTTTGAATCAACAATACACCATTAGTCAGATATTATTATTTATTAGAATTTTAAAAATATGCGTTTTTGGTATTATCGAAAAGTTTTATTTTGAAATGAAAATTCTTACAGAAGAATACTAAATGCATATTTTTGAGCATTGTGTTCACGAATATCGAAGCAAAAATGTCTTGTTGTTCATGAGTTATAAACCGCAAAGTGCATTTAGTTGTTACAGAATATGAGTTTTTCCATAAAAATTGACTCAACGAATTATAATAATAGAGGAACATCAACAGGTTGACGTGAGGCTGAATGAACTATAAAATCAATTTCTCAAAAATAAAATCATATAGTATATTATTCAACACTCTTCCTTAAATGAAAACAATAAGGCACATTTTAATTTCATAATATTTCCATTTCATTACCCCAAATCGACACTCAAAAATAAACTGGATATTTGAATTAGTTATCAAGGAATTAATTCCCCAGCTTTTTCGGGCTTGGAAATAGAGAAGGCTATGAATTTTGCAAAGATTTTCGCTAATCGATTCTAAAGATTCATTTTTTTAGATATAGAAAGTATAAAAAATAATTATTACTCACTTTCACTGTCGAACGAATCTCCTATTATGGAACTGTGTTGTCCCTGCGAAGGATCGGCACCATATTTCAAAAGAAATTTAATCCTTTCCTCGATCTCGGTAGTATTCAACATGTCTTTCACCGGTAATTTATCGCACAAACTCATCACAAGAAGTTCCAGTGTGGTCCTTCCATCTTCGTCTTCGCAGTCGATGAAAAATCTACCGGATTCCACCATACACTTAAGCGATTCGAAGCTGCCAAACCTGGCCACTTCATGAAGTGAAGAATAGTCAATTTTAGTTGACGTCGAAGATTTACGAGAATACACCATTATGGAAGATATTTCAGGTACACAAACTTCTTGAACTTCTCACTGAAGATGTTTACAACTCAACAGATACTATAATTGTGACCAAAAAGTCGTTGACTAATGCGAATTGACCGGATGCATCACAGAGTAAGTTACAGAGAAATACCTGCTCTTCCTCTTTCTTTCAATTGGCACTTGTTGTTTTCATTAGCCAGCACTTTGAATCTATGAATGAACAAAATAATAAAACAGCATTCTTATTCGATATTTTATTATCAGCCCAATCGATCGTTGTCTCTACATCAATGGAAATGATTAAAAATTGCAAGAAAATCATTAACTTTTCGGTGTAACTTGAATTGAATTGATTGTCACCTATATGAAGTTATTTTAATACATTGTTTTTTTAACAAACTTTGTACATGTGATGTATAATTATAGCTTCAACTTTAACGCCTGAAAAGACAGATAAAATAACTTACGAAACATCGCTCAAAATTATATGGTATAGAATATTAATGGTTTTTCAAAACTCATATCCCAAAACATTCTCTATTTTGTTAAATCTTTAATATTTTTTTACCCCGAGAGAATTGTGAAATCAATGTGTGATTCTTTCTTTTTAGAGCATAGTATGTTCTCATCTCGGTTCAATAATCTCCCATCTATTTGTTGTCGTGTTGTTCCATTCAAATTGTGTAGTTATATCAACCTACCTTGTTTCACTAACCAGCTCCTGCGCCAGGTGGCAACAACTACGTATATTCAGATACGAACGCAAGTTTGAGGATAGGTTGATAATCGAAATTTCAGAAATAATGCGACAGCTGTCAGAAAAACATCCGTAGCATTCCTATGTCTTTCTCATTTTTATTCGAGAATAAGGGCAATCAATATCCAAAAAACTATGCTGCAGATAGAAGCTGCTATACTCTGTTCAAATGTAAGCAGGAGCAATACAACATGTTTGGCGCAGCGGTAGGGGGGCCTTCGTATCGTTTCTTTCCGTCCAGAGTCAAATCGAGGAGATTTCACACAATCATTCAGTTTATTTATCCATGTCTCATCCAGGTAATAAATTTGTTTGCCTTGTTTCCTTGATGAGCGGATTTTCTTCAATTAATCTCTTCTCCACACAATTATTTCATCCCTATCTATCAGTAGACTATCACGACCACGTTTTTTGAACTTGAATTCCATTTTTTTCAATAATTTATAGAACGTTGTTCTTTTGAAATTTTGCAAACTGTCGTCATCATTCACGATTTCTAGTACCTACTTTAGAAATCGTTGGGATTTTATTCCGAAAAAAAAACCGTGGACAATTCTTCTGATGAGGTTCATATCGAAATCGTCAACCGAATCGATTATTTTTAACGACTGGGCTCTCCTTTTAGGTGGCGTCAATGTTTTATTCTCATATGAGAATTCTGAATACAGCTGAATCACTCACCCCTGATGATTTTGAAGCCATTCCTACTAAGTCTCTTTTCGATAAATCAGGATATTTTTCCAATTCTCTTCGAGAAATGTTCAAAATTATCTCTTTCTCTTCACTAGAGAAATGCGACCTTTTGGACCTTTCTCGTGGTGGTCCCCACATATCATCCTCAGATGCAGTATCGGTTTCCGAATTCGACATTGTTCTATAAACACTATACACACAATACACTTTTCACAACAAAATCTATAAACACTTTGAACAGCTAGACCCTCACAGTAGTTCTAGTCTAGTCTTTTGAAAACTTCGATATTCATGCAAATCAAGATGGCTTTAACCCATTGAGGGAAACGACCCAAATCTGGTGTTTCCCGGAATTACCTTGTCGGAATCTTGAGCAGCCGACGAAGAGTTTCGTACAAAAAATATAAAATTTTGGACCGAAACTAAATATATTTCGGATATTACAAGTAAATGACAATTATAAATTTGAACAGAGATCTTTTACGAGTCTTGTCAATTGAAAACTTCGATATTTATGCAAATCAAGATGGCTTTCACCCATTAGGGAAAAGTACCCAAATATGGTGTTTCCCGGAATTACTTTGTGGTAATCTAGCAAGATTCCGACCCAAATCTCTAAAACTGGTGCTTACTGGAATTACCTTGCCGCAATCTCGAGCATCCGAAAAAGAAATCATTTAGTAGATAATAATATAAAAACAAAACAAAATAAAAAAAAGTAGGGTAAGTCGGATATAAAATGTTTATGACAGTTGCAAATCATAACAGAAATTTTGCACTAGAGTTTCTGAGGAAAAAAGTTTTAATGTGGAAATTGATGACTCAAATTATTGAATCATTTCTATCCAGTACCATACACAGTCCATTCCAAGTACGATTCTGGCAGTCTCTTAGGGTATTAAAAGGGAGCGTTGTTATGACCGTTTGACCAATTGAAGCTTTATTGTGCGCAAACCAGACGATTCAGTTTGTTTACAAAGCTCCTTCTTATATTTGAACGGACTATAGATAACTGATGCCGTTATTAGAAGGCTCGAAGTTAATTTTCATGATGAAAACAGCATATTCATGTTCGACTGTGTTTTCGCAACTGAGTATCTGGGAAATGTTGTTTATTTTATTCCTTGTCAAACACTTTTGTAACGTAGAATTTAATGGCGTCAGTGGTTTTTCCAAAAAACTTACATATCACAAGATACACTGCGCAAAAAAATTAACGCACATTCTGAAAATCTCAATTTTAAAGAAAGTTAACTCTACATTGACTTGATAACTTATTTTTTATGTTCTCTCGGGAAGGTTTTGAAAGAAACAAGACACATTAAAGGCAAGAAAAATTCAGGATTTCACCGAATCTTATGTGAAAGAAGAGAAATGAACAATTTTCAAAATACTGAAATGCTGATAGGTAAGTAATTTAATACTTGGTATTTCCACACATTGCGTTAATTACAGCTCGGCAACGACGGTTCATACTCGAAATGAGTGATCTTAAAATATTCTGATCTCTCCGAGTTGGATTCCTAAGTCATTAAGAGTAGCTGGATAATTTTCTGAACTTCTCAGCCTTCTATTGAGGTTGTGCCAAACCTGCTCAATCGGATTGAGATCTGGACTTCTTGCTGGCCATTCCATTCGAGATACTTCAACCTCTTCAAGGTACTCCTGAACGATGCGCGCACGATGGGGTCTGGCATTATCGTCCATAAAAATGAAATTTTCACCAATGTATGGGGCAAATGGCACTACATGCTCTTCAAGAATGTTCCTTATATACTTATCAGCATTCATAGCTCCATTATCGACGACCACTAGGTCTGTGCGAGCAGTCAAAGATATTCCACCCTATACCATAATCGAAATTGCACTAAGCATATCTTTCATGTGGACGTCTGTATACAAGGGAACGTCGATCACAATGGAAGAGGCAGAATCTAGACTCATCTGTGAAGAGAACTCTTTCCCAATCGGCCTCTTCCCAATGGATATGCTCTCTCGCAAAATCCAAACGCGCCCTTCGATGGGCTGGGGTGAGAGCTGGGCCTCTTGCCGCGACACGAGGCCTTGAATCATATTCTCTGAGGCGATTTCTTATTGTCCGAGTGCTAATTTGCACCTCATGAGTTGTGTATGTCCACCCTTCTTCTCGCAAAACTACCGCTTGGGCACATTCCTCTTGGGTCAAATTGCGTGTTTCGCGTTGCATAGCGATCGAGTGTAGAAAATCAAACGAAAGAAAAACTATTGATCACTAGAATTGATCGAGAAAAACTGATTTTAGAATGGAGTCAATACATTCAAAATCTGATAATATCATCCTTTTTTATTCCTGCTGGGAGAAAACATTTGTATTGAAGAAAAACATTGAAAGAGGATAACATATGCATGCATAATTCTGATAATAGTATATTATTTCATTAGGAGGAGAAGTGTCACTTTTCGTGGCGAGCTTGAGTTTATCCGCCGAACGGAGTGAGGCGGATAATAGAAAGCGAGCCACGAAAAGTCACTTCTTCTCCGAATGAAATATGCTATTTTATTTCCAAACGTTTTCAAATTCATGAAAATTGTACATTTATATTGTAAGTTTATCAAATAAAAATGACGTTTGAATTGGAAGTTTTCGTATTCTATGCATATATGTTCATATTGCTCATGGTAACCAAGTAATCTTTTTCGTAGCAACACTTTTCCTGCCGCCGGCGCCGGAGGGAAAAGTAAATATTTCTCCGCCTAGGCGGAGAAATAGAACTTTTCGATGATCCTGTCAGTCGAGAACTGACGTTGTTATCGTACGTTTGGAAATAAAAATAATTATCATTGAGAACACCTTCAGTTGTAGAATAAATTTGAGATTTCCATTAGGTGCGTTAATTTTTTTGCGCAGTGTAATTATAGAAAATACTAGTTGTTATACCACAATTCCTTTAGATTAGGTAGAGGGTTGAAAATTTAGGGTTGTATGTATTTTTGTGTGCCGTATCATAAAAAAATTAAAATAACAAATTTTGTCCGAAAAAATTGAAAACAAAAAGTTAGGGGTGGGCCAACCTTAACATTTAGGGGGATGAAAAATAGATGTTCAATTTCACGAAAATCGGTCTAGCCGTTTCGGAGGAGTTCGGCCACAAACTGCAGACAGGAGAATTTTATATAAAAAGAAGATTTCGCGCCGAGGGAGGGGGGGCAAGTTTCGAATGGGATGGTGTAAAATATTTGGAGTGAAATGGCATCATTATTTTGTATCAGAAACAATACCTTTTTGTCATTTTGAAGAGAACAACCTTAATATTTCAGTAAAGCTTAAAATTCCAATTTTAAAAATGTGTCGTACTTGATATACTGAAATCTTCTTCGGCCATATTTCTATATATGGTTGCTCCCTGGGGATGTCATGAATGTTTTCTCGAGAAAAATTGAAGTTCATTCGATTCTGTTCCGAGATACGGCCGTAGTAAAAGTGGGTAATTCTCAACTTCAACGCCCTGTATCTCAAAAACCGGATACAGGGCATCTCAAAAACTGGTCATAGGATTGAGTTTGGGCCGAGGACACTTTTGATCAGTAGCTCGAGTACTACATTATACCAAAATTTTAGAAAATTTGACGGAACGCCATTCGCCATAGAAAAAGTGCGGGGTCCTTTCCTCGAGTATTATCATTGAAATGGAGACGAACAAAATTATAATGTTTTTTGAAGTTGATGGCAAAATATCAAGTTTTATATATTTTTGGAATGGTAACTTCAAGTTTTATTGAAATATTGAAAAAATTTTAGTGTCAGAGCCCTATTTTAAAAAAATATATTGTTCTATGAATAAATATTGATAAGCATTTTTTTAGCAAAATACACCGACACAATTGAATGCTAAATAAGAAAGTGACGCGGAAATGTTTTTACAGAAAGGCTAAATTTTTGGAACGATGGGAACGATTGGACCGATGGGACATCGACATCCATTTTTGTTCATCGAGTATATAAATGGGAATTTACATTTAAATGTGTCCTATTTGACCCACTCCGTAATCTTGGTTGGTAATTTTTCATAGATCCCCCTGAAAAATTGCATAGATCCACTAGTGGATAGGTATCAATTCAATAATAAATGTTTAATGTTATAATGTTTTATTCGAAAGAAATTTTCGACAAAATATCACAGTAAATTCATCGCAAGCGTGATGAAGATTAAAATAAAAAAATCACAATATTATATACAACTCAATATTCTTTTTATACAACTGAATATACATTTTGTACAATTTTAGACATATTCTTTCAATATCACTATATTACTATTATTTAGAACTAGATTTGTATTTGACCTTTTTTCTTAATCTATCAATATGAAAGTATGATTTATATTAATTGTTGATTACGTCTTTATGTTTTGAAGTACTTTTTCGGTTAGCCAGATTCATTTTCTTATATTTAATCAAAGGTGACGAACTATAAACAAAACAATAATAGACCACTATAATGAAACTTACGAGTAAAACCAATTACATTACTTGGCAGATTTGAATCGATAAATATTAAATGAAACAATTGGAGAAGCTATGAAAACTATGATCGGCAAGGTGTCCAAATCGATTCAAAAAAGGAAAGGAAAATGTGGAAATAGATAAAATTCAGAAATAAAAATTTCCCATTCGAATTATCTCAAAATTTCCAAGTCAGAAATTGCAAGAAAATCTAGAATTTTTCGAATGGGAATGTCAGGTAGTCTTCCCAGGGTTATCTGTTTCAAATTATCTGCACCAACAGAGTATAGATTTTGGACCTTTCTACCCTTTTGAAATTTGTAGCTCAGATCTTCTCCATAAATCGGAAAATGACTGAGGTTGAAATTTGCAACATCCAGCCTTACTGATTCATTGTTCAAGCAGATCGCGATCTGTCTTGAACTCTTCGTGAGGAGTTTCCAATAATTTAGAGTAGTGTTGTTTATTTTTTTGGATTTCAATGAGGAAATCTCTTCGCAACATGCCTCTAAATATAATGAAACCCCCTCACGTTTCATCAAATGGTGAACAAACTCCATATTTATGCCAACACCCTCAGACACTTTCAAAGCTACAAATTTCAAAACAGTCCTATTAAGTCGCCTACCTTGGTACATACATTGCAAAAGAAATGGTGACTTTTCACAAGATATGTCCAATAATGCACCATTTCTCAGGAGCTGGAGGGTCGCTGGATCCGCACCATACAGTATAGACGACTCGAGAACGCTGCGACCGTACATATCTTCAGATTCCAAATAGAACCCATGGTCAAGAAACGCTTCCACCAATTTCCGGGTTACATCAATTCCCTGGCGGTTTCCACGTAGCAAACGAAGTAAAGGTGTGCAACTACAGTCATCTTTGGCGTTTACGTCTGCTCCCAATTCAAAGAATTTTAAAACCGTTTTTTCAGCATCACCGAAATAACAAGCTTTATGGAATGGAGTCTCATTTATCACATTGTTTCTGCTCAACATATTTCCACCATTTTTCACCAACAGATGGACCATATTTGGTCGATGCAGGAAGGCAGCAATATGCAGGGGAGTCTCACCTTGATAATCCTGGAAGTTGGGATCAGCACCCATTCTCAGAAGCTTTTCCGCAGTTTTGTAGAAATTTTTGTCGACAGCCATATGTAGAACGCTTTCTCTTCGTACTCCCAATGGAGCATTTATTTCGACCATAAAATTGATCATCATATTGATCAGCTTCTTGTCTGCAAATGAGAATTAAAATGTTGAGATTATCAGCCCAAATTCACAATTTTCAATCTTTGGAATCAAACTTAAGGGGAAATTCATTATTTCTCAGGAATTTCATGTTTTGCGATTCCAGAAGAATCAGAAAATAGATCTCAAAGTTCAATGTATTCAAACAAAATAATAATAATATCGCCAAGGGACAAAATTTCGGGACAATCGTAGCAATAATTCAGTTTTACAAACTTCTGTCTCAGTGTTTGAGGGCTTCGTATAGTTGTCCTCAAGTTTTATATATACAGAGTGTCCCACTAGTTTCGCAGCGGACGATATACGCGTAACGGTCTGAGTTTGGCAAAATTGGTTGATGCAGACTTGATATACTTCAAGCAGAGCACACCATAAAAATATTTACGAATATATCGGGTGGCCCACAAAAAAGGAATAGAGGGTGACTTTGTTTTTTCAAATGGGACACTCTATATTCAATAATATTTTTCAATTCTCTGAAACTTCTTGCATGCTTTCGTATACTTTTCACATATTTTTATTCGACAGTTTTCGAAATATTGGCCATTTTGACAAAAAAATTATACAAATGATACTTGTAGAGGCTATCTTATCCGATTATATTTCACGAACCCTTGCACATGGGTACCAATAACAGCTTCATATGGATTGAAAAAAAAAAGACTTAAAAGTATCCTAGCCAGCTATAATAAAGCATCTCCAGCTTATGGAGGGTCCACAAAAAGACTATAAACATGAGGAATTTCAATCGATTATTCTTCATTTTTTCAAATATAATTTTTTTCATGATTGTAATCACCATTCATTTTACTTCATTTTTTGTCGAATGCATGATATGCATATTTTTAAAAGAATAGGATTTTTAAGAGCTTTTTCGAAAAGTTTCCCTAAAATTCACATATGCCTACGAATTTAAATAGCAGATTTGGCTTTTCTGTGGTTATTGAGCACTGTAAAATTATTCCACACAGAATTTGCATCATCGAAGCTTCAATTCATATTATAGCGAAATGAGGAACTAGAAAGTTTTGATGTATATCTACTCAAAAATGTGATGAAATCAGTTACTAAAGACAGAAATTTGCTTTCTGTACCCATTTTTCAAAATACAGTTTTGATAATTCTCTATGTTTCTACTCGAAAAGTCGTTGTTTGCGAAAATTTCAAACGAGCTTCAAGCTTGGGAGCTTGAAGATCTTCGTGCGTGCTTGTGAAACTTATGAACATCATTTTTTCGAAGAAAGTTGTATAAGGATCCTAAAGTTTCGAAACTCGTTTTTTTGTAGCATTCATAATCTCTAAAAAAGCCTATTCTGTTAAAGAAATTCATATCATGCATTTGACAAAAAATGAAGTAAAATGAATGGTGATTACAATGATGAAAAAAATTATATGCATTGCATTGGAAAAATGAAGATGCTTTATTATAGCTGGCTAGGATACTTTGAAGACTTTTTTTTTCAATCCATATAAAGCTGTTATGTGGTTCGTGAAATATAATTGGATAACATAGCCACTACAAGTATCATTTTTTTGTCAAAATATCCAATATTTCGAAAAATGTATGAATAAAGAAACAGAAAAGAATAGTCGTAAATCCTTCAAACTATTGTTAGATTACAAAGAATATGATTTTAAGGAGGTATGAGTATATAAATCACCGGATATGCTAAAAATATTTAAAAGCCAGGTTTCTGCGTACTTGCTCAAATTCGTGGACAGGTACCTTAAACTGCCCAACTCCTCATCTTCTAATGGCATGATGCTAATGAATTTCGGAATGTATGGATTTCTTAAGGATTCGTTAGCATCATGTTTTTCAATTAAAATAAGTGGCACGAAAAAAATTGGTACTTTCTGATTGTTATCGTTTATGTCACAATCCAAATGAGCCCTCATTGATTATCATTTGAACTTTTTATTGAACTGAAACACATGAGATTCCATGGACAAACTCATCCACGTCATTTTGGGAACCAGATAGCGTTGGGAAATCTTCTGGAAGTAACGAATGTTCAGAAATGTGACAGAAAGCAAATAATAGAGCAATAAAATAAAATTAGGATCAACTGGAAATAAAACGACAATAAGGAATACATAACAATATTCTAAGAAATAGGAATGTTAGAAGTAAAATAGAATCGCCCCTTTTTTGACAATGACTATGGAGTTTTATGTTAGAATAATCAACAACGAAGAACATTCAGAAGAGAAAATACAACAGTTTCATAGAAAAATTTGAATAGAGTTGGGCATCTTTCATTGTTATTCTTATTTCTCATGCCAGCTTATTTCGAGTATGAATGCTATTGTGGGAATGTGAAAGCTCAAATTTCTTAATTTATTTCAGCACTATCTTTCTTTTGTTATTTAATTCGTTTACCTGCTGCTTAAAATCTCTTTGAGTCACATTAAAATCAGATTTTGTATCTTTTATCTCCAAAAATGTACCTACTTTAATGACTTTTTGAAGGTGAAGTTAACTTTAGACAGATAAGGGTCGAGCCACACAGCTTAGCATGGTTTATTGCGGTACGAGGTGAAGTTAATCCTATTTTACTTTATGGAGTCATAAATAGTTTCACACAGAAATTCCTCTTAAACCGAAAAATAATAAAAGGTAGTGAAAGATTTTATGCCTACTCAAAGTAACTTTGAAACAACAATACACCATTAGTCAGATATTATTATTTATTAGAATTTTAAAAATATGCGTTTTTGGTATTATCGAAAAGTTTTATTTTGAAATGAAAATTCTTACAGAAGAATACTAAATGCATATTTTCGAGCATTGTGTTCACGAATATCGAAGCAAAAATGTCTTGTTGTTCATGAGTTATAAACCGCAAAGTGCATTTAGTTGTTACAGAATATGAGTTTTTCCATAAAAATTGACTCAACGAATTATAATAATAGAGGAACATCAACAGGTTGACGTGAGGCTGAATGAACTATAAAATCAATTTCTCAAAAATAAAATCATATAGTATATTATTCAACACTCTTCCTTAAATGAAAACAATAAGGCACATTTTAATTTCATAATATTTCCATTTCATTACCCCAAATCGACACTCAAAAATAAACTGGATATTTGAATTAGTTATCAAGGAATTAATTCCCTAGCTTTTTCGGGCTTGGAAATAGAGAAGGCTATGAATTTTGCAAAGATTTTCGCTAATCGATTCTAAAGATTCATTCTTTTAGATATAGAAAGTATAAAAAATAATTATTACTCACTTTCACTGTCGAACGAATCTCCTATTATGGAACTGTGTTGTCCCTGCGAAGGATCGGCACCATATTTCAAAAGAAATTTAATCCTTTCCTCGATCTCGGTAGTATTCAACATGTCTTTCACCGGTAATTTATCGCACAAACTCATCACAAGAAGTTCCAGTGTGGTCCTTCCATCTTCGTCTTCGCAGTCGATGAAAAATCTACCGGATTCCACCATACACTTAAGCGATTCGAAGCTGCCAAACCTGGCCACTTCATGAAGTGAAGAATAGTCAATTTTAGTTGACGTCGAAGATTTACGAGAATACACCATTATGGAAGATATTTCAGGTACACAAACTTCTTGAACTTCTCACTGAAGATGTTTACAACTCAACAGATACTATAATTGTGACCAAAAAGTCGTTGACTAATGCGAATTGACCGGATGCATCACAGAGTAAGTTACAGAGAAATACCTGCTCTTCCTCTTTCTTTCAATTGGCACTTGTTGTTTTCATTAGCCAGCACTTTGAATCTATGAATGAACAAAATAATAAAACAGCATTCTTATTCGATATTTTATTATCAGCCCAATCGATCGTTGTCTCTACATCAATGGAAATGATTAAAAATTGCAAGAAAATCATTAACTTTTCGGTGTAACTTGAATTGAATTGATTGTCACCTATATGAAGTTATTTTAATACATTGTTTTTTTAACAAACTTTGTACATGTGATGTATAATTATAGCTTCAACTTTAACGCCTGAAAAGACAGATAAAATAACTTACGAAACATCGCTCAAAATTATATGGTATAGAATATTAATGGTTTTTCAAAACTCATATCCCAAAACATTCTCTATTTTGTTAAATCTTTAATATTTTTTTACCCCGAGAGAATTGTGGAATCAATGTGTGATTCTTTCTTTTTAGAGCATAGTATGTTCTCATCTCGGTTCAATAATCTCCCATCTATTTGTTGTCGTGTTGTTCCATTCAAATTGTGTAGTAATATCAACCTACCTTGTTTCACTAACCAGCTCCTGCGCCAGGTGGCAACAACTACGTATATTCAGATACGAACGCAAGTTTGAGGATAGGTTGATAATCGAAATTTCAGAAATAATGCGACAGCTGTCAGAAAAACATCCGTAGCATTCCTATGTCTTTCTCATTTTTATTCGAGAATAAGGGCAATCAATATCCAAAAAACTATGCTGCAGATAGAAGCTGCTATACTCTGTTCAAATGTAAGCAGGAGCAATACAACATGTTTGGCGCAGCGGTAGGGGGGCCTTCGTATCGTTTCTTTCCGTCCAGAGTCAAATCGAGGAGATTTCACACAATCGTTCAGTTTATTTATCCATGTCTCATCCAGGTAATAAATTTGTTTGCCTTGTTTCCTTGATGAGCGGATTTTCTTCAATTAATCTCTTCTCCACACAATTATTTCATCCCTATCTATCAGTAGACTATCACGACCACGTTTTTTGAACTTGAATTCCATTTTTTTCAATAATTTATAGAACGTTGTTCTTTTGAAATTTGGCAAACTGTCGTCATCATTCACGATTTCTAGTACCTACTTTAGAAATCGTTGGGATTTTATTCCGAAAAAAAAAACCGTGGACAATTCTTCTGATGAGGTTCATATCGAAATCGTCAACCGAATCGATTATTTTTAACGACTGGGCTCTCCTTTTAGGTGGCGTCAATGTTTTATTCTCATATGAGAATTCTGAATACAGCTGAATCACTCACCCCTGATGATTTTGAAGCCATTCCTACTAAGTCTCTTTTCGATAAATCAGGATATTTTTCCAATTCTCTTCGAGAAATGTTCAAAATTATCTCTTTCTCTTCACTAGAGAAATGCGACCTTTTGGACCTTTCTCGTGGTGGTCCCCACATATCATCCTCAGATGCAGTATCGGTTTCCGAATTCGACATTGTTCTATAAACACTATATACACAATACACTTTTCACAACAAAATCTATAAACACTTTGAACAGCTAGACCCTCACAGTAGTTCTAGTCTAGTCTTTTGAAAACTTCGATATTCATGCAAATCAAGATGGCTTTAACCCATTGAGGGAAACGACCCAAATCTGGTGTTTCCCGGAATTACCTTGTCGGAATCTTGAGCAGCCGACGAAGAGTTTCGTACAAAAAATATAAAATTTTGGACCGAAACTAAATATATTTCGGATATTACAAGTAAATGACAATTATAAATTTGAACAGAGATCTTTTACGAGTCTTGTCAATTGAAAACTTCGATATTTATGCAAATCAAGATGGCTTTCACCCATTAGGGAAAAGTACCCAAATATGGTGTTTCCCGGAATTACTTTGTGGTAATCTAGCAAGATTCCGACCCAAATCTCTAAAACTGGTGCTTCCTGGAATTACCTTGCCGCAATCTCGAGCATCCGAAAAAGAAATCATTTAGTAGATAATAATATAAAAACAAAACAAAATAAAAAAAAGTAGGGTAAGTCGGATATAAAATGTTTATGACAGTTGCAAATCATAACAGAAATTTTGCACTAGAGTTTCTGAGGAAAAAAGTTTTAATGTGGAAATTGATGACTCAAATTATTGAATCATTTCTATCCAGTACCATACACAGTCCATTCCAAGTACGATTCTGGCAGTCTCTTAGGGTATTAAAAGGGAGCGTTGTTATGACCGTTTGACCAATTGAAGCTTTATTGTGCGCAAACCAGACGATTCAGTTTGTTTACAAAGCTCCTTCTTATATTTGAACGGACTATAGATAACTGATGCCGTTATTAGACGGCTCGAAGTTAATTTTCATGATGAAAACAGCATATTCATGTTCGACTGTGTTTTCGCAACTGAGTATCTGGGAAATGTTGTTTATTTTATTCCTTGTCAAACGAATTTTCCTCAAACACTTTTGTAACGTAGAATTTAATGGCGTCAGTGGTTTTTCCAAAAAACTTACATATCACAAGATACACTGCGCAAAAAAATTAACGCACATTCTGAAAATCTCAATTTCAAAGAAAGTTAACTCTACATTGACTTGATAACTTATTTTTTATGTTCTCTCGGGAAGGTTTTGAAAGAAACAAGACACATTAAAGGCAAGAAAAATTCAGGATTTCACCGAATCTTATGTGAAAGAAGAGAAATGAACAATTTTCAAAATACTGAAATGCTGATAGGTAAGTAATTTAATACTTGGTATTTCCACACATTGCGTTAATTACAGCTCGGCAACGACGGTTCATACTCGAAATGAGTGATCTTAAAATATTCTGATCTCTCCGAGTTGGATTCCTAAGTCATTAAGAGTAGCTGGATAATTTTCTGAACTTCTCAGCCTTCTATTGAGGTTGTGCCAAACCTGCTCAATCGGATTGAGATCTGGACTTCTTGCTGGCCATTCCATTCGAGATACTTCAACCTCTTCAAGGTACTCCTGAACGATGCGCGCACGATGGGGTCTGGCATTATCGTCCATAAAAATGAAATTTTCACCAATGTATGGGGCAAATGGCACTACATGCTCTTCAAGAATGTTCCTTATATACTTATCAGCATTCATAGCTCCATTATCGACGACCACTAGGTCTGTGCGAGCAGTCAAAGATATTCCACCCTATACCATAATCGAAATTGCACTAAGCATATCTTTCATGTGGACGTCTGTATACAAGGGAACGTCGATCACAATGGAAGAGGCAGAATCTAGACTCATCTGTGAAGAGAACTCTTTCCCAATCGGCCTCTTCCCAATGGATATGCTCTCTCGCAAAATCCAAACGCGCCCTTCGATGGGCTGGGGTGAGAGCTGGGCCTCTTGCCGCGACACGAGGCCTTGAATCATATTCTCTGAGGCGATTTCTTATTGTCCGAGTGCTAATTTGCACCTCATGAGTTGTGTATGTCCACCCTTCTTCTCGCAAAACTACCGCTTGGGCACATTCCTCTTGGGTCAAATTGCGTGTTTCGCGTTGCATAGCGATCGAGTGTAGAAAATCAAACGAAAGAAAAACTATTGATCACTAGAATTGATCGAGAAAAACTGATTTTAGAATGGAGTCAATACATTCAAAATCTGATAATATCATCCTTTTTTATTCCTGCTGGGAGAAAACATTTGTATTGAAGAAAAACATTGAAAGAGGATAACATATGCATGCATAATTCTGATAAAAATAATTATCATTGAGAACACCTTCAGTTGTAGAATAAATTTGAGATTTCCATTAGGTGCGTTAATTTTTTGCGCAGTGTAATTATAGAAAATACTAGTTGTTATACCACAATTCCTTTAGGTTAGGTAGAGGGTTGAAAATTTAGGGTTGTATGTATTTTTGTGTGCCGTATCATAAAATAATTAAAATAACAAATTTTGTCCGAAAAAATTGAAAACAAAAAGTTAGGGGTGGGCCAACCTTAACATTTAGGGGGATGAAAAATAGATGTTCAATTTCACGAAAATCGGTCTAGCCGTTTCGGAGGAGTTCGGCCACAAACTGCAGACAGGAGAATTTTATATAAAAAGAAGATTTCGCGCCGAGGGAGGGGGGGCAAGTTTCGAATGGGATGGTGTAAAATATTTGGAGTGAAATGGCATCATTATTTTGTATCGGAAACAATACCTTTTTGTCATTTTGAAGAGAACAACCTTAATATTTCAGTAAAGCTTAAAATTCCAATTTTAAAAATGTGTCGTACTTGATATACTGAAATCTTCTCCGGCCATATTTCTATATATGGTTGCTCCCTGGGGATGTCATGAAAGTTTTCTCGAGAAAAATTGAAGTTCATTCGATTCTGTTCCGAGATACGGCCGTAGTAAAAGTGGGTAATTCTCAACTTCAACGCCCTGTATCTCAAAAACTGGTCATAGGATTGAGTTTGGGCCGAGGACACTTTTGATCAGTAGCTCGAGTACTACATTATACCAAAATTTTAGAAAATTTGACGGAACGCCATTCGCCATAGAAAAAGTGCGGGGTCCTTTCCTCGAGTATTATCATTGAAATGGAGACGAACAAAATTATAATGTTTTTTGAAGTTGATGGCAAAATATCAAGTTTTATATATTTTTGGAATGGTAACTTCAAGTTTTATTGAAATATTGAAAAAATTTTAGTGTCAGAGCCCTATTTTAAAAAAATATATTGTTCTATGAATAAATATTGATAAGCATTTTTTTAGCAAAATACACCGACACAATTGAATGCTAAATAAGAAAGTGACGCGGAAATGTTTTTACAGAAAGGCTAAATTTTTGGAACGATGGGAACGATTGGACCGATGGGACATCGACATCCATTTTTGTTCATCGAGTATATAAATGGGAATTTACATTTAAATGTGTCCTATTTGACTCACTCCGTAATCTTGGTTGGTAATTCTTCATAGATCCCCCTGAAAAAT
This sequence comes from Adalia decempunctata, assembly GCA_951802165.1. Classification (NCBI taxonomy): domain Eukaryota; kingdom Metazoa; phylum Arthropoda; class Insecta; order Coleoptera; family Coccinellidae; genus Adalia; species Adalia decempunctata. Next base: position 75,658,298 of record OX637695.1, read on the forward strand.
TGCATAGATCCACTAGTGGATAGGTATCAATTCAATAATAAATGTTTAATGTTATAATGTTTTATTCGAAAGAAATTTTCGACAAAATATCACAGTAAATTCATCGCAAGCGTGATGAAGATTAAAATAAAAAAATCACAATATTATATACAACTCAATATTCTTTTTATACAACTGAATATACATTTTGTACAATTTTAGACATATTCTTTCAATATCACTATATTACTATTATTTAGAACTAGATTTGTATTTGACCTTTTTTCTTAATCTATCAATATGAAAGTATGATTTATATTAATTGTTGATTACGTCTTTATGTTTTGAAGTACTTTTTCGGTTAGCCAGATTCATTTTCTTACATTTAATCAAAGGTGACGAACTATAAACAAAACAATAATAGACCACTATAATGAAACTCACGAGTAAAAGCAATTACATTACTTGGCAGATTTGAATCGATAAATATTAAATGAAACAATTGGAGAAGCTATGAAAACTATGATCGGCAAGGTGTCCCAAACGATTCAAAAAAGGAAAGGAACATGTGGAAATAGATAAAATTCAGAAATAAAAATTTCCCATTCGAATTATCTCAAAATTTCCAAGTCAGAAATTGCAAGAAAATCTAGAATTTTTCGAATGGGAATGTCAGGTAGTCTTCCCAGAGTTATCTGTTTCAAATTATCCGCACCAACAGAGTATAGATTTTGGACCTTTCTACCCTTTTGAAATTTGTAGCTCAGATCTTCTCCATAAATCGGAAAATGACTGAGGTTGAAATTTGCAACATCCAGCCTTACTGATTCATTGTTCAAGCAGATCGCGATCTGTCTTGAACTCTTCGTGAGGAGTTTCCAATAATTTAGAGTAGTGTTGTTTATTTTTTTGGATTTCAATGAGGAAATCTCTTCGCAACATGCCTCTAAATATAATGAAACCCCCTCACGTTTCATCAAATGGTGAACAAACTCCATATTTATGCCAACACCCTCAGACACTTTCAAAGCTACAAATTTCAAAACAGACCTACTAAGTCGCCTACCTTGGTACATACATTGCAAAAGAAATGGTGACTTTTCACAAGATATGTCCAATGATGCACCATTTCTCAGGAGCTGGAGGGTCGCTGGATCCGCACCATACAGTATAGACGACTCGAGAACGGTGCGACCGTACATATCTTTAGATTCCAAATAGAACCCATGGTCAAGAAACGCTTCCACCAATTTCCGGGTTACATCAATTCCCTGGCGGTTTCCACGTAGCAAACGAAGTAAAGGTGTGCAACTACAGTCATCTTTGGCGTTTACGTCTGCTCCCAATTCAAAGAATTTTAAAACCGTTTTTTCAGCATCACCGAAATAACAAGCTTTATGGAATGGAGTCTCATTTATCACATTGTTTCTGCTCAACATATTTCCACCATTTTTCACCAACAGATGGACCATATTTGGTCGATGCAGGAAGGCAGCAATATGCAGGGGAGTCTCACCTTGATAATCCTGGAAGTTGGGATCAGCACCCATTCTCAGAAGCTTTTCCGCAGTTTTGTAGAAATTTTTGTCGACAGCCATATGTAGAACGCTTTCTCTTCGTACTCCCAATGGAGCATTTATTTCGACCATAAAATTGATCATCATATTGATCAGCTTCTTGTCTGCAAATGAGAATTAAAATGTTGAGATTATCAGCCCAAATTCACAATTTTCAATCTTTGGAATCAAACTTAAGGGGAAATTCATTATTTCTCAGGAATTTCATGTTTTGCGATTCCAGAAGAATCAGAAAATAGATCTCAAAGTTCAATGTATTCAAACAAAATAATAATAATATCGCCAAGGGACAAAATTTCGGGACAATCGTAGCAATAATTCAGTTTTACAAACTTCTGTCTCAGTGTTTGAGGGCTTCGTATAGTTGTCCTCAAGTTTTATATATACAGGGTGTCCCACTAGTTTCGCAGCGGACGATATACGCGTAACGGTCTGAGTTTGGCAAAATTTGTTGATGCAGACTTGATATACTCCAAGCAGAGCACACCATAAAAATATTTTCGAATATATCGGGTGGTCCACAAAAAAGGAATAGAGGGTGACTTTGTTTTTTCAAATGGGACACTCTATATTCAATAATGTTTTTCAATTCTCTGAAACTTCTTGCATGCTTTCGTATACTTTTCACATATTTTTATTCGACAGTTTTCGAAATATTGGCCATTTTGACAAAAAAATTATACAAATGATACTTGTAGAGGCTATCTTATCCGATTATATTTCACGAACCCTTGCACATAGGTACCAATAACAGCTTCATATGGATTGAAAAAAAAAGACTTGAAAGTATCCTAGCCAGCTATAATAAAGCATCTCCAGCTTATGGAGTGTCCACAAAAAGACTATAAACATGAGGAATTTCAATCGATTATTCTTCATTTTTTCAAATATAATTTTTTTCATGATTGTAATCACCATTCATTTAACTTCATTTTTTGTCGAATGCATGATATGCATATTTTTAACAGAATAGGATTTTTAAGAGCTTTTTCGAAAAGTTTCCCTAAAATTCACATATGCCTTCGAATTTAAATAGCAGATTTGGCTTTTCTGTGGTTATTGAGCACTGTAAAATTATTCCACTCAGAATTACAATCATCGAAGCTTCAATTCATATTATAGCGAAATGAGGAACTAGAAAGTTTCGATGTATATCTACTCAAAAATGTGATGAAATCAGTTACTAAAGACAGAAATTTGCTTTCTGTACCCATTTTTCAAAATACAGTTTTGATAATTCTCTATGTTTCTACTCGAAAAGTCGTTGTTTGCGAAAATTTCAAACGAGCTTCAAGCTTGGGAGCTTGAAGATCTTCGTGCGTGCTTGTGAAACTTATGAACATCATTTTTTCGAAGAAAGTTGTATAAGGATCCTAAAGTTTCGAAACTCGTTTTTTTGTAGCATTCATAATCTCTAAAAAAGCCTTTTCTGTTAAATAAATTCATATCATGCATTTGACAAAAAATGAAGTAAAATGAATGGTGATTACAATGATGAAAAAAATTATATGCATTGCATTGGAAAAATGAAGATGCTTTATTATAGCTGGCTAGGATACTTTGAAGACTTTTTTTTTCAATCCATATAAAGCTGTTATGTGGTTCGTGAAATATAATTGGATAACATAGCCTCTACAAGTATCATTTTTTTGTCAAAATATCCAATATTTCGAAAAATGTATGAATAAAGAAACAGAAAAGAATAGTCGTAAATCCTTCAAACTATTGTTAGATTACAAAGAATATGATTTTAAGGAGGTATGAGTATATAAATCACCGGATATGCTAAAAATATTTAAAAGCCAGGTTTCTGCGTACTTGCTCAAATTCGTGGACAGGTACCTTAAACTGCCCAACTCTTCATCTTCTAATGGCATGATGCTAATGAATTTCGGAATGTATGGATTTCTTAAGGATTCGTTAGCATCATGTTTTTCAATTAAAATAAGTGGCACGAAAAAAATTGGTACTTTCTGATTGTTATCGTTTATGTCACAATCCAAATGAGCCCTCATTGATTATCATTTGAACTTTTTATTGAACTGAAACACATGAGATTCCATGGACAAACTCATCCACGTCATTTTGGGAACCAGATAGCGTTGGGAAATCTTCTGGAAGTAACGAATGTTCAGAAATGTGACAGAAAGCAAATAATAGAGCAATAAAATAAAATTAGGATCAAATGGAAATAAAACGACAATAAGGAATACATAACAATATTCTAAGAAATAGGAATGTTAGAAGTAAAATAGAATCGCCCCTTTTTTGACAATGACTATGGAGTTTTATGTTAGAATAATCAACAACGAAGAACATTCAGAAGAGAAAATACAACAGTTTCATAGAAAAATTTGAATAGGGTTGGGCATCTTTCATTGTTATTCTTATTTCTCATGCCAGCTTATTTCGAGTATGAATGCTATTGTGGGAATGAGAAAGCTCAAATTTCTTAATTAATTTCAGCACTATCTTTCTTTTGTTATTTAATTCGTTTACCTGCTGCTTAAAATCTCTTTGAGTCACATTAAAATCAGATTTTGTATCTTTTATCTCCAAAAATGTACCTACTTTAATGACTTTTTGAAGGTGAAGTTAACTTCAGACAGATGAGGGTCGAGCCACACAGCTTAGCATGGTTTATTGCGGTACGAGGTGAAGTTAATCCTATTTTACTTTATGGAGTTATAAATAGTTTCACACAGATATTCCTCTTAAACCGAAAAATAATAAAAGGTAGTGAAAGATTTTATGCCTACTCAAAGTAACTTTGAATCAACAATACACCATTAGTCAGATATTATTATTTATTAGAATTTTAAAAATATGCGTTTTCGGTATTATCGAAAAGTTTTATTCTGAAATGAAAATTCTTGCAGAAGAATACTAAATGCATATTTTTGAGCATTGTGTTCACGAATTTCGAAGCAAAAATGTCTTATAAACCGCAAAGTGCATTTAGTTGTTACAGAATATGAGTTTTTCCATGAAAATTGACCCAACGAATTATAATAATAGAGGAACATGAGGCTGAATGAACTATAAAATCAATAGTATATTATTCAACACTCTTCCTTAAATGAAAACAATAAGGCACATTTTAATTTCATAATATTTCCATTTCATTACCCCAAATCGACACTCAAAAATAAACTGGATATTTGAATTAGTTATCAAGGAATTAATTCCCTAGCTTTTTCGGGCTTGGAAATAGAGAAGGCTATGAATTTTGCAAAGATTTTCGCTAATCGATTCTAAAGATTCATTCTTTTAGATATAGAAAGTATAAAAAATAATTATTACTCACTTTCACTGTCGAACGAATCTCCTATTATGGAACTGTGTTGTCCCTGCGAAGGATCGGCACCATATTTCAAAAGAAATTTAATCCTTTCCTCGATCTCGGTAGTATTCAACATGTCTTTCACCGGTAATTTATCGCACAAACTCATCACAAGAAGTTCCAGTGTGGTCCTTCCATCTTCGTCTTCGCAGTCGATGAAAAATCTACCGGATTCCACCATACACTTAAGCGATTCGAAGCTGCCAAACCTGGCCACTTCATGAAGTGAAGAATAGTCAATTTTAGTTGACGTCGAAGATTTACGAGAATACACCATTATGGAAGATATTTCAGGTACACAAACTTCTTGAACTTCTCACTGAAGATGTTTACAACTCAACAGATACTATAATTGTGACCAAAAAGTCGTTGACTAATGCGAATTGACCGGATGCATCACAGAGTAAGTTACAGAGAAATACCTGCTCTTCCTCTTTCTTTCAATTGGCACTTGTTGTTTTCATTAGCCAGCACTTTGAATCTATGAATGAACAAAATAATAAAACAGCATTCTTATTCGATATTTTATTATCAGCCCAATCGATCGTTGTCTCTACATCAATGGAAATGATTAAAAATTGCAAGAAAATCATTAACTTTTCGGTGTAACTTGAATTGAATTGATTGTCACCTATATGAAGTTATTTTAATACATTGTTTTTTTAACAAACTTTGTACATGTGATGTATAATTATAGCTTCAACTTTAACGCCTGAAAAGACAGATAAAATAACTTACGAAACATCGCTCAAAATTATATGGTATAGAATATTAATGGTTTTTCAAAACTCATATCCCAAAACATTCTCTATTTTGTTAAATCTTTAATATTTTTTTACCCCGAGAGAATTGTGAAATCAATGTGTGATTCTTTCTTTTTAGAGCATAGTATGATCTCATCTCGGTTCAATAATCTCCCATCTATTTGTTGTCGTGTTGTTCCATTCAAATTGTGTAGTAATATCAACCTACCTTGTTTCACTAACCAGATCCTGCGCCAGGTGGCAACAACTACGTATATTCAGATACGAACGCAAGTTTGAGGATAGGTTGATAATCGAAATTTCAGAAATAATGCGACAGCTGTCAGAAAAACATCCGTAGCATTCCTATGTCTTTCTCATTTTTATTCGAGAATAAGGGCAATCAATATCCAAAAAACTATGCTTCAGATAGAAGCTGCTATACTCTGTTCAAATGTAAGCAGGAGCAATACAACATGTTTGGCGCAGCGGTAGGGGGGCCTTCGTATCGTTTCTTTCCGTCCAGAGTCAAATCGAGGAGATTTCACACAATCGTTCAGTTTATTTATCCATGTCTCATCCAGGTAATAAATTTGTTTGCCTTGTTTCCTTGATGAGCGGATTTTCTTCAATTAATCTCTTCTCCACACAATTATTTCATCCCTATCTATCAGTAGACTATCACGACCACGTTTTTTGAACTTGAATTCCATTTTTTTCAATAATTTATAGAACGTTGTTCTTTTGAAATTTTGCAAACTGTCGTCATCATTCACGATTTCTAGTACCTACTTTAGAAATCGTTGGGATTTTATTCCGAAAAAAAAAAAACCGTGGACAATTCTTCTGATGAGGTTCATATCGAAATCGTCAACCGAATCGATTATTTTTAACGACTGGGCTCTCCTTTTAGGTGGCGTCAATGTTTTATTCTCATATGAGAATTCTGAATACAGCTGAATCACTCACCCCTGATGATTTTGAAGCCATTCCTACTAAGTCTCTTTTCGATAAATCAGGATATTTTTCCAATTCTCTTCGAGAAATGTTCAAAATTATCTCTTTCTCTTCACTAGAGAAATGCGACCTTTTGGACCTTTCTCGTGGTGGTCCCCACATATCATCCTCAGATGCAGTATCGGTTTCCGAATTCGACATTGTTCTATAAACACTATACACACAATACACTTTTCACAACAAAATCTATAAACACTTTGAACAGCTAGACCCTCACAGTAGTTCTAGTCTAGTCTTTTGAAAACTTCGATATTCATGCAAATCAAGATGGCTTTAACCCATTGAGGGAAACGACCCAAATCTGGTGTTTCCCGGAATTACCTTGTCGGAATTTTGAGCAGCCGACGAAGAGTTTCGTACAAAAAATATAAAATTTTGGACCGAAACTACATATATTTCGGATATTACAAGTAAATGACAATTATAAATTTGAACAGAGATCTTTTACGAGTCTTGTCAATTGAAAACTTCGATATTTATGCAAATCAAGATGGCTTTCACCCATTAGGGAAAAGTACCCAAATATGGTGTTTCCCGGAATTACTTTGTGGTAATCTAGCAAGATTCCGACCCAAATCTCTAAAACTGGTGCTTCCTGGAATTACCTTGCCGCAATCTCGAGCATCCGAAAAAGAAATCATTTAGTAGATAATAATATAAAAACAAAACAAAATAAAAAAAAGTAGGGTAAGTCGGATATAAAATGTTTATGACAGTTGCAAATCATAACAGAAATTTTGCACTAGAGTTTCTGAGGAAAAAAGTTTTAATGTGGAAATTGATGACTCAAATTATTGAATCATTTCTATCCAGTACCATACACAGTCCATTCCAAGTACGATTCTGGCAGTCTCTTAGGGTATTCAAAGGGAGCGTTGTTATGACCGTTTGACCAATTGAAGCTTTATTGTGCGCAAACCAGACGATTCAGTTTGTTTACAAAGCTCCTTCTTATATTTGAACGGACTATAGATAACTGATGCCGTTATTAGAAGGCTCGAAGTTAATTTTCATGATGAAAACAGCATATTCATGTTCGACTGTGTTTTCGCAACTGAGTATCTGGGAAATGTTGTTTATTTTATTCCTTGTCAAACGAATTTTCCTCAAACACTTTTGTAACGTAGAATTTAATGGCGTCAGTGGTTTTTCCAAAAAACTTACATATCACAAGATACACTGCGCAAAAAAATTAACGCACATTCTGAAAATCTCAATTTTAAAGAAAGTTAACTCTACATTGACTTGATAACTTATTTTTTATGTTCTCTCGGGAAGGTTTTGAAAGAAACATGACACATTAAAGGCAAGAAAAATTCAGGATTTCACCGAATCTTATGTGAAAGAAGAGAAATGAACAATTTTCAAAATACTGAGATGCTGATAGGTAAGTAATTTAATACTTGGTATTTCCACACATTGCGTTAATTACAGCTCGGCAACGACGGTTCATACTCGAAATGAGTGATCTTAAAATATTCTGATCTCTCCGAGTTGGATTCCTAAGTCATTAAGAGTAGCTGGATAATTTTCTGAACTTCTCAGCCTTCTATTGAGGTTGTGCCAAACCTGCTCAATCGGATTGAGATCTGGACTTCTTGCTGGCCATTCCATTCGAGATACTTCAACCTCTTCAAGGTACTCCTGAACGATGCGCGCACGATGGGGTCTGGCATTATCGTCCATAAAAATGAAATTTTCACCAATGTATGGGGCAAATGGCACTACATGCTCTTCAAGAATGTTCCTTATATACTTATCAGCATTCATAGCTCCATTATCGACGACCACTAGGTCTGTGCGAACAGTCAAAGATATTCCACCCTATACCATAATCGAAATTGCACTGAGCATATCTTTCATGTGGACGTCTGTATACAAGGGAACGTCGATCACAATGGAAGAGGCAGAATCTAGACTCATCTGTGAAGAGAACTCTTTCCCAATCGGCCTCTTCCCAATGGATATGCTCTCTCGCAAAATCCAAACGCGCCCTTCGATGGGCTGGGGTGAGAGCTGGGCCTCTTGCCGCGACACGAGGCCTTGAATCATATTCTCTGAGGCGATTTCTTATTGTCCGAGTGCTAATTTGCACCTCATGAGTTGTGTATGTCCACCCTTCTTCTCGCAAAACTACCGCTTGGGCACATTCCTCTTGGGTCAAATTGCGTGTTTCGCGTTGCATAGCGATCGAGTGTAGAAAATCAAACGAAAGAAAAACTATTGATCACTAGAATTGATCGAGAAAAACTGATTTTAGAATGGAGCCAATACATTCAAAATCTGATAATATCATCCTTTTTTATTCCTGCTGGGAGAAAACATTTGTATTGAAGAAAAACATTGAAAGAGGATAACATATGCATGCATAATTCTGATAAAAATAATTATCATTGAGAACACCTTCAGTTGTAGAATAAATTTGAGATTTCCATTAGGTGCGTTAATTTTTTTGCGCAGTGTAATTATAGAAAATACTAGTTGTTATACCACAATTCCTTTAGGTTAGGTAGAGGGTTGAAAATTTAGGGTTGTATGTATTTTTGTGTGCCGTATCATAAAAAAATTAAAATAACAAATTTTGTCCGAAAAAATTGAAAACAAAAAGTTAGGGGTGGGCCAACCTTAACATTTAGGGGGATGAAAAATAGATGTTCAATTTCACGAAAATCGGTCTAGCCGTTTCGGAGGAGTTCGGCCACAAACTGCAGACAGGAGAATTTTATATAAAAAGAAGATTTCGCGCCGAGGGAGGGGGGGCAAGTTTCGAATGGGATGGTGTAAAATATTTGGAGTGAAATGGCATCATTATTTTGTATCGGAAACAATACCTTTTTGTCATTTTGAAGAGAACAACCTTAATATTTCAGTAAAGCTTAAAATTCCAATTTTAAAAATGTGTCGTACTTGATATACTGAAATCTTCTTCGGCCATATTTCTATATATGGTTGCTCCCTGGGGATGTCATGAAAGTTTTCTCGAGAAAAATTGAAGTTCATTCGATTCTGTTCCGAGATACGGCCGTGGTAAAGTGGGTAATTCTCAACTTCAACGCCCTGTATCTCAAAAACTGGTCATAGGATTGAGTTTGGGCCGAGGACACTTTTGATCAGTAGCTCGAGTACTACATTATACCAAAATTTTAGAAAATTTGACGGAACGCCATTCGCCATAGAAAAAGTGCGGGGTCCTTTCCTCGAGTATTATCATTGAAATGGAGACGAACAAAATTATAATGTTTTTTGAAGTTGATGGCAAAATATCAAGTTTTATATATTTTTGGAATGGTAACTTCAAGTTTTATTGAAATATTGAAAAAATTTTAGTGTCAGAGCCCTATTAAAAAAAAAATATTGTTCTATGAATAAATATTGATAAGCATTTTTTTAGCAAAATACACCGACACAATTGAATGCTAAATAAGAAAGTGACGCGGAAATGTTTTTACAGAAAGGCTAAATTTTTGGAACGATGGGAACGATTGGACCGATGGGACATCGACATCCATTTTTGTTCATCGAGTATATAAATGGGAATTTACATTTAAATGTGTCCTATTTGACTCACTCCGTAATCTTGGTTGGTAATTTTTCATAGATCCCCCTGAAAAATTGCATAGATCCACTAGTGGATAGGTATCAATTCAATAATAAATGTTTAATGTTATAATGTTTTATTCGAAAGAAATTTTCGACAAAATATCACAGTAAATTCATCGCAAGCGTGATGAAGATTATAATAAAAAAATCACAATATTATATACAACTCAATATTCTTTTTATACAACTGAATATACATTTTGTACAATTTTAGACATATTCTTTCAATATCACTATATTACTATTATTTAGAACTAGATTTGTATTTGACCTTTTTTCTTAATCTATCAATATGAAAGTATGATTTATATTAATTGTTGATTACGTCTTTATGTTTTGAAGTACTTTTTCGGTTAGCCAGATTCATTTTCTTACATTTAATCAAAGGTGACGAACTATAAACAAAACAATAATAGACCACTATAATGAAACTTACGAGTAAAACCAATTACATTACTTGGCAGATTTGAATCGATAAATATTAAATGAAACAATTGGAGAAGCTATGAAAACTATGATCGGCAAGGTGTCCAAATCGATTCAAAAAAGGAAAGGAAAATGTGGAAATAGATAAAATTCAGAAATAAAAATTTCCCATTCGAATTATCTCAAAATTTCCAAGTCAGAAATTGCAAGAAAATCTAGAATTTTTCGAATGGGAATGTCAGGTAGTCTTCCCAGAGTTATCTGTTTCAAATTATCCGCACCAACAGAGTATAGATTTTGGACCTTTCTACCCTTTTGAAATTTGTAGCTCAGATCTTCTCCATAAATCGGAAAATGACTGAGGTTGAAATTTGCAACATCCAGCCTTACTGATTCATTGTTCAAGCAGATCGCGATCTGTCTTGAACTCTTCGTGAGGAGTTTCCAATAATTTAGAGTAGTGTTGTTTATTTTTTTGGATTTCAATGAGGAAATCTCTTCGCAACATGCCTCTAAATATAATGAAACCCCCTCACGTTTCATCAAATGGTGAACAAACTCCATATTTATGCCAACACCCTCAGACACTTTCAAAGCTACAAATTTCAAAACAGACCTACTAAGTCGCCTACCTTGGTACATACATTGCAAAAGAAATGGTGACTTTTCACAAGATATGTCCAATGATGCACCATTTCTCAGGAGCTGGAGGGTCGCTGGATCCGCACCATACAGTATAGACGACTCGAGAACGGTGCGACCGTACATATCTTTAGATTCCAAATAGAACCCATGGTCAAGAAACGCTTCCACCAATTTCCGGGTTACATCAATTCCCTGGCGGTTTCCACGTAGCAAACGAAGTAAAGGTGTGCAACTACAGTCATCTTTGGCGTTTACGTCTGCTCCCAATTCAAAGAATTTTAAAACCGTTTTTTCAGCATCACCGAAATAACAAGCTTTATGGAATGGAGTCTCATTTATCACATTGTTTCTGCTCAACATATTTCCACCATTTTTCACCAACAGATGGACCATATTTGGTCGATGCAGGAAGGCAGCAATATGCAGGGGAGTCTCACCTTGATAATCCTGGAAGTTGGGATCAGCACCCATTCTCAGAAGCTTTTCCGCAGTTTTGTAGAAATTTTTGTCGACAGCCATATGTAGAACGCTTTCTCTTCGTACTCCCAATGGAGCATTTATTTCGACCATAAAATTGATCATCATATTGATCAGCTTCTTGTCTGCAAATGAGAATTAAAATGTTGAGATTATCAGCCCAAATTCACAATTTTCAATCTTTGGAATCAAACTTAAGGGGAAATTCATTATTTCTCAGGAATTTCATGTTTTGCGATTCCAGAAGAATCAGAAAATAGATCTCAAAGTTCAATGTATTCAAACAAAATAATAATAATATCGCCAAGGGACAAAATTTCGGGACAATCGTAGCAATAATTCAGTTTTACAAACTTCTGTCTCAGTGTTTGAGGGCTTCGTATAGTTGTCCTCAAGTTTTATATATACAGGGTGTCCCACTAGTTTCGCAGCGGACGATATACGCGTAACGGTCTGAGTTTGGCAAAATTTGTTGATGCAGACTTGATATACTCCAAGCAGAGCACACCATAAAAATATTTTCGAATATATCGGGTGGTCCACAAAAAAGGAATAGAGGGTGACTTTGTTTTTTCGAATGGGACACTCTATATTCAATAATGTTTTTCAATTCTCTGAAACTTCTTGCATGCTTTCGTATACTTTTCACATATTTTTATTCGACAGTTTTCGAAATATTGGCCATTTTGACAAAAAAATTATACAAATGATACTTGTAGAGGCTATCTTATCCGATTATATTTCACGAACCCTTGCACATAGGTACCAATAACAGCTTCATATGGATTGAAAAAAAAAGACTTGAAAGTATCCTAGCCAGCTATAATAAAGCATCTCCAGCTTATGGAGTGTCCACAAAAAGACTATAAACATGAGGAATTTCAATCGATTATTCTTCATTTTTTCAAATATAATTTTTTTCATGATTGTAATCACCATTCATTTTACTTCATTTTTTGTCGAATGCATGATATGCATATTTTTAACAGAATAGGATTTTTAAGAGCTTTTTCGAAAAGTTTCCCTAAAATTCACATATGCCTTCGAATTTAAATAGCAGATTTGGCTTTTCTGTGGTTATTGAGCACTGTAAAATTATTCCACTCAGAATTACAATCATCGAAGCTTCAATTCATATTATAGCGAAATGAGGAACTAGAAAGTTTTGATGTATATCTACTCAAAAATGTGATGAAATCAGTTACTAAAGACAGAAATTTGCTTTCTGTACCCATTTTTCAAAATACAGTTTTGATAATTCTCTATGTTTCTACTCGAAAAGTCGTTGTTTGCGAAAATTTCAAACGAGCTTCAAGCTTGGGAGCTTGAAGATCTTCGTGCGTGCTTGTGAAACTTATGAACATCATTTTTTCGAAGAAAGTTGTATAAGGATCCTAAAGTTTCGAAACTCGTTTTTTTGTAGCATTCATAATCTCTAAAAAAGCCTTTTCTGTTAAAGAAATTCATATCATGCATTTGACAAAAAATGAAGTAAAATGAATGGTGATTACAATGATGAAAAAAATTATATGCATTGCATTGGAAAAATGAAGATGCTTTATTATAGCTGGCTAGGATACTTTGAAGACTTTTTTTTTCAATCCATATAAAGCTGTTATGTGGTTCGTGAAATATAATTGGATAACATAGCCTCTACAAGTATCATTTTTTTGTCAAAATATCCAATATTTCGAAAAATGTATGAATAAAGAAACAGAAAAGAATAGTCGTAAATCCTTCAAACTATTGTTAGATTACAAAGAATATGATTTTAAGGAGGTATGAGTATATAAATCACCGGATATGCTAAAAATATTTAAAAGCCAGGTTTCTGCGTACTTGCTCAAATTCGTGGACAGGTACCTTAAACTGCCCAACTCTTCATCTTCTAATGGCATGATGCTAATGAATTTCGGAATGTATGGATTTCTTAAGGATTCGTTAGCATCATGTTTTTCAATTAAAATAAGTGGCACGAAAAAAATTGGTACTTTCTGATTGTTATCGTTTATGTCACAATCCAAATGAGCCCTCATTGATTATCATTTGAACTTTTTATTGAACTGAAACACATGAGATTCCATGGACAAACTCATCCACGTCATTTTGGGAACCAGATAGCGTTGGGAAATCTTCTGGAAGTAACGAATGTTCAGAAATGTGACAGAAAGCAAATAATAGAGCAATAAAATAAAATTAGGATCAAATGGAAATAAAACGACAATAAGGAATACATAACAATATTCTAAGAAATAGGAATGTTAGAAGTAAAATAGAATCGCCCCTTTTTTGACAATGACTATGGAGTTTTATGTTAGAATAATCAACAACGAAGAACATTCAGAAGAGAAAATACAACAGTTTCATAGAAAAATTTGAATAGGGTTGGGCATCTTTCATTGTTATTCTTATTTCTCATGCCAGCTTATTTCGAGTATGAATGCTATTGTGGGAATGAGAAAGCTCAAATTTCTTAATTAATTTCAGCACAATCTTTCTTTTGTTATTTAATTCGTTTACCTGCTGCTTAAAATCTCTTTGAGTCACATTAAAATCAGATTTTGTATCTTTTATCTCCAAAAATGTACCTACTTTAATGACTTTTTGAAGGTGAAGTTAACTTCAGACAGATGAGGGTCGAGCCACACAGCTTAGCATGGTTTATTGCGGTACGAGGTGAAGTTAATCCTATTTTACTTTATGGAGTTATAAATAGTTTCACACAGATATTCCTCTTAAACCGAAAAATAATAAAAGGTAGTGAAAGATTTTATGCCTACTCAAAGTAACTTTGAATCAACAATACACCATTAGTCAGATATTATTATTTATTAGAATTTTAAAAATATGCGTTTTCGGTATTATCGAAAAGTTTTATTCTGAAATGAAAATTCTTGCAGAAGAATACTAAATGCATATTTTTGAGCATTGTGTTCACGAATTTCGAAGCAAAAATGTCTTGTTGTTCATGAGTTATAAACCGCAAAGTGCATTTAGTTGAATATGAGTTTTTCCATGAAAATTGACCCAACGAATTATAATAATAGAGGAACATGAGGCTGAATGAACTATAAAATCAATTTCTCAAAAATAAAATCATATAGTATATTATTCAACACTCTTCCTTAAATGAAAACAATAAGGCACATTTTAATTTCATAATATTTCCATTTCATTACCCCAAATCGACACTCAAAAATAAACTGGATATTTGAATTAGTTATCAAGGAATTAATTCCCTAGCTTTTTCGGGCTTGGAAATAGAGAAGGCTATGAATTTTGCAAAGATTTTCGCTAATCGATTCTAAAGATTCATTCTTTTAGATATAGAAAGTATAAAAAATAATTATTACTCACTTTCACTGTCGAACGAATCTCCTATTATGGAACTGTGTTGTCCCTGCGAAGGATCGGCACCATATTTCAAAAGAAATTTAATCCTTTCCTCGATCTCGGTAGTATTCAACATGTCTTTCACCGGTAATTTATCGCACAAACTCATCACAAGAAGTTCCAGTGTGGTCCTTCCATCTTCGTCTTCGCAGTCGATGAAAAATCTACCGGATTCCACCATACACTTAAGCGATTCGAAGCTGCCAAACCTGGCCACTTCATGAAGTGAAGAATAGTCAATTTTAGTTGACGTCGAAGATTTACGAGAATACACCATTATGGAAGATATTTCAGGTACACAAACTTCTTGAACTTCTCACTGAAGATGTTTACAACTCAACAGATACTATAATTGTGACCAAAAAGTCGTTGACTAATGCGAATTGACCGGATGCATCACAGAGTAAGTTACAGAGAAATACCTGCTCTTCCTCTTTCTTTCAATTGGCACTTGTTGTTTTCATTAGCCAGCACTTTGAATCTATGAATGAACAAAATAATAAAACAGCATTCTTATTCGATATTTTATTATCAGCCCAATCGATCGTTGTCTCTACATCAATGGAAATGATTAAAAATTGCAAGAAAATCATTAACTTTTCGGTGTAACTTGAATTGAATTGATTGTCACCTATATGAAGTTATTTTAATACATTGTTTTTTTAACAAACTTTGTACATGTGATGTATAATTATAGCTTCAACTTTAACGCCTGAAAAGACAGATAAAATAACTTACGAAACATCGCTCAAAATTATATGGTATAGAATATTAATGGTTTTTCAAAACTCATATCCCAAAACATTCTCTATTTTGTTAAATCTTTAATATTTTTTTACCCCGAGAGAATTGTGAAATCAATGTGTGATTCTTTCTTTTTAGAGCATAGTATGTTCTCATCTCGGTTCAATAATCTCCCATCTATTTGTTGTCGTGTTGTTCCATTCAAATTGTGTAGTAATATCAACCTACCTTGTTTCACTAACCAGCTCCTGCGCCAGGTGGCAACAACTACGTATATTCAGATACGAACGCAAGTTTGAGGATAGGTTGATAATCGAAATTTCAGAAATAATGCGACAGCTGTCAGAAAAACATCCGTAGCATTCCTATGTCTTTCTCATTTTTATTCGAGAATAAGGGCAATCAATATCCAAAAAACTATGCTTCAGATAGAAGCTGCTATACTCTGTTCAAATGTAAGCAGGAGCAATACAACATGTTTGGCGCAGCGGTAGGGGGGCCTTCGTATCGTTTCTTTCCGTCCAGAGTCAAATCGAGGAGATTTCACACAATCGTTCAGTTTATTTATCCATGTCTCATCCAGGTAATAAATTTGTTTGCCTTGTTTCCTTGATGAGCGGATTTTCTTCAATTAATCTCTTCTCCACACAATTATTTCATCCCTATCTATCAGTAGACTATCACGACCACGTTTTTTGAACTTGAATTCCATTTTTTTCAATAATTTATAGAACGTTGTTCTTTTGAAATTTTGCAAACTGTCGTCATCATTCACGATTTCTAGTACCTACTTTAGAAATCGTTGGGATTTTATTCCGAAAAAAAAAACCGTGGACAATTCTTCTGATGAGGTTCATATCGAAATCGTCAACCGAATCGATTATTTTTAACGACTGGGCTCTCCTTTTAGGTGGCGTCAATGTTTTATTCTCATATGAGAATTCTGAATACAGCTGAATCACTCACCCCTGATGATTTTGAAGCCATTCCTACTAAGTCTCTTTTCGATAAATCAGGATATTTTTCCAATTCTCTTCGAGAAATGTTCAAAATTATCTCTTTCTCTTCACTAGAGAAATGCGACCTTTTGGACCTTTCTCGTGGTGGTCCCCACATATCATCCTCAGATGCAGTATCGGTTTCCGAATTCGACATTGTTCTATAAACACTATACACACAATACACTTTTCACAACAAAATCTATAAACACTTTGAACAGCTAGACCCTCACAGTAGTTCTAGTCTAGTCTTTTGAAAACTTCGATATTCATGCAAATCAAGATGGCTTTAACCCATTGAGGGAAACGACCCAAATCTGGTGTTTCCCGGAATTACCTTGTCGGAATTTTGAGCAGCCGACGAAGAGTTTCGTACAAAAAATATAAAATTTTGGACCGAAACTACATATATTTCGGATATTACAAGTAAATGACAATTATAAATTTGAACAGAGATCTTTTACGAGTCTTGTCAATTGAAAACTTCGATATTTATGCAAATCAAGATGGCTTTCACCCATTAGGGAAAAGTACCCAAATATGGTGTTTCCCGGAATTACTTTGTGGTAATCTAGCAAGATTCCGACCCAAATCTCTAAAACTGGTGCTTCCTGGAATTACCTTGCCGCAATCTCGAGCATCCGAAAAAGAAATCATTTAGTAGATAATAATATAAAAACAAAACAAAATAAAAAAAAGTAGGGTAAGTCGGATATAAAATGTTTATGACAGTTGCAAATCATAACAGAAATTTTGCACTAGAGTTTCTGAGGAAAAAAGTTTTAATGTGGAAATTGATGACTCAAATTATTGAATCATTTCTATCCAGTACCATACACAGTCCATTCCAAGTACGATTCTGGCAGTCTCTTAGGGTATTCAAAGGGAGCGTTGTTATGACCGTTTGACCAATTGAAGCTTTATTGTGCGCAAACCAGACGATTCAGTTTGTTTACAAAGCTCCTTCTTATATTTGAACGGACTATAGATAACTGATGCCGTTATTAGAAGGCTCGAAGTTAATTTTCATGATGAAAACAGCATATTCAGGTTCGACTGTGTTTTCGCAACTGAGTATCTGGGAAATGTTGTTTATTTTATTCCTTGTCAAACGAATTTTCCTCAAACACTTTTGTAACGTAGAATTTAATGGCGTCAGTGGTTTTTCCAAAAAACTTACATATCACAAGATACACTGCGCAAAAAAATTAACGCACATTCTGAAAATCTCAATTTTAAAGAAAGTTAACTCTACATTGACTTGATAACTTATTTTTTATGTTCTCTCGGGAAGGTTTTGAAAGAAACAAGACACATTAAAGGCAAGAAAAATTCAGGATTTCACCGAATCTTATGTGAAAGAAGAGAAATGAACAATTTTCAAAATACTGAAATGCTGATAGGTAAGTAATTTAATACTTGGTATTTCCACACATTGCGTTAATTACAGCTCGGCAACGACGGTTCATACTCGAAATGAGTGATCTTAAAATATTCTGATCTCTCCGAGTTGGATTCCTAAGTCATTAAGAGTAGCTGGATAATTTTCTGAACTTCTCAGCCTTCTATTGAGGTTGTGCCAAACCTGCTCAATCGGATTGAGATCTGGACTTCTTGCTGGCCATTCCATTCGAGATACTTCAACCTCTTCAAGGTACTCCTGAACGATGCGCGCACGATGGGGTCTGGCATTATCGTCCATAAAAATGAAATTTTCACCAATGTATGGGGCAAATGGCACTACATGCTCTTCAAGAATGTTCCTTATATACTTATCAGCATTCATAGCTCCATTATCGACGACCACTAGGTCTGTGCGAGCAGTCAAAGATATTCCACCCTATACCATAATCGAAATTGCACTAAGCATATCTTTCATGTGGACGTCTGTATACAAGGGAACGTCGATCACAATGGAAGAGGCAGAATCTAGACTCATCTGTGAAGAGAACTCTTTCCCAATCGGCCTCTTCCCAATGGATATGCTCTCTCGCAAAATCCAAACGCGCCCTTCGATGGGCTGGGGTGAGAGCTGGGCCTCTTGCCGCGACACGAGGCCTTGAATCATATTCTCTGAGGCGATTTCTTATTGTCCGAGTGCTAATTTGCACCTCATGAGTTGTGTATGTCCACCCTTCTTCTCGCAAAACTACCGCTTGGGCACATTCCTCTTGGGTCAAATTGCGTGTTTCGCGTTGCATAGCGATCGAGTGTAGAAAATCAAACGAAAGAAAAACTATTGATCACTAGAATTGATCGAGAAAAACTGATTTTAGAATGGAGTCAATACATTCAAAATCTGATAATATCATCCTTTTTTATTCCTGCTGGGAGAAAACATTTGTATTGAAGAAAAACATTGAAAGAGGATAACATATGCATGCATAATTCTGATAAAAATAATTATCATTGAGAACACCTTCAGTTGTAGAATAAATTTGAGATTTCCATTAGGTGCGTTAATTTTTTTGCGCAGTGTAATTATAGAAAATACTAGTTGTTATACCACAATTCCTTTAGGTTAGGTAGAGGGTTGAAAATTTAGGGTTGTATGTATTTTTGTGTGCCGTATCATAAAAAAATTAAAATAACAAATTTTGTCCGAAAAAATTGAAAACAAAAAGTTAGGGGTGGGCCAACCTTAACATTTAGGGGGATGAAAAATAGATGTTCAATTTCACGAAAATCGGTCTAGCCGTTTCGGAGGAGTTCGGCCACAAACTGCAGACAGGAGAATTTTATATAAAAAGAAGATTTCGCGCCGAGGGAGGGGGGGCAAGTTTCGAATGGGATGGTGTAAAATATTTGGAGTGAAATGGCATCATTATTTTGTATCGGAAACAATACCTTTTTGTCATTTTGAAGAGAACAACCTTAATATTTCAGTAAAGCTTAAAATTCCAATTTTAAAAATGTGTCGTACTTGATATACTGAAATCTTCTTCGGCCATATTTCTATATATGGTTGCTCCCTGGGGATGTCATGAAAGTTTTCTCGAGAAAAATTGAAGTTCATTCGATTCTGTTCCGAGATACGGCCGTAGTAAAAGTGGGTAATTCTCAACTTCAACGCCCTGTATCTCAAAAACTGGTCATAGGATTGAGTTTGGGCCGAGGACACTTTTGATCAGTAGCTCGAGTACTACATTATACCAAAATTTTAGAAAATTTGACGGAACGCCATTCGCCATAGAAAAAGTGCGGGGTCCTTTCCTCGAGTATTATCATTGAAATGGAGACGAACAAAATTATAATGTTTTTTGACGTTGATGGCAAAATATCAAGTTTTATATATTTTTGGAATGGTAACTTCAAGTTTTATTGAAATATTGAAAAAATTTTAGTGTCAGAGCCCTATTTTAAAAAAAAATATTGTTCTATGAATAAATATTGATAAGCATTTTTTTAGCAAAATACACCGACACAATTGAATGCTAAATAAGAAAGTGACGCGGAAATGTTTTTACAGAAAGGCTAAATTTTTGGAACGATGGGAACGATTGGACCGATGGGACATCGACATCCATTTTTGTTCATCGAGTATATAAATGGGAATTTACATTTAAATGTGTCCTATTTGACTCACTCCGTAATCTTGGTTGGTAATTTTTCATAGATCCCCCTGAAAAATTGCATAGATCCACTAGTGGATAGGTATCAATTCAATAATAAATGTTTAATGTTATAATGTTTTATTCGAAAGAAATTTTCGACAAAATATCACAGTAAATTCATCGCAAGTGTGATGAAGATTAAAATAAAAAAATCACAATATTATATACAACTCAATATTCTTTTTATACAACTGAATATACATTTTGTACAATTTTAGACATATTCTTTCAATATCACTATATTACCATCATTTAGAACTAGATTTGTATTTGACCTTTTTTCTTAATCTATCAATATGAAAGTATGATTTATATTAATTGTTGATTACGTCTTTATGTTTTGAAGTACTTTTTCGGTTAGCCAGATTCATTTTCTTACATTTAATCAAAGGTGACGAACTATAAACAAAACAATAATGGACCACTATAATGAAACTTACGAGTAAAACCAATTACATTACTTGACAGATTTGAATCGATAAATATTAAATGAAACAATTGGAGAAGCTATGAAAACCATGATCGGCAAGGTGTCCCAAACGATTCAAAAAAGGAAAGGAAAATGTGGAAATAGATAAAATTCAGAAATAAAAATTTCCCATTCGAATTATCTCAAAATTTCCAAGTCAGAAATTGCAAGAAAATCTAGAATTTTTCGAATGGGAATGTCAGGTAGTCTTCCCAGAGTTATCTGTTTCAAATTATCTGCACCAACAGAGTATAGATTTTGGACCTTTCTACCCTTTCGAAATTTGTAGCTCAGATCTTCTCCATAAATCGGAAAATGACTGAGGTTGAAATTTGCAACATCCAGCCTTACTGATTCATTGTTCAAGCAGATCGCGATCTGTCTTGAACTCTTCGTGAGGAGTTTCCAATAATTTAGAGTAGTGTTGTTTATTTTTTTGGATTTCAATGAGGAAATCTCTTCGCAACATGCCTCTAAATATAATGAAACCCCCTCACGTTTCATCAAATGGTGAACAAACTCCATATTTATGCCAACACCCTCAGACACTTTCAAAGCTACAAATTTCAAAACAGACCTACTAAGTCGCCTACCTTGGTACATACATTGCAAAAGAAATGGTGACTTTTCACAAGATATGTCCAATAATGCACCATTTCTCAGGAGCTGGAGGGTCGCTGGATCCGCACCATACAGTATAGACGACTCGAGAACGCTGCGACCGTACATATCTTTAGATTCCAAATAGAACCCATGGTCAAGAAACGCTTCCACCAATTTCCGGGTTACATCAATTCCCTGGCGGTTTCCACGTAGCAAACGACGTAAAGGTGTGCAACTACAGTCATCTTTGGCGTTTACGTCTGCTCCCAATTCAAAGAATTTTAAAACCGTTTTTTCAGCATCACCGAAATAACAAGCTTTATGGAATGGAGTCTCATTTATCACATTGTTTCTGCTCAACATATTTCCACCATTTTTCACCAACAGATGGACCATATTTGGTCGATGCAGGAAGGCAGCAATATGCAGGGGAGTCTCACCTTGATAATCCTGGAAGTTGGGATCAGCACCCATTCTCAGAAGCTTTTCCGCAGTTTTGTAGAAATTTTTGTCGACAGCCATATGTAGAACGCTTTCTCTTCGTACTCCCAATGGAGCATTTATTTCGACCATAAAATTGATCATCATATTGATCAGCTTCTTGTCTGCAAATGAGAATCAAAATGTTGAGATTATCAGCCCAAATTCACAATTTTCAATCTTTGGAATCAAACTTAAGGGGAAATTCATTATTTCTCAGGAATTTCATGTTTTGCGATTCCAGAAGAATCAGAAAATAGATCTCAAAGTTCAATGTATTCAAACAAAATAATAATAATATCGCCAAGGGACAAAATTTCGGGACAATCGTAGCAATAATTCAGTTCTACAAACTTCTGTCTCAGTGTTTGAGGGGTTCGTATAGTTGTCCTCAAGTTTTATATATACAGAGTGTCCCACTAGTTTCGCAGCGGACGATATACGCGTAACGGTCTGAGTTTGGCAAAATTTGTTGATGCAGACTTGATATACTTCAAGCAGAG
Source organism: Adalia decempunctata (assembly GCA_951802165.1). Classification (NCBI taxonomy): domain Eukaryota; kingdom Metazoa; phylum Arthropoda; class Insecta; order Coleoptera; family Coccinellidae; genus Adalia; species Adalia decempunctata. The sequence goes on from OX637695.1 coordinate 75,680,909, forward strand.
CACACCATAAAAATATTTTCGAATATATCGGGTGGCCCACAAAAAAGGAATAGAGGGTGACTTTGTTTTTTCAAATGGGACACTCTATATTCAATAATGTTTTTCAATTCTCTGAAACTTCTTGCATGCTTTCGTATACTTTTCACATATTTTTATTCGACAGTTTTCGAAATATTGGCCATTTTGACAAAAAAATTATACAAATGATACTTGTAGAGGCTATCTTATCCGATTATATTTCACGAACCCTTGCACATGGGTACCAATAACAGCTTCATATGGATTGAAAAAAAAAAGACTTAAAAGTATCCTAGCCAGCTATAATAAAGCATCTCCAGCTTATGGAGTGTCCACAAAAAGACTATAAACATGAGGAATTTCAATCGATTATTCTTCATTTTTTCAAATATAATTTTTTTCATGATTGTAATCACCATTCATTTTACTTCATTTTTTGTCGAATGCATATCATGCATTCGACAAAAATATTTTAAAAAGAATAGGATTTTTAAGAGCTTTTTCGAAAAGTTTCCCTAAAATTCACATATGCCTACGAATTTAAATAGCAGATTTGGCTTTTCTGTGGTTATTGAGCACTGTAAAATTATTCCACTCAGAATTAGCATCATCGAAGCTTCAATTCATATTATAGCGAAATGAGGAACTAGAAAGTTTTGATGTATATCTACTCAAAAATGTGATGAAATCAGTTACTAAAGACAGAAATTTGCTTTCTGTACCCATTTTTCAAAATACAGTTTTGATAATTCTCTATGTTTCTACTCGAAAAGTCGTTGTTTGCGAAAATTTCAAACGAGCTTCAAGCTTGGGAGCTTGAAGATCTTCGTGCGTGCTTGTGAAACTTATGAACATCATTTTTTCGAAGAAAGTTGTATAAGGATCCTAAAGTTTCGAAACTCGTTTTTTTGTAGCATTCATAATCTCTAAAAAAGCCTATTCTGTTAAAAAAATTCATATCATGCATTTGACAAAAAATGAAGTAAAATGAATGGTGATTACAATGATGAAAAAAATTATATGCATTGCATTGGAAAAATGAAGATGCTTTATTATAGCTGGCTAGGATACTTTGAAGACTTTTTTTTTCAATCCATATAAAGCTGTTATGTGGTTCGTGAAATATAATTGGATAACATAGCCTCTACAAGTATCATTTTTTTGTCAAAATATCCAATATTTCGAAAAATGTATGAATAAAGAAACAGAAAAGAATAGTCGTAAATCCGTCAAACTATTGTTAGATTACAAAGAATATGATTTTAAGGAGGTATGAGTATATAAATCACCGGATATGCTAAAAATATTTAAAAGCCAGGTTTCTGCGTACTTGCTCAAATTCGTGGACAGGTACCTTAAACTGCCCAACTCCTCATCTTCTAATGGCATGATGCTAATGAATTTCGGAATGTATGGATTTCTTAAGGATTCGTTAGCATCATGTTTTTCAATTAAAATAAGTGGCACGAAAAAAATTGGTACTTTCTGATTGTTATCGTTTATGTCACAATCCAAATGAGCCCTCATTGATTATCATTTGAACTTTTTATTGAACTGAAACACATGAGATTCCATGGACAAACTCATCCACGTCATTTTGGGAACCAGATAGCGTTGGGAAATCTTCTGGAAGTAACGAATGTTCAGAAATGTGACAGAAAGCAAATAATAGAGCAATAAAATAAAATTAGGATCAACTGGAAATAAAACGACAATAAGGAATACATAACAATATTCTAAGAAATAGGAATGTTAGAAGTAAAATAGAATCGCCCCTTTTTTGACAATGACTATGGAGTTTTATGTTAGAATAATCAACAACGAAGAACATTCTGAAGAGAAAATACAACAGTTTCATAGAAAAATTTGAATAGAGTTGGGCATCTTTCATTGTTATTCTTATTTCTCATGCCAGCTTATTTCGAGTATGAATGCTATTGTGGGAATGTGAAAGCTCAAATTTCTTAATTTATTTCAGCACTATCTTTCTTTTGTTATTTAATTCGTTTACCTGCTGCTTAAAATCTTTTTGAGTCACATTAAAATCAGATTTTGTATCTTTTATCTCCAAAAATGTACCTACTTTAATGACTTTTTGAAGGTGAAGTTAACTTTAGACAGATAAGGGTCGAGCCACACAGCTTAGCATGGTTTATTGCGGTACGAGGTGAAGTTAATCCTATTTTACCTTATGGAGTCATAAATAGTTTCACACAGAAATTCCTCTTAAACCGAAAAATAATAAAAGGTAGTGAAAGATTTTATGCCTACTCAAAGTAACTTTGAAACAACAATACACCATTAGTCAGATATTATTATTTATTAGAATTTTAAAAATATGCGTTTTTGGTATTATCGAAAAGTTTTATTTTGAAATGAAAATTCTTACAGAAGAATACTAAATGCATATTTTTGAGCATTGTGTTCACGAATATCGAAGCAAAAATGTCTTGTTGTTCATGAGTTATAAACCGCAAAGTGCATTTAGTTGTTACAGAATATGAGTTTTTCCATAAAAATTGACTCAACGAATTATAATAATAGAGGAACATCAACAGGTTGACGTGAGGCTGAATGAACTATAAAATCAATTTCTCAAAAATAAAATCATATAGTATATTATTCAACATTCTTCCTTAAATGAAAACAATAAGGCACATTTTAATTTCATAATATTTCCATTTCATTACCCCAAATCGACACTCAAAAATAAACTGGATATTTGAATTAGTTATCAAGGAATTAATTCCCTAGCTTTTTCGGGCTTGGAAATAGAGAAGGCTATGAATTTTGCAAAGATTTTCGCTAATCGATTCTAAAGATTCATTCTTTTAGATATAGAAAGTATAAAAAATAATTATTACTCACTTTCACTGTCGAACGAATCTCCTATTATGGAACTGTGTTGTCCCTGCGAAGGATCGGCACCATATTTCAAAAGAAATTTAATCCTTTCCTCGATCTCGGTAGTATTCAACATGTCTTTCACCGGTAATTTATCGCACAAACTCATCACAAGAAGTTCCAGTGTGGTCCTTCCATCTTCGTCTTCGCAGTCGATGAAAAATATACCGGATTCCACCATACACTTAAGCGATTCGAAGCTGCCAAACCTGGCCACTTCATGAAGTGAAGAATAGTCAATTTTAGTTGACGTCGAAGATTTACGAGAATACACCATTATGGAAGATATTTCAGGTACACAAACTTCTTGAACTTCTCACTGAAGATGTTTGCAACTCAACAGATACTATAATTGTGACCAAAAAGTCGTTGACTAATGCGAATTGACCGGATGCATCACAGAGTAAGTTACAGAGAAATACCTGCTCTTCCTCTTTCTTTCAATTGGCACTTGTTGTTTTCATTAGCCAGCACTTTGAATCTATGAATGAACAAAATAATAAAACAGCATTCTTATTCGATATTTTATTATCAGCCCAATCGATCGTTGTCTCTACATCAATGGAAATGATTAAAAATTGCAAGAAAATCATTAACTTTTCGGTGTAACTTGAATTGAATTGATTGTCACCTATATGAAGTTATTTTAATACATTGTTTTTTTAACAAACTTTGTACATGTGATGTATAATTATAGCTTCAACTTTAACGCCTGAAAAGACAGATAAAATAACTTACGAAACATCGCTCAAAATTATATGGTATAGAATATTAATGGTTTTTCAAAACTCATATCCCAAAACATTCTCTATTTTGTTAAATCTTTAATATTTTTTTACCCCGAGAGAATTGTGAAATCAATGTGTGATTCTTTCTTTTTAGAGCATAGTATGTTCTCATCTCGGTTCAATAATCTCCCATCTATTTATTGTCGTGTTGTTCCATTCAAATTGTGTAGTAATATCAACCTACCTTGTTTCACTAACCAGCTCCTGCGCCAGGTGGCAACAACTACGTATATTCAGATACGAACGCAAGTTTGAGGATAGGTTGATAATCGAAATTTCAGAAATAATGCGACAGCTGTCAGAAAAACATCCGTAGCATTCCTATGTCTTTCTCATTTTTATTCGAGAATAAGGGCAATCAATATCCAAAAAACTATGCTGCAGATAGAAGCTGCTATACTCTGTTCAAATGTAAGCAGGAGCAATACAACATGTTTGGCGCAGCGGTAGGGGGGCCTTCGTATCGTTTCTTTCCGTCCAGAGTCAAATCGAGGAGATTTCACACAATCGTTCAGTTTATTTATCCATGTCTCATCCAGGTAATAAATTTGTTTGCCTTGTTTCCTTGATGAGCGGATTTTCTTCAATTAATCTCTTCTCCACACAACTATTTCATCCCTATCTATCAGTAGACTATCACGACCACGTTTTTTGAACTTGAATTCCATTTTTTTCAATAATTTATAGAACGTTGTTCTTTTGAAATTTGGCAAACTGTCGTCATCATTCACGATTTCTAGTACCTACTTTAGAAATCGTTGGGATTTTATTCCGAAAAAAAAAACCGTGGACAATTCTTCTGATGAGGTTCATATCGAAATCGTCAACCGAATCGATTATTTTTAACGACTGGGCTCTCCTTTTAGGTGGCGTCAATGTTTTATTCTCATATGAGAATTCTGAATACAGCTGAATCACTCACCCCTGATGATTTTGAAGCCATTCCTACTAAGTCTCTTTTCGATAAATCAGGATATTTTTCCAATTCTCTTCGAGAAATGTTCAAAATTATCTCTTTCTCTTCACTAGAGAAATGCGACCTTTTGGACCTTTCTCGTGGTGGTCCCCACATATCATCCTCAGATGCAGTATCGGTTTCCGAATTCGACATTGTTCTATAAACACTATATACACAATACACTTTTCACAACAAAATCTATAAACACTTTGAACAGCTAGACCCTCACAGTAGTTCTAGTCTAGTCTTTTGAAAACTTCGATATTCATGCAAATCAAGATGGCTTTAACCCATTGAGGGAAACGACCCAAATCTGGTGTTTCCCGGAATTACCTTGTCGGAATCTTGAGCAGCCGACGAAGAGTTTCGTACAAAAAATATAAAATTTTGGACCGAAACTAAATATATTTCGGATTGTAAAAAGCACCCTCTTTGTGATTTGACGGAAGAGCGGCTTTCCACCAATCAAGGGTGTTATTACTTAAAGAAAAGAAAAGATGTTATTTTAATTTTGAAGTTCTTTCTCCAGAAGGGAGAAAGTGTGGGATCGGCCCAACGCACTTGGGTCGGGACTTAGTGTTTAAAAATATTCTCTAGGGAGAGGGATGATAAATGAAACTTTTTGGGTTAAATTTAAGACGTATATTAAACCAAATCAACTACACAAATTCTCACCAAATTAGATATGTGTTACTTAAATCAAATGATTTAAATTATTAAATGTTCGGATATTTCTTAATTCGAAAGGAAATAATCCCATCAAATAAAACTTCACATAGATAAGGGAAAACTCAACAATAGTTTCCTTATGATCTTTCAAATGAACATGAGTTTTCTCAACAGGAAAACTCCACTTAGACCTTCAACTACTTAAGGGTGATTACAAAGATTATAATACGTCTTAAGAAAAAAAAAATACGAAAATGTGAAATTATGACTTATAGAAGATTTCAGGACTCTGGACTATAAATATATTTTGGGCGGGCATGCGGCTTTTCTACCAATCCTCAAAAATAGCTAAGCATAAACAATTTATCTGACCTTTTTCCTGAACCAATAATCCCAAGAATGATGAACCTAGGAGGATAATTCTACGACGATGCTTCTTTCCTGAAACAGACAGATTAGACACGAAACACGACACCCACACGTTTTCGCCAAATTGACCTTCACTCCCGAATATACCGACGATACGCAATCTAAATAATTCCAAGTAATTTTGGACACTTTACCAATTACGACTTAACACTTTTTTATATGTCCCTGTTTGAGACTGATTTTCCAAAACTTCAAAAGAAGCCAAGATCTATGAGTTACCCTAATGCCGTCTTCCGAATAACTAACTCTTTTTCGTTCCAGACTTCCCCGGCTGCCTTATTCTTCGTTTTCTTCCGAGACCAATTAAATTGAAGATTTTTCCTCCATCGATACTTCGAAACCAATCAAACCAAAACTTCTACCATCTTTGTTTTTATGAACCAATCAAATTAAAGATTTTTTCTGCTTCCCACCTTCTTCTTGAGATATCGCAGTTGAATTTTATTCCTGTCATCGTGTGCAGTAATTGCAACCAAATTCGTGGGACAATTATAATTTATCATTTAGTTCTCTAAATAAACTTAAACTGAAAATCAACAATTTCGGTCGTTAATGTCTCGCCAGACATTCCTATGTGGGCTTGATAAACGATCCATTAATTTTTCTAACACAAGGCTATTAAATTTCAGAAGTTGAAGTGGAAAATACCGGTTAAATATTACAGGAAAGAAAACGTTCAAGTCCCAATTTTCAAGACATGTCTGTTTTATAGTTTCAAAAATTATCTCCCCTATTACAATATCCCCTTCTTTGAAAAAGTTTTGGCATCGTTTGCCATAACTTTTCCTTGACCATCATCCCCAATAGTCCAATAGTCCCTTGTCTTCCGTTTAAGACATTATAACAGCTATAAAACTTAATTATATCGAACATAAAACTCATATCTCTCATGCATCATGCCTTAAATCTAAATATCATTCTCGCAAACTAATTAGTCTATAGTAAACAATATCCCTCAGGATCAATTAAACTTCAAGAAATAAAAAAATAAGGTTCAATACAACAAAACATCACGTGCATAACTCAAATTCTTCGAAAGAAAATTTAAGAAAATCTGTCCGTCACTGCACTTCTCCTACATGGAGTTCATTATTGTCTATTTTTCGGATTTCAAATTTCACTCGCGATCACAACAAAATCTCGTTATTCCGGTACTGGCTACCTCCATATATTTCATTCCTTTGAAGTTTGGGACTGACCTTCACCTCGAGAATGACCTTCGAAGATACGCGACGATCTAGTCCATCGTAATCAGCGTACCGCACTTTGTGTCCGATAAATTTGGGTTCTAAACACTCGAATTCAATGTTTACGTTCGTCACCAACAATCATCGTTATCGCGAGAGATGTCCCTCTACACAGCACCTATTCCGGGCTCGCGACCGATAACAACATGTGCACTTTCTTCTTCAGTCCAGTGTGGTGCGTTCGGGTTTAAGACGGGGTATAGCCCGGGCGGTCTCGCGGTTGTTGCTGTTACGTCCGCCTCGGTATTGGTGTTTCTTGTTGTGTTTTCTTGTCGGTTTCTGTGTCGATTCATAATCCACATAGTCAGGGTGTTCCATAGGCTGGCCAACAGGGTTATCCCGCATCCAAAAATCTCATATAGGTGTAGTCCATTCAATATAACTCCTATTCCATATTTTATTATTCGGAATATCAGATAGAAACCCATGAGTCCGCTCATAAACAGGCCTATGTCAGTGAACCATCCCCATAGTTGTCGTGCAGTGTTGTGTGCTAACTCTTTCATTTCTTCTGTGTTAAACATATCAATCGTTGAAAATCCTTGGTCAGAGGTTTCCAATCCCGCTACTCGTCTAATAATAATATTTTCGACAGCTTTTCTTTCGGTGCCGAAATTCAAAATGCGTTGTGCTTTATTTATTTCCTCTTGCGTGTAAATTCCGAGGGCGCCAATTGGTTGAATGGGTGTGAATTCTAATTTTTTCTCGTAGTTAGGTATTAACTCCATGGGAGCCTTCTTCATAGTGGGATATGGGCTTAGTCCCATCCATTGGTCCTCTATTTTATATAACGGTGGCATAAGGCCATTGCAGTCCACCTCTTCGGCATAATTCTGAATGACTCTTGTGACTGGAGCCATAAACTTAGATTGATTGTTGATTAATATGGGTAATTCGTTATAGCATTTGTCGGTTCTCCGTACTTTCACGACAACGGGTACGCATCGCATGATATATAGGACTTCTCCTAATACTCGTCCTACGTACCCTCCACTATCTTTCACCAGCTGGCTTAAGGTGTTAGGTACTAAAGGTGCCATTAATAATCGATTCTTCAATATTTCACGATGCATTAAGCATCGTCTATGTATGGTGTCTGTGTATACCTGATCCAATTTTCTGGTGTAGGCTTGTTCCACATATAAAAATTTGCTATTGACATATGCCATTAGATCTGCATTGTGTGGTAAGATATTCATTTTTGTAGTAATTCGGTCTTTTGGATTTTCCTGTAGTACCAAAATTCGAGGGTGCTCTGTTTGCCAAACTTCAACTTGGCACAAAAGGGCCTTCTTTATTAGGGTTACTGCAAAAACTTTAGTGCTATCCTCCACAACCAAAACTTGTTCGGTTGTAACTCGATTGGAAATTATGTCTGCCTGACCTTGATAAAGTAGACTAATGGCCGGTTTCTGAGGTCCATTTAATGGTAGTATATCTATCCGATAAATTTGACGGGAGGTTAACTGGAGATTTCGGTTTCTGGGGTCCTTTCGTAAAGATAACCTATCAATAAAGTCCGTTTATTTTAACTGGGAAGAAATGGCCGGATATGTGTTCGTTAACTATCTGACGCATGAGCAAATAGCACTGAACTCCATACTATGTACCTGGATCGGATCCGACCATATACTTTTGAACGTAAAGTGCGGCAGGGGCAGCTGAAACAGAGATAGCCTTATTTAGGGTAACCTGTCTTTTATTACTCAGTGAAATGAATTACGGTTGTCTGCATAAATTATCTTTTAAGTGAAAATGAATTAGTTTGGGGATTCTTTTCGTTAAATACGTACAATATAAGTGAAGATATACATTTTTTGTGTTCTACTGTGCTATTAGTTTCGTTTCCTTCCTCGTGTGTGGTTTAAAAATAATTGTTAGATTCATAGTATTAGCAATGAATTGTGAAATAAAATAAAAATTTCGTTTCTGATTTTCTATTCATTTTATTTATCAACATCGTGGAAGAACAGTAAAAATTTTACATGAACGTTGTACTGTTTGCATTATTACTTTTTTCCTGAATAACAATTGAGAAAAAAATAATCAAATTTGTGCAAGAATAAATAAAAAAAATAAAATGCGCGGTGGTTCCAGGTTCCATTAACCGACATGAGTCAGAAAGAGATAAATTTCGTTTCTAATTTTCAATTCATTTTATTTATCAACATCGTGGACGAACAGTAAAAATTTCACATGAACGTTGTACTATTTGCATTATTACCTTTTTCCTGTTAAACAATTGAGAAAAAATAATCATTAATATTATATCCGTGAATTCTTTCGCAATATCCACGAGTAAAATTTTTTCACGCTCCTTGAAATTTTTGGAACGTTTTGAAGTTTCCATAATGCATTTTTTTAATTTATAATACAAATATAACACACTCATCACAACTCAGAATTTTATTTTTATTTTCTATTGCAAACCTCCTCAATTTAAATTTCAGGAGTGCAGTTTCTATTGAAGTTTGCAAAATTTATCATTAAAATATCAATTTGCGTGTGGCGCCATCTGTTGTACTTGATGGAAACTTATAAAGAGATCGATAGTCAGGAGTTATCGAACCGATAGTTAACGGAGGGCAGAAAAAGACGTCAGAAACTCAGGTAGCTTTAACGAGAGTATATCGATTGGTTAAAGTTATCGAACCGTTTACTATTGGAAGGTTAAAGCGAAACCTCAGAAACCGGCCATAAGTGATTCTTCACATGTGGACAATGGTTCATTTTCCCACACTACTTCTCCTACGGTTGTATCGAAACAGTACCCTTTCAAGTAAGGGCATACCACACCCCCTTGAAGACTGATTTCATTTTCGTCGATCTTCACTCGAGTTTCATAATCTGAGACCCGGATTTTCACGGATGCTATAATAACAACATCTTGCCAGGTTCGGCCATTCTCTTGATAAGTGCTTCCCTCGCAGGTCCCGTCGTTGTCTAACGCTCCTACTATTGTGATTGATGCTGACGTGGTGCCATTCATCTGGATATTCCCTATTTCTTGATGATACATTTTAAGAGTTCTGTAACGATGCACGGATTGACACTCTTCGACCCCTAAGCGATAAATAAAGTTTGTTATTCCCCCTGACACGATTGAACTGTGGCTATGCATTCCGCAATGCGTTATTACCCTAGTTATCTCGACACAGCAGGTCCACACGTGTTTCATTTTTACCTCATCTTTTTGCAGAACTTTTACCCCGACGGTTTCACTTCTGTAAGTGTTCTCGAGAGTGGGACACTCCGCGACGTCGCGAATAGACACCGCAGTCATTTCACTGTCTTTACTAGCACAATCGTACGCTATTAGCGCCTCGACGCTAATAATAAATAGGAGGAAGGTCATTCCTTCGGTTAGAGTCAGTACCCTTCTCATGCTGTTGACTAGTTGAAATCCTCTTGAGACCTAAATAAGGAACCATACAGTAATTCATACAATAACAATTTAAGACAAATATTACATTTTTCCACTATGGTTTATTATCATTAGAAAGATCCATTCACCCTTAAGCCATCACTTAACAAACAATATAAATTCCTTATTTTCCCTTATTCGTCCTCCTATAATAAGTTACATGGTTTGTTCCTAATCATCCGAGGAAGAATACCACGAATTTAACTTTTCATACCTATTTGCCTTTGTTGTGGAATACAAAATGCAAATCTTCTGTGATTATTTTACACCAACTTGTGAGTTGGCTTGTCTAGGTGCTGAATGAAGATACAAAAAAATCAATTGATTGGTGCCTTACGCACTGTGAGATTCTCATTCAAGAACTGGATGATCATTGGAATTGGCGTTTACCATCAGCCAAGGAATCCAAACATGACTTCGATTATGCGATTATTTTTGGTGCTCATGTGGAATAGAATTATTTCGTACGAACATCCTAAGAGAAGTCCAGCCAGATGGCAGATCGGATGACTGTGGATCCAATTGTGGATCCAAGGATAAACTAGGTCCAATAGGGAAGTAGACACTGAAAAAGAAGAAGATCCAGTCTTCCGGTTCGCCAGACTGGAAGAACAGTTATTTTGGGAAGAGATTTCTTGTATGCAAATCATGTACATATAGATTATGTACATGATCCATCGGTGACCATAAGAGGGACTGTTTTCAAACGTTTGGTCAAAGAAATTCTCGATGAACGTACTTTCCAGGACGTTAGAGAGATCGGACAGATCGCCAGACGAGAGGAACAAAAACAGAAAATTGGGGGGTAGGAACACTTACAGGGATACATTTACCCAAAGTGATTGAGGCAGAACGAACAAAAAGACAAGAAGAAGAAGAAGATCCAGTCTTCCGGTTCTTGGCACCAATTGTCTCACGAAAAATCAGGGAAATTGGGATTTTCCTATTGAGAGAAGAAAAGTTATATTCCACTTGGATAATTTCACGGGTCAGAGACCACCTATGTATCTTATTGTACACATCCAAAACAAGGGGAAGGGGGTGACGTTCGTAACCCAGAACAGGGACCCTCTTCAGGTGATGGCTCTCCGGGTCGGTGAGCCCCTGGAATCTACGAAATGGGCAGGAGATGATTCAACCCTCCTGGAAGGCTGTCGATGACTTGCCTTCTCGCTACCCGAATTCCTTTCATACGGGATAGGTGAGAACAAATACGTGAGAGAGAGAGAGAGAAAACAATAAAACTGACCAAGGACAACCAAAAAAAAAATGCCGATAAAATCCAAATAGAGAATCAGCCGATAAGGCTCAGTAATTGAGCGCATTGGTCAGATTTTTCTTTTGTAATCTAAAAAATTGGCATCCAAGAAGACACCAGGTAGTCCACCTGAAGTTGATAGATTGTATTTCGTAATAATCTGGTAGTTATTGGAATGCAAATGATGGTAATAACTCAGACTGCAGAAAATTATCAACAGGATGTCACAGGGGGAGGGCAGGGCCATGGATAGATGACCCTGTAGAATCTGCGGAAGGGCAGGAGTTGATTCATCTCTCCTGAGGGATCATTCAAGGATTCACCCCCCGCTACCCAAATTCCCATATTCTTTTAAGAATATCCGTATCGATCTGGGGGGCGTCTCACCCTTAGAGATCGTCGTGGCGATATTGCCTCCACCACCGGTCTTTCTTCCTCCCCATCACTACTTTCTTCCTCGCTTTCATTATCACTGGTTTCTTCTTCGTCAGTGTCTGCGTCTAATTCCCGCCCTGGTACCGGGAATATCAAAGGTTGGAATGTATATATTTCCTCCGGAGCCTCTTCAGACTCGGACATTATATCCCTCCCACGTCTTATATTCCCCCTTGGTTTTCTTGGTCTGTCACTTACCATATCCCTCGCGACATATTTTTTCAACCTATTGGCATGAACAATTTGTTCATCCCTTCCTCTACGTTTCCCTATTTTATATGTGACAGGACCAACCACATCCAATATTTTATACGGCCCTATCCTGGATTTTGACAACTTCTTAGATAATCCCTGTTTGACACTCATTTCTTTCAAATATACTAACTCTCCTACAATAAAATTACTTTCAGCCGTTTTTCTATTATACCGTTTCACCCTATCTGTTTTTGCCCTTTCCGTGTTTTCGTATACCTTCGTGTATACCTTTCGTAACCGCTCGACTAATTCCGCGGCATAATTATCGTCGTAGTCATACCGTATTCTTCCTGACTCGATAAAGCCATCCATAGGCAACCTTTGCTCCCTTCCATGCAGTAGAAAATAGGGGCTGTAACCCGTGGAAACATGTACATTGCCGCGATAAGCCATAAGAACTAGAGGGATCCAGTCATCCCAATCCTGCTGGTTTCTACTAATATAGTGCGACAACATGTCCTTTAACACACGATGCATCCTTTCAATTTGTCCATTTGATGTTGGTGCATAGCTTGCAGTTTGGATCTTCTTGATACCCAAACTCGAGCAAACTTCCTTGAAAAGGGCCGATGTAAAGTTTGCCCCTCGGTCCGTGAGCAGCATCTTGGGTGCACCATGTCTTGCAACAATATTTTCGACAAACACCCGAGATATCGTTTCGGCTTTTTGGTCGCGGATTGGGATAGCTTTCACATATTTTGTGAAGTAATCCTGAAACGTTAGGAGGTACCGATTTCCTCTCATAGTGGTTGTAAGGGGTCCTACAACATCCATAGATGTTAGTTCCCAAGGCTCCGTTGTTGTAGTAAATCTTTGAAGCGAAGCTTTCTTCAAATGAGGAGAGGTTTTCCTTTTATTACAGGCATCACAACTGTTGCAATAATTGATCACGTCGGATCGCATATTAGGCCAAAAGAACCGACGCCTCAAGCTAATCAACGTTTTTTGTTGTCCGGAATGTCCCGCCATTGGGGAATCGTGAAAATCGTACAACACTTTCCCGACATAACTTCGAGGTATTACTAATTTATCCATTTCTTCATCGCAAAAATATAACAACCCATCCTTCGAAACATAATACGAATTTCCCTGAATTTCCGTTCCTTCCTTCAACACTTCAAAAATTGACCGACAGTAGGGGTCATTTTCTTGGGCATCCCTTAAGGCGATCCTATCCCATTCAGGTTCTAAAAGGTCGGGTTCCTCCCTCCCATACTTCACCGTTGCTACCGGGACCGATGTTAACTCATAAATAGTGATATTAATATTAGAATTATGGAAAATGAACTTTATCATCTCCAAAACTCTATCCCATTCCAACTTATCTAGCCCGCACCCTATTTTAGGCATGGCTAATTTGGTGTCCTTATTCTTCTCACAGGATACCCTCAAGCTTCTCAAAGCATTCCACATACTTCGGTAAGATGGTTTGTCATAATAATTCGCCTTGGTGATCAAATAATATATGTTCCTTTCAGGTAGACACAGCTCTGCTACCTCCCCTATAGTCTTGTTTTGTTGTTGTAATTTCTCCACCGATCCATAGATTTGTTTAAATTGCAACGCAATTCCTGCTCCCATGGCTAAATCCTGCGATACACAGTGGGCTAGCGCCCATGGTTCAGATGCCGAAAATATGTTTCCCTTTTCTACGTTAAGTGCCATCATCACAGGTATCTGATGATTTTTCCGATAATCTTGAAATTCGTCAAACTCTACGTCAATGAAATGCTCGTCCCTATTGTACATTCGACTCAGGGCATCCGCATTCCCATGAAGTTTCCCTTTCCGGTGGATGACCATAAAATCATAATCGGCCAGGGTCATAGCCCACCTGGCTAATCTGGACCCAGGGTCCTTTAAGTTAAGCAGCCATTTAAGCGGTCTATGATCGGAAACAACCGTAAACTTCTTCCCATATAAATAGCACCTAAACGTTTGTACTCCAAAGACAACTCCTAAAAGTTCTTTTTCCGTAGTCGAATAGTTCAATTCCGCTTTCTTAAAGTTTCGACTCGCGTAAGCTATCGGGCGTTCATATCCGTCCCTAACCTGACTCAATACGGCTCCTATCCCAAGTCCCGATGCGTCCGTAGCGACCACTAAAGGTTGCTTGAAGTCCGGATATATAAGTACCATATCCGAGGTCAGGGTCTCTTTCAGCTGTGTTATTGCGCCAAGTACCTCTGACGTTATCTCGAATTTAACATCTTTCTTCGTTAAGTTTGTTAACGGTGCTGTCAGTGCAGCTGCATTCGGAATAAATCTTCGATACCAATTCACTATTCCCAAGAATGAACGCACACCCTTAATATTTTTAGGGATGGGAAAATTTTGAATACTTTCTATTTTTTCAGGGTCCGGAAAAACTCCCTGTTGAGTAATCATATGTCCTAAATATTTAACTTTTGTAAGTAGGAAGCTACACTTTTTGGGCTTCAACTTTACGTTAACTTTCCGTAATCGTTCAAACACTTGTCGTAATTTTCAATGTGGTCTTTCTTTCCTTCTGAATTAAAAATAATAATGTCGTCTAAATATACCATACATAAATCTCCAGTTAGTCCTGCTAACGTGAGATTCATGAATCGTTGAAACGTTGAGGGTGCATTCTTAAGGCCGAAAGGCATTTTCAGGTATTCATAATGCCCCTGAAAGGTACTAAACCCTGTTAAAGGTACGTCCTTTTCTTCCATGTCAATCTGATGATAGGCTTCGGCCACATCAATCACCGAAAATAAAACTTCTTTTCCAGTACTGTAACCCTGAATCAGATCTGATATATTGGGGAGGGGGTAATATTCCGTTTTTGTCACATTATTCAGGCCTCGGTAGTCGATGCACATCCTTACTTTCTCCTCGCCACTAGGTCGTCTCTTTGTTACAAGGACGACCGGCGCTGACCAAGGGCTAAATGATGGGCGAATAACGCCCGCGCTCATGAGCCGGTCGATTTCTTTTTGTAACACTTTCCTTTGATGATATGGAATCCGATATGGTGCCTTACAAATCGGTTGTGTTCCTGGTTCTAACGTAATACCATGCTTTACCATTGTTGTGCTGGTCAATGGCGTATCATCTTCTATAAATAAATCACTATATTCCTGAATGAGTTTTTCCAGGATATCCCGTGTAATATCGTCCAAATGATCGAAACAAAATCCGGCAGCACCCCAGTCTTTGTTTTCGAACGATATTTTCTCGATCCTAAATGCATCCTGATCTTCTTTCTCCACCTCGCAAGTTACCGCCTTCGCGAGTGTCTGTCTCTTCTGCAACTTAACTTCCCTATTGGATACATTTATTATCTTGATCCAAAACCGTTCCCTATTCGTCGTGAGACAGTTTGCGACATATACTTGAGCGATACCCAACTCCATGGGTTCGCAGACTATGTCCGTCCCCTTTATTTCCTTCCTCAATTTGGCCTCTACCACCATTTCCGAACGTGCGGGGATAGTAACCCCTGATATCAGCAAAACTTCGGTTTCCCAGATACCATCTTCCTCTATGGTTGACTTCCTTCTAACGTGTTCCTTAAGTCCTAATCCCTCGGCGCAGTCTCCGCCCTTCTTCCTGTTCCCATCGGTGCCCAGAGTCGAAAGTAAATTTCGATCCCAACGTAGCACCCCTTCGTTAATCTCTTTCGTCATGGTGACGTCACCATTCCATTCCCTTATGGTGTCACCCTTCGACAGCCCATTGCTGTCGGCTCCCTCGGCACCCTCCGTTTGGGTGCTAACACTGGTATTCCTCCTTCCAGTCCTAATAAAATCCCTAACTTCAAAGGGACCTTCGGTCTGGGTACCGAACTCCCTAAATACTTTGTCAAACTTGACCTTTACTACTTTTTCCTTAATGTCCTCCGGACTTTCCCTTGCACGTAAAAACGTTCCTTTTTCCCACTGTTCTCATGACAGTCTTCCCTGGGGAAGTGGCCTCTTAGAGCCTGCCTTCCTCGTTGTACCATCCCGGTAATCTCCTCCACTTCCTCACCTTCCATACAGGTTTGTTCCTCTATATCCTCCTTCCTCCATAATTCAAATTTCCTTCCCCACATCCAGACTGATGGGTTTTCTTCATAGCTGATGTGGGCCTGATTGGCCTTAAGGAAATCCCTTCCCAGGATGACTTGGACGTTCCCTAACGTCGAATCATCACATATAACTGCCGTCCAATTCGCTCCCAATCGCTCTCCTTCTGGTCCTATAAATAAATTTGCCGTACCCCAAGTGCTTAAGTTATGTCCTGACACGCTAGTCAATTTTAATCCTATATCACCGCCGTTCACCTGATTCTCCGGAATCAGTCCCCTTTTTACGAGAGTCACCGCTGCCCCTGTATCCACCAAACAAAAACTCGACCTTCCATTGATATTCAATCGTAAAATATGTGCCGCGTCATATGATCCTACGGAATTCACTTCCGGGATCATCATGACCGAACGCTGTCTAGAATTCCCCTCCTGTACTTTGTTTGTTGGTGACTCTCGCTTACTCTGTCTTTCTATCAGTCTCCGGCCTTCGCCCCGACAGCTGGACTCAGGCCCGCGAAGTTTAAATTCTCCGTTCGGAAATTATTCGTCGGTCGCGGTTGTTTTGGAATTGCGCCGGTGGACGGCGCATTCGACGAGGCACCGAGGTGGTCCCTGTTACTGGAGTACCTCGGAGTCCTCGGACTCCTATTATCTCCTGGACGTTGACCCCAGGAAGCGTTCGCCTCCTCTCTTCTCCACGATCCATTCTGAGAACGGGGATTTGGCCCCTGTCCTCGAGCCACATTTTTCCTGGGACATTCCCTCGCCCAATGTCCCTGTTGGTTGCAGTTATGACACGCGCCTTGTGTCATTGATCCGTTTTGCCTATTGTTCCGGCATTCCCTCGCGAAATGGCCTATCCGACCACAAGAGTGACATGTCCTTGCATTACTCTTTTCTCCACTCCCTCGATTCTGCCTTATACTCCTACACTCCTTCGCGGTGTGACCTTCCTTTTCGCAAAATTGACACACTTTTTCGGTGTCAACCGTCGATACCCTCATATTTGCCAACCTCCCTTGCAACATCCTACTAGTGGTCTCCTGCAGCCTAACAAGTTCCTCCGCCTTTTCCAAATCCAAGTTCTCCTCTTTCAACAACAAAATTCCTGTTTCCTTCATTACGTCCTTCCTTAATCCTATCTTAAATTGATTCAACATTAATTCCCGGTTCTTCTTTCTTATTCCAGGTTCTTCATCCCTTAATGCTCCAGCCAAATCTTCGCTTAATAGACTTGCTCCCACCGTGCGTAATCTAGTGCAGAACGAGGACACATCCTCGTCTTGTCGCTGATAACATCGACTCAGATTCCACTGATTTTCTCCCGGCAACCTAACCGTCGTAAATTTCTTAACAAATCTCTTCTTTAGCTCATTATAATCCAGGGCATCAAGCGCGACATCGGACTTGAAGAAGCTGTAAGCATCTCCTACAAGCTTAAGTTTTAGGAGAGTAAGGGTGTCCTTTTCATTCCATCCATCCAATTTTGACCGCAACTCTAATTTCTCAAAGTACCTCATCGCATCTTTCCCGGAAAAACTCTCCAAAGTAGTCGAGAGCATACCTAGCGAGTACATAGGTGTTACTTGACTCGCGGGAACATTCACGTTGGATGCGCCAGCTGGTTGAGCCATTTTTCAAAAATTTAACCAAAACCCAATTATCTTAACCAAAATATGATTTTTTTTTTAATGTATTCAATGAATTATTTACTTTCCAAATCAATGAATAATTTGAAATTCTCACCCTCAAATTCCAACAGAACTGATATACGCTCAAGATTACGACTTCAACTTTCACGAATTAGAAAAAAATAGCAAAATGATACCCTAATGATCCCAATTCAAACAGCCTTACCCAAAACACCAAAATAAAACGAATCACCTGGAAACGAGTTCAAAAAGACCAACACCAACAAAAAATTCAAAAAAAATCTGGCAAAATGATGTAACCAAAAAAATAAGAAAATCACCAAGTGTCGAATTCCTGAAAAAGAGAAAAAAAAAAAAAAAAAGTACGCAAAACCACCTGAAATAAAAATAATTCAAATTTTTATTCTAAAACTCAAAAGATCACGATCAGCGGCTCATCAACTAAAATTTCAACCAAATTTTTACTTTTCCCGACTTCTGAACTTTCAAAATGAACTCAACTTGAAAAGATAAAAATTTCCCTTCTATCAAAGTGTTTCCCAAAATTTCAAACTCAAGTTAAAACAAGGAAAGCCAAATTCAATTATTCTTCAAATCAAACTCAATACAAAACCGAATGATGTTACTTTATGAAAATAGAATTATTCGAGATTCAGACGAAATCCCAAAAACAAAACAAAATTTTCACGCAATACGCCCTGAAAAAAAATTTAATCAAAATTTCAATCAATCGATAAAGGCACAATAATTTTCAGAAAATCAAAAATAACCCTCCTGAAACAAAATTTGATCCGCTATATCACCAACAGAAAAAACCAACACCTTCAAACAAAATCAAGCAAATGGATAGAGTAACCAAAAGAAAATTTTTCGTGCAATACGCCCTGAAAAAAAAATTCAATCAAAATTTCAATCAATCGATAAAGGCACAATAATTTTCAGAAAATCAAAAATAACCTTCCTGAAACAAAATTTGATCACACACGTTCAACAATCAGAAAATTCAACGTCCTGAAAGAAAAAACAATGTCCTGAAAGAAAAATAAATGTCCTGTGAGAACGAACGTATGCCTTTTTCCCTATAAAGCCGCAATGAATCTAAAACCTCTCTAAAGTCTTAAAATCTCAATATCAACTTGACTCTATCAAAAATCCTTCACATAAAATGATAGAACATCACAGAAATATGAACTGTTCTATAATAATTTCAAAAAAAAAGAAAACTCGAATTTATCCAAAGAAAAACCAATTGTATTTACTCAATTCTTCAATAGCTCATAAAAAAAAATCTTTAGGTCAATAATTTTTTACTCTACTTTAATTCAATCCTAAATTCTGTCCCTACCAATTGCAATTTTTAAAACTTAATTTCAAATTCATAGGCATATACGTTCATACAGAAAATATAATCCAATTCAACATAAGAACCTGAAAACCTTCATCCGGAAATCTTCCAACAAGTCAATACACACTATCTCGATCACCCATAAAACAACAGGATAAAATTCCCTATACCTCGAAATTTCTCTGAATTTCTCAAAATCTCATTAAAAAATCTCCCTTGAAAATTTAACACATTTGACTCCAGAAATCTTTACATTCACACTGATGCGACATACACAAACCAAAAACTTTTTATCTACCGGAAAAATTTAACGTATTACAAAAGAAAAACTCTCCCCCAGAAAATTAAACACATCCCACCGCTGTCACCATATGTAAAAAGCACCCTCTTTGTGATTTGACGGAAGAGCGGCTTTCCACCAATCAAGGGTGTTATTACTTAAAGAAAAGAAAAGATGTTATTTTAATTTTGAAGTTCTTTCTCCAGAAGGGAGAAAGTGTGGGATCGGCCCAACGCACTTGGGTCGGGACTTAGTGTTTAAAAATATTCTCTAGGGAGAGGGATGATAAATGAAACTTTTTGGGTTAAATTTAAGACGTATATTAAACCAAATCAACTACACAAATTCTCACCAAATTAGATATGTGTTACTTAAATCAAATGATTTAAATTATTAAATGTTCGGATATTTCTTAATTCGAAAGGAAATAATCCCATCAAATAAAACTTCACATAGATAAGGGAAAACTCAACAATAGTTTCCTTATGATCTTTCAAATGAACATGAGTTTTCTCAGCAGGAAAACTCCACTTAGACCTTCAACTACTTAAGGGTGATTACAAAGATTATAATACGTCTTAAGAAAAAAAAATACGAAAATGTGAAATTATGACTTATAGAAGATTTCAGGACCCTGGACTATAAATATATTTTGGGCGGGCATGCGGCTTTTCTACCAATCCTCAAAAATAGCTAAGCATAAACAATTTATCTGACCTTTTTCCTGAACCAATAATCCCAAGAATGATGAACCTAGGAGGATAATTCTACGACGATGCTTCTTTCCTGAAACAGACAGATTAGACACGAAACACGACACCCACACGTTTTCGCCAAATTGACCTTCACTCCCGAATATACCGACGATACGCAATCTAAATAATTCCAAGTAATTTTGGACACTTTACCAATTACGACTTAACACTTTTTTATATGTCCCTGTTTGAGACTGATTTTCCAAAACTTCAAAAGAAGCCAAGATCTATGAGTTACCCTAATGCCGTCTTCCGAATAACTAACTCTTTTTCGTTCCAGACTTCCCCGGCTGCCTTATTCTTCGTTTTCTTCCGAGACCAATTAAATTGAAGATTTTTCCTCCATCGATACTTCGAAACCAATCAAACCAAAACTTCTACCATGAGATATCGCAGTTGAATTTTATTCCTGTCATCGTGTGCAGTAATTGCAACCAAATTCGTGGGACAATTATAATTTATCATTTAGTTCTCTAAATAAACTTAAACTGAAAATCAACAATTTCGGTCGTTAATGTCTCGCCAGACATTCCTATGTGGGCTTGATAAACGATCCATTAATTTTTCTAACACAAGGCTATTAAATTTCAGAAGTTGAAGTGGAAAATACCGGTTAAATATTACAAGAAAGAAAACGTTCAAGTCCCAATTTTCAAGACATGTCTGTTTTATAGTTTCAAAAATTATCTCCCCTATTACAGGATATTACAAGTAAATGACAATTATAAATTTGAACAGAGATCTTTTACGAGTCTTGTCAATTGAAAACTTCGATATTTATGCAAATCAAGATGGCTTTCACCCATTAGGGAAAAGTACCCAAATATGGTGTTTCCCGGAATTACTTTGTGGTAATCTAGCAAGATTCCGACCCAAATCTCTAAAACTGGTGCTTCCTGGAATTACCTTGCCGCAATCTCGAGCATCCGAAAAAGAAATCATTTAGTAGATAATAATATAAAAACAAAACAAAATAAAAAAAAGTAGGGTAAGTCGGATATAAAATGTTTATGACAGTTGCAAATCATAACAGAAATTTTGCACTAGAGTTTCTGAGGAAAAAAGTTTTAATGTGGAAATTGATGACTCAAATTATTGAATCATTTCTATCCAGTACCATACACAGTCCATTCCAAGTACGATTCTGGCAGTCTCTTAGGGTATTAAAAGGGAGCGTTGTTATGACCGTTTGACCAATTGAAGCTTTATTGTGCGCAAACCAGACGATTCAGTTTGTTTACAAAGCTCCTTCTTATATTTGAACGGACTATAGATAACTGATACCGTTATTAGACGGCTCGAAGTTAATTTTCATGATGAAAACAGCATATTCATGTTCGACTGTGTTTTCGCAACTGAGTATCTGGGAAATAGTGTTTATTTTATTCCTTGTCAAACGAATTTTCCTCAAACACTTTTGTAACGTAGAATTTAATGGCGTCAGTGGTTTTTCCAAAAAACTTACATATCACAAGATACACTGCGCAAAAAAATTAACGCACATTCTGAAAATCTCAATTTTAAAGAAAGTTAACTCTACATTGACTTGATAACTTATTTTTTATGTTCTCTCGGGAAGGTTTTGAAAGAAACATGACACATTAAAGGCAAGAAAAATTCAGGATTTCACCGAATCTTATGTGAAAGAAGAGAAATGAACAATTTTCAAAATACTGAAATGCTGATAGGTAAGTAATTTAATACTTGGTATTTCCACACATTGCGTTAATTACAGCTCGGCAACGACGGTTCATACTCGAAATGAGTGATCTTAAAATATTCTGATCTCTCCGAGTTGGATTCCTAAGTCATTAAGAGTAGCTGGATAATTTTCTGAACTTCTCAGCCTTCTATTGAGGTTGTGCCAAACCTGCTCAATCGGATTGAGATCTGGACTTCTTGCTGGCCATTCCATTCGAGATACTTCAACCTCTTCAAGGTACTCCTGAACGATGCGCGCACGATGGGGTCTGGCATTATCGTCCATAAAAATGAAATTTTCACCAATGTATGGGGCAAATGGCACTACATGCTCTTCAAGAATGTTCCTTATATACTTATCAGCATTCATAGCTCCATTATCGACGACCACTAGGTCTGTGCGAGCAGTCAAAGATATTCCACCCTATACCATAATCGAAATTGCACTGAGCATATCTTTCATGTGGACGTCTGTATACAAGGGAACGTCGATCACAATGGAAGAGGCAGAATCTAGACTCATCTGTGAAGAGAACTCTTTCCCAATCGGCCTCTTCCCAATGGATATGCTCTCTCGCAAAATCCAAACGCGCCCTTCGATGGGCTGGGGTGAGAGCTGGGCCTCTTGCCGCGACACGAGGCCTTGAATCATATTCTCTGAGGCGATTTCTTATTGTCCGAGTGCTAATTTGCACCTCATGAGTTGTGTATGTCCACCCTTCTTCTCGCAAAACTACCGCTTGGGCACATTCCTCTTGGGTCAAATTGCGTGTTTCGCGTTGCATAGCGATCGAGTGTAGAAAATCAAACGAAAGAAAAACTATTGATCACTAGAATTGATCGAGAAAAACTGATTTTAGAATGGAGCCAATACATTCAAAATCTGATAATATTATCCTTTTTTATTCCTGCTGGGAGAAAACATTTGTATTGAAGAAAAACATTGAAAGAGGATAACATATGCATGCATAATTCTGATAAAAATAATTATCATTGAGAACACCTTCAGTTGTAGAATAAATTTGAGATTTCCATTAGGTGCGTTAATTTTTTTGCGCAGTGTAATTATAGAAAATACTAGTTGTTATACCACAATTCCTTTAGGTTAGGTAGAGGGTTGAAAATTTAGGGTTGTATGTATTTTTGTGTGCCGTATCATAAAAAAATTAAAATAACAAATTTTGTCCGAAAAAATTGAAAACAAAAAGTTAGGGGTGGGCCAACCTTAACATTTAGGGGGATGAAAAATAGATGTTCAATTTCACGAAAATCGGTCTAGCCGTTTCGGAGGAGTTCGGCCACAAACTGCAGACAGGAGAATTTTATATAAAAAGAAGATTTCGCGCCGAGGGAGGAGGGGCAAGTTTCGAATGGGATGGTGTAAAATATTTGGAGTGAAATGGCATCATTATTTTGTATCGGAAACAATACCTTTTTGTCATTTTGAAGAGAACAACCTTAATATTTCAGTAAAGCTTAAAATTCCAATTTTAAAAATGTGTCGTACTTGATATACTGAAATCTTCTTCGGCCATATTTCTATATATGGTTGCTCCCTGGGGATGTCATGAAAGTTTTCTCGAGAAAAATTGAAGTTCATTCGATTCTGTTCCGAGATACGGCCGTAGTAAAAGTGGGTAATTCTCAACTTCAACGCCCTGTATCTCAAAAACTGGTCATAGGATTGAGTTTGGGCCGAGGACACTTTTGATCAGTAGCTCGAGTACTACATTATACCAAAATTTTAGAAAATTTGACGGAACGCCATTCGCCATAGAAAAAGTGCGGGGTCCTTTCCTCGAGTATTATCATTGAAATGGAGACGAACAAAATTATAATGTTTTTTGAAGTTGATGGCAAAATATCAAGTTTTATATATTTTTGGAATGGTAACTTCAAGTTTTATTGAAATATTGAAAAAATTTTAGTGTCAGAGCCCTATTTTAAAAAAATATATTGTTCTATGAATAAATATTGATAAGCATTTTTTTAGCAAAATACACCGACACAATTGAATGCTAAATAAGAAAGTGACGCGGAAATGTTTTTACAGAAAGGCTAAATTTTTGGAACGATGGGAACGATTGGACCGTTGGGACATCGACATCCATTTTTGTTCATCGAGTATATAAATGGGAATTTACATTTAAATGTGTCCTATTTGACTCACTCCGTAATCTTGGTTGGTAATTTTTCATAGATCCCCCTGAAAAATTGTATAGATCCACTAGTGGATAGGTATCAATTCAATAATAAATGTTTAATGTTATAATGTTTTATTCGAAAGAAATTTTCGACAAAATATCACAGTAAATTCATCGCAAGCGTGATGAAGATTAAAATAAAAAAATCACAATATTATATACAACTCAATATTCTTTTTATACAACTGAATATACATTTTGTACAATTTTAGACATATTCTTTCAATATCACTATATTACTATTATTTAGAACTAGATTTGTATTTGACCTTTTTTCTTAATCTATCAATATGAAAGTATGATTTATATTAATTGTTGATTACGTCTTTATGTTTTGAAGTACTTTTTCGGTTAGCCAGATTCATTTTCTTACATTTAATCAAAGGTGACGAACTATAAACAAAACAATAATAGACCACTATAATGAAACTTACGAGTAAAACCAATTACATTACTTGGCAGATTTGAATCGATAAATATTAAATGAAACAATTGGAGAAGCTATGAAAACTATGATCGGCAAGGTGTCCCAAACGATTCAAAAAAGGAAAGGAAAATGTGGAAATAGATAAAATTCAGAAATAAAAATTTCCCATTCGAATTATCTCAAAATTTCCAAGTCAGAAATTGCAAGAAAATCTAGAATTTTTCGAATGGGAATGTCAGGTAGTCTTCCCAGAGTTATCTGTTTCAAATTATCCGCACCAACAGAGTATAGATTTTGGACCTTTCTACCCTTTTGAAATTTGTAGCTCAGATCTTCTCCATAAATCGGAAAATGACTGAGGTTGAAATTTGCAACATCCAGCCTTACTGATTCATTGTTCAAGCAGATCGCGATCTGTCTTGAACTCTTCGTGAGGAGTTTCCAATAATTTAGAGTAGTGTTGTTTATTTTTTTGGATTTCAATGAGGAAATCTCTTCGCAACATGCCTCTAAATATAATGAAACCCCCTCACGTTTCATCAAATGGTGAACAAACTCCATATTTATGCCAACACCCTCAGACACTTTCAAAGCTACAAATTTCAAAACAGACCTACTAAGTCGCCTACCTTGGTACATACATTGCAAAAGAAATGGTGACTTTTCACAAGATATGTCCAATGATGCACCATTTCTCAGGAGCTGGTGGGTCGCTGGATCCGCACCATACAGTATAGACGACTCGAGAACGCTGCGACCGTACATATCTTTAGATTCCAAATAGAACCCATGGTCAAGAAACGCTTCCACCAATTTCCGGGTTACATCAATTCCCTGGCGGTTTCCACGTAGCAAACGAAGTAAAGGTGTGCAACTACAGTCATCTTTGGCGTTTACGTCTGCTCCCAATTCAAAGAATTTTAAAACCGTTTTTTCAGCATCACCGAAATAACAAGCTTTATGGAATGGAGTCTCATTTATCACATTGTTTCTGCTCAACATATTTCCACCATTTTTCACCAACAGATGGACCATATTTGGTCGATGCAGGAAGGCAGCAATATGCAGGGGAGTCTCACCTTGATAATCCTGGAAGTTGGGATCAGCACCCATTCTCAGAAGCTTTTCCGCAGTTTTTAGAAATTTTTGTCGACAGCCATATGTAGAACGCTTTCTCTTCGTACTCCCAATGGAGCATTTATTTCGACCATAAAATTGATCATCATATTGATCAGCTTCTTGTCTGCAAATGAGAATTAAAATGTTGAGATTATCAGCCCAAATTCACAATTTTCAATCTTTGGAATCAAACTTAAGGGGAAATTCATTATTTCTCAGGAATTTCATGTTTTGCGATTCCAGAAGAATCAGAAAATAGATCTCAAAGTTCAATGTATTCAAACAAAATAATAATAATATCGCCAAGGGACAAAATTTCGGGACAATCGTAGCAATAATTCAGTTTTACAAACTTCTGTCTCAGTGTTTGAGGGCTTCGTATAGTTGTCCTCAAGTTTTATATATACAGAGTGTCCCACTAGTTTTGCAGCGGACGATATACGCGTAACGGTCTGAGTTTGGCAAAATTTGTTGATGCAGACTTGATATACTCCAAGCAGAGCACACCATAAAAATATTTTCGAATATATCGGGTGGCCCACAAAAAAGGAATAGAGGGTGACTTTGTTTTTTCAAATGGGACACTCTATATTCAATAATGTTTTTCAATTCTCTGAAACTTCTTGCATGCTTTCGTATACTTTTCACATATTTTTATTCGACAGTTTTCGAAATATTGGCCATTTTGACAAAAAAATTATACAAATGATACTTGTAGAGGCTATCTTATCCGATTATATTTCACGAACCCTTGCACATAGGTACCAATAACAGCTTCATATGGATTGAAAAAAAAAGACTTAAAAGTATCCTAGCCAGCTATAATAAAGCATCTCCAGCTTATGGAGTGTCCACAAAAAGACTATAAACATGAGGAATTTCAATCGACTATTCTTCATTTTTTCAAATATAATTTTTTTCATGATTGTAATCACCATTCATTTAACTTCATTTTTTGTCGAATGCATGATATGCATATTTTTAACAGAATAGGATTTTTAAGAGCTTTTTCGAAAAGTTTCCCTAAAATTCACATATGCCTTCGAATTTAAATAGCAGATTTGGCTTTTCTGTGGTTATTGAGCACTGTAAAATTATTCCACTCAGAATTAGCATCATCGAAGCTTCAATTCATATTATAGCGAAATGAGGA
This sequence comes from Adalia decempunctata, assembly GCA_951802165.1. Lineage (NCBI taxonomy): Eukaryota > Metazoa > Arthropoda > Insecta > Coleoptera > Coccinellidae > Adalia > Adalia decempunctata. Next base: position 75,707,966 of record OX637695.1, read on the forward strand.
ACTAGAAAGTTTTGATGTATATCTACTCAAAAATGTGATGAAATCAGTTACTAAAGACAGAAATTTGCTTTCTGTACCCATTTTTCAAAATACAGTTTTGATAATTCTCTATGTTCCTACTCGAAAAGTCGTTGTTTGCGAAAATTTCAAACGAGCTTCAAGATCTTCGTGCGTGCTTGTGAAACTTATGAACATCATTTTTTCGAAGAAAGTTGTATAAGGATCCTAAAGTTTCGAAACTCGTTTTTTTGTAGCATTCATAATCTCTAAAAAAGCCTATTCTGTTAAAGAAATTCATATCATGCATTTGACAAAAAATGAAGTAAAATGAATGGTGATTACAATGATGAAAAAAATTATATGCATTGCATTGGAAAAATGAAGATGCTTTATTATAGCTGGCTAGGATACTTTGAAGACTTTTTTTTTCAATCCATATAAAGCTGTTATGTGGTTCGTGAAATATAATTGGATAACAAAGCCTCTACAAGTATCATTTTTTTGTCAAAATATCCAATATTTCGAAAAATGTATGAATAAAGAAACAGAAAAGAATAGTCGTAAATCCTTCAAACTATTGTTAGATTACAAAGAATATGATTTTAAGGAGGTATGAGTATATAAATCACCGGATATGCTAAAAATATATAAAAGCCAGGTTACTGCGTACTTGCTCAAATTCGTGGACAGGTACCTTAAACTGCCCAACTCCTCATCTTCTAATGGCATGATGCTAATGAATTTCGGAATGTATGGATTTCTTAAGGATTCGTTAGCATCATGTTTTTCAATTAAAATAAGTGGCACGAAAAAAATTGGTACTTTCTGATTGTTATCGTTTATGTCACAATCCAAATGAGCCCTCATTGATTATCATTTGAACTTTTTATTGAACTGAAACACATGAGATTCCATGGACAAACTCATCCACGTCATTTTGGGAACCAGATAGCGTTGGGAAATCTTCTGGAAGTAACGAATGTTCAGAAATGTGACAGAAAGCAAATAATAGAGCAATAAAATAAAATTAGGATCGAATGGAAATAAAACGACAATAAGGAATACATAACAATATTCTAAGAAATAGGAATGTTAGAAGTAAAATAGAATCGCCCCTTTTTTGACAATGACTATGGAGTTTTATGTTAGAATAGTCAACAACGAAGAACATTCAGAAGAGAAAATACAACAGTTTCATAGAAAAATTTGAATAGAGTTGGGCATCTTTCATTGTTATTCTTATTTCTCATGCCAGCTTATTTCGTGTATGAATGCTATTGTGGGAATGTGAAAGCTCAAATTTCTTAATTTATTTCAGCACTATCTTTCTTTTGATATTTAATTCGTTTACCTGCTGCTTAAAATCTCTTTGAGTCACATTAAAATCAGATTTTGTATCTTTTATCTCCAAAAATGTACCTACTTTAATGACTTTTTGAAGGTGAAGTTAACTTTAGACAGATAAGGGTCGAGCCACACAGCTTAGCATGGTTTATTGTGGTACGAGGTGAAGTTAATCCTATTTTACTTTATGGAGTTATAAATAGTTTCACACAGATATTCCTCTTAAACCGAAAAATAATAAAAGGTAGTGAAATATTTTATGCCTACTCAAAGTAACTTTGAATCAACAATACACCATTAGTCAGATATTATTATTTATTAGAATTTTAAAAATATGCGTTTTTGGTATTATCGAAAAGTTTTATTTTGAAATGAAAATTCTTACAGAAGAATACTAAATGCATATTTTTGAGCATTGTGTTCACGAATATCGAAGCAAAAATGTCTTGTTGTTCATGAGTTATAAACCGCAAAGTGCATTTAGTTGTTACAGAATATGAGTTTTTCCATAAAAATTGACTCAACGAATTATAATAATAGAGGAACATCAACAGGTTGACGTGAGGCTGAATGAACTATAAAATCAATTTCTCAAAAATAAAATCATATAGTATATTATTCAACACTCTTCCTTAAATGAAAACAATAAGGCACATTTTAATTTCATAATATTTCCATTTCATTACCCCAAATCGACACTCAAAAATAAACTGGATATTTGAATTAGTTATCAAGGAATTAATTCCCTAGCTTTTTCGGTCTTGGAAATAGAGAAGGCTATGAATTTTGCAAAGATTTTCGCTAATCGATTCTGAAGATTCATTCTTTTAGATATAGAAAGTATAAAAAATAATTATTACTCACTTTCACTGTCGAACGAATCTCCTATTATGGAACTGTGTTGTCCCTGCGAAGGATCGGCACCATATTTCAAAAGAAATTTAATCCTTTCCTCGATCTCGGTAGTATTCAACATGTCTTTCACCGGTAATTTATCGCACAAACTCATCACAAGAAGTTCCAGTGTGGTCCTTCCATCTTCGTCTTCGCAGTCGATGAAAAATCTACCGGATTCCACCATACACTTAAGCGATTCGAAGCTGCCAAACCTGGCCACTTCATGAAGTGAAGAATAGTCAATTTTAGTTGACGTCGAAGATTTACGAGAATACACCATTATGGAAGATATTTCAGGTACACAAACTTCTTGAACTTCTCACTGAAGATGTTTACAACTCAAGAGATACTATAATTGTGACCAAAAAGTCGTTGACTAATGCGAATTGACCGGATGCATCACAGAGTAAGTTACAGAGAAATACCTGCTCTTCCTCTTTCTTTCAATTGGCACTTGTTGTTTTCATTAGCCAGCACTTTGAATCTATGAATCAACAAAATAATAAAACAGCATTCTTATTCGATATTTTATTATCAGCCCAATCGATCGTTGTCTCTACATCAATGGAAATGATTAAAAATGCAAGAAAATCATTAACTTTTCGGTGTAACTTGAATTGAATTGATTGTCACCTATATGAAGTTATTTTAATACATTGTTTTTTTAACAAACTTTGTACATGTGATGTATAATTATAGTTTCAACTTTAACGCCTGAAAAGACAGATAAAATAACTTACGAAACATCGCTCAAAATTATATGGTATAGAATATTAATGGTTTTTCAAAACTCATATCCCAAAACATTCTCTATCTTTAATATTTTTTTACCCCGAGAGAATTGTGAAATCAATGTGTGATTCTTTCTTTTTAGAGCATAGTATGTTCTCATCTCGGTTCAATAATCTCCCATCTATTTGTTGTCGTGTTGTTCCATTCAAATTGTGTAGTAATATCAACCTACCTTGTTTCACTAACCAGCTCCAGCGCCAGGTGGCAACAACTACGTATATTCAGATACGAACGCAAGTTTGAGGATAGGTTGATAATGGAAATTTCAGAAATAATGCGACAGCTGTCAGAAAAACATCCGTAGCATTCCTATGTCTTTCTCATTTTTATTCGAGAATAAGGGCAATCAATATCCAAAAAACTATGCTGCAGATAGAAGCTGCTATACTCTGTTCAAATGTAAGCAGGAGCAATACAACATGATTGGCGCAGCGGTAGGGGGGCCTTCGTATCGTTTCTTTCCGTCCAGAGTCAAATCGAGGAGATTTCACACAATCATTCAGTTTATTTATCCATGTCTCATCCAGGTAATAAATTTGTTTGCCTTGTTTCCTTGATGAGCGGATTTTCTTCAATTAATCTCTTCTCCACACAATTATTTCATCCCTATCTATCAGTAGACTATCACGACCACGTTTTTTGAACTTGAATTCCATTTTTTTCAATAATTTATAGAACGTTGTTCTTTTGAAATTTTGCAAACTGTCGTCATCATTCACGATTTCTAGTACCTACTTTAGAAATCGTTGGGATTTTATTCCGAAAAAAAAACCGTGGACAATTCTTCTGATGAGGTTCATATCGAAATCGTCAACCGAATCGATTATTTTTAACGACTGGGCTCTCCTTTTAGGTGGCGTCAATGTTTTATTCTCATATGAGAATTCTGAATACAGCTGAATCACTCACCCCTGATGATTTTGAAGCCATTCCTACTAAGTCTCTTTTCGATAAATCAGGATATTTTTCCAATTCTCTTCGAGAATTGTTCAAAATTATCTCTTTGTCTTCACTAGAGAAATGCGACCTTTTGGACCTTTCTCGTGGTGGTCCCCACATATCATCCTCAGATGCAGTATCGGTTTCCGAATTCGACATTGTTCTATAAACACTATATACACAATACACTTTTCACAACAAAATCTATAAACACTTTGAACAGCTAGACCCTCACAGTAGTTCTAGTCTAGTCTTTTGAAAACTTCGATATTCATGCAAATCGAGATGGCTTTAACCCATTGAGGGAAACGACCCAAATCTGGTGTTTCCCGGAATTACCTTGTCGGAATCTTGAGCAGCCGACGAAGAGTTTCGTACAAAAAAATATAAAATTTTGGACCGAAACTAAATATATTTCGGATATTACAAGTAAATGACAATTATAAATTTGAACAGAGATCTTTTACGAGTCTTGTCAATTGAAAACTTCGATATTTATGCAAATCAAGATGGCTTTCACCCATTAGGGAAAAGTACCCAAATATGGTGTTTCCCGGAATTACTTTGTGGTAATCTAGCAAGATTCCGACCCAAATCTCTAAAACTGGTGCTTCCTGGAATTACCTTGCCGCAATCTCGACCATCCGAAAAAGAAATCATTTAGTAGATAATAATATAAAAACAAAACAAAATAAAAAAAAGTCGGATATAAAATGTTTATGACAGTTGCAAATCATAACAGAAATTTTGCACTAGAGTTTCTGAGGAAAAAAGTTTTAATGTGGAAATTGATGACTCAAATTATTGAATCATTTCTATCCAGTACCATACACAGTCCATTCCAAGTTCGATTCTGGCAGTGTCTTAGCTTAGGGTATTAAAAGGGAGCGTTGTTATGACCGTTTGACCAATTGAAGCTTTATTGTGCGCAAACCAGACGATTCAGTTTGTTTACAAAGCTCCTTCTTATATTTGAACGGACTATAGATAACTGATGCCGTTATTAGACGGCTCGAAGTTAATTTTCATGATGAAAACAGCATATTCATGTTCGACTGTGTTTTCGCAACTGAGTATCTGGGAAATGTTGTTTATTTTATTCCTTGTCAAACGAATTTTCCTCAAACACTTTTGTAACGTAGAATTTAATGGCGTCAGTGGTTTTTCCAAAAAACTTACATATCACAAGATACACTGCGCAAAAAAATTAACGCACATTCTGAAAATCTCAATTTTAAAGAAAGTTAACTCTACATTGACTTGATAACTTATTTTTATTGTCTGGTATTTCATTTCCTGAGATCATAATACTAGATTTCTTCACAGGATATAGGAAACGTGGATGGTCAAAAACTAAGTCCAACTAATGCCGACGTTTCGCGGATATATTTCCACTTCTTCAGGGCTACAAAAGATACAATTTTTTCATTATTATGGGTCTTATCTTATATAAATCTATTTGTATAAAATCTATCAACATAGAATGCAATAAAGGCTGAACTAACATTTGAAACTTCCAAGAGTAGGTACGTAACAAAGTTTAAAAAATAATTGTTTTTTTTTCTATATAATAATTAAAAAAAAGAGTTAAACACGAACTATACTAACATAATCAACAAAACATAAATACATCAATTATTAAGAAGATAACTTAGATTGGACGAAAAAACCCAACATAAAACACTCACCAAAGTTGAAATTATGTTTTCCACCTGATGGATCTTAAAAACGGTGTTATGAACAATGCAGACCAGATACCCATGGAAACTTGAAAAACTTCGTCAGGAAATTCTAATTAAATGTTGTATTGACAAATGCAATGCATCACCTTCAATGAATGCGCCAAGACTGATGCGACCTCCCAAATCATCGTATTTATGACAGGTGGAATCAACCGTATTATGATATCAATTGGGTATCAACTCGATTAAACAATCTTTTAATTATTTATTATTTTTTATTATTTCATTTCGAAATTATCTAGTTGAATGTTTATTTTTGAATAGGTCCAAAATACCAGTGTATACTAAGCTCAAGTTCTGGGTGTCAGTGCGACAATTCACAGTATTATTCAATTTAATATATATCATTTCACTTATATTTCTTTTCATCCAATTGTTTTCTACGTCCAAAACGGAGACTGCCTGAAAATTGAAATTGTGGTGTTCACTGAAATGGTGGGCCGCAAGGGCTGTGTTATTGTCTTTAGATTTATAAACTTCGTTACAGTTATATTTGTGTTGTCTGACTCTATTTCCAAGAAGTTGTCTCGTTTGACCTATATAGCACTTAGGACAATTCATGCAGGGGATCTTATAGATTACTTCACTGCGGTCCAGAACGGTGTCAACATCTTTTAGTCTCGAAAACAAAGAACTACAAACCGAAAGGTTGTGTGATGCTAACTTCACATTTTCAGAAAAACCCCCGATTAAATTCTTTATCTGGTTGGTAAGTCCCTCGATATATGGGAACTTGAAATACTTCATTCTGCCAATCACGTCTACGCCGTCGGAACTCAAAGGTCCTCTGGCTAAATGCGTATTCGAAATGATTTTATTACTAAGTGACTTAGGGTAGTTGTTGAGTTTTAATATTTCTCTTATCACCTTTAGATTTCCGTCACGAAACGAAATGTCACTTAAATTGACTGATCTATGTATAAGGTTTTTAATGGCGGAAATTTTATATGCGAAACTGCAATATGAATTATAGTTCAAAATTCTTCCAGAACTTGTTGGCTTTCTGTACCAGTTAGTTATCAAGGAGCCATCCTCTCTCCTGTGTACGAGAACATCTAAAAAGGGCAAAGAATTGTCTTTCTCCACCTCCAGAGTGAATTGGAGGCGGAGATGAAACCGATTAAATGCGGTTAAGAGTTCATAACATTTGTCCACTGGAACAATCAAGAACAAGTCATCCACATACAATACTATAACCGGAATCCAAAATGATAGTTGGTTTATACACTCTTGTATAAGCTCCGTCATTACTAAATTTGCTATGGATGGGCTAGCCGGGTTACCCATGGCCATTCCATCAATTTGCCTATAATACTCATTATTAAATTTAAAGTAACTTGAAGTGAAAATGAAATCAATCATTTCCAGGAACAGTTTTTTTGGTATGTTTGTAAAGGCCGAGATGTACTTCCACCGTTTTTTCACTATTTTAACTGTTAAATCTTTGACAACGTTGGTATACAGTGAGATTACATCTAAGGAAACTAGACAATAACCCCTCGGGACAGAAACAGTTTTAACAAGAGAAACGAACTCGAACGAATTTTTTACGTTGTACGGGGAAGTTGACATGACCTGACTCATAATCTGATGTACAAAACATGATATGTTGTAAGAAGGCGAATTTACACAACTCACAATTGGTCTTATACTCAAATTGGGTTTGTGGACTTTTCTGAGGCCGTATAACTTCGGTGAAGTGCAGTTAAACTTTTTCATCTTCAGTGATTCCTTCTCATCTAAACAAGATTGAGACTTCAATCTATTGATCAATTCATTTGCTTCCCGCTGGATTTTGTTGGTAATATCTGTTTTAATTTTATTGTATGTGTTTTGATCGGACAGCAAGTCAGTCATATAATCCAAATATTCTCTCCTAAACATAATAACCGTAGAGTTCCCCTTGTCTGCTCTCATGATAAGTATATCAGGATGTCTTTTAATGAACAATCTAGTGTTATTGAAAGGTTTAAGTAGTGGATGCAGTATTTTCCGATGTTGAGACTTGAACCAGAAATTTGTTATAATGTTAACACCCCTAGTTCGCAGAATATTTTTTTCCTCTTCATTCAGATGGAAACTTTGAACTGCAAACTCGAAATCTTTAATAATGGTTGGAATTGGTATGTAATCATTTTGTGGAACGCTGAATTTTGGACCCAACGACAATATTGATCTGACATCCTGTGGCACAATCACATCAGTGTAATTATATAAGAAATTGGGTTGTAATTGTGAACAATGCATTGGTCTGGAAAAATTTATAATTAATGATTCTAATTTATTCATATTCGTAGTTCTGATTATATTGAACAGTGTCTCGAAAATATCTTTACAAGTTCCCGAAAAATTCCGATATACATTGTTAGGTACTGACGATTGTACGTAATGTTTGATCTCGTCCAATCTTTTATTTAACAGTTTCAACTTCCAGATGGTGATTTTAATTTCCAAATTCAATACAGATTTTGGAAATCTATGCATAATTTTTTTAGTTTGATTCACAAATGGGCTATTATCCTCTAGTAACAAAACATTCAAACAATTAATATTATTAGTGATGTGCTTAGGAAATACCTGATTTCGCCTGCATTCAAGAAGAAAGATTTTTCGGTTGTGTAGTGATGCAACTTTCTTATCACATTTAATCCAATTTTTCAGTTGTGTTCTCATATAATCTCCATAGCTCTGACCGATATGTTCAAAGAAATTTCCAATGTTTGAACTAGTGTCTGGTATTTCATTTCCTGAGATCATAATACTAGATTTCTTCACAGGATATAGGAAACGTGGATGGTCAAAAACTAAGTCCAACTAATGCCGACGTTTCGCGGATATATTTCCACTTCTTCAGGGCTACAAAAGATACAATTTTTTCATTATTATGGGTCTTATCTTATATAAATCTATTTGTATAAAATCTATCAACATAGAATGCAATAAAGGCTGAACTAACATTTGAAACTTCCAAGAGTAGGTACGTAACAAAGTTTAAAAAATAATGGTTTTTTTTTTCTATATAATAATTAAAAAAAAGAGTTAAACACGAACTATACTAACATAATCAACAATACATAAATACATCAATTATTAAGAAGATAACTTAGATTGGACGAAAAAACCCAACATAAAACACTCACCAAAGTTGAAATTATGTTTTCCACCTGATGGATCTTAAAAACGGTGTTATGAACAATGCAGACCAGATACCCATGGAAACTTGAAAAACTTCGTCAGGAAATTCTAATTAAATGTTGTATTGACAAATGCAATGCATCACCTTCAATGAATGCGCCAAGACTGATGCGACCTCCCAAATCATCGTAATTATGACAGGTGGAATCAACCGTATTATGATATCAATTGGTTATCAACTCGATTAAACAATCTTTTAATTATTTATTATTTTTTATTATTTCATTTCGAAAATATCTAGTTGAATGTTTATTTTTGAATAGGTCCAAAATACCAGTGTATACTAAGCTCAAGTTCTGGGTGTCAGTGCGACAATTCACAGTATTATTCAATTTAATATATATCATTTCACTTATATTTCTTTTCATCCAATTGTTTTCTACGTCCAAAAACGGAGACTGCCTGAAAATTGAAATTGTGGTGTTCACTGAAATGGTGGGCCGCAAGGGCTGTGTTATTGTCTTTAGATTTATAAACTTCGTTACAGTTATATTTGTGTTGTCTGACTCTATTTCCAAGAAGTTGTCTCGTTTGACCTATATAGCACTTAGGACAATTCATGCAGGGGATCTTATAGATTACTTCACTGCGGTCCAGAACGGTGTCAACATCTTTTAGTCTCGAAAACAAAGAACTACAAACCGAAAGGTTGTGTGATGCTAACTTCACATTTTCAGAAAAACCCCCGATTAAATTCTTTATCTGGTTGGTAAGTCCCTCGATATATGGGAACTTGAAATACTTCATTCTGCCAATCACGTCTACGCCGTCGGAACTCAAAGGTCCTCTGGCTAAATGCGTATTCGAAATGATTTTATTACTAAGTGACTTAGGGTAGTTGTTGAGTTTTAATATTTCTCTTATCACCTTTAGATTTCCGTCACGAAACGAAATGTCACTTAAATTGACTGATCTATGTATAAGGTTTTTAATGGCGGAAATTTTATATGCGAAACTGCAATATGAATTATAGTTCAAAATTCTTCCAGAACTTGTTGGCTTTCTGTACCAGTTAGTTATCAAGGAGCCATCCTCTCTCCTGTGTACGAGAACATCTAAAAAGGGCAAAGAATTGTCTTTCTCCACCTCCAGAGTGAATTGGAGGCGGAGATGAAACCGATTAAATGCGGTTAAGAGTTCATAACATTTGTCCACTGGAACAATCAAGAACAAGTCATCCACATACAATACTATAACCGGAATCCAAAATGATAGTTGGTTTATACACTCTTGTATAAGCTCCGTCATTACTAAATTTGCTATGGATGGGCTAGCCGGGTTACCCATGGCCATTCCATCAATTTGCCTATAATACTCATTATTAAATTTAAAGTAACTTGAAGTGAAAATGAAATCAATCATTTCCAGGAACAGTTTTTTTGGTATGTTTGTAAAGGCCGAGATGTACTTCCACCGTTTTTTCACTATTTTAACTGTTAAATCTTTGACAACGTTGGTATACAGTGAGATTACATCTAAGGAAACTAGACAATAACCCCTCGGGACAGAAACAGTTTTAACAAGAGAAACGAACTCGAACGAATTTTTTACGTTGTACGGGGAAGTTGACATGACCTGACTCATAATCTGATGTACAAAACATGATATGTTGTAAGAAGGCGAATTTACACAACTCACAATTGGTCTTATACTCAAATTGGGTTTGTGGACTTTTCTGAGGCCGTATAACTTCGGTGAAGTGCAGTTAAACTTTTTCATCTTCAGTGATTCCTTCTCATCTAAACAAGATTGAGACTTCAATCTATTGATCAATTCATTTGCTTCCCGCTGGATTTTGTTGGTAATATCTGTTTTAATTTTATTGTATGTGTTTTGATCGGACAGCAAGTCAGTCATATAATCCAAATATTCTCTCCTAAACATTATAACCGTAGAGTTCCCCTTGTCTGCTCTCATGATAAGTATATCAGGATGTCTTTTAATGAACAATCTAGTGTTATTGAAAGGTTTAAGTAGTGGATGCAGTATTTTCCGATGTTGAGACTTGAACCAGAAATTTGTTATAATGTTAACACCCCTAGTTCGCAGAATATTTTTTTCCTCTTCATTCAGATGGAAACTTTGAACTGCAAACTCGAAATCTTTAATAATGGTTGGAATTGGTATGTAATCATTTTGTGGAACGCTGAATTTTGGACCCAACGACAATATTGATCTGACATCCTGTGGCACAATCACATCAGTGTAATTATATAAGAAATTGGGTTGTAATTGTGAACAATGCATTGGTCTGGAAAAATTTATAATTAATGATTCTAATTTATTCATATTCGTAGTTCTGATTCTATTGAACAGTGTCTCGAAATTATCTTTACAAGTTCCCGAAAAATTCCGATATACATTGTTAGGTACTGACGATTGTACGTAATGTTTGATCTCGTCCAATCTTTTATTTAACAGTTTCAACTTCCAGATGGTGATTTTAATTTCCAATTTCAATACAGATTTTTGAAATCTATGCATAATTTTTTTAGTTTGATTCACAAATGGGCTATTATCCTCTAGTAACAAAACATTCAAACAATTAATATTATTAGTGATGTGCTTAGGAAATACCTGATTTCGCCTGCATTCAAGAAGAAAGATTTTTTTTTTTTTTTTCGGTTGTGTAGTGATGCAACTTTCTTATCACATTTAATCCAATTTTTCAGTTGTGTTCTCATATAATCTCCATAGCTCTGACCGATATGTTCAAAGAAATTTCCAATGTTTGAACTGGTGTCTGGTATTTCATTTCCTAAAAAAAATCACCATCTGGAAGTTGAAACTGTTAAATAAAAGATTGGACGAGATCAAACATTACGTACAATCGTCAGTACCTAACAATGTATATCGGAATTTTTCGGGAACTTGTAAAGATAATTTCGAGACACTGTTCAATAGAATCAGAACTACGAATATGAATAAATTAGAATCATTAATTATAAATTTTTCCAGACCAATGCATTGTTCACAATTACAACCCAATTTCTTATATAATTACACTGATGTGATTGTGCCACAGGATGTCAGATCAATATTGTCGTTGGGTCCAAAATTCAGCGTTCCACAAAATGATTACATACCAATTCCAACCATTATTAAAGATTTCGAGTTTGCAGTTCAAAGTTTCCATCTGAATGAAGAGGAAAAAAATATTCTGCGAACTAGGGGTGTTAACATTATAACAAATTTCTGGTTCAAGTCTCAACATCGGAAAATACTGCATCCACTACTTAAACCTTTCAATAACACTAGATTGTTCATTAAAAGACATCCTGATATACTTATCATGAGAGCAGACAAGGGGAACTCTACGGTTATAATGTTTAGGAGAGAATATTTGGATTATATGACTGACTTGCTGTCCGATCAAAACACATACAATAAAATTAAAACAGATATTACCAACAAAATCCAGCGGGAAGCAAATGAATTGATCAATAGATTGAAGTCTCAATCTTGTTTAGATGAGAAGGAATCACTGAAGATGAAAAAGTTTAACTGCACTTCACCGAAGTTATACGGCCTCAGAAAAGTCCACAAACCCAATTTGAGTATAAGACCAATTGTGAGTTGTGTAAATTCGCCTTCTTACAACATATCATGTTTTGTACATCAGATTATGAGTCAGGTCATGTCAACTTCCCCGTACAACGTAAAAAATTCGTTCGAGTTCGTTTCTCTTGTTAAAACTGTTTCTGTCCCGAGGGGTTATTGTCTAGTTTCCTTAGATGTAATCTCACTGTATACCAACGTTGTCAAAGATTTAACAGTTAAAATAGTGAAAAAACGGTGGAAGTACATCTCGGCCTTTACAAACATACCAAAAAAACTGTTCCTGGAAATGATTGATTTCATTTTCACTTCAAGTTACTTTAAATTTAATAATGAGTATTATAGGCAAATTGATGGAATGGCCATGGGTAACCCGGCTAGCCCATCCATAGCAAATTTAGTAATGACGGAGCTTATACAAGAGTGTATAAACCAACTATCATTTTGGATTCCGGTTATAGTATTGTATGTGGATGACTTGTTCTTGATTGTTCCAGTGGACAAATGTTATGAACTCTTAACCGCATTTAATCGGTTTCATCTCCGCCTCCAATTCACTCTGGAGGTGGAGAAAGACAATTCTTTGCCCTTTTTAGATGTTCTCGTACACAGGAGAGAGGATGGCTCCTTGATAACTAACTGGTACAGAAAGCCAACAAGTTCTGGAAGAATTTTGAACTATAATTCATATTGCAGTTTCGCATATAAAATTTCCGCCATTAAAAACCTTATACATAGATCAGTCAATTTAAGTGACATTTCGTTTCGTGACGGAAATCTAAAGGTGATAAGAGAAATATTAAAACTCAACAACTACCCTAAGTCACTTAGTAATAAAATCATTTCGAATACGCATTTAGCCAGAGGACCTTTGAGTTCCGACGGCGTAGACGTGATTGGCAGAATGAAGTATTTCAAGTTCCCATATATCGAGGGACTTACCAACCAGATAAAGAATTTAATCGGGGGTTTTTCTGAAAATGTGAAGTTAGCATCACACAACCTTTCGGTTTGTAGTTCTTTGTTTTCGAGACTAAAAGATGTTGACACCGTTCTGGACCGCAGTGAAGTAATCTATAAGATCCCCTGCATGAATTGTCCTAAGTGCTATATAGGTCAAACGAGACAACTTCTTGGAAATAGAGTCAGACAACACAAATATAACTGTAACGAAGTTTATAAATCTAAAGACACCATTTTTGCGGCCCACCATTTCAGTGAACACCACAATTTCAATTTTCAGGCAGTCTCCGTTTTTGGACGTAGAAAACAATTGGATGAAAAGAAATATAAGTGAAATGATATATATTAAATTGAATAATACTGTGAATTGTCGCACTGACACCCAGAACTTGAGCTTAGTATACACTGGTATTTTGGACCTATTCAAAAATAAACATTCAACTAGATAATTTCGAAATGAAATAATAAAAAATAATAAATAATTAAAAGATTGTTTAATCGAGTTGATAACCAATTGATATCATAATACGGTTGATTCCACCTGTCATAAATACGATGATTTGGGAGGTCGCATCAGTCTTGGCGCATTCATTGAAGGTGATGCATTGCATTTGTCAATACAACATTTAATTAGAATTTCCTGACGAAGTTTTTCAAGTTTCCATGGGTATCTGGTCTGCATTGTTCATAACACCGTTTTTAAGATCCATCAGGTGGAAAACATAATTTCAACTTTGGTGAGTGTTTTATGTTGGGTTTTTTCGTCCAATCTAAGTTATCTTCTTAATAATTGATGTATTTATGTATTGTTGATTATGTTAGTATAGTTCGTGTTTAACTCTTTTTTTTAATTATTATATAGAAAAAAAAACAATTATTTTTTAAACTTTGTTACGTACCTACTCTTGGAAGTTTCAAATGTTAGTTCAGCCTTTATTGCATTCTATGTTGATAGATTTTATACAAATAGATTTATATAAGATAAGACCCATAATAATGAAAAAATTGTATCTTTTGTAGCCCTGAAGAAGTGGAAATATATCCGTGAAACGTCGGCATTAGTTGGACTTAGTTTTTGACCATCCACGTTTCCTATATCCTGTGAAGAAATCTAGTATTATGATCTCAGGAAATGAAATACCAGACACTAGTTCAAACATTGGAAATTTCTTTGAACATATCGGTCAGAGCTATGGAGATTATATGAGAACACAACTGAAAAATTGGATTAAATGTGATAAGAAAGTTGCATCACTACACAACCGAAAACTCTTTCTTCTTGAATGCAGGCGAAATCAGGTATTTCCTAAGCACATCACTAATAATATTAATTGTTTGAATGTTTTGTTACTAGAGGATAATAGCCCATTTGTGAATCAAACTAAAAAAATTATGCATAGATTTCAAAAATCTGTATTGAATTTGGAAATTAAAATCACCATCTGGAAGTTGAAACTGTTAAATAAAAGATTGGACGAGATCAAACATTACGTACAATTAAAATAAAACAAATAATATCAGGAATTGGACAAATTTAATTCTCCTTAGCGAATTTCTTCAAGCCAACGTTTCGGAACAAGGCTGTTCCTTTTTCAAGGCTGGAAAATACAAGACATTAAGATAAAAATGGATACAAAATAAAATACGTTAAAATAATACCTCTCGAAATTTCCGTTTCACGGAGATATTTTAAAATTGATCAAATCTTTGCTAGAGCACATCGAATTCAACAAGCGGAAAGTAATAAAATCTTATCATAAAAGGATCTACATAAGGTGATACATTCTTGTCATCAATCAACAGGGAAAGATGTCATGTTATGTCAACAGCATAGAAAATTATTATAAAGGTGACACAAAACAAACAGTCAATCCCAATGTAACAAATAACAATGGTCAAGTGAGAAACAAGTGTAATGTGTACCATGCACAAGTCAGTTGTAAAATTTAATACAAGAATATGAAAATAATTGATTAGGAGAGCACTACATAACCTCAAGTTACATCTAGTAAACAATCATATATCGGAATTTTTCGGGAACTTGTAAAGATAATTTCGAGACACTGTTCAATAGAATCAGAACTACGAATATGAATAAATTAGAATCATTAATTATAAATTTTTCCAGACCAATGCATTGTTCACAATTACAACCCAATTTCTTATATAATTACACTGATGTGATTGTGCCACAGGATGTCAGATCAATATTGTCGTTGGGTCCAAAATTCAGCGTTCCACAAAATGATTACATACCAATTCCAACCATTATTAAAGATTTCGAGTTTGCAGTTCAAAGTTTCCATCTGAATGAAGAGGAAAAAAATATTCTGCGAACTAGGGGTGTTAACATTATAACAAATTTCTGGTTCAAGTCTCAACATCGGAAAATACTGCATCCACTACTTAAACCTTTCAATAACACTAGATTGTTCATTAAAAGACATCCTGATATACTTATCATGAGAGCAGACAAGGGGAACTCTACGGTTATTATGTTTAGGAGAGAATATTTGGATTATATGACTGACTTGCTGTCCGATCAAAACACATACAATAAAATTAAAACAGATATTACCAACAAAATCCAGCGGGAAGCAAATGAATTGATCAATAGATTGAAGTCTCAATCTTGTTTAGATGAGAAGGAATCACTGAAGATGAAAAAGTTTAACTGCACTTCACCGAAGTTATACGGCCTCAGAAAAGTCCACAAACCCAATTTGAGTATAAGACCAATTGTGAGTTGTGTAAATTCGCCTTCTTACAACATATCATGTTTTGTACATCAGATTATGAGTCAGGTCATGTCAACTTCCCCGTACAACGTAAAAAATTCGTTCGAGTTCGTTTCTCTTGTTAAAACTGTTTCTGTCCCGAGGGGTTATTGTCTAGTTTCCTTAGATGTAATCTCACTGTATACCAACGTTGTCAAAGATTTAACAGTTAAAATAGTGAAAAAACGGTGGAAGTACATCTCGGCCTTTACAAACATACCAAAAAAACTGTTCCTGGAAATGATTGATTTCATTTTCACTTCAAGTTACTTTAAATTTAATAATGAGTATTATAGGCAAATTGATGGAATGGCCATGGGTAACCCGGCTAGCCCATCCATAGCAAATTTAGTAATGACGGAGCTTATACAAGAGTGTATAAACCAACTATCATTTTGGATTCCGGTTATAGTATTGTAAGTGGATGACTTGTTCTTGATTGTTCCAGTGGACAAATGTTATGAACTCTTAACCGCATTTAATCGGTTTCATCTCCGCCTCCAATTCACTCTGGAGGTGGAGAAAGACAATTCTTTGCCCTTTTTAGATGTTCTCGTACACAGGAGAGAGGATGGCTCCTTGATAACTAACTGGTACAGAAAGCCAACAAGTTCTGGAAGAATTTTGAACTATAATTCATATTGCAGTTTCGCATATAAAATTTCCGCCATTAAAAACCTTATACATAGATCGGTCAATTTAAGTGACATTTCGTTTCGTGACGGAAATCTAAAGGTGATAAGAGAAATATTAAAACTCAACAACTACCCTAAGTCACTTAGTAATAAAATCATTTCGAATACGCATTTAGCCAGAGGACCTTTGAGTTCCGACGGCGAAGACGTGATTGGCAGAATGAAGTATTTCAAGTTCCCATATATCGAGGGACTTACCAACCAGATAAAGAATTTAATCGGGGGTTTTTCTGAAAATGTGAAGTTAGCATCACACAACCTTTCGGTTTGTAGTTCTTTGTTTTCGAGACTAAAAGATGTTGACACCGTTCTGGACCGCAGTGAAGTAATCTATAAGATCCCCTGCATGAATTGTCCTAAGTGCTATATAGGTCAAACGAGACAACTTCTTGGAAATAGAGTCAGACAACACAAATATAACTGTAACGAAGTTTATAAATCTAAAGACAATAACACAGCCCTTGCGGTCCACCATTTCAGTGAACACCACAATTTCAATTTTCAGGCAGTCTCCGTTTTGGACGTAGAAAACAATTGGATGAAAAGAAATATAAGTGAAATGATATATATTAAATTGAATAATACTGTGAATTGTCGCACTGACACCCAGAACTTGAGCTTAGTATACACTGGTATTTTGGACCTATTCAAAAATAAACATTCAACTAGATAATTTCGAAATGAAATAATAAAAAATAATAAATAATTAAAAGATTGTTTAATCGAGTTGATAACCAATTGATATCATAATACGGTTGATTCCACCTGTCATAAATACGATGATTTGGGAGGTCGCATCAGTCTTGGCGCATTCATTGAAGGTGATGCATTGCATTTGTCAATACAACATTTAATTAGAATTTCCTGACGAAGTTTTTCAAGTTTCCATGGGTATCTGGTCTGCATTGTTCATAACACCGTTTTTAAGATCCATCAGGTGGAAAACATAATTTCAACTTTGGTGAGTGTTTTATGTTGGGTTTTTTCGTCCAATCTAAGTTATCTTCTTAATAATTGATGTATTTATGTATTGTTGATTATGTTAGTATAGTTCGTGTTTAACTCTTTTTTTTAATTATTATATAGAAAAAAAAAAAACAATTATTTTTTAAACTTTGTTACGTACCTACTCTTGGAAGTTTCAAATGTTTGTTCAGCCTTTATTGCATTCTATGTTGATAGATTTTATACAAATAGATTTATATAAGATAAGACCCATAATAATGAAAAAATTGTATCTTTTGTAGCCCTGAAGAAGTGGAAATATATCCGCGAAACGTCGGCATTAGTTGGACTTAGTTTTTGACCATCCACGTTTCCTATATCCTGTGAAGAAATCTAGTACTTATTTTTATGTTCTCTCGGGAAGGTTTTGAAAGAAACAAGACACATTAAATGCAAGAAAAATTCAGGATTTCACCGAATCTTATGTGAAAGAAGAGAAATGAACAATTTTCAAAATACTGAAATGCTGATAAGTGATTTAATACTTGGTATTTCCACACATTGCGTTAATTACAGCTCGGCAACGACGGTTCATACTCGACATGAGTGATCTTAAAATATTCTGATCTAGGTAATCCTTCCCAGATTTCTCCGAGTTGGATTCCTAAGTCATTAAGAGTAGCTGGATAATTTTCTGAACTTCTCAGCCTTCTATTGAGGTTGTGCCAAACCTGCTCAATCGGATTGAGATCTGGACTTCTTGCTGGCCATTCCATTCGAGATACTTCAACCTCTTCAAGGTACTCCTGAACGATGCGCACACGATGGGGTCTGGCATTATCGTCCATAAAAATGAAATTTTCACCAATGTATGGGGCAAATGGCACTACATGCTCTTCAAGAATGTTCCTTATATACTTATCAGCATTCATAGCTCCATTATCGACGACCACTAGGTCTGTGCGAGCAGTCAAAGATATTCCACCCTATACCATAATCGAAATTGCACTGAGCATATCTTTCATGTGGACGTCTGTATACAAGGGAACGTCGATCACAATGGAAGAGGCAGAATCTAGACTCATCTGTGAAGGGAACTCTTTCCCAATCGGCCTCTTCCCAATGGATATGCTCTCTCGCAAAATCCAAACGCGCCCTTCGATGGGCTGGGGTGAGAGCTGGGCCTCTTGCCGCGACACGAGGCCTTGAATCACATTCTCTGAGGCGATTTCTTATTGTCCGAGTGCTAATTTGCACCTCATGAGTTTGCTCAAGCTGATTTTGAAGGAGACGAGCGGTTGCAAACCGTTGTCTCAACGAAGAAACTCTCAAGTAACGTTCTTGAATGGCAGTTGTTACCTGTGGTCTATCTACCCTGTCCTGGTCTTCGGACATTCATACCTGTCTCCCTGAATCGCTGCAACATTCTGGACACACTTGTATGGGAAACTCCAAACCTTTCTGCAATTCTTGTGTATGTCCACCCTTCTTCTCGCAAAACTACCGCTTGGGCACATTCCTCTTGGGTCAAATTGCGTGTTTCGCGTTGCATAGCGATCGAGTGTAGAAAATCAAACGAAAGAAAAACTATTGATCACTAGAATTGATCGAGAACAACTGATTTTAGAATGGAGCCAATAAATTCAAAATCTGATAATATCATCCTTTTTTATTCCTGCTGGGAGAAAACATCTGTATTGAAGAAAAACATTGAAAGAGGATAACATATGCATGCATAATTCTGAAAAAAATAATTATCATTGAGAACACCTTCAGTTGTAGAATAAATTTGAGATTTCCATTAGGTGCGTTAATTTTTTTGCGCAGTGTAATTATAGAAAATACTAGTTGTTATACCACAGTATATATATGTATATATATATACATGAAGTATCGCACTTCATAAGTCCTCTTCATTATATCCGAAACAAGGTAATACACCGCGTGGTATATTGAAGAGATTCTAACCATAGCCTTCTCAGACATTGAGGGGGCGTTCAACAATATAATCCCCAGTGCTGTTACAGGGGAAATGAAAAATCTGAGAATCGACAAGTCAATCGTCGAATTTGTTAACCACATGCTCTGCAGCAGAGAGATTCACGCAGAGATCTCTGGCTGTCAGATACAAAGAGTGGTCAATAGGGGGACTCCGCAGGGGGGAGTGCTCTCACCCCTACTGTGGATCCTTACACTCAACGGCTTTCTCCAGAGAATGGAAAGGCTAGGAATTAAAATTGTGGCCTACGCCGATGACATTGCAATTATAGTTTCAGGGAAATTTCCAGAGACTCTGTCGGATGTCATACAGGGGGCACTAAATGAACTCGTGCACTGGTGCAACAAATGCGGCCTAGGGATAAACCCGGGAAAAACGGAGCTAGTTCTCTGCACGAGGAAGCACAAAATACCCTCCTTTCGCCTTCCCAATATAGGGGGCCAAGAAATAAAACTCTCCGAACGAGCTAGGTACCTAGGAATTGTCCTGGACCGAAAGCTGTTATGGAGAGAAAATATAGAGGAAAGGGTGAAAAAGGCGACAGTTGCGCTATACACCTGCAGAAGAACCATTGGCAAACAATGGGGGTTGAGACCCAGCATTGTCCATTGGTTATACACGGCGGTCGTGAGACCCACACTTATGTATGGATCATTAGTATGGTGGCCAGCCCTGTGTAAGGAGGTCAACCGGAAAAGGGTGGGAAAGGTACCGCGACTAGCTGCCGTTCTCATGACGGGGTGTCTTAGGACAACCCCGACTAAAGCCCTGGAAATGATCCTACATCTGACTCCATTAGACCTATATGGGAAGGAGTGCGCGGCTAGCGCCGCTGTCAGACTCAATGCAGTCTCACCATGGCCTAAGGTAAACTACGGCCACTCCAAAATTCTGAAGGAATTCAACCTCACCTTAAATAACACAGACTACACTAAACCCACCCCGATGTTCGACCGCAAGTTCTCAGTGGACATCCCGTCCAGAGACAAGTGGACAGCGAACCTAGTTAAGCCAAATGGGACGCTCTTTTATACAGATGGCTCAAAACTAGAGGGAAGAGTAGGAAGTGGAGTCTTCTCAGAGTCCCCATCCCTCAACTTATCATTTCGTTTGCCGGACTACTGTAGTGTTTTCCAGGCAGAAATGGTAGCTATAAATGAAACAGCCAAATGGGTACTTCAAACAGGACTTGAGTCCAATGAAATATCTATTCTAAGTGACAGCCAAGCTGCCATCACATCTCTAAACTCAGTCTACCTGACCTCAAAGGCGGCTATACAATGCCGTAGAGCCTTAGATGAGCTGGCGACTAAAGTAAGAGTCAATGTTGTCTGGGTACCCGGCCACAGGGACATAGCAGGAAATTGTAGGGCGGATGAGTTAGCTAGAGCTGGTACAACGCTCACAGCTATATCCGCTAATACTAGACCAGGGGCACCTATCGCTGAACAAAGGTTGCTCCTCCGGAAGGAAGTACTCCGCCTAACCAACCTCAGGTGGCGGGAGGAGCTTTCTTGCACTTCGTCAAGACAGGTATGGCCGGAGCTTAACCTGCGACGCACCAAAGATATTTTATCTCTTTCCAGGAACTCCATTGGAAACGCGATTGCGGCCATCACTGGACACTGGCTTGGAGGATGCCATGCTGCACGTATGGGAATCCTTCAACGCAACGACTTCTGTAGAAGCTGTCGAAACGAGGAGGAGGAAGAGACGATGGTCCACTTACTCTGCCACTGTCCTGCCCTATCCATGAAAAGATTCTCGGCTCTGGGACAGGCCTATTTTGACAACCTATCCGATCTTCAGTCGGTTGGTGTCAAAAGCCTTATGCTGTTCATTAACAGCAGCTACTGGTTCTCACGGTAGTGGTGGGGGTGGTAACCACCCTAATACGGCATCACAACGGGCCCCTGGCCTATGTGGGTTCCATCCCGAACCACCGTGCTAACCTAACCTAACCAACCACAATTCCTTTAGGTTAGGTAGAGGGTTGAAAATTTAGGGTTGTATGTATTTTTGTGTGCCGTATCATAAAAAAATTAAAATAACAAATTTTGTCCGAAAAAATTGAAAACAAAAAGTTAGGGGTGGGCCAACCTTAACATTTAGGGGGATGAAAAATAGATGTTCAATTTCACGAAAATCGGTCTAGCCGCTTCGGAGGAGTTCGGCCACAAACTGCAGACAGGAGAATTTTATATAAAAAGAAGATTTCGCGCCGAGGGAGGGGGGGCAAGTTTCGAATGGGATGGTGTAAAATATTTGGAGTGAAATGGCATCATTATTTTGTATCGGAAACAATACCTTTTTGTCATTTTGAAGAGAACAACCTTAATATTTCAGTAAAGCTTAAAATTCCAATTTTAAAAATGTGTCGTACTTGATATACTGAAATCTTCTTCGGCCATATTTCTATATATGGTTGCTCCCTAGGGATGTCATGAAAGTTTTCTCGAGAAAAATTGAAGTTCATTCGATTCTGTTCCGAGATACGGCCGTAGTAAAAGTGGGTAATTCTCAACTTCAACGCCCTGTATCTCAAAAACCGGTCATAGGATTGAGTTTGGGCCGAGGACACTTTTGATCAGTAGCTCGAGTACTACATTATACCAAAATTTTAGAAAATTTGACGGAACGCCATTCGCCATAGAAAAAGTGCGGGGTCCTTTCCTCGAGTATTATCATTGGAGACGAACAAAATTATAATGTTTTTTTAAGTTGATGGCGAAATATCAAGTTTTATATATTTTTGGAATGGTAACTTCAAGTTTTATTGAAATATTGAAAAAATTTTAGTGTCAGAGCCCTATTTTAAAAAAATTATTGTTCTATGAATAAATATTGATAAGCATTTATTTAGCAAAATACACCGACACAATTGAATGCTAAATAAGAAAGTGACGCGGTAATGTTTTTACAGAAAGGCTAAATTTTTGGAACGATGGGAACGATTGGACCGATGGGACATCGACATCCATTTTTGTTCATCGAGTATATAAATGGGAATTTACATTTAAATGTGTCCTATTTGACTCACTCCGTAATCTTGGTTGATAATTTTTCATAGATCCCCCTGAAAAACTGCATAGATCCACTAGTGGATAGGTATCAATTCAATAATAAAAGTTTAATGTTATAATGTTTTATTCGAAAGAAATTTTCGACAAAATATCACAGTAAATTCATCGCAAGTGTGATGAAGATTAAAATAAAAAAATCACAATATTATATACAACTCAATATTCTTTTTATACAACTGAATATACATTTTGTACAATTTTAGACATATTCTTTCAATATCACTATATTACCATCATTTAGAACTAGATTTGTATTTGACCTTTTTTCTTAATCTATCAATATGAAAGTATGATTTATATTAATTGTTGATTACGTCTTTATGTTTTGAAGTACTTTTTCGGTTAGCCAGATTCATTTTCTTACATTTAATCAAAGGTGACGAACTATAAACAAAACAATAATGGACCACTATAATGAAACTTACGAGTAAAACCAATTACATTACTTGACAGATTTGAATCGATAAATATTAAATGAAACAATTGGAGAAGCTATGAAAACCATGATCGGCAAGGTGTCCAAAACGATTCAAAAAAGGAAAGGAAAATGTGGAAATAGATAAAATTCAGAAATAAAAATTTCCCATTCGAATTATCTCAAAATTTCCAAGTCAGAAATTGCAAGAAAATCTAGAATTTTTCGAATGGGAATGTCAGGTAGTCTTCCCAGAGTTATCTGTTTCAAATTATCTGCACCAACAGAGTATAGATTTTGGACCTTTCTACCCTTTTGAAATTTGTAGCTCAGATCTTCTCCATAAATCGGAAAATGACTGAGGTTGAAATTTGCAACATCCAGCCTTACTGATTCATTGTTCAAGCAGATCGTGATCTGTCTTGAACTCTTCGTGAGGAGTTTCCAATAATTTAGAGTAGTGTTGTTTATTTTTTTGGATTTCAATGAGGAAATCTCTTCGCAACATGCCTCTAAATATAATGAAACCCCCTCACGTTTCATCAAATGGTGAACAAACTCCATATTTATGCCAACACCCTCAGACACTTTCAAAGCTACAAATTTCAAAACAGACCTACTAAGTCGCCTACCTTGGTACATACATTGCAAAAGAAATGGTGACTTCACAAGATATGTCCAATAATGCACCATTTCTCAGGAGCTGGAGGGTCGCTGGATCCGCACCATACAGTATAGACGACTCGAGAACGCTGCGACCGTACATATCTTTAGATTCCAAATAGAACCCATGGTCAAGAAACGCTTCCACCAATTTCCGGGTTACATCAATTCCCTGGCGGTTTCCACGTAGCAAACGAAGTAAAGGTGTGCAACTACAGTCATCTTTGGCGTTTACGTCTGCTCCCAATTCAAAGAATTTTAAAACCGTTTTTTCAGCATCACCGAAATAACAAGCTTTATGGAATGGAGTCTCATTTATCACATTGTTTCTGCTCAACATATTTCCACCATTTTTCACCAACAGATGGACCATATTTGGTCGATGCAGGAAGGCAGCAATATGCAGGGGAGTCTCACCTTGATAATCCTGGAAGTTGGGATCAGCACCCATTCTCAGAAGCTTTTCCGCAGTTTTGTAGAAATTTTTGTCGACAGCCATATGTAGAACGCTTTCTCTTCGTACTCCCAATGGAGCATTTATTTCGACCATAAAATTGATCATCATATTGATCAGCTTCTTGTCTGCAAATGAGAATTAAAATGTTGAGATTATCAGCCCAAATTCACAATTTTCAATCTTTGGAATCAAACTTAAGGGGAAATTCATTATTTCTCAGGAATTTTATGTTTTGCGATTCCAGAAGAATCAGAAAATAGATCTCAAAGTTCAATGTATTCAAACAAAATAATAATAATATCGCCAACGGACAAAATTTCGGGACAATCGTAGCAATAATTCAGTTTTACAAACTTCTGTCTCAGTGTTTGAGGGCTTCGTAGAGTTGTCCTCAAGTTTTATATATACAGAGTGTCCCACTAGTTTCGCAGCGGACGATATACGCGTAACGGTCTGAGTTTGGCAAAATTTGTTGATGCAGACTTGATATACTTCAAGCAGAGCACACCATAAAAATATTTTCGAATATATCGGGTGGCCCACAAAAAAGGAATAGAGGGTGACTTTGTTTTTTCAAATGGGACACTCTATATTCAATAATGTTTTTCAATTCTCTGAAACTTCTTGCATGCTTTCGTATACTTTTCACATATTTTTATTCGACAGTTTTCGAAATATTGGCCATTTTGACAAAAAAATTATACAAATGATACTTGTAGAGGCTATCTTATCCGATTATATTTCACGAACCCTTGCACATGGGTACCAATAACAGCTTCATATGGATTGAAAAAAAAAAGACTTAAAAGTATCCTAGCCAGCTATAATAAAGCATCTCCAGCTTATGGAGTGTCCACAAAAAGACTATAAACATGAGGAATTTCAATCGTTTATTCTTCATTTTTTCAAATATAATTTTTTTCATGATTGTAATCACCATTCATTTTACTTCATTTTTTGTCGAATGCATGATATGCATATTTTTAAAAGAATAGGATTTTTAAGAGCTTTTTCGAAAAGTTTCCCTAAAATTCACATATGCCTACGAATTTAAATAGCAGATTTGGCTTTTCTGTGGTTATTGAGCACTGTAAAATTATTCCACTCAGAATTAGCATCATCGAAGCTTCAATTCATATTATAGCGAAATGAGGAACTAGAAAGTTTTGATGTATATCTACTCAAAAATGTGATGAAATCAGTTACTAAAGACAGAAATTTGCTTTCTGTACCCATTTTTCAAAATACAGTTTTGATAATTCTCTATGTTTCTACTCGAAAAGTCGTTGTTTGCGAAAATTTCAAACGAGCTTCAAGCTTGGGAGCTTGAAGATCTTCGTGCGTGCTTGTGAAACTTATGAACATCATTTTTTCGAAGAAAGTTGTATAAGGATCCTAAAGTTTCGAAACTCGTTTTTTTGTAGCATTCATAATCTCTAAAAAAGCCTATTCTGTTAAAGAAATTCATATCATGCATTTGACAAAAAATGAAGTAAAATGAATGGTGATTACAATGATGAAAAAAATTATATGCATTGCATTGGAAAAATGAAGATGCTTTATTATAGCTGGCTAGGATACTTTGAAGACTTTTTTTTCAATCCATATAAAGCTGTTATGTGGTTCGTGAAATATAATTGGATAACATAGCCTCTACAAGTATCATTTTTTTGTCAAAATATCCAATAATTCGAAAAATGTATGAATAAAGAAACAGAAAAGAATAGTCGTGAATCCTTCAAACTATTGTTAGATTACAAAGAATATGATTTTAAGGAGGTATGAGTATATAAATCACCGGATATGCTAAAAATATTTAAAAGCCAGGTTTCTGCGTACTTGCTCAAATTCGTGGAAAGGTACCTTAAACTGCCCAACTCCTCATCTTCTAATGGCATGATGCTAATGAATTTCGGAATGTATGGATTTCTTAAGGATTCGTTAGCATCATGTTTTTCAATTAAAATAAGTGGCACGAAAAAAATTGGTACTTTCTGATTGTTATCGTGTTTATGTCACAATCCAAATGAGCCCTCATTGATTATCATTTGAACTTTTTATTGAACTGAAACACATGAGATTCCATGGACAAACTCATCCACGTCATTTTGGGAACCAGATAGCGTTGGGAAATCTTCTGGAAGTAACGAATGTTCAGAAATGTGACAGAAAGCAAATAATAGAGCAATAAAATAAAATTAGGATCAACTGGAAATAAAACGACAATAAGGAATACATAACAATATTCTAAGAAATAGGAATGTTAGAAGTAAAATAGAATCGCCCCTTTTTTGACAATGACTATGGAGTTTTATGTTAGAATAATCAACAACGAAGAACATTCAGAAGAGAAAATACAACAGTTTCATAGAAAAATTTGAATAGAGTTGGGCATCTTTCATTGTTATTCTTATTTCTCATGCCAGCTTATTTCGAGTATGAATGCTATTGTGGGAATGTGAAAGCTCAAATTTCTTAATTTATTTCAGCACTATCTTCCTTTTGTTATTTAATTCGTTTACCTGCTGCTTAAAATCTCTTTGAGTCACATTAAAATCAGATTTTGTATCTTTTATCTCCAAAAATGTACCTACTTTAATGACTTTTTGAAGGTGAAGTTAACTTTAGACAGATAAGGGTCGAGCCACACAGCTTAGCATGGTTTATTGCGGTACGAGGTGAAGTTAATCCTATTTTACTTTATGGAGTCATAAATAGTTTCACACAGAAATTCCTCTTGAACCGAAAAATAATATAAAAGGTAGTGAAAGATTTTATGCCTACTCAAAGTAACTTTGAATCAACAATACACCATTAGTCAGATATTATTATTTATTAGAATTTTAAAAATATGCGTTTTTGGTATTATCGAAAAGTTTTATTTTGAAATGAAAATTCTTACAGAAGAATACTAAATGCATATTTTTGAGCATTGTGTTCACGAATATCGAAGCAAAAATGTCTTGTTGTTCATGAGTTATAAACCGCAAAGTGCATTTAGTTGTTACCGAATATGAGTTTTTCCATAAAAATTGACTCAACGAATTATAATAATAGAGGAACATCAACAGGTTGACGTGAGGCTGAATGAACTATAAAATCAATTTCTCAAAAATAAAATCATATAGTATATTATTCAACACTCTTCCTTAAATGAAAACAATAAGGCACATTTTAATTTCATAATATTTCCATTTCATTACCCCAAATCGACACTCAAAAATAAACTGGATATTTGAATTAGTTATCAAGGAATTAATTCCCTAGCTTTTTCGGGCTTGGAAATAGAGAAGGCTATGAATTTTGCAAAGATTTTCGCTAATCGATTCTAAAGATTCATTCTTTTAGATATAGAAAGTATAAAAAATAATTATTACTCACTTTCACTGTCGAACGAATCTCCTATTATGGAACTGTGTTGTCCCTGCGAAGGATCGGCACCATATTTCAAAAGAAATTTAATCCTTTCCTCGATCTCGGTAGTATTCAACATGTCTTTCACCGGTAATTTATCGCACAAACTCATCACAAGAAGTTCCAGTGTGGTCCTTCCATCTTCGTCTTCGCAGTCGATGAAAAATCTACCGGATTCCACCATACACTTAAGCGATTCGGAGCTGCCAAACCTGGCCACTTTATGAAGTGAAGAATAGTCAATTTTAGTTGACGTCGAAGATTTACGAGTATACACCATTATGGAAGATATTTCAGGTACACAAACTTCTTGAACTTCTCACTGAAGATGTTTACAACTCAACAGATACTATAATTGTGACCAAAAAGTCGTTGACTAATGCGAATTGACCGGATGCATCACAGAGTAAGTTACAGAGAAATACCTGCTCTTCCTCTTTCTTTCAATTGGCACTTGTTGTTTTCATTAGCCAGCACTTTGAATCTATGAATGAACAAAATAATAAAACAGCATTCTTATTCGATATTTTATTATCAGCCCAATCGATCGTTGTCTCTACATCAATGGAAATGATTAAAAATTGCAAGAAAATCATTAACTTTTCGGTGTAACTTGAATTGAATTGATTGTCACCTATATGAAGTTATTTTAATACATTGTTTTTTTAACAAACTTTGTACATGTGATGTATAATTATAGCTTCAACTTTAACGCCTGAAAAGACAGATAAAATAACTTACGAAACATCGCTCAAAATCATATGGTATAGAATATTAATGGTTTTTCAAAACTCATATCCCAAAACATTCTCTATTTTGTTAAATCTTTAATATTTTTTTACCCCGAGAGAATTGTGAAATCAATGTGTGATTCTTTCTTTTTAGAGCATAGTATGTTCTCATCTCGGTTCAATAATCTCCCATCTATTTGTTGTCGTGTTGTTCCATTCAAATTGTGTAGTAATATCAACCTACCTTGTTTCACTAACCAGCTCCTGCGCCAGGTGGCAACAACTACGTATATTCAGATACGAACGCAAGTTTGAGGATAGGTTGATAATCGAAATTTCAGAAATAATGCGACAGCTGTCAGAAAAACATCCGTAGCATTCCTATGTCTTTCTCATTTTTATTCGAGAATAAGGGCAATCAATATCCAAAAAACTATGCTGCAGATAGAAGCTGCTATACTCTGTTCAAATGTAAGCAGGAGCAATACAACATGTTTGGCGCAGCGGTAGGGGGGCCTTCGTATCGTTTCTTTCCGTCCAGAGTCAAATCGAGGAGATTTCACACAATCATTCAGTTTATTTATCCATGTCTCATCCAGGTAATAAATTTGTTTGCCTTGTTTCCTTGATGAGCGGATTTTCTTCAATTAATCTCTTCTCCACACAATTATTTCATCCCTATCTATCAGTAGACTATCACGACCACGTTTTTTGAACTTGAATTCCATTTTTTTCAATAATTTATAGAACGTTGTTCTTTTGAAATTTTGCAAACTGTCGTCATCATTCACGATTTCTAGTACCTACCTTAGAAATCGTTGGGATTTTATTCCGAAAAAAAAACCGTGGACAATTCTTCTGATGAGGTTCATATCGAAATCGTCAACCGAATCGATTATTTTTAACGACTGGGCTCTCCTTTTAGGTGGCGTCAATGTTTTATTCTCATATGAGAATTCTGAATACAGCTGAATCACTCACCCCTGATGATTTTGAAACCATTCCTACTAAGTCTCTTTTCGATAAATCAGGATATTTTTCCAATTCTCTTCGAGAAATGTTCAAAATTATCTCTTTCTCTTCACTAGAGAAATGCGACCTTTTGGACCTTTCTCGTGGTGGTCCCCACATATCATCCTCAGATGCAGTATCAGTTTCCGAATTCGACATTGTTCTATAAACACTATACACACAATACACTTTTCACAACAAAATCTATAAACACTTCGAACAGCTAGACCCTCACAGTAGTTCTAGTCTAGTCTTTTGAAAACTTCGATATTCATGCAAATCAAGATGGCTTTAACCCATTGAGGGAAACGACCCAAATCTGGTGTTTCCCGGAATTACCTTGTCGGAATCTTGAGCAGCCGACGAAGAGTTTCGTACAAAAAATATAAAATTTTGGACCGAAACTAAATATATTTCGGATATTACAAGTAAATGACAATTATAAATTTGAACAGAGATCTTTTACGAGTCTTGTCAATTGAAAACTTCGATATTTATGCAAATCAAGATGGCTTTCACCCATTAGGGAAAAGTACCCAAATATGGTGTTTCCCGGAATTACTTTGTGGTAATCTAGCAAGATTCCGACCCAAATCTCTAAAACTGGTGCTTCCTGGAATTACCTTGCCGCCATCTCGAGCATCCGAAAAAGAAATCATTTAGTAGATAATAATATAAAAACAAAACAAAATAAAAAAAAGTAGGGTAAGTCGGATATAAAATGTTTATGACAGTTGCAAATCATAACAGAAATTTTGCACTAGAGTTTCTGAGGAAAAAAGTTTTAATGTGGAAATTGATGACTCAAATTATTGAATCATTTCTATCCAGTACCATACACAGTCCATTCCAAGTACGATTCTGGCAGTCTCTTAGGGTATTAAAAGGGAGCGTTGTTATGACCGTTTGACCAATTGAAGCTTTATTGTGCGCAAACCAGACGATTCAGTTTGTTTACAAAGCTCCTTCTTATATTTGAACGGACTATAGATAACTGATGCCGTTATTAGAAGGCTCGAAGTTAATTTTCATGATGAAAACAGCATATTCATGTTCGACTGTGTTTTCGCAACTGAGTATCTGGGAAATGTTGTTTATTTTATTCCTTGTCAAACGAATTTTCCTCAAACACTTTTGTAACGTAGAATTTAATGGCGTCAGTGGTTTTTCCAAAAAACTTACAAATCACAAGATACACTGCGCAAAAAAATTAACGCACATTCTGAAAATCTCAATTTTAAAGAAAGTTAACTCTACATTGACTTGATAACTTATTTTTTATGTTCTCTCGGGAAGGTTTTGAAAGAAACAAGACACATTAAAGGCAAGAAAAATTCAGGATTTCACCGAATCTTATGTGAAAGAAGAGAAATGAACAATTTTCAAAATACTGAAATGCTGATAGGTAAGTAATTTAATACTTGGTATTTCCACACATTGCGTTAATTACAGCTCGGCAACGACGGTTCATACTCGAAATGAGTGATCTTAAAATATTCTGATCTCTCCGAGTTGGATTCCTAAGTCATTAAGAGTAGCTGGATAATTTTCTGAACTTCTCAGCCTTCTATTGAGGTTGTGCCAAACCTGCTCAATCGGATTGAGATCTGGACTTCTTGCTGGCCATTCCATTCGAGATACTTCAACCTCTTCAAGGTACTCCTGAACGATGCGCGC
Organism: Adalia decempunctata; assembly: GCA_951802165.1. Taxonomy (NCBI): domain Eukaryota; kingdom Metazoa; phylum Arthropoda; class Insecta; order Coleoptera; family Coccinellidae; genus Adalia; species Adalia decempunctata. Next base: position 75,739,263 of record OX637695.1, read on the forward strand.
ACGATGGGGTCTGGCATTATCGTCCATAAAAATGAAATTTTCACCAATGTATGGGGCAAATGGCACTACATGCTCTTCAAGAATGTTCCTTATATACTTATCAGCATTCATAGCTCCATTATCGACGACCACTAGGTCTGTGCGAGCAGTCAAAGATATTCCACCCTATACCATAATCGAAATTGCACTAAGCATATCTTTCATGTGGACGTCTGTATACAAGGGAACGTCGATCACAATGGAAGAGGCAGAATCTAGACTCATCTGTGAAGAGAACTCTTTCCCAATCGGCCTCTTCCCAATGGATATGCTCTCTCGCAAAATCCAAACGCGCCCTTCGATGGGCTGGGGTGAGAGCTGGGCCTCTTGCCGCGACACGAGGCCTTGAATCATATTCTCTGAGACGATTTCTTATTGTCCGAGTGCTAATTTGCACCTCATGAGTTGTGTATGTCCACCCTTCTTCTCGCAAAACTACCGCTTGGGCACATTCCTCTTGGGTCAAATTGCGTGTTTCGCGTTGCATAGCGATCGAGTGTAGAAAATCAAACGAAAGAAAAACTATTGATCACTAGAATTGATCGAGAAAAACTGATTTTAGAATGGAGTCAATACATTCAAAATCTGATAATATCATCCTTTTTTTATTCCTGCTGGGAGAAAACATTTGTATTGAAGAAAAACATTGAAAGAGGATAACATATGCATGCATAATTCTGATAAAAATAATTATCATTGAGAACACCTTCAGTTGTAGAATAAATTTGAGATTTCCATTAGGTGCGTTAATTTTTTTGCGCAGTGTAATTATAGAAAATACTAGTTGTTATACCACAATTCCTTTAGGTTAGGTAGAGGGTTGAAAATTTAGGGTTGTATGTATTTTTGTGTGCCGTATCATAAAAAAATTAAAATAACAAATTTTGTCCGAAAAAATTGAAAACAAAAAGTTAGGGGTGGGCCAACCTTAACATTTAGGGGGATGAAAAATAGATGTTCAATTTCACGAAAATCGGTCTAGCCGTTTCGGAGGAGTTCGGCCACAAACTGCAGACAGGAGAATTTTATATAAAAAGAAGATTTCGCGCCGAGGGAGGGGGGGCAAGTTTCGAATGGGATGGTGTAAAATATTTGGAGTGAAATGGCATCATTATTTTGTATCGGAAACAATACCTTTTTGTCATTTTGAAGAGAACAACCTTAATATTTCAGTAAAGCTTAAAATTCCAATTTTAAAAATGTGTCGTACTTGATATACTGAAATCTTCTTCGGCCATATTTCTATATATGGTTGCTCCCTGGGGATGTCATGAAAGTTTTCTCGAGAAAAATTGAAGTTCATTCGATTCTGTTCCGAGATACGGCCGTAGTAAAAGTGGGTAATTCTCAACTTCAACGCCCTGTATCTCAAAAACTGGTCATAGGATTGAGTTTGGGCCGAGGACACTTTTGATCAGTAGCTCGAGTACTACATTATACCAAAATTTTAGAAAATTTGACGGAACGCCATTCGCCATAGAAAAAGTGCGGGGTCCTTTCCTCGAGTATTATCATTGAAATGGAGACGAACAAAATTATAATGTTTTTTGACGTTGATGGCAAAATATCAAGTTTTATATATTTTTGGAATGGTAAGTTCAAGTTTTATTGAAATATTGAAAAAATTTTAGTGTCAGAGCCCTATTTTAAAAAAAAATATTGTTCTATGAATAAATATTGATAAGCATTTTTTTAGCAAAATACACCGACACAATTGAATGCTAAATAAGAAAGTGACGCGGAAATGTTTTTACAGAAAGGCTAAATTTTTGGAACGATGGGAACGATTGGACCGATGGGACATCGACATCCATTTTTGTTCATCGAGTATATAAATGGGAATTTACATTTAAATGTGTCCTATTTGACTCACTCCGTAATCTTGGTTGGTAATTTTTCATAGATCCCCCTGAAAAATTGCATAGATCCACTAGTGGATAGGTATCAATTCAATAATAAATGTTTAATGTTATAATGTTTTATTCGAAAGAAATTTTCGACAAAATATCACAGTAAATTCATCGCAAGCGTGATGAAGATTAAAATAAAAAAATCACAATATTATATACAACTCAATATTCTTTTTATACAACTGAATATACATTTTGTACAATTTTAGACATATTCTTTCAATATCACTATATTACTATTATTTAGAACTAGATTTGTATTTGACCTTTTTTCTTAATCTATCAATATGAAAGTATGATTTATATTAATTGTTGATTACGTCTTTATGTTTTGAAGTACTTTTTCGGTTAGCCAGATTCATTTTCTTACATTTAATCAAAGGTGACGAACTATAAACAAAACAATAATAGACCACTATAATGAAACTTACGAGTAAAACCAATTACATTACTTGGCAGATTTGAATCGATAAATATTAAATGAAACAATTGGAGAAGCTATGAAAACTATGATCGGCAAGGTGTCCAAATCGATTCAAAAAAGGAAAGGAAAATGTGGAAATAGATAAAATTCAGAAATAAAAATTTCCCATTCGAATTATCTCAAAATTTCCAAGTCAGAAATTGCAAGAAAATCTAGAATTTTTCGAATGGGAATGTCAGGTAGTCTTCCCAGAGTTATCTGTTTCAAATTATCCGCACCAACAGAGTATAGATTTTGGACCTTTCTACCCTTTTGAAATTTGTAGCTCAGATCTTCTCCATAAATCGGAAAATGACTGAGGTTGAAATTTGCAACATCCAGCCTTACTGATTCATTGTTCAAGCAGATCGCGATCTGTCTTGAACTCTTCGTGAGGAGTTTCCAATAATTTAGAGTAGTGTTGTTTATTTTTTTGGATTTCAATGAGGAAATCTCTTCGCAACATGCCTCTAAATATAATGAAACCCCCTCACTTTTCATCAAATGGTGAACAAACTCTATATTTATGCCAACACCCTCAGACACTTTCAAAGCTACAAATTTCAAAACAGACCTACTAAGTCGCCTACCTTGGTACATACATTGCAAAAGAAATGGTGACTTTTCACAAGATATGTCCAATGATGCACCATTTCTCAGGAGCTGGAGGGTCGCTGGATCCGCACCATACAGTATAGACGACTCGAGAACGCTGCGACCGTACATATCTTTAGATTCCAAATAGAACCCATGGTCAAGAAACGCTTCCACCAATTTCCGGGTTACATCAATTCCCTGGCGGTTTCCACGTAGCAAACGAAGTAAAGGTGTGCAACTACAGTCATCTTTGGCGTTTACGTCTGCTCCCAATTCAAAGAATTTTAAAACCGTTTTTTCAGCATCACCGAAATAACAAGCTTTATGGAATGGAGTCTCATTTATCACATTGTTTCTGCTCAACATATTTCCACCATTTTTCACCAACAGATGGACCATATTTGGTCGATGCAGGAAGGCAGCAATATGCAGGGGAGTCTCACCTTGATAATCCTGGAAGTTGGGATCAGCACCCATTCTCAGAAGCTTTTCCGCAGTTTTGTAGAAATTTTTGTCGACAGCCATATGTAGAACGCTTTCTCTTCGTACTCCCAATGGAGCATTTATTTCGACCATAAAATTGATCATCATATTGATCAGCTTCTTGTCTGCAAATGAGAATTAAAATGTTGAGATTATCAGCCCAAATTCACAATTTTCAATCTTTGGAATCAAACTTAAGGGGAAATTCATTATTTCTCAGGAATTTCATGTTTTGCGATTCCAGAAGAATCAGAAAATAGATCTCAAAGTTCAATGTATTCAAACAAAATAATAATAATATCGCCAAGGGACAAAATTTCGGGACAATCGTAGCAATAATTCAGTTTTACAAACTTCTGTCTCAGTGTTTGAGGGCTTCGTATAGTTGTCCTCAAGTTTTATATATACAGAGTGTCCCACTAGTTTTGCAGCGGACGATATACGCGTAACGGTCTGAGTTTGGCAAAATTTGTTGATGCAGACTTGATATACTCCAAGCAGAGCACACCATAAAAATATTTTCGAATATATCGGGTGGCCCACAAAAAAGGAATAGAGGGTGACTTTGTTTTTTCAAATGGGACACTCTATATTCAATAATGTTTGTCAATTCTCTGAAACTTCTTGCATGCTTTCGTATACTTTTCACATATTTTTATTCGACAGTTTTCGAAATATTGGCCATTTTGACAAAAAAATTATACAAATGATACTTGTAGAGGCTATCTTATCCGATTATATTTCACGAACCCTTGCACATGGGTACCAATAACAGCTTCATATGGATTGAAAAAAAAAGACTTAAAAGTATCCTAGCCAGCTATAATAAAGCATCTCCAGCTTATGGAGTGTCCACAAAAAGACTATGAACATGAGGAATTTCAATCGATTATTCTTCATTTTTTCAAATATAATTTTTTTCATGATTGTAATCACCATTCATTTTACTTCATTTTTTGTCGAATGCATGATATGCATATTTTTAACAGAATAGGATTTTTAAGAGCTTTTTCGAAAAGTTTCCCTAAAATTCACATATGCCTTCGAATTTAAATAGCAGATTTGGCTTTTCTGTGGTTATTGAGCACTGTAAAATTATTCCACTCAGAATTAGCATCATCGAAGCTTCAATTCATATTATAGCGAAATGAGGAACTAGAAAGTTTTGATGTTTATCTACTCAAAAATGTGATGAAATCAGTTACTAAAGACAGAAATTTGCTTTCTGTACCCATTTTTCAAAATACAGTTTTGATAATTCTCTATGTTTCTACTCGAAAAGTCGTTGTTTGCGAAAATTTCAAACGAGCTTCAAGCTTGGGAGCTTGAAGATCTTCGTGCGTGCTTGTGAAACTTATGAACATCATTTTATCGAAGAAAGTTGTATAAGGATCCTAAAGTTTCGAAACTCGTTTTTTTGTAGCATTCATAATCTCTAAAAAAGCCTATTCTGTTAAAGAAATTCATATCATGCATTTGACAAAAAATGAAGTAAAATGAATGGTGATTACAATGATGAAAAAAATTATATGCATTGCATTGGAAAAATGAAGATGCTTTATTATAGCTGGCTAGGATACTTTGAAGACTTTTTTTTTCAATCCATATAAAGCTGTTATGTGGTTCGTGAAATATAATTGGATAACATAGCCTCTACAAGTATCATTTTTTTGTCAAAATATCCAATATTTCGAAAAATGTATGAATAAAGAAACAGAAAAGAATAGTCGTAAATCCTTCAAACTATTGTTAGATTACAAAGAATATGATTTTAAGGAGGTATGAGTATATAAATCACCGGATATGCTAAAAATATATAAAAGCCAGGTTACTGCGTACTTGCTCAAATTCGTGGACAGGTACCTTAAACTGCCCAACTCCTCATCTTCTAATGGCATGATGCTAATGAATTTCGGAATGTATGGATTTCTTAAGGATTCGTTAGCATCATGTTTTTCAATTAAAATAAATGGCACGAAAAAAATTGGTACTTTCTGATTGTTATCGTTTATGTCACAATCCAAATGAGCCCTCATTGATTATCATTTGAACTTTTTATTGAACTGAAACACATGAGATTCCATGGACAAACTCATCCACGTCATTTTGGGAACCAGATAGCGTTGGGAAATCTTCTGGAAGTAACGAATGTTCAGAAATGTGACAGAAAGCAAATAATAGAGCAATAAAATAAAATTAGGATCAAATGGAAATAAAACGACAATAAGGAATACATAACAATATTCTAAGAAATAGGAATGTTAGAAGTAAAATAGAATCGCCCCTTTTTTGACAATGACTATGGAGTTTTATGTTAGAATAGTCAACAACGAAGAACATTCAGAAGAGAAAATACAACAGTTTCATAGAAAAATTTGAATAGAGTTGGGCATCTTTCATTGTTATTCTTATTTCTCATGCCAGCTTATTTCGAGTATGAATGCTATTGTGGGAATGTGAAAGCTCAAATTTCTTAATTTATTTCAGCACTATCTTTCTTTTGTTATTTAATTCGTTTACCTGCTGCTTAAAATCTCTTTGAGTCACATTAAAATCAGATTTTGTATCTTTTATCTCCAAAAATGTACCTACTTTAATGACTTTTTGAAGGTGAAGTTAACTTTAGACAGATAAGGGTCGAGCCACACAGCTTAGCATGGTTTATTGTGGTACGAGGTGAAGTTAATCCTATTTTACTTTATGGAGTTATAAATAGTTTCACACAGATATTCCTCTTAAACCGAAAAATAATAAAAGGTAGTGAAAGATTTTATGCCTACTCAAAGTAACTTTGAATCGACAATACACCATTAGTCAGATATTATTATTTATTAGAATTTTAAAAATATGCGTTTTCGGTATTATCGAAAAGTTTTATTCTGAAATGAAAATTCTTACAGAAGAATACTAAATGCATATTTTTGAGCATTGTGTTCACGAATATCGAAGCAAAAATGTCTTGTTGTTCATGAGTTATAAACCGCAAAGTGCATTTAGTTGTTACAGAATATGAGTTTTTCCATAAAAATTGACTCAACGAATTATAATAATAGAGGAACATCAACAGGTTGACGTGAGGCTGAATGAACTATAAAATCAATTTCTCAAAAATAAAATCATATAGTATATTATTCAACACTCTTCCTTAAATGAAAACAATAAGGCACATTTTAATTTCATAATATTTCCATTTCATTACCCCAAATCGACACTCAAAAATAAACTGGATATTTGAATTAGTTATCAAGGAATTAATTCCCTAGCTTTTTCGGGCTTGGAAATAGAGAAGGCTATGAATTTTGCAAAGATTTTCGCTAATCGATTCTAAAGATTCATTCTTTTAGATATAGAAAGTATAAAAAATAATTATTACTCACTTTCACTGTCGAACGAATATCCTATTATGGAACTGTGTTGTCCCTGCGAAGGATCGGCACCATATTTCAAAAGAAATTTAATCCTTTCCTCGATCTCGGTAGTATTCAACATGTCTTTCACCGGTAATTTATCGCACAAACTCATCACAAGAAGTTCCAGTGTGGTCCTTCCATCTTCGTCTTCGCAGTCGATGAAAAATCTACCGGATTCCACCATACACTTAAGCGATTCGAAGCTGCCAAACCTGGCCACTTCATGAAGTGAAGAATAGTCAATTTTAGTTGACGTCGAAGATTTACGAGAATACACCATTATGGAAGATATTTCAGGTACACAAACTTCTTGAACTTCTCACTGAAGATGTTTACAACTCAACAGATACTATAATTGTGACCAAAAAGTCGTTGACTAATGCGAATTGACCGGATGCATCACAGAGTAAGTTACAGAGAAATACCTGCTCTTCCTCTTTCTTTCAATTGGCACTTGTTGTTTTCATTAGCCAGCACTTTGAATCTATGAATGAACAAAATAATAAAACAGCATTCTTATTCGATATTTTATTATCAGCCCAATCGATCGTTGTCTCTACATCAATGGAAATGATTAAAAATTGCAAGAAAATCATTAACTTTTCGGTGTAACTTGAATTGAATTGATTGTCACCTATATGAAGTTATTTTAATACATTGTTTTTTTAACAAACTTTGTACATGTGATGTATAATTATAGTTTCAACTTTAACGCCTGAAAAGACAGATAAAATAACTTACGAAACAAAATTATATGGTATAGAATATATATGGTTTTTCAAAACTCATATCCCAAAACATTCTCTATTTTGTTAAATCTTTAATATTTTTTTAACCCGCGAGAATTGTGAAATCAATGTGTGATTCTTTCTTTTTAGAGCATAGTATGTTCTCATCTCGGTTCAATAATCTCCCATCTATTTGTTGTCGTGTTGTTCCATTCAAATTGTGTAGTAATATCAACCTACCTTGTTTCACTAACCAGCTCCTGCGCCAGGTGGCAACAACTACGTATATTCAGATACGAACGCAAGTTTGAGGATAGGTTGATAATCGAAATTTCAGAAATAATGCGACAGCTGTCAGAAAAACATCCGTAGCATTCCTATGTCTTTCTCATTTTTATTCGAGAATAAGGGCAATCAATATGCAAAAAACTATGCTGCAGATTGAAGCTGCTATACTCTGTTCAAATGTAAGAAGGAGCAATACAACATGTTTGGCGCAGCGGTAGGGGGGCCTTCGTATAGTTTCTTTCCGTCCATAGTCAAATCGAGGAGATTTCACACAATCATTCAGTTTATTTATCCATGTCTCATCCAGGTAATAAATTTGTTTGCCTTGTTTCCTTGATGAGCGGATTTTCTTCAATTAATCTCTTCTCCACACAATTTTTTCATCCCTATCTATCAGTAGACTATCAAGACCACGTTTTTTGAACTTGAATTCCATTTTTTTCAATAATTTATAGAACGTTGTTCTTTTGAAATTTGGCAAACTGTCGTCATCATTCACGATTTCTAGTACCTACTTTAGAAATCGTTGGGATTTTATTCCGAAAAAAAAAACCGTGGACAATTCTTCTGATGAGGTTCATATCGAAATCGTCAACCGAATCGATTATTTTTAACGACTGGGCTCTCCTTTTAGGTGGCGTCAATGTTTTATTCTCATATGAGAATTCTGAATACAGCTGAATCACTCACCCCTGATGATTTTGAAGCCATTCCTACTAAGTCTCTTTTCGATAAATCAGGATATTTTTCCAATTCTCTTCGAGAAATGTTCAAAATTATCTCTTTCTCTTCACTAGAGAAATGCGACCTTTTGGACCTTTCTCGTGGTGGTCCCCACATATCATCCTCAGATGCAGTATCGGTTTCCGAATTCGACATTGTTCTATAAACACTATATACACAATACACTTTTCACAACAAAATCTATAAACACTTTGAACAGCTAGACCCTCACAGTAGTTCTAGTCTAGTCTTTTGAAAACTTCGATATTCATGCAAATCAAGATGGCTTTAACCCATTGAGGGAAACGACCCAAAACTGGTGTTTCCCGGAATTACCTTGTCGGAATCTTGAGCAGCCGACGAAGAGTTTCGTACAAAAAAATATAAAATTTTGGACCGAAACTAAATATATTTCGGATATTACAAGTAAATGACAATTATAAATTTGAACAGAGATCTTTTACGAGTCTTGTCAATTGAAAACTTCGATATTTATGCAAATCAAGATGGCTTTCACCCATTAGGGAAAAGTACCCAAATATGGTGTTTCCCGGAATTACTTTGTGGTAATCTAGCAAGATTCCGACCCAAATCTCTAAAACTGGTGCTTCCTGGAATTACCTTGCCGCAATCTCGAGCATCCGAAAAAGAAATCATTTAGTAGATAATAATATAAAAACAAAACAAAATAAAAAAAAGTCGGATATAAAATGTTTATGACAGTTGCAAATCATAACAGAAATTTTGCACTAGAGTTTCTGAGGAAAAAAGTTTTAATGTGGAAATTGATGACTCAAATTATTGAATCATTTCTATCCAGTACCATACACAGTCCATTCCAAGTACGATTCTGGCAGTCTCTTAGGGTATTAAAAGGGAGCGTTGTTATGACCGTTTGACCAATTGAAGCTTTATTGTGCGCAAACCAGACGATTCAGTTTGTTTACAAAGCTCCTTCTTATATTTGAACGGACTATAGATAACTGATGCCGTTATTAGACGGCTCGAAGTTAATTTTCATGATGAAAACAGCATATTCATGTTTTCGCAACTGAGTATCTGGGAAATGTTGTTTATTTTATTCCTTGTCAAACGAATTTTCCTCAAACACTTTTGTAACGTAGAATTTAATGGCGTCAGTGGTTTTTCCAAAAAACTTACATATCACAAGATACACTGCGCAAAAAAATTAACGCACATTCTGAAAATCTCAATTTTAAAGAAAGTTAACTCTACATTGACTTGATAACTTATTTTTATGTTCTCTCGGGAAGGTTTTGAAAGAAACAAGACACATTAAATGCAAGAAAAATTCAGGATTTCACCGAATCTTATGTGAAAGAAGAGAAATGAACAATTTTCAAAATACTGAAATGCTGATAAGTGATTTAATACTTGGTATTTCCACACATTGCGTTAATTACAGCTCGGCAACGACGGTTCATACTCGAAATGAGTGATCTTAAAATATTCTGATCTAGGTAATCCTTCCCAGATTTCTCTGAGTTGGATTCCTAAGTCATTAAGAGTAGCTGGATAATTTTCTGAACTTCTCAGCCTTCTATTGAGGTTGTGCCAAACCTGCTCAATCGGATTGAGATCTGGACTTCTTGCTGGCCATTCCATTCGAGATACTTCAACCTCTTCAAGGTACTCCTGAACGATGCGCACACGATGGGGTCTGGCATTATCGTCCATAAAAATGAAATTTTCACCAATGTATGGGGCAAATGGCACTACATGCTCTTCAAGAATGTTCCTTACATACTTATCAGCATTCATAGCTCCATTATCGACGACCACTAGGTCTGTGCGAGCAGTCAAAGATATTCCACCCTATACCATAATCGAAATTGCACTGAGCATATCTTTCATGTGGACGTCTGTATACAAGGGAACGTCGATCACAATGGAAGAGGCAGAATCTAGACTCATCTGTGAAGGGAACTCTTTCCCAATCGGCCTCTTCCCAATGGATATGCTCTCTCGCAAAATCCAAACGCGCCCTTCGATGGGCTGGGGTGAGAGCTGGGCCTCTTGCCGCGACACGAGGCCTTGAATCATATTCTCTGAGGCGATTTCTTATTGTCCGAGTGCTAATTTGCACCTCATGAGTTTGCTCAAGCTGATTTTGAAGGAGACGAGCGGTTGCAAACCGTTGTCTCAACGAAGAAACTCTCAAGTAACGTTCTTGAATGGCAGTTGTTACCTGTGGTCTATCTACCCTGTCCTGGTCTTCGGACATTCATACCTGTCTCCCTGAATCGCTGCAACATTCTGGACACACTTGTATGGGAAACTCCAAACCTTTCTGCAATTCTTGTGTATGTCCACCCTTCTTCTCGCAAAACTACCACTTTGGCACATTCCTCTTGGGTCAAATTGCGTGTTTCGCGTTGCATAGCGATCGAGTGTAGAAAATCAAACGAGAGAAAAACTATTGATCACTAGAATTGATCGAGAACAACTGATTTTAGAATGGAGCCAATAAATTCAAAATCTGATAATATCATCCTTTTTTATTGCTGCTGGGAGAAAACATCTGTATTGAAGAAAAACATTGAAAGAGGATAACATATGCATGCATAATTCTGATAAAAATAATTATCATTGAGAACACCTTCAGTTGTAGAATAAATTTGAGATTTCCATTAGGTGCGTTAATTTTTTTGCGCAGTGTAATTATAGAAAATACTAGTTGTTATACCACAATTCCTTTAGGTTAGGTAGAGGGTTGAAAATTTAGGATTGTATGTATTTTTGTGTGCCGTATCATAAAAAAATTAAAATAACAAATTTTGTCCGAAAGAATTGAAAACAAAAAGTTAGGGGTGGGCCAACCTTAACATTTAGGGGGATGAAAAATAGATGTTCAATTTCACGAAAATCGGTCTAGCCGTTTCGGAGGAGTTCGGCCACAAACTGCAGACAGGAGAATTTTATATAAAAAGAAGATTTCGCGCCGAGGGAGGGGGGGCAAGTTTCGAATGGGATGGTGTAAAATATTTGGAGTGAAATGGCATCATTATTTTGTATCGGAAACAATACCTTTTTGTCATTTTGAAGAGAACAACCTTAATATTTCAGTAAAGCTTAAAATTCCAATTTTAAAAATGTGTCGTCGTACTTGATATACTGAAATCTTCTTCGGCCATATTTCTATATATGGTTGCTCCCTAGGGATGTCATGAAAGTTTTCTCGAGAAAAATTGAAGTTCATTCGATTCTGTTCCGAGATACGGCCGTAGTAAAAGTGGGTAATTCTCAACTTCAACGCCCTGTATCTCAAAAACCGGTCATAGGATTGAGTTTGGGACGAGGACACTTTTGATCAGTAGCTCGAGTACTACATTATACCAAAATTTTAGAAAATTTGACGGAACGCCATTCGCCATAGAAAAAGTGCGGGGTCCTTTCCTCGAGAATTATCATTGAAATGGAGACGAACAAAATTATAATGTTTTTTTAAGTTGATGGCAAAATATCAAGTTTTATATATTTTTGGAATGGTAACTTCAAGTTTTATTGAAATATTGAAAAAATTTTAGTGTCAGAGCCCTATTTCAAAAAAATTATTGTTCTATGAATAAATATTGATAAGCATTTATTTAGCAAAATACACCGACACAATTGAATGCTAAATAAGAAAGTGACGCGGTAATGTTTTTACAGAAAGGCTAAATTTTTGGAACGATGGGAACGATTGGACCGATGGGACATCGACATCCATTTTTGTTCATCCAGTATATAAATGGGAATTTACCTTTAAATGTGTCCTATTTGACTCACTCCGTAATCTTGGTTGGTAATTTTTCATAGATCCCCCTGAAAAACTGCATAGATCCACTAGTGGATAGGTATCAATTCAATAATAAAAGTTTAATGTTATAATGTTTTATTCGAAAGAAGTTTTCGACAAAATATCACAGTAAATTCATCGCAAGTGTGATGAAGATTAAAATAAAAAAATCAGAATATTATATACAACTCAATATTCTTTTTATACAACTGAATATAAATTTTGTACAATTTTAGACATATTCTTTCAATATCACTATATTACCATCATTTAGAACTAGATTTGTATTTGACCTTTTTTCTTAATCTATCAATATGAAAGTATGATTTATATTAATTGTTGATTACGTCTTTATGTTTTGAAGTACTTTTTCGGTTAGCCAGATTCATTTTCTTACATTTAATCAAAGGTGACGAACTATAAACAAAACAATAATGGACCACTATAATGAAACTTACGAGTAAAACCAATTACATTACTTGACAGATTTGAATCGATAAATATTAAATGAAACAATTGGAGAAGTTATGAAAACCATGATCGGCTAGGTGTCCCAAACGATTCAAAAAAGGAAAGGAAAATGTGGAAATAGATAAAATTCAGAAATAAAAATTTCCCATTCGAATTATCTCAAAATTTCCAAGTCAGAAATTGCAAGAAAATCTAGAATTTTTCGAATGGGAATGTCAGGTAGTCTTCCCAGAGTTATCTGTTTCAAATTATCTGCACCAACAGAGTATAGATTTTGGACCTTTCTACCCTTTTGAAATTTGTAGCTCAGATCTTCTCCATAAATCGGAAAATGACTGAGGTTGAAATTTGCAACATCCAGCCTTACTGATTCATTGTTCAAGCAGATCGCGATCTGTCTTGAACTCTTCGTGAGGAGTTTCCAATAATTTAGAGTAGTGTTGTTTATTTTTTTGGATTTCAATGAGGAAATCTCTTCGCAACATGCCTCTAAATATAATGAAACCCCCTCACGTTTCATCAAATGGTGAACAAACTCCATATTTATGCCAACACCCTCAGACACTTTCAAAGCTACAAATTTCAAAACAGACCTACTAAGTCGCCTACCTTGGTACATACATTGCAAAAGAAATGGTGACTTTTCACAAGATATGTCCAATAATGCACCATTTCTCAGGAGCTGGAGGGTCGCTGGATCCGCACCATACAGTATAGACGACTCGAGAACGCTGCGACCGTACATATCTTTAGATTCCAAATAGAACCCATGGTCAAGAAACGCTTCCACCAATTTCCGGGTTACATCAATTCCCTGGCGGTTTCCACGTAGCAAACGAAGTAAAGGTGTGCAACTACAGTCATCTTTGGCGTTTACGTCTGCTCCCATTTCAAAGAATTTTAAAACCGTTTTTTCAGCATCACCGAAATAACAAGCTTTATGGAATGGAGTCTCATTTATCACATTGTTTCTGCTCAACATATTTCCACCATTTTTCACCAACAGATGGACCATATTTGGTCGATGCAGGAAGGCAGCAATATGCAGGGGAGTCTCACCTTGATAATCCTGGAAGTTGGGATCAGCACCCATTCTCAGAAGCTTTTCCGCAGTTTTGTAGAAATTTTTGTCGACAGCCATATGTAGAACGCTTTCTCTTCGTACTCCCAATGGAGCATTTATTTCGACCATAAAATTGATCATCATATTGATCAGCTTCTTGTCTGCAAATGAGAATTAAAATGTTGAGATTATCAGCCCAAATTCACAATTTTCAATCTTTGGAATCAAACTTAAGGGGAAATTCATTATTTCTCAGGAATTTCATGTTTTGCGATTCCAGAAGAATCAGAAAATAGATCTCAAAGTTCAATGTATTCAAACAAAATAATAATAATATCGCCAAGGGACAAAATTTCGGGACAATCGTAGCAATAATTCAGTTTTATAAACTTCTGTCTCAGTGTTTGAGGGCTTCGTATAGTTGTCCTCAAGTTTTATATATACAGAGTGTCCCACTAGTTTCGCAGCGGACGATATACGCGTAACGGTCTGAGTTTGGCAAAATTGGTTGATGCAGACTTGATATACTTCAAGCAGAGCACACCATAAAAATATTTTCGAATATATCGGGTGGCCCACAAAAAAGGAATAGAGGGTGACTTTGTTTTTTTTTCAAATGGGACACTCTATATTCAATAATGTTTTTCAATTCTCTGAAACTTCTTGCATGCTTTCGTATACTTTTCACATATTTTTATTCGACAGTTTTCGAAATATTGGCCATTTTGACAAAAAAATTACACAAATGATACTTGTAGAGGCTATCTTATCCGATTATATTTCACGAACCCTTGCACATGGGTACCAATAACAGCTTCATATGGATTGAAAAAAAAAAGACTTAAAAGTATCCTAGCCAGCTATAATAAAGCATCTCCAGCTTATGGAGTGTCCACAAAAAGACTATAAACATGAGGAATTTCAATCGATTATTCTTCATTTTTTCAAATATAATTTTTTTCATGATTGTAATCACCATTCATTTTACTTCATTTTTTGTCGAATGCATGATATGCATATTTTTAAAAGAATAGGATTTTTAAGAGCTTTTTCGAAAAGTTTTCCTAAAATTCACATATGCCTACGAATTTAAATAGCAGATTTGGCTTTTCTGTGGTTATTGAGCACTGTAAAATTATTCCACTCAGAATTAGCATCATCGAAGCTTCAATTCATATTATAGCGAAATGAGGAACTAGAAAGTTTTGATGTATATCTACTCAAAAATGTGATGAAATCAGTTACTAAAGACAGAAATTTGCTTTCTGTACCCATTTTTCAAAATACAGTTTTGATAATTCTCTATGTTTCTACTCGAAAAGTCGTTGTTTGCGAAAATTTCAAACGAGCTTCAAGCTTGGGAGCTTGAAGATCTTCGTGCGTGCTTGTGAAACTTATGAACATCATTTTTTCGAAGAAAGTTGTATAAGGATCCTAAAGTTTCGAAACTCGTTTTTTTGTAGCATTCATAATCTCTAAAAAAGCCTATTCTGTTAAAGAAATTCATATCATGCATTTGACAAAAAATGAAGTAAAATGAATGGTGATTACAATGATGAAAAAAATTATATGCATTGCATTGGAAAAATGAAGATGCTTTATTATAGCTGGCTAGGATACTTTGAAGACTTTTTTTTCAATCCATATAAAGCTGTTATGTGGTTCGTGAAATATAATTGGATAACATAGCCTCTACCAGTTTAGTATAGTATAGAACTACAAGTATCATTTTTTTGTCAAAATATCCAATATTTCGAAAAATGTATGAATAAAGAAACAGAAAAGAATAGTCGTAAATCCTTCAAACTATTGTTAGATTACAAAGAATATGATTTTAAGGAGGTATGAGTATATAAATCACCGGATATGCTAAAAATATTTAAAAGCCAGGTTTCTGCGTACTTGCTCAAATTCGTGGACAGGTACCTTAAACTGCCCAACTCCTCATCTTCTAATGGCATGATGCTAATGAATTTCGGAATGTATGGATTTCTTAAGGATTCGTTAGCATCATGTTTTTCAATTAAAATAAGTGGCACGAAAAAAATTGGTACTTTCTGATTGTTATCGTTTATGTCACAATCCAAATGAGCCCTCATTGATTATCATTTGAACTTTTTATTGAACTGAAACACATGAGATTCCATGGACAAACTCATCCACGTCATTTTGGGAACCAGATAGCGTTGGGAAATCTTCTGGAAGTAACGAATGTTCAGAAATGTGACAGAAAGCAAATAATAGAGCAATAAAATAAAATTAGGATCAACTGGAAATAAAACGACAATAAGGAATACATAACAATATTCTAAGAAATAGGAATGTTAGAAGTAAAATAGAATCGCCCCTTTTTTGACAATGACTATGGAGTTTTATGTTAGAATAATCAACAACGAAGAACATTCAGAAGAGAAAATACAACAGTTTCATAGAAAAATTTGAATAGCGTTGGGCATCTTTCATTGTTATTCTTATTTCTCATGCCAGCTTATTTCGAGTATGAATGCTATTGTGGGAATGTGAAAGCTCAAATTTCTTAATTTATTTCAGCACTATCTTTCTTTTGTTATTTAATTCGTTTACCTGCTGCTTAAAATCTCTTTGAGTCACATTAAAATCAGATTTTGTATCTTTTATCTCCAAAAATGTACCTACTTAAATGAGTTTTTGAAGGTGAAGTTAACTTTAGACAGATAAGGGTCGAGCCACACAGCTTAGCATGGTTTATTGCGGTACGAGGTGAAGTTAATCCTATTTTACTTTATGGAGTCATAAATAGTTTCACACAGAAATTCCTCTTAAACCGAAAAATAGTAAAAGGTAGTGAAAGATTTTATGCCTACTCAAAGTAACTTTGAAACAACAATACACCATTAGTCAGATATTATTATTTATTAGAATTTTAAAAATATGCGTTTTTGGTATTATCGAAAAGTTTTATTTTGAAATGAAAATTCTTACAGAAGAATACTAAATGCATATTTTTGAGCATTGTGTTCACGAATATCGAAGCAAAAATGTCTTGTTGTTCATGAGTTATAAACCGCAAAGTGCATTTAGTTGTTACAGAATATGAGTTTTTCCATAAAAATTGACTCAACGAATTATAATAATAGAGGAACATCAACAGGTTGACGTGAGGCTGAATGAACTATAAAATCAATTTCTCAAAAATAAAATCATATAGTATATTATTCAACACTCTTCCTTAAATGAAAACAATAAAGCACATTTTAATTTCATAATATTTCCATTTCATTACCCCAGATCGACACTCAAAAATAAACTGGATATTTGAATTAGTTATCAAGGAATTAATTCCCTAGCTTTTTCGGGCTTGGAAATAGAGAAGGCTATGAATTTTGCAAAGATTTTCGCTAATCGATTCTAAAGATTCATTCTTTTAGATATAGAAAGTATAAAAAATAATTATTACTCACTTTCACTGTCGAACGAATCTCCTATTATGGAACTGTGTTGTCCCTGCGAAGGATCGGCACCATATTTCAAAAGAAATTTAATCCTTTCCTCGATCTCGGTAGTATTCAACATGTCTTTCACCGGTAATTTATCGCACAAACTCATCACAAGAAGTTCCAGTGTGGTCCTTCCATCTTCGTCTTCGCAGTCGATGAAAAATCTACCGGATTCCACCATACACTTAAGCGATTCGAAGCTGCCAAACCTGGCCACTTCATGAAGTGAAGAATAGTCAATTTTAGTTGACGTCGAAGATTTACGAGAATACACCATTATGGTAGATATTTGAGGTACACAAACTTCTTGAACTTCTCACTGAAGATGTTTACAACTCAACAGATACTATAATTGTGACCAAAAAGTCGTTGACTAATGCGAATTGACCGGATGCATCACAGAGTAAGTTACAGAGAAATACCTGCTCTTCCTCTTTCTTTCAATTGGCACTTGTTGTTTTCATTAGCCAGCACTTTGAATCTATGAATGAACAAAATAATAAAACAGCATTCTTATTCGATATTTTATTATCAGCCCAATCGATCGTTGTCTCTACATCAATGGAAATGATTAAAAATTGCAAGAAAATCATTAACTTTTCGGTGTAACTTGAATTGAATTGATTGTCACCTATATGAAGTTATTTTAATACATTGTTTTTTTAACAAACTTTGTACATGTGATGTATAATTATAGCTTCAACTTTAACGCCTGAAAAGACAGATAAAATAACTTACGAAACATCGCTCAAAATTATATGGTATAGAATATTAATGGTTTTTCAAAACTCATATCCCAAAACATTCTCTATTTTGTTAAATCTTTAATATTTTTTTACCCCGAGAGAATTGTGAAATCAATGTGTGATTCTTTCTTTTTAGAGCATAGTATGTTCTCATCTCGGTTCAATAATCTCCCATCTATTTGTTGTCGTGTTGTTCCATTCAAATTGTGTAGTAATATCAACCTACCTTGTTTCACTAACCAGCTCCTGCGCCAGGTGGCAACAACTACGTATATTCAGATACGAACGCAAGTTTGAGGATAGGTTGATAATCGAAATTTCAGAAATAATGCGACAGCTGTCAGAAAAACATCCGTAGCATTCCTATGTCTTTCTCATTTTTATTCGAGAATAAGGGCAATCAATATCCAAAAAACTATGCTGCAGATAGAAGCTGCTATACTCTGTTCAAATGTAAGCAGGAGCAATATTGGCGTAGCGGTAGGGCGGCCTTCGTATCGTTTCTTTCCGTCCAGAGTCAAATCGAGGAGATTTCACACAATCGTTCAGTTTATTTATCCATGTCTCATCCAGGTAATAAATTTGTTTGCCTTGTTTCCTTGATGAGCGGATTTTCTTCAATTAATCTCTTCTCCACACAATTATTTCATCCCTATCTATCAGTAGACTATCACGACCACGTTTTTTGAACTTGAATTCCATTTTTTTCAATAATTTATAGAACGTTGTTCTTTTGAAATTTGGCAAACTGTCGTCATCATTCACGATTTCTAGTACCTACTTTAGAAATCGTTGGGATTTTATTCCGAAAAAAAAAACCGTGGACAATTCTTCTGATGAGGTTCATATCGAAATCGTCAACCGAATCGATTATTTTTAACGACTGGGCTCTCCTTTGAGGTTGCGTCAATGTTTTATTCTCATATGAGAATTCTGAATACAGCTGAATCACTCACCCCTGATGATTTTGAAGCCATTCCTACTAAGTCTCTTTTCGATAAATCAGGATATTTTTCCAATTCTCTTCGAGAAATGTTCAAAATTATCTCTTTCTCTTCACTAGAGAAATGCGACCTTTTGGACCTTTCTCGTGGTGGTCCCCACATATCATCCTCAGATGCAGTATCGGTTTCCGAATTCGACATTGTTCTATAAACACTATATACACAATACACTTTTCACAACAAAATCTATAAACACTTTGAACAGCTAGACCCTCACAGTAGTTCTAGTCTAGTCTTTTGAAAACTTCGATATTCATGCAAATCAAGATGGCTTTAACCCATTGAGGGAAACGACCCAAATCTGGTGTTTCCCGGAATTACCTTGTCGGAATCTTGAGCAGCCGACGAAGAGTTTCGTACAAAAAATATAAAATTTTGGACCGAAACTGAATATATTTCGGATATTACAAGTAAATGACAATTATAAATTTGAACAGAGATCTTTTACGAGTCTTGTCAATTGAAAACTTCGATATTTATGCAAATCAAGATGGCTTTCACCCATTAGGGAAAAGTACCCAAATATGGTGTTTCCCGGAATTACTTTGTGGTAATCTAGCAAGATTCCGACCCAAATCTTTAAAACTGGTGCTTCCTGGAATTACCTTGCCGCAATCTCGAGCATCCGAAAAAGAAATCATTTAGTAGATAATAATATAAAAACAAAACAAAATAAAAAAAAGTAGGGTAAGTCGGATATAAAATGTTTATGACAGTTGCAAATCATAACAGAAATTTTGCACTAGAGTTTCTGAGGAAAAAAGTTTTAATGTGGAAATTGATGACTCAAATTATTGAATCATTTCTATCCAGTACCATACACAGTCCATTCCAAGTACGATTCTGGCAGTCTCTTAGGGTATTAAAAGGGAGCGTTGTTATGACCGTTTGACCAATTGAAGCTTTATTGTGCGCAAACCAGACGATTCAGTTTGTTTACAAAGCTCCTTCTTATATTTGAACGGACTATAGATAACTGATGCCGTTATTAGACGGCTCGAAGTTAATTTTCATGATGAAAACAGCATATTCATGTTCGACTGTGTTTTCGCAACTGAGTATCTGGGAAATGTTGTTTATTTTATTCCTTGTCAAACGAATTTTCCTCAAACACTTTTGTAACGTAGAATTTAATGGCGTCAGTGGTTTTTCCAAAAAACTTACATATCACAAGATACACTGCGCAAAAAAATTAACGCACATTCTGAAAATCTCAATTTTAAAGAAAGTTAACTCTACATTGACTTGATAACTTATTTTTTATGTTCTCTCGGGAAGGTTTTGAAAGAAACATGACACATTAAAGGCAAGAAAAATTCAGGATTTCACCGAATCTTATGTGAAAGAAGAGAAATGAACAATTTTCAAAATACTGAAATGCTGATAGGTAAGTAATTTAATACTTGGTATTTCCACACATTGCGTTAATTACAGCTCGGCAACGACGGTTCATACTCGAAATGAGTGATCTTAAAATATTCTGATCTCTCCGAGTTGGATTCCTAAGTCATTAAGAGTAGCTGGATAATTTTCTGAACTTCTCAGCCTTCTATTGAGGTTGTGCCAAACCTGCTCAATCGGATTGAGATCTGGACTTCTTGCTGGCCATTCCATTCGAGATACTTCAACCTCTTCAAGGTACTCCTGAACGATGCGCGCACGATGGGGTCTGGCATTATCGTCCATAAAAATGAAATTTTCACCAATGTATGGGGCAAATGGCACTACATGCTCTTCAAGAATGTTCCTTATATACTTATCAGCATTCATAGCTCCATTATCGACGACCACTAGGTCTGTGCGAACAGTCAAAGATATTCCACCCTATACCATAATCGAAATTGCACTGAGCATATCTTTCATGTGGACGTCTGTATACAAGGGAACGTCGATCACAATGGAAGAGGCAGAATCTAGACTCATCTGTGAAGAGAACTCTTTCCCAATCGGCCTCTTCCCAATGGATATGCTCTCTCGCAAAATCCAAACGCGCCCTTCGATGGGCTGGGGTGAGAGCTGGGCCTCTTGCCGCGACACGAGGCCTTGAATCATATTCTCTGAGGCGATTTCTTATTGTCCGAGTGCTAATTTGCACCTCATGAGTTGTGTATGTCCACCCTTCTTCTCGCAAAACTACCGCTTGGGCACATTCCTCTTGGGTCAAATTGCGTGTTTCGCGTTGCATAGCGATCGAGTGTAGAAAATCAAACGAAAGAAAAACTATTGATCACTAGAATTGATCGAGAAAAACTGATTTTAGAATGGAGCCAATACATTCAAAATCTGATAATATCATCCTTTTTTATTCCTGCTGGGAGAAAACATTTGTATTGAAGAAAAACATTGAAAGAGGATAACATATGCATGCATAATTCTGATAAAAATAATTATCATTGAGAACACCTTCAGTTGTAGAATAAATTTGAGATTTCCATTAGGTGCGTTAATTTTTTTGCGCAGTGTAATTATAGAAAATACTAGTTGTTATACCACAATTCCTTTAGGTTAGGTAGAGGGTTGAAAATTTAGGGTTGTATGTATTTTTGTGTGCCGTATCATAAAAAAATCAAAATAACAAATTTTGTCCGAAAAAATTGAAAACAAAAAGTTAGGGGTGGGCCAACCTTAACATTTAGGGGGATGAAAAATAGATGTTCAATTTCACGAAAATCGGTCTAGCCGTTTCGGAGGAGTTCGGCCACAAACTGCAGACAGGAGAATTTTATATAAAAAGAAGATTTCGCGCCGAGGGAGGGGGGGCAAGTTTCGAATGGGATGGTGTAAAATATTTGGAGTGAAATGGCATCATTATTTTGTATCGGAAACAATACCTTTTTGTCATTTTGAAGAGAACAACCTTAATATTTCAGTAAAGCTTAAAATTCCAATTTTAAAAATGTGTCGTACTTGATATACTGAAATCTTCTTCGGCCATATTTCTATATATGGTTGCTCCCTGGGGATGTCATGAAAGTTTTCTCGAGAAAAATTGAAGTTCATTCGATTCTGTTCCGAGATACGGCCGTGGTAAAGTGGGTAATTCTCAACTTCAACGCCCTGTATCTCAAAAACTGGTCATAGGATTGAGTTTGGGCCGAGGACACTTTTGATCAGTAGCTCGAGTACTACATTATACCAAAATTTTAGAAAATTTGACGGAACGCCATTCGCCATAGAAAAAGTGCGGGGTCCTTTCCTCGAGTATTATCATTGAAATGGAGACGAACAAAATTATAATGTTTTTTGAAGTTGATGGCAAAATATCAAGTTTTATATATTTTTGGAATGGTAACTTCAAGTTTTATTGAAATATTGAAAAAATTTTAGTGTCAGAGCCCTATTTTAAAAAAAAATATTGTTCTATGAATAAATATTGATAAGCATTTTTTTAGCAAAATACACCGACACAATTGAATGCTAAATAAGAAAGTGACGCGGAAATGTTTTTACAGAAAGGCTAAATTTTTGGAACGATGGGAACGATTGGACCGATGGGACATCGACATCCATTTTTGTTCATCGAGTATATAAATGGGAATTTACATTTAAATGTGTCCTATTTGACTCACTCCGTAATCTTGGTTGGTAATTTTTCATAGATCCCCCTGAAAAATTGCATAGATCCACTAGTGGATAGGTATCAATTCAATAATGAATGTTTAATGTTATAATGTTTTATTCGAAAGAAATTTTCGACAAAATATCACAGTAAAATCATCGCAAGCGTGATGAAGATTAAAATAAAAAAATCACAATATTATATACAACTCAATATTCTTTTTATACAACTGAATATACATTTTGTACAATTTGAGACATATTCTTTCAATATCACTATATTACTATTATTTAGAACTAGATTTGTATTTGACCTTTTTTCTTAATCTATCAATATGAAAGTATGATTTATATTAATTGTTGATTACGTCTTTATGTTTTGAAGTACTTTTTCGGTTAGCCAGATTCATTTTCTTACATTTAATCAAAGGTGACGAACTATAAACAAAACAATAATAGACCACTATAATGAAACTTACGAGTAAAACCAATTACATTACTTGGCAGATTTGAATCGATAAATATTAAATGAAACAATTGGAGAAGCTATGAAAACTATGATCGGCAAGGTGTCCAAATCGATTCAAAAAAGGAAAGGAAAATGTGGAAATAGATAAAATTCAGAAATAAAAATTTCCCATTCGAATTATCTCAAAATTTCCAAGTCAGAAATTGCAAGAAAATCTAGAATTTTTCGAATGGGAATGTCAGGTAGTCTTCCCAGAGTTATCTGTTTCAAATTATCCGCACCAACAGAGTATAGATTTTGGACCTTTCTACCCTTTTGAAATTTGTAGCTCAGATCTTCTCCATAAATCGGAAAATGACTGAGGTTGAAATTTGCAACATCCAGCCTTACTGATTCATTGTTCAAGCAGATCGCGATCTGTCTTGAACTCTTCGTGAGGAGTTTCCAATAATTTAGAGTAGTGTTGTTTATTTTTTTGGATTTCAATGAGGAAATCTCTTCGCAACATGCCTCTAAATATAATGAAACCCCCTCACGTTTCATCAAATGGTGAACAAACTCCATATTTATGCCAACACCCTCAGACACTTTCAAAGCTACAAATTTCAAAACAGACCTACTAAGTCGCCTACCTTGGTACATACATTGCAAAAGAAATGGTGACTTTTCACAAGATATGTCCAATGATGCACCATTTCTCAGGAGCTGGAGGGTCGCTGGATCCGCACCATACAGTATAGACGACTCGAGAACGCTGCGACCGTACATATCTTTAGATTCCAAATAGAACCCATGGTCAAGAAACGCTTCCACCAATTTCCGGGTTACATCAATTCCCTGGCGGTTTCCACGTAGCAAACGAAGTAAAGGTGTGCAACTACAGTCATCTTTGGCGTTTACGTCTGCTCCCAATTCAAAGAATTTTAAAACCGTTTTTTCAGCATCACCGAAATAACAAGCTTTATGGAATGGAGTCTCATTTATCACATTGTTTCTGCTCAACATATTTCCACCATTTTTCACCAACAGATGGACCATATTTGGTCGATGCAGGAAGGCAGCAATATGCAGGGGAGTCTCACCTTGATAATCCTGGAAGTTGGGATCAGCACCCATTCTCAGAAGCTTTTCCGCAGTTTTGTAGAAATTTTTGTCGACAGCCATATGTAGAACGCTTTCTCTTCGTACTCCCAATGGAGCATTTATTTCGACCATAAAATTGATCATCATATTGATCAGCTTCTTGTCTGCAAATGAGAATTAAAATGTTGAGATTATCAGCCCAAATTCACAATTTGCAATCTTTGGAATCGAACTTAAGGGGAAATTCATTATTTCTCAGGAATTTCATGTTTTGCGATTCCAGAAGAATCAGAAAATAGATCTCAAAGTTCAATGTATTCAAACAAAATAATAATAATATCGCCAAGGGACAAAATTTCGGGACAATCGTAGCAATAATTCAGTTTTACAAACTTCTGTCTCAGTGTTTGAGGGCTTCGTATAGTTGTCCTCAAGTTTTATATATACAGAGTGTCCCACTAGTTTTGCAGCGGACGATATACGCGTAACGGTCTGAGTTTGGCAAAATTTGTTGATGCAGACTTGATATAGTCCAAGCAGAGCACACCATAAAAATATTTTCGAATATATCGGGTGGCCCACAAAAAAGGAATAGAGGGTGACTTTGTTTTTTCAAATGGGACACTCTATATTCAATAATGTTTTTCAATTCTCTGAAACTTCTTGCATGCTTTCGTATACTTTTCACATATTTTTATTCGACAGTTTTCGAAATATTGGCCATTTTGACAAAAAAATTATACAAATGATACTTGTAGAGGCTATCTTATCCGATTATATTTCACGAACCCTTGCACATAGGTACCAATAACAGCTTCATATGGATTGAAAAAAAAAGACTTAAAAGTATCCTAGCCAGCTATAATAAAGCATCTCCAGCTTATGGAGTGTCCACAAAAAGACTATAAACATGAGGAATTTCAATCGATTATTCTTCATTTTTTCAAATATAATTTTTTTCATGATTGTAATCACCATTCATTTTACTTCATTTTTTGTCGAATGCATGATATGCATATTTTTAACAGAATAGGATTTTTAAGAGCTTTTTCGAAAAGTTTCCCTAAAATTCACATATGCCTTCGAATTTTAATAGCAGATTTGGCTTTTCTGTGGTTATTGAGCACTGTAAAATTATTCCACTCAGAATTAGCATCATCGAAGCTTCAATTCATATTATAGCGAAATGAGGAACTAGAAAGTTTTGATGTATATCTACTCAAAAATGTGATGAAATCAGTTACTAAAGACAGAAATTTGCTTTCTGTACCCATTTTTCAAAATACAGTTTTGATAATTCTCTATGTTTCTACTCGAAAAGTCGTTGTTTGCGAAAATTTCAAACGAGCTTCAAGCTTGGGAGCTTGAAGATCTTCGTGCGTGCTTGTGAAACTTATGAACATCATTTTTTCGAAGAAAGTTGTATAAGGATCCTAAAGTTTCGAAACTCGTTTTTTTGTAGCATTCATAATCTCTAAAGAAGCCTATTCTGTTAAAGAAATTCATATCATGCATTTGACAAAAAATGAAGTAAAATGAATGGTGATTACAATGATGATAAAAATTATATGCATTGCATTGGAAAAATGAAGATGCTTTATTATAGCTGGCTAGGATACTTTGAAGACTTTTTTTTTCAATCCATATAAAGCTGTTATGTGGTTCGTGAAATATAATTGGATAACATAGCCTCTACAAGTATCATTTTTTTGTCAAAATATCCAATATTTCGAAAAATGTATGAATAAAGAAACAGAAAAGAATAGTCGTAAATCCTTCAAACTATTGTTAGATTACAAAGAATATGATTTTAAGGAGGTATGAGTATATAAATCACCGGATATGCTAAAAATATATAAAAGCCAGGTTACTGCGTACTTGCTCAAATTCGTGGACAGGTACCTTAAACTGCCCAACTCCTCATCTTCTAATGGCATGATGCTAATGAATTTCGGAATGTATGGATTTCTTAAGGATTCGTTAGCATCATGTTTTTCAATTAAAATAAGTGGCACGAAAAAAATTGGTACTTTCTGATTGTTATCGTTTATGTCACAATCCAAATGAGCCCTCATTGATTATCATTTGAACTTTTTATTGAACTGAAACACATGAGATTCCATGGACAAACTCATCCACGTCATTTTGGGAACCAGATAGCGTTGGGAAATCTTCTGGAAGTAACGAATGTTCAGAAATGTGACAGAAAGCAAATAATAGAGCAATAAAATAAAATTAGGATCAAATGGAAATAAAACGACAATAAGGAATACATAACAATATTCTAAGAAATAGGAATGTTAGAAGTAAAATAGAATCGCCCCTTTTTTGACAATGACTATGGAGTTTTATGTTAGAATAGTCAACAACGAAGAACATTCAGAAGAGAAAATACAACAGTTTCATAGAAAAATTTGAATAGAGTTGGGCATCTTTCATTGTTATTCTTATTTCTCATGCCAGCTTATTTCGAGTATGAATGCTATTGTGGGAATGTGAAAGCTCAAATTTCTTAATTTATTTCAGCACTATCTTTCTTTTGTTATTTAATTCGTTTACCTGCTGCTTAAAATCTCTTTGAGTCACATTAAAATCAGATTTTGTATCTTTTATCTCCAAAAATGTACCTACTTTAATGACTTTTTGAAGGTGAAGTTAACTTTAGACAGATAAGGGTCGAGCCACACAGCTTAGCATGGTTTATTGTGGTACGAGGTGAAGTTAATCCTATTTTACTTTATGGAGTTATGAATAGTTTCACACAGATATTCCTCTTAAACCGAAAAATAATAAAAGGTAGTGAAAGATTTTATGCCTACTCAAAGTAACTTTGAATCAACAATACACCATTAGTCAGATATTATTATTTATTAGAATTTTAAAAATATGCGTTTTTGGTATTATCGAAAAGTTTTATTTTGAAATGAAAATTCTTACAGAAGAATACTAAATGCATATTTTTGAGCATTGTGTTCACGAATATCGAAGCAAAAATGTCTTGTTGTTCATGAGTTATAAACCGCAAAGTGCATTTAGTTGTTACAGAATATGAGTTTTTCCATAAAAATTTACTCAACGAATTATAATAATAGAGGAACATCAACAGGTTGACATGAGGCTGAATGAACTATAAAATCAATTTCTCAAAAATAAAATCATAATTTAATTATTCAACACTCTTCCTTAAATGAAAACAATAAGGCACATTTTAATTTCATAATATTTCCATTTCATTACCCCAAATCGACACTCAAAAATAAACTGGATATTTGAATTAGTTATCAAGGAATTAATTCCCTAGCTTTTTCGGGCTTGGAAATAGAGAAGGCTATGGATTTTGCAAAGATTTTCGCTAATCGATTCTAAAGATTCATTCTTTTAGATATAGAAAGTATAAAAAATAATTATTACTCACTTTCACTGTCGAACGAATCTCCTATTATGGAACTGTGTTGTCCCTGCGAAGGATCGGCACCATATTTCAAAAGAAATTTAATCCTTTCCTCGATCTCGGTAGTATTCAACATGTCTTTCACCGGTAATTTATCGCACAAACTCATCGCAAGAAGTTCCAGTGTGGTCCTTCCATCTTCGTCTTCGCAGTCGATGAAAAATCTACCGGATTCCACCATACACTTAAGCGATTCGAAGCTGCCAAACCTGGCCACTTCATGAAGTGAAGAATAGTCAATTTTAGTTGACGTCGAAGATTTACGAGAATACACCATTATGGAAGATATTTCAGGTACACAAACTTCTTGAACTTCTCACTGAAGATGTTTACAACTCAACAGATACTATAATTGTGACCAAAAAGTCGTTGACTAATGCGAATTGACCGGATGCATCACAGAGTAAGTTACAGAGAAATACCTGCTCTTCCTCTTTCTTTCAATTGGCACTTTTTGTTTTCATTAGCCAGCACTTTGAATCTATGAATGAACAAAATAATAAAACAGCATTCTTATTCGATATTTTATTATCAGCCCAATCGATCGTTGTCTCTACATCAATGGAAATGATTAAAAATTGCAAGAAAATCATTAACTTTTCGGTGTAACTTGAATTGAATTGATTGTCACCTATATGAAGTTATTTTAATACATTGTTTTTTTAACAAACTTTGTACATGTGATGTATAATTATAGTTTCAACTTTAACGCCTGAAAAGACAGATAAAATAACTTACGAAACAAAATTATATGGTATAGAATATATGTGGTTTTTCAAAACTCATATCCCAAAACATTCTCTATTTTGTTAAATCTTTAATATTTTTTTAACCCGCGAGAATTGTGAAATCAATGTGTGATTCTTTCTTTTTAGAGCATAGTATGTTCTCATCTCGGTTCAATAATCTCCCATCTATTTGTTGTCGTGTTGTTCCATTCAAATTGTGTAGTAATATCAACCTACCTTGTTTCACTAACCAGCTCCTGCGCCAGGTGGCAACAACTACGTATATTCAGATACGAACGCAAGTTTGAGGATAGGTTGATAATCGAAATTTCAGAAATAATGCGACAGCTGTCAGAAAAACATCCGTAGCATTCCTATGTCTTTCTCATTTTTATTCGAGAATAAGGGCAATCAATATGCAAAAAACTATGCTGCAGATAGAAGCTGCTATACTCTGTTCAAATGTAAGAAGGAGCAATACAACATGTTTGGCGCAGCGGTAGGGGGGCTTTCGTATAGTTTCTTTCCGTCCATAGTCAAATCGAGGAGATTTCACACAATCATTCAGTTTATTTATCCATGTCTCATCCAGGTAATAAATTTGTTTGCCTTGTTTCCTTGATGAGCAGATTTTCTTCAATTAATCTCTTCTCCACACAATTATTTCATCCCTATCTATCAGTAGACTATCACGACCACGTTTTTTGAACTTGAATTCCATTTTTTTCAATAATTTATAGAACGTTGTTCTTTTGAAATTTGGCAAACTGTCGTCATCATTCACGATTTCTAGTACCTACTTTAGAAATCGTTGGGATTTTATTCCGAAAAAAAAAAACCGTGGACAATTCTTCTGATGAGGTTCATATCGAAATCGTCAACCGAATCGATTATTTTTAACGACTGGGCTCTCCTTTTAGGTGGCGTCAATGTTTTATTCTCATATGAGAATTCTGAATACAGCTGAATCACTCACCCCTGATGATTTTGAAGCCATTCCTACTAAGTCTCTTTTCGATAAATCAGGATATTTTTCCAATTCTCTTCGAGAAATGTTCAAAATTATCTCTTTCTCTTCACTAGAGAAATGCGACCTTTTGGACCTTTCTCGTGGTGGTCCCCACATATCATCCTCAGATGCAGTATCGGTTTCCGAATTCGACATTGTTCTATAAACACTATATACACAATACACTTTTCACAACAAAATCTATAAACACTTTGAACAGCTAGACCCTCACAGTAGTTCTAGTCTAGTCTTTTGAAAACTTCGATATTCATGCAAATCGAGATGGCTTTAACCCATTGAGGGAAACGACCCAAATCTGGTGTTTCCCGGAATTACCTTGTCGGAATCTTGAGCAGCCGACGAAGAGTTTCGTACAAAAAAATATAAAATTTTGGACCGAAACTAAATATATTTCGGATATTACAAGTAAATGACAATTATAAATTTGAACAGAGATCTTTTACGAGTCTTGTCAATTGAAAACTTCGATATTTATGCAAATCAAGATGGCTTTCACCCATTAGGGAAAAGTACCCAAATATGGTGTTTCCCGGAATTACTTTGTGGTAATCTAGCAAGATTCCGACCCAAATCTCTAAAACTGGTGCTTCCTGGAATTACCTTGCCGCAATCTCGAGCATCCGAAAAAGAAATCATTTAGTAGATAATAATATAAAAACAAAACAAAATAAAAAAAAGTAGGGTAAGTCGGATATAAAATGTTTATGACAGTTGCAAATCATAACAGAAATTTTGCACTAGAGTTTCTGAGGAAAAAAGTTTTAATGTGGAAATTGATGACTCAAATTATTGAAACATTTCTATCCAGTACCATACACAGTCCATTCCAAGTTCGATTCTGGCAGTCTCTTAGCTTAGGGTATTAAAAGGGAGCGTTGTTATGACCGTTTGACCAATTGAAGCTTTATTGTGCGCAAACCAGACGATTCAGTTTGTTTACAAAGCTCCTTCTTATACTTGAACGGACTATAGATAACTGATGCCGTTATTAGACGGCTCGAAGTTAATTTTCATGATGAAAACAGCATATTCATGTTCGACTGTGTTTTCGCAACTGAGTATCTGGGAAATGTTGTTTATTTTATTCCTTGTCAAACGAATTTTCCTCAAACACTTTTGTAACGTAGAATTTAATGGCGTCAGTGATTTTTCCAAAAAACTTACATATCACAAGATACACTGCGCAAAAAAATTAACGCACATTCTGAAAATCTCAATTTTAAAGAAAGTTAACTCTACATTGACTTGATAACTTATTTTTATGTTCTCTCGGGAAGGTTTTGAAAGAAACAAGACACATTAAATGCAAGAAAAATTCAGGATTTCACCGAATCTTATGTGAAAGAAGAGAAATGAACAATTTTCAAAATACTGAAATGCTGATAAGTGATTTAATACTTGGTATTTCCACACATTGCGTTAATTACAGCTCGGCAACGACGGTTCATACTCGACATGAGTGATCTTAAAATATTCTGATCTAGGTAATCCTTCCCAGATTTCTCCGAGTTGGATTCCTAAGTCATTAAGAGTAGCTGGATAATTTTCTGAACTTCTCAGCCTTCTATTGAGGTTGTGCCAAACCTGCTCAATCGGATTGAGATCTGGACTTCTTGCTGGCCATTCCATTCGAGATACTTCAACCTCTTCAAGGTACTCCTGAACGATGCGCACACGATGGGGTCTGGCATTATCGTCCATAAAAATGAAATTTTCACCAATGTATGGGGCAAATGGCACTACATGCTCTTCAAGAATGTTCCTTATATACTTATCAGCATTCATAGCTCCATTATCGACGACCACTAGGTCTGTGCGAGCAGTCAAAGATATTCCACCCTATACCATAATCGAAATTGCACTGAGCATATCTTTCATGTGGACGTCTGTATACAAGGGAACGTCGATCACAATGGAAGAGGCAGAATCTAGACTCATCTGTGAAGGGAACTTTTTCCCAATCGGCCTCTTCCCAATGGATATGCTCTCTCGCAAAATCCAAACGCGCCCTTCGATGGGCTGGGGTGAGAGCTGGGCCTCTTGCCGCGACACGAGGCCTTGAATCACATTCTCTGAGGCGATTTCTTATTGTCCGAGTGCTAATTTGCACCTCATGAGTTTGCTCAAGCTGATTTTGAAGGAGACGAGCGGTTGCAAACCGTTGTCTCAACGAAGAAACTCTCAAGTAACGTTCTTGAATGGCAGTTGTTACCTGTGGTCTATCTACCCTGTCCTGGTCTTCGGACATTCATACCTGTCTCCCTGAATCGCTGCAACATTCTGGACACACTTGTATGGGAAACTCCAAACCTTTCTGCAATTCTTGTGTATGTCCACCCTTCTTCTCGCAAAACTACCGCTTTGGCACATTCCTCTTGGGTCAAATTGCGTGTTTCGCGTTGCATAGCGATCGAGTGTAGAAAATCAAACGAAAGAAAAACTATTGATCACTAGAATTGATCGAGAACAACTGATTTTAGAATGGAGCCAATAAATTCAAAATCTGATAATATCATCCTTTTTTATTCCTGCTGGGAGAAAACATCTGTATTGAAGAAAAACATTGAAAGAGGATAACATATGCATGCATAATTCTGATAAAAATAATTATCATTGAGAACACCTTCAGTTGTAGAATAAATTTGAGATTTCCATTAGGTGCGTTAATTTTTTTGCGCAGTGTAATTATAGAAAATACTAGTTGTTATACCACAGTATATATATGTATATATATATACATGAAGTATCGCACTTCATAAGTCCTCTTCATTATATCCGAAACAAGGTAATACACCGCGTGGTATATTGAAGAGATTCTAACCATAGCCTTCTCAGACATTGAGGGGGCGTTCAACAATATAATCCCCAGTGCTGTTACAGGGGAAATGAAAAATCTGAGAATCGACAAGTCAATCGTCGAATTTGTTAACCACATGCTCTGCAGCAGAGAGATTCACGCAGAGATCTCTGGCTGTCAGATACAAAGAGTGGTCAATAGGGGGACTCCGCAGGGGGGAGTGCTCTCACCCCTACTGTGGATCCTTACACTCAACGGCTTTCTCCAGAGAATGGAAAGGCTAGGAATTAAAATTGTGGCCTACGCCGATGACATTGCGATTATAGTTTCAGGGAAATTTCCAGAGACTCTGTCGGATGTCATACAGGGGGCACTAAATGAACTCGTGCACTGGTGCAACAAATGCGGCCTAGGGATAAACCCGGGAAAAACGGAGCTAGTTCTCTGCACGAGGAAGCACAAAATACCCTCCTTTCGCCTTCCCAATATAGGGGGCCAAGAAATAAAACTCTCCGAACGAGCTAGGTACCTAGGAATTGTCCTGGACCGAAAGCTGTTATGGAGAGAAAATATAGAGGAAAGGGTGAAAAAGGCGACAGTTGCGGTATACACCTGCAGAAGAACCATTGGCAAACAATGGGGGTTGAGACCCAGCATTGTCCATTGGTTATACACGGCGGTCGTGAGACCCACACTTATGTATGGATCATTAGTATGGTGGCCAGCCCTGTGTAAGGAGGTCAACCGGAAAAGGGTGGGAAAGGTACAGCGACTAGCTGCCGTTCTCATGACGGGGTGTCTTAGGACAACCCCGACTAAAGCCCTGGAAATGATCCTACATCTGACTCCATTAGACCTATATGGGAAGGAGTGCGCGGCTAGCGCCGCTGTCAGACTCAATGCAGTCTCACCATGGCCTAAGGTAAACTACGGCCACTCCAAAATTCTGAAGGAATTCAACCTCACCTTAAATAACACAGACTACACTAAACCCACCCCGATGTTCGACCGCAAGTTCTCAGTGGACATCCCGTCCAGAGACAAGTGGACAGCGAACCTAGTTAAGCCAAATGGGACGCTCTTTTATACAGATGGCTCAAAACTAGAGGGAAGAGTAGGAAGTGGAGTCTTCTCAGAGTCCCCATCCCTCAACTTATCATTTCGTTTGCCGGACTACTGTAGTGTTTTCCAGGCAGAAATGGTAGCTATAAATGAAACAGCCAAATAGGTACTTCAAACAGGACTTGAGTCCAATGAAATATCTATTCTAAGTGACAGCCAAGCTGCCATCACATCTCTAAACTCAGTCTACCTGACCTCAAAGGCGGCTATACAATGCCGTAGAGCCTTAGATGAGCTGGCGACTAAAGTAAGAGTCAATGTTGTCTGGGTACCCGGCCACAGGGACATAGCAGGAAATTGTAGGGCGGATGAGTTAGCTAGAGCTGGTACAACGCTCACAGCTATATCCGCTAATATTAGACCAGGGGCACCTATCGCTGAACAGAGGTTGCTCCTCCGGAAGGAAGTACTCCGCCTAACCAACCTCAGGTGGCGGGAGGAGCTTTCTTGCACTTCGTCAAGACAGGTATGGCCGGAGCTTAACCTGCGACGCACCAAAGATATTTTATCTCTTTCCAGGAACTCCATTGGAAACGCGATTGCGGCCATCACTGGACACTGGCTTGGAGGATGCCATGCTGCACGTATGGGAATCCTTCAACGCAACGACTTCTGTAGAAGCTGTCGAAACGAGGAGGAGGAAGAGACGATGGTCCACTTACTCTGCCACTGTCCTGCCCTATCCAGGAAAAGATTCTCGGCTCTGGGACAGGCCTATTTTGACAACCTATCCGATCTTCAGTCGGTTGGTGTCAAAAGCCTTATGCTGTTCATTAACAGCAGCTACTGGTTCTCACGGTAGTGGTGGGGGTGGTAACCACCCTAATACGGCATCACAACGGGCCCCT
This sequence comes from Adalia decempunctata, assembly GCA_951802165.1. Taxonomy (NCBI): domain Eukaryota; kingdom Metazoa; phylum Arthropoda; class Insecta; order Coleoptera; family Coccinellidae; genus Adalia; species Adalia decempunctata. The sequence continues at coordinate 75,773,549 of OX637695.1, forward strand.
GGCCTATGTGGGTTCCATCCCGAACCACCGTGCTAACCTAACCTAACCAACCACAATTCCTTTAGGTTAGGTAGAGGGTTGAAAATTTAGGGTTGTATGTATTTTTGTGTGCCGTATCATAAAAAAATTAAAATAACAAATTTTGTCCGAAAAAATTGAAAACAAAAAGTTAGGGGTGGGCCAACCTTAACATTTAGGGGGATGAAAAATAGATGTTCAATTTCACGAAAATCGGTCTAGCCGTTTCGGAGGAGTTCGGCCACAAACTGCAGACAGGAGAATTTTATATAAAAAGAAGATTTCGCGCCGAGGGAGGGGGGGCAAGTTTCGAATGGGATGGTGTAAAATATTTGGAGTGAAATGGCATCATTATTTTGTATCGGAAACAATACCTTTTTGTCATTTTGAAGAGAACAACCTTAATATTTCAGTAAAGCTTAAAATTCCAATTTTAAAAATGTGTCGTACTTGATATACTGAAATCTTCTTCGGCCATATTTCTATATATGGTTGCTCCCTAGGGATGTCATGAAAGTTTTCTCGAGAAAAATTGAAGTTCATTCGATTCTGTTCCGAGATACGGCCGTAGTAAAAGTGGGTAATTCTCAACTTCAACGCCCTGTATCTCAAAAACCGGTCATAGGATTGAGTTTGAGCCGAGGACACTTTTGATCAGTAGCTCGAGTACTACATTATACCAAAATTTTAGAAAATTTGACGGAACGCCATTCGCCATAGAAAAAGTGCGGGGTCCTTTCCTCGAGTATTATCATTGGAGACGAACAAAATTATAATGTTTTTTTAAGTTGATGGCGAAATATCAAGTTTTATATATTTTTGGAATGGTAACTTCAAGTTTTATTGAAATATTGAAAAAATTTTAGTGTCAGAGCCCTATTTTAAAAAAAATTATTGTTCTATGAATAAATATTGATAAGCATTTATTTAGCAAAATACACCGACACAATTGAATGCTAAATAAGAAAGTGACGCGGTAATGTTTTTACAGAAAGGCTAAATTTTTGGAACGATGGGAACGATTGGACCGATGGGACATCGACATCCATTTTTGTTCATCGAGTATATAAATGGGAATTTACATTTAAATGTGTCCTATTTGACTCACTCCGTAATCTTGGTTGATAATTTTTCATAGATCCCCCTGAAAAACTGCATAGATCCACTAGTGGATAGGTATCAATTCAATAATAAAAGTTTAATGTTATAATGTTTTATTCGAAAGAAATTTTCGACAAAATATCACAGTAAATTCATCATGGAAGGAAGAACAAGTGGATGACCGATGATATCCTGCTGCTAATGGAGGAGAGACGAAGACATAAGAACCGAAACAACCAAGACTATAAGAAAATTCAGAGCCAAATTCGAAGTAAGATCCGCAGAGCAAAGGAGGAATGGCTAAGAGGCAAATGCCTAGAAATTGAACAATTAGAAGAGAAACACGACCATTTTAACATTCACAAACTTGTGAGGGAAACTACCGGACGGACAAAACATCCTAACCTGATGAGAATTAGCGATGACGATGATGTGGTGATCACAGATCCAGATAAAATACTCGATCATTGGAAAAATTATATTGAACAACTATTCAAAGAACAAGAGCCAAGAATTACTGATTACCAATATAAAAGCGAAAAGTCTCCGAGGATACTTAGATCTGAAATTATACAGGCAATTAAACGCAGCAAAACAGGCAGAACACCCGGCCCAGACGACGTGTATACAGAAGTCATAAAACTCTTCGAAGATGATGGTATCGACTATATTGAGGGCTTATTCAATGCCATTTACGCCACTGGCCAGCTGCCTAATGACTGGCTCCAATCTGCCTTCATTCCCATCCCTAAAAAGCCGAACGCTACCAAATGTGATCAATTTCGTATGATAAGTCTGATGAGTCACACTCTCAAAATATTTTTGAAGATAATACAGACTAGAATACACAAAAAATGCGAAGAGGACATGAGCTGCTGCCAATTCGGATTTCGACAAGGATTTGGTACCAGAGAAGCGCTCTTCAGTCTCACAGTACTCCTCCAAAAATGCCGAGACCAGCAGAAAGATGTATATATGTGTTTCATTGATTATCAAAAAGCGTTCGACTGTGTCAACCATAACGACCTGATAAAATTCCTTCAAAGGAAGGGCATTGATGAAAACGATTTGAATATTGTTAGAACGCTTTACATGTATCAGACGGCATTTGTGAGAATTGGAGATAATAACACATCAAATGCTTCAATAGGGCGCGGCGTTCGACAGGGATGCGTACTGTCGCCCCTTTTCTTCAACGTGTACTCGGAGATCGTTTTTGCTCGTGCGCTAGAGGGCTCAAATGACGGTATCAAAATTAATGGTCAAACTATTAACAACTTACGATACGCGGACGACACCGTTGTAATGGCCGACAGTCCGGAAGCATTGCAACGACTACTCGACAAAATATCGTCCGAGGGAGATCAACTGTCATTACAAATTAACATCGACAAGACAAAATTGATGGTTGTAAGTAAAAAAACAGTGGCCCGAACAAATCTCTTCGTGTACGGAAAACCCATTGAACACGTCTCAAAATTTAAATACCTTGGCTCTTGGATAACTGAAGACCTAAATTCAGACACGGAAATAATCTGTCGAATAGAACAAGCTAGGAACACATTTCTCAACATGAGAAAACTATTGGCAAACCCAAACCTCAATTTAAAATTAAGATACCGCTTTGTTAAAGGCTATGTTTATTCCGTGTTACTATATGGAGTCGAAACATGGACTCTCAAAGTCAACACGCTCAACAAACTGGAAGCGTTTGAGATGTGGGTTTTCAGAAGAATGTTGAAGATACCCTGGACGGCTCATGTCACCAACGCTGAGGTCTTGAGAAGGATGGATGAAGACAGAGAACTTCTGACCATGGTAAAGCGGAGAAAAACAGCATATCTTGGCCACATACTTCGAAACACAAAGTACCAATTCCTGAAATTGATTATGGAGGGGAAAATTGAGGGGAAACGGGGTATAGGTAGGAAAAAATATTCCTGGCTCAAGAACATCAGGGACTGGACGAATCTGGACGCCCATGCACTGTTCAGAGCCGCGCAGAACCGAGACCATTTCGCTGTAATTGTTGCCAACATTCATTGAGATGGATATGGCACTTCAAGAAGAAGAAATTCATCGCAAGTGTGATGAAGATTAAAATAAAAAAATCACAATATTATATACAACTCAATATTCTTTTTATACAACTGAATATACATTTTGTACAATTTTAGACATAATCTTTCAATATCACTATATTACCATCATTTAGAACTAGATTTGTATTTGACCTTTTTTCTTAATCTATCAATATGAAAGTATGATTTATATTAATTGTTGATTACGTCTTTATGTTTTGAAGTACTTTTTCGGTTAGCCAGATTCATTTTCTTACATTTAATCAAAGGTGACGAACTATAAACAAAACAATAATGGACCACTATAATGAAACTTACGAGTAAAACCAATTACATTACTTGACAGATTTGAATCGATAAATATTAAATGAAACAATTGGAGAAGCTATGAAAACCATGATCGGCAAGGTGTCCCAAACGATTCAAAAAAGGAAAGGAAAATGTGGAAATAGATAAAATTCAGAAATAAAAATTTCCCATTCGAATTATCTCAAAATTTCCAAGTCAGAAATTGCAAGAAAATCTAGAATTTTTCGAATGGGAATGTCAGGTAGTCTTCCCAGAGTTATCTGTTTCAAATTATCTGCACCAACAGAGTATAGATTTTGGACTTTTCTACCCTTTTGAAATTTGTAGCTCAGATCTTCTCCATAAATCGGAAAATGACTGAGGTTGAAATTTGCAACATCCAGCCTTACTGATTCATTGTTCAAGCAGATCGCGATCTGTCTTGAACTATTCGTGAGGAGCTTCCAATAATTTAGAGTAGTGTTGTTTATTTTTTTGGATTTCAATGAGGAAATCTCTTCGCAACATGCCTCTAAATATAATGAAACCCCCTCACGTTTCATCAAATGGTGAACAAACTCCATATTTATGCCAACACCCTCAGACACTTTCAAAGCTACAAATTTCAAAACAGACCTACTAAGTCGCCTACCTTGGTACATACATTGCAAAAGAAATGGTGACTTTTCACAAGATATGTCCAATAATGCACCATTTCTCAGGAGCTGGAGGGTCGCTGGATCCGCACCATACAGTATAGACGACTCGAGAACGCTGCGACCGTACATATCTTTAGATTCCAAATAGAACCCATGGTCAAGAAACGCTTCCACCAATTTCCGGGTTACATCAATTCCCTGGCGGTTTCCACGCAGCAAACGAAGTAAAGGTGTGCAACTACAGTCATCTTTGGCGTTTACGTCTGCTCCCAATTCAAAGAATTTTAAAACCGTTTTTTCAGCATCACCGAAATAACAAGCTTTATGGAATGGAGTCTCATTTATCACATTGTTTCTGCTCAACATATTTCCACCATTTTTCACCAACAGATGGACCATATTTGGTCGATGCAGGAAGGCAGCAATATGCAGGGGAGTCTCACCTTGATAATCCTGGAAGTTGGGATCAGCACCCATTCTCAGAAGCTTTTCCGCAGTTTTGTAGAAATTTTTGTCGACAGCCATATGTAGAACGCTTTCTCTTCGTACTCCCAATGGAGCATTTATTTCGACCATAAAATTGATCATCATATTGATCAGCTTCTTGTCTGCAAATGAGAATTAAAATGTTGAGATTATCAGCCCAAATTCACAATTTTCAATCTTTGGAATCAAACTTAAGGGGAAATTCATTATTTCTCAGGAATTTCATGTTTTGCGATTCCAGAAGAATCAGAAAATAGATCTCAAAGTTCAATGTATTCAAACAAAATAATAATAATATCGCCAAGGGACAAAATTTCGGGACAATCGTAGCAATAATTCAGTTTTACAAACTTCTGTCTCAGTGTTTGAGGGCTTCGTATAGTTGTCCTCAAGTTTTATATATACAGAGTGTCCCACTAGTTTCGCAGCGGACGATATACGCGTAACGGTCTGAGTTTGGCAAAATTTGTTGATGCAGACTTGATATACTTCAAGCAGAGCACACCATAAAAATATTTTCGAATATATCGGGTGGCCCACAAAAAAGGAATAGAGGGTGACTTTGTTTTTTCAAATGGGACACTCTATATTCAATAATGTTTTTCAATTCTCTGAAACTTCTTGCATGCTTTCGTATACTTTTCACATATTTTTATTCGACAGTTTTCGAAATATTGGCCATTTTGACAAAAAAATTATACAAATGATACTTGTAGAGGCTATCTTATCCGATTATATTTCACGAACCCTTGCACATGGGTACCAATAACAGCTTCATATGGATTGAAAAAAAAAAGACTTAAAAGTATCCTAGCCAGCTATAATAAAGCATCTCCAGCTTATGGAGTGTCCACAAAAAGACTATAAACATGAGGAATTTCAATCGATTATTCTTCATTTTTTCAAATATAATTTTTTTCATGATTGTAATCACCATTCATTTTACTTCATTTTTTGTCGAATGCATGATATGCATATTTTTAAAAGAATAGGATTTTTAAGAGCTTTTTCGAAAAGTTTCCCTAAAATTCACATATGCCTACGAATTTAAATAGCAGATTTGGCTTTTCTGTGGTTATTGAGCACTGTAAAATTATTCCACTCAGAATTAGCATCATCGAAGCTTCAATTCATATTATAGCGAAATGAGGAACTAGAAAGTTTTGATGTATATCTACTCAAAAATGTGATGAAATCAGTTACTAAAGACAGAAATTTGCTTTCTGTACCCATTTTTCAAAATACAGTTTTGATAATTCTCTATGTTTCTACTCGAAAAGTCGTTGTTTGCGAAAATTTCAAACGAGCTTCAAGCTTGGGAGCTTGAGGATCTTCGTGCGTGCTTGTGAAACTTATGAACATCATTTTTTCGAAGAAAGTTGTATAAGGATCCTAAAGTTTCGAAACTCGTTTTTTTGTAGCATTCATAATCTCTAAAAAAGCCTATTCTGTTAAAGAAATTCATATCATGCATTTGACAAAAAATGAAGTAAAATGAATGGTGATTACAATGATGAAAAAAATTATATGCATTGCATTGGAAAAATGAAGATGCTTTATTATAGCTGGCTAGGATACTTTGAAGACTTTTTTTTTCAATCCATATAAAGCTGTTATGTGGTTCGTGAAATATAATTGGATAACATAGCCTCTACAAGTATCATTTTTTTGTCAAAATATCCAATAATTCGAAAAATGTATGAATAAAGAAACAGAAAAGAATAGTCGTGAATCCTTCAAACTATTGTTAGATTACAAAGAATATGATTTTAAGGAGGTATGAGTATATAAATCACCGGATATGCTAAAAATATTTAAAAGCCAGGTTTCTGCGTACTTGCTCAAATTCGTGGAAAGGTACCTTAAACTGCCCAACTCCTCATCTTCTAATGGCATGATGCTAATGAATTTCGGAATGTATGGATTTCTTAAGGATTCGTTAGCATCATGTTTTTCAATTAAAATAAGTGGCACGAAAAAAATTGGTACTTTCTGATTGTTATCGTTTATGTCACAATCCAAATGAGCCCTCATTGATTATCATTTGAACTTTTTATTGAACTGAAACACATGAGATTCCATGGACAAACTCATCCACGTCATTTTGGGAACCAGATAGCGTTGGGAAATCTTCTGGAAGTAACGAATGTTCAGAAATGTGACAGAAAGCAAATAATAGAGCAATAAAATAAAATTAGGATCAACTGGAAATAAAACGACAATAAGGAATACATAACAATATTCTAAGAAATAGGAATGTTAGAAGTAAAATAGAATCGCCCCTTTTTTGACAATGACTATGGAGTTTTATGTTAGAATAATCAACAACGAAGAACATTCAGAAGAGAAAATACAACAGTTTCATAGAAAAATTCGAATAGAGTTGGGCATCTTTCATTGTTATTCTTATTTCTCATGCCAGCTTATTTCGAGTATGAATGCTATTGTGGGAATGTGAAAGCTCAAATTTCTTAATTTATTTCAGCACTATCTTTCTTTTGTTATTTAATTCGTTTACCTGCTGCTTAAAATCTCTTTGAGTCACATTAAAATCAGATTTTGTATCTTTTATCTCCAAAAATGTACCTACTTTAATGACTTTTTGAAGGTGAAGTTAACTTTAGACAGATAAGGGTCGAGCCACACAGCTTAGCATGGTTTATTGCGGTACGAGGTGAAGTTAATCCTATTTTACTTTATGGAGTCATAAATAGTTTCACACAGAAATTCCTCTTGAACCGAAAAATAATAAAAGGTAGTGAAAGATTTTATGCCTACTCAAAGTAACTTTGAATCAACAATACACCATTAGTCAGATATTATTATTTATTAGAATTTTAAAAATATGCGTTTTTGGTATTATCGAAAAGTTTTATTTTGAAATGAAAATTCTTACAGAAGAATACTAAATGCATATTTTTGAGCATTGTGTTCACGAATATCGAAGCAAAAATGTCTTGTTGTTCATGAGTTATAAACCGCAAAGTGCATTTAGTTGTTACAGAATATGAGTTTTTCCATAAAAATTGACTCAACGAATTATAATAATAGAGGAACATCAACAGGTTGACGTGAGGCTGAATGAACTATAAAATCAATTTCTCAAAAATAAAATCATATAGTATATTATTCAACACTCTTCCTTAAATGAAAACAATAAGGCACATTTTAATTTCATAATATTTCCATTTCATTACCCCAAATCGACACTCAAAAATAAACTGGATATTTGAATTAGTTATCAAGGAATTAATTCCCCAGCTTTTTCGGGCTTGGAAATAGAGAAGGCTATGAATTTTGCAAAGATTTTCGCTAATCGATTCTAAAGATTCATTCTTTTAGATATAGAAAGTATAAAAAATAATTATTACTCACTTTCACTGTCGAACGAATCTCCTATTATGGAACTGTGTTGTCCCTGCGAAGGATCGGCACCATATTTCAAAAGAAATTTAATCCTTTCCTCGATCTCGGTAGTATTCAACATGTCTTTCACCGGTAATTTATCGCACAAACTCATCACAAGAAGTTCCAGTGTGGTCCTTCCATCTTCGTCTTCGCAGTCGATGAAAAATCTACCGGATTCCACCATACACTTAAGCGATTCGAAGCTGCCAAACCTGGCCACTTCATGAAGTGAAGAATAGTCAATTTTAGTTGACGTCGAAGATTTACGAGAATACACCATTATGGAAGATATTTCAGGTACACAAACTTCTTGAACTTCTCACTGAAGATGTTTACAACTCAACAGATACTATAATTGTGACCAAAAAGTCGTTGACTAATGCGAATTGACCGGATGCATCACAGAGTAAGTTACAGAGAAATACCTGCTCTTCCTCTTTCTTTCAATTGGCACTTGTTGTTTTCATTAGCCAGCACTTTGAATCTATGAATGAACAAAATAATAAAACAGCATTCTTATTCGATATTTTATTATCAGCCCAATCGATCGTTGTCTCTACATCAATGGAAATGATTAAAAATTGCAAGAAAATCATTAACTTTTCGGTGTAACTTGAATTGAATTGATTGTCACCTATATGAAGTTATTTTAATACATTGTTTTTTTAACAAACTTTGTACATGTGATGTATAATTATAGCTTCAACTTTAACGCCTGAAAAGACAGATAAAATAACTTACGAAACATCGCTCAAAATTATATGGTATAGAATATTAATGGTTTTTCAAAACTCATATCCCAAAACATTCTCTATTTTGTTAAATCTTTAATATTTTTTTACCCCGAGAGAATTGTGAAATCAATGTGTGATTCTTTCTTTTTAGAGCATAGTATGTTCTCATCTCGGTTCAATAATCTCCCATCTATTTGTTGTCGTGTTGTTCCATTCAAATTGTGTAGTAATATCAACCTACCTTGTTTCACTAACCAGCTCCTGCGCCAGGTGGCAACAACTACGTATATTCAGATACGAACGCAAGTTTGAGGATAGGTTGATAATCGAAATTTCAGAAATAATGCGACAGCTGTCAGAAAAACATCCGTAGCATTCCTATGTCTTTCTCATTTTTATTCGAGAATAAGGGCAATCAATATCCAAAAAACTATGCTGCAGATAGAAGCTGCTATACTCTGTTCAAATGTAAGCAGGAGCAATACAACATGTTTGGCGCAGCGGTAGGGGGGCCTTCGTATCGTTTCTTTCCGTCCAGAGTCAAATCGAGGAGATTTCACACAATCATTCAGTTTATTTATCCATGTCTCATCCAGGTAATAAATTTGTTTGCCTTGTTTCCTTGATGAGCGGATTTTCTTCAATTAATCTCTTCTCCACACAATTATTTCATCCCTATCTATCAGTAGACTATCACGACCACGTTTTTTGAACTTGAATTCCATTTTTTTCAATAATTTATAGAACGTTGTTCTTTTGAAATTTTGCAAACTGTCGTCATCATTCACGATTTCTAGTACCTACTTTAGAAATCGTTGGGATTTTATTCCGAAAAAAAAAACCGTGGACAATTCTTCTGATGAGGTTCATATCGAAATCGTCAACCGAATCGATTATTTTTAACGACTGGGCTCTCCTTTTAGGTGGCGTCAATGTTTTATTCTCATATGAGAATTCTGAATACAGCTGAATCACTCACCCCTGATGATTTTGAAGCCATTCCTACTAAGTCTCTTTTCGATAAATCAGGATATTTTTCCAATTCTCTTCGAGAAATGTTCAAAATTATCTCTTTCTCTTCACTAGAGAAATGCGACCTTTTGGACCTTTCTCGTGGTGGTCCCCACATATCATCCTCAGATGCAGTATCGGTTTCCGAATTCGACATTGTTCTATAAACACTATACACACAATACACTTTTCACAACAAAATCTATAAACACTTTGAACAGCTAGACCCTCACAGTAGTTCTAGTCTAGTCTTTTGAAAACTTCGATATTCATGCAAATCAAGATGGCTTTAACCCATTGAGGGAAACGACCCAAATCTGGTGTTTCCCGGAATTACCTTGTCGGAATCTTGAGCAGCCGACGAAGAGTTTCGTACAAAAAATATAAAATTTTGGACCGAAACTAAATATATTTCGGATATTACAAGTAAATGACAATTATAAATTTGAACAGAGATCTTTTACGAGTCTTGTCAATTGAAAACTTCGATATTTATGCAAATCAAGATGGCTTTCACCCATTAGGGAAAAGTACCCAAATATGGTGTTTCCCGGAATTACTTTGTGGTAATCTAGCAAGATTCCGACCCAAATCTCTAAAACTGGTGCTTCCTGGAATTACCTTGCCGCAATCTCGAGCATCCGAAAAAGAAATCATTTAGTAGATAATAATATAAAAACAAAACAAAATAAAAAAAAGTAGGGTAAGTCGGATATAAAATGTTTATGACAGTTGCAAATCATAACAGAAATTTTGCACTAGAGTTTCTGAGGAAAAAAGTTTTAATGTGGAAATTGATGACTCAAATTATTGAATCATTTCTATCCAGTACCATACACAGTCCATTCCAAGTACGATTCTGGCAGTCTCTTAGGGTATTAAAAGGGAGCGTTGTTATGACCGTTTGACCAATTGAAGCTTTATTGTGCGCAAACCAGACGATTCAGTTTGTTTACAAAGCTCCTTCTTATATTTGAACGGACTATAGATAACTGATGCCAATATTAGAAGGCTCGAAGTTAATTTTCATGATGAAAACAGCATATTCATGTTCGACTGTGTTTTCGCAACTGAGTATCTGGGAAATGTTGTTTATTTTATTCCTTGTCAAACACTTTTGTAACGTAGAATTTAATGGCGTCAGTGGTTTTTCCAAAAAACTTACATATCACAAGATACACTGCGCAAAAAAATTAACGCACATTCTGAAAATCTCAATTTTAAAGAAAGTTAACTCTACATTGACTTGATAACTTATTTTTTATGTTCTCTCGGGAAGGTTTTGAAAGAAACAAGACACATTAAAGGCAAGAAAAATTCAGGATTTCACCGAATCTTATGTGAAAGAAGAGAAATGAACAATTTTCAAAATACTGAAATGCTGATAGGTAAGTAATTTAATACTTGGTATTTCCACACATTGCGTTAATTACAGCTCGGCAACGACGGTTCATACTCGAAATGAGTGATCTTAAAATATTCTGATCTCTCCGAGTTGGATTCCTAAGTCATTAAGAGTAGCTGGATAATTTTCTGAACTTCTCAGCCTTCTATTGAGGTTGTGCCAAACCTGCTCAATCGGATTGAGATCTGGACTTCTTGCTGGCCATTCCATTCGAGATACTTCAACCTCTTCAAGGTACTCCTGAACGATGCGCGCACGATGGGGTCTGGCATTATCGTCCATAAAAATGAAATTTTCACCAATGTATGGGGCAAATGGCACTACATGCTCTTCAAGAATGTTCCTTATATACTTATCAGCATTCATAGCTCCATTATCGACGACCACTAGGTCTGTGCGAGCAGTCAAAGATATTCCACCCTATACCATAATCGAAATTGCACTAAGCATATCTTTCATGTGGACGTCTGTATACAAGGGAACGTCGATCACAATGGAAGAGGCAGAATCTAGACTCATCTGTGAAGAGAACTCTTTCCCAATCGGCCTCTTCCCAATGGATATGCTCTCTCGCAAAATCCAAACGCGCCCTTCGATGGGCTGGGGTGAGAGCTGGGCCTCTTGCCGCGACACGAGGCCTTGAATCATATTCTCTGAGGCGATTTCTTATTGTCCGAGTGCTAATTTGCACCTCATGAGTTGTGTATGTCCACCCTTCTTCTCGCAAAACTACCGCTTGGGCACATTCCTCTTGGGTCAAATTGCGTGTTTCGCGTTGCATAGCGATCGAGTGTAGAAAATCAAACGAAAGAAAAACTATTGATCACTAGAATTGATCGAGAAAAACTGATTTTAGAATGGAGTCAATACATTCAAAATCTGATAATATCATCCTTTTTTATTCCTGCTGGGAGAAAACATTTGTATTGAAGAAAAACATTGAAAGAGGATAACATATGCATGCATAATTCTGATAATAGTATATTATTTCATTAGGAGGAGAAGTGTCACTTTTCGTGGCGAGCTTGAGTTTATCCGCCGAACGGAGTGAGGCGGATAATTGAAAGCGAGCCACGAAAAGTCACTTCTTCTCCGAATGAAATATGCTATTTTATTTCCAAACGTTTTCAAATTCATGAAAATTGTACATTTATATTGTAAGTTTATCAAATAAAAATGACGTTTGAATTGGAAGTTTTCGTATTCTATGCATATATGTTCATATTGCTCATGGTAACCAAGTAATCTTTTTCGTAGCAACACTTTTCCTGCCGCCGGAGGGAAAAGTAAATATTTCTCCGCCTAGGCGGAGAAATAGAACTTTTCGATGATCCTGTCAGTCGAGAACTGACGTTGTTATCGTACGTTTGGAAATAAAAATAATTATCATTGAGAACACCTTCAGTTGTAGAATAAATTTGAGATTTCCATTAGGTGCGTTAATTTTTTTGCGCAGTGTAATTATAGAAAATACTAGTTGTTATACCACAATTCCTTTAGGTTAGGTAGAGGGTTGAAAATTTAGGGTTGTATGTATTTTTGTGTGCCGTATCATAAAAAAATTAAAATAACAAATTTTGTCCGAAAAAATTGAAAACAAAAAGTTAGGGGTGGGCCAACCTTAACATTTAGGGGGATGAAAAATAGATGTTCAATTTCACGAAAATCGGTCTAGCCGTTTCGGAGGAGTTCGGCCACAAACTGCAGACAGGAGAATTTTATATAAAAAGAAGATTTCGCGCCGAGGGAGGGGGGGCAAGTTTCGAATGGGATGGTGTAAAATATTTGGAGTGAAATGGCATCATTATTTTGTATCAGAAACAATACCTTTTTGTCATTTTGAAGAGAACAACCTTAATATTTCAGTAAAGCTTAAAATTCCAATTTTAAAAATGTGTCGTACTTGATATACTGAAATCTTCTTCGGCCATATTTCTATATATGGTTGCTCCCTGGGGATGTCATGAATGTTTTCTCGAGAAAAATTGAAGTTCATTCGATTCTGTTCCGAGATACGGCCGTAGTAAAAGTGGGTAATTCTCAACTTCAACGCCCTGTATCTCAAAAACCGGATACAGGGCATCTCAAAAACTGGTCATAGGATTGAGTTTGGGCCGAGGACACTTTTGATCAGTAGCTCGAGTACTACATTATACCAAAATTTTAGAAAATTTGACGGAACGCCATTCGCCATAGAAAAAGTGCGGGGTCCTTTCCTCGAGTATTATCATTGAAATGGAGACGAACAAAATTATAATGTTTTTTGAAGTTGATGGCAAAATATCAAGTTTTATATATTTTTGGAATGGTAACTTCAAGTTTTATTGAAATATTGAAAAAATTTTAGTGTCAGAGCCCTATTTTAAAAAAATATATTGTTCTATGAATAAATATTGATAAGCATTTTTTTAGCAAAATACACCGACACAATTGAATGCTAAATAAGAAAGTGACGCGGAAATGTTTTTACAGAAAGGCTAAATTTTTGGAACGATGGGAACGATTGGACCGATGGGACATCGACATCCATTTTTGTTCATCGAGTATATAAATGGGAATTTACATTTAAATGTGTCCTATTTGACTCACTCCGTAATCTTGGTTGGTAATTTTTCATAGATCCCCCTGAAAAATTGCATAGATCCACTAGTGGATAGGTATCAATTCAATAATAAATGTTTAATGTTATAATGTTTTATTCGAAAGAAATTTTCGACAAAATATCACAGTAAATTCATCGCAAGCGTGATGAAGATTAAAATAAAAAAATCACAATATTATATACAACTCAATATTCTTTTTATACAACTGAATATACATTTTGTACAATTTTAGACATATTCTTTCAATATCACTATATTACTATTATTTAGAACTAGATTTGTATTTGACCTTTTTTCTTAATCTATCAATATGAAAGTATGATTTATATTAATTGTTGATTACGTCTTTATGTTTTGAAGTACTTTTTCGGTTAGCCAGATTCATTTTCTTACATTTAATCAAAGGTGACGAACTATAAACAAAACAATAATAGACCACTATAATGAAACTTACGAGTAAAACCAATTACATTACTTGGCAGATTTGAATCGATAAATATTAAATGAAACAATTGGAGAAGCTATGAAAACTATGATCGGCAAGGTGTCCAAATCGATTCAAAAAAGGAAAGGAAAATGTGGAAATAGATAAAATTCAGAAATAAAAATTTCCCATTCGAATTATCTCAAAATTTCCAAGTCAGAAATTGCAAGAAAATCTAGAATTTTTCGAATGGGAATGTCAGGTAGTCTTCCCAGAGTTATCTGTTTCAAATTATCCGCACCAACAGAGTATAGATTTTGGACCTTTCTACCCTTTTGAAATTTGTAGCTCAGATCTTCTCCATAAATCGGAAAATGACTGAGGTTGAAATTTGCAACATCCAGCCTTACTGATTCATTGTTCAAGCAGATCGCGATCTGTCTTGAACTCTTCGTGAGGAGTTTCCAATAATTTAGAGTAGTGTTGTTTATTTTTTTGGATTTCAATGAGGAAATCTCTTCGCAAAATGCCTCTAAATATAATGAAACCCCCTCACGTTTCATCAAATGGTGAACAAACTCCATATTTATGCCAACACCCTCAGACACTTTCAAAGCTACAAATTTCAAAACAGACCTACTAAGTCGCCTACCTTGGTACATACATTGCAAAAGAAATGGTGACTTTTCACAAGATATGTCCAATGATGCACCATTTCTCAGGAGCTGGAGGGTCGCTGGATCCGCACCATACAGTATAGACGACTCGAGAACGCTGCGACCGTACATATCTTTAGATTCCAAATAGAACCCATGGTCAAGAAACGCTTTCCGGGTTACATCAATTCCCTGGCGGTTTCCACGTAGCAAACGAAGTAAAGGTGTGCAACTACAGTCATCTTTGGCGTTTACGTCTGCTCCCAATTCAAAGAATTTTAAAACCGTTTTTTCAGCATCACCGAAATAACAAGCTTTATGGAATGGAGTCTCATTTATCACATTGTTTCTGCTCAACATATTTCCACCATTTTTCACCAACAGATGGACCATATTTGGTCGATGCAGGAAGGCAGCAATATGCAGGGGAGTCTCACCTTGATAATCCTGGAAGTTGGGATCAGCACCCATTCTCAGAAGCTTTTCCGCAGTTTTGTAGAAATTTTTGTCGACAGCCATATGTAGAACGCTTTCTCTTCGTACTCCCAATGGAGCATTTATTTCGACCATAAAATTGATCATCATATTGATCAGCTTCTTGTCTGCAAATGAGAATTAAAATGTTGAGATTATCAGCCCAAATTCACAATTTTCAATCTTTGGAATCAAACTTAAGGGGGAATTCATTATTTCTCAGGAATTTCATGTTTTGCGATTCCAGAAGAATCAGAAAATAGAACTCAAAGTTCAATGTATTCGAACAAAATAATAATAATATCGCCAAGGGACAAAATTTCGGGACAATCGTAGCAATAATTCAGTTTTACAAACTTCTGTCTCAGTGTTTGAGGGCTTCGTATAGTTGTCCTCAAGTTTTATATATACAGAGTGTCCCACTAGTTTTGCAGCGGACGATATACGCGTAACGGTCTGAGTTTGGCAAAATTTGTTGATGCAGACTTGATATACTCCAAGCAGAGCACACCATAAAAATATTTTCGAATATATCGGGTGGCCCACAAAAAAGGAATAGAGGGTGACTTTGTTTTTTCAAATGGGACACTCTATATTCAATAATGTTTTTCAATTCTCTGAAACTTCTTGCATGCTTTCGTATACTTTTCACATATTTTTATTCGACAGTTTTCGAAATATTGGCCATTTTGACAAAAAAATTATACAAATGATACTTGTAGAGGCTATCTTATCCGATTATATTACACGAACCCTTGCACATAGGTACCAATAACAGCTTCATATGGATTGAAAAAAAAAAGACTTAAAAGTATCCTAGCCAGCTATAATACAGCATCTCCAGCTTATGGAGTGTCCACAAAAAGACTATAAACATGAGGAATTTCAATCGATTATTCTTCATTTTTTCAAATATAATTTTTTTCATGATTGTAATCACCATTCATTTTACTTCATTTTTTGTCGAATGCATGATATGCATATTTTTAACAGAATAGGATTTTTGAGAGCTTTTTCGAAAAGTTTCCCTAAAATTCACATATGCCTTCGAATTTAAATAGCAGATTTGGCTTTTCTGTGGTTATTGAGCACTGTAAAATTATTCCACTCAGAATTAGCATCATCGAAGCTTCAATTCATATTATAGCGAAATGAGGAACTAGAAAGTTTTGATGTATATCTACTCAAAAATGTGATGAAATCAGTTACTAAAGACAGAAATTTGCTTTCTGTACCCATTTTTCAAAATACAGTTTTGATAATTCTCTATGTTTCTACTCGAAAAGTCGTTGTTTGCGAAAATTTCAAACGAGCTTCAAGCTTGGGAGCTTGAAGATCTTCGTGCGTGCTTGTGAAACTTATGAACATCATTTTATCGAAGAAAGTTGTATAAGGATCCTAAAGTTTCGAAACTCGTTTTTTTGTAGCATTCATAATCTCTAAAAAAGCCTATTCTGTTAAAGAAATTCATATCATGCATTTGACAAAAAATGAAGTAAAATGAATGGTGATTACAATGATGAAAAAAATTATATGCATTGCATTGGAAAAATGAAGATGCTTTATTATAGGTGGCTAGGATACTTTGAAGACTTTTTTTTTCAATCCATATAAAGCTGTTATGTGGTTCGTGAAATATAATTGGATAACATAGCCTCTACAAGTATCATTTTTTTGTCAAAATATCCAATATTTCGAAAAATGTATGAATAAAGAAACAGAAAAGAATAGTCGTAAATCCTTCAAACTATTGTTAGATTACAAAGAATATGATTTTAAGGAGGTATGAGTATATAAATCACCGGATATGCTAAAAATATATAAAAGCCAGGTTACTGCGTACTTGCTCAAATTCGTGGACAGGTACCTTAAACTGCCCAACTCCTCATCTTCTAATGGCATGATGCTAATGAATTTCGGAATGTATGGATTTCTTAAGGATTCGATAGCATCATGTTTTTCAATTAAAATAAATGGCACGAAAAAAATTGGTACTTTCTGATTGTTATCGTTTATGTCACAATCCAAATGAGCCCTCATTGATTATCATTTGAACTTTTTATTGAACTGAAACACATGAGATTCCATGGACAAACTCATCCACGTCATTTTGGGAACCAGATAGCGTTGGGAAATCTTCTGGAAGTAACGAATGTTCAGAAATGTGACAGAAGGCAAATAATAGAGCAATAAAATAAAATTAGGATCAAATGGAAATAAAACGACAATAAGGAATACATAACAATATTCTAAGAAATAGGAATGTTAGAAGTAAAATAGAATCGCCCCTTTTTTGACAATGACTATGGAGTTTTATGTTAGAATAGTCAACAACGAAGAACATTCAGAAGAGAAAATACAACAGTTTCATAGAAAAATTTGAATAGAGTTGGGCATCTTTCATTGTTATTCTTATTTCTCATGCCAGCTTATTTCGAGTATGAATGCTATTGTGGGAATGTGAAAGCTCAAATTTCTTAATTTATTTCAGCACTATCTTTCTTTTGTTATTTAATTCGTTTACCTGCTGCTTAAAATCTCTTTGAGTCACATTAAAATCAGATTTTGTATCTTTTATCTCCAAAAATGTACCTACTTTAATGACTTTTTGAAGGTGAAGTTAACTTTAGACAGATAAGGGTCGAGCCACACAGCTTAGCATGGTTTATTGTGGTACGAGGTGAAGTTAATCCTATTTTACTTTATGGAGTTATAAATAGTTTCACACAGATATTCCTCTTAAACCGAAAAATAATAAAAGGTAGTGAAAGATTTTATGCCTACTCAAAGTAACTTTGAATCAACAATACACCATTAGTCAGATATTATTATTTATTAGAATTTTAAAAATATGCGTTTTCGGTATTATCGAAAAGTTTTATTCTGAAATGAAAATTCTTACAGAAGAATACTAAATGCATATTTTTGAGCATTGTGTTCACGAATATCGAAGCAAAAATGTCTTGTTGTTCATGAGTTATAAACCGCAAAGTGCATTTAGTTGTTACAGAATATGAGTTTTTCCATAAAAATTGACTCAACGAATTATAATAATAGAGGAACATCAACAGGTTGACGTGAGGCTGAATGAACTATAAAATCAATTTCTCAAAAATAAAATCATATAGTATATTATTCAACACTCTTCCTTAAATGAAAACAATAAGGCACATTTTAATTTCATAATATTTCCATTTCATTACCCCAAATCGACACTCAAAAATAAACTGGATATTTGAATTAGTTATCAAGGAATTAATTCCCTAGCTTTTTCGGGCTTGGAAATAGAGAAGGCTATGAATTTTGCAAAGATTTTCGCTAATCGATTCTAAAGATTCATTCTTTTAGATATAGAAAGTATAAAAAATAATTATTACTCACTTTCACTGTCGAACGAATCTCCTATTATGGAACTGTGTTGTCCCTGCGAAGGATCGGCACCATATTTCAAAAGAAATTTAATCCTTTCCTCGATCTCGGTAGTATTCAACATGTCTTTCACCGGTAATTTATCGCACAAACTCATCACAAGAAGTTCCAGTGTGGTCCTTCCATCTTCGTCTTCGCAGTCGATGAAAAATCTACCGGATTCCACCATACACTTAAGCGATTCGAAGCTGCCAAACCTGGCCACTTCATGAAGTGAAGAATAGTCAATTTTAGTTGACGTCGAAGATTTACGAGAATACACCATTATGGAAGATATTTCAGGTACACAAACTTCTTGAACTTCTCACTGAAGATGTTTACAACTCAACAGATACTATAATTGTGACCAAAAAGTCGTTGACTAATGCGAATTGACCGGATGCATCACAGAGTAAGTTACAGAGAAATACCTGCTCTTCCTCTTTCTTTCAATTGGCACTTGTTGTTTTCATTAGCCAGCACTTTGAATCTATGAATGAACAAAATAATAAAACAGCATTCTTATTCGATATTTTATTATCAGCCCAATCGATCGTTGTCTCTACATCAATGGAAATGATTAAAAATTGCAAGAAAATCATTAACTTTTCGGTGTAACTTGAATTGAATTGATTGTCACCTATATGAAGTTATTTTAATACATTGTTTTTTTAACAAACTTTGTACATGTGATGTATAATTATAGTTTCAACTTTAACGCCTGAAAAGACAGATAAAATAACTTACGAAACAAAATTATATGGTATAGAATATATATGGTTTTTCAAAACTCATATCCCAAAACATTCTCTATTTTGTTAAATCTTTAATATTTTTTTAACCCGCGAGAATTGTGAAATCAATGTGTGATTCTTTCTTTTTAGAGCATAGTATGTTCTCATCTCGGTTCAATAATCTCCCATCTATTTGTTGTCGTGTTGTTCCATTCAAATTGTGTAGTAATATCAACCTACCTTGTTTCACTAACCAGCTCCTGCGCCAGGTGGCAACAACTACGTATATTCAGATACGAACGCAAGTTTGAGGATAGGTTGATAATCGAAATTTCAGAAATAATGCGACAGCTGTCAGAAAAACATCCGTAGCATTCCTATGTCTTTCTCATTTTTATTCGAGAATAAGGGCAATCAATATGCAAAAAACTATGCTGCAGATAGAAGCTGCTATACTCTGTTCAAATGTAAGAAGGAGCAATACAACATGTTTGGCGCAGCGGTAGGGGGGCCTTCGTATAGTTTCTTTCCGTCCATAGTCAAATCGAGGAGATTTCACACAATCATTCAGTTTATTTATCCATGTCTCATCCAGGTAATAATTTGTTTGCCTTGTTTCCTTGATGAGCGGATTTTCTTCAATTAATCTCTTCTCCACACAATTATTTCATCCCTATCTATCAGTAGACTATCACGACCACGTTTTTTGAACTTGAATTCCATTTTTTTCAATAATTTATAGAACGTTGTTCTTTTGAAATTTGGCAAACTGTCGTCATCATTCACGATTTCTAGTACCTACTTTAGAAATCGTTGGGATTTTATTCCGAAAAAAAAAAACCGTGGACAATTCTTCTGATGAGGTTCATATCGAAATCGTCAACCGAATCGATTATTTTTAACGACTGGGCTCTCCTTTTAGGTGGCGTCAATGTTTTATTCTCATATGAGAATTCTGAATACAGCTGAATCACTCACCCCTGATGATTTTGAAGCCATTCCTACTAAGTCTCTTTTCGATAAATCAGGATATTTTTCCAATTCTCTTCGAGAAATGTTCAAAATTATCTCTTTCTCTTCACTAGAGAAATGCGACCTTTTGGACCTTTCTCGTGGTGGTCCCCACATATCATCCTCAGATGCAGTATCGGTTTCCGAATTCGACATTGTTCTATAAACACTATATACACAATACACTTTTCACAACAAAATCTATAAACACTTTGAACAGCTAGACCCTCACAGTAGTTCTAGTCGAGTCTTTTGAAAACTTCGATATTCATGCAAATCAAGATGGCTTTAACCCATTGAGGGAAACGACCCAAATCTGGTGTTTCCCGGAATTACCTTGTCGGAATCTTGAGCAGCCGACGAAGAGTTTCGTACAAAAAAATATAAAATTTTGGACCGAAACTAAATATATTTCGGATATTACAAGTAAATGACAATTATAAATTTGAACAGAGATCTTTTACGAGTCTTGTCAATTGAAAACTTCGATATTTATGCAAATCAAGATGGCTTTCACCCATTAGGGAAAAGGACCCAAATATGGTGTTTCCCGGAAACACTTTGTGGTAATCTAGCAAGATTCCGACCCAAATCTCTAAAACTGGTGCTTCCTGGAATTACCTTGCCGCAATCTCGAGCATCCGAAAAAGAAATCATTTAGTAGATAATAATATAAAAACAAAACAAAATAAAAAAAAGTAGGGTAAGTCGGATATAAAATGTTTATGACAGTTGCAAATCATAACAGAAATTTTGCACTAGAGTTTCTGAGGAAAAAAGTTTTAATGTGGAAATTGATGACTAAAATTATTGAATCATTTCTATCCAGTACCATACACAGTCCATTCCAAGTACGATTCTGGCAGTCTATTAGGGTATTAAAAGGGAGCGTTGTTATGACCGTTTGACCAATTGAAGCTTTATTGTGCGCAAACCAGACGATTCAGTTTGTTTACAAAGCTCCTTCTTATATTTGAACGGACTATAGATAACTGATGCCGTTATTAGACGGCTCGAAGTTAATTTTCATGATGAAAACAGCATATTCATGTTCGACTGTGTTTTCGCAACTGAGTATCTGGGAAATGTTGTTTATTTTATTCCTTGTCAAACGAATTTTCCTCAAACACTTTTGTAACGTAGAATTTAATGGCGTCAGTGGTTTTTCCAAAAAACTTACATATCACAAGATACACTGCGCAAAAAAATTAACGCACATTCTGAAAATCTCAATTTTAAAGAAAGTTAACTCTACATTGACTTGATAACTTATTTTTATGTTCTCTCGGGAAGGTTTTGAAAGAAACAAGACACATTAAATGCAAGAAAAATTCAGGATTTCACCGAATCTTATGTGAAAGAAGAGAAATGAACAATTTTCAAAATACTGAAATGCTGATAAGTGATTTAATACTTGGTATTTCCACACATTGCGTTAATTACAGCTCGGCAACGACGGTTCATACTCGAAATGAGGGATCTTAAAATATTCTGATCTAGGTAATCCTTCCCAGATTTCTCTGAGTTGGATTCCTAAGTCATTAAGAGTAGCTGGATAATTTTCTGAACTTCTCAGCCTTCTATTGAGGTTGTGCCAAACCTGCTCAATCGGATTGAGATCTGGACTTCTTGCTGGCCATTCCATTCGAGATACTTCAACCTCTTCAAGGTACTCCTGAACGATGAGCACACGATGGGGTCTGGCATTATCGTCCATAAAAATGAAATTTTCACCAATGTATGGGGCAAATGGCACTACATGCTCTTCAAGAATGTTCCTTACATACTTATCAGCATTCATAGCTCCATTATCGACGACCACTAGGTCTGTGCGAGCAGTCAAAGATATTCCACCCTATACCATAATCGAAATTGCACTGAGCATATCTTTCATGTGGACGTCTGTATACAAGGGAACGTCGATCACAATGGAAGAGGCAGAATCTAGACTCATCTGTGAAGGGAACTCTTTCCCAATCGGCCTCTTCCCAATGGATATGCTCTCTCGCAAAATCCAAACGCGCCCTTCGATGGGCTGGGGTGAGAGCTGGGCCTCTTGCCGCGACACGAGGCCTTGAATCATATTCTCTGAGGCGATTTCTTATTGTCCGAGTGCTAATTTGCACCTCATGAGTTTGCTCAAGCTGATTTTGAAGGAGACGAGCGGTTGCAAACCGTTGTCTCAACGAAGAAACTCTCAAGTAACGTTCTTGAATGGCAGTTGTTACCTGTGGTCTATCTACCCTGTCCTGGTCTTCGGACATTCATACCTGTCTCCCTGAATCGCTGCAACATTCTGGACACACTTGTATGGGAAACTCCAAACCTTTCTGCAATTCTTGTGTATGTCCACCCTTCTTCTCGCAAAACTACCGCTTTGGCACATTCCTCTTGGGTCAAATTGCGTGTTTCGCGTTGCATAGCGATCGAGTGTAGAAAATCAAACGAAAGAAAAACTATTGATCACTAGAATTGATCGAGAACAACTGATTTTAGAATGGAGCCAATAAATTCAAAATCTGATAATATCATCCTTTTTTATTGCTGCTGGGAGAAAACATCTGTATTGAAGAAAAACATTGAAAGAGGATAACATATGCATGCATAATTCTGATAAAAATAATTATCATTGAGAACACCTTCAGTTGTAGAATAAATTTGAGATTTCCATTAGGTGCGTTAATTTTTTTGCGCAGTGTAATTATAAAAAATACTAGTTGTTATACCACAATTCCTTTAGGTTAGGCAGAGGGTTGAAAATTTAGGGTTGTATGTATTTTTGTGTGCCGTATCATAAAAAAATTAAAATAACAAATTTTGTCCGAAAAAATTGAAAACAAAAAGTTAGGGGTGGGCCAACCTTAACATTTAGGGGGATGAAAAATAGATGTTCAATTTCACGAAAATCGGTCTAGCCGTTTCGGAGGAGTTCGGCCACAAACTGCAGACAGGAGAATTTTATATAAAAAGAAGATTTCGCGCCGAGGGAGGGGGGCAAGTTTCGAATGGGATGGTGTAAAATATTTGGAGTGAAATGGCATCATTATTTTGTATCGGAAACAATACCTTTTTGTCATTTTGAAGAGAACAACCTTAATATTTCAGTAAAGCTTAAAATTCCAATTTTAAAAATGTGTCGTACTTGATATACTGAAATCTTCTTCGGCCATATTTCTATATATGGTTGCTCCCTGGGGATGTCATGAAAGTTTTCTCGAGAAAAATTGAAGTTCATTCGATTCTGTTCCGAGATACGGCCGTAGTAAAAGTGGGTAATTCTCAACTTCAACGCCCTGTATCTCAAAAACTGGTCATAGGATTGAGTTTGGGCCGAGGACACTTTTGATCAGTAGCTCGAGTACTACATTATACCAAAATTTTAGAAAATTTGACGGAACGCCATTCGCCATAGAAAAAGTGCGGGGTCCTTTCCTCGAGTATTATCATTGAAATGGAGACGAACAAAATTATAATGTTTTTTGAAGTTGATGGCAAAATATCAAGTTTTATATATTTTTGGAATGGTAACTTCAAGTTTTATTGAAATATTGAAAAAATTTTAGTGTCAGAGCCCTATTTTAAAAAAAAATATTGTTCTATGAATAAATATTGATAAGCATTTTTTTAGCAAAATACACCGACACAATTGAATGCTAAATAAGAAAGTGACGCGGAAATGTTTTTACAGAAAGGCTAAATTTTTGGAACGATGGGAACGATTGGACCGATGGGACATCGACATCCATTTTTGTTCATCGAGTATATAAATGGGAATTTACATTTAAATGTGTCCTATTTGACTCACTCCGTAATCTTGGTTGGTAATTTTTCATAGATCCCCCTGAAAAATTGCATAGATCCACTAGTGGATAGGTATCAATTCAATAATAAATGTTTAATGTTATAATGTTTTATTCGAAAGAAATTTTCGACAAAATATCACAGTAAATTCATCGCAAGCGTGATGAAGATTAAAATAAAAAAATCACAATATTATATACAACTCAATATTCTTTTTATACAACTGAATATACATTTTGTACAATTTTAGACATATTCTTTCAATATCACTATATTACTATTATTTAGAACTAGATTTGTATTTGACCTTTTTTCTTAATCTATCAATATGAAAGTATGATTTATATTAATTGTTGATTACGTCTTTATGTTTTGAAGTACTTTTTCGGTTAGCCAGATTCATTTTCTCACATTTAATCAAAGGTGACGAACTATAAACAAAACAATAATAGACCACTATAATGAAACTCACGAGTAAAAGCAATTACATTACTTGGCAGATTTGAATCGATAAATATTAAATGAAACAATTGGAGAAGCTATGAAAACTATGATCGGCAAGGTGTCCCAAACGATTCAAAAAAGGAAAGGAAAATGTGGAAATAGATAAAATTCAGAAATAAAAATTTCCCATTCGAATTATCTCAAAATTTCCAAGTCAGAAATTGCAAGAAAATCTAGAATTTTTCGAATGGGAATGTCAGGTAGTCTTCCCAGAGTTATCTGTTTCAAATTATCCGCACCAACAGAGTATAGATTTTGGACCTTTCTACCCTTTTGAAATTTGTAGCTCAGATCTTCTCCATAAATCGGAAAATGACTGAGGTTGAAATTTGCAACATCCAGCCTTACTGATTCATTTTTCAAGCAGATCGCGATCTGTCTTGAACTCTTCGTGAGGAGTTTCCAATAATTTAGAGTAGTGTTGTTTATTTTTTTGGATTTCAATGAGGAAATCTCTTCGCAACATGCCTCTAAATATAATGAAACCCCCTCACGTTTCATCAAATGGTGAACAAACTCCATATTTATGCCAACACCCTCAGACACTTTCAAAGCTACAAATTTCAAAACAGACCTACTAAGTCGCCTACCTTGGTACATACATTGCAAAAGAAATGGTGACTTTTCACAAGATATGTCCAATGATGCACCATTTCTCAGGAGCTGGAGGGTCGCTGGATCCGCACCATACAGTATAGACGACTCGAGAACGCTGCGACCGTACATATCTTTAGATTCCAAATAGAACCCATGGTCAAGAAACGCTTCCACCAATTTCCGGGTTACATCAATTCCCTGGCGGTTTCCACGTAGCAAACGAAGTAAAGGTGTGCAACTACAGTCATCTTTGGCGTTTACGTCTGCTCCCAATTCAAAGAATTTTAAAACCGTTTTTTCAGCATCACCGAAATAACAAGCTTTATGGAATGGAGTCTCATTTATCACATTGTTTCTGCTCAACATATTTCCACCATTTTTCACCAACAGATGGACCATATTTGGTCGATGCAGGAAGGCAGCAATATGCAGGGGAGTCTCACCTTGATAATCCTGGAAGTTGGGATCAGCACCCATTCTCAGAAGCTTTTCCGCAGTTTTGTAGAAATTTTTGTCGACAGCCATATGTAGAACGCTTTCTCTTCGTACTCCCAATGGAGCATTTATTTCGACCATAAAATTGATCATCATATTGATCAGCTTCTTGTCTGCAAATGAGAATTAAAATGTTGAGATTATCAGCCCAAATTCACAATTTTCAATCTTTGGAATCAAACTTAAGGGGAAATTCATTATTTCTCAGGAATTTCATGTTTTGCGATTCCAGAAGAATCAGAAAATAGATCTCAAAGTTCAATGTATTCAAACAAAATAATAATAATATCGCCAAGGGACAAAATTTCGGGACAATCGTAGCAATAATTCAGTTTTACAAACTTCTGTCTCAGTGTTTGAGGGCTTCGTATAGTTGTCCTCAAGTTTTATATATACAGAGTGTCCCACTAGTTTTGCAGCGGACGATATACGCGTAACGGTCTGAGTTTGGCAAAATTTGTTGATGCAGACTTGATATACTCCAAGCAGAGCACACCATAAAAATATTTTCGAATATATCGGGTGGCCCACAAAAAAGGAATAGAGGGTGACTTTGTTTTTTCAAATGGGACACTCTATATTCAATAATGTTTTTCAATTCTCTGAAACTTCTTGCATGCTTTCGTATACTTTTCACATATTTTTATTCGACAGTTTTCGAAATATTGGCCATTTTGACAAAAAAATTATACAAATGATACTTGTAGAGGCTATCTTATCCGATTATATTTCACGAACCCTTGCACATGGGTACCAATAACAGCTTCATATGGATTGAAAAAAAAAGACTTAAAAGTATCCTAGCCAGCTATAATAAAGCATCTCCAGCTTATGGAGTGTCCACAAAAAGACTATAAACATGAGGAATTTCAATCGATTATTCTTCATTTTTTCAAATATAATTTTTTTCATGATTGTAATCACCATTCATTTTACTTCATTTTTTGTCGAATGCATGATATGCATATTTTTAACAGAATAGGATTTTTAAGAGCTTTTTCGAAAAGTTTCCCTAAAATTCACATATGCCTTCGAATTTAAATAGCAGATTTGGCTTTTCTGTGGTTATTGAGCACTGTAATATTATTCCACTCAGAATTAGCATCATCGAAGCTTCAATTCATATTATAGCGAAATGAGGAACTAGAAAGTTTTGATGTATATCTACTCAAAAATGTGATGAAATCAGTTACTAAAGACAGAAATTTGCTTTCTGTACCCATTTTTCAAAATACAGTTTTGATAATTCTCTATGTTTCTACTCGAAAAGTCGTTGTTTGCGAAAATTTCAAACGAGCTTCAAGCTTGGGAGCTTGAAGATCTTCGTGCGTGCTTGTGAAACTTATGAACATCATTTTATCGAAGAAAGTTGTATAAGGATCCTAAAGTTTCGAAACTCGTTTTTTTGTAGCATTCATAATCTCTAAAAAAGCCTATTCTGTTAAAGAAATTCATATCATGCATTTGACAAAAAATGAAGTAAAATGAATGGTGATTACAATGATGAAAAAAATTATATGCATTGCATTGGAAAAATGAAGATGCTTTATTATAGCTGGCTAGGATACTTTGAAGACTTTTTTTTTCAATCCATATAAAGCTGTTATGTGGTTCGTGAAATATAATTGGATAACATAGCCTCTACAAGTATCATTTTTTTGTCAAAATATCCAATATTTCGAAAAATGTATGAATAAAGAAACAGAAAAGAATAGTCGTAAATCCTTCAAACTATTGTTAGATTACAAAGAATATGATTTTAAGGAGGTATGAGTATATAAATCACCGGATATGCTAAAAATATATAGAAGCCAGGTTACTGCGTACTTGCTCAAATCGTGGACAGGTACCTTAAACTGCCCAACTCCTCATCTTCTAATGGCATGATGCTAATGAATTTCGGAATCTATGGATTTCTTAAGGATTCGTTAGCATCATGTTTTTCAATTAAAATAAATGGCACGAAAAAAATTGGTACTTTCTGATTGTTATCGTTTATGTCACAATCCAAATGAGCCCTCATTGATTATTATTTGAACTTTTTATTGAACTGAAACACATGAGATTCCATGGACAAACTCATCCACGTCATTTTGGGAACCAGATAGCGTTGGGAAATCTTCTGGAAGTAACGAATGTTCAGAAATGTGACAGAAAGCAAATAATAGAGCAATAAAATAAAATTAGGATCAAATGGAAATAAAACGACAATAAGGAATACATAACAATATTCTAAGAAATAGGAATGTTAGAAGTAAAATAGAATCGCCCCTTTTTTGACAATGACTATGGAGTTTTATGTTAGAATAGTCAACAACGAAGAACATTCAGAAGAGAAAATACAACAGTTTCATAGAAAAATTTGAATAGAGTTGGGCATCTTTCATTGTTATTCTTATTTCTCATGCCAGCTTATTTCGAGTATGAATGCTATTGTGGGAATGTGAAAGCTCAAATTTCTTAATTTATTTCAGCACTATCTTTCTTTTGTTATTTAATTCGTTTACCTGCTGCTTAAAATCTCTTTGAGTCACATTAAAATCAGATTTTGTATCTTTTATCTCCAAAAATGTACCTACTTTAATGACTTTTTGAAGGTGAAGTTAACTTTAGACAGATAAGGGTCGAGCCACACAGCTTAGCATGGTTTATTGTGGTACGAGGTGAAGTTAATCCTATTTTACTTTATGGAGTTATAAATAGTTTCACACAGATATTCCTCTTAAACCGAAAAATAATAAAAGGTAGTGAAAGATTTTATGCCTACTCAAAGTAACTTTGAATCAACAATACACCATTAGTCAGATATTATTATTTATTAGAATTTTAAAAATATGCGTTTTCGGTATTATCGAAAAGTTTTATTCTGAAATGAAAATTCTTACAGAAGAATACTAAATGCATATTTTTGAGCATTGTGTTCACGAATATCGAAGCAAAAATGTCTTGTTGTTCATGAGTTATAAACCGCAAAGTGCATTTAGTTGTTACAGAATATGAGTTTTTCCATAAAAATTGACTCAACGAATTATAATAATAGAGGAACATCAACAGGTTGACGTGAGGCTGAATGAACTATAAAATCAATTTCTCAAAAATAAAATCATATAGTATATTATTCAACACTCTTCCTTAAATGAAAACAATAAGGCACATTTTAATTTCATAATATTTCCATTTCATTACCCCAAATCGACACTCAAAAATAAACTGGATATTTGAATTAGTTATCAAGGAATTAATTCCCTAGCTTTTTCGGGCTTGGAAATAGAGAAGGCTATGAATTTTGCAAAGATTTTCGCTAATCGATTCTAAAGATTCATTCTTTTAGATATAGAAAGTATAAAAAATAATTATTACTCACTTTCACTGTCGAACGAATCTCCTATTATGGAACTGTGTTGTCCCTGCGAAGGATCGGCACCATATTTCAAAAGAAATTTAATCCTTTCCTCGATCTCGGTAGTATTCAACATGTCTTTCACCGGTAATTTATCGCACAAACTCATCACAAGAAGTTCCAGTGTGGTCCTTCCATCTTCGTCTTCGCAGTCGATGAAAAATCTACCGGATTCCACCATACACTTAAGCGATTCGAAGCTGCCAAACCTGGCCACTTCATGAAGTGAAGAATAGTCAATTTTAGTTGACGTCGAAGATTTACGAGAATACACCATTATGGAAGATATTTCAGGTACACAAACTTCTTGAACTTCTCACTGAAGATGTTTACAACTCAACAGATACTATAATTGTGACCAAAAAGTCGTTGACTAATGCGAATTGACCGGATGCATCACAGAGTAAGTTACAGAGAAATACCTGCTCTTCCTCTTTCTTTCAATTGGCACTTGTTGTTTTCATTAGCCAGCACTTTGAATCTATGAATGAACAAAATAATAAAACAGCATTCTTATTCGATATTTTATTATCAGCCCAATCGATCGTTGTCTCTACATCAATGGAAATGATTAAAAATTGCAAGAAAATCATTAACTTTTCGGTGTAACTTGAATTGAATTGATTGTCACCTATATGAAGTTATTTTAATACATTGTTTTTTTAACAAACTTTGTACATGTGATGTATAATTATAGTTTCAACTTTAACGCCTGAAAAGACAGATAAAATAACTTACGAAACAAAATTATATGGTATAGAATATATATGGTTTTTCAAAACTCATATCCCAAAACATTCTCTATTTTGTTAAATCTTTAATATTTTTTTAACCCGCGAGAATTGTGAAATCAATGTGTGATTCTTTCTTTTTAGAGCATAGTATGTTCTCATCTCGGTTCAATAATCTCCCATCTATTTGTTGTCGTGTTGTTCCATTCAAATTGTGTAGTAATATCAACCTACCTTGTTTCACTAACCAGCTCCTGCGCCAGGTGGCAACAACTACGTATATTCAGATACGAACGCAAGTTTGAGGATAGGTTGATAATCGAAATTTCAGAAATAATGCGACAGCTGTCAGAAAAACATCCGTAGCATTCCTATGTCTTTCTCATTTTTATTCGAGAATAAGGGCAATCAATATGCAAAAAACTATGCTGCAGATAGAAGCTGTTATACTCTGTTCAAATGTAAGAAGGAGCAATACAACATGTTTGGCGCAGCGGTAGGGGGGCCTTCGTATAGTTTCTTTCCGTCCATAGTCAAATCGAGGAGATTTCACACAATCATTCAGTTTATTTATCCATGTCTCATCCAGGTAATAAATTTGTTTGCCTTGTTTCCTTGATGAGCGGATTTTCTTCAATTAATCTCTTCTCCACACAATTATTTCATCCCTATCTATCAGTAGACTATCACGACCACGTTTTTTGAACTTGAATTCCATTTTTTTCAATAATTTATAGAACGTTGTTCTTTTGAAATTTGGCAAACTGTCGTCATCATTCACGATTTCTAGTACCTACTTTAGAAATCGTTGGGATTTTATTCCGAAAAAAAAAACCGTGGACAATTCTTCTGATGAGGTTCATATCGAAATCGTCAACCAAATCGATTATTTTTAACGACTGGGCTCTCCTTTTAGGTGGCGTCAATGTTTTATTCTCATATGAGAATTCTGAATACAGCTGAATCACTCACCCCTGATGATTTTGAAGCCATTCCTACTAAGTCTCTTTTCGATAAATCAGGATATTTTTCCAATTCTCTTCGAGAAATGTTCAAAATTATCTCTTTCTCTTCACTAGAGAAATGCGACCTTTTGGACCTTTCTCGTGGTGGTCCCCACATATCATCCTCAGATGCAGTATCGGTTTCCGAATTCGACATTGTTCTATAAACACTATATACACAATACACTTTTCACAACAAAATCTATAAACACTTTGAACAGCTAGACCCTCACAGTAGTTCTAGTCTAGTCTTTTGAAAACTTCGATATTCATGCAAATCAAGATGGCTTTAACCCATTGAGGGAAACGACCCAAATCTGGTGTTTCCCGGAATTACCTTGTCGGAATCTTGAGCAGCCGACGAAGAGTTTCGTACAAAAAAATATAAAATTTTGGACCGAAACTAAATATATTTCGGATATTACAAGTAAATGACAATTATAAATTTGAACAGAGATCTTTTACGAGTCTTGTCAATTGAAAACTTCGATATTTATGCAAATCAAGATGGCTTTCACCCATTAGGGAAAAGGACCCAAATATGGTGTTTCCCGGAAACACTTCGTGGTAATCTAGCAAGATTCCGACCCAAATCTCTAAAACTGGTGCTTCCTGGAATTACCTTGCCGCAATCTCGAGCATCCGAAAAAGAAATCATTTAGTAGATAATAATATAAAAACAAAACAAAATAAAAAAAAGTAGGGTAAGTCGGATATAAAATGTTTATGACAGTTGCAAATCATAACAGAAATTTTGCACTAGAGTTTCTGAGGAAAAAAGTTTTAATGTGGAAATTGATGACTCAAATTATTGAATCATTTCTATCCAGTACCATACACAGTCCATTCCAAGTACGATTCTGGCAGTCTCTTAGGGTATTAAAAGGGAGCGTTGTTATGACCGTTTGACCAATTGAAGCTTTATTGTGCGCAAACCAGACGATTCAGTTTGTTTACAAAGCTCCTTCTTATATTTGAACGGACTATAGATAACTGATGCCGTTATTAGACGGCTCGAAGTTAATTTTCATGATGAAAACAGCATATTCATGTTTGACTGTGTTTTCGCAACTGAGTATCTGGGAAATGTTGTTTATTTTATTCCTTGTCAAACGAATTTTCCTCAAACACTTTTGTAACGTAGAATTTAATGGCGTCAGTGGTTTTTCCAAAAAACTTACATATCACAAGATACACTGCGCAAAAAAATTAACGCACATTCTGAAAATCTCAATTTTAAAGAAAGTTAACTCTACGTTGACTTGATAACTTATTTTTATGTTCTCTCGGGAAGGTTTTGAAAGAAACAAGACACATTAAATGCAAGAAAAATTCAGGATTTCACCGAATCTTATGTGAAAGAAGAGAAATGAACAATTTTCAAAATACTGAAATGCTGATAAGTGATTTAATACTTGGTATTTCCACACATTGCGTTAATTACAGCTCGGCAACGACGGTTCATACTCGAAATGAGTGATCTTAAAATATTCTGATCTAGGTAATCCTTCCCAGATTTCTCTGAGTTGGATTCCTAAGTCATTAAGAGTAGCTGGATAATTTTCTGAACTTCTCAGCCTTCTATTGAGGTTGTGCCAAACCTGCTCAATCGGATTGAGATCTGGACTTCTTGCTGGCCATTCCATTCGAGATACTTCAACCTCTTCAAGGTACTCCTGAACGATGCGCACACGATGGGGTCTGGCATTATCGTCCATAAAAATGAAATTTTCACCAATGTATGGGGCAAATGGCACTACATGCTCTTCAAGAATGTTCCTTACATACTTATCAGCATTCATAGCTCCATTATCGACGACCACTAGGTCTGTGCGAGCAGTCAAAGATATTCCACCCTATACCATAATCGAAATTGCACTGAGCATATCTTTCATGTGGACGTCTGAATACAAGGGAACGTCGATCACAATGGAAGAGGCAGAATCTAGACTCATCTGTGAAGGGAACTCTTTCCCAATCGGCCTCTTCCCAATGGATATGCTCTCTCGCAAAATCCAAACGCGCCCTTCGATGGGCTGGGGTGAGAGCTGGGCCTCTTGCCGCGACACGAGGCCTTGAATCATATTCTCTGAGGCGATTTCTTATTGTCCGAGTGCTAATTTGCACCTCATGAGTTTGCTCAAGCTGATTTTGAAGGAGACGAGCGGTTGCAAACCGTTGTCTCAACGAAGAAACTCTCAAGTAACGTTCTTGAATGGCAGTTGTTACCTGTGGTCTATCTACCCTGTCCTGGTCTTCGGACATTCATACCTGTCTCCCTGAATCGCTGCAACATTCTGGACACACTTGTATGGGAAACTCCAAACCTTTCTGCAATTCTTGTGTATGTCCACCCTTCTTCTCGCAAAACTACCGCTTTGGCACATTCCTCTTGGGTCAAATTGCGTGTTTCGCGTTGCATAGCGATCGAGTGTAGAAAATCAAACGAAAGAAAAACTATTGATCACTAGAATTGATCGAGAACAACTGATTTTAGAATGGAGCCAATAAATTCAAAATCTGATAATATCATCCTTTTTTATTGCTGCTGGGAGAAAACATCTGTATTGAAGAAAAACATTGAAAGAGGATAACATATGCATGCATAATTCTGATAAAAATAATTATCATTGAGAACACCTTCAGTTGTAGAATAAATTTGAGATTTCCATTAGGTGCGTTAATTTTTTTGCGCAGTGTAATTATAGAAAATACTAGTTGTTATACCACAATTCCTTTAGGTTAGGTAGAGGGTTGAAAATTTAGGGTTGTATGTATTTTTGTGTGCCGTATCATAAAAAAATTAAAATAACAAATTTTGTCCGAAAAAATTGAAAACAAAAAGTTAGGGGTGGGCCAACCTTAACATTTAGGGGGATGAAAAATAGATGTTCAATTTCACGAAAATCGGTCTAGCCGTTTCGGAGGAGTTCGGCCACAAACTGCAGACAGGAGAATTTTATATAAAAAGAAGATTTCGCGCCGAGGGAGGGGGGGCAAGTTTCGAATGGGATGGTGTAAAATATTTGGAGTGAAATGGCATCATTATTTTGTATCGGAAACAATACCTTTTTGTCATTTTGAAGAGAACAACCTTAATATTTCAGTAAAGCTTAAAATTCCAATTTTAAAAATGTGTCGTCGTACTTGATATACTGAAATCTTCTTCGGCCATATTTCTATATATGGTTGCTCCCTAGGGATGTCATGAAAGTTTTCTCGAGAAAAATTGAAGTTCATTCGATTCTGTTCCGAGATACGGCCGTAGTAAAAGTGGGTAATTCTCAACTTCAACGCCCTGTATCTCAAAAACCGGTCATAGGATTGAGTTTGGGCCGAGGACACTTTTGATCAGTAGCTCGAGTACTACATTATACCAAAATTTTAGAAAATTTGACGCCATAGAAAAAGTGCGGGGTCCTTTCCTCGAGTATTATCATTGAAATGGAGACGAACAAAATTATAATGTTTTTTTAAGTTGATGGCAAAATATCAAGTTTTATATATTTTTGGAATGGTAACTTCAAGTTTTATTGAAATATTGAAAAAAATTTAGTGTCAGAGCCCTATTTTAAAAAAATTATTGTTCTATGAATAAATATTGATAAGCATTTATTTAGCAAAATACACCGACACAATTGAATGCTAAATAAGAAAGTGACGCGGTAATGTTTTTACAGAAAGGCTAAATTTTTGGAACGATGGGAACGATTGGACCGATGGGACATCGACATCCATTTTTGTTCATCGAGTATATAAATGGGAATTTACATTTAAATGTGTCCTATTTGACTCACTCCGTAATCTTGGTTGGTAATTTTTCATAGATCCCCCTGAAAAACTGCATAGATCCACTAGTGGATAGGTATCAATTCAATAATAAAAGTTTAATGTTATAATGTTTTATTCGAAAGAAATTTTCGACAAAATATCACAGTAAATTCATCGCAAGTGTGATGAAGATTAAAATAAAAAAATCACAATATTATATACAACTCAATATTCTTTTTATACAACTGAATATACATTTTTAGACATTTTAGACATTTTAGACATATTCTTTCAATATCACTATATTACCATCATTTAGAACTAGATTTGTATTTGACCTTTTTTCTTAATCTATCAATATGAAAGTATGATTTATATTAATTGTTGATTACGTCTTTATGTTTTGAAGTACTTTTTCGGTTAGCCAGATTCATTTTCTTACATTTAATCAAAGGTGACGAACTATAAACAAAACAATAATGGACCACTATAATGAAACTTACGAGTAAAACCAATTACATTACTTGACAGATTTGAATCGATTAATATTAAATGAAACAATTGGAGAAGCTATGAAAACCATGATCGGCAAGGTGTCCCAAACGATTCAAAAAAGGAAAGGAAAATGTGGAAATAGATAAAATTCAGAAATAAAAATTTCCCATTCGAATTATCTCAAAATTTCCAAGTCAGAAATTGCAAGAAAATCTAGAATTTTTCGAATGGGAATGTCAGGTAGTCTTCCCAGAGTTATCTGTTTCAAATTATCTGCACCAACAGAGTATAGATTTTGGACCTTTCTACCCTTTTGAAATTTGTAGCTCAGATCTTCTCCATAAATCGGAAAATGACTGAGGTTGAAATTTGCAACATCCAGCCTTACTGATTCATTGTTCAAGCAGATCGCGATCTGTCTTGAACTCTTCGTGAGGAGTTTCCAATAATTTAGAGTAGTGTTGTTTATTTTTTTGGATTTCAATGAGGAAATCTCTTCGCAACATGCCTCTAAATATAATGAAACCCCCTCACGTTTCATCAAATGGTGAACAAACTCCATATTTATGCCAACACCCTCAGACACTTTCAAAGCTACAAATTTCAAAACAGACCTACTAAGTCGCCTACCTTGGTACATACATTGCAAAAGAAATGGTGACTTTTCACAAGATATGTCCAATAATGCACCATTTCTCAGGAGCTGGAGGGTCGCTGGATCCGCACCATACAGTATAGACGACTCGAGAACGCTGCGACCGTACATATCTTTAGATTCCAAATAGAACCCATGGTCAAGAAACGCTTCCACCAATTTCCGGGTTACATCAATTCCCTGGCGGTTTCCACGTAGCAAACGAAGTAAAGGTGTGCAACTACAGTCATCTTTGGCGTTTACGTCTGCTCCCAATTCAAAGAATTTTAAAACCGTTTTTTCAGCATCACCGAAATAACAAGCTTTATGGAATGGAGTCTCATTCATCACATTGTTTCTGCTCAACATATTTCCACCATTTTTCACCAACAGATGGACCATATTTGGTCGATGCAGGAAGGCAGCAATATGCAGGGGAGTCTCACCTTGATAATCCTGGAAGTTGGGATCAGCACCCATTCTCAGAAGCTTTTCCGCAGTTTTGTAGAAATTTTTGTCGACAGCCATATGTAGAACGCTTTCTCTTCGTACTCCCAATGGAGCATTTATTTCGACCATAAAATTGATCATCATATTGATCAGCTTCTTGTCTGCAAATGAGAATTAAAATGTTGAGATTATCAGCCCAAATTCACAATTTTCAATCTTTGGAATCAAACTTAAGGGGAAATTCATTATTTCTCAGGAATTTCATGTTTTGCGATTCCAGAAGAATCAGAAAATAGATCTCAAAGTTCAATGTATTCAAACAAAATAATAATAATATCGCCAAGGGACAAAATTTCGGGACAATCGTAGCAATAATTCAGTTTTACGAACTTCTGTCTCAGTGTTTGAGGGCTTCGTATAGTTGTCCTCAAGTTTTATATATACAGAGTGTCCCACTAGTTTCGCAGCGGACGATATACGCGTAACGGTCTGAGTTTGGCAAAATTTGTTGATGCAGACTTGATATACTTCAAGCAGAGCACACCATAAAAATATTTTCGAATATATCGGGTGGCCCACAAAAAGGAATAGAGGGTGACTTTGTTTTTTCAAATGGGACACTCTATATTCAATAATGTTTTTCAATTCTCTGAAACTTCTTGCATGCTTTCGTATACTTTTCACATATTTTTATTCGACAGTTTTCGAAATATTGGCCATTTTGACAAAAAAATTATACAAATGATACTTGTAGAGGCTATCTTATCCGATTATATTTCACGAACCTTCGCACATGGGTACCAATAACAGCTTCATATGGATTGAAAAAAAAAAGACTTAAAAGTATCCTAGCCAGCTATAATAAAGCATCTCCAGCTTATGGAGTGTCCACAAAAAGACTATAAACATGAGGAATTTCAATCGATTATTCTTCATTTTTTCAAATATAATTTTTTTCATGATTGTAATCACCATTCATTTTACTTCATTTTTTGTCGAATGCATGATATGCATATTTTTAAAAGAATAGGATTTTTAAGAGCTTTTTCGAAAAGTTTCCCTAAAATTCACATATGCCTACGAATTTAAATAGCAGATTTGGCTTTTCTGTGGTTATTGAGCACTGTAAAATTATTCCACTCAGAATTCGCATCATCGAAGCTTCAATTCATATTATAGCGAAATGAGGAACTAGAAAGTTTTGATGTATATCTACTCAAAAATGTGATGAAATCAGTTACTAAAGACAGAAATTTGCTTTCTGTACCCATTTTTCAAAATACAGTTTTGATAATTCTCTATGTTTCTACTCGAAAAGTCGTTGTTTGCGAAAATTTCAAACGAGCTTCAAGCTTGGGAGCTTGAAGATCTTCGTGCGTGCTTGTGAAACTTATGAACATCATTTTTTCGAAGAAAGTTGTATAAGGATCCTAAAGTTTCGAAACTCGTTTTTTTGTAGCACTCATAATCTCTAAAAAAGCCTATTCTGTTAAAGAAATTCATATCATGCATTTGACAAAAAATGAAGTAAAATGAATGGTGATTACAATGATGAAAAAAATTATATGCATTGCATTGGAAAAATGAAGATGCTTTATTATAGCTGGCTAGGATACTTTGAAGACTTTTTTTTCAATCCATATAAAGCTGTTATGTGGTTCGTGAAATATAATTGGATAACATAGCCTCTACAAGTATCATTTTTTTGTCAAAATATCCAATATTTCGAAAAATGTATGAATAAAGAAACAGAAAAGAATAGTCGTAAATCCTTCAAACTATTGTTAGATTACAAAGAATATGATTTTAAGGAGGTATGAGTATATAAATCACCGGATATGCTAAAAATATTTAAAAGCCAGGTTTCTGCGTACTTGCTCAAATTCGTGGACAGGTACCTTAAACTGCCCAACTCCTCATCTTCTAATGGCATGATGCTAATGAATTTCGGAATGTATGGATTTCTTAAGGATTCGTTAGCATCATGTTTTTCAATTAAAATAAGTGGCACGAAAAAAATTGGTACTTTCTGATTGTTATCGTTTATGTCACAATCCAAATGAGCCCTCATTGATTATCATTTGAACTTTTTATTGAACTGAAACACATGAGATTCCATGGACAAACTCATCCACGTCATTTTGGGAACCAGATAGCGTTGGGAAATCTTCTGGAAGTAACGAATGTTCAGAAATGTGACAGAAAGCAAATAATAGAGCAATAAAATAAAATTAGGATCAACTGGAAATAAAACGACAATAAGGAATACATAACAATATTCTAAGAAATAGGAATGTTAGAAGTAAAATAGAATCGCCCCTTTTTTGACAATGACTATGGAGTTTTATGTTAGAATAATCAACAACGAAGAACATTCAGAAGAGAAAATACAACAGTTTCATAGAAAAATTTGAATAGCGTTGGGCATCTTTCATTGTTATTCTTATTTCTCATGCCAGCTTATTTCGAGTATGAATGCTATTGTGGGAATGTGAAAGCTCAAATTTCTTAATTTATTTCAGCACTATCTTTCTTTTGTTATTTAATTCGTTTACCTGCTGCTTAAAATCTCTTTGAGTCACATTAAAATCAGATTTTGTATCTTTTATCTCCAAAAATGTACCTACTTAAATGACTTTTTGAAGGTGAAGTTAACTTTAGACAGATAAGGGTCGAGCCACACAGCTTAGCATGGTTTATTGCGGTACGAGGTGAAGTTAATCCTATTTTACTTTATGGAGTCATAAATAGTTTCACACAGAAATTCCTCTTAAACCGAAAAATAGTAAAAGGTAGTGAAAGATTTTATGCCTACTCAAAGTAACTTTGAAACAACAATACACCATTAGTCAGATATTATTATTTATTAGAATTTTAAAAATATGCGTTTTTGGTATTATCGAAAAGTTTTATTTTGAAATGAAAATTCTTACAGAAGAATACTAAATGCATATTTTTGAGCATTGTGTTCACGAATATCGAAGCAAAAATGTCTTGTTGTTCATGAGTTATAAACCGCAAAGTGCATTTAGTTGTTACAGAATATGAGTTTTTCCATAAAAATTGACTCAACGAATTATAATAATAGAGGAACATCAACAGGTTGACGTGAGGCTGAATGAACTATAAAATCAATTTCTCAAAAATAAAATCATATAGTATATTTTTCAAC
The DNA here is from genome assembly GCA_951802165.1 of Adalia decempunctata. Classification (NCBI taxonomy): domain Eukaryota; kingdom Metazoa; phylum Arthropoda; class Insecta; order Coleoptera; family Coccinellidae; genus Adalia; species Adalia decempunctata. The sequence goes on from OX637695.1 coordinate 75,813,104, forward strand.
ACTTAAACAACAATTAAATGAAAACAATAAGGCACATTTTAATTTCATAATATTTCCATTTCATTACCCCAAATCGACACTCAAAAATAAACTGGATATTTGAATTAGTTATCAAGGAATTAATTCCCTAGCTTTTTCGGGCTTGGAAATAGAGAAGGCTATGAATTTTGCAAAGATTTTCGCTAATCGATTCTAAAGATTCATTCTTTTAGATATAGAAAGTATAAAAAATAATTATTACTCACTTTCACTGTCGAACGAATCTCCTATTATGGAACTGTGTTGTCCCTGCGAAGGATCGGCACCATATTTCAAAAGAAATTTAATCCTTTCCTCGATCTCGGTAGTATTCAACATGTCTTTCACCGGTAATTTATCGCACAAACTCATCACAAGAAGTTCCAGTGTGGTCCTTCCATCTTCGTCTTCGCAGTCGATGAAAAATCTACCGGATTCCACCATACACTTAAGCGATTCGAAGCTGCCAAACCTGGCCACTTCATGAAGTGAAGAATAGTCAATTTTAGTTGACGTCGAAGATTTACGAGAATACACCATTATGGTAGATATTTGAGGTACACAAACTTCTTGAACTTCTCACTGAAGATGTTTACAACTCAACAGATACTATAATTGTGACCAAAAAGTCGTTGACTAATGCGAATTGACCGGATGCATCACAGAGTAAGTTACAGAGAAATACCTGCTCTTCCTCTTTCTTTCAATTGGCACTTGTTGTTTTCATTAGCCAGCACTTTGAATCTATGAATGAACAAAATAATAAAACAGCATTCTTATTCGATATTTTATTATCAGCCCAATCGATCGTTGTCTCTACATCAATGGAAATGATTAAAAATTGCAAGAAAATCATTAACTTTTCGGTGTAACTTGAATTGAATTGATTGTCACCTATATGAAGTTATTTTAATACATTGTTTTTTTAACAAACTTTGTACATGTGATGTATAATTATAGCTTCAACTTTAACGCCTGAAAAGACAGATAAAATAACTTACGAAACATCGCTCAAAATTATATGGTATAGAATATTAATGGTTTTTCAAAACTCATATCCCAAAACATTCTCTATTTTGTTAAATCTTTAATATTTTTTTACCCCGAGAGAATTGTGAAATCAATGTGTGATTCTTTCTTTTTAGAGCATAGTATGTTCTCATCTCGGTTCAATAATCTCCCATCTATTTGTTGTCGTGTTGTTCCATTCAAATTGTGTAGTAATATCAACCTACCTTGTTTCACTAACCAGCTCCTGCGCCAGGTGGCAACAACTACGTATATTCAGATACGAACGCAAGTTTGAGGATAGGTTGATAATCGAAATTTCAGAAATAATGCGACAGCTGTCAGAAAAACATCCGTAGCATTCCTATGTCTTTCTCATTTTTATTCGAGAATAAGGGCAATCAATATCCAAAAAACTATGCTGCAGATAGAAGCTGCTATACTCTGTTCAAATGTAAGCAGGAGCAATACAACATGTTTGGCGCAGCGGTAGGGCGGCCTTCGTATCATTTCTTTCCGTCCATAGTCAAATCGAGGAGATTTCACACAATCATTCAGTTTATTTATCCATGTCTCATCCAGGTAATAAATTTGTTTGCCTTGTTTCCTTGATGAGCGGATTTTCTTCAATTAATCTCTTCTCCACACAATTATTTCATCCCTATCTATCAGTAGACTATCACGACCACGTTTTTTGAACTTGAATTCCATTTTTTTCAATAATTTATAGAACGTTGTTCTTTTGAAATTTGGCAAACTGTCGTCATCATTCACGATTTCTAGTACCTACTTTAGAAATCGTTGGGATTTTATTCCGAAAAAAAAAAACCGTGGACAATTCTTCTGATGAGGTTCATATCGAAATCGTCAACCGAATCGATTATTTTTAACGACTGGGCTCTCCTTTTAGGTGGCGTCAATGTTTTATTCTCATATGAGAATTCTGAATACAGCTGAATCACTCACCCCTGATGATTTTGAAGCCATTCCTACTAAGTCTCTTTTCGATAAATCAGGATATTTTTCCAATTCTCTTCGAGAAATGTTCAAAATTATCTCTTTCTCTTCACTAGAGAAATGCGACCTTTTGGACCTTTCTCGTGGTGGTCCCCACATATCATCCTCAGATGCAGTATCGGTTTCCGAATTCGACATTGTTCTATAAACACTATATACACAATACACTTTTCACAACAAAATCTATTAACACTTTGAACAGCTAGACCCTCACAGTAGTTCTAGTCGAGTCTTTTGAAAACTTCGATATTCATGCAAATCAAGATGGCTTTAACCCATTGAGGGAAACGACCCAAATCTGGTGTTTCCCGGAATTACCTTGTCGGAATCTTGAGCAGCCGACGAAGAGTTTCGTACAAAAAAATATAAAATTTTGGACCGAAACTAAATATATTTCGGATATTACAAGTAAATGACAATTATAAATTTGAACAGAGATCTTTTACGAGTCTTGTCAATTGAAAACTTCGATATTTATGCAAATCAAGATGGCTTTCACCCATTAGGGAAAAGGACCCAAATATGGTGTTTCCCGGAAACACTTTGTGGTAATCTAGCAAGATTCCGACCCAAATCTCTAAAACTGGTGCTTCCTGGAATTACCTTGCCGCAATCTCGAGCATCCGAAAAAGAAATCATTTAGTAGATAATAATATAAAAACAAAACAAAATAAAAAAAAGTAGGGTAAGTCGGATATAAAATGTTTATGACAGTTGCAAATCATAACAGAAATTTTGCACTAGAGTTTCTGAGGAAAAAAGTTTTAATGTGGAAATTGATGACTAAAATTATTGAATCATTTCTATCCAGTACCATACACAGTCCATTCCAAGTACGATTCTGGCAGTCTCTTAGAGTATTAAAAGGGAGCGTTGTTATGACCGTTTGACCAATTGAAGCTTTATTGTGCGCAAACCAGACGATTCAGTTTGTTTACAAAGCTCCTTCTTATATTTGAACGGACTATAGATAACTGATGCCGTTATTAGACGGCTCGAAGTTAATTTTCATGATGAAAACAGCATATTCATGTTTGACTGTGTTTTCGCAACTGAGTATCTGGGAAATGTTGTTTATTTTATTCCTTGTCAAACGAATTTTCCTCAAACACTTTTGTAACGTAGAATTTAATGGCGTCAGTGGTTTTTCCAAAAAACTTACATATCACAAGATACACTGCGCAAAAAAATTAACGCACATTCTGAAAATCTCAATTTTAAAGAAAGTTAACTCTACATTGACTTGATAACTTATTTTTATGTTCTCTCGGGAAGGTTTTGAAAGAAACAAGACACATTAAATGCAAGAAAAATTCAGGATTTCACCGAATCTTATGTGAAAGAAGAGAAATGAACAATTTTCAAAATACTGAAATGCTGATAAGTGATTTAATACTTGGTATTTCCACACATTGCGTTAATTACAGCTCGGCAACGACGGTTCATACTCGAAATGAGTGATCTTAAAATATTCTGATCTAGGTAATCCTTCCCAGATTTCTCTGAGTTGGATTCCTAAGTCATTAAGAGTAGCTGGATAATTTTCTGAACTTCTCAGCCTTCTATTGAGGTTGTGCCAAACCTGCTCAATCGGATTGAGATCTGGACTTCTTGCTGGCCATTCCATTCGAGATACTTCAACCTCTTCAAGGTACTCCTGAACGATGCGCACACGATGGGGTCTGGCATTATCGTCCATAAAAATGAAATTTTCACCAATGTATGGGGCAAATGGCACTACATACTCTTCAAGAATGTTCCTTACATACTTATCAGCATTCATAGCTCCATTATCGACGACCACTAGGTCTGTGCGAGCAGTCAAAGATATTCCACCCTATACCATAATCGAAATTGCACTGAGCATATCTTTCATGTGGACGTCTGTATACAAGGGAGCGTCGATCACAATGGAAGAGGCAGAATCTAGACTCATCTGTGAAGGGAACTCTTTCCCAATCGGCCTCTTCCCAATGGATATGCTCTCTCGCAAAATCCAAACGCGCCCTTCGATGGGCTGGGGTGAGAGCTGGGCCTCTTGCCGCGACACGAGGCCTTGAATCATATTCTCTGAGGCGATTTCTTATTGTCCGAGTGCTAATTTGCACCTCATGAGTTTGCTCAAGCTGATTTTGAAGGAGACGAGCGGTTGCAAACCGTTGTCTCAACGAAGAAACTCTCAAGTAACGTTCTTGAATGGCAGTTGTTACCTGTGGTCTATCTACCCTGTCCTGGTCTTCGGACATTCATACCTGTCTCCCTGAATCGCTGCAACATTCTGGACACACTTGTATGGGAAACTCCAAACCTTTCTGCAATTCTTGTGTATGTCCACCCTTCTTCTCGCAAAACTACCGCTTTGGCACATTCCTCTTGGGTCAAATTGCGTGTTTCGCGTTGCATAGCGATCGAGTGTAGAAAATCAAACGAAAGAAAAACTATTGATCACTAGAATTGATCGAGAACAACTGATTTTAGAATGGAGCCAACAAATTCAAAATCTGGTAATATCATCCTTTTTTATTGCTGCTGGGAGAAAACATCTGTATTGAAGAAAAACATTGAAAGAGGATAACATATGCATGCATAATTCTGATAAAAATAATTATCATTGAGAACACCTTCAGTTGTAGAATAAATTTGAGATTTCCATTAGGTGCGTTAATTTTTTTGCGCAGTGTAATTATAAAAAATACTGGTTGTTATACCACAATTCCTTTAGGTTAGGTAGAGGGTTGAAAATTTAGGGTTGTATGTATTTTTGTGTGCCGTATCATAAAAAAATTAAAATAACAAATTTTGTCCGAAAAAATTGAAAACAAAAAGTTAGGGGTGGGCCAACCTTAACATTTAGGGGGATGAAAAATAGATGTTCAATTTCACGAAAATCGGTCTAGCCGTTTCGGAGGAGTTCGGCCACAAACTGCAGACAGGAGAATTTTATATAAAAAGAAGATTTCGCGCCGAGGGAGGGGGGGCAAGTTTCGAATGGGATGGTGTAAAATATTTGGAGTGAAATGGCATCATTATTTTGTATCGGAAACAATACCTTTTTGTCATTTTGAAGAGAACAACCTTAATATTTCAGTAAAGCTTAAAATTCCAATTTTAAAAATGTGTCGTCGTACTTGATATACTGAAATCTTCTTCGGCCATATTTCTATATATGGTTGCTCCCTAGGGATGTCATGAAAGTTTTCTCGAGAAAAATTGAAGTTCATTCGATTCTGTTCCGAGATACGGCCGTAGTAAAAGTGGGTAATTCTCAACTTCAACGCCCTGATCTCAAAAACCGGTCATAGGATTGAGTTTGGGCCGAGGACACTTTTGATCAGTAGCTCGAGTACTACATTATACCAAAATTTTAGAAAATTTGACGGAACGCCATTCGCCATAGAAAAAGTGCGGGGTCCTTTCCTCGAGTATTATCATTGAAATGGAGACGAACAAAATTATAATGTTTTTTTAAGTTGATGGCAAAATATCAAGTTTTATATATTTTTGGAATGGTAACTTCAAGTTTTATTGAAATATTGAAAAAATTTTGGTGTCAGAGCCCTATTTTAAAAAAATTATTGTTCTATGAATAAATATTGATAAGCATTTATTTAGCAAAATACACCGACACAATTGAATGCTAAATAAGAAAGTGACGCGGTAATGTTTTTACAGAAAGGCTAAATTTTTGGAACGATGGGAACGATTGGACCGATGGGACATCGACATCCATTTTTGTTCATCGAGTATATAAATGGGAATTTACATTTAAATGTGTCCTATTTGACTCACTCCGTAATCTTGGTTGGTAATTTTTCATAGATCCCCCTGAAAAACTGCATAGATCCACTAGTGGATAGGTATCAATTCAATAATAAAAGTTAATAATGTTATAATGTTTTATTCGAAAGAAATTTTCGACAAAATATCACAGTAAATTCATCGCAAGTGTGATGAAGATTAAAATAAAAAAATCAGAATATTATATACAACTCAATATTCTTTTTATACAACTGAATATACATTTTGTACAATTTTAGACATATTCTTTCAATATCACTATATTACCATCATTTAGAACTAGATTTGTATTTGACCTTTTTTCTTAATCTATCAATATGAAAGTATGATTTATATTAATTGTTGATTACGTCTTTATGTTTTGAAGTACTTTTTCGGTTAGCCAGATTCATTTTCTTACATTTAATCAAAGGTGACGAACTATAAACAAAACAATAATGGACCACTATAATGAAACTTACGAGTAAAACCAATTACATTACTTGACAGATTTGAATCGATAAATATTAAATGAAACAATTGGAGAAGCTATGAAAACCATGATCGGCAAGGTGTCCCAAACGATTCAAAAAAGGAAAGGAAAATGTGGAAATAGATAAAATTCAGAAATAAAAATTTCCCATTCGAATTATCTCAAAATTTCCAAGTCAGAAATTGCAAGAAAATCTAGAATTTTTCGAATGGGAATGTCAGGTAGTCTTCCCAGAGTTATCTGTTTCAAATTATCTGCACCAACAGAGTATAGATTTTGGACCTTTCTACCCTTTTGAAATTTGTAGCTCAGATCTTCTCCATAAATCGGAAAATGACTGAGGTTGAAATTTGCAACATCCAGCCTTACTGATTCATTGTTCAAGCAGATCGCGATCTGTCTTGAACTCTTCGTGAGGAGTTTCCAATAATTTAGAGTAGTGTTGTTTATTTTTTTGGATTTCAATGAGGAAATCTCTTCGCAACATGCCTCTAAATATAATGAAACCCCCTCACGTTTCATCAAATGGTGAACAAACTCCATATTTATGCCAACACCCTCAGACACTTTCAAAGCTACAAATTTCAAAACAGACCTACTAAGTCGCCTACCTTGGTACATACATTGCAAAAGAAATGGTGACTTTTCACAAGATATGTCCAATAATGCACCATTTCTCAGGAGCTGGAGGGTCGCTGGATCCGCACCATACAGTATAGACGACTCGAGAACGCTGCGACCGTACATATCTTTAGATTCCAAATAGAACCCATGGTCAAGAAACGCTTCCACCAATTTCCGGGTTACATCAATTCCCTGGCGGTTTCCACGTAGCAAACGAAGTAAAGGTGTGCAACTACAGTCATCTTTGGCGTTTACGTCTGCTCCCAATTCAAAGAATTTTAAAACCGTTTTTTCAGCATCACCGAAATAACAAGCTTTATGGAATGGAGTCTCATTTATCACATTGTTTCTGCTCAACATATTTCCACCATTTTTCACCAACAGATGGACCATATTTGGTCGGAGCAGGAAGGCAGCAATATGCAGGGGAGTCTCACCTTGATAATCCTGGAAGTTGGGATCAGCACCCATTCTCAGAAGCTTTTCCGCAGTTTTGTAGAAATTTTTGTCGACAGCCATATGTAGAACGCTTTCTCTTCGTACTCCCAATGGAGCATTTATTTCGACCATAAAATTGATCATCATATTGATCAGCTTCTTGTCTGCAAATGAGAATTAAAATGTTGAGATTATCAGCCCAAATTCACAATTTTCAATCTTTGGAATCAAACTTAAGGGGAAATTCATTATTTCTCAGGAATTTCATGTTTTGCGATTCCAGAAGAATCAGAAAATAGATCTCAAAGTTCAATGTATTCAAACAAAATAATAATAATATCGCCAAGGGACAAAATTTCGGGACAATCGTAGCAATAATTCAGTTTTACAAACTTCTGTCTCAGTGTTTGAGGGCTTCGTATAGTTGTCCTCAAGTTTTATATATACAGAGTGTCCCACTAGTTTCGCAGCGGACGATATACGCGTAACGGTCTGAGTTTGGCAAAATTGGTTGATGCAGACTTGATATACTTCAAGCAGAGCACACCATAAAAATATTTTCGAATATATCGGGTGGCCCACAAAAAAGGAATAGAGGGTGACTTTGTTTTTTCAAATGGGACACTCTATATTCAATAATGTTTTTCAATTCTCTGAAACTTCTTGCATGCTTTCGTATACTTTTAACATATTTTTATTCGACAGTTTTCGAAATATTGGCCATTTTGACAAAAAAATTATACAAATGATTCTTGTAGAGGCTATCTTATCCGATTATATTTCACGAACCCTTGCACATGGGTACCAATAACAGCTTCATATGGATTGAAAAAAAAAAGACTTAAAAGTATCCTAGCCAGCTATAATAAAGCATCTCCAGCTTATGGAGTGTCCACAAAAAGACTATAAACATGAGGAATTTCAATCGATTATTCTTCATTTTTTCAAATATAATTTTTTTCATGATTGTAATCACCATTCATTTTACTTCATTTTTTGTCGAATGCATGATATGCATATTTTTAAAAGAATAGGATTTTTAAGAGCTTTTTCGAAAAGTTTCCCTAAAATTCACATATGCCTACGAATTTAAATAGCAGATTTGGCTTTTCTGTGGTTATTGAGCACTGTAAAATTATTCCACTCAGAATTAGCATCATCGAAGCTTCAATTCATATTATAGCGAAATGAGGAACTAGAAAGTTTTGATGTATATCTACTCAAAAATGTGATGAAATCAGTTACTAAAGACAGAAATTTGCTTTCTGTACCCATTTTTCAAAATACAGTTTTGATAATTCTCTATGTTTCTACTCGAAAAGTCGTTGTTTGCGAAAATTTCAAACGAGCTTCAAGCTTGGGAGCTTGAAGATCTTCGTGCGTGCTTGTGAAACTTATGAACATCATTTTTTCGAAGAAAGTTGTATAAGGATCCTAAAGTTTCGAAACTCGTTTTTTTGTAGCATTCATAATCTCTAAAAAAGCCTATTCTGTTAAAGAAATTCATATCATGCATTTGACAAAAAATGAAGTAAAATGAATGGTGATTACAATGATGAAAAAAATTATATGCATTGCATTGGAAAAATGAAGATGCTTTATTATAGCTGGCTAGGATACTTTGAAGACTTTTTTTTTCAATCCATATAAAGCTGTTATGTGGTTCGTGAAATATAATTGGATAACATAGCCTCTACCAGTTTAGTATAGTATAGAACTACAAGTATCATTTTTTTGTCAAAATATCCAATATTTCGAAAAATGTATGAATAAAGAAACAGAAAAGAATAGTCGTAAATCCTTCAAACTATTGTTAGATTACAAAGAATATGATTTTAAGGAGGTATGAGTATATAAATCACCGGATATGCTAAAAATATTTAAAAGCCAGGTTTCTGCGTACTTGCTCAAATTCGTGGACAGGTACCTTAAACTGCCCAACTCCTCATCTTCTAATGGCATGATGCTAATGAATTTCGGAATGTATGGATTTCTTAAGGATTCGTTAGCATCATGTTTTTCAATTAAAATAAGTGGCACGAAAAAAATTGGTACTTTCTGATTGTTATCGTTTATGTCACAATCCAAATGAGCCCTCATTGATTATCATTTGAACTTTTAATTGAACTGAAACACATGAGATTCCATGGACAAACTCATCCACGTCATTTTGGGAACCAGATAGCGTTGGGAAATCTTCTGGAAGTAACGAATGTTCAGAAATGTTACAGAAAGCAAATAATAGAGCAATAAAATAAAATTAGGATCAACTGGAAATAAAACGACAATAAGGAATACATAACAATATTCTAAGAAATAGGAATGTTAGAAGTAAAATAGAATCGCCCCTTTTTTGACAATGACTATGGAGTTTTATGTTAGAATAATCAACAACGAAGAACATTCAGAAGAGAAAATACAACAGTTTCATAGAAAAATTTGAATAGCGTTGGGCATCTTTCATTGTTATTCTTATTTCTCATGCCAGCTTATTTCGAGTATGAATGCTATTGTGGGAATGTGAAAGCTCAAATTTCTTAATTTATTTCAGCACTATCTTTCTTTTGTTATTTAATTCGTTTACCTGCTGCTTAAAATCTCTTTGAGTCACATTAAAATCAGATTTTGTATCTTTTATCTCCAAAAATGTACCTACTTAAATGACTTTTTGAAGGTGAAGTTAACTTTAGACAGATAAGGGTCGAGCCACACAGCTTAGCATGGTTTATTGCGGTACGAGGTGAAGTTAATCCTATTTTACTTTATGGAGTCATAAATAGTTTCACACAGAAATTCCTCTTAAACCGAAAAATAATAAAAGGTAGTGAAAGATTTTATGCCTACTCAAAGTAACTTTGAAACAACAATACACCATTAGTCAGATATTATTATTTATTAGAATTTTAAAAATATGCGTTTTTGGTATTATCGAAAAGTTTTATTTTGAAATGAAAATTCTTACAGAAGAATACTAAATGCATATTTTTGAGCATTGTGTTCACGAATATCGAAGCAAAAATGTCTTGTTGTTCATGAGTTATAAACCGCAAAGTGCATTTAGTTGTTACAGAATATGAGTTTTTCCATAAAAATTGACTCAACGAATTATTATAATAGAGGAACATCAACAGGTTGACGTGAGGCTGAATGAACTATAAAATCAATTTCTCAAAAATAAAATCATATAGTATATTATTCAACACTCTTCCTTAAATGAAAACAATAAGGCACATTTTAATTTCATAATATTTCCATTTCATTACCCCAAATCGACACTCAAAAATAAACTGGATATTTGATTTAGTTATCAAGGAATTAATTCCCTAGCTTTTTCGGGCTTGGAAATAGAGAAGGCTATGAATTTTGCAAAGATTTTCGCTAATCGATTCTAAAGATTCATTCTTTTAGATATAGAAAGTATAAAAAATAATTATTACTCACTTTCACTGTCGAACGAATCTCCTATTATGGAACTGTGTTGTCCCTGCGAAGGATCGGCACCATATTTCAAAAGAAATTTAATCCTTTCCTCGATCTCGGTAGTATTCAACATGTCTTTCACCGGTAATTTATCGCACAAACTCATCACAAGAAGTTCCAGTGTGGTCCTTCCATCTTCGTCTTCGCAGTCGATGAAAAATCTACCGGATTCCACCATACACTTAAGCGATTCGAAGCTGCCAAACCTGGCCACTTCATGAAGTGAAGAATAGTCAATTTTAGTTGACGTCGAAGATTTACGAGAATACACCATTATGGAAGATATTTCAGGTACACAAACTTCTTGAACTTCTCACTGAAGATGTTTACAACTCAACAGATACTATAATTGTGACCAAAAAGTCGTTGACTAATGCGAATTGACCGGATGCATCACAGAGTAAGTTACAGAGAAATACCTGCTCTTCCTCTTTCTTTCAATTGGCCCTTGTTGTTTTCATTAGCCAGCACTTTGAATCTATGAATGAACAAAATAATAAAACAGCATTCTTATTCGATATTTTATTATCAGCCCAATCGATCGTTGTCTCCACATCAATGGAAATGATTAAAAATTGCAAGAAAATCATTAACTTTTCGGTGTAACTTGAATTGAATTGATTGTCACCTATATGAAGTTATTTTAATACATTGTTTTTTTAACAAACTTTTACATGTGATGTATAATTATAGCTTCAACTTTAACGCCTGAAAAGACAGATAAAATAACTTACGAAACATCGCTCAAAATTATATGGTATAGAATATTAATGGTTTTTCAAAACTCATATCCCAAAACATTCTCTATTTTGTTAAATCTTTAATATTTTTTTACCCCGAGAGAATTGTGAAATCAATGTGTGATTCTTTCTTTTTAGAGCATAGTATGTTCTCATCTCGGTTCAATAATCTCCCATCTATTTGTTGTCGTGTTGTTCCATTCAAATTGTGTAGTAATATCAACCTACCTTGTTTCACTAACCAGCTCCTGCGCCAGTTGGCAACAACTACGTATATTCAGATACGAACGCAAGTTTGAGGATAGGTTGATAATCGAAATTTCAGAAATAATGCGACAGCTGTCAGAAAAACATCCGTAGCATTCCTATGTCTTTCTCATTTTTATTCGAGAATAAGGGCAATCAATATCCAAAAAACTATGCTGCAGATAGAAGCTGCTATACTCTGTTCAAATGTAAGCAGGAGCAATACAACATGTTTGGCGCAGCGGTAGGGGGGCCTTCGTATCGTTTCTTTCCGTCCAGAGTCAAATCGAGGAGATTTCACACAATCGTTCAGTTTATTTATCCATGTCTCATCCAGGTAATAAATTTGTTTGCCTTGTTTCCTTGATGAGCGGATTTTCTTCAATTAATCTCTTCTCCACACAATTATTTCATCCCTATCTATCAGTAGACTATCACGACCACGTTTTTTGAACTTGAATTCCATTTTTTTCAATAATTTATAGAACGTTGTTCTTTTGAAATTTGGCAAACTGTCGTCATCATTCACGATTTCTAGTACCTACTTTAGAAATCGTTGGGATTTTATTCCGAAAAAAAAAACCGTGGACAATTCTTCTGATGAGGTTCATATCGAAATCGTCAACCGAATCGATTATTTTTAACGACTGGGCTCTCCTTTTAGGTGGCGTCAATGTTTTATTCTCATATGAGAATTCTGAATACAGCTGAATCACTCACCCCTGATGATTTTGAAGCCATTCCTACTAAGTCTCTTTTCGATAAATCAGGATATTTTTCCAATTCTCTTCGAGAAATGTTCAAAATTATCTCTTTCTCTTCACTAGAGAAATGCGACCTTTTGGACCTTTCTCGTGGTGGTCCCCACATATCATCCTCAGATGCAGTATCGGTTTCCGAATTCGACATTGTTCTATAAACACTATATACACAATACACTTTTCACAACAAAATCTATAAACACTTTGAACAGCTAGACCCTCACAGTAGTTCTAGTCTAGTCTTTTGAAAACATCGATATTCATGCAAATCAAGATGGCTTTAACCCATTGAGGGAAACGACCCAAATCTGGTGTTTCCCGGAATTACCTTGTCGGAATCTTGAGCAGCCGACGGAGAGTTTCGTACAAAAAATATAAAATTTTGGACAGAAACTAAATATATTTCGGATATTACAAGTAAATGACAATTATAAATTTGAACAGAGATCTTTTACGAGTCTTGTCAATTGAAAACTTCGATATTTATGCAAATCAAGATGGCTTTCACCCATTAGGGAAAAGTACCCAAATATGGTGTTTCCCGGAATTACTTTGTGGTAATCTAGCAAGATTCCGACCCAAATCTCTAAAACTGGTGCTTCCTGGAATTACCTTGCCGCAATCTCGAGCATCCGAAAAAGAAATCATTTAGTAGATAATAATATAAAAACAAAACAAAATAAAAAAAAGTAGGGTAAGTCGGATATAAAATGTTTATGACAGTTGCAAATCATAACAGAAATTTTGCACTAGAGTTTCTGAGGAAAAAAGTTTTAATGTGGAAATTGATGACTCAAATTATTGAATCATTTCTATCCAGTACCATACACAGTCCATTCCAAGTACGATTCTGGCAGTCTCTTAGGGTATTAAAAGGGAGCGTTGTTATGACCGTTTGACCAATTGAAGCTTTATTGTGCGCAAACCAGACGATTCAGTTTGTTTACAAAGCTCCTTCTTATATTTGAACGGACTATAGATAACTGATGCCGTTATTAGACGGCTCGAAGTTAATTTTCATGATGAAAACAGCATATTCATGTTCGACTGTGTTTTCGCAACTGAGTATCTGGGAAATATTGTTTATTTTATTCCTTGTCAAACGAATTTTCCTCAAACACTTTTGTAACGTAGAATTTAATGGCGTCAGTGGTTTTTCCAAAAAACTTACATATCACAAGATACACTGCGCAAAAAAATTAACGCACATTCTGAAAATCTCAATTTTAAAGAAAGTTAACTCTACATTGACTTGATAACTTATTTTTTATGTTCTCTCGGGAAGGTTTTGAAAGAAACATGACACATTAAAGGCAAGAAAAATTCAGGATTTCACCGAATCTTATGTGAAAGAAGAGAAATGAACAATTTTCAAAATACTGAAATGCTGATAGGTAAGTAATTTAATACTTGGTATTTCCACACATTGCGTTAATTACAGCTCGGCAACGACGGTTCATACTCGAAATGAGTGATCTTAAAATATTCTGATCTCTCCGAGTTGGATTCCTAAGTCATTAAGAGTAGCTGGATAATTTTCTGAACTTCTCAGCCTTCTATTGAGGTTGTGCCAAACCTGCTCAATCGGATTGAGATCTGGACTTCTTGCTGGCCATTCCATTCGAGATACTTCAACCTCTTCAAGGTACTCCTGAACGATGCGCGCACGATGGGGTCTGGCATTATCGTCCATAAAAATGAAATTTTCACCAATGTATGGGGCAAATGGCACTACATGCTCTTCAAGAATGTTCCTTATATACTTATCAGCATTCATAGCTCCATTATCGACGACCACTAGGTCTGTGCGAGCAGTCAAAGATATTCCACCCTATACCATAATCGAAATTGCACTGAGCATATCTTTCATGTGGACGTCTGTATACAAGGGAACGTCGATCACAATGGAAGAGGCAGAATCTAGACTCATCTGTGAAGAGAACTCTTTCCCAATCGGCCTCTTCCCAATGGATATGCTCTCTCGCAAAATCCAAACGCGCCCTTCGATGGGCTGGGGTGAGAGCTGGGCCTCTTGCCGCGACACGAGGCCTTGAATCATATTCTCTGAGGCGATTTCTTATTGTCCGAGTGCTAATTTGCACCTCATGAGTTTGCTCAAGCTGATTTTGAAGGAGACGAGCGGTTGCAAACCGTTGTCTCAACGAAGAAACTCTCAAGTAACGTTCTTGAATGGCAGTTGTTACCTGTGGTCTATCTACCCTGTCCTGGTCTTCGGACATTCATACCTGTCTCCCTGAATCGCTGCAACATTCTGGACACACTTGTATGGGAAACTCCAAACCTTTCTGCAATTCTTGTGTATGTCCACCCTTCTTCTCGCAAAACTACCGCTTTGGCACATTCCTCTTGGGTCAAATTGCGTGTTTCGCGTTGCATAGCGATCGAGTGTAGAAAATCAAACGAAAGAAAAACTATTGATCACTAGAATTGATCGAGAACAACTGATTTTAGAATGGAGCCAATAAATTCAAAATCTGATAATATCATCCTTTTTTATTGCTGCTGGGAGAAAACATCTGTATTGAAGAAAAACATTGAAAGAGGATAACATATGCATGCATAATTCTGATAAAAATAATTATCATTGAGAACACCTTCAGTTGTAGAATAAATTTGAGATTTCCATTAGGTGCGTTAATTTTTTTGCGCAGTGTAGTTATAGAAAATACTAGTTGTTATACCACAATTCCTTTAGGTTAGGTAGAGGGTTGAAAATTTAGGGTTGTATGTATTTTTGTGTGCCGTATCATAAAAAAATTAAAATAACAAATTTTGTCCGAAAAAATTGAAAACAAAAAGTTAGGGGTGGGCCAACCTTAACATTTAGGGGGATGAAAAATAGATGTTCAATTTCACGAAAATCGGTCTAGCCGTTTCGGAGGAGTTCGGCCACAAACTGCAGACTGGAGAATTTTATATAAAAAGAAGATTTCGCGCCGAGGGAGGGGGGGCAAGTTTCGAATGGGATGGTGTAAAATATTTGGAGTGAAATGGCATCATTATTTTGTATCGGAAACAATACCTTTTTATCATTTTGAAGAGAACAACCTTAATATTTCAGAAAAGCTTAAAATTCCAATTTTAAAAATGTGTCGTCGTACTTGATATACTGAAATCTTCTTCGGCCATATTTCTATATATGGTTGCTCCCAAGGGATGTCATGAAAGTTTTCTCGAGAAAAATTGAAGTTCATTCGATTCTGTTCCGAGATACGGCCGTAGTAAAAGTGGGTAATTCTCAACTTCAACGCCCTGTATCTCAAAAACCGGTCATAGGATTGAGTTTGGGCCGGGGACACTTTTGATCAGTAGCTCGAGTACTACATTATACCAAAATTTTAGAAAATTTGACGGAACGCCATTCGCCATAGAAAAAGTGCGGGGTCCTTTCCTCGAGTATTATCATTGAAATGGAGACGAACAAAATTATAATGTTTTTTTAAGTTGATGGCAAAATATCAAGTTTTATATATTTTTGGAATGGTAACTTCAAGTTTTATTGAAATATTGAAAAAAATTTAGTGTCAGAGCCCTATTTTAAAAAAATTATTGTTCTATGAATAAATATTGATAAGCATTTATTTAGCAAAATACACCGACACAATTGAATGCTAAATAAGAAAGTGACGCGGTAATGTTTTTACAGAAAGGCTAAATTTTTGGAACGATGGGAACGATTGGACCGATGGGACATCGACATCCATTTTTGTTCATCGAGTATATAAATGGGAATTTACATTTAAATGTGTCCTATTTGACTCACTCCGTAATCTTGGTTGGTAATTTTTCATAGATCCCCCTGAAAAACTGCATAGATCCACTAGTGGATAGGTATCAATTCAATAATAAAAGTTTAATGTTATAATGTTTTATTCGAAAGAAATTTTCGACAAAATATCACAGTAAATTCATCGCAAGTGTGATGAAGATTAAAATAAAAAAATCACAATATTATATACAACTCAATATTCTTTTTATACAACTGAATATACATTTTGTACAATTTTAGACATATTCTTTCAGTATCACTATATTACCATCATTTAGAACTAGATTTGTATTTGACCTTTTTTCTTAATCTATCAATATGAAAGTATGATTTATATTAATTGTTGATTACGTCTTTATGTTTTGAAGTACTTTTTCGGTTAGCCAGATTCATTTTCTTACATTTAATCAAAGGTGACGAACTATAAACAAAACAATAATGGACCACTATAATGAAACTTACGAGTAAAACCAATTACATTACTTGACAGATTTGAATCGATAAATATTAAATGAAACAATTGGAGAAGCTATGAAAACCATGATCGGCAAGGTGTCCCAAACGATTCAAAAAAGGAAAGGAAAATGTGGAAATAGATAAAATTCAGAAATAAAAATTTCCCATTCGAATTATCTCAAACTTTCCAAGTCAGAAATTGCAAGAAAATCTAGAATTTTTCGAATGGGAATGTCAGGTAGTCTTCCCAGAGTTATCTGTTTCAAATTATCTGCACCAACAGAGTATAGATTTTGGACCTTTCTACCCTTTTGAAATTTGTAGCTCAGATCTTCTCCATAAATCGGAAAATGACTGAGGTTGAAATTTGCAACATCCAGCCTTACTGATTCATTGTTCAAGCAGATCGCGATCTGTCTTGAACTCTTCGTGAGGAGTTTCCAATAATTTAGAGTAGTGTTGTTTATTTTTTTGGATTTCAATGAGGAAATCTCTTCGCAACATGCCTCTAAATATAATGAAACCCCCTCACGTTTCATCAAATGGTGAACAAACTCCATATTTATGCCAACACCCTCAGACACTTTCAAAGCTACAAATTTCAAAACAGACCTACTAAGTCGCCTACCTTGGTACATACATTGCAAAAGAAATGGTGACTTTTCACAAGATATGTCCAATAATGCACCATTTCTCAGGAGCTGGAGGGTCGCTGGATCCGCACCATACAGTATAGACGACTCGAGAACGCTGCGACCGTACATATCTTTAGATTCCAAATAGAACCCATGGTCAAGAAACGCTTCCACCAATTTCCGGGTTACATTAATTCCCTGGCGGTTTCCACGTAGCAAACGAAGTAAAGGTGTGCAACTACAGTCATCTTTGGCGTTTACGTCTGCTCCCAATTCAAAGAATTTTAAAACCGTTTTTTCAGCATCACCGAAATAACAAGCTTTATGGAATGGAGTCTCATTCATCACATTGTTTCTGCTCAACATATTTCCACCATTTTTCACCAACAGATGGACCATATTTGGTCGATGCAGGAAGGCAGCAATATGCAGGGGAGTCTCACCTTGATAATCCTGGAAGTTGGGATCAGCACCCATTCTCAGAAGCTTTTCCGCAGTTTTGTAGAAATTTTTGTCGACAGCCATATGTAGAACGCTTTCTCTTCGTACTCCCAATGGAGCATTTATTTCGACCATAAAATTGATCATCATATTGATCAGCTTCTTGTCTGCAAATGAGAATTAAAATGTTGAGATTATCAGCCCAAATTCACAATTTTCAATCTTTGGAATCAAACTTAAGGGGAAATTCATTATTTCTCAGGAATTTCATGTTTTGCGATTCCAGAAGAATCAGAAAATAGATCTCAAAGTTCAATGTATTCAAACAAAATAATAATAATATCGCCAAGGGACAAAATTTCGGGACAATCGTAGCAATAATTCAGTTTTACAAACTTCTGTCTCAGTGTTTGAGGGCTTCGTATAGTTGTCCTCAAGTTTTATATATACAGAGTGTCCCACTAGTTTCGCAGCGGACGATATACGCGTAACGGTCTGAGTTTGGCAAAATTTGTTGATGCAGACTTGATATACTTCAAGCAGAGCAGACCATAAAAATATTTTCGAATATATCGGGTGGCCCACAAAAAAGGAATAGAGGGTGACTTTGTTTTTTCAAATGGGACACTCTATATTCAATAATGTTTTTCAATTCTCTGAAACTTCTTGCATGCTTTCGTATACTTTTCACATATTTTTATTCGACAGTTTTCGAAATATTGGCCATTTTGACAAAAAAATTATACAAATGATACTTGTAGAGGCTATCTTATCCGATTATATTTCACGAACCCTTGCACATAGGTACCAATAACAGCTTCATATGGATTGAAAAAAATGAAAAAAAAAAAGACTTAAAAGTATCCTAGCCAGCTATAATAAAGCATCTCCAGCTTATGGAGTGTCCACAAAAAGACTATAAACATGAGGAATTTCAATCGATTATTCTTCATTTTTTCAAATATAATTTTTTTCATGATTGTAATCACCATTCATTTTACTTCATTTTTTGTCGAATGCATGATATGCATATTTTTAAAAGAATAGGATTTTTAAGAGCTTTTTCGAAAAGTTTCCCTAAAATTCACATATGCCTACGAATTTAAATAGCAGATTTGGCTTTTCTGTGGTTATTGAGCACTGTAAAATTATTCCACTCAGAATTAGCATCATCGAAGCTTCAATTCATATTATAGCGAAATGAGGAACTAGAAAGTTTTGATGTATATCTACTCAAAAATGTGATGAAATCAGTTACTAAAGACAGAAATTTGCTTTCTGTACCCATTTTTCAAAATACAGTTTTGATAATTCTCTATGTTTCTACTCGAAGAGTCGTTGTTTGCGAAAATTTCAAACGAGCTTCAAGCTTGGGAGCTTGAAGATCTTCGTGCGTGCTTGTGAAACTTATGAACATCATTTTTTCGAAGAAAGTTGTATAAGGATCCTAAAGTTTCGAAACTCGTTTTTTTGTAGCATTCATAATCTCTAAAAAAGCCTATTCTGTTAAAGAAATTCATATCATGCATTTGACAAAAAATGAAGTAAAATGAATGGTGATTACAATGATGAAAAAAATTATATGCATTGCATTGGAAAAATGAAGATGCTTTATTATAGCTGGCTAGGATACTTTGAAGACTTTTTTTTTCAATCCATATAAAGCTGTTATGTCGTTCGTGAAATATAATTGGATAACATAGCCTCTACAAGTATCATTTTTTTGTCAAAATATCCAATATTTCGAAAAATGTATGAATAAAGAAACAGAAAAGAATAGTCGTAAATCCTTCAAACTATTGTTAGATTACAAAGAATATGATTTTAAGGAGGTATGAGTATATAAATCACCGGATATGCTAAAAATATTTAAAAGCCAGGTTTCTGCGTACTTGCTCAAATTCGTGGACAGGTACCTTAAACTGCCCAACTCCTCATCTTCTAATGGCATGATGCTAATGAATTTCGGAATGTATGGATTTCTTAAGGATTCGTTAGCATCATGTTTTTCAATTAAAATAAGTGGCACGAAAAAAATTGGTACTTTCTGATTGTTATCGTTTATGTCACAATCCAAATGAGCCCTCATTGATTATCATTTGAACTTTTTATTGAACTGAAACACATGAGATTCCATGGACAAACTCATCCACGTCATTTTGGGAACCAGATAGCGTTGGGAAATCTTCTGGAAGTAACGAATGTTCAGAAATGTGACAGAAAGCAAATAATAGAGCAATAAAATAAAATTAGGATCAACTGGAAATAAAACGACAATAAGGAATACATAACAATATTCTAAGGAATAGGAATGTTAGAAGTAAAATAGAATCGCCCCTTTTTTGACAATGACTATGGAGTTTTATGTTAGAATAATCAACAACGAAGAACATTCAGAAGAGAAAATACAACAGTTTCATAAAAAAATTTGAATAGAGTTGGGCATCTTTCATTGTTATTCTTATTTCTCATGCCAGCTTATTTCGAGTATGAATGCTATTGTGGGAATGTGAAAGCTCAAATTTCTTAATTTATTTCAGCACTATCTTTCTTTTGTTATTTAATTCGTTTACCTGCTGCTTAAAATCTCTTTGAGTCACATTAAAATCAGATTTTGTATCTTTTATCTCCAAAAATGTACCTACTTTAATGACTTTTTGAAGGTGAAGTTAACTTTAGACAGATAAGGGTCGAGCCACACAGCTTAGCATGGTTTATTGCGGTACGAGGTGAAGTTAATCCTATTTTACTTTATGGAGTCATAAATAGTTTCACACAGAAATTCCTCTTAAACCGAAAAATAATAAAAGGTAGTGAAAGATTTTATGCCTACTCAAAGTAACTTTGAAACAACAATACACCATTAGTCAGATATTATTATTTATTAGAATTTTAAAAATATGCGTTTTTGGTATTATCGAAAAGTTTTATTTTGAAATGAAAATTCTTACAGAAGAATACTAAATGCATATTTTTGAGCATTGTGTTCACGAATATCGAAGCAAAAATGTCTTGTTGTTCATGAGTTATAAACCGCAAAGTGCATTTAGTTGTTACAGAATATGAGTTTTTCCATAAAAATTGACTCAACGAATTATAATAATAGAGGAACATCAACAGGTTGACGTGAGGCTGAATGAACTATAAAATCAATTTCTCAAAAATAAAATCATATAGTATATTATTCAACACTCTTCCTTAAATGAAAACAATAAGGCACATTTTAATTTCATAATATTTCCATTTCATTACCCCAAATCGACACTCAAAAATAAACTGGATATTTGAATTAGTTATCAAGGAATTAATTCCCTAGCTTTTTCGGGCTTGGAAATAGAGAAGGCTATGAATTTTGCAAAGATTTTCGCTAATCGATTCTAAAGATTCATTCTTTTAGATATAGAAAGTATAAAAAATAATTATTACTCACTTTCACTGTCGAACGAATCTCCTATTATGGAACTGTGTTGTCCCTGCGAAGGATCGGCACCATATTTCAAAAGAAATTTAATCCTTTCCTCGATCTCGGTAGTATTCAACATGTCTTTCACCGGTAATTTATCGCACAAACTCATCACAAGAAGTTCCAGTGTGGTCCTTCCATCTTCGTCTTCGCAGTCGATGAAAAATCTACCGGATTCCACCATACACTTAAGCGATTCGAAGCTGCCAAACCTGGCCACTTCATGAAGTGAAGAATAGTCAATTTTAGTTGACGTCGAAGATTTACGAGAATACACCATTATGGAAGATATTTCAGGTACACAAACTTCTTGAACTTCTCACTGAAGATGTTTACAACTCAACAGATACTATAATTGTGACCAAAAAGTCGTTGACTAATGCGAATTGACCGGATGCATCACAGAGTAAGTTACAGAGAAATACCTGCTCTTCCTCTTTCTTTCAATTGGCACTTGTTGTTTTCATTAGCCAGCACTTTGAATCTATGAATGAACAAAATAATAAAACAGCATTCTTATTCGATATTTTATTATCAGCCCAATCGATCGTTGTCTCTACATCAATGGAAATGATTAAAAATGCAAGAAAATCATTAACTTTTCGGTGTAACTTGAATTGAATTGATTGTCACCTATATGAAGTTATTTTAATACATTGTTTTTTTAACAAACTTTGTACATGTGATGTATAATTATAGTTTCAACTTTAACGCCTGAAAAGACAGATAAAATAACTTACGAAACATCGCTCAAAATTATATGGTATAGAATATTAATGGTTTTTCAAAACTCATATCCCAAAACATTCTCTATTTTGTTAAATCTTTAATATTTTTTTACCCCGAGAGAATTGTGAAATCAATGTGTGATTCTTTCTTTTTAGAGCATAGTATGTTCTCATCTCGGTTCAATAATCTCCCATCTTTTTGTTGTCGTGTTGTTCCATTCAAATTGTGTAGTAATATCAACCTACCTTGTTTCACTAACCAGCTCCTGCGCCAGGTGGCAACAACTACGTATATTCAGATACGAACGCAAGTTTGAGGATAGGTTGATAATCGAAATTTCAGAAATAATGCGACAGCTGTCAGAAAAACATCCGTAGCATTCCTATGTCTTTCTCATTTTTATTCGAGAATAAGGGCAATCAATATACAAAAAACTATGCTGCAGATAGAAGCTGCTATACTCTGTTCAAATGTAAGCAGGAGCAATACAACATGTTTGGCGCAGCGGTAGGGGGGCCTTCGTATCGTTTCTTTCCGTCCAGTGTCAAATCGAGGAGATTTCACACAATCATTCAGTTTATTTATCCATGTCTCATCCAGGTAATAAATTTGTTTGCCTTGTTTCCTTGATGAGCGGATTTTCTTCAATTAATCTCTTCTCCACACAATTATTTCATCCCTATCTATCAGTAGACTATCACGACCACGTTTTTTGAACTTGAATTCCATTTTTTTCAATAATTTATAGAACGTTGTTGTTTTGAAATTTTGCAAACTGTCGTCATCATTCACGATTTCTAGTACCTACTTTAGAAATCGTTGGGATTTTATTCCGAAAAAAAAACCGTGGACAATTCTTCTGATGAGGTTCATATCGAAATCGTCAACCGAATCGATTATTTTTAACGACTGGGCTCTCCTTTTAGGTGGCGTCAATGTTTTATTCTCATATGAGAATTCTGAATACAGCTGAATCACTCACCCCTGATGATTTTGAAGCCATTCCTACTAAGTCTCTTTTCGATAAATCAGGATATTTTTCCAATTCTCTTCGAGAATTGTTCAAAATTATCTCTTTCTCTTCACTAGAGAAATGCGACCTTTTGGACCTTTCTCGTGGTGGTCCCCACATATCATCCTCAGATGCAGTATCGGTTTCCGAATTCGACATTGTTCTATAAACACTATATACACAATACACTTTTCACAACAAAATCTATAAACACTTTGAACAGCTAGACCCTCACAGTAGTTCTAGTCTAGTCTTTTGAAAACTTCGATATTCATGCAAATCGAGATGGCTTTAACCCATTGAGGGAAACGACCCAAATCTGGTGTCTCCCGGAATTACCTTGTCGGAATCTTGAGCAGCCGACGAAGAGTTTCGTACAAAAAAATATAAAATTTTGGACCGAAACTAAATATATTTCGGATATTACAAGTAAATGACAATTATAAATTTGAACAGAGATCTTTTACGAGTCTTGTCAATTGAAAACTTCGATATTTATGCAAATCAAGATGGCTTTCACCCATTAGGGAAAAGTACCCAAATATGGTGTTTCCCGGAGTTACTTTGTGGTAATCTAGCAAGATTCCGACCCAAATCTCTAAAACTGGTGCTTCCTGGAATTACCTTGCCGCAATCTCGAGCATCCGAAAAAGAAATCATTTAGTAGATAATAATATAAAAACAAAACAAAATAAAAAAAAGTCGGATATAAAATGTTTATGACAGTTGCAAATCATAACAGAAATTTTGCACTAGAGTTTCTGAGGAAAAAAGTTTTAATGTGGAAATTGATGACTCAAATTATTGAATCATTTCTATCCAGTACCATACACAGTCCATTCCAAGTACGATTCTGGCAGTCTCTTAGGGTATTAAAAGGGAGCGTTGTTATGACCGTTTGACCAATTGAAGCTTTATTGTGCGCAAACCAGACGATTCAGTTTGTTTACAAAGCTCCTTCTTATATTTGAACGGACTATAGATAACTGATGCCGTTATTAGACGGCTCGAAGTTAATTTTCATGATGAAAACAGCATATTCATGTTCGACTGTGTTTTCGCAACTGAGTATCTGGGAAATGTTGTTTATTTTATTCCTTGTCAAACGAATTTTCCTCAAACACTTTTGTAACGTAGAATTTAATGGCGTCAGTGGTTTTTCCAAAAAACTTACATATCACAAGATACACTGCGCAAAAAAATTAACGCACATTCTGAAAATCTCAATTTTAAAGAAAGTTAACTCTACATTGACTTGATAACTTATTTTTATGTTCTCTCGGGAAGGTTTTGAAAGAAACAAGACACATTAAATGCAAGAAAAATTCAGGATTTCACCGAATCTTATGTGAAAGAAGAGAAATGAACAATTTTCAAAATACTGAAATGCTGATAAGTGATTTAATACTTGGTATTTCCACACATTGCGTTAATTACAGCTCGGCAACGACGGTTCATACTCGACATGAGTGATCTTAAAATATTCTGATCTAGGTAATCCTTCCCAGATTTCTCCGAGTTGGATTCCTAAGTCATTAAGAGTAGCTGGATAATTTTCTGAACTTCTCAGCCTTCTATTGAGGTTGTGCCAAACCTGCTCAATCGGATTGAGATCTGGACTTCTTGCTGGCCATTCCATTCGAGATACTTCAACCTCTTCAAGGTACTCCTGAACGATGCGCACACGATGGGGTCTGGCATTATCGTCCATAAAAATGAAATTTTCACCAATGTATGGGGCAAATGGCACTACATGCTCTTCAAGAATGTTCCTTATATACTTATCAGCATTCATAGCTCCATTATCGACGACCACTAGGTCTGTGCGAGCAGTCAAAGATATTCCACCCTATACCATAATCGAAATTGCACTGAGCATATCTTTCATGTGGACGTCTGTATACAAGGGAACGTCGATCACAATGGAAGAGGCAGAATCTAGACTCATCTGTGAAGGGAACTCTTTCCCAATCGGCCTCTTCCCAATGGATATGCTCTCTCGCAAAATCCAAACGCGCCCTTCGATGGGCTGGGGTGAGAGCTGGGCCTCTTGCCGCGACACGAGGCCTTGAATCACATTCTCTGAGGCGATTTCTTATTGTCCGAGTGCTAATTTGCACCTCATGAGTTTGCTCAAGCTGATTTTGAAGGAGACGAGCGGTTGCAAACCGTTGTCTCAACGAAGAAACTCTCAAGTAACGTTCTTGAATGGCAGTTGCTACCTGTGGTCTATCTACCCTGTCCTGGTCTTCGGACATTCATACCTGTCTCCCTGAATCGCTGCAACATTCTGGACACACTTGTATGGGAAACTCCAAACCTTTCTGCAATTCTTGTGTATGTCCACCCTTCTTCTCGCAAAACTACCGCTTGGGCACATTCCTCTTGGGTCAAATTGCGTGTTTCGCGTTGCATAGCGATCGAGTGTAGAAAATCAAACGAAAGAAAAACTATTGATCACTAGAATTGATCGAGAACAACTGATTTTAGAATGGAGCCAATAAATTCAAAATCTGATAATATCATCCTTTTTTATTCCTGCTGGGAGAAAACATCTGTATTGAAGAAAAACATTGAAAGAGGATAACATATGCATGCATAATTCTGATAAAAATAATTATCATTGAGAACACCTTCAGTTGTAGAATAAATTTGAGATTTCCATTAGGTGCGTTAATTTTTTTGCGCAGTGTAATTATAGAAAATACTAGTTGTTATACCACAGTATATATATGTATATATATATACATGAAGTATCGCACTTCATAAGTCCTCTTCATTATATCCGAAACAAGGTAATACACCGCGTGGTATATTGAAGAGATTCTAACCATAGCCTTCTCAGACATTGAGGGGGCGTTCAACAATATAATCCCCAGTGCTGTTACAGGGGAAATGAAAAATCTGAGAATCGACAAGTCAATCGTCGAATTTGTTAACCACATGCTCTGCAGCAGAGAGATTCACGCAGAGATCTCTGGCTGTCAGATACAAAGAGTGGTCAATAGGGGGACTCCGCAGGGGGGAGTGCTCTCACCCCTACTGTGGATCCTTACACTCAACGGCTTTCTCCAGAGAATGGAAAGGCTAGGAATTAAAATTGTGGCCTACGCCGATGACATTGCGATTATAGTTTCAGGGAAATTTCCAGAGACTCTGTCGGATGTCATACAGGGGGCACTAAATGAACTCGTGCACTGGTGCAACAAATGCGGCCTAGGGATAAACCCGGGAAAAACGGAGCTAGTTCTCTGCACGAGGAAGCACAAAATACCCTCCTTTCGCCTTCCCAATATAGGGGGCCAAGAAATAAAACTCTCCGAACGAGCTAGGTACCTAGGAATTGTCCTGGACCGAAAGCTGTTATGGAGAGAAAATATAGAGGAAAGGGTGAAAAAGGCGACAGTTGCGGTATACACCTGCAGAAGAACCATTGGCAAACAATGGGGGTTGAGACCCAGCATTGTCCATTGGTTATACACGGCGGTCGTGAGACCCACACTTATGTATGGATCATTAGTATGGTGGCCAGCCCTGTGTAAGGAGGTCAACCGGAAAAGGGTGGGAAAGGTACAGCGACTAGCTGCCTTTCTCATGACGGGGTGTCTTAGGACAACCCCGACTAAAGCCCTGGAAATGATCCTACATCTGACTCCATTAGACCTATATGGGAAGGAGTGCGCGGCTAGCGCCGCTGTCAGACTCAATGCAGTCTCACCATGGCCTAAGGTAAACTACGGCCACTCCAAAATTCTGAAGGAATTCAACCTCACCTTAAATAACACAGACTACACTAAACCCACCCCGATGTTCGACCGCAAGTTCTCAGTGGACATCCCGTCCAGAGACAAGTGGACAGCGAACCTAGTTAAGCCAAATGGGACGCTCTTTTATACAGATGGCTCAAAACTAGAGGGAAGAGTAGGAAGTGGAGTCTTCTCAGAGTCCCCATCCCTCAACTTATCATTTCGTTTGCCGGACTACTGTAGTGTTTTCCAGGCAGAAATGGTAGCTATAAATGAAACAGCCAAATGGGTACTTCAAACAGGACTTGAGTCCAATGAAATATCTATTCTAAGTGACAGCCAAGCTGCCATCACATCTCTAAACTCAGTCTACCTGACCTCAAAGGCGGCTATACAATGCCGTAGAGCCTTAGATGAGCTGGCGACTAAAGTAAGAGTCAATGTTGTCTGGGTACCCGGCCACAGGGACATAGCAGGAAATTGTAGGGCGGATGAGTTAGCTAGAGCTGGTACAACGCTCACAGCTATATCCGCTAATACTAGACCAGGGGCACCTATCGCTGAACAGAGGTTGCTCCTCCGGAAGGAAGTACTCCGCCTAACCAACCTCAGGTGGCGGGAGGAGCTTTCTTGCACTTCGTCAAGACAGGTATGGCCGGAGCTTAACCTGCGACGCACCAAAGATATTTTATCTCTTTCCAGGAACTCCATTGGAAACGCGATTGCGGCCATCACTGGACACTGGCTTGGAGGATGCCATGCTGCACGTATGGGAATCCTTCAACGCAACGACTTCTGTAGAAGCTGTCGAAACGGGGAGGAGGAAGAGACGATGGTCCACTTACTCTGCCACTGTCCTGCCCTATCCAGGAAAAGATTCTCGGCTCTGGGACAGGCCTATTTTGACAACCTATCCGATCTTCAGTCGGTTGGTGTCAAAAGCCTTATGCTGTTCATTAACAGCAGCTACTGGTTCTCACGGTAGTGGTGGGGGTGGTAACCACCCTAATACGGCATCACAACGGGCCCCTGGCCTATGTGGGTTCCATCCCGAACCACCGTGCTAACCTAACCTAACCAACCACAATTCCTTTAGGTTAGGTAGAGGGTTGAAAATTTAGGGTTGTATGTATTTTTGTGTGCCGTATCATAAAAAAATTAAAATAACAAATTTTGTCCGAAAAAATTGAAAACAAAAAGTTAGGGGTGGGCCAACCTTAACATTTAGGGGGATGAAAAATAGATGTTCAATTTCACGAAAATCGGTCTAGCCGTTTCGGAGGAGTTCGGCCACAAACTGCAGACAGGAGAATTTTATATAAAAAGAAGATTTCGCGTCAAGGGAGGGGGGGCAAGTTTCGAATGGGATGGTGTAAAATATTTGGAGTGAAATGGCATCATTATTTTGTATCGGAAACAATACCTTTTTGTCATTTTGAAGAGAACAACCTTAATATTTCAGTAAAGCTTAAAATTCCAATTTTAAAAATGTGTCGTACTTGATATACTGAAATCTTCTTCGGCCATATTTCTATATATGGTTGCTCCCTAGGGATGTCATGAAAGTTTTCTCGAGAAAAATTGAAGTTCATTCGATTCTGTTCCGAGATACGGCCGTAGTAAAACTGGGTAATTCTCAACTTCAACGCCCTGTATCTCAAAAACCGGTCATAGGATTGAGTTTGGGCCGAGGACACTTTTGATCAGTAGCTCGAGTACTACATTATACCAAAATTTTAGAAAATTTGACGGAACGCCATTCGCCATAGAAAAAGTGCGGGGTCCTTTCCTCGAGTATTATCATTGGAGACGAACAAAATTATAATGTTTTTTTAAGTTGATGGCGAAATATCAAGTTTTATATATTTTTGGAATGGTAACTTCAAGTTTCATTGAAATATTGAAAAAATTTTAGTGTCAGAGCCCTATTTTAAAAAAAATTATTGTTCTATGAATAAATATTGATAAGCATTTATTTAGCAAAATACACCGACACAATTGAATGCTAAATAAGAAAGTGACGCGGTAATGTTTTTACAGAAAGGCTAAATTTTTGGAACGATGGGAACGATTGGACCGATGGGACATCGACATCCATTTTTGTTCATCGAGTATATAAATGGGAATTTACATTTAAATGTGTCCTATTTGACTCACTCCGTAATCTTGGTTGATAATTTTTCATAGATCCTCCTGAAAAACTGCATAGATCCACTAGTGGATAGGTATCAATTCAATAATAAAAGTTTAATGTTATAATGTTTTATTCGAAAGAAATTTTCGACAAAATATCACAGTAAATTCATCGCAAGTGTGATGAAGATTAAAATAAAAAAATCACAATATTATACAGGGTGAGTCTTTGACTTGTACATATATTTTAACTATAGATTCCTCCCATCAAAAGAAACACTTTTTTCCCATACCATTTTTCAAAATTCGGTTCCGTTTGGAAGATACAGGGTGTCAAAAATCCATGAAATTAACACTATTCTTTCCATATATGCGGAACCGATATTTCGAATGAACTGAATTTTGGTTAATAGTCTACTCTATTCATGGTGCATATTCCTCAATTGAAACTTATTTCATATTTCTCCTGGTAAAAAAGTTACAGTATAGTCGACTTATAAATTCACGCAAAAATACTATGAAACCACTTAAAAAAGATAAACGGTTCACGTTTTCGAAAGAATTGATTATTTTAGAAAACAAAAGTATTCTTATATTTTTTCAATAAAACGCGTCGTTCTCAAGTTATTCCTAATTGTATAAGATTGAATTAGAGGAAAAAATCATGAATTTCAAGAATTCTCTGAGTGCAGTCCTGGGTTAAATCTCATCGAAAATAATTTTTTTCTCTGGTCTCTCAACAAGTTACCAACGTTGTCAGGATGTTTATCAACTTTGTCAAGACTAAAATCTCTATGATGAAAAAACGTTTGATGTAGAGATATGTAATAATAAAATTCTACATTCGTGGGACATAAAATTGAATTCTAAGAAGCATGAAATTATTTTATAGGCACTAATAGGCAGTTTCTATTTAAAATTCATTGTTACCGGTCCTTCAGCAAAATATCTATCGAAACAATATAACTCGACACCAGAACGACACTATCACATCAATTCACTGAAAGTCATTTACATAATCATCACCTGTTTGCTTAGAATATTTGTTTTATATTCTAAGCCTGTTTGCTTCATTCTCTGTAAATAAATAAAGAGTGAACTTCGTCTATGGGATCACTGACTAAAGTTTTAGGTTGGACTGGTTGGAGCACAGAACAACGGTCTTGCGTCACGGCTACAATGGCTTCATCCACGCCGTGGATTCCACGGCCATCTGAAGGGAACGTAGCGCTTTCTTGAGTTCGCATTGTTTGAAGAGAAAATCGGCAATCTGGCATCGTCTTCTCTAGAGTTCTCTGGGTGAATTGAATATGTTCTGTGTTGAATATCACAGAGGATGGGTATAGTTAGGTCATTGACACCGAAACATATGACTTTGGTTAATGGAGTTGGGATAGGTTAGTGAGAAACCAATTTTTATGAGATCGTTTTAGAATATCGAGGAAATATGAACAAATTATTAGTGTTTATAAACTAATCTTCAGGACAATCGAAGAAGGAACTTATTTTGGTGTGAGAAATATAGCTTTTCATACAGCCGAAATGATCGGACAGAACTAAGTGTTTTGTTAGGAAATATCGTGTTTATAACATTCTTATTCAAATAAGGTTGGTGCTTGAGTATTTTTCATATGTATCACCCAGAATATCTAATAATCACATCAATTTCAATCAAAAAATATGAACTTTGAAGTGTTTGCAGAGAATTGATCCAGGCACGCATTAAGCTCAACTTTTTTTTTCAAATGGCTATATCTCTTTAACAGAGCCGAATTCGGAAAAATGGAAAATGAAAAAAAGGTTTCCTTTGGCCTCAAGAATCTACAGTTAAAATATATGTACAAGTCAAAGACTCACCCTGTATACAACTCAATATTCTTTTTATACAACTGAATATACATTTTGTACAATTTTAGACATATTCTTTCAATATCACTATATTACCATCATTTAGAACTAGATTTGTATTTGACCTTTTTTCTTAATCTATCAATATGAAAGTATGATTTATATTAATTGTTGATTACGTCTTTATGTTTTGAAGTACTTTTTCGGTTAGCCAGATTCATTTTCTTACATTTAATCAAAGGTGACGAACTATAAACAAAACAATAATGGACCACTATAATGAAACTTACGAGTAAAACCAATTACATTACTTGACAGATTTGAATCGATAAATATTAAATGAAACAATTGGAGAAGCTATGAAAACCATGATCGGCAAGGTGTCCCAAACGATTCAAAAAAGGAAAGGAAAATGTGGAAATAGATAAAATTCAGAAATAAAAATTTCCCATTCGAATTATCTCAAAATTTCCAAGTCAGAAATTGCAAGAAAATCTAGAATTTTTCGAATGGGAATGTCAGGTAGTCTTCCCAGAGTTATCTGTTTCAAATTATCTGCACCAACAGAGTATAGATTTTGGACCTTTCTACCCTTTTGAAATTTGTAGCTCAGATCTTCTCCATAAATCGGAAAATGACTGAGGTTGAAATTTGCAACATCCAGCCTTACTGATTCATTGTTCAAGCAGATCGCGATCTGTCTTGAACTCTTCGTGAGGAGTTTCCAATAATTTAGAGTAGTGTTGTTTATTTTTTTGGATTTCAATGAGGAAATCTCTTCGCAACATGCCTCTAAATATAATGAAACCCCCTCACGTTTCATCAAATGGTGAACAAACTCCATATTTATGCCAACACCCTCAGACACTTTCAAAGCTACAAATTTCAAAACAGACCTACTAAGTCGCCTACCTTGGTACATACATTGCAAAAGAAATGGTGACTTTTCACAAGATATGTCCAATAATGCACCATTTCTCAGGAGCTGGAGGGTCGCTGGATCCGCACCATACAGTATAGACGACTCGAGAACGCTGCGACCGTACATATCTTTAGATTCCAAATAGAACCCATGGTCAAGAAACGCTTCCACCAATTTCCGGGTTACATCAATTCCCTGGCGGTTTCCACGTAGCAAACGAAGTAAAGGTGTGCAACTACAGTCATCTTTGGCGTTTACGTCTGCTCCCAATTCAAAGAATTTTAAAACCGTTTTTTCAGCATCACCGAAATAACAAGCTTTATGGAATGGAGTCTCATTTATCACATTGTTTCTGCTCAACATATTTCCACCATTTTTCACCAACAGATGGACCATATTTGGTCGATGCAGGAAGGCAGCAATATGCAGGGGAGTCTCACCTTGATAATCCTGGAAGTTGGGATCAGCACCCATTCTCAGAAGCTTTTCCGCAGTTTTGTAGAAATTTTTGTCGACAGCCATATATGTAGAACGCTTTCTCTTCGTACTCCCAATGGAGCATTTATTTCGACCATAAAATTGATCATCATATTGATCAGCTTCTTGTCTGCAAATGAGAATTAAAATGTTGAGATTATCAGCCCAAATTCACAATTTTCAATCTTTGGAATCAAACTTAAGGGGAAATTCATTATTTCTCAGGAATTTCATGTTTTGCGATTCCAGAAGAATCAGAAAATAGATCTCAAAGTTCAATGTATTCAAACAAAATAATAATAATATCGCCAAGGGACAAAATTTCGGGACAATCGTAGCAATAATTCAGTTTTACAAACTTCTGTCTCAGTGTTTGAGGGCTTCGTATAGTTGTCCTCAAGTTTTATATATACAGAGTGTCCCACTAGTTTCGCAGCGGACGATATACGCGTAACGGTCTGAGTTTGGCAAAATTTGTTGATGCAGACTTGATATACTTCAAGCAGAGCACACCATAAAAATATTTTCGAATATATCGGGTGGCCCACAAAAAAGGAATAGAGGGTGACTTTGTTTTTTCAAATGGGACACTCTATATTCAATAATGTTTTTCAATTCTCTGAAACTTCTTGCATGCTTTCGTATACTTTTCACATATTTTTATTCGACAGTTTTCGAAATATTGGCCATTTTGACAAAAAAATTATACAAATGATACTTGTAGAGGCTATCTTATCCGATTATATTTCACGAACCCTTGCACATGGGTACCAATAACAGCTTCATATGGATTGAAAAAAAAAAGACTTAAAAGTATCCTAGCCAGCTATAATAAAGCATCTCCAGCTTATGGAGTGTCCACAAAAAGACTATAAACATGAGGAATTTCAATCGATTATTCTTCATTTTTTCAAATATAATTTTTTTCATGATTGTAATCACCATTCATTTTACTTCATTTTTTGTCGAATGCATGATATGCATATTTTTAAAAGAATAGGATTTTTAAGAGCTTTTTCGAAAAGTTTCCCTAAAATTCACATATGCCTACGAATTTAAATAGCAGATTTGGCTTTTCTGTGGTTATTGAGCACTGTAAAATTATTCCACTCAGAATTAGCATCATCGAAGCTTCAATTCATATTATAGCGAAATGAGGAACTAGAAAGTTTTGATGTATATCTACTCAAAAATGTGATGAAATCAGTTACTAAAGACAGAAATTTGCTTTCTGTACCCATTTTTCAAAATACAGTTTTGATAATTCTCTATGTTTATACTCGAAAAGTCGTTGTTTGCGAAAATTTCAAACGAGCTTCAAGCTTGGGAGCTTGAAGATCTTCGTGCGTGCTTGTGAAACTTATGAACATCATTTTTTCGAAGAAAGTTGTATAAGGATCCTAAAGTTTCGAAACTCGTTTTTTTGTAGCATTCATAATCTCTAAAAAAGCCTATTCTGTTAAAGAAATTCATATCATGCATTTGACAAAAAATGAAGTAAAATGAATGGTGATTACAATGATGAAAAAAATTATATGCATTGCATTGGAAAAATGAAGATGCTTTATTATAGCTGGCTAGGATACTTTGAAGACTTTTTTTTTCAATCCATATAAAGCTGTTATGTGGTTCGTGAAATATAATTGGATAACATAGCCTCTACAAGTATCATTTTTTAGTCAAAATATCCAATAATTCGAAAAATGTATGAATAAAGAAACAGAAAAGAATAGTCGTGAATCCTTCAAACTATTGTTAGATTACAAAGAATATGATTTTAAGGAGGTATGAGTATATAAATCACCGGATATGCTAAAAATATTTAAAAGCCAGGTTTCTGCGTACTTGCTCAAATTCGTGGAAAGGTACCTTAAACTGCCCAACTCCTCATCTTCTAATGGCATGATGCTAATGAATTTCGGAATGTATGGATTTCTTAAGGATTCAGTAGTTATGTCAACACGGGTTCTGGATCAGAATATGATCATAACCTCACATTTGGTTTAGATGGTGGCGGAATGATAGGTTGATTTATTTATGGTGGATGCGCTTTGTGCGCTCTTTTGGTGGTGGTTATGTTTGAAGGGAGCTTTACGATGAAGACGCCATGACAGTTTGTTCAACGACATCTAGAGTTTGAACTTCGAAGACGCCATGACTTTTGTAGGGATCTTTACGATGTCAGCGCCACCTAGATCTTCGAGATGCAACTCAATGAAGGGATTGCGGGTTATGAAAAAAACGTCGCTGGGATTTGAACCCGCGTTTCCAATCAAAAGTAGTTGACTTAGACCACTCGGCTATTCCGACTTACAATAGATTGATAGTTTTGTTTGGGGTATAGGTTAAAATTCTAGGAACATGGATTAGACACGTTTTGTTGAAAGTAAAGACGATATTCGTGTATATTCAGCCATCCCGGTATATTAATAGTTTTGTTTGTGTGGGGGACATAATTAAATCACCTGTTGCAAGTTAATCCCCAGGGACATCGACTAATACACGTTTTGTTGAAAGGAAAGATGCTATTCGTGTCATAACGCGTTTTTTTGGGCTTTCTCCAATAATGTTATGGTACTTTATCTGACTGAATTCCCATGAGAAAAAAAAACTTGCTAGTTTAGACCCTCGAAGAAAAACTATAAATATTTCAACAGGGAGTATTTTCAATCATTATACGTTTTGGTTTTATACACGAGATCACGCTCCTACAAAAGCCGCAAAAGTATCGAACGAAACAATTTTGTTACGCACACATCATCAACATATCCATACATCAGAGAAACAGTAAGTTTTTGCACATCTTTTGTCTTATGAATGTTTTTTTAATTTTTCCCTATTTCGACTTGTTTCAGTAATGGATTTTCTTACAAAAATTAATGCTGCATCTCTGATTGCTGATAGAAAGCCGGCCAAGAGACTCGGAGAGCTGGAGAAAGATTATTCATACAAGATTATGGTGTGTAGACTTGTCAAATCGAATTTTGGGGAATGTGTGCTTGTAGAATGCGAGGATTTCGTAACTTTTCTACCAAAAAGACTCACGGAAGTTTACAGGCAGCATACAGAGGAGTTGTCCACAGGAAAATATTCTCTAGTATATCGGGGAGAGAAGAACATTGGGAAAAGCCTGCCAGCTGCATCGTTCGAAATAATTATTCATTAGCTGTTTGTTTTATGATTCATGTTTTTCATTCCGTTATTGGAGTAGAGAAGTTTACTGCTGATGCTTAAGTCAAGCTTGTATTTGTACAAAAAAAAATAATAAAATGAATAAAAAATCGATTTTAAGAACATGTGATTTTATTCGTTTAAAGAAAAATGATTATAATCTACATCATTCAATACCTTATTCTTATAGAAGTACATATATTCTAAGATTACATAACTTTCAACAGATGTGTTAATTCTACAAAAAGCATTTATAAAATCTTCAACAGAATTTTGGTTGTTATCATTTTTGCTGGTGTTCCGAACCAAATCTTTGATGATGTCCAGGAACTTGTAATAATAAAAAGATATTCGTAGATTTTTCAACATCTCTAGACGATTGGAAATTAGTAGTTGATTCAAACGAATTATTTTGATCAAGTCATCCTCACTGAAATACATGCAGTTTCCCAATTTGGCTACGCTTGTAATCATACTTTCATCTGAGATTCTTATAACTTCAGCTCCACAATCCTTATTATCACCATTTTTAATTTGTGCGATAAACGTTTTCCATTGATATTCATCAAAGGATATCACACACTCATTGCAGCTAAGCTTGACTGCAGGGACAAAATTTCGTGCTGGACTTATACCGCAATCAATGTATAGAGAAGCAGGTCCACATTCTATTTCTAGATGAAATTGTTTGTTCAACAGATAGTGCAATTCGTTTTTCACAGCTGCATCATATTTTTCTAACACACGGTTCAATTCTGCATCATAAACATTTTCGTCTAGCGATGATGTACTACATGGGGAAAAATCATCTTCAACTTCTGATATGCTATTTTGTGATGCTTGCATGTTTGCTCAAAGTTTGTTCGTAGACTGAATCCAGGAATCGTGCTCTTTATTCATACCAAGCCATCGCACCAAGACCTTGTCTCCACGTCTGCGCAATACTTTTTCAACCAAAAAAACATCTGGTTGTTTTGTCTTTTGTAATTCTTCTTGATAGAAAGCGCCAATTATTGGTCTACCGGTGGAATCTTCAAGCAGGTAACTCACAGGGTTGGTTAGTTGAACTTTTGTGATTTTAAATGATTCAGTAGTCCATTGAGGAAGATACCCTTTTGTGAAAACGTGCCTATATTTACTTATACGTACAACATCGCCCTTCGTGAATTTATGAGGTCCAGCTATTTTTACATGACTGTATGCATATTTATATATAGCACTTTCGTTCTTCGTATTAACATCCCGCGGCTTCATGCCAATAGTTTGATGTCTTTTATTATTATACGCATTTACCACTTCTTGAAGTATATCGGTCCATCGATAGGTTCCCCTTAAACTAAATTTTTTGAAGAGAGCCTCTTTCAACGTTCTTATGGCTCGCTCCACTATTGCTGCTTTCTTATCGCTATACGTATTATAATGATTTATATGATGTATTTTAACAAGTTCTTGAAATTGTTTGTTGAAAAATTCCTTTCCCTGATCAGATTGCAAGTTGATAGGTACCCGACCATCATTGTGTCTGAGGATATCGATAAATGCCCTAGTCACTTCTACACCTGTTTTCCTTTTCAATGCTCTAGCCCATATAAATTTAGAAAAGCAATCAATTACAACGAGAATATAATTAAATCCATCATTACTTGTGGCAAGCCTATCAAGTTGTGCTAAATCCATTTGCCAGATGTCATCCAGCCCTTTTATAATTGTTTTTCGTCGAGGAAAATTCTTGCGTGCAGGTCGATGAAGTTCCTTAATTACTTGCACTATTTCTTTGGAGGGATGCTGCTGATGCTGCTGTACCATCTTTGCGAGTTCCAGCATTCAACTTACGATTTAATGTTTCGATTGTAGCTTTTATCCTGTTTATTTTTCTACCTACATCTACACTTTTTGAATTTATGCGGTCCAATCGAATAAAC
Organism: Adalia decempunctata; assembly: GCA_951802165.1. Classification (NCBI taxonomy): domain Eukaryota; kingdom Metazoa; phylum Arthropoda; class Insecta; order Coleoptera; family Coccinellidae; genus Adalia; species Adalia decempunctata. The sequence continues at coordinate 75,850,451 of OX637695.1, forward strand.
AATCAATTTATTGGATCATCCCTCAAATGGCTTACTACTGAAGTCTTCCAGCCCAGACCAATCGTTTATTTCTATTTTAGCAGCAGTAGTTTCACCATCAACCATAATTTCTTTTACTTTTAACTTTATACCACGGATGTTTCCAATATCTACTTCAACATCATCAATTCGCTTATTTACATTTTTAATCATTTCAATATTGGAATCAGTCCTCTTTTCAATAGTATCCTTGAACTGATAAAATACAACACATAATTTATCTAGATCATCACGTATCTTTTTATCCATTGAAGCAACATAATTCAAATTGACAGTGTTAGACTTTGTTTTCGCTGAGGAGATCTTGCGAGATCGCGATACCCTACCAAATTTGTCCATCGCAGTAGATAGAATGAATTTCGGTGCAATAAGCAACACTTAATATATAATTCCTGCTTCACGCAACTCTTCAACGATTGCTTCGATTTCGTTATCGTTTGAGGTGTTGCCAGCTTCTTTTGATGCATGCAATAAACTCAAACGATCAACTAATTCACTAACGTTATCCCAATATCTATACTCTATCGCATTGTCATTATATTGCATCATCCCTTTGCCAAGCTTCTTTATGACGTTTTTATATTTATGACCATTGTTTGATTTGATTCGTTTTGATTGATTAAACTCCCTTCTGTGTACGTTTGTGATGTTTAATATTTCTTTATAGTTTTCCTCATCTTCTTGACTTAATCCCTCAGGTTCCTCGTTGAAAATCAGTTTGAGGAGACCCTCACTGCTAGGAAACTGATATTTACCATCGATAATAATATTACCACTATGCAAATCAAAATCGAGTGAGCTACCGCCTAGACTCCACTTAGAAGTGAGGTATTGATATTTAGGACCATATGTGTAATCTATTTGTGGTTCTTTATTTAACGATTGTCGAATAAAGCTATGAACATTTTTTGGATATGCTTCCAAGTATCTATCGAGAATGTCTGAATTATGTGTTTCCTTGTACGGCATTTGGGGAGCAGTAGATTCAAAATCACTATCATCATCATCATAGTCAAAATCGTCATTGCTATCAATATTATCATTCTTTTTCACAAAATATGGTGTGGTGGGAAAAAAGTCTAACTCTTTCTTGATAGTTTTTGTTGGTTCAGCTTTGGGATGTTCAGTTTTGATGACTGTTGATGGTTCCTGCTTAAATTGTTCTTTCATCTTATCAAGGCGTTTCGTAATGGGAAAAAACAATCGATTTTTTGAATCTTCATCTTCCGAACTACCCAATTTGAATGCACTATATTTTTTTCTAACATCTTTGATGAGCTGTCTTATTTTAAGTTTGCGATTTTCGGTCGACTTGTCGTACTGCATGATGTTGATAAACTGGTTAATTATCCTTTATGCTTATGAATTTATCGAAACCGTGTCGATATCGCCCACCGTGCAAGTTGAAGTCTTTTACAATCATCAAAAAACCATAATTATCAGCGTTCCAGCATACAGAGCAAATTTCTTTGAATTTTTCATAACTCATATCAGGGGTTATGTGTTCATTGAAAACGTGGCGCAAATTCACATCATCACTCCTAAATATAACAATAACATTTGCATTGTCACGAATCAGATGTTTATTCATTGACACATATGTCTGGCAAAGAAAGGAAACATCTATTTTTTTATGTCTACCCATTGAGAAATATGACTTGATTTTATCCTGTTTGCTGTTACATATATCATCGAAGATGAATACAGAATTTTCTTTAGCCTCTGAGGTATCTATGATATCGTCATTTTCCCTATAGCTATGATAACCGATACCTTGAACACTCTTTAAAACTGTTTCGAGTAGCTGATATTTAGGTTGATATAAACTTTTAGAGAATATATACACATTTTCAAATCTTAATCCGTTAGGATGAAGAAGTAAGGATAGAAGTGCGTTTGATTTGCCACAACCACTTGGTCCTACTATCAAAAATCTACAACTATGTGGAAATAAATCTCCATTTCTATTGAATTTTGATTGATCATCGAAAATATCTAAATTTTCTACAGGTAAAGCACTGTGATGTTGCTCAATTCGCATCTTGATTACATCTGACATGTTTCATAAGGAGTTGGCGTGTAAATATAAAGATAAATACATTTTTTAAGATATTTTATTAAGAACAACTCTTCTTTTTTTACATGACATTGAAGATAGATGTGTGAATCTAGATTTATTATGGAAAACTGCAGAATCCCAGATACTTGTTGAAGATAGTGGACATGTATTTCGGTGTTGTCGTTGCTGCTGTTGCAAGGAGAGCTTCTCAAATTGTCTAATCATCTTTTTACGTTCTTCGTAGGAACTAATAATAGTTTTGAGTAGAGCAAGCTCTTGTAGAAATTCATCTATCGACATCTTTCAAGTGAAGAAATTTATATGTGATAGGTGTTTGAAATATTTTTAATAAAACCGAAGTGATTTGCTGCTGCTGCTGCTGCTGCTCGTACTGCACTGAATTCTCAATAGTTAGCTAGTTTTTTTACAATTTCACTGAGGGGGTGATACTCCATAACGCTATCGTGTACGATTGCGCAATAGGCTCTGGTATTGGTGGGGAAACCTCTTCTCGCTTCAATCTCCAATTTGACATCCACAGTTGAAAATTTAAAAGTTTCATCTCGTTTAGAGCAATCAATGACAAATAGGAAACGAGACTTGTATTTATCATAATCAAGCACTGCAGTACTTCCTGCTCTACCATTATAATTGTTTGCAAATTCACAATAATTATAATGAGCTTCACTATAGTCATTTTGATCGAAATTCAATCTCAGTCTTTCTTGAGGGTAATATTCACCATTGAGCAAAACACGTATATCTGAAATGTTAATATTTTCAAAATAATTTGGATCTTTAGCGGGGTTGTCTTTTCGGTCAGAGTGAAAGCAACATATAACATATCGGGGACATTCCACAACTGCACCCGTTTTAATGCTCCATAATTCTTGAGTAGCTCCATTAGTAAGGGCAGGAAGTTGATGAACTTCCCATTTCCTAAAGGGAAGTAAGATAGGTTCATTGCGTTTCATCATGGAAAGCAGATTAAGTTTTAGCTCGTCATTTGGATGCACGTGTTTAACTCTCAACTCTATATCGCTGATTGTAATTACGCCTTTTGTCACACCCGGTTGTTCTCCTGTACCGGCGGTAATTATCATTGAATTGCTATCGTTACGGGCTCTGACTAATCGAATTAATTGTTTACCACATATTGCCTTTTGATAATCATTAAACACGTTGAGCAAATGTCTAATGGGAATACGTATAGCAAATGTACCGTCATCGTTTTGCAGTGGTTCATCTGGAAAATTCCATCCCGCTTCATTTAATTCACTATTATCTTCTTTCTCATAGCACAAAAAACCTCTTATTAGTGATACTAGTCCAGGATCTTTAACAGTTTCCACTTCTGTGCCACACAATTCATAGGTTATCGAGTCAAAGAGAAAGGCACCATAATTATTTACCAACTTCAAAGTTCCTGCGCCTGCGGTTTTTTTCAATTGTCCTCTTATGAAAAGGGCAGAGTCATACATCAAAAACCATATATCTGGTCGGTTGATAGCAATTTCAATGCTATCATTGTTATTGAATGATTTTATGAAGGGTAGGTAAGTGCGGTTTTCTACACGAACGATGGAATCATCTTTATATATCGGTTGATAAATATCAAACGTTCGAGCGGATAACATAGCCAAGCGCTTGTAGTATTCTTTTATCTCTCAAGGATATACGTGTCTGCTCTTGCTGCTTCTCTGAGCAACTCTGTTGTACTAATGGGATTTTCTTTGACTGGACCAAGTATTTATTATGATGCTGCTGTTTCTGCTGTTTCTGCTGCTTTAGTTTAGGATGCTGCTGCTGCAGTCTAGACTTCTGTAGTTTCAACTGCTGCAGGTTTGACTTCTTCCGTTTCAACTGCTGCAGTTCCGGCTGCTGCTGATGACACTGAGGAAAAATCAGGACCATTTCTTCAGTTCTAAGCGAACAATAATCTCTTCACCTCGGAAATTCACAAAGTTAAAATCCTGATCGAGTATGTTCAAAGTGATGTTATCAATTGTTCCGTTGCTACCTACAGGTAGATATATCAAGTGCTGGGGTGTTATATCTATAGCGTAACCCGGATCGACACCAACTGAGAATTCATATATTGTGTGACAAATTTTATCGTTGTAGAAAGATCCCTGAGCGAGACTGCAATCGACATGAATACAGCGTACGGGTACTATATTGACAGGTAAATCTGACTGATGCTCAACACCTTCTGGCAAATGTTTTCGAGAAAAACCTAAAAGACTACCCAGTACAATACTTTTGGTAAAATCAATAGATATAGAACGATGAAAAATCTCACACTTTAAAGTTGTATTGTTCGGTCTCAAGTTAAAGATCTTATCTCTTTCACTCCTATCGCTCTCTTTAATCAATTATTTGCTTAGGTAATGTTCAATATCGGAAATTTCGTAAGTACCGCTAGGAATATGAAGCTTTTTCTCCTCTCCTTCTTCTGAATAATACAGATATGTATTCTCTTCAACGTTTGGTATAGTATTATATGAATAAAAACCAATTAATGCGACGCCATACTGACAACTTGGATCTAGCTCGATAGGTGGAACGAAATCTGTTGATAGCGTTGAGCTACGTCCTTTCAATGTGAATACTAACGACATGACTGGACATGGATGATAAAAATACTGCTATTTAAGCTTCATTAATTTTTATTAAGCAAAAATTTCAAACATAATTTACCACAATTTGTTGTATTATATGTCTGATATACATCTCTATTGTAGATAATTTCACTGTTATTGCCACCACCAGCTAGGTACTTAACCAATTCCTTTGGTGGTGATCTCCGAAAGAATCAAAGTACTCGGATTTTGTCCCCCCTTCCTTCTCTTTCCCCCCTGTTCTGTAAGCTACCCAGTGCGTTCCAGGACCGTCTGATGAATCTAAATTGATGATACCACATTCATGCATCCAGGGCCGTTTTCTCAATAAGTCATCACGCATGAAGACACCTCTAAAGTGCGGTATTTTCAATTTTTTTGCATAATCCATCAATTCATAGTCGAACAGTGCTCTATTGGGTAGCTTCACAGCTAGTTTTTTTGCTTTTTAACAAAAAGTCCATATCCCTTCTTATATTTTTTTACATATAGTCCATGTCCTATTGCTTCCATTGCCTTGTTGTGGCGGTGCTGTTCAGACAACTTTTTTGTTGCGTTCTTAGCATCAATAAAAGTCTTGGCAACAGCGCTTCCACCGCCAAGTAAGCTCCCCAAAGTGCTCAAGCCGGCAAGAATCGGCATCAATGGTAATATACCGCCTGACTTGAATGGAATAATGCGAGGTACTCTGATGTTATTCCTACCTCCAGCTTTCTTGATGGCAGCTCGTGCTGCCCTTATTGCTATCAATGAAGACTTTTCAACATCATCACTGAGAGAAGATTTGCTCAACACCTTTGTTAATGGTGTAATTAAACCTGTCTTGAAAGTTTTCTTTTTTTTTAATTTACATCCCATTCCGGTAATGCGTTTAGCTTTCATTGCACCGGTAACTACAAGTGCAGCAGTTTTTTCACCTACTGAAGCGTCTTTTGATTTTACACGCTGCCAAGCCTTATCCTCTAGAATTTTATCTGCTTTATGTCTCTCCGCTAGGTTCTTGTGTTGTGAATAAAATATATCGTGTTCACGACAACTATCGTCGAGAGGGTTGATACCTTTCTGGCCCTCCCGCAAACGTTTTTCTAACTTTGTACCAGGACCGCAGAATCTGTATCCGCCAGGTATATGCAGTTCAACTGGTAACTTATTAATGAGCGTATCAACTAGACCTCTACCCTCTTTAAACGACAACATACTAATGAGTTTAAAACCAACTGTTACCACACAATATAGGTCATTCACTTAATGTCAGTCACCATGGAAGAATTATTTAACGAAGTAATCGTGAGATACATTTTCATCACCCTATTCTTATTCAGTTCACTTTTATTTTTGGCATTAATTCACTGTCTGAAATCATTGAAAAATGTTCTGTGTCCGAGTAGCAAATTTTTATTCGATAAAGAACACGTTAAATGCCTAAGTTGTGGACTAACTCTATTCTGCATGGAAAGTACTAGCAACCTCATGTGCAGCAAAATGAATGAGGAAAGAGATGCCCACATCATAGATGGTCGTAGATATTGTTGTCCCCTTAAATGTATTGGTACAGACCCAAGTATAGATGTTGTGGATGGAAGGGCTTGTCTTATTTGCGAATCTTTTGGTTCTTGTAGATGTGCTTGTATACTGTATCAACATATGAGGAATAAAAAATAAAAAACAAAAAAAAAAATGTCAAAATAGTTTATTTACATTTTTTTATTTTTTCACAAACAATAAATCTAAAAATCAATATCACTATCTTCATCTCCTGAACATACAAATCTTTTGAAATTAGATACTTCTACATAGCCGTGTATTGACTCATGAAGTCTATCACAACACTCATCTTTTTCATAAATGTCAAATAATACTTCACAAAAGTCGTAGTTACACCAATACACTCTTTTTCTAAATAGGTGATGAAGATTTGCAGACTTTATATACAAGTGTGTGTGGTCGCGAAAGCTAAATAACCCAGACTTGAATCCTGCCCTTTCAAATTCTTTCAAAAAAATTCTATAATGAATTTTGCAAAAGGTTAAATTAAATTCCTTAATGCTATAATAATTTCGCCACACACACAGCTCTGCATTGTCATATTCATCGCCCCAATCAAGTTTACCAATAATATATGGTATAGCTTTATGGTTTGATACTATTCTAGGAGAAGAAAAAAGGGGTTCCTCTGGAAGTGGATTTTCTGTAATGCACCCATCTGATTTTATTTGCTTTCCACTTGGAAACGCTAAATTTCTTCAAAATTTCACGTGTTACATCTTTAGGTAACTTCAGACGGAACACATCAATTATTGAACTTACATTTTGAATGATTACATTTATTGCTGAACCTTGAAGTGAGCAAACTTGGAAAGGAATAACAAGGTTCAACGTGTGTTTTTGTTGATCAAAATTGTTCATTCTGAAAAGAAACATAAATTTTTCACTATTGCTGTGACGGTGGAGCCTTTGTTGACAGAAGTGAATAATGCCCCCAAGGCAACGTATCAAACGATGATGGAATAAGATATCGTTTATCATCATGTGCGCTTAATGCTATTCTCGATTGTTGAATTGAATAGAGTTTATGTGCAAAGGACATTATTGTATTCTGGTTTAATACAATCTTAGAATTTTGTTTGAGACAATTCACATAATCATCGAAAGATAATTTATTTCTTACAACACAAGATTTTACTCCTTTTGATTTTTTCGTGACTTTCCCCCCTTGAACTTTAAATCTGTACATTTTAGCTCTCAAACCTGCAAAATGTGTAATAATTAATCCGTTAGTCTCGTCTTTCATTAAGCCAGGTACTTTTTTATTTACCAATGGAATATTGTGCACGTTATCCTTTGGGTAATCACTGGTATCGAAATGAGTGTGGCAATCATTTTTAATGAGTTCGTAGGGGTTACAACTACTAATTTCATAAAAAAAAGAGTCTGTATCAATGTACATGATTTTACAACCCCCAGGACTTTTTAGCATCATGTAGTTATAATGGAAATTGTACATGCACACCTTTGATATGTCGAGAATGGCCATACCTATGTATAGAGGTTTATTGAACAAAAGCTCATTCTTTTTAAGTTCAACGGCTAATAAATCTTCACCGAAAACTGTGCGACTATGGAATCTCGGAGATGCTATAAGATTTTTTGCTCCATATCGACCTTCATACTTATTAACTAAACGTACTACCCTGTGCAATCTGATATTCTCCATGGTCTTACCAAAAATTGAATTATTAGCAAATTTGAATTGGTTTTTACCGAAATCGGTAGTTGCTTTTGCTCTTAATTCAGTATTAAGGTCTATATAGGGTTTCAGCCAGGGAGATTGCTGAAATTTCAATACCTTTTTAATTTTTTTCAATTTCAATCCTAATTCAAGCACAGTTTTTAAATTACGATAATGAATTACGTAATCTTTTTTATCAGAGAGAGTACATAATAATTTTGGCAGCTTTGAACCAGGAGGGACACTGTGCTCTGGGCACAACGGTAAGTCTTTATGCAGATCATGCAAGTGTTGTGGGTATTGCAGATCCACCTGAAGGATGTATCCTTCAGGATTATCATCGGGAATGGTAGTCACATCAACAGTCGCATCACACCATTCAAAACCCCCAAATGGTAAATATTGACTCATCGCCCAACCGTACAAATTATTTACATCAAGATAAAGCAAATATGACTCTGGCTTTGATGCGTCATAATTAGTCATTTGAGGGTTATTGGCTTCGGAAAACCTATGCATGCAACAACTGATTCCACCCCGCATACCCTGCTCCACAAACATGATCATATCAATATCTTTAAGTAATTGTAATTTACATTTTGTGTAGTTCAGCATACAGTCCCAGCTGTAGCCAGGCATAGTGTAGTACCATGCTGGGTCAAGCTTATACGTTTCTAAAGCAGTTTCTCTGAAATTTTCCATGACATCAGCAAGCAAAAGTACGTCTGTTTTCATGTACAAATCGCTGTATTCGCCTAATGATCTGATTTTGAATGTTTGCCAAACGTTCTGAGCATGACGATAGCTTTTCTCGTTAATATGTTCATCCGACAATTTATTGTAAAATTGATCTATTGATGGTAGTGCGGTATCGTTTAACTTATCCCAATCTGTCATATAATCATAACAAAATGTACCCTTCCTTGTGAGGAGTTCAAACTCCTCATCGCGTAAACGACCAAATTCTTTTTTAAGGTTTTTAAAATTATCTAGAATTAAAGTAGAAGCTAATTCATCCAAACTAGCTCCCATAAATTTAAATGAGTCGATAAACCTAAATCTGAGATTGGTTTCCTGATGGTAATATGTAAATGAAATGTACTTTTCTTTATTGATGGGTAAAGTTGTGATTCTACCACGACGTAAAAGAGATTCAACTAAATAATGAGCGTCGTAATTAGATAAATTATGAAACACTATGGGTACAATAAAAAGCTTTCGAAAATTAAGGTTACATTGTTGATGCGCCCAGCCCCTAAATTCAGAGGAGAAATGATCATGATCCCTAACTATTACATCTCTAGAGTTAAAACGACATTCACAAATATGACAGTGTGTACCAACTTCATCTGGTGCACCTGTCATTGGTTCAATATGTTTAATTTTGGAATATACAAATTTTATCTATCTCATCAGCAAACCAATCTGAGCAAGTCTCACCGCGAAAACTATCATAACGTGAAAAACTATCGTTAAATGAGCATTTCAAATAAAAACCTACACTATATGGCACATGTTCTTGATACTTGAACGATTTTTCACTTATTTTGTTATTGCATTGCTTAAGTAATGCCTCAAGGTCTGCATACAGAATAAAGGGACATTTTTGTTTATAAACGAAATTTCTAAATTCAACGTAATCATAATTTGGAAAAGTTGCTTTTTGATCATTTAATGTTTTACATATCTCAAAATGTTCATTCAATTTCATCTGAGATGAAAAATAATTCAAACACCTATCACATAAAAATTTCTTGGCTTTATCTTTTGAGAGTTGTCTTGCTAGAAGTCTTGAAATATTATTAATCAAACAGAAGTGATATTTAATTTCAGTATCTCCCGTTTCAGTTTCCAAAGGCTCGGCGTCATAGTCGCTCAATTTCGGAGAATATTTGTCTTGAACAAGGAGTAAATTAACATGATTCTGGGCAATATGATGATGTGTTAGTCTCAACGGTAAAATTGTATAAAATGAACTCATTTCATTTTCTTTCAACTCTAAACCATATACATTCACCGAAATGTTGTTCATTTTTTCAAATTTTGTAATTTGAGATAATTTCATAGGTAGTTCTAAGCCAGTAGTTTTGAGAACACTAGCGTAAAAAGGATAGCTCGCGGTACGGTTTGAATTAATTCTGGCTGGATAAAGATAGCTAACAATACTCCAAAAAAAACATGCATTATCGTTATTCTGAACGTTAACACATGCTTTGGTTTTTAAAATTTGATCCGGTAGTTTAATGTAAGATGACCCTCCATTTCCCATTTCATATTTATTTATGGCAATTTCTAGATGAATAATTTTGCTTAATGCCCATCCGCTACCCTTGTTGCTCATATCCTCTATGTCCGTTACAATACGTTCGATTATATTATAATCAAACCAACTTTCCAATTCAGTTGCTGAATCAATTATAGCATTCGGAGTAGTAAAAAATTTTCTATCAACAATTTCACCACCATCAACAGCATTATTTTTAATGAAATCGGCACAAAATGTCGAGTTAACTTTCAGCAATGGCATCTGTCTCAAAACTCTCGAAACTTTACTTTCAAATAGGTGAAAAACATCTTTCAAAAATGGCCTAACATCAATATGGGTTAAATTTATAGCAATATCTGTTCTAACTCTACATTTGTATATAGCATTAAGTGTGCTCCAGGTAATGCGTGAGCTACGGCTTTGAGGTTGTTCCAGTCCTGCACCAACGCGCTCTTGTTTTGGAAGAAAAGATTTTACAAAACAACGCATTCGTTTCAGTTGAACAATTTTAGAATATATTTTACGTTTTTGTCCTATTGTAAAATTAAATTTTTTCAATGCTAAATTGCATCGATGAATATGATTGTATATCACACGTAACCAAATTTTTGCATTTGAAGGAGAATACGTTTGTTCCATCAATTTCAGAGCTTCATCAATTTTAGTTAAAGTACCTTCAAATTTATCCATTTTAACTCAATACAAAAAATATGTATGAAGATAATAATATTGAGAATTACCTTATAAATATTATCTATTGTCTAAGTATTTCGGTTGGTGTAGTCGTCTTTTTTCAGTATTCTCAGTTCCCTCTCTGTAGATAACTCCTTGGTATGGTAGGTGTAATCTTCTTTTGGGTGAAAAAAGGTACTGAATTTCCACAATCACTGGTTCGACAAATTCAGCTTTCACCAATATGCAAACCAAATTCCTATATGTGTGGATCTTTCTCGAGCTCTCCTAGTCCCTCGGTCAGCTTTCTATCAACAATTAGAGATTCAGAATTAATTTTTGTTTTAAGGCAAAATATGTGCAAAAACTTACTGTTTCTCTGATGTATGGATATGTTGATGATGTGTGCGTAACAAAATTGTTTCGTTCGATACTTTTGCGGCTTTTGTAGGAGCGTGATCTCGTGTATAAAACCAAAACGTATAATGATTGAAAATACTCCCTGTTGAAATATTTATAGTTTTTCTTCGAGGGTCTAAACTAGCAAGTTTTTTTTTCTCATGGGAATTCAGTCAGATAAAGTACCATAACATTATTGGAGAAAGCCCAAAAAAACGCGTTATGACACGAATAGCATCTTTCCTTTCAACAAAACGTGTATTAGTCGATGTCCCTGGGGATTAACTTGCAACAGGTGATTTAATTATGTCCCCCACACAAACAAAACTATTAATATACCGGGATGGCTGAATATACACGAATATCGTCTTTACTTTCAACAAAACGTGTCTAATCCATGTTCCTAGAATTTTAACCTATACCCCAAACAAAACTATCAATCTATTGTAAGTCGGAATAGCCGAATGGTCTAAGTCAACTACTTTTGATTGGAAACGCGGGTTCAAATCCCAGCGACGTTTTTTTCATAACCCGCAATCCCTTCATTGAGTTGCATCTCGAAGATCTAGGTGGCGCTGACATCGTAAAGATCCCTACAAAAGTCATGGCGTCTTCGAAGTTCAAACTCTAGATGTCGTTGAACAAACTGTCATGGCGTCTTCATCGTGAAGCTCCCTTCAAACATAACCACCACCAAAAGAGCGCACAAAGCGCATCCACCATAAATAAATCAACCTATCATTCCGCCACCATCTAAACCAAATGTGAGGTTATGATCATATTCTGATCCAGAACCCGTGTTGACATAACTACTGGATTCGTTAGCATCATGTTTTTCAATTAAAATAAGTGGCACGAAAAAAATTGGTACTTTCTGATTGTTATCGTTTATGTCACAATCCAAATGAGCCCTCATTGATTATCATTTGAACTTTTTATTGAACTGAAACACATGAGATTCCATGGACAAACTCATCCACGTCATTTTGGGAACCAGATAGCGTTGGGAAATCTTCTGGAAGTAACGAATGTTCAGAAATGTGACAGAAAGCAAATAATAGAGCAATAAAATAAAATTAGGATCAACTGGAAATAAAACGACAATAAGGAATACATAACAATATTCTAAGAAAAAGGAATGTTAGAAGTAAAATAGAATCGCCCCTTTTTTGACAATGACTATGGAGTTTTATGTTAGAATAATCAACAACGAAGAACATTCAGAAGAGAAAATACAACAGTTTCATAGAAAAATTTGAATAGAGTTGGGCATCTTTCATTGTTATTCTTATTTCTCATGCCAGCTTATTTCGAGTGTGAATGCTATTGTGGGAATGTGAAAGCTCAAATTTCTTAATTTATTTCAGCACTATCTTTCTTTTGTTATTTAATTCGTTTACCTCTGCTGCTTAAAATCTCTTTGAGTCACATTAAAATCAGATTTTGTATCTTTTATCTCCAAAAATGTACCTACTTTAATGACTTTTTGAAGGTGAAGTTAACTTTAGACAGATAAGGGTCGAGCCACACAGCTTAGCATGGTTTATTGCGGTACGAGGTGAAGTTAATCCTATTTTACTTTATGGAGTCATAAATAGTTTCACACAGAAATTCCTCTTGAACCGAAAAATAATAAAAGGTAGTGAAAGATTTTATGCCTACTCAAAGTATCTTTGAATCAACAATACACCATTAGTCAGATATTATTATTTATTAGAATTTTAAAAATATGCGTTTTTGGTATTATCGAAAAGTTTTATTTTGAAATGAAAATTCTTACAGAAGAATACTAAATGCATATTTTTGAGCATTGTGTTCACGAATATCGAAGCAAAAATGTCTTGTTGTTCATGAGTTATAAACCGCAAAGTGCATTTAGTTGTTACAGAATATGAGTTTTTCCATAAAAATTGACTCAACGAATTATAATAATAGAGGAACATCAACAGGTTGACGTGAGGCTGAATGAACTATAAAATCAATTTCTCAAAAATAAAATCATATAGTATATTATTCAACACTCTTCCTTAAATGAAAACAATAAGGCACATTTTAATTTCATAATATTTCCATTTCATTACCCCAAATCGACACTCAAAAATAAACTGGATATTTGAATTAGTTATCAAGGAATTAATTCCCTAGCTTTTTCGGGCTTGGAAATAGAGAAGGCTATGAATTTTGCAAAGATTTTCGCTAATCGATTCTAAAGATTCATTCTTTTAGATATAGAAAGTATAAAAAATAATTATTACTCACTTTCACTGTCGAACGAATCTCCTATTATGAAACTGTGTTGTCCCTGCGAAGGATCGGCACCATATTTCAAAAGAAATTTAATCCTTTCCTCGATCTCGGTAGTATTCAACATGTCTTTCACCGGTAATTTATCGCACAAACTCATCACAAGAAGTTCCAGTGTGGTCCTTCCATCTTCGTCTTCGCAGTCGATGAAAAATCTACCGGATTCCACCATACACTTAAGAGATTCGAAGCTGCCAAACCTGGCCACTTCATGAAGTGAAGAATAGTCAATTTTAGTTGACGTCGAAGATTTACGAGAATACACCATTATGGAAGATATTTCAGGTACACAAACTTCTTGAACTTCTCACTGAAGATGTTTACAACTCAACAGATACTATAATTGTGACCAAAAAGTCGTTGACTAATGCGAATTGACCGGATGCATCACAGAGTAAGTTACAGAGAAATACCTGCTCTTCCTCTTTCTTTCAATTGGCACTTGTTGTTTTCATTAGCCAGCACTTTGAATCTATGAATGAACAAAATAATAAAACAGCATTCTTATTCGATATTTTATTATCAGCCCAATCGATCGTTGTCTCTACATCAATGGAAATGATTAAAAATTGCAAGAAAATCATTAACTTTTCGGTGTAACTTGAATTGAATTGATTGTCACCTATATGAAGTTATTTTAATACATTGTTTTTTTAACAAACTTTGTACATGTGATGTATAATTATAGCTTCAACTTTAACGCCTGAAAAGACAGATAAAATAACTTACGAAACATCGCTCAAAATTATATGGTATAGAATATTAATGGTTTTTCAAAACTCATATCCCAAAACATTCTCTATTTTGTTAAATCTTTAATATTTTTTTACCCCGAGAGAATTGTGAAATCAATGTGTGATTCTTTCTTTTTAGAGCATAGTATGTTCTCATCTCGGTTCAATAATCTCCCATCTATTTGTTGTCGTGTTGTTCCATTCAAATTGTGTAGTAATATCAACCTACCTTGTTTCACTAACCAGCTCCTGCGCCAGGTGGCAACAACTACGTATATTCAGATACGAACGCAAGTTTGAGGATAGGTTGATAATCGAAATTTCAGAAATAATGCGACAGCTGTCAGAAAAACATCCGTAGCATTCCTATGTCTTTCTCATTTTTATTCGAGAATAAGGGCAATCAATATCCAAAAAACTATGCTGCAGATAGAAGCTGCTATACTCTGTTCAAATGTAAGCAGGAGCAATACAACATGTTTGGCGCAGCGGTAGGGGGGCCTTCGTATCGTTTCTTTCCGTCCAGAGTCAAATCGAGGAGATTTCACACAATCATTCAGTTTATTTATCCATGTCTCATCCAGGTAATAAATTTGTTTGCCTTGTTTCCTTGATGAGCGGATTTTCTTCAATTAATCTCTTCTCCACACAATTATTTCATCCCTATCTATCAGTAGACTATCACGACCACGTTTTTTGAACTTGAATTCCATTTTTTTCAATAATTTATAGAACGTTGTTCTTTTGAAATTTTGCAAACTGTCGTCATCATTCACGATTTCTAGTACCTACTTTAGAAATCGTTGGGATTTTATTCCGAAAAAAAAACCGTGGACAATTCTTCTGATGAGGTTCATATCGAAATCGTCAACCGAATCGATTATTTTTAACGACTGGGCTCTCCTTTTAGGTGGCGTCAATGTTTTATTCTCATATGAGAATTCTGAATACAGCTGAATCACTCACCCCTGATGATTTTGAAGCCATTCCTACTAAGTCTCTTTTCGATAAATCAGGATATTTTTCCAATTCTCTTCGAGAAATGTTCAAAATTATCTCTTTCTCTTCACTAGAGAAATGCGACCTTTTGGACCTTTCTCGTGGTGGTCCCCACATATCATCCTCAGATGCAGTATCGGTTTCCGAATTCGACATTGTTCTATAAACACTATACACACAATACACTTTTCACAACAAAATCTATAAACACTTTGAACAGCTAGACCCTCACAGTAGTTCTAGTCTAGTCTTTTGAAAACTTCGATATTCATGCAAATCAAGATGGCTTTAACCCATTGAGGGAAACGACCCAAATCTGGTGTTTCCCGGAATTACCTTGTCGGAATCTTGAGCAGCCGACGAAGAGTTTCGTACAAAAAATATAAAATTTTGGACCGAAACTAAATATATTTCGGATATTACAAGTAAATGACAATTATAAATTTGAACAGAGATCTTTTACGAGTCTTGTCAATTGAAAACTTCGATATTTATGCAAATCAAGATGGCTTTCACCCATTAGGGAAAAGTACCCAAATATGGTGTTTCCCGGAATTACTTTGTGGTAATCTAGCAAGATTCCGACCCAAATCTCTAAAACTGGTGCTTCCTGGAATTACCTTGCCGCAATCTCGAGCATCCGAAAAAGAAATCATTTAGTAGATAATAATATAAAAACAAAACAAAATAAAAAAAAGTAGGGTAAGTCGGATATAAAATGTTTATGACAGTTGCAAATCATAACAGAAATTTTGCACTAGAGTTTCTGAGGAAAAAAGTTTTAATGTGGAAATTGATGACTCAAATTATTGAATCATTTCTATCCAGTACCATACACAGTCCATTCCAAGTACGATTCTGGCAGTCTCTTAGGGTATTAAAAGGGAGCGTTGTTATGACCGTTTGACCAATTGAAGCTTTATTGTGCGCAAACCAGACGATTCAGTTTGTTTACAAAGCTCCTTCTTATATTTGAACGGACTATAGATAACTGATGCCGTTATTAGAAGGCTCGAAGTTAATTTTCATGATGAAAACAGCATATTCATGTTCGACTGTGTTTTCGCAACTGAGTATCTGGGAAATGTTGTTTATTTTATTCCTTGTCAAACGAATTTTCCTCAAACACTTTTGTAACGTAGAATTTAATGGCGTCAGTGGTTTTTCCAAAAAACTTACATATCACAAGATACACTGCGCAAAAAAATTAAAAAATTAACGCACATTCTGAAAATCTCAATTTTAAAGAAAGTTAACTCTACATTGACTTGATAACTTATTTTTTATGTTCTCTCGGGAAGGTTTTGAAAGAAACAAGACACATTAAAGGCAAGAAAAATTCAGGATTTCACCGAATCTTATGTGAAAGAAGAGAAATGAACAATTTTCAAAATACTGAAATGCTGATAGGTAAGTAATTTAATACTTGGTATTTCCACACATTGCGTTAATTACAGCTCGGCAACGACGGTTCATACTCGAAATGAGTGATCTTAAAATATTCTGATCTCTCCGAGTTGGATTCCTAAGTCATTAAGAGTAGCTGGATAATTTTCTGAACTTCTCAGCCTTCTATTGAGGTTGTGCCAAACCTGCTCAATCGGATTGAGATCTGGACTTCTTGCTGGCCATTCCATTCGAGATACTTCAACCTCTTCAAGGTACTCCTGAACGATGCGCGCACGATGGGGTCTGGCATTATCGTCCATAAAAATGAAATTTTCACCAATGTATGGGGCAAATGGCACTACATGCTCTTCAAGAATGTTCCTTATATACTTATCAGCATTCATAGCTCCATTATCGACGACCACTAGGTCTGTGCGAGCAGTCAAAGATATTCCACCCTATACCATAATCGAAATTGCACTAAGCATATCTTTCATGTGGACGTCTGTATACAAGGGAACGTCGATCACAATGGAAGAGGCAGAATCTAGACTCATCTGTGAAGAGAACTCTTTCCCAATCGGCCTCTTCCCAATGGATATGCTCTCTCGCAAAATCCAAACGCGCCCTTCGATGGGCTGGGGTGAGAGCTGGGCCTCTTGCCGCGACACGAGGCCTTGAATCATATTCTCTGAGGCGATTTCTTATTGTCCGAGTGCTAATTTGCACCTCATGAGTTGTGTATGTCCACCCTTCTTCTCGCAAAACTACCGCTTGGGCACATTCCTCTTGGGTCAAATTGCGTGTTTCGCGTTGCATAGCGATCGAGTGTAGAAAATCAAACGAAAGAAAAACTATTGATCACTAGAATTGATCGAGAAAAACTGATTTTAGAATGGAGTCAATACATTCAAAATCTGATAATATCATCCTTTTTTATTCCTGCTGGGAGAAAACATTTGTATTGAAGAAAAACATTGAAAGAGGATAACATATGCATGCATAATTCTGATAATAGTATATTATTTCATTAGGAGGAGAAGTGTCACTTTTCGTGGCGAGCTTGAGTTTATCCGCCGAACGGAGTGAGGCGGATAATTGAAAGCGAGCCACGAAAAGTCACTTCTTCTCCGAATGAAATATGCTATTTTATTTCCAAACGTTTTCAAATTCATGAAAATTGTACATTTATATTGTAAGTTTATCAAATAAAAATGACGTTTGAATTGGAAGTTTTCGTATTCTATGCATATATGTTCATATTGCTCATGGTAACCAAGTAATCTTTTTCGTAGCAACACTTTTCCTGCCGCCGGAGGGAAAAGTAAATATTTCTCCGCCTAGGCGGAGAAATAGAACTTTTCGATGATCCTGTCAGTCGAGAACTGACGTTGTTATCGTACGTTTGGAAATAAAAATAATTATCATTGAGAACACCTTCAGTTGTAGAATAAATTTGAGATTTCCATTAGGTGCGTTATTTTTTTTGCGCAGTGTAATTATAGAAAATACTAGTTGTTATACCACAATTCCTTTAGGTTAGGTAGAGGGTTGAAAATTTAGGGTTGTATGTATTTTTGTGTGCCGTATCATAAAAAAATTAAAATAACAAATTTTGTCCGAAAAAATTGAAAACAAAAAGTTAGGGGTGGGCCAACCTTAACATTTAGGGGGATGAAAAATAGATGTTCAATTTCACGAAAATCGGTCTAGCCGTTTCGGAGGAGTTCGGCCACAAACTGCAGACAGGAGAATTTTATATAAAAAGAAGATTTCGCGCCGAGGGAGGGGGGGCAAGTTTCGAATGGGATGGTGTAAAATATTTGGAGTGAAATGGCATCATTATTTTGTATCGGAAACAATACCTTTTTGTCATTTTGAAGAGAACAACCTTAATATTTCAGTAAAGCTTAAAATTCCAATTTTAAAAATGTGTCGTACTTGATATACTGAAATCTTCTTCGGCCATATTTCTATATATGGTTGCTCCCTGGGGATGTCATGAATGTTTTCTCGAGAAAAATTGAAGTTCATTCGATTCTGTTCCGAGATACGGCCGTAGTAAAAGTGGGTAATTCTCAACTTCAACGCCCTGTATCTCAAAAACCGGATACAGGGCATCTCAAAAACTGGTCATAGGATTGAGTTTGGGCCGAGGACACTTTTGATCAGTAGCTCGAGTACTACATTATACCAAAATTTTAGAAAATTTGACGGAACGCCATTCGCCATAGAAAAAGTGCGGGGTCCTTTCCTCGAGTATTATCATTGAAATGGAGACGAACAAAATTATAATGTTTTTTGAAGTTGATGGCAAAATATCAAGTTTTATATATTTTTGGAATGGTAACTTCAAGTTTTATTGAAATATTGAAAAAATTTTAGTGTCAGAGCCCTATTTTAAAAAAAAATATTGTTCTATGAATAAATATTGATAAGCATTTTTTTAGCAAAATACACCGACACAATTGAATGCTAAATAAGAAAGTGACGCGGAAATGTTTTTACAGAAAGGCTAAATTTTTGGAACGATGGGAACGATTGGACCGATGGGACATCGACATCCATTTTTGTTCATCGAGTATATAAATGGGAATTTACATTTAAATGTGTCCTATTTGACTCACTCCGTAATCTTGGTTGGTAATTTTTCATAGATCCCCCTGAAAAATTGCATAGATCCACTAGTGGATAGGTATCAATTCAATAATAAATGTTTAATGTTATAATGTTTTATTCGAAAGAAATTTTCGACAAAATATCACAGTAAATTCATCGCAAGCGTGATGAAGATTAAAATAAAAAAATCACAATATTATATACAACTCAATATTCTTTTTATACAACTGAATATACATTTTGTACAATTTTAGACATATTCTTTCAATATCACTATATTACTATTATTTAGAACTAGATTTGTATTTGACCTTTTTTCTTAATCTATCAATATGAAAGTATGATTTATATTAATTGTTGATTACGTCTTTATGTTTTGAAGTACTTTTTCGGTTAGCCAGATTCATTTTCTTACATTTAATAAAAGGTGACGAACTATAAACAAAACAATAATAGACCACTATAATGAAACTTACGAGTAAAACCCATTACATTACTTGGCAGATTTGAATCGATAAATATTAAATGAAACAATTGGAGAAGCTATGAAAACTATGATCGGCAAGGTGTCCAAATCGATTCAAAAAAGGAAAGGAAAATGTGGAAATAGATAAAATTCAGAAATAAAAATTTCCCATTCGAATTATCTCAAAATTTCCAAGTCAGAAATTGCAAGAAAATCTAGAATTTTTCGAATGGGAATGTCAGGTAGTCTTCCCAGAGTTATCTGTTTCAAATTATCCGCACCAACAGAGTATAGATTTTGGACCTTTCTACCCTTTTGAAATTTGTAGCTCAGATCTTCTCCATAAATCGGAAAATGACTGAGGTTGAAATTTGCAACATCCAGCCTTACTGATTCATTGTTCAAGCAGATCGCGATCTGTCTTGAACTCTTCGTGAGGAGTTTCCAATAATTTAGAGTAGTGTTGTTTATTTTTTTGGATTTCAATGAGGAAATCTCTTCGCAACATGCCTCTAAATATAATGAAACCCCCTCACGTTTCATCAAATGGTGAACAAACTCCATATTTATGCCAACACCCTCAGACACTTTCAAAGCTACAAATTTCAAAACAGACCTACTAAGTCGCCTACCTTGGTACATACATTGCAAAAGAAATGGTGACTTTTCACAAGATATGTCCAATGATGCACCATTTCTCAGGAGCTGGAGGGTCGCTGGATCCGCACCATACAGTATAGACGACTCGAGAACGCTGCGACCGTACATATCTTTAGATTCCAAATAGAACCCATGGTCAAGAAACGCTTCCACCAATTTCCGGGTTACATCAATTCCCTGGCGGTTTCCACGTAGCAAACGAAGTAAAGGTGTGCAACTACAGTCATCTTTGGCGTTTACGTCTGCTCCCAATTCAAAGAATTTTAAAACCGTTTTTTCAGCATCACCGAAATAACAAGCTTTATGGAATGGAGTCTCATTTATCACATTGTTTCTGCTCAACATATTTCCACCATTTTTCACCAACAGATGGACCATATTTGGTCGGAGCAGGAAGGCAGCAATATGCAGGGGAGTCTCACCTTGATAATCCTGGAAGTTGGGATCAGCACCCATTCTCAGAAGCTTTTCCGCAGTTTTGTAGAAATTTTTGTCGACAGCCATATGTAGAACGCTTTCTCTTCGTACTCCCAATGGAGCATTTATTTCGACCATAAAATTGATCATCATATTGATCAGCTTCTTGTCTGCAAATGAGAATTAAAATGTTGAGATTATCAGCCCAAATTCACAATTTTCAATCTTTGGAATCAAACTTAAGGGGAAATTCATTATTTCTCAGGAATTTCATGTTTTGCGATTCCAGAAGAATCAGAAAATAGATCTCAAAGTTCAATGTATTCAAACAAAATAATAATAATATCGCCAAGGGACAAAATTTCGGGACAATCGTAGCAATAATTCAGTTTTACAAACTTCTGTCTCAGTGTTTGAGGGCTTCGTATAGTTGTCCTCAAGTTTTATATATACAGAGTGTCCCACTAGTTTTGCAGCGGACGATATACGCGTAACGGTCTGAGTTTGGCAAAATTTGTTGATGCAGACTTGATATACTCCAAGCAGAGCACACCATAAAAATATTTTCGAATATATCGGGTGGCCCACAAAAAAGGAATAGAGGGTGACTTTGTTTTTTCAAATGGGACACTCTATATTCAATAATGTTTTTCAATTCTCTGAAACTTCTTGCATGCTTTCGTATACTTTTCACATATTTTTATTCGACAGTTTTCGAAATATTGGCCATTTTGACAAAAAAATTATACAAATGATACTTGTAGAGGCTATCTTATCCGATTATATTTCGCGAACCCTTGCACATAGGTACCAATAACAGCTTCATATGGATTGAAAAAAAAAGACTTAAAAGTATCCTAGCCAGCTATAATAAAGCATCTCCAGCTTATGGAGTGTCCACAAAAAGACTATAAACATGAGGAATTTCAATCGATTATTCTTCATTTTTTCAAATATAATTTTTTTCATGATTGTAATCACCATTCATTTTACTTCATTTTTTGTCGAATGCATGATATGCATATTTTTAACAGAATAGGATTTTTAAGAGCTTTTTCGAAAAGTTTCCCTAAAATTCACATATGCCTTCGAATTTAAATAGCAGATTTGGCTTTTCTGTGGTTATTGAGCACTGTAAAATTATTCCACTCAGAATTAGCATCATCGAAGCTTCAATTCATATTATAGCGAAATGAGGAACTAGAAAGTTTTGATGTATATCTACTCAAAAATGTGATGAAATCAGTTACTAAAGACAGAAATTTGCTTTCTGTACCCATTTTTCAAAATACAGTTTTGATAATTCTCTATGTTTCTACTCGAAAAGTCGTTGTTTGCGAAAATTTCAAACGAGCTTCAAGCTTGGGAGCTTGAAGATCTTCGTGCGTGCTTGTGAAACTTATGAACATCATTTTATCGAAGAAAGTTGTATAAGGATCCTAAAGTTTCGAAACTCGTTTTTTTGTAGCATTCATAATCTCTAAAAAAGCCTATTCTGTTAAAGAAATTCATATCATGCATTTGACAAAAAATGAAGTAAAATGAATGGTGATTACAATGATGAAAAAAATTATATGCATTGCATTGGAAAAATGAAGATGCTTTATTATAGCTGGCTAGGATACTTTGAAGACTTTTTTTTTCAATCCATATAAAGCTGTTATGTGGTTCGTGAAATATAATTGGATAACATAGCCTCTACAAGTATCATTTTTTTGTCAAAATATCCAATATTTCGAAAAATTTATGAATAAAGAAACAGAAAAGAATAGTCGTAAATCCTTCAAACTATTGTTAGATTACAAAGAATATGATTTTAAGGAGGTATGAGTATATAAATCACCGGATATGCTAAAAATATATAAAAGCCAGGTTACTGCGTACTTGCTCAAATTCGTGGACAGGTACCTTAAACTGCCCAACTCCTCATCTTCTAATGGCATGATGCTAATGAATTTCGGAATGTATGGATTTCTTAAGGATTCGTTAGCATCATGTTTTTCAATTAAAATAAATGGCACGAAAAAAATTGGTACTTTCTGATTGTTATCGTTTATGTCACAATCCAAATGAGCACTCATTGATTATCATTTGAACTTTTTATTGAACTGAAACACATGAGATTCCATGGACAAACTCATCCACGTCATTTTGGGAACCAGATAGCGTTGGGAAATCTTCTGGAAGTAACGAATGTTCAGTAATGTGACAGAAGGCAAATAATAGAGCAATAAAATAAAATTAGGATCAAATGGAAATAAAACGACAATAAGGAATACATAACAATATTCTAAGAAATAGGAATGTTAGAAGTAAAATAGAATCGCCCCTTTTTTGACAATGACTATGGAGTTTTATGTTAGAATAGTCAACAACGAAGAACATTCAGAAGAGAAAATACAACAGTTTCATAGAAAAATTTGAATAGAGTTGGGCATCTTTCATTGTTATTCTTATTTCTCATGCCAGCTTATTTCGAGTATGAATGCTATTGTGGGAATGTGAAAGCTCAAATTTCTTAATTTATTTCAGCACTATCTTTCTTTTGTTATTTAATTCGTTTACCTGCTGCTTAAAATCTCTTTGAGTCACATTAAAATCAGATTTTGTATCTTTTATCTCCAAAAATGTACCTACTTTAATGACTTTTTGAAGGTGAAGTTAACTTTAGACAGATAAGGGTCGAGCCACACAGCTTAGCATGGTTTATTGTGGTACGAGGTGAAGTTAATCCTATTTTACTTTATGGAGTTATAAATAGTTTCACACAGATATTCCTCTTAAACCGAAAAATAATAAAAGGTAGTGAAAGATTTTATGCCTACTCAAAGTAACTTTGAATCAACAATACACCATTAGTCAGATATTATTATTTATTAGAATTTTAAAAATATGCGTTTTCGGTATTATCGAAAAGTTTTATTCTGAAATGAAAATTCTTACAGAAGAATACTAAATGCATATTTTTGAGCATTGTGTTCACGAATATCAAAGCAAAAATGTCTTGTTGTCCATGAGTTATAAACCGCAAAGTGCATTTAGTTGTTACAGAATATGAGTTTTTCCATAAAAATTGACTCAACGAATTATAATAATAGAGGAACATCAACAGGTTGACGTGAGGCTGAATGAACTATAAAATCAATTTCTCAAAAATAAAATCATATAGTATATTATTCAACACTCTTCCTTAAATGAAAACAATAAGGCACATTTTAATTTCATAATATTTCCATTTCATTACCCCAAATCGACACTCAAAAATAAACTGGATATTTGAATTAGTTATCAAGGAATTAATTCCCTAGCTTTTTCGGGCTTGGAAATAGAGAAGGCTATGAATTTTGCAAAGATTTTCGCTAATCGATTCTAAAGATTCATTCTTTTAGATATAGAAAGTATAAAAAATAATTATTACTCACTTTCACTGTCGAACGAATCTCCTATTATGGAACTGTGTTGTCCCTGCGAAGGATCGGCACCATATTTCAAAAGAAATTTAATCCTTTCCTCGATCTCGGTAGTATTCAACATGTCTTTCACCGGTAATTTATCGCACAAACTCATCACAAGAAGTTCCAGTGTGGTCCTTCCATCTTCGTCTTCGCAGTCGATGAAAAATCTACCGGATTCCACCATACACTTAGCGATTCGAAGCTGCCAAACCTGGCACTTCATGAAGTGAAGAAGAGTCAATTTTAGTTGACGTCGAAGATTTACGAGAATACACCATTATGGAAGATATTTCAGGTACACAAACTTCTTGAACTTCTCACTGAAGATGTTTACAACTCAACAGATACTATAATTGTGACCAAAAAGTCGTTGACTAATGCGAATTGACCGGATGCATCACAGAGTAAGTTACAGAGAAATACCTGCTCTTCCTCTTTCTTTCAATTGGCACTTGTTGTTTTCATTAGCCAGCACTTTGAATCTATGAATGAACAAAATAATAAAACAGCATTCTTATTCGATATTTTATTATCAGCCCAATCGATCGTTGTCTCTACATCAATGGAAATGATTAAAAATTGCAAGAAAATCATTAACTTTTCGGTGTAACTTGAATTGAATTGATTGTCACCTATATGAAGTTATTTTAATACATTGTTTTTTTAACAAACTTTGTACATGTGATGTATAATTATAGTTTCAACTTTAACGCCTGAAAAGACAGATAAAATAACTTACGAAACAAAATTATATGGTATAGAATATATATGGTTTTTCAAAACTCATATCCCAAAACATTCTCTATTTTGTTAAATCTTTAATATTTTTTTACCCCGAGAGAATTGTGAAATCAATGTGTGATTCTTTCTTTTTAGAGCATAGTATGTTCTCATCTCGGTTCAATAATCTCCCATCTATTTGTTGTCGTGTTGTTCCATTCAAATTGTGTAGTAATATCAACCTACCTTGTTTCACTAACCAGCTCCTGCGCCAGGTGGCAACAACTACGTATATTCAGATACTAACGCAAGTTTGAGGATAGGTTGATAATCGAAATTTCAGAAATAATGCGACAGCTGTCAGAAAAACATCCGTAGCATTCCTATGTCTTTCTCATTTTCATTCGAGAATAAGGGCAATCAATATCCAAAAAACTATGCTGCAGATAGAAGCTGCTATACTCTGTTCAAATGTAAGCAGGAGCAATACAACATGTTTGGCGCAGCGGTAGGGGGGCCTTCGTATCGTTTCTTTCCGTCCAGAGTCAAATCGAGGAGATTTCACACAATCGTTCAGTTTATTTATCCATGTCTCATCCAGGTAATAAATTTGTTTGCCTTGTTTCCTTGATGAGCGGATTTTCTTCAATTAATCTCTTCTCCACACAATTATTTCATCCCTATCTATCAGTAGACTATCACGACCACGTTTTTTGAACTTGAATTCCATTTTTTTCAATAATTTATAGAACGTTGTTCTTTTGAAATTTGGCAAACTGTCGTCATCATTCACGATTTCTAGTACCTACTTTAGAAATCGTTGGGATTTTATTCCGAAAAAAAAAACCGTGGACAATTCTTCTGATGAGGTTCATATCGAAATCGTCAACCGAATCGATTATTTTTAACGACTGGGCTCTCCTTTTAGGTGGCGTCAATGTTTTATTCTCATATGAGAATTCTGAATACAGCTGAATCACTCACCCCTGATGATTTTGAAGCCATTCCTACTAAGTCTCTTTTCGATAAATCAGGATATTTTTCCAATTCTCTTCGAGAAATGTTCAAAATTATCTCTTTCTCTTCACTAGAGAAATGCGACCTTTTGGACCTTTCTCGTGGTGGTCCCCACATATCATCCTCAGATGCAGTATCGGTTTCCGAATTCGACATTGTTCTATAAACACTATACACACAATACACTTTTCACAACAAAATCTAAAAACACTTTGAACAGCTAGACCCTCACAGTAGTTCTAGTCTAGTCTTTTGAAAACTTCGATATTCATGCAAATCAAGATGGCTTTAACCCATTGAGGGAAACGACCCAAATCTGGTGTTTCCCGGAATTACCTTGTCGGAATCTTGAGCAGCCGACGAAGAGTTTCGTACAAAAAATATAAAATTTTGGACCGAAACTAAATATATTTCGGATATTACAAGTAAATGACAATTATAAATTTGAACAGAGATCTTTTACGAGTCTTGTCAATTGAAAACTTCGATATTTATGCAAATCAAGATGGCTTTCACCCATTAGGGAAAAGTACCCAAATATGGTGTTTCCCGGAATTACTTTGTGGTAATCTAGCAAGATTCCGACCCAAATCTCTAAAACTGGTGCTTCCTGGAATTACCTTGCCGCAATCTCGAGCATCCGAAAAAGAAATCATTTAGTAGATAATAATATAAAAACAAAACAAAATAAAAAAAAGTAGGGTAAGTCGGATATAAAATGTTTATGACAGTTGCAAATCATAACAGAAATTTTGCACTAGAGTTTCTGAGGAAAAAAGTTTTAATGTGGAAATTGATGACTCAAATTATTGAATCATTTCTATCCAGTACCATACACAGTCCATTCCAAGTACGATTCTGGCAGTCTCTTAGGGTATTAAAAGGGAGCGTTGTTATGACCGTTTGACCAATTGAGGCTTTATTGTGCGCAAACCAGACGATTCAGTTTGTTTACAAAGCTCCTTCTTATATTTGAACGGACTATAGATAACTGATGCCGTTATTAGACGGCTCGAAGTTAATTTTCATGATGAAAACAGCATATTCATGTTCGACTGTGTTTTCGCAACTGAGTATCTGGGAAATGTTGTTTATTTTATTCCTTGTCAAACGAATTTTCCTCAAACACTTTTGTAACGTAGAATTTAATGGCGTCAGTGGTTTTTCCAAAAAACTTACATATCACAAGATACACTGCGCAAAAAAATTAACGCACATTCTGAAAATCTCAATTTTAAAGAAAGTTAACTCTACATTGACTTGATAACTTATTTTTTATGTTCTCTCGGGAAGGTTTTGAAAGAAACATGACACATTAAAGGCAAGAAATATTCAGGATTTCACCGAATCTTATGTGAAAGAAGAGAAATGAACAATTTTCAAAATACTGAAATGCTGATAGGTAAGTAATTTAATACTTGGTATTTCCACACATTGCGTTAATTACAGCTCGGCAACGACGGTTCATACTCAAAATGAGTGATCTTAAAATATTCTGATCTCTCCGAGTTGGATTCCTAAGTCATTAAGAGTAGCTGGATAATTTTCTGAACTTCTCAGCCTTCTATTGAGGTTGTGCCAAACCTGCTCAATCGGATTGAGATCTGGACTTCTTGCTGGCCATTCCATTCGAGATACTTCAACCTCTTCAAGGTACTCCTGAACGATGCGCGCACGATGGGGTCTGGCATTATCGTCCATAAAAATGAAATTTTCACCAATGTATGGGGCAAATGGCACTACATGCTCTTCAAGAATGTTCCTTATATACTTATCAGCATTCATAGCTCCATTATCGACGACCACTAGGTCTGTGCG
This sequence comes from Adalia decempunctata, assembly GCA_951802165.1. Classification (NCBI taxonomy): domain Eukaryota; kingdom Metazoa; phylum Arthropoda; class Insecta; order Coleoptera; family Coccinellidae; genus Adalia; species Adalia decempunctata. The sequence goes on from OX637695.1 coordinate 75,878,334, forward strand.
AGCAGTCAAAGATATTCCACCCTATACCATAATCGAAATTGCACTGAGCATATCTTTCATGTGGACGTCTGTATACAAGGGAACGTCGATCACAATGGAAGAGGCAGAATCTAGACTCATCTGTGAAGAGAACTCTTTCCCAATCGGCCTCTTCCCAATGGATATGCTCTCTCGCAAAATCCAAACGCGCCCTTCGATGGGCTGGGGTGAGAGCTGGGCCTCTTGCCGCGACACGAGGCCTTGAATCATATTCTCTGAGGCGATTTCTTATTGTCCGAGTGCTAATTTGCACCTCATGAGTTGTGTATGTCCACCCTTCTTCTCGCAAAACTACCGCTTGGGCACATTCCTCTTGGGTCAAATTGCGTGTTTCGCGTTGCATAGCGATCGAGTGTAGAAAATCAAACGAAAGAAAAACTATTGATCACTAGAATTGATCGAGAAAAACTGATTTTAGAATGGAGTCAATACATTCAAAATCTGATAATATCATCCTTTTTTATTCCTGCTGGGAGAAAACATTTGTATTGAAGAAAAACATTGAAAGAGGATAACATATGCATGCATAATTCTGATAAAAATAATTATCATTGAGAACACCTTCAGTTGTAGAATAAATTTGAGATTTCCATTAGGTGCGTTAATTTTTTTGCGCAGTGTAATTATAGAAAATACTTGTTGTTATACCACAATTCCTTTAGGTTAGGTAGAGGGTTGAAAATTTAGGGTTGTATGTATTTTTGTGTGCCGTATCATGAAAAAATTAAAATAACAAATTTTGTCCGAAAAAATTGAAAACAAAAAGTTAGGGGTGGGCCAACCTTAACATTTAGGGGGATGAAAAATAGATGTTCAATTTCACGAAAATCGGTCAAGCCGTTTCGGAGGAGTTCGGCCACAAACTGCAGACAGAAGAATTTTATATAAAAAGAAGATTTCGCGCCGAGGGAGGGGGGGCAAGTTTCGAATGGGATGGTGTAAAATATTTGGAGTGAAATGGCATCATAATTTTGTATCGGAAACAATACCTTTTTGTCATTTTGAAGAGAACAACCTTAATATTTCAGTAAAGCTTAAAATTCCAATTTTAAAAATGTGTCGTCGTACTTGATATACTGAAATCTTCTTCGGCCATATTTCTATATATGGTTGCTCCCTAGGGATGTCATGAAAGTTTTCTCGAGAAAAATTGAAGTTCATTCGATTCTGTTCCGAGATACGGCCGTAGTAAAAGTGGGTAATTCTCAACTTCAACGCCCTGTATCTCAAAAACTGGTCATAGGATTGAGTTTGGGCCGAGGACACTTTTGATCAGTAGCTCGAGTACTACATTATACCAAAATTTTAGAAAATTTGACGGAACGCCATTCGCCATGAAAAAGTGCGGGGTCCTTTCCTCGAGTATTATCATTGAAATGGAGACGAACAAAATTATAATGTTTTTTGAAGTTGATGGCAAAATATCAAGTTTTATATATTTTTGGAATGGTAACTTCAAGTTTTATTGAAATATTGAAAAAATTTTAGTGTCAGAGCCCTATTTTAAAAAAAAATATTGTTCTATGAATAAATATTGATAAGCATTTTTTTAGCAAAATACACCGACACAATTGAATGCTAAATAAGAAAGTGACGCGGTAATGTTTTTACAGAAAGGCTAAATTTTTGGAACGATGGGAACGATTGGACCGATGGGACATCGACATCCATTTTTGTTCATCGAGTATATAAATGGGAATTTACATTTAAATGTGTCCTATTTGACTCACTCCGTAATCTTGGTTGGTAATTTTTCATAGATCCCCCTGAAAAATTGCATAGATCCACTAGTGGATAGGTATCAATTCAATAATAAATGTTTAATGTTATAATGTTTTATTCGAAAGAAATTTTCGACAAAATATCACAGTAAATTCATCGCAAGCGTGATGAAGATTAAAATAAAAAAATCACAATATTATATACAACTCAATATTCTTTTTATACAACTGAATATACATTTTGTACAATTTTAGACATATTCTTTCAATATCACTATATTACTATTATTTAGAACTAGATTTGTATTTGACCTTTTTTCTTAATTTATCAATATGAAAGTATGATTTATATTAATTGTTGATTACGTCTTTATGTTTTGAAGTACTTTTTCGGTTAGCCAGATTCATTTTCTTACATTTAATCAAAGGTGACGAACTATAAACAAAACAATAATAGACCACTATAATGAAACTTACGAGTAAAACCAATTACATTACTTGGCAGATTTGAATCGATAAATATTAAATGAAACAATTGGAGAAGCTATGAAAACTATGATCGGCAAGGTGTCCAAATCGATTCAAAAAAGGAAAGGAAAATGTGGAAATAGATAAAATTCAGAAATAAAAATTTCCCATTCGAATTATCTCAAAATTTCCAAGTCAGAAATTGCAAGAAAATCTAGAATTTTTCGAATGGGAATGTCAGGTAGTCTTCCCAGAGTTATCTGTTTCAAATTATCCGCACCAACAGAGTATAGATTTTGGACCTTTCTACCCTTTTGAAATTTGTAGCTCAGATCTTCTCCATAAATCGGAAAATGACTGAGGTTGAAATTTGCAACATCCAGCCTTACTGATTCATTGTTCAAGCAGATCGCGATCTGTCTTGAACTCTTCGTGAGGAGTTTCCAATAATTTAGAGTAGTGTTGTTTATTTTTTTGGATTTCAATGAGGAAATCTCTTCGCAACATGCCTCTAAATATAATGAAACCCCCTCACGTTTCATCAAATGGTGAACAAACTCCATATTTATGCCAACACCCTCAGACACTTTCAAAGCTACAAATTTCAAAACAGACCTACTAAGTCGCCTACCTTGGTACATACATTGCAAAAGAAATGGTGACTTTTCACAAGATATGTCCAATGATGCACCATTTCTCAGGAGCTGGAGGGTCGCTGGATCCGCACCATACAGTATAGACGACTCGAGAACGCTGCGACCGTACATATCTTTAGATTCCAAATAGAACCCATGGTCAAGAAACGCTTCCACCAATTTCCGGGTTACATCAATTCCCTGGCGGTTTCCACGTAGCAAACGAAGTAAAGGTGTGCAACTACAGTCATCTTTGGCGTTTACGTCTGCTCCCAATTCAAAGAATTTTAAAACCGTTTTTTCAGCATCACCGAAATAACAAGCTTTATGGAATGGAGTCTCATTTATCACATTGTTTCTGCTCAACATATTTCCACCATTTTTCACCAACAGATGGACCATATGGGTGGTCTTTCCGAGACCAAGCGCAACCTATACATAGCTGGTGATTTCAACATGCCCGATGTTCAATGGCCCTTGACATCTAAGATCTATAATTCGGCATCGAGCGTTTTTGTGGACACTATCCGCGACTGCAACCTCTTCCAGCTGGTGGACTTCCCAACGCGCTTTCGCAATTCGCAGACCCCTTCTCTCCTGGATCTAGTGTTGACGAACGATACTGACCTTGTTTCCAGAATTGAACAATATCCACCCCTGGGCAAATCGGACCACACTATTTTACTCTCTACCATACATATGAAATCACGAGTGTCGTCCAAGAGGTCGAGAAAGCAACTGAAGATCATAGACTACCATCAACTTTGTCGTAGACTTGGGGAGGTCGACTGGGATACTCTTCTTCCGCCCAACACTGATACTGAGAAGATGTGGGCTGTTTTCACCACAACCGTCCAAAAATTGACGAATGAATGCTCATGTAAAAAAAATATTGTTCACATACCAGCTAAGCCCTGGATCGACCAAAATATCCTTGGACTAATACGTCACAAGAAGTCCATATGGCAACGCTATCTACGTCGCAAGCAAATAAGAGACTATGAAGACCATCGACGTTTCTCCAATTCACTCTCGTTACTAATTGCCGATGCCAAAAGGAACTTTGAATCCAAACTCATACATTCCAAGAACCATAAAAAGTTCTTCAAATACGTCAGGTCAACCCTTAATTCCAAAGTTGACATACCGTTCGTTTTCAACTCTAACAATACTCCCTGTTCCTGCCCCGAAGAGACGGCAAATGTCCTAGCTGATTCCTTTGCTGCCTCTTTTACAAGAGGGGCCCACAAACTTCCACAATTGAACTTCGAGAGGAATTCATCTGAAATAACTGAGTCTACTTTTAGCCCCGCAGTCGTCGAAGCCCGCCTCTCTGCCCTCCATGTTAACTCCTCTCCAGGTGCCGATGGCATCTCTGCTAGACTACTCAAGGAATGTGCTCGACCTCTTTCCTACCCCCTTTCCATTATGTACGAACGTTCACTACATACATCCTCCCTCCCCTCTGCTTGGCGTAATGCCCTTGTGACGCCAATTTTCAAAAAGGGAGACAAACGTGACGCAGAGAATTATCGTCCAATTAGCCTGGTTCCGATTGTGGCGAAGGTATGCGAAAAAATTATCTTGAGTGGTGTCCTCGAGTTTGCACTTACCAGCAACCTTATTCCCGCATGTCAGCACGGCTTTCTTCCTGGGAGATCAGTCATCACTAACCTCCTTGAATGTATAAATTCCTGGTCAGGGTCTCTAGATAGGGCCTGTCCAGTCGACGTTGTTTACCTGGACTTTTCTCGAGCATTTGACCGTGTACCACATGATCTTCTTTTGTATAAACTCGAACATCTGGGGATCCGCGGCCGCCTGCTTTCCTGGATTGAAGCATTCCTCACCGACCGAACCTTCCAGGTTCGGGTCGATAGATCTTTCTCTTCGGGGAGACCTGTTGGAAGTGGAGTTCCGCAGGGTTCTGTTCTGGGTCCACTGCTTTTTCTCCTCTACATCTCTGACTTACCCAAGATCTTCAATTCTCGGTGTTCCCAATTCGCCGACGACACCAAATTATTCGGTGACCCCAACGTGGCTGCTCATCTGATCCAGGAAGACCTGGAGAAATTGCACCTGTGGTGTCGGGAGTGGAAGTTGCCTCTCAACTACGACAAATGCGTTGTTCTGCACTTGGGTGCTAATAATCCCCGTCATCAGTACTTCCTGAACAACAATCCCATCGCTACTTGTAGTAGTCATTCTGACCTTGGTGTAGTTGTGACGGAGAGCCTGAGCTGGTCCGACCATGTACTTCAGACGGCAAACAAGGCCAAGAGGACCCTATTTATGATTCAGAAGGCTTTTGGAAGATGTGATCCCTCCACGTGTGCTACCCTCTACAGGCTTTACGTGAGGCCCATATTGGAGTTTGCTGGCCCTGTTTGGGGTCCACTATGGAGGAGGGACTCAGCATTGTTGGAGAGCGTCCAGCGACGGGCAACTCGCCTACCCTATGGCATCCTACGCCCCAGTTATGATGAGAGGCTGGCTATTATGAATTTGTCTGCGTTTGAAGATAGGAGACTGCGTGGTGATCTCATCGTAACCTTCCGAGCTCTTCACAACTTTTTTGGAGTTGACCTTAGCGGTCTATTCGAGTTGAACCTGGACGAGCGTCTGCGGGGCCACTCTTACAAGCTGAGGAAGGAGAGTTTTAAAACACCTCAAAGACAACACTTCATCACTAACCGCGTGTTTTCCGTTTGGAACTCTCTACCTTCATCGGTGGTGAACTCAGCTTCTGTCAACAGTTTTAAGAACAACTATGATGCCTGGTTGCGTCGCGAGTGAGTGCTGCGTGTGGAGACGAGAGTTTTCTTTTTGTTTTTTTTGTAATGCATTTATTTTAAGTTACGGTGTATTTATTTTTCATATGTACATTTTTTGTGAGTTTATAGGCTTGGCCTCAACTCTTCACCTTGTTATAATAATAAAATAATATAATAATAATAATAATATTTGGTCGATGCAGGAAGGCAGCAATATGCAGGGGAGTCTCACCTTGATAATCCTGGAAGTTGGGATCAGCACCCATTCTCAGAAGCTTTTCCGCAGTTTTGTAGAAATTTTTGTCGACAGCCATATGTAGAACGCTTTCTCTTCGTACTCCCAATGGAGCATTTATTTCGACCATAAAATTGATCATCATATTGATCAGCTTCTTGTCTGCAAATGAGAATTAAAATGTTGAGATTATCAGCCCAAATTCACAATTTTCAATCTTTGGAATCAAACTTAAGGGGAAATTCATTATTTCTCAGGAATTTCATGTTTTGCGATTCCAGAAGAATCAGAAAATAGATCTCAAAGTTCAATGTATTCAAACAAAATAATAATAATATCGCCAAGGGACAAAATTTCGGGACAATCGTAGCAATAATTCAGTTTTACAAACTTCTGTCTCAGTGTTTGAGGGCTTCGTATAGTTGTCCTCAAGTTTTATATATACAGAGTGTCCCACTAGTTTTGCAGCGGACGATATACGCGTAACGGTCTGAGTTTGGCATAATTTGTTGATGCAGACTTGATATACTCCAAGCAGAGCACACCATAAAAATATTTTCGAATATATCGGGTGGCCCACGAAAAAGGAATAGAGGGTGACTTTGTTTTTTCAAATGGGACACTCTATATTCAATAATGTTTTTCAATTCTCTGAAACTTCTTGCATGCTTTCGTATACTTTTCACATATTTTTATTCGACAGTTTTCGAAATATTGGCCATTTTGACAAAAAAATTATACAAATGATACTTGTAGAGGCTATCTTATCCGATTATATTTCACGAACCCTTGCACATAGGTACCAATAACAGCTTCATATGGATTGAAAAAAAAAGACTTAAAAGTATCCTAGCCAGCTATAATAAAGCATCTCCAGCTTATGGAGTGTCCACAAAAAGACTATAAACATGAGGAATTTCAATCGATTATTCTTAATTTTTTCAAATATAATTTTTTTCATGATTGTAATCACCATTCATTTTACTTCATTTTTTGTCGAATGCATGATATGCATATTTTTAACAGAATAGGATTTTTAAGAGCTTTTTCGAAAAGTTTCCCTAAAATTCACATATGCCTTCGAATTTAAATAGCAGATTTGGCTTTTCTGTGGTTATTGAGCACTGTAAAATTATTCCACTCAGAATTAGCATCATCGAAGCTTCAATTCATATTATAGCGAAATGAGGAACTAGAAAGTTTTGATGTATATCTACTCAAAAATGTGATGAAATCAGTTACTAAAGACAGAAATTTGCTTTCTGTACCCATTTTTCAAAATACAGTTTTGATAATTCTCTATGTTTCTACTCGAAAAGTCGTTGTTTGCGAAAATTTCAAACGAGCTTCAAGCTTGGGAGCTTGAAGATCTTCGTGCGTGCTTGTGAAACTTATGAACAACATTTTTTCGAAGAAAGTTGTATAAGGATCCTAAAGTTTCGAAACTCATTTTTTTGTAGCATTCATAATCTCTAAAAAAGCCTATTCTGTTAAAGAAATTCATATCATGCATTTGACAAAAAATGAAGTAAAATGAATGGTGATTACAATGATGAAAAAAATTATATGCATTGCATTGGAAAAATGAAGATGCTTTATTATAGCTGGCTAGGATACTTTGAAGACTTTTTTTTTCAATCCATATAAAGCTGTTATGTGGTTCGTGAAATATAATTGGATAACATAGCCTCTACAAGTATCATTTTTTTGTCAAAATATCCAATATTTCGAAAAATGTATGAATAAAGAAACAGAAAAGAATAGTCGTAAATCCTTCAAACTATTGTTAGATTACAAAGAATATGATTTTAAGGAGGTATGAGTAGGTATATAAATCACCGGATATGCTAAAAATATATAAAAGCCAGGTTACTGCGTACTTGCTCGAATTCGTGGACAGGTACCTTAAACTGCCCAACTCCTCATCTTCTAATGGCATGATGCTAATGAATTTCGGAATGTATGGATTTCTTAAGGATTCGTTAGCATCATGTTTTTCAATTAAAATAAGTGGCACGAAAAAAATTGGTACTTTCTGATTGTTATCGTTTATGTCACAATCCAAATGAGCCCTCATTGATTATCATTTGAACTTTTTATTGAACAGAAACACATGAGATTCCATGGACAAACTCATCCACGTCATTTTGGGAACCAGATAGCGTTGGGAAATCTTCTGGAAGTAACGAATGTTCAGAAATGTGACAGAAAGCAAATAATAGAGCAATAAAATAAAATTAGGATCAAATGGAAATAAAACGACAATAAGGAATACATAACAATATTTTAAGAAATAGGAATGTTAGAAGTAAAATAGAATCGCCCCTTTTTTGACAATGACTATGGAGTTTTATGTTAGAATAGTCAACAACGAAGAACATTCAGAAGAGAAAATACAACAGTTTCATAGAAAAATTTGAATAGCGTTGGGCATCTTTCATTGTTATTCTTATTTCTCATGCCAGCTTATTTCGAGTATGAATGCTATTGTGGGAATGTGAAAGCTCAAATTTCTTAATTTATTTCAGCACTATCTTTCTTTTGTTATTTAATTCGTTTACCTGCTGCTTAAAATCTCTTTGAGTCACATTAAAATCAGATTTTGTATCTTTTATCTCCAAAAATGTACCTACTTTAATGACTTTTTGAAGGTGAAGTTAACTTTAGACAGATAAGGGTCGAGCCACATAGCTTAGCATGGTTTATTGTGGTACGAGGTGAAGTTAATCCTATTTTACTTTATGGAGTTATAAATAGTTTCACACAGATATTCCTCTTAAACCGAAAAATAATAAAAGGTAGTGAAAGATTTTATGCCTACTCAAAGTAACTTTGAATCAACAATACACCATTAGTCAGATATTATTATTTATTAGAATTTTAAAAATATGCGTTTTCGGTATTATCGAAAAGTTTTATTCTGAAATGAAAATTCTTACAGAAGAATACTAAATGCATATTTTTGAGCATTGTGTTCACGAATATCGAAGCAAAAATGTCTTGTTGTTCATGAGTTATAAACCGCAAAGTGCATTTAGTTGTTACAGAATATGAGTTTTTCCATAAAAATTGACTCAACGAATTATAATAATAGAGGAACATCAACAGGTTGACGTGAGGCTGAATGAACTATAAAATCAATTTCTCAAAAATAAAATCATATAGTATATTATTCAACACTCTTCCTCAAATGAAAACAATAAGGCACATTTTAATTTCATAATATTTCCATTTCATTACCCCAAATCGACACTCAAAAATAAACTGGATATTTGAATTAGTTATCAAGGAATTAATTCCCTAGCTTTTTCGGGCTTGGAAATAGAGAAGGCTATGAATTTTGCAAAGATTTTCGCTAATCGATTCTAAAGATTCATTCTTTTAGATATAGAAAGTATAAAAAATAATTATTACTCACTTTCACTGTCGAACGAATCTCCTATTATGGAACTGTGTTGTCCCTGCGAAGGATCGGCACCATATTTCAAAAGAAATTTAATCCTTTCCTCGATCTCGGTAGTATTCAACATGTCTTTCACCGGTAATTTATCGCACAAACTCATCACAAGAAGTTCCAGTGTGGTCCTTCCATCTTCGTCTTCGCAGTCGATGAAAAATCTACCGGATTCCACCATACACTTAAGCGATTCGAAGCTGCCAAACCTGGCCACTTCATGAAGTGAAGAATAGTCAATTTTAGTTGACGTCGAAGATTTACGAGAATACACCATTATGGAAGATATTTCAGGTACACAAACTTCTTGAACTTCTCACTGAAGATGTTTACAACTCAAAAGATACTATAATTGTGACCAAAAAGTCGTTGACTAATGCGAATTGACCGGATGCATCACAGAGTAAGTTACAGAGAAATACCTGCTCTTCCTCTTTCTTTCAATTGGCACTTGTTGTTTTCATTAGCCAGCACTTTGAATCTATGAATGAACAAAATAATAAAACAGCATTCTTATTCGATATTTTATTATCAGCCCAATCGATCGTTGTCTCTACATCAATGGAAATGATTAAAAATTGCAAGAAAATCATTAACTTTTCGGTGTAACTTGAATTGAATTGATTGTCACCTATATGAAGTTATTTTAATACATTGTTTTTTTAACAAACTTTGTACATGTGATGTATAATTATAGTTTCAACTTTAACGCCTGAAAAGACAGATAAAATAACTTACGAAACAAAATTATATGGTATAGAATATATATGGTTTTTCAAAACTCATATCCCAAAACATTCTCTATTTTGTTAAATCTTTTATATTTTTTTAACCCGCGAGAATTGTGAAATCAATGTGTGATTCTTTCTTTTTAGAGCATAGTATGTTCTCATCTCGGTTCAATAATCTCCCATCTATTTGTTGTCGTGTTGTTCCATTCAAATTGTGTAGTAATATCAACCTACCTTGTTTCACTAACCAGCTCCTGCGCCAGGTGGCAACAACTACGTATATTCAGATACGAACGCAAGTTTGAGGATAGGTTGATAATCGAAATTTCAGAAATAATGCGACAGCTGTCAGAAAAACATCCGTAGCATTCCTATGTCTTTCTCATTTTTATTCGAGAATAAGGGCAATCAATATGCAAAAAACTATGCTGCAGATAGAAGCTGTTATACTCTGTTCAAATGTAAGAAGGAGCAATACAACATGTTTGGCGCAGCGGTAGGGGGGCCTTCGTATAGTTTCTTTCCGTCCATAGTCAAATCGAGGAGATTTCACACAATCATTCAGTTTATTTATCCATGTCTCATCCAGGTAATAAATTTGTTTGCCTTGTTTCCTTGATGAGCGGATTTTCTTCAATTAATCTCTTCTCCACACAATTATTTCATCCCTATCTATCAGTAGACTATCACGACCACGTTTTTTGAACTTGAATTCCATTTTCTTCAATAATTTATAGAACGTTGTTCTTTTGAAATTTGGCAAACTGTCGTCATCATTCACGATTTCTAGTACCTACTTTAGAAATCGTTGGGATTTTATTCCGAAAAAAAAAAACCGTGGACAATTCTTCTGATGAGGTTCATATCGAAATCGTCAACCGAATCGATTATTTTTAACGACTGGGCTCTCCTTTTAGGTGGCGTCAATGTTTTATTCTCATATGAGAATTCTGAATACAGCTGAATCACTCACCCCTGATGATTTTGAAGCCATTCCTACTAAGTCTCTTTTCGATAAATCAGGATATTTTTCCAATTCTCTTCGAGAAATGTTCAAAATTATCTCTTTCTCTTCACTAGAGAAATGCGACCTTTTGGACCTTTCTCGTGGTGGTCCCCACATATCATCCTCAGATGCAGTATCGGTTTCCGAATTCGACATTGTTCTATAAACACTATATACACAATACACTTTTCACAACAAAATCTATAAACACTTTGAACAGCTAGACCCTCACAGTAGTTCTAGTCTAGTCTTTTGAAAACTTCGATATTCATGCAAATCAAGATGGCTTTAACCCATTGAGGGAAACGACCCAAATCTGGTGTTTCCCGGAATTACCTTGTCGGAATCTTGAGCAGCCGACGAAGAGTTTCGTACAAAAAAATATAAAATTTTGGACCGAAACTAAATATATTTCGGATATTACAAGTAAATGACAATTATAAATTTGAACAGAGATCTTTTACGAGTCTTGTCAATTGAAAACTTCGATATTTATGCAAATCAAGATGGCTTTCACCCATTAGGGAAAAGGACCCAAATATGGTGTTTCCCGGAAACACTTTGTGGTAATCTAGCAAGATTCCGACCCAAATCTCTAAAACTGGTGCTTCCTGGAATTACCTTGCCGCAATCTCGAGCATCCGAAAAAGAAATCATTTAGTAGATAATAATATAAAAACAAAACAAAATAAAAAAAAGTAGGGTAAGTCGGATATAAAATGTTTATGACAGTTGCAAATCATAACAGAAATTTTGCACTAGAGTTTCTGAGGAAAAAAGTTTTAATGTGGAAATTGATGACTCAAATTATTGAATCATTTCTATCCAGTACCATACACAGTCCATTCCAAGTACGATTCTGGCAGTCTCTTAGGGTATTAAAAGGGAGCGTTGTTATGACCGTTTGACCAATTGAAGCTTTATTGTGCGCAAACCAGACGATTCAGTTTGTTTACAAAGCTCCTTCTTATATTTGAACGGACTATAGATAACTGATGCCGTTATTAGACGGCTCGAAGTTAATTTTCATGATGAAAACAGCATATTCATGTTTGACTGTGTTTTCGCAACTGAGTATCTGGGAAATGTTGTTTATTTTATTCCTTGTCAAACGAATTTTCCTCAAACACTTTTGTAACGTAGAATTTAATGGCGTCAGTGGTTTTTCCAAAAAACTTACATATCACAAGATACACTGCGCAAAAAAATTAACGCACAATCTGAAAATCTCAATTTTAAAGAAAGTTAACTCTACATTGACTTGATAACTTATTTTTATGTTCTCTCGGGAAGGTTTTGAAAGAAACAAGACACATTAAATGCAAGAAAAATTCAGGATTTCACCGAATCTTATGTGAAAGAAGAGAAATGAACAATTTTCAAAATACTGAAATGCTGATAAGTGATTTAATACTTGGTATTTCCACACATTGCGTTAATTACAGCTCGGCAACGACGACCACTAGGTCTGTGCGAGCAGTCAAAGATATTCCACCCTATACCATAATCGAAATTGCACTGAGCATATCTTTCATGTGGACGTCTGTATACAAGGGAACGTCGATCACAATGGAAGAGGCAGAATCTATACTCATCTGTGAAGGGAACTCTTTCCCAATCGGCCTCTTCCCAATGGTTATGCTCTCTCGCAAAATCCAAACGCGCCCTTCGATGGGCTGGGGTGAGAGCTGGGCCTCTTGCCGCGACACGAGGCCTTGAATCATATTCTCTGAGGCGATTTCTTATTGTCCGAGTGCTAATTTGCACCTCATGAGTTTGCTCAAGCTGATTTTGAAGGAGACGAGCGGTTGCAAACCGTTGTCTCAACGAAGAAACTCTCAAGTAACGTTCTTGAATGGCAGTTGTTACCTGTGGTCTATCTACCCTGTCCTGGTCTTCGGACATTCATACCTGTCTCCCTGAATCGCTGCAACATTCTGGACACACTTGTATGGGAAACTCCAAACCTTTCTGCAATTCTTGTGTATGTCCACCCTTCTTCTCGCAAAACTACCGCTTTGGCACATTACTCTTGGGTCAAATTGCGTGTTTCGCGTTGCATAGCGATCGAGTGTAGAAAATCAAACGAAAGAAAAACTATTGATCACTAGAATTGATCGAGAACAACTGATTTTAGAATGGAGCCAATAAATTCAAAATCTGATAATATCATCCTTTTTTATTGCTGCTGGGAGAAAACATCTGTATTGAAGAAAAACATTGAAAGAGGATAACATATGCATGCATAATTCTGATAAAAATAATTATCATTGAGAACACCTTCAGTTGTAGAATAAATTTGAGATTTCCATTAGGTGCGTTAATTTTTTTGCGCAGTGTAATTATAGAAAATACTAGTTGTTATACCACAATTCCTTTAGGTTAGGTAGAGGGTTGAAAATTTAGGGTTGTATGTATTTTTGTGTGCCGTATCATAAAAAAATTAAAATAACAAATTTTGTCCGAAAAAATTGAAAACAAAAAGTTAGGGGTGGGCCAACCTTAACATTTAGGGGGATGAAAAATAGATGTTCAATTTCACGAAAATCGGTCTAGCCGTTTCGGAGGAGTTCAGCCACAAACTGCAGACAGGAGAATTTTATATAAAAAGAAGATTTCGCGCCGAGGGAGGGGGGGCAAGTTTCGAATGGGATGGTGTAAAATATTTGGAGTGAAATGGCATCATTATTTTGTATCGGAAACAATACCTTTTTGTCATTTTGAAGAGAACAACCTTAATATTTCAGTAAAGCTTAAAATTCCAATTTTAAAAATGTGTCGTCGTACTTGATATACTGAAATCTTCTTCGGCCATATTTCTATATATGGTTGCTCCCTAGGGATGTCATGAAAGTTTTCTCGAGAAAAATTGAAGTTCATTCGATTCTGTTCCGAGATACGGCCGTAGTAAAAGTGGGTAATTCTCAAATTCAACGCCCTGTATCTCAAAAACCGGTCATAGGATTGAGTTTGGGCCGAGGACACTTTTGATCAGTAGCTCGAGTACTACATTATACCAAAATTTTAGAAAATTTGACGGAACGCCATTCGCCATAGAAAAAGTGCGGGGTCCTTTCCTCGAGTATTATCATTGAAATGGAGACGAACAAAATTATAATGTTTTTTTAAGTTGATGGCAAAATATCAAGTTTTATATATTTTTGGAATGGTAACTTCAAGTTTTATTGAAATATTGAAAAAAATTTAGTGTCAGAGCCCTATTTTAAAAAAATTATTGTTCTATGAATAAATATTGATAAGCATTTATTTAGCAAAATACACCGACACAATTGAATGCTAAATAAGAAAGTGACGCGGTAATGTTTTTACAGAAAGGCTAAATTTTTGGAACGATGGGAACGATTGGACCGATGGGACATCGACATCCAGTTTTGTTCATCGAGTATATAAATGGGAATTTACATTTAAATGTGTCCTATTTGACTCACTCCGTAATCTTGGTTGGTAATTTTTCATAGATCCCCCTGAAAAACTGCATAGATCCACTAGTGGATAGGTATCAATTCAATAATAAAAGTTTAATGTTATAATGTTTTATTCGAAAGAAATTTTCGACAAAATATCACAGTAAATTCATCGCAAGTGTGATGAAGATTAAAATAAAAAAATCACAATATTATATACAACTCAATATTCTTTTTATACAACTGAATATACATTTTGTACAATTTTAGACATATTCTTTCAATATCACTATATTACCATCATTTAGAACTAGATTTGTATTTGACCTTTTTTCTTAATCTATCAATATGAAAGTATGATTTATATTAATTGTTGATTACGTCTTTATGTTTTGAAGTACTTTTTCGGTTAGCCAGATTCATTTTCTTACATTTAATCAAAGGTGACGAACTATAAACAAAACAATAATGGACCACTATAATGAAACTTACGAGTAAAACCAATTACATTACTTGACAGATTTGAATCGATAAATATTAAATGAAACAATTGGAGAAGCTATGAAAACCATGATCGGCAAGGTGTCCCAAACGATTCAAAAAAGGAAAGGAAAATGTGGAAATAGATAAAATTCAGAAATAAAAATTTCCCATTCGAATTATCTCAAAATTTCCAAGTCAGAAATTGCAAGAAAATCTAGAATTTTTCGAATGGGAATGTCAGGTAGTCTTCCCAGAGTTATCTGTTTCAAATTATCTGCACCAACAGAGTATAGATTTTGGACCTTTCTACCCTTTTGAAATTTGTAGCTCAGATCTTCTCCATAAATCGGAAAATGACTGAGGTTGAAATTTGCAACATCCAGCCTTACTGATTCATTGTTCAAGCAGATCGCGATCTGTCTTGAACTCTTCGTGAGGAGTTTCCAATAATTTAGAGTAGTGTTGTTTATTTTTTTGGATTTCAATGAGGAAATCTCTTCGCAACATGCCTCTAAATATAATGAAACCCCCTCACGTTTCATCAAATGGTGAACAAACTCCATATTTATGCCAACACCCTCAGACACTTTCAAAGCTACAAATTTCAAAACAGACCTACTAAGTCGCCTACCTTGGTACATACATTGCAAAAGAAATGGTGACTTTTCACAAGATATGTCCAATAATGCACCATTTCTCAGGAGCTGGAGGGTCGCTGGATCCGCACCATACAGTATAGACGACTCGAGAACGCTGCGACCGTACATATCTTTAGATTCCAAATAGAACCCATGGTCAAGAAACGCTTCCACCAATTTCCGGGTTACATCAATTCCCTGGCGGTTTCCACGTAGCAAACGAAGTAAAGGTGTGCAACTACAGTCATCTTTGGCGTTTACGTCTGCTCCCAATTCAAAGAATTTTAAAACCGTTTTTTCAGCATCACCGAAATAACAAGCTTTATGGAATGGAGTCTCATTTATCACATTGTTTCTGCTCAACATATTTCCACCATTTTTCACCAACAGATGGACCATATTTGGTCGATGCAGGAAGGCAGCAATATGCAGGGGAGTCTCACCTTGATAATCCTGGAAGTTGGGATCAGCACCCATTCTCAGAAGCTTTTCCGCAGTTTTGTAGAAATTTTTGTCGACAGCCATATGTAGAACGCTTTCTCTTCGTACTCCCAATGGAGCATTTATTTCGACCATAAAATTGATCATCATATTGATCAGCTTCTTGTCTGCAAATGAGAATTAAAATGTTGAGATTATCAGCCCAAACTCACAATTTTCAATCTTTGGAATCAAACTTAAGGGGAAATTCATTATTTCTCAGGAATTTCATGTTTTGCGATTCCAGAAGAATCAGAAAATAGATCTCAAAGTTCAATGTATTCAAACAAAATAATAATAATATCGCCAAGGGACAAAATTTCGGGACAATCGTAGCAATAATTCAGTTTTACAAACTTCTGTCTCAGTGTTTGAGGGCTTCGTATAGTTGTCCTCAAGTTTTATATATACAGAGTGTCCCACTAGTTTCGCAGCGGACGATATACGCGTAACGGTCTGAGTTTGGCAAAGTTTGTTGATGCAGACTTGATATACTTCAAGCAGAGCACACCATAAAAATATTTTCGAATATATCGGGTGGCCCACAAAAAAGGAATAGAGGGTGACTTTGTTTTTTCAAATGGGACACTCTATATTCAATAATGTTTTTCAATTCTCTGAAACTTCTTGCATGCTTTCGTATACTTTTCACATATTTTTATTCGACAGTTTTCGAAATATTGGCCATTTTGACAAAAAAATTATACAAATGATACTTGTAGAGGCTATCTTATCCGATTATATTTCACGAACCCTTGCACATGGGTACCAATAACAGCTTCATATGGATTGAAAAAAAAAAGACTTAAAAGTATCCTAGCCAGCTATAATAAAGCATCTCCAGCTTATGGAGTGTCCACAAAAAGACTATAAACATGAGGAATTTCAATCGATTATTCTTCATTTTTTCAAATATAATTTTTTTCATGATTGTAATCACCATTCATTTTACTTCATTTTTTGTCGAATGCATGATATGCATATTTTTAAAAGAATAGGATTTTTAAGAGCTTTTTCGAAAAGTTTCCCTAAAATTCACATATGCCTACGAATTTAAATAGCAGATTTGGCTTTTCTGTGGTTATTGAGCACTGTAAAATTATTCCACTCAGAATTAGCATCATCGAAGCTTCAATTCATATTATAGCGAAATGAGGAACTAGAAAGTTTTGATGTATATCTACTCAAAAATGTGATGAAATCAGTTACTAAAGACAGAAATTTGCTTTCTGTACCCATTTTTCAAAATACAGTTTTGATAATTCTCTATGTTTCTACTCGAAAAGTCGTTGTTTGCGAAAATTTCAAACGAGCTTCAAGCTTGGGAGCTTGAAGATCTTCGTGCGTGCTTGTGAAACTTATGAACATCATTTTTTCGAAGAAAGTTGTATAAGGATCCTAAAGTTTCGAAACTCGTTTTTTTGTAGCACTCATAATCTCCAAAAAAGCCTATTCTGTTAAAGAAATTCATATCATGCATTTGACAAAAAATGAAGTAAAATGAATGGTGATTACAATGATGAAAAAAATTATATGCATTGCATTGGAAAAATGAAGATGCTTTATTATAGCTGGCTAGGATACTTTGAAGACTTTTTTTTCAATCCATATAAAGCTGTTATGTGGTTCGTGAAATATAATTGGATAACATAGCCTCTACAAGTATCATTTTTTTGTCAAAATATCCAATATTTCGAAAAATGTATGAATAA
Source organism: Adalia decempunctata (assembly GCA_951802165.1). Lineage (NCBI taxonomy): Eukaryota > Metazoa > Arthropoda > Insecta > Coleoptera > Coccinellidae > Adalia > Adalia decempunctata. Next base: position 75,896,135 of record OX637695.1, read on the forward strand.
AGAAACAGAAAAGAATAGTCGTAAATCCTTCAAACTATTGTTAGATTACAAAGAATATGATTTTAAGGAGGTATGAGTATATAAATCACCGGATATGCTAAAAATATTTAAAAGCCAGGTTTCTGCGTACTTGCTCAAATTCGTGGACAGGTACCTTAAACTGCCCAACTCCTCATCTTCTAATGGCATGATGCTAATGAATTTCGGAATGTATGGATTTCTTAAGGATTCGTTATCATCATGTTTTTCAATTAAAATAAGTGGCACGAAAAAAATTGGTACTTTCTGATTGTTATCGTTTATGTCACAATCCAAATGAGCCCTCATTGATTATCATTTGAACTTTTTATTGAACTGAAACACATGAAATTCCATGGACAAACTCATCCACGTCATTTTGGGAACCAGATAGCGTTGGGAAATCTTCTGGAAGTAACGAATGTTCAGAAATGTGACAGAAAGCAAATAATAGAGCAATAAAATAAAATTAGGATCAACTGGAAATAAAACGACAATAAGGAATACATAACAATATTCTAAGAAATAGGAATGTTAGAAGTAAAATAGAATCGCCCCTTTTCTGACAATGACTATGGAGTTTTATGTTAGAATAATCAACAACGAAGAACATTCAGAAGAGAAAATACAACAGTTTCATAGAAAAATTTGAATAGAGTTGGGCATCTTTCATTGTTATTCTTATTTCTCATGCCAGCTTATTTCGAGTATGAATGCTATTGTGGGAATGTGAAAGCTCAAATTTCTTAATTTATTTCAGCACTATCTTTCTTTTGTTATTTAATTCGTTTACCTGCTGCTTAAATTCTCTTTGAGTCACATTAAAATCAGATTTTGTATCTTTTATCTCCAAAAATGTACCTACTTTAATGACTTTTTGAAGGTGAAGTTAACTTTAGACAGATAAGGGTCGAGCCACACAGCTTAGCATGGTTTATTGCGGTACGAGGTGAAGTTAATCCTATTTTACTTTATGGAGTCATAAATAGTTTCACACAGAAATTCCTCTTAAACCGAAAAATAATAAAAGGTAGTGAAAGATTTTATGCCTACTCAAAGTAACTTTGAAACAACAATACACCATTAGTCAGATATTATTATTTATTAGAATTTTAAAAATATGCGTTTTTGGTATTATCGAAAAGTTTTATTTTGAAATGAAAATTCTTACAGAAGAATACTAAATGCATATTTTTGAGCATTGTGTTCACGAATATCGAAGCAAAAATGTCTTGTTGTTCATGAGTTATAAACCGCAAAGTGCATTTAGTTGTTACAGAATATGAGTTTTTCCATAAAAATTGACTCAACGAATTATAATAATAGAGGAAAATCAACAGGTTGACGTGAGGCTGAATGAACTATAAAATCAATTTCTCAAAAATAAAATCATATAGTATATTATTCAACACTCTTCCTTAAATGAAAACAATAAGGCACATTTTAATTTCATAATATTTCCATTTCATTACCCCAAATCGACACTCAAAAATAAACTGGATATTTGAATTAGTTATCAAGGAATTAATTCCCTAGCTTTTTCGGGCTTGGAAATAGAGAAGGCTATGAATTTTGCGAAGATTTTCGCTAATCGATTCTAAAGATTCATTCTTTTAGATATAGAAAGTATAAAAAATAATTATTACTCACTTTCACTGTCGAACGAATCTCCTATTATGGAACTGTGTTGTCCCTGCGAAGGATCGGCACCATATTTCAAAAGAAATTTAATCCTTTCCTCGATCTCGGTAGTATTCAACATGTCTTTCACCGGTAATTTATCGCACAAACTCATCACAAGAAGTTCCAGTGTGGTCCTTCCATCTTCGTCTTCGCAGTCGATGAAAAATCTACCGGATTCCACCATACACTTAAGCGATTCGAAGCTGCCAAACCTGGCCACTTCATGAAGTGAAGAATAGTCAATTTTAGTTGACGTCGAAGATTTACGAGAATACACCATTATGGAAGATATTTCAGGTACACAAACTTCTTGAACTTCTCACTGAAGATGTTTACAACTCAACAGATACTATAATTGTGACCAAAAAGTCGTTGACTAATGCGAATTGACCGGATGCATCACAGAGTAAGTTACAGAGAAATACCTGCTCTTCCTCTTTCTTTCAATTGGCACTTGTTGTTTTCATTAGCCAGCACTTTGAATCTATGAATGAACAAAATAATAAAACAGCATTCTTATTCGATATTTTATTATCAGCCCAATCGATCGTTGTCTCTACATCAATGGAAATGATTAAAAATTGCAAGAAAATCATTAACTTTTCGGTGTAACTTGAATTGAATTGATTGTCACCTATATGAAGTTATTTTAATACATTGTTTTTTTAACAAACTTTGTACATGTGATGTATAATTATAGCTTCAACTTTAACGCCTGAAAAGACAGATAAAATAACTTACGAAACATCGCTCAAAATTATATGGTATAGAATATATATGGTTTTTCAAAACTCATATCCCAAAACATTCTCTATTTTGTTAAATCTTTTATATTTTTTTACCCCGAGAGAATTGTGAAATCAATGTGTGATTCTTTCTTTTTAGAGCATAGTATGTTCTCATCTCGGTTCAATAATCTCCCATCTATTTGTTGTCGTGTTGTTCCATTCAAATTGTGTAGTAATATCAACCTACCTTGTTTCACTAACCAGCTCCTGCGCCAGGTGGCAACAACTACGTATATTCAGATACGAACGCAAGTTTGAGGATAGGTTGATAATCGAAATTTCAGAAATAATGCGACAGCTGTCAGAAAAACATCCGTAGCATTCCTATGTCTTTCTCATTTTTATTCGAGAACTAGCTGACCCGACAGACTTCGTCCTGTCAAAAAGATTTGTAATGTGGCAGCTTTTGTGCCTACGTATTTTAAAAAATTCTCCTGAACAGAACCGTCACCCTGGTGATAGGGCGTTGTGAATAAAAAATAATTAAATAAAACATATATAAGGATTTAAAAGTAAGTAATCGCTTTATTGTTAATCATGTGAATCATAATTATTATTATTATCATTGTAGTGCTTTGTGGTATACGATGTTTTTTGTTTGATTACCTGGTGCATAGATAAACAAATCTGATGGTTTTCCAACACGGGAACAGGCAACATACAATTGACCATGTGAGAAACATGGGTTTTCTAGATTAATACCACAAACACTTAATGATTGCCCCTGGGACTTGTTTATAGTCATAGCAAAAGCAAGCCGCACTGGAAACTGTAGTCGTTTAAACTCAAATGGCACATCAGTCGGAATCATTGGGATGCGCGGTATGAGAACATATTCTCCTTTATACTTTCCTTTGAGTATAGTTGCTTCTATCACATTGTTTAGTGATTTTTTTATCGCTAACCGTGTACCGTTGCAAAGACGCGGTTGGTTGATATTTCGCAACATTATAACCACCGATCCAACCTTTAATTGAAGATTGTGAGGTGGCAATCCTGGCAAATCCAGCGAGTTTAAAAATTCCGGTGGATAGTTGACTACATCATCTTGATTAGTAGCCGAATCAACTGATTTATATATCCTCAATTCGCCTGTAATTTGTTCTTGAATTTTGAAATTTAATTCATTTACATCTATGTTTTTTGCAGCCAGTATAGCTCGTTCGCTCAACCAATCATGGTTTCTGTAATTTTGAGAAACATCTGGAAACACCTTCTGAATAAGTTCATCTTTTGATTGAGTTAACTGACAAAAACTTTGAGGAAAGTTAATGCAGCCAGTCAACATGTTGAAGGGCTATTTTTAGGGTTTTTCCAGCAATAATTCTAATTTTTCTCGCCGTAAAAACCATCCTTGAACTTCAACGAACATTTTAAAAAAAGATTTGGCCAAATTGGTCCAGGCGTTGTTGAGTTATGCGCTTACCAACACATTTTGCGATTCATTTTTATATTATAGATAAGGGCAATCAATATCCAAAAAACTATGCTGCAGATAGAAGCTGCTATACTCTGTTCAAATGTAAGCAGGAGCAATACAACATATTTGGCGCAGCGGTAGGGGGGCCTTCGTATCGTTTCTTTCCGTCCAGAGTCAAATCGAGGAGATTTCACACAATCGTTCAGTTTATTTATCCATGTCTCATCCAGGTAATAAATTTGTTTGCCTTGTTTCCTTGATGAGCGGATTTTCTTCAATTAATCTCTTCTCCACACAATTATTTCATCCCTATCTATCAGTAGACTATCACGACCACGTTTTTTGAACTTGAATTCCATTTTTTTCAATAATTTATAGAACGTTGTTCTTTTGAAATTTGGCAAACTGTCGTCATCATTCACGATTTCTAGTACCTACTTTAGAAATCGTTGGGATTTTATTCCGAAAAAAAAAACCGTGGACAATTCTTCTGATGAGGTTCATATCGAAATCGTCAACCGAATCGATTATTTTTAACGACTGGGCTCTCCTTTTTGATAGAATTTGACATTGTAGAATTATTGTTGTCACTCTATTTCTATGGATGAGGTTGAATAACGTTGGCTTTGTATTTTTGACTGACAGAAGTTTAATTAATTAATGAAGTTGTTTTTGTGATTTGTACGAAATGTCGTCAAATAAATAGATTCATTTTTCCTACGAAATTAGTTATTCTTCTCCCATAATTTAACAGGTTATGGGCCCAGATGCGTGTCGCATGAATCAAATATAGCGAGTGGAAGAATAAGTAACAAGAAGATTTGAAAAAAAAATTTCGACCGGAAAATTTGAGATTTTAGAAGAGAAGAAGTTCGGATATACGCAGAAGGAAGCAGAAAAATGTCGTCGGTATCGCTACCATTTCCTCAACTCACGAATTCAAATTATTCGAATTGGAGATTTCGTGTGGAAATTCTTTTGGACAAAGAGGGTGTGAAGGAAGTGCTCACAATGAGTAAGGAAGTTTATGATCAGCTCAGCGGGAAGGAAAAAGCAGCATTTGATAGAGCAGAGTCAAAGGCCAAAGGCACAATCGTTCAATGCATGTCTGATCAGCATTTGGAGTACATCAAGGACGCCAACACCGCTCTGGAGATGCTTCAGTCATTGAAGAATATTTTCGAAAGGAAGAGTCCACTGGCGAAGTTGTATATAATGAAGAAGCTTCTTAAGATGAAATGCACATCGAATGAACTGCAGGAACATTTCATGAAAGTGGAAAGCTTACTTCGTGAACTTGAAGGAGCCGGTGCAAACTTGGACGAAAGTGATAAAGTTTGTTACTTATTGTTGACGATGCCTGAGAAATATGACACAGTCATAACAGCAATAGAGACTGTCAACACAAAAATAACTTTAGAATTTGTGAAAAACAGACTACTAGATGCTGAACTGAAGATCAAAGCATACACAAGTGAAGAAAACGCAGATGAAAAAGAAATAGCTTTCATATCAGAAATTCTGAATTCAGGAGAAGTGAATATGACATATTCCGATACTAATATAAATTTCGTTTTAGATAGTGGGGCCACAGACCATCTTGTCAGAGAAAATGTGGAACAATTGATGACAGATGTAAGATATCTAGATAAGGAATTAAAAATCAGAGTCGCCAATGGGAATTTTCTGACAGTCAACAAAGTGGGTACATTGAGAGTAGAATATAGAAACAGAAAGATACGTTTTGATGCTCTAATTGTACCAAATTTAACAAATAATTTGTTGTCAGTAAGAAAGTTGAATGAAAGAGGACAAAAAGTTATTTTTGATAAGAATAAAACCATCATAGAAAGTATGGATGGTACAAAAATAGCTTGCATCTCTATGGGGAAACTCTACATGGCATCATTCCAATTACCTGTAGAACAAATTAGTTTGGCTGTAACAGGAGATTCATGGCACAGAAGACTTGGACATCCCAGCAACGAAGTTTTAAAGGAACTTGGCTTGCCAAACCCAAACAAAATTTGTTCAACATGCATCGAAGGAAAGAGTACAAGATTGCCATTTAAAGAGTCTCAAAGGAGAACGAAAAACATTGGTGATTTAATACACACTGATGTTTGCGGTCCGTTCAATCCAATAGCCTTTGATGGGTCGAGATATTTCCAAACAATAATTGATGACTACTCACACTTTGTTGTAGTCAGAACCTTACTGACAAAAGATGAGGCCAATCAGAATCTAGTAGATTATATACAAGAAATTGAACGTCAAAAGGATGTTAGAGTAAAAGCAATAAGATTAGATAATGGTGGGGAATATATTGCAAGGAACTTCAAGGAATATTGTCAGAAAAAAGGTATTGTTCTAGAATACACAATTCCATATACCCCACAAGAAAATGGTACAGCGGAAAGGATGAATAGAACATTGCTGAACAAAATAAGAACGAAACTGATTGATTCAGGAGTTCCAAAGGAACTATGGTGTGAAGCACTGAAGTGTTCTGTTTACGAACTAAATAGAATTACAACAAAAAGTCTACCAAAAGGTTTAACACCTGCAAAAATTTTTCATGGAAAGAGTGACTTGAACAAAATGAAGATATTTGGAAGTCGTGCTTGGTATACAGTATTGCCGAAGCAGAATAAGTTAGACAAAAGAGCTGAAAAAGGAGTGATAGTTGGCTATTGCGGTGGGGGATATCGATTATGGCTTCCAGAAAAACGTATAGTGATAAGATCTAGGGATGTGCGAGTGGATGAAAGCATTATGGAATATAAGAATTCGAATAGAACAATTGAATCCCAGCCTAATAATGAACAATTAATATTTAACGACAGCTCTTCAAGTACAAATGATGAACGTGAAGAAAATATAACTCATAATGAAACAGGACCAATTATGACAAGATCAGGAAGAACAGTGAAAATTCCACAAAATCTTGAAGATTATGAAATCTACTCTGCTTATTGCTTATTGACCAAAGTAGATCAAGACCCAAAAACCTACAAAGAAGCAAGCGTATTGCCAGCTTGGCAGCAAGCAATAGATAATGAATTAAGCTCACATGAAAAATTAGAAACCTGGACACCTGCAGAACTGCCAGTAGGTCAGAAAGCTATTGACACTAGGTGGATTTTCAAAACTAAAGAGGATGGAACCAAGAAAGCCAGATTGGTTGCAAAAGGTTTTCAAGTGCCTTATGACGATGCAGAAGAATTCAATTATGCACCGGTGTGTAGGTTGTCAACAATACGAGTGCTTTTATCAGTCTCAGTGCAGAAAAGGTGGTCATTATTTCAAATTGACGTACCGACAGCATTCTTGAATGGAGTTATGGATACTGAAGTTTATATAAAGGCTCCAGAAGGTCTTGAAACAAAAATGGAATACTTAAGACTCAATCGTGCTCTTTATGGACTAAGAAGTGCTCCCAAATGTTGGAACATGAAATTCAATCAAGTTATGATGCATCTGAATTTCAAACGTTCTGCTTATGACTACTGCCTGTATGTAAAAAACGATGTTTATTTGGTGTTATTTGTAGATGATGGACTAATAATTGGGCCAGATGATCAAGTAGAAGAACTATTGAGAAACTTGAAAAAGGAATTCAAGATCAAAAGAATGACAGAAGTGAAATCTTTTCTTGGTATGGAGATCAGTAAAAACGACAACAGTATTAAGGTTACACAAACTAAATTGATATCAAAATTACTTGAAGAATTTTCTATGAAGGAAACAAGAAATGTGACAACACCAATGGAAGTCAACTTTCAAGTCAGTGAAGATGAGCCCATCATAAATAATGTTCCGTATAGAAGATTGATATGCAGTTTAATGTATCTTTCCCTAGTGAGCAGACCAGACATTTCATACAGTGTTGCTCGCTTGAGTAGATATCTGGATAAACCGACAAAGAGTACATGGGAAGCTGGAAAAAGAATTCTAAGATATCTGAATCATACCAAAGAATATGGACCAAAATTTCAGAAGGGGAACATGCAGGAGCTGATAGCTTTATGTGATGCTGATTGGGCTGGAGATCGAGAAACAAGAAAAAGTATAAGTGGATTTGTATGTTTTCACGCTGGAAACCCAATTGCATGGCATTCCAGGAAGCAAATGTGTGTTGCTCTGTCATCGATGGAAGCAGAATACATTGCAGCTGGTATTGCTTCACAGGAACTCATCAGTCTAAAAGGTGTTTTGAGTGAATTCAAAGTGAATGAATCGGTAGTGTTAAAAATCGACAATTTAAGTGCCATATCATTGGTTAAAAATTTTGAAAATTCGAAACGTTCCAAACATATAGACATTAAATATCATTTCATAAAAGACTTATGCTTGCGAAAGGAGATTACTTTGCATTATATTCCAACAGAGGACAATGTATCTGATGTATTCACAAAGCCTTTATGTAAGGAAAAATTTTTGAGATGCAGATTAAGTTTGTTGAGTAATTAAGTATGTATTTGTAATTTTGGCAATTTTTAATGTAATTTTTTTTACATTTAAATTGAGAAGGGGTGATAGAATTTGACATTGTAGAATTATTGTTGTCACTCTATTTCTATGGATGAGGTTGAATAACGTTGGCTTTGTATTTTTGACTGACAGAAGTTTAATTAATTAATGAAGTTGTTTTTGTGATTTGTACGAAATGTCGTCAAATAAATAGATTCATTTTTCCTACGAAATTAGTTATTCTTCTCCCATAATTTAACACTTTTAGGTGGCGTCAATGTTTTATTCTCATATGAGAATTCTGAATACAGCTGAATCACTCACCCCTGATGATTTTGAAGCCATTCCTACTAAGTCTCTTTTCGATAAATCAGGATATTTTTCCAATTCTCTTCGAGAAATGTTCAAAATTATCTCTTTCTCTTCACTAGAGAAATGCGACCTTTTGGACCTTTCTCGTGGTGGTCCCCACATATCATCCTCAGATGCAGTATCGGTTTCCGAATTCGACATTGTTCTATAAACACTATATACACAATACACTTTTCACAACAAAATCTATAAACACTTTGAACAGCTAGACCCTCACAGTAGTTCTAGTCTAGTCTTTTGAAAACTTCGATATTCATGCAAATCAAGATGGCTTTAACCCATTGAGGGAAACGACCCAAATCTGGTGTTTCCCGGAATTACCTTGTCGGAATTTTGAGCAGCCGACGAAGAGTTTCGTACAAAAAATATAAAATTTTGGACCGAAACTAAATATATTTCGGATATTACAAGTAAATGACAATTATAAATTTGAACAGAGATCTTTTACGAGTCTTGTCAATTGAAAACTTCGATATTTATGCAAATCAAGATGGCTTTCACCCATTAGGGAAAAGTACCCAAATATGGTGTTTCCCGGAATTACTTTGTGGTAATCTAGCAAGATTCCGACCCAAATCTCTAAAACTGGTGCTTCCTGGAATTACCTTGCCGCAATCTCGAGCATCCGAAAAAGAAATCATTTAGTAGATAATAATATAAAAACAAAACAAAATAAAAAAAAGTAGGGTAAGTCGGATATAAAATGTTTATGACAGTTGCAAATCATAACAGAAATTTTGCACTAGAGTTTCTGAGGAAAAAAGTTTTAATGTGGAAATTGATGACTCAAATTATTGAATCATTTCTATCCAGTACCATACACAGTCCATTCCAAGTACGATTCTGGCAGTCTCTTAGGGTATTAAAAGGGAGCGTTGTTATGACCGTTTGACCAATTGAAGCTTTATTGTGCGCAAACCAGACGATTCAGTTTGTTTACAAAGCTCCTTCTTATATTTGAACGGACTATAGATAACTGATGCCGTTATTAGACGGCTCGAAGTTAATTTTCATGATGAAAACAGCATATTCATGTTCGACTGTGTTTTCGCAACTGAGTATCTGGGAAATGTTGTTTATTTTATTCCTTGTCAAACGAATTTTCCTCAAACACTTTTGTAACGTAGAATTTAATGGCGTCAGTGGTTTTTCCAAAAAACTTACATATCACAAGATACACTGCGCAAAAAAATTAACGCACATTCTGAAAATCTCAATTTTAAAGAAAGTTAACTCTACATTGACTTGATAACTTATTTTTTATGTTCTCTCGGGAAGGTTTTGAAAGAAACATGACACATTGAAGGCAAGAAAAATTCAGGATTTCACCGAATCTTATGTGAAAGAAGAGAAATGAACAATTTTCAAAATACTGAAATGCTGATAGGTAAGTAATTTAATACTTGGTATTTCCACACATTGCGTTAATTACAGCTCGGCAACGACGGTTCATACTCGAAATGAGTGATCTTAAAATATTCTGATCTCTCCGAGTTGGATTCCTAAGTCATTAAGAGTAGCTGGATAATTTTCTGAACTTCTCAGCCTTCTATTGAGGTTGTGCCAAACCTGCTCAATCGGATTGAGATCTGGACTTCTTGCTGGCCATTCCATTCGAGATACTTCAACCTCTTCAAGGTACTCCTGAACGATGCGCGCACGATGGGGTCTGGCATTATCGTCCATAAAAATGAAATTTTCACCAATGTATGGGGCAAATGGCACTACATGCTCTTCAAGAATGTTCCTTATATACTTATCAGCATTCATAGCTCCATTATCGACGACCACTAGGTCTGTGCGAGCAGTCAAAGATATTCCACCCTATACCATAATCGAAATTGCACTGAGCATATCTTTCATGTGGACGTCTGTATACAAGGGAACGTCGATCACAATGGAAGAGGCAGAATCTAGACTCATCTGTGAAGAGAACTCTTTCCCAATCGGCCTCTTCCCAATGGATATGCTCTCTCGCAAAATCCAAACGCGCCCTTCGATGGGCTGGGGTGAGAGCTGGGCCTCTTGCCGCGACACGAGGCCTTGAATCATATTCTCTGAGGCGATTTCTTATTGTCCGAGTGCTAATTTGCACCTCATGAGTTGTGTATGTCCACCCTTCTTCTCGCAAAACTACCGCTTGGGCACATTCCTCTTGGGTCAAATTGCGTGTTTCGCGTTGCATAGCGATCGAGTGTAGAAAATCAAACGAAAGAAAAACTATTGATCACTAGAATTGATCGAGAAAAACTGATTTTAGAATGGAGCCAATACATTCAAAATCTGATAATATCATCCTTTTTTATTCCTGCCGGGAGAAAACATTTGTATTGAAGAAAAACATTGAAAGAGGATAACATATGCATGCATAATTCTGATAAAAATAATTATCATTGAGAACACCTTCAGTTGTAGAATAAATTTGAGATTTCCATTAGGTGCGTTAATTTTTTTGCGCAGTGTAATTATAGAAAATACTAGTTGTTATACCACAATTCCTTTAGGTTAGGTAGAGGGTTGAAAATTTAGGGTTGTATGTATTTTTGTGTGCCGTATCATAAAAAAATTAAAATAACAAATTTTGTCCGAAAAAATTGAAAACAAAAAGTTAGGGGTGGGCCAACCTTAACATTTAGGGGGATGAAAAATAGATGTTCAATTTCACGAAAATCGGTCTAGCCGTTTCGGAGGAGTTCGGCCACAAACTGCAGACAGGAGAATTTTATATAAAAAGAAGATTTCGCGCCGAGGGAGGGGGGGCAAGTTTCGAATGGGATGGTGTAAAATATTTGGAGTGAAATGGCATCATTATTTTGTATCGGAAACAATACCTTTTTGTCATTTTGAAGAGAACAACCTTAATATTTCAGTAAAGCTTAAACTTCCAATTTTAAAAATGTGTCGTACTTGATATACTGAAATCTTCTTCGGCCATATTTCTATATATGGTTGCTCCCTGGGGATGTCATGAAAGTTTTCTCGAGAAAAATTGAAGTTCATTCGATTCTGTTCCGAGATACGGCCGTAGTAAAAGTGGGTAATTCTCAACTTCAACGCCCTGTATCTCAAAAACTGGTCATAGGATTGAGTTTGGGCCGAGGACACTTTTGATCAGTAGCTCGAGTACTACATTATACCAAAATTTTAGAAAATTTGACGGAACGCCATTCGCCATAGAAAAAGTGCGGGGTCCTTTCCTCGAGTATTATCATTGAAATGGAGACGAACAAAATTATAATGTTTTTTGAAGTTGATGGCAAAATATCAAGTTTTATATATTTTTGGAATGGTAACTTCAAGTTTTATTGAAATATTGAAAAAATTTTAGTGTCAGAGCCCTATTTTAAAAAAATATATTGTTCTATGAATAAATATTGATAAGCATTTTTTTAGCAAAATACACCGACACAATTGAATGCTAAATAAGAAAGTGACGCGGAAATGTTTTTACAGAAAGGCTCAATTTTTGGAACGATGGGAACGATTGGACCGATGGGACATCGACATCCATTTTTGTTCATCGAGTATATAAATGGGAATTTACATTTAAATGTGACTCACTCCGTAATCTTGGTTGGTAATTTTTCATAGATCCCCCTGAAAAATTGCATAGATCCACTAGTGGATAGGTATCAATTCAATAATAAATGTTTAATGTTATAATGTTTTATTCGAAAGAAATTTTCGACAAAATATCACAGTAAATTCATCGCAAGCGTGATGAAGATTAAAATAAAAAAATCACAATATTATATACAACTCAATATTCTTTTTATACAACTGAATATACATTTTGTACAATTTTAGACATATTCTTTCAATATCACTATATTACTATTATTTAGAACTAGATTTGTATTTGACCTTTTTTCATAATCTATCAATATGAAAGTATGATTTATATTAATTGTTGATTACGTCTTTATGTTTTGAAGTACTTTTTCGGTTAGCCAGATTCATTTTCTTACATTTAATCAAAGGTGACGAACTATAAACAAAACAATAATAGACCACTATAATGAAACTTACGAGTAAAACCAATTACATTACTTGGCAGATTTGAATCGATAAATATTAAATGAAACAATTGGAGAAGCTATGAAAACTATGATCGGCAAGGTGTCCCAAACGATTCAAAAAAGGAAAGGAAAATGTGGAAATAGATAAAATTCAGAAATAAAAATTTCCCATTCGAATTATCTCAAAATTTCCAAGTCAGAAATTGCAAGAAAATCTAGAATTTTTCGAATGGGAATGTCAGGTAGTCTTCCCAGAGTTATCTGTTTCAAATTATCCGCACCAACAGAGTATAGATTTTGGACCTTTCTACCCTTTTGAAATTTGTAGCTCAGATCTTCTCCATAAATCGGAAAATGACTGAGGTTGAAATTTGCAACATCCAGCCTTACTGATTCATTGTTCAAGCAGATCGCGATCTGTCTTGAACTCTTCGTGAGGAGTTTCCAATAATTTAGAGTAGTGTTGTTTATTTTTTTGGATTTCAATGAGGAAATCTCTTCGCAACATGCCTCTAAATATAATGAAACCCCCTCACGTTTCATCAAATGGTGAACAAACTCCATATTTATGCCAACACCCTCAGACACTTTCAAAGCTACAAATTTCAAAACAGACCTACTAAGTCGCCTACCTTGGTACATACATTGCAAAAGAAATGGTGACTTTTCACAAGATATGTCCAATGATGCACCATTTCTCAGGAGCTGGAGGGTCGCTGGATCCGCACCATACAGTATAGACGACTCGAGAACGCTGCGACCGTACATATCTTTAGATTCCAAATAGAACCCATGGTCAAGAAACGCTTCCACCAATTTCCGGGTTACATCAATTCTGTAGTGTATTCTTCAATAGACTCAAATTCACAGATTTCCATGCGCAATAGAATGAGTCGCATATTTCATGCGTAAATTAAAACCATCATTAGTATCAAATTATACCACATGGCGAAGAGTTTGTATAAACGATTATTAGTGATTTATCGAATAAAGTTTAAGTTTATAAAAGACATCTTTTATATTCAAAATTTGGAATCAACTTCCATACATCACAAGTGGCGACGAGGATTTTCAAGTGAACCCCGATCTCCGAAACGAAAAATAGTTTCAACTACTTAGCCAGAACACCAAGTAACATGGCGACCGTCACGACGGACCACGTTGGACATTTACGTGAATTCGACCCCTCAAATTCAGAATGGTCAATATTCAAGAAAAGGTTACAATCTTATTTTGTGGCTAATGCGATTGAGGACGAAAAGCGTAAGAGCGCAATATTATTGAACATTTTAAGTGAAGATGCTTACAGACTACTTTTCAATCTTTGTATTCCGGATGAACCTGAAACAAAAACTTTCAAAGATTTATCAGAAAGGCTCACGGAGTATTACAAACCGAGTGACAGTGTTTTCGGTTCAAGGTTCAAATTTTACAATGCAAAGAAGTCCCAGAATGAATCACCTAAAGAATGGGCCGCACGATTAAAAAGTTTGGTGGCTCCATGTCAATTCGAAACGAACGAAATGAAGGTGTTATTGCGGGATATTTTCATTGTCGCTTATAATAAAGGTCCAGTGCATGATAGGCTGATGGAGGAGAAGAAAAAAATAACTTTTGAGGAAGCAGTGGAAGTGGCTACCATAAAATCAGTGGTTCAACCAACGTCTTCGAGTTGTAGTTCAGAAAATTTCATGAAGAGAGAAACGGAATTACATTTTTCTACCTCTAATCGAAAGAAGAATCCATCCGGAACGGGGCGTGCGCATGGTTTTTCAACAAGTGGCGCTGCAGGGACGCGAGCATTTTCATCTCAACAAGGCCGGAAAACGACATCGTCACAGCAGTTTTCTCACTCGGACAAGTTTCCGAAATGCACCGTATGTGGTAGACGAAATCACACGCCAGATAAGTGTTCTTTCAAAAATTGTATCTGTCACAATTGTAAACAAAAGGGACATTTAGCACCAATGTGTTATCAAAAGAAAAATTCTCACCGAGCATCTCAAAATTATTTAGAATCGGTTGAGCAAAATTCTTTATTTAATTTAGATTCAAATACTAGACCGATTTTAGTTGAAATTGTTATAGATGGAATTTCTCATACTTTCAATTTGGACACTGGTTCTAGTTTTACTGTGATTTCCGAGGGATATTATTTCGAAAATTTTTCGAAATATAAATTAGTGAAAACTGATAAAATTTTCAATTTGTATAATGGGAATCACATTATTCCATTAGGTATGTTTAATTGTAATATTTCTTTTCTAAACAAACAACATGATTTGAACATATACGTGGTTGCAAATGCTACAGGTCCTCCACTATTGGGACGTGATTTTTTCAGCTTGTTCGAATTGAATATTTCTAATACTCATTTTATTGAATTTCCTCCAGATTTACATTATCTCGTTAATAAATTTAAATTCGTTTTTGAGCCTGGTTTGGGCAAATTTACCAAGGGTTCTATTTCAATAAATTTGAAAACAGATGACGTCACACCAAAATTTTTCCGTGCTCGCCCTCTTCCTTTTGCAATTAAAGAAAAAGTTGAGGTAGAGTTAAATAGATTGATTAATTTGAACGTTTTGGAACCTGTTGATTATTGTCCATGGGGAACACCTATTGTTCCTGTATTAAAAAAAGACGGTTCCGTTCGAATATGTGGTGATTTTAAGGTTACCTTAAATCCATATATTGAGGTTGATCAATATCCGCTTCCTCGAATTGAAGAATTATTTGTTACTCTACAGGGTGGAGCAGAATACACCAAACTCGATTTGGCAAATGCGTACACACAAGTTTGCTTGGATGAAAAGTCAAAGGATTTTGTGACTATTTCCACCCATAAGGGATTATTCCGTTACACTAGGGCTCCATTTGGAATAGCTTGTATTCCTGCCAAATTCCAGAAAATGATGGAATCCTTGCTAAGCGGAATGTCTGGTGTTGTCATTTTTCAAGATGATATTCTAATAACAGGTAAAGATCGTAAGGAACACATCGAGCGTTTGGAACAGGTTTTGAATAGGTTACAAGGAGCAGGATTAAAGATTTCTTTAAATAAATGTGAATTTTTTAAAACTAAAGTTTCTTACTTAGGTTTTGTGATTGATAAACATGGTTTGCATACATGTGAAAATAAAATTTCTGCTATCAAAAATGCTCCTGTTCCAAGAAATATTACTCAGTTAAAATCTTTTTTAGGTCTAATTAACTATTATGGGAGATTTGTCCCAAATTTAAGTAATATTCTGTACCCTTTGTACAACTTGTTGAAAAATGAAAGCGAATGGTATTGGTCGCGAGAAGCACAAAGAGCTTTCGAAAAAATTAAACTTTTATTAATGTCCGCAGACGTATTAGTTCATTTTAACTCAGACTTGCCAGTACGTTTAATAACTGATGCCTCCAGTTACGGTATTGGCTGTGTGATTACCCATATTTTACCGAGTGGTTGCGAGAAACCTATTGCTTATGCATCTCGTACATTATCAAATACGGAACAAAAGTATTCACAAATTGAAAAGGAGGGTTTGGCAATTATTTTTGGCCTGTGTAAGTTCAATCAATATTTATATGGAAGAAAATTCACTTTGGTCACTGACCATAAACCATTGATTTCTATTTTTCACCCAAGTAAGGGCATACCCCAGTTCTCGGCGAATAGATTGCGCCGTTGGGCGGTTATTCTATCAAATTATAGTTATGACATTGAATTTGTACCCTCCAACAAAAATTATGCCGATAGTTTATCTCGTTTACCTGAGTTCAAACAGAATGCTGATTGGGAAGATGTTGATGTTGATTTTATTAATTATTTTTCAAATAACCCTGATTTTCCGTCAACCTTTTCAAAGGTTAAATTGGAAACTTCGAGAGATCAATGTCTTTTAAAAATTATGAAGTTTGTCTCTACAGGGTGGCCACATAAAATCTTAGATAATTGTATTAAACCATTTCACAGAATTAGATTTGATATCAGTATTGAGCAAGGTTGTCTGATGTGGAATAACAGATTAATTATTCCTGAAGCTCTCAGAAAAGATATTTTGAAAGATCTTCACTCCTCTCACATGGGAGTTGTCAAAATGAAAAGTTTGGCGAGATCTTATTTTTGGTGGCCGGGACTAGACAAAAACATCGAAGAATTATGTAGCAATTGTGAAAATTGTTTGCTACATCAAAAGTGTCCTGACAAAGCTATACTGAATCATTGGCCTTTGACTCAAGAGGTTTGGTCTCGTATTCATTTGGATTTCATGGGTCCATTTCTGAACAGATATTTTTTGATTCTGATAGATTCTCATTCAAAATGGATAGAGGTGTACCCGATGACTTCTATTACCACGAAAAATACCATTGAGGTATTGCGATCCATTTTTGCTCGTTTTGGTTTACCCAGACAATTGGTTACAGATAATGCTACCACTTTTACTTCTAGGGAATTTCAGAATTTCTTGGAGGGAAACAATATTAAGCATTTGACCTCCCCTCCATATCAGCCATCATCTAACGGTGCCGCAGAAAATGCTGTCAAAATTGTTAAAAATTCTCTGAAAAGAGCTCTTGGTAAAAGTTCAAACTTGGATATTAATAAAGCAATCAACAATTTTCTTTTTGATCATAGAAACACTGTTCATTGTACTACGGGAATGAGTCCCGCAAATATTATGTTTGGTAGAAAATTGAGAACGAGATTTGATATACTTTTGCCTGAAATGAAAAATTCAGATTTAAGTTTGAAAGATCATGTTTTTAATAAACAAATAAAACAGAAAAAATATCATGGAGGAAAACGTTTCATTGAATTTGACATTAACGATGAAGTAACAGTAAGAGATTATAGAGACATTAATAAACCTAGATGGATAAAAGGTACCATTTGTAAAAGAATAGGAAAGGCTTTATATCTTGTGAAAATACCCGATTTAGCCAACGTCATTTGGAAGCGTCACCTGAATCAGATAAAGCGAAGGTTACATTTGCCAGAATTTTCTGGATGTACTTTGTCAGATAATTCACCAAGTGAAAACTTAAATGATAAGGCATTAGGTGACTCTCCCAATGTGATTTCAGATTTTCCATATGAAAGTGACCCTTCTTCAGTGATTCGTTCCAGTGAAACGACAATAAGTGATAATCCCAGTGAAACGAATAACACAATTAGTGATAACCACCCCAGTGATAATAACACTATGTCTAACCGACCTAAACGATTGATTAAACCTGTAGATAGATTAAACTATAAATAATTTTAAGGAAATTGTACATATTAGATGTAGGTATTTTTTACTTATAAATGGGTATATTTTCTTATTTTATAAGGAGGGAGGTATTGTAGTGTATTCTTCAATAGACTCGAATTCACAGATTTCCATGCGCAATAGAATGAGTCGCATATTTCATGCGTAAATTAAAACCATCATTAGTATCAAATTATACCACATGGCGAAGAGTTTGTATAAACGATTATTAGTGATTTATCGAATAAAGTTTAAGTTTATAAAAGACATCTTTTATATTCAAAATTTGGAATCAACTTCCATACATCACAAATTCCCTGGCGGTTTCCACGTAGCAAACGAAGTAAAGGTGTGCAACTACAGTCATCTTTGGCGTTTACGTCTGCTCCCAATTCAAAGAATTTTAAAACCGTTTTTTCAGCATCACCGAAATAACAAGCTTTATGGAATGGAGTCTCATTTATCACATTGTTTCTGCTCAACATATTTCCACCATTTTTCACCAACAGATGGACCATATTTGGTCGATGCAGGAAGGCAGCAATATGCAGGGGAGTCTCACCTTGATAATCCTGGAAGTTGGGATCAGCACCCATTCTCAGAAGCTTTTCCGCAGTTTTGTAGAAATTTTTGTCGACAGCCATATGTAGAACGCTTTCTCTTCGTACTCCCAATGGAGCATTTATTTCGACCATAAAATTGATCATCATATTGATCAGCTTCTTGTCTGCAAATGAGAATTAAAATGTTGAGATTATCAGCCCAAATTCACAATTTTCAATCTTTGGAATCAAACTTAAGGGGAAATTCATTATTTCTCAGGAATTTCATGTTTTGCGATTCCAGAAGAATCAGAAAATAGATCTCAAAGTTCAATGTATTCAAACAAAATAATAATAATATCGCCAAGGGACAAAATTTCGGGACAATCGTAGCAATAATTCAGTTTTACAAACTTCTGTCTCAGTGTTTGAGGGCTTCGTATAGTTGTCCTCAAGTTTTATATATACAGAGTGTCCCACTAGTTTTGCAGCGGACGATATACGCGTAACGGTCTGAGTTTGGCAAAATTTGTTGATGCAGACTTGATATACTCCAAGCAGAACACACCATAAAAATATTTTCGAATATATCGGGTGGCCCACAAAAAAGGAATAGAGGGTGACTTTGTTTTTTCAAATGGGACACTCTATATTCAATAATGTTTTTCAATTCTCTGAAACTTCTTGCATGCTTTCGTATACTTTTCACATATTTTTATTCGACAGTTTTCGAAATATTGGCCATTTTGACAAAAAAAATTATACAAATGATACTTGTAGAGGCTATCTTATCCGATTATACTTCACGAACCCTTGCACATGGGTACCAATAACAGCTTCATATGGATTGAAAAAAAAAGACTTAAAAGTATCCTAGCCAGCTATAATAAAGCATCTCCAGCTTATGGAGTGTCCACAAAAAGACTATAAACATGAGGAATTTCAATCGATTATTCTTCATTTTTTCAAATATAATTTTTTTCATGATTGTAATCACCATTCATTTTACTTCATTTTTTGTCGAATGCATGATATGCATATTTTTAAAAGAATAGGATTTTTAAGAGCTTTTTCGAAAAGTTTCCCTAAAATTCACATATGCCTACGAATTTAAATAGCAGATTTGGCTTTTCTGTGGTTATTGAGCACTGTAAAATTATTCCACTCAGAATTAGCATCATCGAAGCTTCAATTCATATTATAGCGAAATGAGGAACTAGAAAGTTTTGATGTATATCTACTCAAAAATGTGATGAAATCAGTTACTAAAGACAGAAATTTGCTTTCTGTACCCATTTTTCAAAATACAGTTTTGATAATTCTCTATGTTTCTACTCGAAAAGTCGTTGTTTGCGAAAATTTCAAACGAGCTTCAAGCTTGGGAGCTTGAAGATCTTCGTGCGTGCTTGTGAAACTTATGAACATCATTTTTTCGAAGAAAGTTGTATAAGGATCCTAAAGTTTCGAAACTCGTTTTTTTGTAGCATTCATAATCTCTAAAAAAGCCTATTCTGTTAAAGAAATTCATATCATGCATTTGACAAAAAATGAAGTAAAATGAATGGTGATTACAATGATGAAAAAAATTATATGCATTGCATTGGAAAAATGAAGATGCTTTATTATAGCTGGCTAGGATACTTTGAAGACTTTTTTTTTCAATCCATATAAAGCTGTTATGTGGTTCGTGAAATATAATTGGATAACATAGCCTCTACAAGTATCATTTTTTTGTCAAAATATCCAATATTTCGAAAAATGTATGAATAAAGAAACAGAAAAGAATAGTCGTAAATCCTTCAAACTATTGTTAGATTACAAAGAATATGATTTTAAGGAGGTATGAGTATATAAATCACCGGATATGCTAAAAATATTTAAAAGCCAGGTTTCTGCGTACTTGCTCAAATTCGTGGACAGGTACCTTAAACTGCCCAACTCCTCATCTTCTAATGGCATGATGCTAATGAATTTCGGAATATATGGATTTCTTAAGGATTCGTTAGCATCATGTTTTTCAATTAAAATAAGTGGCACGAAAAAAATTGGTACTTTCTGATTGTTATCGTTTATGTCACAATCCAAATGAGCCCTCATTGATTATCATTTGAACTTTTTATTGAACTGAAACACATGAGATTCCATGGACAAACTCATCCACGTCATTTTGGGAACCAGATAGCGTTGGGAAATCTTCTGGAAGTAACGAATGTTCAGAAATATGACAGAAAGCAAATAATAGAGCAATAAAATAAAATTAGGATCAAATGGAAATAAAACGACAATAAGGAATACATAACAATATTCTAAGAAATAGGAATGTTAGAATTAAAATAGAATCGCCCCTTTTTTGACAATGACTATGGAGTTTTATGTTAGAATAATCAACAACGAAGAACATTCAGAAGAGAAAATACAACAGTTTCATAGAAAAATTTGAATAGAGTTGGGCATCTTTCATTGTTATTCTTATTTCTCATGCCAGCTTATTTCGAGTATGAATGCTATTGTGGGAATGTGAAAGCTCAAATTTCTTAATTTATTTCAGCACTATCTTTCTTTTGTTATTTAATTCGTTTACCTGCTGCTTAAAATCTCTTTGAGTCACATTAAAATCAGATTTTGTATCTTTTATCTCCAAAAATGTACCTACTTTAATGACTTTTTGAAGGTGAAGTTAACTTTAGACAGATAAGGGTCGAGCCACACAGCTTAGCATGGTTTATTGCGGTACGAGGTGAAGTTAATCCTATTTTACTTTATGGAGTCATAAATAGTTTCACACAGATATTCCTCTTAAACAGAAAAATAATAAAAGGTAGTGAAAGATTTTATGCCTACTCAAAGTAACTTTGAATCAACAATACACCATTAGTCAGATATTATTATTTATTAGAATTTTAAAAATATGCGTTTTCGGTATTATCGAAAAGTTTTATTCTGAAATGAAAATTCTTACAGAAGAATACTAAATGCATATTTTTGAGCATTGTGTTCACGAATATCGAAGCAAAAATGTCTTGTTGTTCATGAGTTATAAACCGCAAAGTGCATTTAGTTGTTACAGAATATGAGTTTTTCCATAAAAATTGACTCAACGAATTATAATAATAGAGGAACATCAACAGGTTGACGTGAGGCTGAATGAACTATAAAATCAATTTCTCAAAAATAAAATCATATAGTATATTATTCAACACTCTTCCTTAAATGAAAACAATAAGGCACATTTTAATTTCATAATATTTCCATTTCATTACCCCAAATCGACACTCAAAAATAAACTGGATATTTGAATTAGTTATCAAGGAATTAATTCCCTAGCTTTTTCGGGCTTGGAAATAGAGAAGGCTATGAATTTTGCAAAGATTTTCGCTAATCGATTCTAAAGATTCATTCTTTTAGATATAGAAAGTATAAAAAATAATTATTACTCACTTTCACTGTCGAACGAATCTCCTATTATGGAACTGTGTTGTCCCTGCGAAGGATCGGCACCATATTTCAAAAGAAATTTAATCCTTTCCTCGATCTCGGTAGTATTCAACATGTCTTTCACCGGTAATTTATCGCACAAACTCATCACAAGAAGTTCCAGTGTGGTCCTTCCATCTTCGTCTTCGCAGTCGATGAAAAATCTACCGGATTCCACCATACACTTAAGCGATTCGAAGCTGCCAAACCTGGCCACTTCATGAAGTGAAGAATAGTCAATTTTAGTTGACGTCGAAGATTTACGAGAATACACCATTATGGAAGATATTTCAGGTACACAAACTTCTTGAACTTCTCACTGAAGATGTTTACAACTCAACAGATACTATAATTGTGACCAAAAAGTCGTTGACTAATGCGAATTGACCGGATGCATCACAGAGTAAGTTACAGAGAAATACCTGCTCTTCCTCTTTCTTTCAATTGGCACTTGTTGTTTTCATTAGCCAGCACTTTGAATCTATGAATGAACAAAATAATAAAACAGCATTCTTATTCGATATTTTATTATCAGCCCAATCGATCGTTGTCTCTACATCAATGGAAATGATTAAAAATTGCAAGAAAATCATTAACTTTTCGGTGTAACTTGAATTGAATTGATTGTCACCTATATGAAGTTATTTTAATACATTGTTTTTTTAACAAACTTTGTACATGTGATGTATAATTATAGCTTCAACTTTAACGCCTGAAAAGACAGATAAAATAACTTACGAAACATCGCTCAAAATTATATGGTATAGAATATATATGGTTTTTCAAAACTCATATCCCAAAACATTCTCTATTTTGTTAAATCTTTAATATTTTTTTAACCCGCGAGAATTGTGAAATCAATGTGTGATTCTTTCTTTTTAGAGCATAGTATGTTCTCATCTCGGTTCAATAATCTCCCATCTATTTGTTGTCGTGTTGTTCCATTCAAATTGTGTAGTAATATCAACCTACCTTGTTTCACTAACCAGCTCCTGCGCCAGGTGGCAACAACTACGTATATTCAGATACGAACGCAAGTTTGAGGATAGGTTGATAATCGAAATTTCAGAAATAATGCGACAGCTGTCAGAAAAACATCCGTAGCATTCCTATGTCTTTCTCATTTTTATTCGAGAATAAGGGCAATCAATATGCAAAAAACTATGCTGCAGATAGAAGCTGCTATACTCTGTTCAAATGTAAGAAGGAGCAATACAACATGTTTGGCGCAGCGGTAGGGGGCCTTCGTATAGTTTCTTTCCGTCCATAGTCAAATCGAGGAGATTTCACACAATCATTCAGTTTATTTATCCATGTCTCATCTAGGTAATAAATTTGTTTGCCTTGTTTCCTTGATGAGCGGATTTTCTTCAATTAATCTCTTCTCCACACAATTATTTCATCCCTATCTATCAGTAGACTATCACGACCACGTTTTTTGAACTTGAATTCCATTTTTTTCAATAATTTATAGAACGTTGTTCTTTTGAAATTTGGCAAACTGTCGTCATCATTCACGATTTCTAGTACCTACTTTAGAAATCGTTGGGATTTTATTCCGAAAAAAAAAACCGTGGACAATTCTTCTGATGAGGTTCATATCGAAATCGTCAACCGAATCGATTATTTTTAACGACTGGGCTCTCCTTTTAGGTGGCGTCAATGTTTTATTCTCATATGAGAATTCTGAATACAGCTGAATCACTCACCCCTGATGATTTTGAAGCCATTCCTACTAAGTCTCTTTTCGATAAATCAGGATGTTTTTCCAATTCTCTTCGAGAAATGTTCAAAATTATCTCTTTCTCTTCACTAGAGAAATGCGACCTTTTGGACCTTTCTCGTGGTGGTCCCCACATACCACCCTCAGATGCAGTATCGGTTTCCGAATTCGACATTGTTCTATAAACACTATATACACAATACACTTTTCACAACAAAATCTATAAACACTTTGAACAGCTAGACCCTCACAGTAGTTCTAGTCTAGTCTATTGAAAACTTCGATATTCATGCAAATCAAGATGGCTTTAACCCATTGAGGGAAACGACCCAAATCTGGTGTTTCCCGGAATTACCTTGTCGGAATCTTGAGCAGCCGACGAAGAGTTTCGTACAAAAAAATATAAAATTTTGGACCGAAACTAAATATATTTCGGATATTACAAGTAAATGACAATTATAAATTTGAACAGAGATCTTTTACGAGTCTTGTCAATTGAAAACTTCGATATTTATGCAAATCAAGACGGCTTTCACCCATTAGGAAAAAGGACCCAAATATGGTGTTTCCCGGAATTACTTTGTGGTAATCTAGCAAGATTCCGACCCAAATCTCTAAAACTGGTGCTTCCTGGAATTACCTTGCCGCAATCTCGAGCATCCGAAAAAGAAATCATTTAGTAGATAATAATATAAAAACAAAACAAAATAAAAAAAGTAGGGTAAGTCGGATATAAAATGTTTATGACAGTTGCAAATCATAACAGAAATTTTGCACTAGAGTTTCTGAGGCAAAAAGTTCTAATGTGGGAATTGATGACTCAAATTATTGAATCATTTCTATCCAGTACCATACACACTCCGTTCCAAGTACGATTCTTGCAGTCTCTTAGGGTATTAAAAGGAGCGTTGTTATGACCGTTTGACCAATTGAAGCTTTATTGTGCGCAAACAAGACGATTCAGTTTGTTTACAAAGCTCCTTCTTATATTTGAACGGACTATAGATAACTGATGCCGTTATTAGACGGCTCGAAGTTAATTTTCATGATGAAAACAGCATATTCATGTTCGACTGTGTTTTCGCAAATGAGTATCTGGGAAATGTTGTAATATTTTATTCCTTGTCAAACGAATTTTCCTCAAACACTTTTGTAACGCATAATTTAATGGTGTCAGTGGTTTTTCCAAAAAACTTACATATCACTAGATACACTGCGCAAAAAAATTAACGCACATTCTGAAAATCTCAATTTTAAAGAAAGTTAACTCTACATTGACTTGATAACTTATTTTTTATGTTCTCTCGGGAAGGTTTTGAACGAAACAAGACACATTAAATGCAAGAAAAATTCAGGATTTCACCGAATCTTATGTGAAAGAAGAGAAATGAACAATTTTCAAAATACTGAAATGCTGATAAGTGATTTAATACTTGGTATTTCCACACCTTGCGTTAATTACAGCTCGGCAATGAGTGATCTTAAAATATTCTGATCTAGGTAATCCTTCCCAGATTTCTCCGAGTTGGATTCCTAAGTCATTAAGAGTAGCTGGATAATTTTCTGAACTTCTCAGCCTTCTATTGAGGTTGTCCCAAACCTGCTCAATCGGATTGAGATCTGGACTTCTTGCTGGCCATTCCATTCGAGAGACTTCAACCTCTTCAAGGTACTCCTGAACGATGCGCGCACGATGGGGTCTGGCATTATCGTCCATAAAAATGAAATTTTCACCAATGTATGGGACAAATGGCACTACATGCTCTTCAAGAATGTTCCTTATATACTTATCAGCATTCATAGCTCCATTATCGACGACCACTAGGTCTGTGCGAGCAGTCAAAGATATTCCACCCTATACCATAATCGAAATTGCACTGAGCATATCTTTCATGTGGACGTCTGTATACAAGGGAACGTCGATCACAATGGAAGAGGCAGAATCTAGACTCATCTGTGAAGAGAACTCTTTCCCAATCGGCCTCTTCCCATTGGATATGCTCTCTCGCAAAATCCAAACGCGCCCTTCGATGGGCTGGGGTGAGAGCTGGGCCTCTTGCCGCGACACGAGGCCTTGAATCATATTCTCTGAGGCGATTTCTTATTGTCCGAGTGCTAATTTGCACCTCATGAGTTTGCTCAAGCTGATTTTGAAGGAGGCGAGCGGTTGCAAACCGTTGTCTCAACGAAGAAACTCTCAAGTAACGTTCTTGAATGGCAGTTGTTACCTGTGGTCTACCCTGTCCTGGTCTTCGGACATTCATACCTGTCTCCCTGAATCGCTGCAACATTCTGGACACACTTGTATGGGAAACTCCAAACCTTTCTGCAATTCTTGTGTATGTCCACCCTTCTTCTCGCAAAACTACCGCATGGGCACATTCCTCTTGGGTGAAATTGCGTGTTTCGCGTTGCATAGCGATCGAGTGTAGAAAATCAAACGAAAGAAAAACTATTGATCACTAGAATTGATCGAGAACAACTGATTTTAGAATGGAGCCAATACATTCAAAATCTGATAATATCATCCTTTTTTATTCTTGCTGGGAGAAAACATCTGTATTGAAGAAAAACATTGAAAGAGGATAACATATGCATGCATAATTCTGATAAAAATAATTATCATTGAGAACACCTTCAGTTGTAGAATAAATTTGAGATTTCCATTAGGTGCGTTAATTTTTTTGCGCAGTGTAATTATAGAAAATACTAGTTGTTATGCCACAATTCCTTTAGGTTAGGTAGAGGGTTGAAAATTTAGGTTTGTATGTATTTTTGTGGGCCGTATCGTTAAAAAATTAAAATAACAAATTTTGTCCGAAAAAATTGAAAACAAAAAGTTAGGGGTGGGCCAACCTTAACATTTAGGGGGATGAAAAATAAATGTTGGCCGATTCCCGGTCCTACTCGATATGCACACAAAATTTCACGAAAATCGGTCTAGCCGTTTCGGAGGAGTTCGGCCACAAACTGCAGACAGGAGAATTTTATATAAAAAGAAGATTTCGCGCCGAGGGAGGGGGATCAAGTTTCGAATGGGATGGTGTAAAATATTTGGAGTGAAATGGCATCATTTGTATCGGAAACAATCCTTTTTTGTCATTTTGAAGAGAACAACCTTAATATTTCAGTTAAGCTTAAAATTCCAATTTTAAAAATGTGTCGTACTTGATATACTGAAATCTTCTTCAGCCATATTTTATATATGGTTGCTCCCTGGGGATGTCATGAAAGTTTTCTCGAGAAAAATTGAAGTTCATTCGATTCTGTTCCGAGATACGGCCGTAGTAAAAGTGGGTAATTCTCAATTTCAACTGAAAATCTTCTTCGAAAATTAGAGACTATCAAGACCTGTATATTTTTGGAATGGTAACCTCAAGCCCTATTGAAGTAAACAATAATATTTAGTTTCAGAATAACATGTGAAATTAAATATTGTTCTATAATTATTGACATACCACTTGCAGGTCCAGACAGGTTTCAGGATGGGGGCATGAATTTTGTCAGAGGGGCCATGAGTTTATTGAAATTTTCTACCAATATTATATAGAGTGTATCTTTATTGAATGTCAATATTTATGGGGGTGATTTTTGGGCCCGTTTTAAGAAAAAAATTTCATATGATATGAACATATGTCCTAAACGTCTTACCTACAGGGTGGTAAAGTTTTTAAAAATAAATCATTTATTATTAATATCTACAATACCACTTCAGATATTTCAATGAAATTGGTCAAACCACTTTTTATTTAATTTCTACCAGTGGAGTTCGTACGTAATTTGACCCGTCTATTTTGGCAGACATTGTTGGTACGCCACAGATTTTTCCTGAAATAAAAATTATTCTCGAAATTCCCCATCATTTCTTTCCAAAATTGATCACTTGGTTTTTTTCAATCCGATGCACGGTTTTCGCTTAAAAAATAAAAACGGTTTCTCTGCATGACTATAACGTCCATAACAATATCCTTAATACATATGACAATATCACCATGCAGAGACATACGTAGATTTTATTTTATTAGATATAACCCGTGCGTCGGTCTGAAGAAATTCGAGAGATCAAAATTGCTCATAATGAATAACTGATTTATTTTTGAAAACTGTACCACCCTGTATCCCAAAAGGTAAGATGTTCAGGATATATGTTCATCAGAAGATTTCTTCTTGAAATGGGCCCAAAAATCACCCCCATAAATATTGACATTCAATTAGGAAACACCCTGTAGGAGTTAGATTTAAAATGAAAAATTTTTATTGAAAATATTAGGGATCGATTGAACTACTATGAAGTGATTATTGTCAATTTAGAGGTCCAAAGGGGGCCATGACCATGACCCTCCTCCTGTATCCGCCATTGTGACAAACATTATTTCATGAGCATATACCGAACCATTGAAGTGTCTCAGAAATGTTTCCACCATAAACGCAGAATTTAAATTAAAGTAATAGGGTTTTTTTTTCGCAAATGCATGTGCATTTAGGAAAACACTTTTTCATTGTCAAAGAAATTTTCTTACAGCACTCTTGTAACGAAGAATTTGATGACGTCAGTAGGTTTTCCAAAAACCTCTGATATAATTAGATATTTATAAAAAATATTTTTCTGAAAAGAATTCATCAATTGAATCCGATCTGGAATTGCAAAACACCCCACCTGAGATTATAGAATCTGCTCATACAATAACCGAAAGTTTACTACCTAGGAAATCGAAGGATGAATATAACAAATATAATACTCATTTTATGGACTGAAAAGAAGTGAAGAAGACTGATTCTTTTTCAGAAAATGTGTTTCTTGCATATTTTCATGATTTATCAATGAGATTGAAATCATCTACTTTGTGGAAAACATATTCATACACATATATATATATTATATATATATATATATATATATATATATATATATATATATATATATATATTATATATATATATATATATATAAAAGAAAGATGTTGGTTACACCATTTATAACTCCAGATGGGATGGACTGTTTGTTATGAAACTTCATTAATGGATTTGTCTACGGTCTGGTTATTATAAAATACAATAAAACTGTGAAAAAATCGATGAAAATTTTACTGATGCAGGGAATGCTTTTCCTTCATTCGCATAAGACCACTAGGTGTCGCTACAGTTGATGAATTATTCGTAGGTGTCTACTTGATTTGATCGCTATTAGATGGCGTGACTGTGGAACAAGGTCAAAAAGTGGGTAAACATCTCAAGATGGTTGGAACAGTGAATTTTCACCGAAATATCCAGTAAATCGGATTTTGAAGATAAGTTTCAGTTGTGAGTTGCCCATCTTCATCTTTTCTCTTTATTTTTGAATTGTTTTTCAATTTCTGTTTGGGTAATAAATATTGAGTATATTAATTCGTTCCAACTCATTTGGGGGGTGAGTGTCTCTGTTGTAACACTAAATTTTAAAGTGTTTATAAAGACTGTTTGTAACTCAAAGTGTCGTTGAAGATTTAGCCGATGTTAATTCTCTCTCTTGATTAGCTTATCAATTATTTAATGTATAATATTTGTTTGTGGATTGTTTTTCAAACCTGTTCGACTTCTGTATGATTTGACTTATATGGTGCATCATAGAATTTATAACAAAATATTTAAATTTGACAAATAGATATATTCAAACATAGATGCATAGAACACCTGGTGTAACGACTCCCTACTAAAAATTGTGACCAAAATTTGTAGATCAAAACGGCATCCTAGATTTCAGATTTTGGACTAGTTCCGGAATAAATCCGCAATATTTATCGGTCGTGGCGCTACTGCGGCAACGACAAAAAACGCGACCCCTTTCGGGAGAAATGAAAAGCTGCACAAAATATCACGTTTTCGATCGACAAGAAAGTCTTAAACAAAATCTAATCAGTGCCAACACCAGGTATTTCTATGCATCTATATTCAAACCTAACTTCTTGTTCGACACACTCTGATTTTTTAAGAAAAAATTTTCTTATGCTTCACAAATTAAAGTTTTAAATAATGATTCTTCCAAAATGTTTGTTAAATTAGAGTAAATTCGAGGTAGGTTCTTGTTCTTGCTCGCCTGAGCTGATTCTGCAATTTTATTGTACTTCGTTACTTTTAAGCCTTGATAAAGGATCAACTGGGTCCGAAACGTTGGTGATGAATTGAAGAAATTTAACAAAAAACATTATAGTCCAAATTCCTGATAAATTGTTTTATTCACTTTTAAGGCCGCCAAATATGACTTTGGATAATTTTTTCGTTAATTTTCGAGGAGGGAGATGTACGAAGCAAGAAATCGGGATCAACAAATTGAGAAATATGTCCAAACAAATAGCTAATTATTTAAATCTTGAATTCCCTGAACAATACACTGGACATTGTTATCGGCGTACATCAGCTACAGTGTTAGTTGATGCAGGAGCCGATCTGACAACTCTCAAAAGACACGGGGGATGGAAATCATCAAAAGTTGCTGAAGGATACATTGAAAATTCAATGAAGAATCGAATGAACATAGCGAATAAGTTAGTCTCTTTCATAACTGGCTCTAGCTCTGCATTGAAGATGCTTTCAACAAGTGCTACGCATACAAATATTACATCTTCTGAAAAACATGTAATAGAGAATTCTTCACAGAGTAGGTATCTCAGCTCCTATTTCCAATTTTAATAATTGTCATAATACAATAAAAATGTCATTTCGAAATAGATTTTGACATTTGAGATTTTGAGTACTATATTTTTGTCGATTCTTAATAAAATAGACCTATTCTTTTTTCTTTTATTTCAACAGTCGTGGAGAAAGTATAGTCTGTTACTCGGTTAGAATGAAAATCCGATACTCGTGATTCCTCAGGCTCGCCTCCGGCTCGAATGATTCACTCGTATCGAATTTTCATTCTGCCCTTGTTACAGAATATACTATTATAGATAGACACTGAATTTTTCAAGAAAAAAGGAACATCCACTGTTCAAAAAATTAACATTTAAAAAACACCATCTCACATTAAAACAAAATCAGTTTTTGGTTATCTTGTTTATAAATAGAAATTTAAATTTAAATGTATCCAATGCTCACTCTGTAATCTTAGTTGAAAAATTTTCTTGGATCCCCCTGAAAACTCCATAGGATTGCAAGTGGATGGGTATATCAAATTCATAATGAAAGGAAAGTTTAATGTTATAATGTTTAATTCGAAAGTAATATTGACAAAATAGCACAGTGTCCATTAAATTCTACGATAGTCTGTTGAAATTTACAAGGAAAATTAACTATATTATATACAACTCATGCTCTTTATACACTCATACACCATTTTGTGATTTATGAAATTGTGCTTCCACCATTTTGGAGATCTTTTAAATTGGGAATTATATAAGCGTTTAAAAAAAAACAAAAGTGGTTATATTACTGTTACTGCTGCTTATTTTACATTTTAGATCCTCATAATTATCCCCCTACAATGGATTCCACGGACCAAGGGCTTGCAGACCTATCAACGACAACCGAGGTACAGGCTTTAAGGGAGGAATTGGACCGGCAGCGCAGGTGTATGACCATCATCCTTACAAAACTGGACCTACTCGTTGCTGAAAGAGACCGAACTCCAGAATCTCCATCGCATCCTCCTGAGACGGTGATGTTTCGAACGACGACGTCCTCGCCAATTTTGAACCCACATAAAACGACACAGGTTCCCCGCGGATCAGCAACAACGACCGCCCCTGGTTCCCAAGATGAAGGATGGCAACAAGTACTCTTCTCCCTCCTCCGGAGAAATTCCTCACCTAGGATTGGCGAACCCCCTGTGTTCCGAGATCCTGAAACTACCCAACCAGCTCGTTTCTTGCATAACCTAGAAGAGTATTTTGGATTGGCTAACATTGCCAGTGATGAACGTCTGCCAATTGCCATGACCGCACTAGAAGGAACTGCAGCCGAGTGGAGAACCTTCTACGGGAAAGGGTGGAAGACTTATGAAGATTTCCGCCAAACTTTCCTGAACACACACTGGTCTGAGGAGAAACAATTCGAAGCACGGCAGAGGCTGGCACAAAGGAGCTACGAACCCCGTAAGGACTGTGATTTAACATCATTCTTTATGAGCCAAGTGAACCTCTATGGCTTGTTCACACCTCCATTGAAGGAAAGTACGATGCAGAGGGAGATCATGAGGGGGTTCCCCTCGGAAGTAGAAGCTCGTTGGAATCTACTCCCGAACCCAACGCTGTTAGAAACTGTTAAATTTCTTGAGAAGGAGGATGAAATTGTGGGACGACATAGCGAGAAGGGAAGGGACCGGCAAAAGGTCTCAAGTAGCCAGACACACCATGAACGAAACTCTAGAGCCTACCCATACCTACCTCGTAGACAACCAACCATGCCCCATTCGGATAGACATGGAAGACAAAGACATTAGTCATGGAATTTCGTATACACTGCCTGATACAATGCTGAATTGGTTGTTAATGTCCATTCTTGCTCTAATGATTTCGCTCAAACGGACATTAAAGGGGCGACTGTAGCAGTTCAGGTCATAAGTGTTTCCGAAATCCCCTTAAAACCAAGCCCGGGCCCTAGAGACGACACTGGACGCCATGATTCGATAGCATAGGTTCCACAGATTCCCTGTTACGAAGAAAATAATCTGAAGGGATTCTATGATCCGTGGGACCGTGGATACAGGAGTGTGCGCAGAAGTGTGGTTAAAAAAGTGAGGTTTGGGGATGATGCTTAAAAGGGCGTCCTTTTTTTTTAAGAGAGGTTCTTCGGCATTCATTATTATTAGAAACTTTGTAAAAGGCGTATCCTTTGCTCACTGGTATGTACTCTCCACCATTTTAAATATTACTGTTTTCAGGATTCGATTTCATGTAAGCTTGTCCTATTTTGTTTTGCATTTCTATTTGAACTTGTTTGAAATATTCCTATACACTCGATAAGAACTACTGCACATCTAACTATTCATTCGACATTATGGTATATGCATTGGGGTTGTTTGCTTTTAGTATAATATTTCACGTACAGGGGAAACATGGTTTGGAGGTCTAAGGTAAACTGTTTATATCGCCTGTGCCTAAGGAAAACATCCCTCCTAGCATCGTGGGGGAAACTTACCTCTGAGAGTTCTTTAGACGAACGTCCTCAGCAAAACAAGCCTTGGTCATTGGCCTTGGTGATCCGGGCAAGTATCCTAGGCCGGATTGCTTCGCCCCGGGTCCACCGTTCATCAGTTAACAGGAAATATAAAGAGTTTATTGTCCACTTCCAAACCAACGCGAATAAAATCACACACACACTTGGAAGGAAGGATTCTTGCACATGGAACTGTAAAAGCTCTGCGCAACAATAAAGTGACACACTCTATATGCCTATAACCTTTGGATGTAGGTATTGGATTCTGCTTTTTATCACAATTGTGCCAGTAATAACCTTACCAGAGTATAGGAAGCCCCATATCATACATATCGCCAGTGCTCGTCTTATTAATAATTGTTCCATGGTTTGTAAACATATCATCTGTAATGCTAGAAGGTTTTTTGCTTTGAGTTTCAATTGATTCTCGTTCGTTTTTCCTTCATAGGCTATGGTTCCCCGAACTATGGCGCTGGACGAATAAAGGGCTCTTGTTCCACCTTTATGTCCAATCTAGTGTTTTATTTATCAATTTTATCTCATTATTTCCCATCCTATATTTCACTAATCTGAGTTATTACGAATCTGAATTACTACGACATAACATAGAGTTCTACCAATCTAGACGATCACATCACAAGCCAAAAATATAAGTATAAAACCCCCTTTAACGTAATTCTACCCTCAGCTCTTCAGAGCAGGGTTGCCCCTTTTCTCTTTTTCATAATGTTCCTAGGATTTACAAACCTGGAATGTTACAACAACTTTATACAAATTCTTTCAATATTATGACATTTCGCTCATTTAGAACTAAATCATTGTTCAGAGACTATGGAAACTCAAATTTATGTAGTTTTGAGGCTCAAGGTCAATTAAGGGTCAAAGATATCGTATCAAAATCTTGTCGAATGGAAACTCATGATTCTGCGATCGTATTTGAAAAGAATTATTTTCTTAATCTGTTCAATTAATCTGAAAGTATAATTGATATTTTTGTTGTTGATTTGAAATAAATTGTCTTTCAGCAAGATTCATTTTATTACATTAAGATTTAACCCAAGGTTCAGTACTATAACGAAACATGGAATAATATATGATGAATCTCCGAAAATTAACATATCTACGGGTTATTTAGTGGTAAAACCAATTAACAAATATTTGACATATATATTTGAAACGATAAAATCGCAAAGAATCAATTTCAATCGCTTTTATCTAAGATCAAGATACCCAAAACATTTTCAAAACATGGTAATGGATTCAATCTGGAATTAAAAAATTTCCCTATTCATTCGAAATATCTCAAGATTTCCAAGTCAGAAATTTCAAGGTAATTCAGAATTTTTCGAACAGGGAGGTCAGGTAGTCTTCCCAGAGTTAATTCTTTCAAATTATCTGCACCAACTGAGTACAGATTTTGGACCTTGCTACCCTTTCGAAATTTGTAGCTTAAGTCATTTCCATAAATGGGGAAATCACTGAGGTTGAAATTTGCAAAATCCAACCTCACTGATTAATTGCCCAAGCAGACCGCCGTGTGTTTTAAACTTTTCGTGGGGAGTTTCCAATAATTTAGAGTAGTGTTATGTATTTTTTTCAATTTCAATAAGCAAATCTCATTGGAACATACCTCCAAATATATTGAATACTCCTCACGCTGCATCAAATGTTGCAGTAATTGCATATACAGGGTCTTTCACGAGGAACCTCACCCATATTTATACGGGAAACTACTGAACGTATTTTCATGAAATTCAGCACTTAAAAGTATTTCACGATGCTGATGAAATCTAAAATATTTTCAAGGCATGAGCACCTCCGGTTTTTCCGGAAATGACGTCAACTTCCGATTTTCAAATTAGAACACCATTTTTTTTTTGCAGAAATAGATTCCTTAGAAAATTTCAAGTTATTTTGATGTAACATTTTTCAGTTTTGGTTGGAAAATTCTCTCTGAGCAGGAAAATTCGAAAAAAAAATCGAAAATAGAGCTCCGCTGAAACAAGAATAACTTCGAGGTTTTCGGGTGGAAAATTTTCATTTTTGGGATTTTTCAAGATGTAAGATTGATGTATCCACTCTGAGAATCGAAATCGCGATTCATGATACAGGGGTTGAAAAAATCGCTTTCAAAGTTAGGGATGACAAAATCGTGAAAAATCAATTTTTTCAAATTAGAACCCCATTTTTTTATGGCAGATATTGAATCTACGTTGAAAAATAATGTGAGTGTATGCATCACACCCTTGCCCTAAAGTGGATATTTTCTGAGTTATTCACAAAAAACTGTTTTTCGTCTTGAATTTTCAGCTATTTCTTTTCCCTTCACGCCAAAAAGATGAAATTTTCAGGAACTGTTACTTAAACCATGTTTCAGATTTTACTACCCTAATATGCAAAAGAAAAAAGTTACAGGTTGTTCCTAAATAGATGGCGAATTTGGATTCGAATTTGTATCGGAAACCTCTTTATTTCAACTAATCGGCCATCGGTTTTCTCTCCAGTGATAAATAAATAATTCCTTATGAACCATATGCAAAAACTTACCATGTTTTACATTCTTTTTTTTTAATGATAGATATCATTGATTACATCTGCCAAATTCCTCTTTATTCAGTAGCATTTTGTGTTTACTATTAATTTGGTGATAATTCGTATTAAGTTATAAAATCGATCACTATGCCTAATTTTACCAATGAAGATTATTTAAATCTCATTCTACTTCATGGAGAATGTAATAAAGTAGAACGATTCGACTGTTCATTGAGAG
The DNA here is from genome assembly GCA_951802165.1 of Adalia decempunctata. Taxonomy (NCBI): domain Eukaryota; kingdom Metazoa; phylum Arthropoda; class Insecta; order Coleoptera; family Coccinellidae; genus Adalia; species Adalia decempunctata. Next base: position 75,931,792 of record OX637695.1, read on the forward strand.
GTTTCCTGACCGACCCAGACCAACGAGAGATACCATTAACAGAACCATGACAAACTTGAGAAATGTCGGATCTTTCGTTAAGAAAACTATACACAGAGAAAAAAGTGTAGTAGAATATGAGAACAACGAAATTACAGTTCTTGCATATTTTCGTGTGAATCCTCAAAATTCTCTCAAAGATGCCGAGATTGATCTGGGATTATCTCAATCGAGTGTTTGGAGAATATTAAAAAAACATAAAATGCACCCATATGAATTCAATAGGGTACAGCATTTGAAGGAAACTGATTTCGTCAGCTATGATGATTCGATTTCAAGAGAATGAAAACTTTTTGGACTGTATAATTTGGACAGATGAATCTAAATTCACGAAGAATGGTTCTTTCAATAGGCATAACAGTCATTATTGGGATGAAGAGAACAACCACCACTTCAGACAATGGAACTTTCAAGAGACCTGGAGTTTCAATGTTTTTTGCGCCATCAAAAATAATGCAATTCTCGATGTTCACATTTATGATGGGACTTTAACTGGTAAGATAGAACACTACACATGTTTGCATTATTTAAAGAATGTTCTCCCTTAGGAGATAGATATTCTGACATATTGACTCAAACAATTGAGCCGCTAGTACAGAACCATAATGACTTATGGTATCAACAAGATGGCGCGCCTCCACACAATTCACTCAATGTGTCAAATATCCTCTACAGGCTATTTGAAGATCGATGGTTGGCGAACAATGGTCCACATCTTTGGCCACCACGTTCTCCCGATTTAACTCCTTTAGACTATTATGTTTGGGGTAGGATAAAAAATATTGTCTACTCAACTCCCCTGACTGATAAAGAGGACTGCATAGAAAGAGTCAGAAATGCGTTCAGGTTTGTTTAGATTTATAGATTCATAGTTTTGAAACTCAATTTGGTTTTTAAACACTTTTGCAGATCTCTTCCTCCCGATGAAATAAGAAGAGCAACGCACGAAGCATTCCTGAGACGTATAAATAAATGTCTAGAAATTAACGGTCAAAACTTTGAGCATCTTCTCTAGTTATAACTGCGAGAGTTTGCCATGGTTCTCCTAATAGTAACTTGAAGTCGGTTTCAAGAAGGGGTGAAAAATCTACAGCATGGTTTAAGTAACAGTTCCTGAAAATTTCATCTTTTTGGTGTGAAGGGAAAAGAAATAGCTGAAAATTCAATACAAAAAACAGTTTTTTGTGAATAACTCAGAAAATATCCACTTTAGGGCAAGGGTGTGATGCATACACTCACATTATTTTTCAACGTAGATTCAATATCTGCCATAAAAAAATGGGGTTCTAATTTGAAAAAATTGATTTTTCACGATTTTGTCATCCCTAACTTTAAAAGCGATTTTTTCAACCCCTGTATCATGAATCGCGATTTCGATTTTTAAAGTGGATACATCAATCTTACATCTTGAAAATCCCAAAAATGAAAATTTTCCATCCAAAAACCTCGAAGTCATTCTTGTTTCAGCGGAGCTCTATTTTCGATTTTTTTTTCGAATTTTTCCGCTCAGAGAGAATTTTCCAACCAAAACTGAAAAATGTTACATCAAAATAACTTGAAATTTTCTAAGGAATCTATTTCTGCAATAAAAAAATGGTGTTCTAATTTGAAAAACGGAAGTTGACGTCATTTCCGGAAAAACCGGAGGTGCTCATGCCTTGAAAATATTTTAGATTTCATCAGCATCGTGAAATACTTATAAGTGCTGAATTTAATGAAAATACGTTCAGTAGTTTCATGTATAAATATGGGTGAGGTTCCTCGTGAAAGACCCTGTATATATCAACTCCCTCAGACATTTTCAAAGCTACAAATTTCAAAACCGTCCTACTGAGTTACATACCTTAGTACATACATTCCAAGAGAAATGGTGACTTTTCACAAGTTATGTCCAATAAAGCACCATTTCTGAGGAGCTGAAGGGTCACTGGATCCGAACCTTCCAGAATAGACAACTCGAGAACACTGTGAACGTTTATATCTTTTGATTCCAAATTGAGCCCATGGTTAAGGAACGCTTCCACTAATTTCTGGGTAGCATCAATTTCCTCCAGGTTTCCACCAAGCAAACGTTGTAGAGGTGTGCAACCAGCGGCGTCTTTTGCGTTCACGTCTGCCCTTAATTCCAAGAATTTTAAAACCGTTTTTTCAGCACCTCTCAAATATCAAGTCTCCTTCAATATATTCCTACTTGTTATATTCCCACCATTTTTCACCAGCAGATGGACGAGTTTCGGTCGATGCTGCAAGGCAGCAATATGCAGGGGAGTCTCATACCGATAATTGCTGAAGTTGCGATCAGCGCCCATCCTCAGAAGCTTTTTCGCCGTTTTGAAGTAATTCTTCCTGATAGCCATATGAAGAACACTTTCTAATAGTCCTCCCAATGGAGCATTCACATCGTCCATAAAATTGATGACCATATTGATTAGCGTCTTGCCTGCAAATGAAAATTAAAATGATGAATTTATCATCCCAAATTCACAATTTTGAATCTTTGGAATAATGGCCGAGGAAAAATTCATTATTTCTTAGAAATTGTAACGATCCGATCGTGAAATTCAAATTTATTCATTATGTACATTTTATTTGCAGCGCCACTGCATTTGTGCGTTTATCGAAAAAATTTCAGATTTTCAGATTCGCGCATGTTTTCAATCAGATAAGATATTTGTCGGTTTTTCGAAGATTTCACTCTTTCTTCCTGCTTTGTCTGGTGAATGAGATAAGTAATCAGTGTTTGGTTCTTGATCTAGATATTTTTTTTGGTATTAAATTTTGAGATTTAGTTGATATTTCATAGATTTTATTGGTTTAGTAAAACTCAATTAAAAATTGAGTTGTTGGGTGAAGCCCTGTAAACGTGATCGATTTCACCTGTCGTGGTCATCAGAACTTGGAAGTTTTTATAATATGGTGCTGTGCATAGTATCGTACCAAATCCGATGGTTCCTTCTGCATGGAAGCACTTCACCTGGATTTTCATTGTTAATGGAAGTATTCTGCTATTAAGTAATTTCATTTGATATCCATTTTGAAAAATTTCGTAAATTTTTTCATTTTGGCATTTGAAAATTTTCGGTTCGAAGCTATTTAAATTAATTATTTTCATCTTTGTAATTCAATTGTAAGCAGTTATTTTTCAATATTTGAGATTTGAGCAATTCGTTCATATCATTGTAATTGTTCACGCCAAGTGAACGCAAAGAAAAATTCAGTTAATATTCTCATATTTTCCCAAATTCATTACGGTCTATGAAGACCGCATAAAATATTAATAACAGCTGCGAAACATGTTGCCCCGTACCGCTTCTAATGAAGATTGAAAACACGTATGTTTCAACTTAGATAAGTCGTAAAGAACGAAAGATTGTCATATGTGTTCATATTGTTTCGAATAATTACGAGATTTTCAATTCGGAACACCGGAATTTCTGATTCCATACACAATTCAATTTCAAAGTGAAATTGAATTCATCCAAAGAACATTGGTTTAATTTGTTTTTGAACATTGAGCTCAAAACCATTGCGTTGAGTTTTTTTCGCCTTCGTCAGTGACGTGGAGGGTGAATAACCCAAGGACAAGTAAAGTTGCATTAATTAATTTGCAGCATTTCATCAGAAGGATCTTCCACCTCCGTTCAGTTTGTTGAGCTCGATATATCTGCTTTTGGAGCGTGAGAACAGCCAAGATCCCTTTCTTCAAGGTCATCCACATAAGGGTAAGCATTTCATTTGTCCTTATTTTGTATAGTGTTGGGATTCTCACTGTTTCTTTACCAGTCTACTAGCTATTGTCAAAAATCGGTTGAACCACTTCAGTTCTTGAAACTCAATTTTCCCCAACATGAATTTGGTCCTTGAGCCGGATATTAGTCCCCTTTTAAAATTTTCTTCGAAATCATAAATAAATCTCTGAAAGTGGGATAACGTGTTTTTGTGTGAGAGCCAAAGCTTTCGAAATTACTATTTTGAAAATATTTTTGTTCACTACAAAAATAGGTTCCAGGCTATCATCAACCTATTTACTCCGACCACCCCTCCGACGCTAAAACTGAACTGATCTCTGAAGTTGGTCCAAATTTTCAAATTTTGAGATTCCAGTAGAATACGAAAATAGATCTCCAATTCAATGTTTTCTCACCGTAGGACTTCAATTTCCTTTTGATTCAGTCGCTGAAAAAATTATGACGAAAAAACAAAATTTCAGAACAATAGGAGCAATTATTCAGTCTCAAATATTATGTACAGAGTGTAACAGCCAAATGGAATACATTCGATAACGAATAAATGAGGGGGTGTAAGGAAAAACGCTCGAGCACGTCAATTTGTAATTTTAAATGTGCATATTTTTCAAGAAAATAAAATTATATAGGGTGTTCCATGCGACCGTGGCCAATACCAACTTTCTTATTTCAAATGCAACCCCCTGTATATTATTCATTTTTTGGATTCTTCAGAAAATTCTAGACATAATTCATGTACAATGTCCTATACCTATCTTCAACTTTTTCGGAAATATTAAATGTTTTCAGATTTTTACAAAAATTAACATTTTAAATGAAAATTATTTTATTTCACAAATTCGATACATTACACTCAATACTTATTACGAAACGAAACCCACTTAGACGACCTAAAAAAACGAATCACGCTTGCGATTAGATCAGTCACGCCTGAAATGTTGAGTAACGTTAGAAGACAACTCTACACCAGATTAGCATGTTGCCAAGACGTTCGCGGCGAGCATTTTGAACATTTCCTACATTGACATTAATGTTTTTTTTAATAATTAAGAAATAATCAGTATTACTTATTAGCTTTTAGGTGTAATGTATCGAATTTGTGAAATAAAATAATTTTTATTCAAACCGTTGATTTTTGCAGTAAATCTGAAAACACTCAATACTTCCGAAATAGTTAAAGATAGGTATAGGTATAGGACATTGCGCATGAATTGTGTCTAAAATTCTCTGAAGAATCCAAAAAATAAATAATATACAGGGGGTTGCATTTGAAATGAGAATGTTGGTATTGGCCGCTGTAACATGGAACACCCTATATAATATTATTTTCTTGAAAAATATGCGCATTTATAATTACAAATCGACGTGTCCGAGCGTATTTCCCAACACGCCCTCATTTATTCGTTATCGAATTTATTCCATTTGACTGTTACACTCTGCATAACTGACTAGCGACCCGCCCCGGCTTCAGACGGATGCAATGCTGATACTGAATACCTACTACCTAATACAGAATGTCCTTATAAACAACGTTTACAGATTTTCGTCATTAGATAATACAAACATTTTGTTTGGAAGTTGAAAGAGCGAAATATAATTGACCATGAGAAAAATACTCAACGCTCAAATCTAAGCCCCCAACGTTGAAAGATTGACCCTGCGATTTATTAATGTTACTGTGTGTTATAGACATATACCATTATATTTTTTTTTTTTAACGTCCGTGTGAGGGGAAAACCCTTTATGGGCACCGAGAGGGTCCGCACTCTCGGTAGTGTGAGAATCCAGGATCTTGTGTGGTTACTCACTAAAAACCCCTCACACTTCAATGGAGGAGTTCTTCATCCTGCCCTCGAAGCGTCCCTTAACAAAAGAGATGAGCTGCAAGTGGCTTATAGAGTTCATGGGACCTGATGATATGGAGTGACCCGAGCAACACTGCTTTCTGCATTCTGTGCGCCAATACCTCGGCCAGTGATCTGCAGACCGGGATAATCTTCAGTTCATCCACATAGTTAGCTCTCATTCCACCGAGACATCCTATGATAAGTACGACCATCCTTATTTTATGACCTGGGTATAAAGTTCCAAGCTCGAACATAAGGTCTTTGTATTTTTGCCTCTTCTGTTGTTCCTTCATCACAACATTATTTTCAGCAGGGGAGGAGAATTCCACGACAAATAACTCCTTCAGCTCCTTGTCCAGCAGAAGTATATCTGGCTTAACAGCATTGATCTGTCGTGTTGTTGAAACAGGATAATTCCAGCATATGCGAGCTCTTTCGTTCTGAACCACCGCTTCAATCTCCAGAGGCACATATGGTAGCACCGGTTCTTTGTCTATCCCATACGCGGCTCTCAGATGGAAGTATAGAATTCGGAGTGCCGCGTTGTGTCTGTCTACATACCCCGATGGAGCATGGACTCTGCAGGCGGAAAGGATGTGCATAATCGTTTCCTGTTGCCCATGGCAAGCCCTGCAAGTTGTTGGGGTGTCCATTTTCATGATGTTCTTTTTATACCATCTCGTATTCAGTACTCCATCTTGACACGCCATCACAAATCCCTCTGTCTCTGACTTAAGGCTAGCTGACTTTAGAAAGGCGAAAGACAATTCTTCAGACAGGTCCTGGTCTTTTAGACTCCTGAAATAAATGGAGTGCAAGGTCTTACTCATATGATGTTCGAGTAATGTATCTGACTGAGACTTTCGGATCAGTCTTGCTAGGCTTCTTTGGTCCGCTTGAGTGATCGGTGCTCCAGCGAGCTCAGGATTGATCGATACGCCGGTTATGCTGAGCTTATCCAGGGCCCTTTGTGCAGCTCGGAATAGGAAGGCTCCATGGTTCGCAATTTCATGCTGAGCGACAAATTTCAGAAGCGGATCTTCACTCCTTAGAATCCTTACTGCCATTTCCAATGTTTGTTGATAGTGTTGATATTCCAAACATTGCAATCCTCTACCCCCCTGGCTTCGGGGAAGGTATATCCTCTGTATTGAGCTGTTGGGATGTAGCCTACGATTCATGTTCATCGTTTTCCTTGTTAACCTATCAAGATCGAGGAGGTCGTTTACCGTCCAGTTCACCACTCCGAAAGAGTAGGTGAGAATCGGGATGGCTAGCATATTTGTAGCAGATACTTTATTCTTTCCTGACAGCTGCGATTTCCAAATGTCTCTCAGCTTCTTTTTGTAGCTGGCTGTTAAGTCTTCCTTTATCTGGGTTATCTCCAGTACACCCCTCTGTTTCATCCCAAGAAACTTGTAAGTTTCTCCGTCTTCGAGATGTCGAAAAGTCATTCCATCTTCCAGTAGAATATCTTCTCCTGCATCTTCAGCTTTCCCCCTGCGCAGATGGAATACAGCACACTTGTCCAAACCGAATGACATTCCTTTGGCTGAGGTGTAGTCTGAAACGATATTCAGCAGTTGCTGTAGTGCGGACTCGGAGGGAGCGTAGAGCTTCAAGTCGTCCACGTATAAGAGATGAGAGATCAGATGGTTCCTTCTGCCTGGTGGTCCGGCCTTGTATCCTATTTTGCTCTCCCTCAACTCAATTGTTAGTGGTATGAGTGTTATGCAGAATAATAGCGGGCTTAGCGAATCTCCTTGAAAAACTCCTCTCCTGTATCTCACCCATCCCGTATATACGGTTCGACCGTCTGCTCGGATGGCAAACTTCGTTTTCCACAGCGCTATGATGTTTTCTATTGCGTGGATGATGTTAGGATGGACTTTCAGCATTTTTAATAGCCGTATTATCAGTTCGTGCGGCGAGGTGTCATATGCTTCCGCGTAGTCCAACCATGATGTGTGCAGGTCGCGCTTGTAGTATCTGGCGTCTAGACATAAGCTCTTGTCTATGAGCAAGTTGTCCTTGCATCCTTGCACTCCTTTCTTTGCTCCCCTCTGTTCGTAGATACTTTTCCACACTGGTCCAATAACCCTCAGTATTTGATCTTGAATTACACTTGTGAGGATCTTATACAGTGTATTGAGGCAAGTGATTGGGCGATAGTTCTTGGGTTGCCTTAAATCACCTGATTTTGGTATCAACACTGTTCTACCCTCCACCAACCATGACGGAATCGGCTCACGGCGAGTCAGCATCCCGCTGAATAATCTTGCCAGGTGTTGATGTGTAGCTGGAAAACTCTTCCACCAGTAGTTTTGAATACCGTCCAGTCCAGGTGCTGTGAAATCACGCTTGTTATTATTATTTTTTTTTTTTTTTTTTTTTTAAACGTCCGTGTGAGGGGAAAACCCTTTATGGGCACCGAGAGGGTCCGCACTCTCGGTAGTGTGAGAATCCAGGATCTTGTTTGTCTACTCACTAAAAACCCCTCACACCTTCAATGGAGGAGTTCTTCATCCTGCCCTCGCAGCGTCCCTTAACAAAAGAGATGAGCTGCAAGTGGCTTCTAGAGTTCATGGGACCTGATGATATGGAGTGACCCGAGCAACACTGCTTTCTGCATTCTGTGCGCCAATACCTCGGCCAGTGATCTGCAGACCGGGATAATCTTCAGTTCATCCACATAGTTAGCTCTCATTCCACCGAGACATCCTATGATGAGCACGACCATCCTAATTTTATGACCTGGGTATAAAGTTCCAAGCTCGAACATAAGGTCTTTGTATTTTTGCCTCTTCTGTTGTTCCTTCATCACAACATTATTTTCAGCAGGGGAGGAGAATTCCACGACAAATAACTCCTTCAGCTCCTTGTCCAGCAGAAGTATGTCTGGCTTAACAGCATTGATCTGTCGTGTTGTTGAGACAGGATAGTTCCAGCATATCCGAGCTCTTTCGTTCTGGACCACCGCTTCAATCTCCAGAGGCACATATGGTAGCACCGGTTCTTTGTCTATCCCATACGCGGCTCTCAGATGGAAGTATAAAATCCGGAGTGCCGCGTTGTGTCTCTCTACATACCCCGATGGAGCATGGACTCTGCAGGCGGAAAGGATGTGCATAATCGTTTCCTGTTGCCCATGGCAAGCCCTGCAAGTTGTTGGGGTGTCCATTTTCATGATGTTCTTTTTATACCATCTCGTATTCAGTACTCCATCTTGACACGCCATCACAAATCCTTCTGTCTCTGACTTAAGGCTAGCTGACTTTAGAAAGGCGAAAGACAATTCTTCAGACAGGTCCTGGTCTTTTAAACTCCTGAAATATATGGAGTGCAAGGTCTTACTCATATGATGTTCGAGTAATGTATCTGACTGAGACTTTCGGATCAGCCTTGCTAGGCTTCTTTGGTCCGCTTGAGTGATCGGTGCTCCAGCGAGCTCAGGATTGATCGATACGCCGGTTATGCTGAGCTTATCCAGGGCCCTTTGTGCAGCTCGGAATAGGAAGGCTCCATGGTTCGCAATTTCATGCTGAGCGACAAATTTCAGAAGCGGATCTTCACTTCTTAGAATCCTTACTGCCATTTCCAATGTTTGTTGATAGTGTTGATATTCCAAACATTGCAATCCTCTACCTCCCTGGCTTCGAGGAAGGTATATCCTCTGTATTGAACTGTTGGGATGTAGGCTACGATTCATGTTCATCGTTCTCCTTGTTAACCTATCAAGATCGAGGAGCTCGTTTACCGTCCAGTTCACCACTCCGAAAGAGTAGGTGAGAATCGGGATGGCTAGCATATTTGTAGCAGATACTTTGTTCTTTCCCGACAGCTGCGATTTCCATATGTCTCTCAGCTTCTTTTTGTAGCTGGCTGTTAAGGCATTCTTTATCTGGGTTGTCTCCAGTACACCCCTCTGTTTCATTCCAAGAAACTTGTAAGTTTCTCCGTCTTCGAGGTGTCGAAAAGTCATTCCATCTTCCAGTCGAATATCTTCTCCTGCGTCTTCAGCTTTTCCCCTGCGCAGATGAAAAACAGCACACTTGTCCAAACCGAATGACATTCCCATTGCTGAAGTGTAGTCTGAAACGATATTCAGTAGTTGCCGCAGTGCTGACTCGGAGGGAGCGTAGAGCTTCAAGTCGTCCACGTACAAGAGATGCGAGATCAGGTGGTTCCTTCTGCCTGGTGGTCCGGCCTGGTATCCTATCTTGCTCTCCCTTAACTCAATTGTTAGTGGTATAAGAGTTATGCAGAATAATAACGGGCTTAGCGAATCTCCCTGGAAAACTCCTCTCCTGTATCTCACCCATCCTGTATAAACGGTTCGACCCTCTGCTCGGATGGCAAACTTCGTTTTCCACAGCGCTATGATGTTTTCTATCGCGTGGACGATGTTGGGGTGGACTTTCAGCATTTTTAATAACCGTATGATCAGTTCGTGCGGCGAGGTGTCATATGCTTTCGCGTAGTCTAACCATGATGTGTGTAGGTCGCGCTTGTAGTGTCTGGCGTCTAGACATACGCTCTTGTCTATGAGCAAGTTGTCCTTGCATCCTTGCACTCCTTTCTTTGCTCCCCTCTGTTCGTAGATGCTGTTCCACACTGGTCCAATAACCCTCAGTATTTGATCTTGGATTACACTTGTGAGGATCTTATACAGTGTATTGAGGCAAGTGATTGGGCGATAGTTCTTGGGTTGCCCTAAATCACCCGATTTTGGTATCAGCACTGTTCTACCCTCCACTAACCATGACGGAATGGGCTCATGGCGAGTCAGCATCCCGCTGAATAATCTTGCCAGGTGTTGATGTGTAGCTGGAAAACTCTTCCACCAGTAGTTTTGAATACCGTCCAGTCCAGGTGCTGTAAAATCACGCTTGTTCTTAAGGGCTTTTTTAATATCTTCGGTTGATATTTCAGAAAGTTCATCGTTCTGCTGTTGGTTTTGATCACACATCTGCTGGAATCTGAGTAGTGCTGGAGTATCCCTGGTTTCTGCTTGTTGTTCATACAGGCTTTTCCAAAATTTTTCGACCTCTTGAGGTGATGGTGGGTTTTGTGCCTTTTGTTGTTGGGACTGAAATAATTTCGATGGTTCTGCGGTGAAGGTGTTGTTATCTTCAATCCATTTTTGCCTTTTTATCAGTTTCTTTCGCGCTGCAGCAAGTGATCTTATTTTATCTACAGCTTTCTGCTTCAGTAGATGGACTGTGGGCAAATCTACTGCATGATGTATGGAACGAAACTCCTCGATCATATCCTTCATTTTCTTGCTTGATCCAATTTTGCCTCTCAGAACATCTATGATACATTGGTACCAAGATGCCTGCTGCCTCATTGATTTTATTTTGATGTCAAGCCGACTGAGTCTTAACCTATGCTTATCCTTCTTCGTAGCTGAACTTTTCGGTGGACATAGAAGTGAAGCGGCCGCTCTCACTGCAGCCACCACATCTTCTAGTGAACAGGTCTCGTTAAGATGATCTTGAATTATTTTATCCACTACGGCTAGATCTTCAGCCTGAAGTCTTGTTTTTATTCGGGTGGCCTTGACCAGTGGGTCTCTAACAGCAGCCTCAAATGCTTCCTTTATATTGACGATTGACTCCGGAACATCTCTCACTTGTTCCGCTCTTGGCCTTGCCCTCAGGGCTATTGCTTGGTGTTGTTGGTTTGGAGCACCTGTCACCTGCTCTTCACCGTGTTCTATTTCTGGAACATCTCTCACTTGTTCCACTCTTGGCCTTGCCCCCAGGACCATTGCTTGGTGTTGTTGGTTTGGAGCATCTGTCACCTGCTCTTGACCGTGTTCTATTTCTGGAACATCTCTCACTTGTTCCGTTCTTGGCCTAGCTCCCAGGGCTATTGCTTGATGTTCTTGGTTTGGAGCATCTGTCACCTGCTCTTCACCGTGTTCTATTTCGGGAACATCTCTCACATGTTCTGTTATTGGCCTGTTGGAGCGTGTACCAGTCTCGGTTCGGCTCGCAATGTTTCTCACCAGGTCAATCGTCAATTGCTGATGTTGGCTCGAAGCATCTGTCACCTGCTCCTCAGCTAGTTGTTCCGTCCTTTCTTGCTCTTGAGACCGCCATAAGATTCCTCTTCTTTTGAGATGACTGATCTGATCTCTGAGGTTTTGCTGCGTCATGAAGTCAAGGTCCGGATAATTTTCGCACCACAGACCATGAAGCCTATTCATGTACCCTCGTCTTTCAGGTCTTGATCTTCTGTATAGCTCAGTCAGCAGGCTATGCTGCTCGGGCGTCCACTTGTGGCGTCCTCTTTGTGCCGTCCTGTTTCGGCTGCCGGTTCCGACTGCGGGCTGCTCTCTCGAGCGTTGAATCCCTATGCGACCGACAACCTGAACTCTCTCCTCGTCAATGTCTTCCTCGTCTAAAGGCATAGCTTCTTGTATGGCAGGCGCCTGCCTTCTCAGCATCCTGCCGTTGGTGGCCCGCATGCTGTCACGTCCAGCACCAACTCCAGACGCGCCCTGACGATCCCCAGGCAGCGACTGTTTTCCGAGGCTTAGCTGATATCTGTCCGACATCGGTTGAGAGTGACCGGGGTCCGCGGGATTGTCACACCCGTATACTACAAAGTAGTACCCCCCGTGCGGGTTTGCCACCATTTACCCTTGGTAGCCCAGGTAACTCGGGCCGTGGGGACGTCACCCCCCATGTGGCATGGCAAAACCACACCACACCCGTGCGGGTGTGTATTATATAATGAATATTATTATTATTAATATTATTCATCGGTCTCCCGTTCTCAGCTTGAGCTGGTAATTCTTATATGAACCAGTGAAAAAACATTTCAGTTCCTCCCACTAGTTCAGAAATTTCCGCACGATGTGATAGGTTTGCAAATCCACAGCCTGCTGTGCACATCGCGATCTTCTGGGATAATTCGATCCCTTGAAGATTTCTCTTCTCCATCCAAGAAGTGGTTTGTCCTCGCAATCGTTCACGTAATGAAAAGCTCGCATTACTTCAATATTCATTTCGCGGCTACACTGGATACGTGCGTTGCGAGCTCCCCTGCGGGCAGTCCTCCTCACGGTGGTCGAGCCAGCAGGTGGAGTGGCATCTCGACCTTCTGCCATGATATCGGTTTCCACTTCTCGTTCATGGGTTTGCCACCATTTACCCTTGGTGGCCCAGGTAACTCGGGCCGTGGGGACGTCACCCCCCATGTGGCGTGGCAGAAACCAAACCACACCCGTGCGGGATTATTAATATATTATTATTAATATTATTATTATTATATAATGAATAAGAGTTAAGTACAAACTATAAACTCAACATAAAAAAGTCAAACTGTGTTTTATCAATAAGGCACACTATAAGAGTCTTAAAGCACATCACGAAGCCGATCAAATGCATCAAGTCCATTTTTGAAAGAATTTACCGATGGCGCTTGCACAACACTCGCAGGAAGTCGATTCCAATATTCAAACACTCTATTAGATAGAAAATTCTGCCTGCATCTTTGGTGAAACTTCTCCTTCTTGAGCTTAAACCCATGTCCACGCAGTCGAGTGTCCCCATTCAAAGAAAACATATGAGACATATCCACACCAAATCGTCCATTGAATGCTCTGTATGTCGTTATGAGATCTCCTCGGGTTCGCCTTGCGGAAAACTTCGCGAGACGGAAAATGGAGAGCCTTTCCTCGTACGAAGGTCGGACTATACCATAGGGAATACGAGTTGCTCGTCGTTGAATGTTTTCCAGCAGTTCACCATCTCGCACGAAGTTCACACTCCAAACTGGTCCAGCGAACTCAAGGATAGGTCGTATGTAGGTTTTTATGAGCAGTGAGCAAGTGTATGGAGAACATCCGTGAAATGACCTCTGAAGCATGTACAGTAACCTGTTCACTTTGCTGACCGTATGGGTTATATGCTCTGACCAGGACAGATCCTCCGACACAGTGACACCCAAATCCACGTGACTTCTTACCGATGAAAGGTCATGACCAGCTAAGTTATAACTGCGACGAGGATTATTTTTGCCCATGTGAAGAATCACATGGCGAACTTTTTTGTTGACCTTTTTTAGGTGTATAATACCGAGTACATTATTTTGATTTATCTCGTAGGGTTCAGTCAGCGTTTGCAATGTAAGAGCAAAAAAATGTGTTTATTTACGACATCACATTAGAAACCTGTATATTCATCAGTGTCTCTCTACAATATTATGCAAGTATCATACATATAAACCTTCCTCTTGAATGACTTCAGCTATTAAAAAAAGCGTTTTAAAATCCGTTGCGTAGTTTGAAGATTTAAGCATACATCATCAGCGATAGCGACTTTGTTTTATACTATGTATTGATTTTGTGGGCATCGTCCTCATGTTTAGTCAATTTTGACCTAAGTTGTAAATAATTTTACAATAGGAGTGTAAGGTGTCATATAATAATAATAAAGGTCTTTATTGACATTCAAATTAAAAAAAAGAAAATCATTTGACTAATGTACAATTTGTGAACAGGCGAGATTCAGAACACTATAAAAGTGTACTGTTTCATCTAACCCTGCATCCACCGAACAAAATCATCGTTATGGCCCAAATAAAAAAATAAAAAAAGAATCAGAAGGAGTCATAATGGAGAAAAAGAAATCAGAAAATAGCAGTCCCATCTTACACTATGATAAAAAAAAGTAAACAGCTCAAACAATTATCAGGTCATCACCTGGTCAAAGCTCCTCCCTGTTCCCTCTCCAGCTTTCTGAACAACAAAACCTTGAAGCGGTTCAATTTACTCACCTCTCTGATGCTCTCGGATAAGCTATTGATACAATTTGTGACCTGATAAGAATATGACCTCTTGAAAAGCTGAGTAGAATGTAAAGGCGGAGTAAGGGTTCCCTTGAATCTAATATTTATGTTGTGGACATCAGTGCGAAAAGTAATCTTATCATAGAGGTAAGGCGGAGACCTGGTCCTGATGATTTTCATAAACGAGACAGTTGAATGGTGAAATCTCCTATTTTCCATGTTAAGCCAATTCAAATCTTTAAGGGTGTGACTTATTCTTTCATATTTTCTGATGCCAAAAATTAAACGCAAACAAGAATTTTGAAGTTTTTGAATCCGCCTCTTGTCCGTGTAATTCAAACAAGGTCCATAAACAGAATCAGCATAGTTCATATGTGACATCGCCAAGGATTCACAGAGCAGCACCTTAACCCTTCTAGTCAAAAACTCCCTATTCGCATATACAACCCTCAACACACCGTAGGCTCTCTGCAAACATGACGAGACATGATCAGTAAACCGCATCTCACAGTCCACCAAACTCCTAAATATCTTTAACATATAAATTAGAGATGTTTGTGTCCTCAATGAAGTAATATATGAAGGAGAAATGGTCGGATAAGGACAATAAAACACAGGCCGATTAAATACTACGCCGACGTTTCGCCTTTAACGTTTAAGGGCATCTTCAGGGCTAAAAAACAGTCAAAACATCGAGTCAAGAAATAAATTAACGAACACAAAAAATTTACCTCAGCTAAACTGGTCACCCTATGCTTTAGTGATTTTATTACTGCAATTTTTTGGATTAAATTATGGTCAGATTTATAATTTATCATTCTACCGGATGCTACGTACAGGTTTTTGGTACCAGTCAGTTGACAGTCTAATACCATCTCTTATCACCAATCACATTATGAATCTGACCATAATTTAATCCAAAAAATTGCAGTAATAAAATCACTAAAGCATAGGGTGACCAGTTTAGCTGATCCTCGGTTCCACGAAATAAATTGCAGGAGAATTTCAGATTTGTGTAGATCCAACAATTATCCAACATCTTTGGTCAACACTATTTTATACAACACTCATTCGGTTAATGATGTTTCCCGTGTTGATGTCAATGATACCCATATGAGATTTTTCAAGATTCCGAGGATAGCTGGATTGAGTGAGAGATTGGGAAGAACATTAAGGGTTAATGACGATATAAGGGTAGTCAACTATAATCTGAAATCTGTTGCTAACTTGTTCACCAGAACAAAGGATATTGTACCTTTCGGTGATAGATCTGGTTTGGTCTATAAGATCAGTTGTTTGAGTTGTGACAAAATTTACATAGGTGAGACAAAACAAAAATTGTCCAAAATATTATACCAGCATAATTACGACTGTCGGTTCCATAATAAGGATAAGAATGAAAAGACTGCATTGGCCTCACACCATTTCGATACAGGTCATAATTTTGACTTTGAACATGCGAAGATTTTGGCTAAAGAGGCTAATTGGTACAAAAGAAGAATTCTTGAGATGCTCCACATTAATAAATTCAATATCACCACTGTGAATTTCAAAACAGATACCGCTAATCTGAGTGCCATCTACTGGAATTTGTTGAGGAGATCAGGGCCGTATCTAGGGTGTGGCCAAGTGGCCCCCGCCACAGGCGCAAGGTCCGCAGGGGCGCCAAAAAATATCAACTGAAAAAAAAAATTTGAGCGCCAAAAAAATTCAAAGAATAAAATATAGAAGCGCCAACAAAATATTCGAGATAACATGTCACGGTTTTCATGTAAGCAAAATCAAGAAAGGCGAGGTTTTGAACATATTCCTAATAATATGATTGTGATTAACGATTAGTTTTTCTAGTCAACTAACCAAAAAAACATTTCACTTTGCGTTTGCAGTGTTAATGAATTTTCAGTTGAAAATTTTTTGTTTGTCTGTTTTGTTTTTAGAATTCATATTATTTTTATATTTAAATATTTTCTTTGAGATGAGTATTTTAATGTTTTCAATAAAAATAGGTAAATATCCATATTATTGTGTATTATTTCGAATTTGTGACGAAAATATCTGAATAATATTATGAAAAAATATTATAATATACAGGGTGATTCACGGTGGATGGCATATTAGACGTTTCTGGTGAACCAGATATCGGATCGGTTGGAAAATTTGCATGAGTGCATTATCGGACCTTCTCTACCCAACTAAAATATTTTCGTCAATGCGGTGTTGCCACTTCCATTAGAAAGTAGTAGCAACTTCGCTTTTTCAAATGGAACACCTAGTATATTATATTATTTTTGGAATTTCTAACCACTTCTCGACAACTTTTTTTCACATTTCTCTTCACCTATCTGTCGCCGTTTTCGAAATATAAATTAATTTCAATCTTTTTCACCGAAAATTATGACCTTTAAAAATGCTGATAACTTCGGGTTGAGAGACACTTTGGCATTGAAATTTGGTTTGGAGTTAGGTGATACATGAATGCTTCCAACACATCAGCCTGATCCACGTTACTTCAATACAGGGTGGTAAAAATTACAGTCTTTTTCGTTTGCTTGAAAAAGTGACTGAAAGTTGTTTATTTCAAATGGATCGCCCTGTATATTATTGAAAATTCAGAAAGCTGATGAAATTTGCAACTATTCTATGTATATCATGCCTATAGCCAACTAGTCAAATTTCGGACTGATGAGCATTTATTTGTCAAAATGTCCCTTCAGAATGGTATTCCAATTCGGTATTTGGTATGCAGGCCATGATTACTTTTTGACGATCGGTGGATAAGGCGCTTGGGACCATGGAATTGGCCAGCAAGATTACCGATCTTAGTCCATTAGATTTTTATCTGTGGAGAAGGGGAATGCTGAAAGAAAAAGTTTACAAAACACCCGTGCATTCGAGGGGAGTAATTGTTGGAAAGGATTAACCAAGGCATTTGAAGATTTGGATTTCAAAGAAATAGGATCCGCCAACGCCAACGAAAGCAGTCAAAACCCGCATTTTGAAGTGCTTGGAAGTGAACGGCCAGCGATTCGAACATGCTTTGGAATATTCGACATGATTGTTCTACTTTTTAATGATAATTCATATGAATAGTTTGACATCCAAGTTTCTTGGTGCCTTCATTATTAGGAGAATGTCACAAGGTACTATCAAATAGTAATCATGGCCTGTCTACCAAATACAAAATGGGAATACCATCCTGAAGGGACATTTTGACAAATAAATGCTCATAAGTCCGAAATTTGACTAGCTAGGTATAGGCATGATATACATAGAATGAAAGCAAATTTTCTCAGCTTTCTGAATTTCTAATAATATACAGGGCGTTCCATTTGAAATAAACAACTTTCAGTCACTTTTTCAAGCAAACGAAAAAGACTGTATTTTTTACCACCCTGTATTGAAGTAACGTAGATCAGGCTGATGTGTTTGAAGAATTCATGTATCACCTAACTCCAAACCAAATTTCAATGACATAGTGTCTCTCAAATCGAAGTTATCAGCATTTTTAGAGGTCATGATTTTCGGTGAAAAAAATTGAAATTAATTTATATTTCGAAAACGGCAACAGATAGGTATAGGAAAATATTGAGAAAAGTTGTCGAGAAGTGGCTAGACATTCCAAAAATAATATAATATACTAGGTGTTCCATTTGAAAAAGCGAAGTTGCTACTACTTTCTAATGGAAGTGGCAACACCGCGTTGACGAAAATATTTTAGTTGGGTAGAGAAGGTCCGATAATGCAATCATGCAAATTTTCAAACCGATCCGATATCTGGTTCACCAGAAACGTCTAATGTGCCATCCACCGTGAATCACCCTGTATATATGTATATATTTAGTTTATTCAAAACTAAAAAAAAATTTGAAACATGATGAAAAAAATCTACGCCAATTTGGGGGCGCTGAAGAAAATCTTGCCACAGGCGCAGTAGTACCTAAATATACGGCCCTGGAGGAGATGATATTAATTGTTGAAGAATTTCTAATTTTTATAACTATGTTATTACAGTTTTCTTGTTTTGTTGTTGATACACATATCTATTTTCATGTTGGTCGTGTGAACCTTTTTTGGATTTGGACATCTGTCATTATTGAGCTCAAATTTTGTTGATTTCATGAGTAACTGTCTCCATGATATTTTTATTATTGCTAAGATTAAGTATATTGAAAGATCCTGAAATTCTCTATTTATGTTTTTATTGGCCAACGAATAATCTTAAGTACGAGGTAAATTTTTTGTGTTCGTTAATTTATTTCTTGACTCGATGTTTTGACTGTTTTTTAGCCCTGAAGATGCCCTTAAACATTAAAGGCGAAACGTCGGCGTAGTATTTAATCGGCCTGTGTTTTATTGTCCTCATCCGACCATTTCTCCTTCATATATTAAATCTTTAACCTTATCCAGTAGCTCAACCGACTCCGAACCTATATATAATAAGAGGACAAGAGAGCAACCGCTTCCTTAGAATAACCGACATGTATCAGAATGGCCTCGAAGATCTTGTGATCCAGGCTATCGAAAGCTTTAGAATAATCTTAAAGTGTCAACAAGGTCAACTTACCCTGATCAGTTGCTCTCATTATATCATCGGATTTATGAAGTAATGCCCTAAAACCCGACTGGATAGGTGGAATTATTTTATTCCGATCCAAATGAGACCATATTTGTTTGGACATGACTCTCTCTAAAAGTTTGGACAGAGTAGGCAGGATGCTTATAGGTCGCAGACCATTCAGGTCCTTAGGATCAGGAACTTTCGCCACAGACACAACGAGAGCTTTTTTCCACTGGCTCGGAAACACAGAATTCTGCAAGCAAAAATTGAGAATATGTGTGATATGAGGTAAGATGTGGGGGACACACAAACGCAAGGTGAGAATGTTAACACCGTCATGACCAATTGCCCTACTTTTAACTGATTTTATGATTTCCAACACTTCAATCTCGCCAACCCCATCAAAATTGAAAGAACCATTAACAATGCAATTATCTCGACTTGAGTAAAAAGACAACAACTCATCATCAGGGGACAAATCAGGCACAGAATTCAGGAAGTGATTGTTTAGTCTAGGCGCGCACCGAGGTGGTGTGGCGGTGGCGTGGCGATGGTGTGGTAGCGAGGTGGCGAGCTGCATCGCTAAAGCACATGTTAACATATCTAGCTACGCGCACTGAAGTGGTGTGGCGGTGGTGTGGTGGATGCAACACGGAGTGGTGCCACATGGGTGCCACTAGTCTCGAGCATGTTTAATTCTCGAGTGGCAAGCGAGTGGTCACCACATCGATTCGGCTTATAATTATTCTATCATTTCACGAAATTATAAATAATATAGGTATATTATCTGTAAAAATAGAGTGGGTTTCTATTCTAAGATGCGAGGCGACCAGGAATTTAATATAAAATTCGTAGTCCTCGTAGAGAAATATCCCTGTATCTACGATAATTCACGGGACGATTATCACCTCAGCCATGTTCAAGAACAAGCCTGGGCTAGAATTGCAAAGGACATGGGAGAGGAAAGTATGTGATAATATGATTTTTTCAGAATAATTTTTATTACTAGAGACATGAAAATTATAACTATTATTATTCAACTTGTAGAAAATCATTTCTTCTTATTTCATACGCAAAATTTGAGATCTCTTTTGAAGACATTGAATATTCCATATCTTTTGTTCTGTCGCCACAGGGGATGGACCCAATATTTAACTGTTCTCTTTTTTTTTGAACTTCAGCATTCATATTAAGAAGTTGCACATAGGAAAGCAAATGTTCATCGGACGAACACATTTCGACAACTGATGAAGTGGTGCCATTTGCCACTTCAGTGCGCATTAAACCACGTCCTCACCATTTCGCCACCTGTCCTGCACCATTCAGCTCGCCACCTCGCTACCACGCCACCGCCACACCACCGCCACACCACCTCGGTGCGCGCCTTGTCAGCAGTCAGCAGTCAGCATCGCCAACTGCGTAGGGAAGATCAGTTTTTTACGATTGATAAAACCAATTCTTCGCAAATGAGCCCAAGTATTTTTAAGATTACAAAAGTCATTGATGTATTTGTTGAAATAAATCTTCTTCTTCCTTCTGACAGCAGCAGTCACAAGATTTCTTAGTTGTTTGTATTGATTCCAATCGTTGATCTGCTTAGTTCTTTTGAATTTAGAAAGGAGTTGGTTCCTCATCTTAATCATATGTCTCAACGTATCAGTTAGCCATGGAGCATAGTTTTTCGATATTTTTGACGTTTTGAATGGCGCATGCAAATCCAATAAAGTTAAAATATTCGATGTAAGAAGATCAACTTTTTCTTCTACCGTTTCCTTGTCGTATATGTTATCCCAAGGAATGGACATAAGATCGCACTTGAATTGATCATAATAAAGATTTTTGAAATCCCTATATGTCCGCAATACTGGACCTGCCCTCGGAACCCTGAGATCGACAACACAATAAACAAGATCGTGATCACTCACCTGTGGCAAAGGCAGAACCTCACAATCCTCCACTATATCAGAATCAGATGTCAATATATAATCTATCAAATTCGAGGAGTTAAGAGTAGTTCTAGCAGGCTCCTCAATTATCTGCGCAAGGCCAACGCTCTCCAATACCTCCAACAACCTCTTCATCTCCACACTAGATCTAATTAAAAAATTTATATTGAAATCTCCGAGACACAAGATATAATCTACAGTAGGGAGTACCTCTATAACCTTAGATTCGAAACTATCCAAAAATAATTTGTGGTCATATGAAGGAGGCCTATATACGACAGAATCTGCCACCCTTTTACTCCCGATCCTCAGGATAAACCACAACTGCTCGCATACTGCATCACACTTCAATACTTTGTATCCTATTGTACCCCTAACATAAACTCCAACCCCTCCGCCTCTACTTCCTCTATCAGAGCGTAAAAAATCAAAGCCATCAATCGCAAGAGAACTATTGGAAGTTCGATCACTTAACCAGGTCTCCGTTAAGCAAAAAATATCAAAATTATTGACAGTTAAAAGGTCTCTGATTTCATTGAAATGCAAGACCAATGATCGCACATTCACATGAGCCACCTTTAATAAATACTTCATATTATCATCAATGTATCTGAATGCAGCTAGCATGAAAACAAAAACATGATCTCAAAATAAAAGCAAGCTGATTCAACACTCAACAGGAGAGCATAAACAGAGAAAGTCAGACCGGTGATGAATAAGCAAAAATAAAGAAACGTCAATCAATTCAAGAAAATTATCTTAAGGAAATATGAGCTTGATGTGTAAAGTAAAATCAACAACAGTATAATTAAAGCAATAACCAATATTGTAAAGATAGTGAATATATAATATGGTACTAACAAGGTACTAACAAATAGCATCATTTATTGCACCAATAGACTAAGTAGCATTTTGGGGATTAGGGGTAAAACTGGTAAAAGTCATTGTCCTTCTTGAGGAGGAAAATATTTTCGAGAAGGAGTTAATGTTTTTTGAATAGAGTAATTTTTGCGTCTTTGACCCACTCGTACATTATTCTCAGGTCCAATGTCTTCCAGGTAAGATATTTCAAAAATATAACTTATAGGGCCGATTGCACCGTAGACAAAACTATAGATTAAATCTTAAACCTCGATTAGTGTCTATTGATTATCATAGACACTAATCGACGTTTAAGATTTAATCTACAGTTTTGTCTACGGTGCAATCGGCCCATAACAATACATTTTTATGATGTCAGTTTTACAATGTCCCTCAAATGAGCTAGCCTTTCAAATTTAATGGTCTCTTCGACTTTTTTAACATTATCAGCCCTTCATTATGTCTGATTTACATCTAAGAAGTATACAGGGTGTCCCAGAATTAAGTCAACATAATTTAGTCACAGATTCAGAAATTTGGATTCCCCTATTTTTAATTTAGTTACAGCCCCCTGAATTTCTCCTCTGAAAATCGTTGTTTTTTTTTACCTCAGATTCCAGTCATAGGATAATCACCGAATTTGGTATTCAGAAGTTTTATGATATCCGAAATTTTATGGTGCTACCTATACAGGGTCTTTCACGAGGAACCTCACCCATATTTATACGGGAAACTACTGAACGTATTTTCATGAAATTCAGCACTTATAAGTATTTCACGATGCTGATAAAATCTAAAATATTTTCAAGGCATGAGCACCTCCGGTTTTTCCGGAAATGACGTCAACTTCCGTTTTTCAAATTAGAACACCATTTTTTTATTGCAGAAATAGATTCCTTAGAGAATTTCAAGTTATTTTGATGTAACATTTTTCAGTTTTGGTTGAAAAATTCTCTCTGAGCGGGAAAATTCGAAAAAAAAATCGAAAATAGAGCTCCGCTGAAACAAGAATAACTTGGTATAACGAGGTTTTTGGATGGAAAATTTTCATTTTTGGGATTTTTCAAGATGTAAGATTGATGTATCCACTTTAAAAATCGAAATAGCGATTCAAGATACAGGGGGTGAAAAAATCGCTTTCAAAATTAGGGATGACAAAATCGTGAAAAATCAATTTTTTTCAAATTAGAACCCCATTTTTTATGGCAGATATTGAATCTACGTTGAAAAATAATGTGAGTGTATGCATCACACCCTTGCCCTAAAGTGGATATTTTCTGAGTTATTCACAAAAAACTGTTTTTCGTCTTGAATTTTCAGCTATTTCTTTTCCCTTCACGCCAAAAAGATGAAATTTTCAGGAACTGTTACTTAAACCATGTTTTAGATTTTACTACCCTAATGTGCAAGAGAAAAAAGTTACAGGTTGTTCCTAAATAGATGGCGAATTTGGATTCGAATTTGTATCGGAAACCTCTTTATTTCAACTAATCGGCCATCGGTTTTCTCTCCAGTGATAAATAAATAATTCCTTATGAACCATATGCAAAAACTTACCATGTTTTACATTCTTTTTTTTTCAATGATAGATATCATTAATTACATGCTACTGAATAAAGAGGAATTTGGCAGATGTAATAAATGATATCTATCATTAAAAAAAAAGAATGTAAAACATAGTAAGTTTTTGCATATGGTTCATAAGGAATTATTTATTTATCACTGGAGAGAAAACCGATGGCCGATTAGTTGAAATAAAGAGGTTTCCGATACAAATTCGAATTCAAATTCGCCATCTATTTAGGAACAACCTGTAACTTTTTCTCTTGCATATTAGGGTAGTAAAATCTAAAACATGGTTTAAGTAACAGTTCCTGAAAATTTCATCTTTTTGGCGTGAAGGGAAAAGAAATAGCTGAAAATTCAAGACGAAAAACAGTTTTTTGTGAATAACTCAGAAAATATCCACTTTAGGGCAAGGGTGTGATGCATACACTCACATTATTTTTCAACGTAGATTCAATATCTGCCATAAAAAAATGGGGTTCTAATTTAAAAAAATTGATTTTTCACGATTTTGTCATCCCTAACTTTGAAAGCGATTTTTTCACCCCCTGTATCATGAATCGCGATTTCGATTTCTAAAGTGGATACATCAATCTTACATCTTGAAAAATCCCAAAAATGAAAATTTTCCATTCAAAAACCTCGAAGTTATTCTTGTTTCAGTGGAGCTCTATTTTCGATTTTTTTTCGAATTTTCCCGCTCAGAGAGAATTTTCCAACCAAAACTGAAAAATAATACGTCAAAATAACTTGAAATTTTCTAAGGAATCTATTTCTGCAATAAAAAAATGGTGTTCTAATTTGAAAAACGGAAGTTGACGTCATTTCCGGAAAAACCGGAGGTGCTCATGCCTTGAAAATATTTTAGATTTCATCAGCATCGTGAAATACTTATAAGTGCTGAATTTCATGAAAATACGTTCAGTAGTTTCCCGTATAAATATGGGTGAGGTTCCTCGTGAAAGACCCTGTATACAGGGTGTCTACTTTTATAACGGAAAAACTTCAAGGGGAGATTATTCAAGTGATTTGCAACAAAAAATGTCATAAAACACATGTTCGAAATCTTGACGGTTATTCTTCAATTTAACATTTCTCGTTTTCACGAAATATTTCAGTTTTTCCATGAAATCTTCAATATATCAGTTATGCTTGTAGCTTCATCGAATTCGATCACATATTTGGAAATGGTATTAAATTTTCTACAAGAAAAGAATTTCAGTGTGCCAAAAATATTTCTATTGCGGGTTTGGTGAGGAGATGAATATCACGATACTGAAGTGAACAAAATCAGTCATATTTTTCCCATGGGTTTTTCGTTGAAAAATTATTTATTATGGACATGTTTTCTTTTCAGCAAAAAATACCTCATTTAGTGTACTTCCGAATGACATATCAACTTTCTGGCTAACTGCTTGTTTTCTGCCATAATATCATGGCTTATAAGATGAAAACGAAAAAGTCGAAAAATTTCAAACCTAAATTTGCTCCATTTTGAAACTGATTATGATTGAATATCGCAGTAATTCTTATGGAAATCTGACAGTTTCTGTCACTTAACTTTTGTTAAGAGCTATTTAGTGACGGCTGAGACGTCATCACATTTTTATGGTCAGCCTACCCTCTCTGGGGTCAACGCCTATCTCTTCTTCTTCTCTGTTCATCTTCTTTACATTCTATGGCGAGGGAGGTATGAATAGAGTTACACTGTTAGTTGACAGTTAATTATACTACGAATTAATTTGATTTATAATTAATAAGTATTCGAGAAGAAATCGAGAAGATAATGCCAGTTTTTTCGAAAATAGAATATCGTGATATGTTGTTCATATATGGAAATGCTAACGCAGCTCTTCGCGAGTACGGTTTACGTTTTCCCAATAGGCGACAACCAGATAGAAAAACATTTGAACAAGTGTTCAGAAGATTAGGCGAAACAGGCTCGTTTGGTGGTTTCAGAATTAGAGAAGGTGATCGAAATAGTCAACAAGGCCAGCATGCACCTGTTGTTGGGGAGGACCCCACAATAAGTACTCGTCGAATTGGTTCTCAATTGAGAATACATCATTCTTCTGTACACAAAGTACTCAAAAAAACATAAGTTACATCCATACCATTTCAAAAAGGAGCAGGATCTTTTAGTTGTAGATGCTGAGGTACGATTAACATTTTGTAGGTGGTACCTACTTGAATACGTTAGGAGAATGGGGGGGTGATAGAATATTATGGACTGATGAGGCAACTTTCACGAGATCGGGTTTCATGAATTTGCGAAATAGCCCTGTATGGAAGAGAGAAAACCCCCATGCTACTATTGTTTCTCATTATCAACATGAAATAAGGGACAACGTGTGGTTAGCAGTCATGAGAGGTGAACTTTTCGGACCAGTTATATTCCCCGATCGCCTCAACTCAGATGAATTCATAAGATTAATCCAAAGCAGCTTAACAGACATATTGGATGAAATGCCCCTGGCTACCAGACAAAATGTCTGGTTTCAAATGGATGGCTGCCCAGATCATAATAGCCGGAACGTACGACAGTTGATGAATGAGTATTTTGGGGAGAAATGGATTGGAAGGTACGGTCCGGTAAGATGGCCACCAAGGAGCCCAGACCTGACGCCTTTGGATTTTTATGTCTGGAGCACCTTAAAAGAAAATGTGTTCCGAATTCACGTTCAGACTCGAGAGGCTCTGATCGAAAGGATTGAATTGTGTTGTGCAGAAATGCGTCAGAAACATTGCGAACTTCGCAAGGTTGTTGATTCAGTTCGAAAAAGATGTGTTAAATGTATTGAACAAGGAGGTGGACATTTCGAACAATTGTTATAAATAGTAATAGTCTGTTTTTTAAATTTTTTCATACAATCTGTATTATTAAAATTTTTTTCATTGTTCTGAATTATTCTCATTTCATTGATAAATTCATGATTTCCATTGGAATTACATCGATATTCAATCATAATGAGTTTCAAAATGGAGCAAATTTAGGTTTGTAATTTTTCGACTTTTTCGTTTTCATCTTATAAGCCATTATATTATGGCAGAAAACAAGCAGTAAGCAAGAAAGTTGATATGTCATTCGGAAGTACACTAAATGAGGTATTTTTTGCTGAAAAGAAAACATGTCCATAATAATTCATTTTTCAACGAAAAACCCATGGGAAAAATATGACTGATTTTGTTCACTTCAGTATCGTGATATTCATCTCCTCACCAAACCCGCAATAGAAATATTTTTGGCACACTGAAATTCATTTCTTGTAGAAAATTTAATACCAATTCCAAATATGTGATCGAATTCGATGAAGCTACAAGCATAACTGATATATTAAAGATTTCATGGAAAAAAATTGAAATATTTCGTGAAAACTAGAAATGTTAAATTGAAGAATAACCGTCAAGATTTCGACCATGTGTTATATGACATTTTTTGTTGGAAATCACTTGAATAATCTCCCCTGGAAGTTTTGCCGTTTTAAAAGTAGACACCCTGTATATGGTGGTATAGATACTTTTCACTGGCCATAATATATTTGAAACTATCGGGTGTTTTTTCAGAAATTGTAATAACACGAATTCAGATTACAATTGAAGCCAATTTTTTTATTTGAGAGATAATTTTATGACATAATTGTTTTGAAAATAATTGCCGGCATATGTCCACCACTATTAGCTCTGAAGAACCGCATTCTACCAGACCAAGTTTGGACCACTTTTTCGAGTAATTCAGGCATTATTTCAGAAATAACACGAGTTATATTGGCTTCCATTGTTTCTGGTTTATCAGCATAAACCAATGATTTGGCATAACTCCAAAAAAAATAATCCATCGGGGTTATGTCGCATGACCTTGGAGGCCAATTAATTGGACCAATTCTCGTAATAATGTTATCGCCGAATCTTTCTTTCAATAAATAAATTGTCACGGTAGCAGCATGGGGTGTAGTACCATCCTGTTGGAACCAAAAAACTTCTAGATCGATACCATTCGAATTTTGAAACAAATAATCATTGATTATCGATCTGTAACGAGCTCCATTCACAGTAGAATTCGCTCCTAAGCTAAACTTGGTGGAATGCGGGAAATTATTTTCAAAACGTGCATGTCATTAAATTTTCTTTGAATAAAAAACATTTGGCTTCAATCTTAATTAAAATGTGTTTTATTTCAATTTGAAATTATATCATTCAATAAAAACCACCCGATAATAAACATTTACCGCGTATTAAAATTCCTTGAAAATTGTTGAAAAGTTAGAGAGGCCATTTAATTAAAAAACTTGCTTATCTCTTCTAATTTTTTTCATGGAACACAGGATTCTTATATTTTAAGATTTCAAAGAAAAATATCAAAAGTGACTATTGGCTGAAAATAATATTTAAACTCGTTTTAAAAGCAATTATCGATAATTATACCCGTACCTTTCTGACCAATTTTGTCTAAAGCGCATCCCCCACTTATAATTTTGGAACTACCTTTATTCTTAGGTTAGGTATAAAAGGGCCTGTACAGCCTTGACCAAAGCAATTGAGTTATTAGCAGAGTGAAGTACGCTTGAACTTGAAAATTTGCATCTCCGTTTTATTATGATTTTTGTGTTGTGTTGTGTTGTTTCCTTGGAATTATAATTTTGTCTCAGGTAAGTTTGAATGTTTCATTTGAAAATATTTTTGTTTGCAATCTTCTTCTCTATTCTTAATATTTTTGTATGCAAAGATTTCAAGGAAATTCTTGCTGTTCATTTCTTTCATGTATTTGTTGTGTTACTTGGTGCTTGGTTATACAGGGTGTTTCTGAATTGATGCGAAAAATTTCAAAGGGTTATTTCTTGTTCAAAATTAAGGGTAGTTTGTTGGGTCAAAATTCAAACGTTTGGGAGATATCGCGGTTCAAAGATGGCAAAAAAATGATATTTTTATTTTGTATCTTAAAAACGAGAAGCGATAGGATGATGATTTTTTATGGAAGTAATACGATTATGAAAATAAACTTTTATGATATTTTTTCATATTTTTAGAATGAGTGGAAGAGGTTGAAGTAGATTCTTCTTTCATTTTTGTTGACTTAATTTTGAGAAAACTTACGCAACGACTTGGATATAATTAAATTCGGATTCACTGATTTGGTTAGAAACTTTTTTAATTTTAGTATTTTTTTCGTAAAATGTACTGTTTTGAAATTAAAAAATTAAATGTAAATCAGTTATATGATAAATTGCCGTTTCCCGTTACATAATGATTTACATTTAATTTTTTTATTTCAAAACGGTACATTTAGGAAAAAAATACAGGACATAAAAAAGTTTCTTACCAAAACATGCTATTCGAATTTATTTCTATCCAAGTCGTTGCGTAATTGTTTCTTCGAATTATTTGACACAAATGATAGAGGTAGTCTACTTCAACCCCTTTCACTTTATAAAACCTTTTTTCACCTTTATAAAATAGCAAAAGAGTGTGTTTTCATAACAGTAATACTTCCATAAAATATCATCATCCTATCACTTTTCGTTTTTAAGATACAAAATGAAATAGTGATTTACGTAACAAGTCCGGAAAATAGGGTTTTTTCGGACGAATAGACAAAATTCTAGGACGAGCCGGAGGCTCCAAAAAAACTATTTTCGGGCGTGTTCCGTGCAATATTTTTTCGGCAACCGTGTAGAACTACAAATCAATGAGACGACACATTTCTTTATTATACATTTTGATTATTATTTCAATTGAACCGAACAGAACTGTCATCCGTTATTTCGGACTTTCCGGACTAGGCCGGGAAACGCTACTTTCTCAAAGAAAAAGCGTGAAGTGGGTACTTCCCGGACGGTTGCCGAAAAATATGATTTTTTTGCCATCATCTGAACCGCAATATCTCCCAAACGTTTGAATTTTGACCCCACATTTATATTGCAAACTACCGTTCATTTTGAACAAGAAACACCTTTCGAAATCTTTCGCATCAATTCAGAAACACCCTGTATAATTATAATTTTTATATTGCTCCTTTCCCAAACTGGAGGGCGAGCTGTAGGAGGTGCGATGATGACAGCTCTGTCAGGGGGCACAATAGACCTTAAGGTCGCAGTGGACTGTAACCCCTTTTCACTATAACTATTACTATTGCTGCTTCCCCAAGATATTCAAGCAAAAATCCAATTTAAAATACACTCTTCGTTCAAATTGCTGTTTTTTCTTGGATTCTCATTGTTTGAAAACTTTCAGAATGATATTTTACTAATAAAATTCTTTGTTTTCAGAATAAGAACATCTACAGGCCACGTGTACCGGCATTCAAAGAAAAGGATTTCTACGAATACCTGCTCCAAAACCATGTCGCCAGCCAAGATGACCTGTTCCTGAACGGCTATCCAGTTTTGGACAGTGATGGCAACGTCCAAATATTCAAAACCAACTTCTTTAATCCCCACCAACGAAGAGAGGATACCGTCCAGGGTGTGGTTAAAAGAAACTGTGCAAGGTGCAGATCAGGTTTTTTCATGAAGGGCAAGAGTTTTGTCGGCACGGACAAATGTTTCTCCCACTGGGGGAAGTTGGTGAGTAGTATAGCTATAAGCGTTCTAGCTCAATTTGCATATTAAAAAAATTAAAATTGGAATTTGAACCATTGTTTGTTGGGAAAAATAGTTCTGCCTCAATTTGAATATTGAAATATTGAAATTGGAATTTGAACCATTGTTTGTTGGGAGTGATCTCTGACATGTTGTCACATTAAGATTCCAAACTTTCTAGCTCAATTTGCATATTAAAATATTAAAATTGGAATTTGAACCACTGTTTGTTGGGAATAATAGTTCTGTCTCAATTTGAATATTAAAATATTGAAATTGGAATTTGAACCATTGTTTGTTGGGAGTGATCTCTGACATGTTGTCACATTAAGATTCCAAACTTTCTAGCTCAATTTGCATATTAAAATATTAAAATTGGAATTTGAACCACTGTTTGTTGGGAATAATAGTTCTGTCTCAATTTGAATATTAAAATATTGAAATTGGAATTTGAACCATTGTTTGTTGGGAGTGATCTCTGACATGTTGTCACATTAAGATTCCAAACTTTCTAGCTC
The DNA here is from genome assembly GCA_951802165.1 of Adalia decempunctata. Taxonomy (NCBI): domain Eukaryota; kingdom Metazoa; phylum Arthropoda; class Insecta; order Coleoptera; family Coccinellidae; genus Adalia; species Adalia decempunctata. The sequence goes on from OX637695.1 coordinate 75,962,250, forward strand.
AATTTGCATATTAAAATATTAAAATTGGAATTTGAACCATTGTTTGTTGTGAGTTATCTCTGGCATGTTGTCACATTAAGATTCCAAACTTTCTGGCTCAATGTGAATAATAAAATATTAAAAATGGAATTTGAACCATTGTTTGTTGGGACACATAACAATCATATAAAACCAAGCATTGTAATTCGATACTCAGTCTTCTTTGTGGTCTTGAAAAAGTTGTTTCTCTGTGTATACTGCTAAATCTGGTGAGTAAAATTTGAATGTTGATTTTCTAATATAATTTGTGTGGATATGTGATTATCAACAAATATTTTTTTTTGGGATAGATCATCATCTACATTCCTCATCTGCTATCATGAATTTCATCAAACTAAATGCTGCTTGTTCTTACACAGACAAGAAGACGATAAAATTGCATCAATTACCACTGGGAGAGAAATTTCTCATTATTAAGGCGAAGCTGGTGCAAACAAAATTCGGCAAGAACATACTTTTGGAATTGAAGATCTACTAGTGCCCTAGAGGACAGCATAGTTCATCTCAACGAGGGAAATATTCATCTGAAATTCACTGGATTGGTGGATATTGACACGGAACATCCAGTAGCCAATTTCGAGTTCAGTTCATAGAAATCATGGAGGTAAATGATGATGTTATGTCACTTTTCCATAGAGCATACAAATAATTGAATAAAATTGAGTCAATAGATGATAAAAAAGATGGTTGAACCTGGTTAACAATCAAATTCGAATTTATCATAAAATGCAGAAGAATCAATCCATTATTCATAATACAAAAATTCAAATTCAAACGAATATTAATCATTTGAAACGATATAAAACCATTTTGAAGCGGATGATCTCATTCAAAGAGGGTGGGGGAAATTCATCAAATAATGATCGTTCTCATAGACTAAAGTGGGAAGATGTGAAATCCGCGTTTTCGGGTAGAGTTAGAACGGGGATTATAATAAATCTGAAACATATTGAGATAGACGATTTCTTGCCTTTGTTCTCATCAAAAGTAGATTACGAAATCAATTGAAAAACAGAAAATCCACTTTTTGTGTGGAATTTATCAAGAAATCGGGTGAATCAGAAATACTCGCCTTTAAATATTTCAAAACCCAAAATTTCATCGTTGATGCTAGTTCAGATACGATCAGCTATTAGAAGAATATGTTTTAGATAAAATAATGACTAAATTACAAGAATTTTCCGAAAAAGATAGTGGTTATGCACTACATTCAATTATTTCACTTGAAGTGAATTTTAATAAATATGAAATGGGGAATGGAAGTTCATATATTGAATTGCCTGAAAAAATAAAGGTGAAAAAAGCTTGCATTAATATAAAAAATAATGATAATGCCTGTTTTGCTTGGAGTATCGTTGCTGGTATTTATCCGCAAATTAAAAATGTTGATCGCGTAACTTCTTATCCTCATTTCGAGGATGTTCTCAAATGTCAAGATATTGAGTTTCCCATCAATATGAAACACATACCAAAATTTAAAAAAAACAACAATTTATCGGTAAATATTCTCATTGAAATTAAATAAGAAAAAAATTGATGTTATACCTACACGTATTTGCACCAACAAAGTTTCTGGTAGACATTTTAATCTACTTTTAATTCAGAATAAATATTATTCAGAAAGTACAGATGATGAAGAGGATGGGGATGAAACTATTCATTATCATTATGTACTCATTAAAAATTTATCCCGTCTTGTAAGTTCGAGTCTCTCCGCTCTCGAAGGTGAACGGTAAAAAATATATTTGTGATAGATGCTTAAATTATTTCTACAATGAAACTAAGTTGATTGAGCATGAGGAATATTGTAACCGTCATGAAGCGTTAGCAATAAAATTTCTTTATGAATCACATATTGAATTCAAAAATCATAAATATAAAGAAAAAGTACCTTATATCATTTATTCAGATTTTGAATCATATTTGAAGGAAACTGATACGAATAAAACATTCTCTAAATCATTCTTTTATCAGGAACATATGCCTATGAGTGTGGGTTATTATCTGAAATGTAATCATGACTCATCACAATCATTTTATAAAAGTTATACAGGTGAAAAGTGTCTTGAATGGTTCAAAGAGCAGCTTGACTCTGTTCCAAATGAATTGAATATGAGAATCAAGCACATTGAGCCTATAAAATCGAATATATGTGAGAAATCATTCAGTGTTGAAGATAAAATTGTGATAGATCACGATCATTTCACTGAAAGGATTAGAGGACCTGCACACAATATATGCAATTTACAGTATAAAAAATCATTTATGATACCAGTCGTGTTCCATAATTTGAGCGGTTATGATTCCCATTTTTTAATCAAACATTTTGCACAATTTAATCATATTACAGTTCTTCCATTGAATAAGGAAAAGTATATTTCCTTTACAGTTAGTGACGCGGAAACTGAAATCAAGTTCCGATTTATTGATAGTATACGATTCATGGAATCACCCCTTGAAAAGTTAGCTTCATATTTACAACCTGATTCATTCAGTAATTTATACTCAGAGTTCCCTAATTTAACTACGAAACATTATGAATTACTTACAAGAAAAGGTGTATATCCTTATGATAACATAAATAATATCGAAAAATTAGCGAATACTGAACTTCCATCAAAAGATCAGTTTTACAATAAATTGAATGATGAGTACATAACTGATGAGGAATATTTACATGCTCAACAAATTTGGTTTACTTTCAATTGTAAAAATTTATTGTACCATTCAAATTTATATCTCAAAACTGATGTTCATCTGCTAGCTGATATTTTTGAACAGTTTCGTCAAAGCTGTCATAGCACATACGGACTAGATCCTGCTTGGTATTATACACTTCCGGGATATACTCTCTGTATAAAAAGTACCCGGAAAATGTTATTTAAATGAACCGCCAAAAAGGAATCGGTAATTTTTTTTTTCTTAAAGTTGGTAGGACCTTCCTTTATTACCAAGCCAAATTTGAGCGCGATCTGTCAACTAGTGTGTTTACAACAGCTGTCAGTATCAGTCGACAGTGCTCTGCGAATTTTACAATGGAAAAAATAGTTGATCAAAGAGTTTGCCTCAAATTTTGTCTTGCAAACGAATTTTCTTGTGCCGATTCATTGAAAATGTTAAAAAAAGCCTTTGGTGATAATTGTATGTCAAAAACACAAGCATACGATTGGTACAAATCATTCAAAGTCGGTCGTGAGGTGGTCGAAGATTTGCCCCGTTCTGGACGGCCTTCAACGTCAACAACCGACGATAACATCATCCAAATCAAGAATTTAGTGCTCGAAAATCGTCATTCAAGTGTTAGAGAGTTGGCTCGAGAGTTGAGCATTGATAAAATGACCGTTCATAACATTTTGACTAATGTTTTGTGTATGAAACGCGTCGCAGCAAAACTCGTTCCAAAAGAGCTGAATTTTTTGCAAAAAGAGCATCGAAAGCAGGTCTCTGAAGACATGGTTTCTCGAGCTGCTAGTGATCCAAATTTCATGAAACGAATCATAACTGGCGATGAGACATGGGTCTATGAGTATGACACGTTAACAGCTGAACAATCGACCGAATGGCGCCTACCAAACGAGCCGAATCCGAAAAAACCACGTCAAAGTCGATCGAAAATTAAAGTTTTGCTCTCTGTTTTCTTCGATTATCGTGGTGTTGTGCACTCAGAATTTCTTCCTGAAGGACAGACAGTGAATAAGGAGTATTACTTGGGTGTATTGAGGCGTTTGCGTGAGAATGTTCGTCGTAAACGGCCAGATTTATGGAAAGACAATTCGTGGATTTTGCATGATGATAACGCGCCGTCGCACCGAGTCATAATTATTGAGGAATACAAGACCAAAAACTCAATAAATACCATCGAACAACCGCCGTATTCACCTGACTTAGCTCCGTGCGACTTTTTTCTATTCCCAAGACTCAAATTGCCCCTACGTGGAACGCGTTTTGAGTCCATTGAAGCCATCAAAACAAATTCGCAACGAGAACTGAAGGCCATACCTTTGGCGGCGTATGAGCGGTGCATGGAAAAGTGGGTTCGCCGATATCATAGTTGTATTGTAAGCAATGGGGACTATTTTGAAGGAGACAAAATAAATATTGATGATTAAATTTAAATTTATGTGTTTTTTTTACAATTCCGGGTACTTTTTATACAGAAGGTATGTGAGAAATCATTCAGTGTTGAAGATAAAATTGTGATAGATCACTATCATTTCACTGGAAGGATTAGAGGACCTACACACAATATATGCAATTTACAGTATAAAAAATCATTTATGATACCAGTCGTGTTCCATAGTTTGAGCGGTTATGATTCCCATTTTTTAATCAAACATTTTGCTCAATTTAATCATATTACAGTTCTTCCATTGAATAAGGAAAAGTATATTTCCTTCACAGTTAGTGACGCGGAAACTGAAATCAAGTTCCGATTTATTGATAGTATACGATTCATGGAATCATCCCTTGAAAAGTAAGCTTCATATTTACAACCTGATTCATTCAGTAATTTATACTCAAAGTTCCCTAACTTAACTACGAAACATTATGAATTACCTATATAAGGTGTATATCCTTATGATAACATGAATAATATCGAAAAATTAGCGAATACTGAACTTCCATCAAAAGATCAGTTTTACAATAAATTTAAACGATGAGTACATAACTGATGAGGAATATTTACATGCTCAACAAATTTGGTTTACTTTCAATTGTAAAAATTTATTGTAGTATTCAAATTTATATCTCGAAACTGATGTTCATCTGCTAGCTGATGTTTTTGAACAGTTTCGTCAAAGCTGTCATAGCACATACGGACTAGATCCTGCTTGGTATTATACACTTCCGGGATATACATGGGATTGCATGTTGAAATACACATCAGCAAAACTGCAAATAATGAAAGATATCGATATGATTTTATTCATTGAACAAAGTATAAGAGGTGGAATAAGTCAATGTTCCAATAGGTATGCTAAAGCAAATAATAAGTATACTCTCTGTATAAAAAGTACCCGGAAAATGTTATTTAAATGAACCGCCAAAAAGGAATCGGTAATTTTTTTTTCTTAAAGTTGGTAGGACCTTCCTTTATTACCAAGCCAAATTTGAGCGCGATCTGTCAACTAGTGTGTTTACAACAGCTGTCAGTATCAGTCGACAGTGCTCTGCGAATTTTACAATGGAAAAAATAGTTGATCAAAGAGTTTGCCTCAAATTTTGTCTTGCAAACGAATTTTCTTGTGCCGATTCATTGAAAATGTTAAAAAAAGCCTTTGGTGATAATTGTATGTCAAAAACACAAGCATACGATTGGTACAAATCATTCAAAGTCGGTCGTGAGGTGGTCGAAGATTTGCCCCGTTCTGGACGGCCTTCAACGTCAACAACCGACGATAACATCATCCAAATCAAGAATTTGGTGCTCGAAAATCGTCATTCAAGTGTTAGAGAGTTGGCTCGAGAGTTGAGCATTGATAAAATGACCGTTCATAACATTTTGACTAATGTTTTGTGTATGAAACGCGTCGCAGCAAAACTCGTTCCAAAAGAGCTGAATTTTTTGCAAAAAGAGCATCGAAAGCAGGTCTCTGAAGACATGGTTTCTCGAGCTGCTAGTGATCCAAATTTCATGAAACGAATCATAAGTGGCGATGAGACATGGGTCTATGAGTATGACACGTTAACAGCTCAACAATCGACCGAATGGCGCCTACCAAACGAGCCGAATCCGAAAAAACCACGTCAAAGTCGATCGAAAATTAAAGTTTTGCTCACTGTTTTCTTCGATTATCGTGGTGTTGTGCACTCAGAATTTCTTCCTGAACGACAGACAGGGAATAAGGAGTATTACTTGGGTATATTGAGGCGTTTGCGTGAGAATGTTCGTCGCAAACGGCCAGATTTATGGAAAGACAATTCGTGGATTTTGCATGATGATAACGCGCCGTCGCACCGAGCCATAATTATTAAGGAATACAAGACCAAAAACTCAATAAATACCATCGAACAACCGCCGTATTCACCTGACTTAGCCCCGTGCGACTTTTTTCTATTCCCAAGACTCAAATTGCCCCTACGTGGAACGCGTTTTGAGTCCATTGAAGCCATCAAAACAAATTCGCAACGAGAACTGAAGGCCATACCTTTGGCGGCGTATGAGCGGTGCATGGAAAAGTGGGTTCGCCGATATCATAGTTGTATTGTAAGCAATGGGGACTATTTTGAAGGAGACAAAATAAATATTGATGATTAAATTTAAATTTATGTGTTTTTTTTTACAATTCCGGGTACTTTTTATACAGAAGGTATGATATTCGAGATCAAGAGACTAGATCTCTACGTACATTCATTTTTCCCAAACGGAGTTTCGCAAGTACTTATATGAAGTCTCATGCATTTACCGAGGGAAGTCGAATATGCCCGGTTCATACGGTTCATACTAAGTTGGAACAAACTAAGTTTGTTCCAACTTAGGGACATTATCCTCCTTTTCATTTTTAACAATTGCGTATTTACCTCAGTAGCGTGTTAACAAAAAAGTTCCCGGGCTCATGAAAGATGAGAACAAAGGTATCATAATGAATGAATTCGTTGGATTACGCTCCAAAATGTATTCTTTTAAAGTTAGTTCGAACAGTTGTGAGATAAAAAGAGCGAAGGGAATTAAGAAAGGGGTTGTCAAAAGGGTTATATCGTTCAATGATTATTTGAAATGTTTATTTGAAGGACAAACTAAAATCATTACTCAAAGAAATATCATATCAGAAAATCATCGAGTTTACTCAATTGAACAAAATAAAGTAGCTCTATGTAAAACAGATACAAAGAGATTACTAACAGAAAATCATCATTCGCTTCCATGGGGTCACTATAGAATAGTATAGTTTTTAGAAAATAATGGTGAGCATATTATGCTGAAGTACTCCATGGCAGCAATAGAAGATACGTTTTCATTCCAACCTCAGATAACTGAAATGTTCAAAAATAAATTTCCGAATCAATATCAGGAATTGATTCAGCTTCCTATCAAAGAATGGATGGTCGTTGGAAAAACAATTTTATTCTTACAAGGATTAATTAAGTCACTGAACGAAATTGAAATATGGATAGTTGGAACTTATCGTCGTTCAATGAGAAATTGGTATCATAAAAACTCGGAGATGGGGGATGCCGAAACTGATGGAGAATATGATTCTGATGACGACGATGATGAGGAGGAGAAAAAGTTTCCCCCAATATTGTATAGTATCATCGATGGAATCCATATAAAATTATATATTATGGGTTACTCAAAGTTATTCGATAATCACAAAACTCGAGGATTCAATTTATATTTGAGTATATTTGATCACTTGAATCATCGTTTTCCTCTTCATGTAGAGAGAAGAGCGTTAATTTTGAAAGAATCGATAATGATAGATTGTTACTTCAGCAAATGTGATGTTGATCATTATGGTAGAAAAGAAACTTATAAGGATATATTAGTATATAATCCACCCTCCATGAAATATTTAGCATTAGTGCAATTTCTGTTTGATCCAGCATCCAGCAATATATGCTCGATTCCATTATTTATACTGGAAGCTTAGGAAGTTATTTCTCCTAACCTTATGTACGATAATGATGATGATGATGATGATGATGAGAATGTAGATGATGAGAATGTAGATGATGATTATTATTTTTGAATGTAAATAAAAGGCATACAAATTACTTCACATGATTTTTATTTTTTATCTTTCTAGCATTTCCCAAATCACAAAGCAATTGGTTTTTGTTCGAAAACATATATTCACTAAATATTAAACTCTCAATCGAGAGATTGAGAAAACAAAAACTTTCTATAATTTTTTCAATTGATCCAGAATTTCCATCGTTTGTGATATCGTTAATGATATATAAGAAATTCGTATAATAAGATCTAAAGTTAAGTTTTGCTAACATATCTAAACGATTCTTCAACAAATTCTCATTGATTTCTAGTAACCTAATAACATCGTCTGTAACTAAATATAAGTGATTATAATTCCTGTATAGTTATGTGTATGAGCTTGAATTCATTTACAGTTGTGGTTGCGACGGAAATATCATCAAGGAATCTTATATCATTTTTTTCATTCAACTTGAGGATTTCAATGAACATCATCCATTGTAGGTGATCGAAGGATATAGATGAATAATTCTCGTGGAAACATAGAGAAAGCTTCACTGATGGCTCGAAATTCCTCATTCTACTCAGTCCAAAATCGATGTTGTATTCACTTATTGGAATATTCATATTCAAAAGGAATTTCTCCTTCAAATCTGGTAATAAGCCATCGTTTGTATGATGGTCTACAGGGTCTTTCACGAGGAACCTCACCCATATTTATACGGGAAACTACTGAACATATTTTCATGAAATTCAGCACTTATAAGTATTTCACGATGCTGATGAAATCTAAAATATTTTCAAGGCATGAGCACCTCCGGTTTTTCCGGAAATGACGTCAACTTCCGTTTTTCAAATTAGAACACCATTTTTTATTGCAGAAATAGATTCCTTAGAAAATTTCAAGTTATTTTGATGTAACATTTTTCAGTTTTGGTTGGAAAATTCTCTCTGAGCGGGAAAATTCGAAAAAAAATTCGAAAATAGAGCTCCACTGAAACAAGAATAACTTCGAGGTTTTTGGATGGAAAATTTTCATTTCTGGGATTTTTCAAGATGTAAGATGGATGTATCCACTTTACAAATCGAAATCGCGATTCATGATACAGGGGGTGAAAAAATCGCTTTCAAAGTTAGGAATGACAAAATCGCGAAAAATCAATTTTTTCAAATTAGAACCCCATTTTTTTATGGCAGATATTGAATCTACGTTAAAAAATAATGTGAGTGTATGCATCACACCCTTGCCCTAAAATGGATATTTTCTGAGTTATTCATAAAAAACTGTTTTTCGTCTTGAATTTTCAGCTATTTCTTTTCCCTTCACGCCAAAAAGATGAAATTTTCAGGAACTGTTATTTGAACCATGCTGTAGATTTTTCACCCCTTCTTGAAACCGACTTCAAGTTACTATTAGGAGAACCATGGCAAACTCTCGCAGTTATAACTAGAGAAGATGCTCAAAGTTTTGACCGTTAATTTCTAGACATTTATTTATACGTCTCAGGAATGCTTCGTGCGTTGCTCTTCTTATTTCATCGGGAGGAAGAGATCTGCAAAAGTGTTTAAAAACCAAATTGAGTTTCAAAACTATGAATCTAAAAATCTAAACAAACCTGAATGCATTTCTGACTCGTTCTATGCAGTCCTCTTTATCAGTCAGGGGAGTTGAGTAGACAATATTTTTTATCCTACCCCAAACATAATAGTCTAAAGGGGTTAAATCGGGAGAACGTGGTGGCCAAAGATGTGGACCATTGTTCGCCAACCATCGATCTTCAAATAGCCTGTAGAGGATATTTGACACATTGAGTGAATTGTGTGGAGGCGCGCCATCTTGTTGATACCATAAGTCATTATGGTTCTGTACTAGCGGCTCAATTATTTGAGTCAATATGTCAGAATATCTATCTCCTAAGGGAGAACATTCTTTAAATAATGCAAACATGTGTAGTGTTCTATCTTACCAGTTAAAGTCCCATCATAAATGTGAACATCGAGAATTGCATTATTTTTGATGGCGCAAAAAACATTGAAACTCCAGGTCTCTTGAAAGTTCCATTGTCTGAAGTGGTGGTTGTTCTCTTCATCCCAATAATGACGGTTATGCCTATTGAAAGAACCATTCTTTGTGAATTGTCAGAAAAGTTCGTTTGTCCAAGCAAGTGTAGGCTGAGATTGTTTGCCAAGTCTTCTTAATAATCTGCACTATGAGAGCATGAGTAACATTGGTGAACAAAGAAGTGACATCAAGTGACACCAGGACGTAGTCATCAGGTAAAACCACATTCCTTGAGAATTCAACGAATTCAAAGGAGCTATTAAGTTGGTGTTGGAACGTGGTAGACACACAACTTAAAGTTTTGTGTATGAATTCTGCAATATTGCATATAAAGCTTATTCAAAGTTTCCATTAGATTCTCAAATTCATATCCTAATTTCATTAAGGGCATTTGGTATCTCTCACATAATTGACATAAAGATTTCCTACGTTGCAGGAGTTGAAAATTTTTATCTTAAGTCTATGAACAAACAATACAGATATCGAAATTTGATATTTAAATGAAAACAAAGTAAAGTAATAAATAAATGTTCAAAATTGAAACCTAGTAGAAAAGAAAAAAAAATATTGCATATAAAGCTTATTTAAAATTTCCATTAGATTCTCAAAGTCATATCCTAATTTTATTAAGGGCAAGTATCTCTCACATAATATATGAATATTAAAGGGGTATAGTCAGTTTAGCAAATGATCTCTCGATTGATTTCAGGCACAACATTTCTTCACAAAAAATAACCATCAAACAAAAAAATCAGACCTTGCCATTTGAATGAATGGATTTATTGACATTTTTTCAGGTCATTTTCTAAAAATCATAGTGTCTTTCGGACCGCCCATAGTGACCCCTTAATTTGCAGGAGCCTTGAAAACTTGTAGAAAATTCAATAAAAAAAAAATTATTTTTCGGAATTAGAACATTTTCAACTGAATTTTTTTTCATCTATATCGGCCAATGTCACGGTTCCTATATTAATTCGAAATCGTAGGTCGTAGATCATGAATCTGTGATTAGTTTTTTCCTAACTATTTGTTGAAAATTTCCTAAAATTTTGTCATTTTCGTGGGTCCGTGAAGTTAGCGAAAAGTTGGAAGCACTAATTCTGAAACTATTATCAATATTTAATGCTTAATTAGTGCCTATTAGTGCTTCATCAAACTCTCATTGCACCATTATAGTTTTTGAGAAATTGACAATTGAAGTTTTTGGTGCTGACTTCACGCTCAGCACCAACATGTTCGAATTACTATGAAATTAATATGTCAATATTTAGTGCTTAATTAGTGCCTATTAGTGCTTCATCAAGTTCTTATGTCACCATTGTAGTTTTTGAGAAATTGACAATTGAAGTTTTTGGTGCTAACTTCACGCTCAGCACCAACATGTTCAAATTACTATGAAATTAATATGCCAATATTTAGTGCTTCATAGTGCCTATTAGTGTTTCAGAAACGGCTGCGATATCATTTTTAGTTTTGAAGTAATTGAGTGTTGTTTTTAGCCAAGCGTGAAGTTAGCGAAAAAGTTGGAAGCACTAATTCTGAAACTATGTCAAATATTTAGTGCCTGGTTAGTGTGAATTAGTGCTTCATAAAGCTATCATTCCACCACTGTAGTTTTTGAGATAAACGCAATTATATCTTTTTATACTGCGTCGCCATCTATGGGCGGACTTGGGCGAGTCGTTCCGTCTCGTAGATTTGGCTCTAGTACGTCGTAATATTCTCATTGCCTAAAGGGGCTCACGGACGCAGGAGTTGGGTTGCCAAGCCAATTTCAATATCGAAGAAAGAAATTAATTCTCTGCAGTATATTCATGTATCGATTATATGAAGTGATGAAATCATTTACGAATACTTTTCGAGTTTTTGTGATGAATAAAAGAATAGAGTGAATAAAAGAATAAAGAGAAATGAATTGCTCCTGCCATAACAACAAGAGTAGGTACAGGTAGTAGGTATTGCTTTTTTCTCAATTGAAGTATAAGAATTCCAACAGAAAAATTTGAAGTGCGATAAAAAAATGGGTGTTCCTAAATTGGAGGTAGGTACAAACGAAGAAGGAAGATTCGTTTTCGTGATACGGGTTGTTAAAGTTTGAATATTTTTCAAGTTTTTTTTCATAGTATCTACAAGATATTCAACTGAAATTTGGCGTAGATATTACAATTGGGAGTTTACACCAAATGACATGTCAATTCCGATGGCAAATCCACAGGGTGATACTTTGCATCGGCACATTCTGAGTGACAATTTTGCTCTGAATACTCAAAACTCAGATTCTAGTTTATTCAATTTCCTTAATTTCTTTCCGAAAAATGGGAAAAAAAGAAGTACCTACAAACTTCGGTGCGAGGTGCTCGAAAAAGATAACATTTTCAAGGTGAATGAGATGGTGAACGGAGTATATTATATATAATTGATGTTAACTGTAACATTACTTATATTGCGACTCATTTATTGAAAAGTGATCCCACTTCGATTTCGATACATCAGTATTCTTGCGATAATTGTCCAAATTTCGTGAAAATAAAAAAATATTTTTTCATCCCGGTAATTCTTCATCAACTGAAAAGAGAAGATTCAAATATTTATATGAATCTATAGATTTCAATTCCCCTCCAAACTCTAAATGCCCAAAAGCTGTCACAATTTTTTAAAAATTAAAAGAACGTACGCAGATTTTCTGTTAATCGACTGTGATATCGGAGCATCAGTAAGTATTGATGAAATCCAATTAAATCTATTCATCAATGACAAAAATTATCTATTACGGAGAATTGCTAATTTCAAAGCCCACTGTATAGAAATTGGGATAGGCGATAGGCCATTAAATTCCTATTGCAGAAGAAATGATGGGCAGTGGGAAGAATATGATGGCCTATCCAAGGACTACAATTTATTCAGAAACGACATTGTAGTAAACCCACATTTGCTATTGTACACTATTTAAATAAGTTTTTATCATCTATACTAATATTATAAAGAGGAAAGATTTGTATTTTTGTTTGTTTGATACGAATAGGCTCAAAAACTACTGGACCGATTTCAGAAATTCTTTCACCCTCAGAAAGCTTCATTATCCCTGAGTGACATAGGCTATACTTTTCACCCGAAAAAAATGAGGATACCTACTATAACTTCAAAAATTACAAAAAAATCAGCCATAATCAGCTATTTTCACGTGCGCTGCAGAAACCGTTAAGCTGAATACAGATTACTCTGACGTGACGTGTAAGGACGTCACGTCAGACGTGTACTGTGCTCCTATTCGCCTGATATGAACGTGAACGCACAGAACAATGTGTTGCATTTTTATATCACTCACATTTTGACGTTCACGTTCATATTAGGCCAATGGGAGCACAGTACACGTCTGACGTGACGTCCTTACACGTCACGTCAGAGTAATCTGTATTCAGCTTAAGACTTACGTGGATACAATGTATGACGGAAATGTACCTCTCAAATAGTTCTACGAAAAAGTCCGCGATAGCATATATCTATCTCTCAAGATTGACTTGCTATTACCTGTTTATGGTAATCAGATGTTTTCCAAAATTATGCACTATTTGGGAGTGTGTTTTTATGAATTGGGTATTGGTCCTCATCCAAGCTAATACGTTATTTATCCCCAGTATTTAATTTAGAACGAAATTGCCCTTCACATCATACAATTACAACGAGTACATCAAAAGATATGGCGGGTTGAAGTGTTGAAGATGAAACCGCCGCGTGAAACAAATTTCTCACCGGGCGAAGCTGGGTCGCCCTGCTTGTGTAATAATATATTTTTTGTATAAAGAACCCGAAATATATTTTTTTATGTACGTTTTGAGACAGTTCAATTTTCATATACCTAACCCTTCATCATTAATATAAATTAAACTACCTACTATATCTCCATTATCAGGTTGTTCCTAAATTGGAGGTACAAACGAAGAGGGGAGGTTTCTTTAGTACATGTCATATGGTGTAAACTCTCAATTGTAATATATATGCCAAATTTCAGTTGAATATCTTGTGAAGTGTAGATACTAAGAAAAAAAACTTATTCAACCTTTAACGGGTCCGTGAAGTATGCGTTCTCATGTGTTTTGGCCTTTTTTCACAATATAACTTAAGGAAACTCCCTTCTTTGTTTGTATCTCCAATTTAGGAACACCCATTTTTTTATCGCACTTCAAATTTTTCTGTTGGAATTCTTATACTTCAATTGAGAAAAAAGCAATACCTACTACCTGTACCTACTCTTGTTGTTATGGCACGAGCAATTCATTTCTCTTTATTCTTTTATTCACTCTATTCTTTTATTCATCACAAAAACTCGAAAAGTATTCGTAAATGATTTCATCACTTTATATAATCGATACATGAATATACTGCAGAGAATGGTTTTGCCTCCACAAATTAATTTCTTTCTTCGATATTGAAATTGGCTTGGCAACCCAACTCGTGCGTCCGTGAGCCCCTTTAGGCAATGATAATACTACGACGTACTAGAGCCGAATCTACGAGACGGAACGACTCGCCCAAGTCCGCCCATAGATGGCGACGCAGTATAAAAAGATATAATTGCGTTTATCTCAAAAACTACAGTGGTGGAATGATAGCTTTATGAAGCACTAATTCACACTAACCAGGCACTAAATATTTGACATAGTTTCAGAATTAGTGCTTCCAACTTTTTCGCTAACTTCACGCTTGGCTAAAAACAACACTCAATTACTTCAAAACTAAAAATGATATCGCAGCCGTTTCTGAAGCACTAATAGGCACTAATGAAGCACTAAATATTGGCATATTAATTTCATAGTAATTTGAACATGTTGGTGCTGAGCGTGAAGTTAGCACCAAAAACTTCAATTGTCAATTTCTCAAAAACTACAATGGTGACATAAGAACTTGATGAAGCACTAATAGGCACTAATTAAGCACTAAATATTGACATATTAATTTCATCGTAATTCGAACATGTTGGTGCTGAGCGTGAAGCACCAAAAACTTCAATTATCAATTTCTCAAAAACTATAATGGTGCAATGAGAGTTTGATGAAGCACTGATAGGCACTAATTAAGCACTAAATATTGATAATAGTTTCAGAATTAGTGCTTCCAACTTTTCGCTAACTTCACGGACCCCATTTTCGTAGAGCTGTAAAAAATTGCACTGGACGAATGCTGTTTTCTATTTATTATCGATTGTTTCTTTTTGAATAGTGACCATTTTTGAATAATGACCATCAAGAAATCGAAAATTTTGGACGCTTGGGAAAAATATCTTGAAGTCCAAACCTATCGATGAAGATAACTTAGAGTTATATTTTTCCATTAATGAAAGAATAATCTACAATGAATATAAAACAGCATTCGTCCATTGCAATTTTTCGTATTCTTTTTATTGTCATAGATCATAAAAATGAATTAGAGATAAATGCATTCATTTGATTGCCATATTTTGAATTGAATATGAAATAAGATAAAAGAAACACCAGAATAAGAATAAGATCATATTTACAACAAATGTTCACCGTATAAGCACAACACAGCCATTTAAAAAATTGCACAAACTTACATCTAAAACCTAAGATCGTTGCTCAACCAGAGAACAAACTCGAGAAATGCTAATGATGCACATGATTGTAAATATAACATTTATGTAAACATTGCAACCGAATTTTTACATTCTTCAGCTTTTTGGCCCTGTAACTGCAAAAAGAGGTGTTTTATGAGAAATATGTACTTGAATAGAATTTCAGTCAAACGACACTAAAACAGATTGACAAAAATTACAAATGACACTTGGCTACTTACAAATATATACCGATATATCAAAAGAATGAAGAGACAATTTAAATTCACACAAACTACTTAAAAACGTCTGAAATGACGTTGAGATCTTGTGAATTCTTGAAAATATACCTATGTATAAAATATTGAGATGTCAAAACGTAAATAAATTAAAAATAATAATAACTCCTAACTTGGTACATATCAGAAATCTTTATCACAGCATTTTTCCTAATTTGTTGTTCAGGACGAGATATATACAGCATTTACAACATTTACAAATCGAGATGGCGATTGATAGACTTCGAAGAACCCTTCACACAAATTTTCAGAAAATTAGTACCGAAAGATGAGATGAATTCAGACACATTGTCTTTTTTTGTCCGTTTTATCAGTGGAGAAGATACGTCTTTTAAGTCAGTGGATTATGAATAAACGATTGGAACGAATATTGTTAAACAACTCCAAGAGAAAAAATTCAAGTGACACAAATTATTAAATAATTAATAATTAATAATTAATTAAATGTCTTTCCGAGAAAACAATAAATGAATTATTCTAGAATTTTTGGGATGAAAAACATTAATTTCTTCCTAGAATCTTCAGTTTCAATTTTACGACAAATTTAGGGACCATAATTATCCCGATAAGAAATGACACTGTTGTTGATTTATGGCAGGATTAAACTAGGTACTAACAAATAGCATCGTTTATTGCACCAATAGCCTAAGCAGCATTTTGGGGATTAAGGGTAAAAGTCATTGTCCTTCTCGGGGAAAAAAACATTTTCGAGAAGGAGTTAATGTTTTTTTGAATAGAGTACTTTTTGCGTAGTTGACTCACTCGTATATTATTCTCAGGTCCAATGTCTACTAGGTAAAAGATTTCGAAAATATAACTTATAACAATACATTTTTATGATGTCTCTTCGACATTTTCAACATTATCAGCACTTCACTATGTCTGATTTACATCTAGGAAGTATACAGGGTGACCCTGAATTAATTCAACAAAATTTAGTCACAGATTCCGAAATTAGGATATCCCTCTTTTTGATTTAGTTACAGCCCCCTGAATTTCTCCCCTTAAAATTGTTCTTTCTTTTCACCCCAGATTCCAGTCATATGTTAATCACTGAATTTGGTATACAGAAGTTTTTCAATATCCGAAATTTTGTAGTGCTACCTATTTTGGTGGTATAGAGACACCCTAAATTAATATACTTTTTACTGGACAAAATATCTTTGTCCGTTTTATCAGTAGAGTAGATAAGTTTTTTAATCCAGTGGACAAATTGACTCGAACAAGTATTGGTTTAGTTCCTGAGAGTGGAATATGAAGTAGATAACTAACCAGTAATTAACAAGTTTTATTTTGTGAAATACAGGTTGAACTGGGAAAACATACAATAATTTTTGAACAAAAACTTTGCCCCAATGGCCCAATAAATACATTTAGATACGGAAACAGCCGAAACAGGTTTAATTTTGGAATGAGGGATTCTCAACTTTTCATGCAAGAGCAACCCAGATCGACTCATAAAGTGCTTTCAATGTGAAGTAGACCACCCTGTTTGAATATTGTAAAACAACACCGAGAGAAAAAATTCAAGTCTCACATAAAATGAAATGTCTTTCCAAGAAAACAATAAATCAATTATTCTGAAATTTTTGAAATGAAAAACATTGGTTCCTTCCTAGAATTTTCGGTTTCAATTTGGCGACAAATTTAGGGACCATAATTATTACGATAAGAAATGATACTTACTGTTGTTGATTTATGACAGGATCAAACTAGGTACTAACAAATAGCATCATTTATTGCACCAATAGATTAAGTAGCATTATGGCAATTAAGGGTCATTGTCCTTCTAGGAGAGAACACTTTTTGGAGTTAATGTTTTTTAAATAGAGTATTTTTTGCGTTTTTGACCCACTCGTACATTATTCTCAGGTCCAATGTCTTCCAGGTAAGAGATTTCAAAAATATAACTTATAACAATACATTTTTATGATGTCAGTTTTACAATGTCCCTTTAATGAGCTAGCTTTTCAAATTTAATGGTCTCTTCGACATTTTTAACATTATCAGCACTCTATTATCACTGCTGTACATCTAGGAAGTATACAGGGTCTCCCAGAATTAATTCAACAAAATTAAGTCACAGATTCAGAAATAAGGATACCCCTATTTTTAATTAAGTTACAGCCCCCTGAATTTCTCCCCTAAAAATTGTTCTTTCTTTTTACCTCAGATTCCAGTCATATGTTAATCACTTAATTCGGTATACAGAAGTTTTTTTATATCCGAAATTTTATAGTGCTACCTATTTTGGTGGTATATGTAGACACCCTATAGATACTTTTTACTGGCCATAATATCTTTGGAACTATCGGGTGTTTTTTCAGAACGATCGAAATTGAAATACCTGACACGCATTCAGATAAGGCCAATTTTTTTTATTTGAGAGATGATTTTATTACATTAATGTTTTGAAAATAATTTCCGGCATATGTCCCCTATAGGTCTGAGGATCCTCATTCGACCAGACCAATTTTGGACCATTTTTTCGAGTAATTCAGGCCTTATTTCAGCAATTACACGAGTTATGCTGGCTGCCAAATCGTCTATTGTTTCTGGTTCATCAGCATAAACCAATTATTTGACATAACCCCAAAGAAAATAATCCATTGGAGTTATGTCGCATGATCTTGGAGGCCAATTAATTGGACCATTTCTCGAAATAATGTTATCGCCGAATCTTTTTTGCAATAAATCGATTGTAAAGGTAGCAGTCGGCATCTTCTTGTAATCAAAACACTTCTAGGTCGATACCATTCAAATTTTGAAACAAATAATCATTGATTATCGATCTGTACCTAACGAGCTCGATTCACAGTAAAATTAGCTGCAAAGCTAGACTTGGTGCACATATGCGGGAAATTATTTTCAAAACGTAAATGTCATTAAATTTTCTTTGAATAAAAAACATTTGGCTTCAATCTTAATTAAAATGTGTTTTATTTCAATTTAAAATTATATCATTCAATAAAAACCACCCGATAATAAACATTAACCGCGTATTAAAATTCCTCGAAAATTGTTGAAAAGTTAGAGAGCCCATTTAATTAAAAAACTTGCTTATCTCTTCTAATTTTTTTCATGAAACACAGGATTCTTATATTTTAAGATTTCCAAGAAAAATATAAAAAAGTGACTATTGGCTGAAAATAATATTTAAAATCGATTTAAAAGCAATTATCGATAATTACACCCGTACCTTTCTGACCAATTTTGTCGAAAGCGCACCCCCCACTTATAATTTCGGAACTACCCTTATTCTTGATATAAAAGGGTCTGTACAGCCTTGACCAAAGCAATTGAGTTATTAGCAGAGTGAAGTACGCTTGAACTTGAAAATTTGCATCTCCGATTTATTACGATTTTTGTGTTGTGTTGTGTTGTTTCCTTGGAATAATAATTATGTCTCAGGTAAGTTTGAATGTTTTATTTGAAAGTATTTTTGTTTGCAATCTTCTTCTCTATTCTTAATATTTTTGTATGCAAATATTTCAAAGAAATACTTGCTGTTTATTTCTTTGATGTATTTGTTGTCTTACTTGGTGCTTGGTGTTTCTGAATTGATGCGAAAGATTTCAAAGGGTTATTTCTTGTTCAAAATTAAGGGCAGTTTGTTTTGTGAATGTTGGGTCAAAATTCAAACGTTTATGAGATATCGCGAATCAAAGATGGCAAAAAAATGATATTTTCATTTTGTATCTTAAAAACGAGGAGCGATAGGATGATGATTTTTTATGGAAGTAATACGATTATGAAAACAGTTTTTTTTTAAATTTTTTCATATTTTTAGAATGAGTGGAAGAGGTTGAAGTAGATTACTTCTTTCTATTTTGTTGACTAAATTTTAAGAAAATTTACGCAACGACTTGGATATAATTAAATTCGGATTAACTGATTTGGTTAGAAACTTTTTCAATTCTAGTATTTTTTCGTAAAAGGAACTGTTTAGAAATTAAAAAATTATATGTAAATCAGTTCTATAATTAATTTCCGTTTCCCGACACATAATGATTTACATTTAATTTTTTTATTTCTTAACGGTACATTTAGGAGAAAATACAATATATAAAAAAATTTCTTACTAAAACAGGCTATTCGAATTCATCTCTATCCAAGTCGTTGCGTAAGTTTTTCTTCGAATTATTTGACCAAAATGATAGAGGAAGTCTACTTCAACCCCTTTCACTCATTATAAAATATCAAAAATGTGTGTTTCCATAACTTCCATAAAATATCATCATCCTATCACTTTTCGTTTTTAAGATACAAAATGAAATAGTAATTCACGTAACAAGTCCGGAAAATAGGGTTTTTCTGGACGAATAGACAAAATTCTAGGACGAGCCGGAGGCGAGTCCTGGAAGTCTGTGAATCCAAAAAAAAACTATTTTCGGGCGTGTTGCGTACAATATTTTTTCGGCAACCGTGTAGAATTACAAATCAATGAGACGACACATTTCTTTATTATATATTCTGATTATTATTTCAATTGAACAGAACAGAACCGTCATACGTTATTTCGTTGCTATTGTGATGATCATAACAATGACAACAACGACGTGATTTTTTCCGGCCTAGTCCAGAAAGTACGTACTTTCCGGACTAGGCCGGGAAATGCTACTTTCTCAAAGAAAAAGCGTCCGGGAAGTGGGTACTTCCCGGACAGTTGCCGAAAAATATGATTTTTTTGCCATCATCTTTGAACCGCGATATCTCCCAAACGTTTGAATTTTGACCCCACATTTATATTGCAAACTACCGTTTATTTTGAACAAGGAATCACCTTTCGAAATCTTTCGCATGAATTCAGAAACACCCTCTATAATTATAATTTTTATATTGCTGCTTTCCCAAACTGGAGGGCGAGCTGTAAGAGGTGCGATGATGACAGCTCTGTCAGGGGGCACAAAAGACCTTAAGGTCGCAGTGGACTCTAACCCCTTTTCACTATAACTATAACTATTGCTGCTTCCCCAAGATATTCAAGCAAAAATCAAATTTAAATATTCTCTTCGTTCAAATTGCTATTTTTCTTGGATTCTCATTGTTTGAAAACTTTTAGAATGAACTTTCTGAATAAGAACATCTACAGGCCATGTGAACCGGCATTCAAAGAAAAGGATTTCTACGAATACCTGCTCCAAAACCATGTCGCCCGCCAATATGACCTATTCCTGAACGGCTTTCCAGTTTTGGACAGTGATGGCAACGTCCAAATATTCAAAGCCAACTTCTTCAATCCCCACCGACGAAGAGAGGATACTGACCAGGGTGTGGATAGAAGAAACTGTGCATGGTGCAGATCAGGTTTTTTCATGAAGGGTAAGAGTTTTGTCGGCACGGACAAATGTTTCTCCCACTGGGGGAAGTCGGTGCATGGCAGGTTCTCTTGCTGGTCAAAGGAACCTAAATCTCCCGGATGCACAGTTTCCCAAAGCCACGTCTGGACTGGCTAGACGTCGGGTTGAATAATCCTGAAGGATTCTTAAGCACTCAGGATTCGGTAACTGAGAAGAAGCCTGACGTCTTTGGTTTGGACTGCGAGATGTGCTACACTGTGATGGGCCTGGAAGTATGCAAGCTAACCCTTGTAGGCTTATAGTTATAGTGAAAAGGAGTTACAGTCCACTGCGACCTTAAGGTCTATTGTGCCCCCTGACAGAGCTGTCATCATCGCGCCTCTTACAGCTCGCCCTCCAGTTCCAGAGATTTGATGAAATCCAGTATCTGGGACGGCTTCAAAGAGGATAACTCCCCACTGTTACAAGTTTCTTGTCCAAGGCTATCTTTCCTTTGGCTTGCAATGGCATAGCATTCCGTAACCAGGTGAATAGGAGTTTCTTCCTCCTCGCCACAGAATCTACACTCATCAGTGTCCGATAAACCCATTCTCAACAGATGCGACAATGTCCTGTGAGGAAGCCAGTGAGTAGGTGAAGTTGGTTTTTACTGAGATCCAGATATTTTTTGGATCTAGCAGTTTCAAAGTTCCGGAGGAACTTTTTGGAGTGATCCATCCCTGGAAGATTCCGCCAGAGATTTTCTCTTTCGATTTTCTCCTCCAGCAAAAGCCCCTTCTTATAGGTGCATTTTCCTATACCACAGAAGGGTTCTGGGCCAGTGAGTGGCGTTTGTGCGCCCTTTCTGGCCAGTGTATTGGCCTCTTCGTTTCCTACGATTTCCGAATGACCGGAAACCCAGATTAAAAAGACCTTATTCTTCTTGCCTACCTCATTGAATTTGTTTCGGCACTCCCAAATCAGCTTTGAGTCAACGACGTAGCTCAGTGCTTTAATAGCAGCTTGACTATCCGTATAAATAGCTATATCGCACTTCTGATAGTTTCTTTCTAGATGTATATCTAGACATCTTCCGATTGCAAGTATTTTCGTTTGAAGGACGCTTGTACAGGATCCTAGCGATAGTGCACACTTGGTACTTGTCCCGTAAATCCCAGCGCCAGCTCCTGTAGCGGTTTTAGAACCATCTGTATACTATTTCATTGTATTTTCTTTGAGATTGTGATTGGTGTATTCCCTTTCCCAATCCTCTCTTTTACTTAGCATTGTACTGAAGATCCTCCCAGTGCTTAATTTCTTGATCATTACATCACAAGGAAGGTTTGCAGATGAGGTGTAGTCATTAAGAGAGGACCAAGCTCTCTGAAACCTGACTCTCTCATTGCCTTCTCCTTCTTTAGATACTCTGAGGATGGCCTCATGGGCTACCCTATCAATCACTAGATGTAGAGGTGTGAGGTCTGTGATGATCTCAAGCGCCCTGGTTGGGCACGTTCTCATAGCTCCCGTGATGCACACAGGCAAGCCTTTGTACTTTGTCGAGCATTTTCCTCGTACTTGCCTGACTTGTCTTAGCAAACCAGGCTTCTGCCCCATATGTGATTATAGGTCTTACAATCATGACGTACATCCATCGCAGTATTTTTGGGTTACAGCCCCAAATCCTGCCGCATAGACGCCTGCATGCCATCAGAGCTCTTGTAGCTCTGCCAGTAGCATTATCAACATGCTCATTCCACAGAAGTTTGCTATCCAGTGTTATTCCTAGGTATTTGACTTCAGACTCCCACGCCAAGATATTTCCGTTCAATACCAACGTTTTCATGGCTGGAAGTTTCCTCTTCCGAGTGAACGGAATCAATGTGGTCTTGGTTGGGTTGATGTTCAGCCCCACAGACAAGCACCACTGCTCAATAATTCTAAGGCCCTTCTGCAATAGGTCGCAGAGAGTGCCTTCGAAATTTGCCTCTAATTATTAGGACTATGTCGTCAGCATAGCCTACACATTCGAAGCCAAGCTCCGTTAGCCTGTGTAGAAGTCCATCCACTACCAGGGTCCATAGGAGGGGGAATAACACCCCACCCTGAGGTGCTCCACGAGTAGCTTTGACGAAGACGGATTCCTCGCCCATCGATGTCTCAGCTATCCTCGTCGTTAACACCTCATACATCCATCTTAAGATGGTATTATTCACTCCTCGCCTCTCGAGTGCATCTCTGATAGACACGTGTGTTGTGTCAAAGGCCCCAGATACATCCAGAAAGGCACACATGGCGATTTCTTTGTTATTCAGAGTTCTCTGGATGACTTCAGTCAGCTGATACAGAGCGGTCTCCGTTGAACGTCCCGCCCTGTAAGCATGTTGAGAATTGTGAAGTGGTGTTTTCTCCAGATGCTCCGTTCTTATGTAGTTATCTACGACTATCTCCATCGTTTTAAGAAGAAACGATGTTAGGCAAATGGGTCTGAAGGATCGAGGTTACTTTTGCCCTTCTCCACTTTTCAGGTATTTGACCCAATGCTAAGCTGCTTCTTGTGATATTCAGTAGATGAGGTAGGATCTCCTCCACTCCTTTCTGCAGGAGTATCGGAAACACCCCATCTACTCCTGGGGATTTATACGGCTGAAAGGTGCTTATTGCCCATTCAAGTCGTTGCCTTGTGAATATACTCTAAGCAATGTCCCAGTCCTCCTGGCGAAAGTTCTTGGTGTGCTTCATTGCCCCCTCAGGGGCTGTTCATCTCTGAATGATCAGTACGGGGATCGCCGAACCCGAGGTACCCTAGGACCAGATGACTTGCGATCCATGATTGCTAGTTATCTTGTATATACCGTTCTTACCTAGTCATGTCTTAGGAGGGATGGGGGGCTTGGCTTAACCACCCGGCCCGAAGAGGAGGAAACCTCTGTAAAACATCCCCTAAATCTCAAGGTTATGGGGGTCGCTGAAGTGATGAATGATCGGGGGGTAAACCGATCACTAGACTCCCCTGACCGGCGGGCCGAGCGACCCGTCCGGGACATTTAAGCCTTCCCCCTAGTATGGGTGCACTGCTAGGGGGCGACGAAACATTCAGCCCGACTCGTGGGAACACATATGGAGATTGAAAATAATTTAGGAAAAATACAGCAGGAGAAAAAGAGGAAAAGGGTTAGCCCTGAGCCAGGCAACTCTGGAGAGCAAGAGGAAGAATATATGAACATGGAAGAAAGAATGAGCGAGATCACGGCAAAGGTAAGAGACTTTGTCCTTGCCGATGCCAATAGAGTGAGCAAGCAGGCGTCTGGGGTCATACTCGGTTGTGCAGCCGAGTATGAAAGTATGATTGTAGGCCTCCTCAAGGAGGTAGAACGAATGAAGGGCGAGATAGAGGAGAAGGAAAGGTGGGAGAGAAAGGTGGCAAGTGGGGAAGTTGCGTTCACCAAAACGAACGCACGAGAGAATGAGGGCATAAGGGTGGTGGGTGCTGCCCCAAGCAGGCCCCCCCCTAAGAAAGTTGTGAAAAGCTACGCCTTGGTTGTCAAGGACGTAGAGGGAAAAATGACATCGGATGAGGTCAAAAAGAAGGTCCTGTCGGAGGTCGGCACCGAACTCGATGTTCGGGTCAAGGCGGTGCGAAAAGTAGGCACGAAGGCGGAATAGTCATTGAGACTAAAACCGCCGAAGAGCTAGATAAGTTGAGAGAGAGCGAGAATTTAAAAAGGCTCGGTATGAATGTGGAGTGTCCCAGGAAACTGGGACACAAAGTATTGATTTTCGACGTTCCGTCGACATTGACTGAGGAGGAGCTCATGCGTGAGCTCCACAGAAAGAATGGGGCAGGGCTCACCCCTGAGGCGTTCAAAAGCCAAGTAAGACTGAGGAGCCGGGGTAAAAGTGGCGAATGTGGAAATGCGGTGCTCGAGGTACCACAGAGAGTGAAAGAGGAGTGGTTGAAGGAGCGAAGGGTCTACCTTCGCTTTAATGCATGCAGGGTGAAAGAACTGACCTTGGTTGAGCGGTGCCACAGGTGTCTGGAGTTCGGACACCTGGTCAGGGAATGTAAGGCCAAGAAGGACGCATGCAGGAAATGTGGGAAGGAGGGGCACATTGAAAAAGAGTGCAAGAGTCCGGCTGAATGCCGGAACTGTAAGGTAAGGGGCAAATGTGGCACGGGACACAGCACAACGAGTGCTAAGTGTCCCGAGTACCAGCTTCGGCTGAAGAGAGTGAAAGGTAGAATGGCGGATTGAATGGAGGGGACAATTAAAATCCTGCAGCTGAATGGACAAAGATGCTACGGCATCATGAATGAAATAGGTGAATGCATGATGAGAGAAAGGTTGAGCATATGTATGCTGCAGGAACCCTATGTGTCGCATGGGTCGGTGCGTGGGTTTCCCAATGCCATGAGAGTATTTGTATCGAGTAATGGAGGGGCAGCTATCGTGGTCAATGACCCAGATAGTGACGTAATGTCAGTCCCTGGATTGAACGATGAAAAGGGTATTTGCATATGGTTCAGGAATGAATGCTTCGAAGGGTATGTGGCTTCGGTCTATTGTCAGTATAGTGAAGATGTGGAGCCATTTCTTGGATATATAGAAAGACTGATGAGAATGATAGGGAACAATCCAGTCCTTATAGGGCTGGATGCGAATGCGACATCCACCTTGTCTCATAGCAAGGGGATGGGAGCGTATGGTCGAAGGAATGAAAGAGGCGAAATAATTGAGGAATTCATAAGAGAGAAAGAGCTCCTAGTGATGAATCAGTGGTCTGAATGGTACACCTTCTGTGGTGCAGCAGGAGAATCAGACATCGATCTGACCCTGATGAATGGTAGTTTGGATGAGCAGTACACATCGGACTGGTGTGTTAAGCCTAGCTGGAGCATCAGTGACCATAATGGTATACTGGTGTCTATGGCGAAGCGGCTGCAAACGAATGTACGAATAGATGTGAGGAACAAATGGAGAATAAAAGGAATTGACTGGGGAAGATATAGGGCACTCATTAGGGCGGAGGCCGATATTATCGGGTTATCTCGGTATGACGGTCTCGGCGCTGAAGAAAAAGTTAGTATGCTAGAAGAGTGGATCACGAGTGTAAATGAAAGAATGTTAAGGAGACCCAGACACACTAAGGGCAACGTGTCCTGGTGGACGGACGGGCTCCAAAGGCGAAAGTTGCAAGTAAGAAGGGCGAGAGAGGCATATCAGAGAGCGAGGAAAAGGCAAGGCCAGGGCGATAGAGAGAAGGCGGTTTACTACCGCCTCAGGTATGCATACAAGAAAGAGATTCTTGCAGCCAAGAATCTCGATTGGCATGAATTTGTCGGATGTGAGGGAAACACCAATCCTTGGGGAGAGGTGTACAAGATATGTATGGGGAAGAAGCGAAGGACAGAGATATGTGGAGTGAAAGTAGGTACACTCGTGACAAGAAACTGGAGTGAGACTGTGGAAGCGCTCTTGGATGGGTTCTTCCCCAGTCAGAGAGAACAAGAAGAAAGAGGCGGAAGGCAAAGAAGAATGAATGAGATAAGGGAGCTCAGTATGGAAGATGTCGGTTTGGCAGTGCGTATGCAAAAGTCTGGGAAAGCCCCAGGCTTGGATGGTATATATCCAGAAATGGCAAAGAACGTGTGGGAGAGCGTGCCAGAGTTTGTGTTGTCTATGTACAACACACTTCTGAAAGAGGGGATCTTCCCACGGCGCTGGCGGGTGGCGTCGGTCGTGATTCTGCTGAAATCCATGGATAAACCCAGGATGGAGGTGGGATCATATCGGCCGATTTGTCTGCTCCCGGTGTTGGGGAAGATCCTAGAACGTATAATGATTTATAGACTGAGGAGTGTAATTGGCGAGATGTCTGAAAGACAGTTTGGCTTCACCAGTGGTAGGTCAACTGTTGATGCCTGGATGATGGTGAAAAGCCTAGTGAAAGAGTCTCAGGACAAGTATGTATTAGGAGTTTTTGTGGATTTCAAAGGTGCTTTCGATCACCTCGAATGGTCGTATATTCTGAACCGATTGAACGATGAGGGATGTGAGGAAATGGCCATATGGGAAAGTTACTTCTCAGAAAGAGAAGTAAGAGTTGTCAGTAAACATGAAAGAGTGGCGAGAATGGTCACTAGGGGATGTCCCCAGGGGTCCATTGCTGGGCCCCAAGTATGGAACTTATGTCTGAACGAACTGCTGGTACAGTACGAGAGAGAGGGATGTGAGGTTGTAGCATATGCGGATGATGTGCTCCTCCTGGTGAGTGGGAGGAGTAGCCTCCAATTGGAGGAGAAGGCAACTCAGAATCTGAGTGCCTTAAGTGAATGAGCGACACGGGCTGGCGTGGTGTTTCAGAAAGAAAAACAGTATGCATGATGTTGAAAGGGAAGTTGGCCTCCAGTAGGCCACCTAATGTAAGGCTGAACGAACAGTCCGTGCGATACGTGAAAGGTACCAAGTACCTAGGGATAAATGTAGAGGAAGGACTCAGATTTTCTAGTCACTTCTCTAGTGTGAGAGGGAAGTTAGTTAAACTAACAGGTTGTCTGGGGCGAGTGCTGAAGAAAGAATGGGGCCTGCAAAGGAAGGCCATGGCGGTCCTGTATGGTGGCATGTTTCGTGCATGCGCCATGTATGGGGCGCAGGTCTGGTATGAAGCAATGGCGAAAGGGTATATGAGGACGGCATTATATAAATGCCAGCGTGTGGTGCTCAGTGCATGCTTGAGAGTATGCCGCACGGTGTCGACCGACGCAATGTGTGCATTGATGAGTGTTCCTCCATGGGACCTGGTGGCGATAGAGATAGGTGTTAGGTACAAACTCAAGAAGGGTTTGGCCTTGAATGAATTTGACAGAACGTATGTGGGCGAAAGAGACAATGGTCTCATGGAGAGTATGAGAGAGTTGAAACAAACACTGAGGGATGAATGGCAGATCCGATGGGATCAGAGCGAAAAGGGTAGGGTCACATACCGGTTCATCCCGGATGTGACTTTTGTTGAAAAGAACGAATGGTTTTCCCCTGGCTTGTGTCTAGGATACATCCTGACCGGTCATGGGAGTTTGAATGAGTTCCTCCACAAGAGGAACCTCAGTGAGAGCGACTGCTGTATATGTGGAGAGATTGAGTCTTGGTCGCATGTTCTTTTCGACTGCGCCTTGTACGCAGAGGAAAGAAGAGTGATTTTGGAAGGAATGACAAGGAGAACGAATGTAAGGAACGAATTGGGCTGGTTAATCCAGACGAGAGAGAGATATGAATGCATGGAAAACTACTCCAGAGTTGTATTCAGTAAAAGGCGTATGTTAAATAATTTAGACTCTTTGAGGGATGCCTCGCCCGGAAGTGGCTTGGCGGAAGGTATTTAATTTATCCACTGTCGAGGATTAGGTATGCATGGCGGCGGTCAGTGGTTGAAAGCTGCACGCTCGAGATACTTGGGTCGAGGGTCGGAGCAACACCCTTGGGTCTCGGGTAGGTAGTGATTCCACTAGATTGCTGACGGGAATTGGCGAACCCGCTCTACCTGATGCGCTGGCCTCAGCAAGGCCTGAATTCCAAGATTCAAAATTGCTAGTGAATGCGTTCACGCAGCAAGTCCTACAAATGACGCTATAATTTGTACCACGGGAGGGCGGGGCTCACAGTCGCGCTAGCCCTGGGCCTAGGTCCGGGGTCGCGTGGCTGGCCGTCCTGATCGGGATAGGTTTCGTGGTGGCAGTGGTTGAAAGCCCGCATGCTGGGCTAGAGGAGTTCTGACCTCCTCGCCGTGTGAGTTGCGTATCAACTCGGGTGGTGGCCTGCAGAGCTACCAGAGGTTGGATAGTGCCTCGCTCCTACCAGTGAGGGCCTAGGTCTTGGAGCCAAAGCCGAACTGGGAGAGACGCCGAAAGGCGGATCGCGTTGATCTGGCGTATCCAGATCCCTCGCCCATGGGGTCATTAAGCCTTCGGGTAGGTGCGCCACGTTAAACAATTTCTTTCTTTCTTTCTTTCTTGTGCTTCATTGCTTGGCCCTAAAATGTGGAACATCTGTCTCGACGACATGCTTGGGTCGTATGATGTGGAAGGATGCGAGGTCTTAGCATATGCCGATGACGTGCTCTTCATTGTGAATGGGAGCAGTCGCCTTCAGTTAGAACAGAGGGCGAATTGTAGCATGAATATCTTGAGCGAGTGGGCTGTCGAGGCCGGTGTAACTGTCTCTGAAAAGAAGACAGTTTGCATGTTGATGAAAGGGAAGTTGGCAGCAAATAGGCCACCTAACGTACGTCTGAATGATAAAGCTGTTAGTTATGTAAGAAGGGTACTCGGGTGTAAGGGTAGAAGAAGGGTTCAGATTCTCTGGGCACTTCTCGGATGTAAGGACAAAGTTGGCTAAGCTAACGAGATGCATGGGGCGTGTCCTTAAGGAAGAATGGGGGTTGAAAAGAAAGGCTATGGAAGTGATATATGGTGGCATGTTTCAAGCATGTGCCATGTATGGTGTGGACGCAGTGGCGGCTCGTCAGGGACGGCAGGGTCGGCAGTGCCGACCCTATATATTTTATGTCCAGCCAAAATTTGAATTACTCTTTCTCCTGTTTGATTACCAAATTTATTATAATTATTGTATTTCCAAGACCTGCGTGAATAAAATTCTATAAATCATATTTGTATATCACTGATATATTTCAACTTCTTGGAAATACGCTCTTCCAATCTCAACGCCGCGCCGTTTCGTCAACCCAAATCAGTCCGAGAATTGAAATGTGTGTAACTGCGGGAAGACGAGAGCGCCACGCATCGAACGCTTTCAGGTACGGCATGCCGTACTTGGACGTACTTCATCAATGAAAGGCGAATACGAATGAGGCGAAACAATTTTAACCCGACTGTTTTCTGTTGGAATTTCATTCAGATAATGATAATTATTATATTCGCCTCTTAGTTAATGCTTTTTCAAAATCGAAAATGCGATGTTTTCGTTCCACCTCACCAATTTTAAAAGACCAATGTTGCTCAAAACGAATTTTTGTCGTATTTCGTACTTTTATAGACGAGGATTTTGAACATGATAGTACTTATACGAATTCCTGCCCATTTCCACTATTTCCAGAAATTTTTAGCCGAGAAAAAAAATGCTGAACAGTAGCCGCTAAACTCTTATGGCAGGCTCAATACATCGCAGGGTCGGCAAATGGGATTATGCCGTACTAGAAATGCCTCGACTCGTATACACGAGGAACCATCGGATCGGGGTGCCTCGATTGTTTTCGTTCGGGATGCGGCCCGCTAAGGAGCCTTCAGTGCAGTGTAGCCACCCTCCGTACCTCCGTTTTCGGTAGAAAGTTCAGAAAAATTCGGTAGAAAATCGGTAGATTTTTGAAATACATACCTTTCACCTATTTTATGGGTTTTTTCAAGTTTAAATACTATTTATCCGATATATTGTACATGCGAATTAAGCAAAATTGAAAATAGATTTAATTTATATTCGAAAAACTGGACTTTTCGACAAAAAAATCAATAATCTAATGAAATAAATAGGTATTGCTAAAATTAACACCTGTTGTAAACAAATATGCAAAAAAACACATGCTCGAAGAAAAATATTTGAAAAAAATACATACAATATATGTTTTTTATGTAATAAACATTTTATGTGTATACGTAATAATCATTTTAACGAAAAATAAATATTGGTACTGAAGAAATATATAGAAAAATGAATTTTTGAAGGAAATAAACATTTGAAACAAAAATTAATGAAGTGTAATATGTATCAGTCATTTAAATAATATGAGTCTTGACAAACGTCACTCTCAAATTTTCAGACGAGAATTTTCCCCCCAGATTAGCATCAATCATTGAACTAAAGCTACCAGTTCCCAATCGATTTTAGGAAGCAGCAACCTCTATAACGTGTAGTATGCTTTTCGTTATAGATTTGTCAACTTTTAACTCCAAATTATCTATCACAATATCACATTATGTTATGGTAAGGAAACCTTCAAAATAATATCGAAAGAGTCATGATTTCTTAGAAAATCAGAACATACATCCGCTCTATCAAAATTCGGTAGATTTATGTGCTTTTTCGGTAGATCGGTAGATTGAGACGAAAATCGGTAGATCTACCGAAAAATCGGTAGAAGTGGTAACACTGCTTCAGTGTTAGTTTGTTTGGTTCTTAACGTGATGAGTGGTTGGATCGTTTCTTCCAGGAAATTAATTATTTTACGCGAACAAAATGGCCAATAATCAGGTTAGAGAATTTGTAGCTTCTTGTGAACATCCAGACGTCGTAAATTTTATATTTGATGCGATGAAAAATTTATCTCACGATGATAGGCTATTTTTGAAGAACATGCCAAGACCCTGCCCGAAGATGAGTAGTTTGGTTCAGACGGGATCGCGAAATCAATCGAATAGGTCATTTAATGAAATTTGGTTTTCTAAATTTGGATGGTTAAGTGGCAGTACAACTAGAAATAAATTATATTGCTGGTATTGCTTACTTTTCTCGGATAATAAGAAAAGTCCATGGGCGACTACCGGGTTCGACAACATTAAAGAACTTCCTAGGTCACTGAGTAAACATGAAGCTTCACGAGACCATATATATTCAGCTCTTAAATTCAAACTTTTTGGTACAACGAATATTCAGCAATCAATCGATAACGCTTACCAGCAAAGAATTGAAGATAACAATAAATTAGTTAAAAAAAACCGCGAAATATTGAGAAGGCTCATTGATATAATTTTGTATTTAGCCTTTCAGGAGTTACCATTTCGTGGCCATGAAGAAAAAACTGCACTATA
The DNA here is from genome assembly GCA_951802165.1 of Adalia decempunctata. Lineage (NCBI taxonomy): Eukaryota > Metazoa > Arthropoda > Insecta > Coleoptera > Coccinellidae > Adalia > Adalia decempunctata. Next base: position 75,993,971 of record OX637695.1, read on the forward strand.
AAAAAGTAACGCGCCGAGTGCAGTCCCTCATGGTGGTGTGGAAACCTGCATAGGTACTGACTGTATATATATTTTTTTAATCATCATATATATATATATATATATATATATATATATATATATATATATATATAAATAGATTTGTTCGACCGCACAAACAGACCCAAATCGGTATACTCGACCGACTTTTCAGTCCAACAGTGACGTTTTCAGACCCGGCTTCGGGACTGGTAACGTTCGACTATAGAAAAGTTATGAGGGGTCTGAGGGGATGCTAGGGGTGCATTTTCAGCCGGGTCTGAAAAGTCGGTTTTACATGTGATTATATATGGAAAAGTTTCAGTGTTTGGCCAGTGCGAGGGCGCTTCAGTCGACATCAACTTGCTGTATATAATTCGTATAGTTGACCAACGCATTGGGTCCCTAAATATGGCAACGCTGTTTTCCGTTCATACACCTCAAATACGCTATTCGAGTACTTATACGATCCCGGTATGGACGAACGTCGTCATGGGTCTTAGTGAATACTTCGAATAGACTCATAGATTTGATATTGGATTCTCTTGATATCAATATGAACTGCAGATTCTCCGGTATGGAAGCTTATACAAACCCGATGAATATTACAGTAAACAAAGTGTTACCAAGTATAGGTACGTGTGTCTTCGAGTAGGGGTCTCCTTTCGAAAGTGAGAAGAGAGACTTTTTCACGTGCTGAAAAAATGGCATTTTGTGAACAGAGAAGAAGTTACAGTCACATACTAAATTTTCTTGTTTCCGATTTACAAGATTCGTTCATGCACAATCACAAAGGGGGGCAAAAGAGAATTTTTTTACATTTTCCATTTCAAAATTCATTTTCAGAATGTCAATATTATATTATGACGGTATGTTTGTTGTGCTGAAAAATGACAAAGGGATCATAATCTCAAGACGGAGGCGTGTCCACCTGCCTGTGGGCACCCATGTAGGTACACAATATATTTCATTTGATTATTAAGAAACTAGAAGAGCTCAGCAAACTACTTTATGATAGATCAACCTTTTCGCCATAATCCACCAAAAGAGGAATGTTTAAAACCCATGATAGATCAATGAATATTTAAAATGTTTACGTATCTCTCGAGCCCTCTTCGGGTTTTGGGGATGAATGTACGCTTTTGAGTTAGAATACGGGCTAACGTGAAAAGCATCAAAAGATCACAAAAAAATTGAAAAAATATTCATTTGTGAGACATGTCCACAAAATCGAATACGTCAATTATATACCTGGCTAATCACGTGATATACTGCGGTTTCAACTGGAAACCAGTGGTGCGTTATCAAAATACTCTCAAATGAATATTTTTACAATGTAGCTGACAGACGTCTAAGGATTTAATTTTCAGCGCTCCCAAGAGAAAAATAGTATTTTTTCCTCATATTTGGAAGAATGTAATATTCAAAGGAAATTCGCACTAGCTTATGCTAGGAATCATTCCCTGAAAGCTTTTGTACTTAAAGTATCACCCTGTATAATTCATAAATATATAAATGGAGTGTGATTCAGTTGAAGAGATTATCACAATATGCTGAGTTTTGGAATTTCATAGAAATGAAAGCTAGGAATGATGTAAATGATGTACCAGAATCGGATAATGATTATACACTATATAACAAGGCTCTTGTTTTTAGTAAACCAGTGATTCTTCTAAATCTGATTCTTGATTTCACCGATGAGAATCAAAAGTGAAATTGAATTATCATAAGAATTTCAGAAGTTATACAATTGTGTTTTTCAATGTGATGAATGAAGGAGAGTAGTGTTATGAATTTTGTCTAGGTCCTACCTAATATATTAAGCTCCTAACACATCACTGAGATTGATGTTATTGACATTCTGAAAAAAGTACAAGTTCTCAGTTCTTTTCGTTACTTAATATTGTTTATTGTGTTTTGAATATTTATGGCCTCATTTTTGAAAGCATTCCTTCTTTTATATTTCATTCATAAGATTAAAACATCAATTGAATCTACCATTCCGTAATGATGGCCATCGTGGTTGTGGAATTCTTCTAGGTGAACTATGCATTACTCAAGCCCTTTTACTCCATAACCATAATAAGGGCGTTGTAAAGGAATACAGGGTGTCCGGGTTCAACGTTCATATATTTCAGGGGGTGATTCTGGAGAGTGGAGTTCAAAGTTAGATTATATCAACTTAGGCCCTAAAACACCAGTGCTAGAGGCTCTTCAGCAGGACCTCCAAAGTCCAACTAATTTGCGATAACTATGTTATCATTTGTCGGAATTAAATGAAATTCAGTACATGGGGGTTTCTGGATAAACTGAATCGTCTGATAATAGGGCGGATTGACGGGGGGGGGAGGGGGGTAATGTGTATCGAAGACCTAAGAAGAAATCACGTTTCAAAGTATATTTGAGGATGTTGTGTACCTGAACTACCTGATTTAATGGTTTTCAATCATATTACCCCCCCATGAAGAAGAGCTGTATCCACCCATGTCTGATAACCGATTATGTTAGTCGAAGACATGGTCTCCTCAACCATTTCGGAGCAAAAGAGGTACGGCGCTACGGAGTCCCATCCTATAGAAAAAAAATTACTTAGAATGCATTTCATCACACTAAAATACTTTTATTTCGAGATAGGGGTTACGTAACGCTTTCAATTTGAAAATATTTTAGGAGCCCATTTCTTCGACTGAAATTTCAATTAGATCATCAACTCAAAAATTGAAATTGATTTTTTGAGACACCCCCTATTATCTCTGCTGCTAATGAGAATCAATCAGTTCTTTTACAATCAAACGATCAAGTTCATCCAGAAAACTCCATGCTATCAATTTCATTTAAATTCGATAAATTTTGGTGCAGAACTAACCAACTAACAGTACTTTAGAGGTCACCCGTGGAATGCATTAAGAACCTGAGTAGATATGGAAATATCTTCTAGTTTCGATATTTAGAATCACCTTCTGAAATATATGAAGAATGTTTAATCCTGACACCCTTTATGTAATTCGTTATATATGACGGCATCCAGAATTGATTCTAATTTTTTTTACAGTGTCAAGCTACACCAGCATTCAGACTTTTTCACATCACGTGATAATATATGCGATATATGTGATAATAATTCAAACTTCCAGCCGAACCGCGAAGAAATATCGAAAGGGAAAAAGGAAAAATCAAATATTTCATTCATGAAAACAACAATAATGAAATGTGTCAGATTTTTTGTTTTAGGTTTAATTTTCTTTAATATGCGGTTTTTCTTAGAGAATTTGAAAACAATAGTTTTTGTAAGATCAGATTCTTAATGTTTCAATGAGTGGAAATGTCGAAAAATGAGATAATTATTCCCACAGTATCAAAAAAAGTAGTTTGTAGATAATGATAAGCATCAAAATTTCATTCGTACGAATTATACGATCTATTCGTAATCATTTCAAACAACATAATAATCTAATGAGGCAAAATGGATTATTGCTCATTCAAAATGCCTGTGCCCTATAATATATAATATCAAGTCAAAGGGCTTGATGAAAGTAACTTGAAAGAAACATAATGCGATGTTATTCTTAATCCAAAATGGCGGATCATCCAAGATTTCGAAATAGTTATAGTTATTCACTTATACAATATGGGCATCAAATGGAAGGGCTTGTTGAGAGTAACTCGAAAAATAATGTGACATAATCCTAAAACTAATATTTCGGAAAATCCAAGTCAGTGACTATAAAAAATTGATTCAACAAATGAGAATGAGGAATTTTATCTTCACAGACAGCAAAATTGTTCACTTCGTGAAGATATTTAGTCTTCCCGTCGACTCACTAACACATATACAAATTCTTGCCATAACACCTACTCTTTCAATCCCTTTTATACATTGAAATCGTAGCGACTGATCCCGACAATCTGGCAACAGTGCTGGGATCGAAAACGTTGATCGTATTTGACGGTGCAGTATATGTGGGATTGAAAAGTTGGCGCAATGTATCGGGTCTGAACAGGACTATCAGATATACAACTTTTTTGAATGAAACAAAATTTTTCCCCTCTCAATGTGCCTAGGGAGTTATATTTCAAGAGAGCCCATTTTTTGCATATATACTCGTAAAAAACATACGGATCATGTGGGTCTTAGGTCGCCTTAAGAACGTACCGGGACTGGATACGTCTGCCAGACAAATATATATATATATATCTCAGAGATCCCTACCCTATATGGTGATTATTAAAAAAATTGTATCTGCCGACCCAAGATAAAATTTCACGAGCCGCCACTGTGTGTATGGTATAAAGCCATGACGTACGGGTATGCAAGGGACGAATTGAATAGGTGTCAGAGGGTGGTACTGAGTGCATGCTTGAGGGTATGTAGAACAGTGTCCACCGAAGCTATGAATGTGCTTCTTGGCAAGCCACTTGTGGCTGTAGGCATGGGTGTTCGAGGCAGGCTAAAGAGGGGCCTGCCTCTAGATGGATTTGGTAGAAAGTTTGTTGCTGAAAGGAAAGATCCCACTGAATGTATTAGAGGGATGGAAGAAACACTGAGGCAAGTGTGGCAGCAGAGATGGAATGATAGCAAAAATATCGAGTCACTCATAAGTTCATTCCTTGTGTGAACTTTGCCGGAGAGAACGAGTAGTTCTCCCCTGGCTTGTTTTTGGGATACCTCATTACGGGTCATGGGAGCCTGAATGAATTTTTGTACAGAAGGTGTCTCAGTGAGGGCGATAGATGTATATGTGGCGAGATTGAGACTGGGTCGCATGTGCTACTGCACTGCACAGAGTACCAAGTAGAGAAAATAGTTATACTTGAGGGGATGGCTAGAGGAGTGAATGAGGACGGCGGGTTGGCTCACTTTATCGCCGATGAAGAAAGGTATGATCGTATGGAAGATTTCTCGAAGGCTGTCTTTCCTAAGCGGAAAGCGGTCCTTCAAGCTTCAGACACTTTGATGGATTCGTTTCCCGGAAATCATAGTAGAAGGTAATTGGCTCATTTCCCTTGGGAAAAGCGTGGTGCAGGGCGATCACCACTGGTAGAAATATTCACCCTTGGAGTGCTAAGGGGGGTGAGTCGGAGCGCTGCTCTGGCGCTTCAGGATGTTTTGATTTCAGTGGGGATCCTTAATTGCTAGGGAATGCGTTCCCGCAGCATGTCAAACCATGACGCTATGATGGTACTACGGGAGGGCGTGCCCGCAGGAGCAATCCTGTCCGCCCTATTGGGTTTGGTTTCGTAGTGACAGTGGGTGAAAGCCCGCATGCTGGGCTAGAGAAGTTCGTCTTCTCGCCGTATGAGTTGCGCGTATCAACTCGGGTGGAGGCCTGCAGAGTTACCAGAGGTTGGATAGTGCCTCGCTCTTACCAGTGAGGGTCTAGGTTTTGGGAGCCAAAGCCGGACTGGGAGAGACGTCGTAAGGCGGATCACGCTGATTTGGCGTATCCAAATCCCGGGCCTAATGGTTGCCGTGGCCATACAGCCTTCGGGTAGGTGGGTCACGTTAATCTCTCATTTCTTAATGTGCTTCATTGCTTACCTCAGGGGTTGTCCACTGACGCGGGCAATACGGGTATCGCCAAACCCGAGGCACCCGATGGACTTGGTGAGCATGCTCGTCTTCGATATACCGTCAGTATGTCACGTTAATGCTGATGGGGGGCTTGGCTTAGTCGCCTGTCCCAAAGAGAAGTAATAACTCTGAAAATCCCTAATCTAAGGTGTGAAGATTGCCGATGGTTGCGTGGTAAAGAGGGAGCTTGGCCCCAAGATTTTCCCACCTCGTGGGCTTGGCGCCCTGCGGGGGACATTCAGCCTTCTCCCAGTACGGGCGCACTGCTGGGAGTGACCGTTTAGTTCGGCCCAACGGGTGGGATTCATTATGAATATAAGTATAACAAGCAATAAGAGTGCGAGTAGTGGTTAAAACTCCACCTTCGTGGTGGAGGAGTTGACGGCGGGTTGTGAGCTAATCCGTCGAAGAATGGGCGAAGTAGGTAAAAGCCTGAGGAAGTACGTCCTGGACGACTCTAACAGGATCACCAAGAATAGGGCGGCCTTCATACTATCGAAGGTCGCGGAATATGAGGCTCTGATCGTTAAGATCATGAACGAGCGAGTGCGTATGCGAGAAGTCATCCTCGAAAAGGAAACATGGGAGGCGCGAGTGCTTAAGGGCGACCTTGGCACGAGCGCCGGCGTGAATGTGGAAGCGCAAAAGGTGGAGGGTCCCGCAAGGGCACCCTCACCCAGAAAGAGAAGGCAAAGGTGGCAAAGGTGGCGAAGACGGCTCTCAAGAGCTATGCCTGTGTTGTAAAAGACGCAGGGGGTAGCCTTGGGAGCGAAGAAGTCAAACAGAGGCTTCTGGCTGTGGTGGGTACTGACCTCAACGTCAGAGTTAAGGCAGTAAGAAAATGTAAAGATGGCAAAGGGGTTGTCGTAGAGACAACCTCTCAGGATGAATTAAACAGCCTGAAGGAGTGTGAGAAGCTCCAACAGGCTGGTCTGAGTGTCGGGAATCCTAGGAAACTAGGAGATGTACCTTCTCGGATGTCTGAGGTGGAGTTCATCAATGAACTCCACAGAAAGAATGGAGCGAGTATGTCGGCGGAAGACTTCCGCCAAAGTGTGAAAGATCGGAGTAGGAACTCCAAGAACGAAGTGTGGAATGTGGTAGTAGAAGTGGAAATGAAATGAGAGTATATCTCCATTTCCGGCCCTGCAGAGTGAAGAGCCTCGACATGATTGAAAGGTGTCACAGGTGTATGGAGATCGGGCACCTGGGGAAAGATTGCAAGCTGAAAACACAGGCTTGCAGAAAGAGTGGAAAAGAGGGGCATGTCGTCAAGGAATGCCAAGAGGTTGAATCTTGCCGAACGTGCAGGGCGAAAGGAAAGACTGGGAAGGGACACAGTACGATAAGTTCCAAGTGTCCCTTCTACAAAAAGAAGGAACAATGGCTTAGGGCTAGGATGAGTAATGGTGTATAAGCCATGACTCGTCTGAAAATCCTGCAGTTGGATGGACAAAGATGCTACGGCATCATGAGTGAAATTGGTGAATGTATGATGCGTGAAAGTTTGAGCGTATGTATGCTGCAGGAGCCTTACGTCAGGCATGGATTGGTGCATGGCTTTCCTAGTGCATTCCGAGTGTATGGGTCTAGGTCGGGTGGGGCGGCCATCGTGATTAACAACCACGGTGGTGACGTCGTACCCGTACCTGAGTTGTCTGATGACCATGGGGTATGTGTATGGTTCAGAAGTGAGCATTATGAGGGATATGTGGCATCAGTATATTGCCAGTATAGTCATGAAATAGAGCCATACTTTACAGGGTGACTGGTGACGTAAGGGACAACGGCTAAGTGGGGATAGAGGACCTCAAACTGAATGAGAATTTGGGTTTCAAATGTCCCATAAGGGTATTCGTTTCGGAGACATAGGGTGATTTATGAAAAAATGCTAAATCTATGAACTCCCATATCTTCGTTAATATGATATGTTTGTAAGAAATACCTACCTGTATATCTCCTGTTCAAGTTCAATGGCTTTGCGCGATTAATTAGGTCAATCAGTTCAATGACTGTATGAATGTGCAAATCGACAGAGTCAACATAATTCATTCTTGATTCCATTAATTGTATGTAAGACCTACTGAGAACATTGTAATCCAAATTTTAACATTGTGAATAATAACATTGAATGTTGTTTCTTTGATTTACAGGTAAGATCAACATTCTTGTATATTATTGTATTTTTGTATAAAATAATAAATTCTTTGATTTACAGAGAAACAATTCTTGTATTATTCGGACCAACAAAAAGGAACTTGGTGAACCCGAAATAAATCCAAACAAAACATTATAAAACAACATTCCCGTTGTGAATCACAATGGACAAACTGCAGTTTAGATTCAAGGTGCTAGAAGCCTCGGATGGAAAATCCAACGTATCATGTGTAACCAGAGTCATCACACAGGATGGACATGCATTCAGAATTCCACAGGAATATATGAGGGCAGCATATCACGAGGAGCTGATTAAGACGGCTATGTTCAATAAGGTGAAGAAGGCGCTAAAAAAAGGAATCAAATGGGTTACTTTAACTGAAGAATTAAAGGACGTTTACTTTGATAAAGAAGGTAATTTGCAATTTAATGAAGAATATTTAGAAGAAGTAGGTAATTGGTGAACAAAATACTACTAGTGAAGTGGCTACCAATGCAGCAGAACAACCATTAGTCAAACTTTTAGAAGAACTACTCGAAAAAAAACAAGTAAAATCAGAAGAAAAAAATATTGGAAAATTGGCTAAAGAATTCACAATTGAAAATTTTGATGGTAAATTTTCAAACGCGAATCAATGGATAACTGAGTTTGAAAAAGAATGTGAACGATTCGAGTTAACAAGTGATAATAAAAAAATCGAAATTTTAAAATCTTTTATGTTCGACTGCTTCATAAACACTTGATTCATGAATTCGTTTAGCGTCCAGAATTGACTACTTTATTGGACACCACTTTATTGGACTCAATTGTCACAGTCTTCTCTCGATTTTGCAATTTTCTTCGTTTTACACCACTTGTTATAGGCCGCATACAAATTTTCATAAGCACTTTTAATGGGTAGGAGAGATTTTTTGGCACTTGCGGCTAAATTATTCACGCTTTCCTCTTCCGAACTATCCATTTTTGGGATTATTATGACGTTTGTCACAGAATTAACGAAGTAAACAACTTTGTTCAGTGAGGTTGCTAAGGTAAGATAAGCAAAAGCACACTCAAAGTATTTCTTGAAATAAAGCGACGAATATATTAATTGCCATTTCAGAAAATAAAATGTCTGCATTGCAGTCAAACATAAAGCTTTGTATGCAAACTCGTACATAATTAGGCTTATGGACTTGCCCAAATTATTGGCCTCGCTCGCTTTGCTCGCTCTGCCATAAATTTTGGACTCGTCCATAAAGACCTAATTTATGTACTTGTTACATAAATAGCTATTATGGCAAAGGGGTCGGCAGATTGGTATAGTTGTACACTCCTCAAGCTTACAATTGAAGAAAAATGGGAAACGTGGAAGGACAGTTTTTGCAACACATTTGCTAGTAAAGGTTGGTCTCCAATAAGATATGCGTTAGCTTTTAGATATCAAATGGGTTCCATAGTAGAATATTCTATAAAAAAAGAAAAACTTTTATTACAAGTGAGAAAAACTATTGATAATGACACATTAATAGATTTAATTGCTATGGGCTTGCCAAATTACATCATTGATAGGGAAAAATTAAGAAAGACTGAAGACCTACATAATGAAATAAGTAAATTACAACATTTAATTTATTACTTGGTGAACCCGAAATAAATCCAAACAAAACATTATATGTTTTTCGCTGATATTTTACATGTTTGTTCATACGGACATTCTCTGTCAGCATAAGAAAAAAAAATTGAAAAAATTGCTGGAGCGTACTCAAAAATTTCAATTTACATGTCATGTGAGAAATATCACACGGTATATGAGATAAAATAAAATCAAATAGAAATTTGGAAAGAGGGAAAAAAACTGATGAAATATCTGTTTTTGTTTGAATGGCACAAATTTTCTTTCGTTCTTTTTGGGAGAAGTTCGTTGAATACGAGGGAAACACCAATCCATGAGGAGAGGTGTACAAAGTATGGGTAGGAGGCATAGGCCTCAGATATGCGGAGTTTAGCAACTGATCTCTCGATTGATTTCAGGCACAAAATTTCTTCACAAAAAATAACCATCAAACAAAAAAATCAGACCTTGTTATTTGAATAAATGGATTTATTGACATTTTTTCAGGTCATTTTCTAAAAATCATAGTGTCTTTCGGACCGCCCATAGTGACCCCTTAATCTGCAGGAGCCTTGAAAACTTGTAGAAAATTCAATAAAAAAAAATTATTTTTTCGGAATTAGAACATTTTCAACTTTTTACAAACAACTGAATTTTTTTTCCATCTATATCGGCCAATGTCACGGTTCCTATATTAATTCGAAATCGTAGGACGTAGATTATGAATCTGTGATTAGTTTTTTCCTAACTATTCGTGGAAAATTTCCGAAAATTTTGTCATTTTCGTAGAGCTGTATCTGCCTAAAGAATTGCACTGGACGAATGCTGTTTTCTATTTATTATCGATTGTTTCTTTTTGAATAGAATCATATAACTTTAATACATCTCCATTAATCAGTTTGGATTTTATGATTTTTTTTCGTGAGATTCCAAAATTTTCGATTTTTTGATGGTAAATACTCAAAAACTAAATTCTTTTAAAAATATCTGATTGCATATTCTCAATCTACGCCATTGAATTAGTAAACAACGTTGGTGGTGATCCGAGAAAAAAATTTCCTCAAAAAAAGCGAAATATTCCGTAATTTTGCCAAAATCATTTTTCTCAGATCGCCAGCAAATTTACTGAATTCCCTTATTTGAGGGCGTAGATTGAGAATATCCAATCAGTTAAAGTATAAAATATTTAGTTTTCGAGTGATGACCATCAAGAAATCGAAAATTTTGGACGCTTGGGAAAAATATCTTGAAATGCAAACCGATCGATGAAGATAACTTAGAGTTATATTTTTCCATTAATGAAAGAATAATCTACAATGAATATAAAACAATTTTTTGGGCTGATACAATCTTACAAAAAATTCTCCTAGCCCAAAATTTTCAAAATTTGTTGAACGATCGAGCACTAATGACTCATCCTGTATATAACATTCCAGCGCATCATTGTCGAATAAGATTACCAATATTTCTTGAATAACATATCCAGAATCATGACAATTCCCTTGATAGCTACTGTCACAAATTTTTGAGTTTAGATTTTTTTTTAGTCGGATTATTAACTTACATCTAAAACCTAAGATCGTTGCTCAACCAGAGAACAAACTCGAGAAATGCTAATGATGCACATGATTGTTAATATAACATATATGTAAGCATTGCAACCGAATTTTTACATTCTTCAAGCTTTTTGGCCCTGTAACTGCAAAAAGAGGTGTTTTATGAGAAATATGTACTTGAATAGAATTTCAGTCAAGATAGACTTCGAAAAACCCTTCACACAAATTTTCAGAAAATTAGTACCGAAAGATGAGATGAATTTAGACACATTGTCTTTTTTTGTCCGTTTCATCAGTGGAGAAGATACGTTTTTTAAGTCAGTGGACAATTGACTCGAACAAGTATTGGTTTAGTTTCTGAGAGTGGAATATGAGCAGGTAGCTAACTAACCAGTAAGTAAGTTTTATTTTATAAAATACAGGTTGAAATGGGAAAACCTACAATAACTTTTGAACAAAATCGTCAAAAACTTTGCCCCGATAAATACATTCAGATACGGAAAAAGGTTTAATTTTGGAAAAAGGAATTTTCAAATCTTTATGTTAGAGAAACCCATTTCGACTTATAAAGTCCTTTCAATCTTAAGTAGACCACCCTGGGTGAATTTTAATGATCCAACGACGGGCGCGTATTATGAATAAACGATTGGGTGGAATATTGTTGAACAACCGAGAGAAAAAATTCAAGTGACACATAAAATGAAATGTCTTTCCGAGAAAACAATAAATGAATTATTCTAGAATTTTTGGGATGAAAAACATTAATTTCTTCCTAGAATCTTCAGTTTCAATTTTACGATAATAATTATCACGATAAGAAATGACACTGTTGTTGATTTATGGCAGGATTAAACTAGGTACTAACAAAAAGCATCATTTATTGCACCAATATACCTCAATTACACTCAGCCACTTCCACTGCTACTCGCGCTGCCAGAAATATTTCCCGGAATACTTCTGCGGCAGTATGGAAAGGCAGCGAGTATTCACACTCAGCTCAAACATTTCTCTCGCGATCAAGTTTTGGCAATGGCGGACGACGAAATTGCACCTGATCATGACATCAGAAGAGGTCTGAATGTCGCCCTAAGTGACTTTTTTCTCACTTTAATTCCTCAATTCCAAACATCCTTCCAACCATCGTGCACTTTGTGCTTAAGTTTATAGTTTTCATCAGAAGAATCCCATATCACTCTTTCACTCTCAAGGTATTCTAGAAATGATATTATTTTTTCATTGCTCCACTCCGTCGACATTTTTCGCAACAATTAACGATTTCAATCAATTGATACGACAACGTGCGCAACGCTGGCACGACAGCAACTGGGCTGAATGTGATCACTCCATGCCACTTGCGCTGCCGGTCCTTTGACTGCCGCACGAAAAACCGCTAATTTAGGGAGTGACCGGCAACGCGAGTAGCAGCACGAGTGGCAGTAGAAGTGAGGTGATTACATTCTCACCATGCTCATTTCCCTGCTCACTTCCCTGCTCCATGCCGTGGAAGTGGGCTGAGTGTAATTGACGGGATAGCCTAAGTAGCATTTTGGGGATTAAGGATAAAAGTCATTGTCCCTCTTGAGGAAAAAAACATTTTCGAGAAGGAGTTTATGTTTTTTTGAATAGAGTAATTTTTGCGTCGTAGACTCACTCGTAAATTATTCTCAGGTCCAATGTCTACTAGGTAAAAGATTTCAAAAATATAACTTATAACAATACATTTTTATGATGTCAGTTTTACAATGTCCCTTTAATGACCTAGCTTTTCAGATTCAATGGTCTCTTCGATATTTTCAACATTATCAGCACTTCACCCTGTCTGATTTACATCTAGGAAGTATACAGGGTGACCCTGAATTAATTCAACAAAATTTAGTCACAGATTCAGAAATTAGGATATTCCTCTTTTTGATTTAGAGACAGCCCCCTGAATTTCTCCCCTTAAAATTGTTCTTTCTTTTCAGCTCAGAATCCAGTCATATGTTAATCACTGAATTTGGTATACAGAAGTTTTTAAATATCCGAAATTTTATAGTGCTATCTATTTTGGTGGTATAGAGGCACCCTAAATTAATATACTTTTTACTAGACAAAATATCTTTGTCCGTTTCATCAGCAGAGTAGATAAGTTTTTCAAGTCAAAGGACAAATTGACTCGAACAAGTATTGGTTTAGTTCCTGAGAGTGGAATATGAAGTAGATAACTAACCAGTAAGTAACAAGTTTTATTTTGTAAAATACAGGTTGAACTGGGAAAACATACAATAATTTTTGAACAAAAAATTTGCCCCAATGGCCCAATAAATACATTTAGATACGGAAACAGCCGAAACAGGTTTAATTTTGGAAAGAGGAATTCTCAACTTTTCATGCAAGAGCAACCCAGATCGACTCATAAAGTGCTTTCAGTGTGAAGTAGACCACCCGTTTGAATATTGTGAAACAACACCGAGAGAAAAAAATTCAAGTGACACATAAAATGAAATGTCTTTCCGAGAAAACAATAAATCAATTATTCTAAAATTTTTGAAATGAAAAACATCGGTTTCTTCCTAGAATTTTCGGTTTCAATTTGGCGACAAATTAAGGGACCATAATTATTACGATAAGAAATGACACGTACTGTTGTTGATTTATGACAGGATTAAACTAGGTACTAACAAATAGCATCATTTATTGCACCAATAGAGTAAGTAGCATTTTGGCAATTAAGGGTAAAAGTCATAGTTCTTCTTGGGGAGAACTCTTTTTGGAATCAATGTTTTTTAAATAGAGTACCTTTTTGCGTTTTTGACCCACTCGTACATTATTCTCAGGTCCAATGTCTTCCAGGCAAGAGATTTCACAAATATAACTTATAACAATACATTTTTATGATGTCAGTTTTACAATGTCCCTTTAATGAGCTAGCTTTTCAAATTTAATGGTCTCTTCGACATTTTTAACATTATCAGCACTCTATTATCGCTGCTTCACATCTAGGAAGTATACAAGGTGTCCCAGAATTAATTCGACAAAATTAAGTCACAGATTCAGAAATTAGGATATCCCTTTTTTTTATTTAGTTACAGCCCCCGGAATTTCTCCCCTAAAAATTGTTCTTTCTTTTTACCTCAGATTCCAGTCATATGTCAATCACTTAATCCGGTATACAGAAATTTTTTGATATCCGAAATTTTATAGTGCTACCTATTTTGGTGGTATATGTAGACACCCTAAAGATACTTTTTACTGGCCATAATATCTTTGGAACTATCGGGTGTTTTTTCAGAACGATCGAAATTGAAATATCACGCATTCAGATAAGGCCATTTTTTTTTTATTTTAGAGATAATTTTATTACATTAATGTTTTGAAAATAATTTCCGGCATATGTCCCCTATAGGTCTGAGGATCCTCATTCGACCAGACCAATTTTGGACCACTTTTTCGAGTAATTCAGGCCTTATTTCAGCAATTACACGAGTTATGTTGGCTGTCAAAGCGTCTATTGTTTCTGGTTCATCAGCATAAACCAATTATTTGACATAACCCCAAAGAAAATAATCCATTGGAGTTATGTCGCATGATCTTAGAGGCCAATTAATTGGACCATTTCTCGAAATAATGTTATCGCCGAATCTTTTTTGCAATAAATCAATTGTAAAAGTAGCAGTCTGAGGTGTAGCACCATCTTCTTGGAATCAAAACACTTCTAGGTCGATACCATTCAAATTTTGAAACAAATAATCATTGATTATCGATCTGTACCTAACGAGCTCGATTCACAGTAAAATTAGCTCCAAAGCTAGACTTGGTGCACATATGCGGGAAATTATTTTCAAAACGTAAATGTCATTAAATTTTCTTTAAATAAAAAACATTTGGCTTCAATCTTAATTAAAATGTGTTTTATTTCAATTTAAAATTATATCATTCAATAAAAACCACCCGATAATAAACATTAACCGCGTATTAAAATTCCTCGAAAATTGTTGAAAAGTTAGAGAGCCCATTTAATTAAAAAACTTGCTTATCTCTTCTTATTTTTTTCATGGAACACAGGATTCTTATATTTTAAGATTTCAAAGAAAAATATCAAAAGTGACTATTGGCTGAAAATAATATTTAAAATCGATTTAAAAGCAATTATCTATAATTATACCCGTACCTTTCTGACCAATTTTGTCGAAAGCGCACCCCCCCACTTATAATTTTGGAACTAGCCTTATTCTTAGATATAAAAGGGCATGTACAGTCCTGACCATACCAATTGAGTTATTAGCAGAGTGAAGTACGCTTGAACTTGAAAATTTGCATTTCCGATTAATGACAATTTTGGGTGTTGTGTTGTGTTGTTTCCTTGGAATAAATAATTATGTCTCAGGTGAGTTTGAATGTTTTATTTGAAAGTATTTTTGTTTGCAATCTTCTTCTCTATTCTTTATATTTTTGTATGCAAATATTTCGAGGAAATTCTTGCGGTTTATTTCTTTGATGTATTTGTTGTTTTACTTGGTGCTTGGTTATACAGGGTGTTTCTGAATTGATGCGAAAGATTTCGAAGGGTTATTTCCTGTTCGAAATTAAGGGTAGTTTGTTATGTGAATGTTGGGTCAAAATTCAAACGTTTGGGAGATATCGCGGTTCAGAGATGGCAAAAAAATGATATTTTTATTCTGTACCTTAAAAACGAGAAGCGATAGGATGATGATTTTTTATGGAAGTAATACGATTATGAAAACATACTTTTTTGATATTTTTTCATATTTTTAGAATGAGTGGAAGAGGTTGAAGAAGATTACTTGTTTCATTTTTGTTCACTAAATTTTAAGAAAACTTACGCATCGACTTGGATATAATTATATTCGGATTAACTGATTCGGTTAGAAACTTTTTCTATTCTAGTATTTTTTTCGTATAATGTACTGTTTAGAAATTAATAAATTAAATGTAAATCAGTTCTATAATAAATTGCCGTTTCCCGACACATAAACATTTACATTGAATTTTTTTATTTCTTAACGGTACATTTAGGAAAAAATACAATAAATAAAAAAGTTTCTCATTGAAACAGGCTATTCGAATTTATTTCTATCCAAGTCGTTGCGTAAGTGTTTCTTCGAATTATTTGACAAAAATGATAGAGGAAGTCTACTTCAACCCCTTTCACTCATTATAAAATATCAAAAAAGTGTGTTTCCATAACAGTAATACTTCCATAAAATATCATTATCCTATCACTTTTCGTTTTTAAGATACAAAATAAAATAGTAATTCACGTAACAAGTCCGGAAAATAGGGTTTTTTTGGACGAATAGACAAAATTCTAGGACGAGCCGGAGGCGAGTCCTGGAAGACTGTGAGTCCAAAAAAACTATTTTCCGGCGTGTTGCGTACAATATTTTTTCGGCAACCGTGTAGAATTGCAAATCAATGAGACGACACATTTCTTTATTATACATTTTGATTATTATTTCAATTGAACAGAACAGAACTGTCATCCGTTATTTCGTTGCTATTGTGATGATCATAACAATGACAACAACGACGTGAATTTTTTTCGGCCTAGTCCGGAAAGTACGTACTTTCCGGACTAGGCAAGGAAATGCTACTTTCCCAAAGAAAAAGCGTCCGGGAAGTGGGTACTTCCCGGACGGTTGCCGAAAAATATGATTTTTTTGCCATCATGTTTGAACCGCGATATCTCCCAAACGTTTGAATTTTGACCCCACATTTATATTGCAAACTACCGTTTATTTTGAACAAAAAACACCTTTCGAAATCTTTCGCATCAATTCAGAAACACCCTGTATAATTATAATTTTTATATTGCTGCTTTCCCAAACTGGAGGGCGAGCTGTAGGTGGTGCGATGATGACAGCTCTGTCAGGGGGCACAATAGACCTTAAGGTCGCAGTGGACTGTAACCCCAAAACTGGGAAGAAGGCTGACGTCTTTGGTTTGGACTGCGAGATGTGCTACACTGTGGAGGGCCTGGAAGTATGCAAGCTAACCCTTGTAGGCTTATAGTTATAGTTATAGTGAAAAGAAGTTACAGTCCACTGCGACCTTAAGGTCTATTGTGCCCCCTGACAGAGCTGTCATCATCGCGCCTCTTACAGCTCGCCCTCCAGTTCCAGAGATTTGATGAAATCCAGTATCTGGGACGGCTTCAAAGAGGATAACTCCCCACTGTTACAAGTTTCTTGTCCAAAGCTATCTTTCCTTTGGCTTGCAATGGCATAGCATTCCGTAAAAGGTGAATAGGAGATTCTTCCTCCTCGCCACAGAATCTACACTCATCAGTATCCGATAAACCCATTCTCAACAGATGCGACAATGTCCTGTGAGGAAGCCAATGAGTAGGTGAAGTTGGTTTTCACTGAGATCCAGATATTTTTTGGATCTAGCAGTTTCAAAGTTCCGGAAGAACTTTTTGGAGTGATCCATCCCTGGGAGATTCCGCCAGAGATTTTCTCTTTCGGTTTTCTCCTTCAGCATAAACTCCTTCTTATAGGTGCATTTTCCTATACCACAGAAGAGATCTGGGCCAGTGACTGGCGTTTGTGCGCCGTTTCTGGCCAGTGTATTGGCCTCTTCGTTTCCTACGATTTCCGAATGACCGGAAACCCAGATTAAAAAGACCTTATTCTTCTTGCCTACCTCATTGAGTTTGTTTCGGCACTCCCAAATCAGCTTTGAGTCAATGACGTAGGAGCTCAGTGCTTTAATAGCAGCTTGAATATCCGTATGAATAGCTATATCGCACTTCTGATAGTTTCTTTCTAGATGTATATCTAGACATCTTCTGATTGCAAGTATTTCCGTTTGAAGGACGCTTGTACAGGAGCCTAGCGATTGTGCACACTTGGTACTTGTCCCGTAAATCCCAGCGCCAGCTCCTGTAGCGGTTTTAGAACCATCTGTATACCATTTCATTGAATTTTCTTTGAGATTGTAGTTGGTGTATTCCCTTTCCCAATCCTCTCTTTTACTTAGCATTTCACTGAAGTTCTTCCCAGTGCTTACTTCCTTGATCATTACATCACAAGGAAGGTTTGCAGATGAGGTGTAGTCATTAAGAGAAGACCAAGCTCTCTGAAACCTGACTCTCTCATTGCCTGCTCCTTCTTTAGATACTCTGAGGATGGCCCCATGGGCTATCCTATCAATCACTAGGTGTAGAGGTGTGAGGTCTGTGATGATCACAAGGACCCTGGTTGGGCACGTTCTCATAGCTCCCGTGATGCACACACAGGCAAGCCTTTGTACTTTGTCGAGCATTTTCCTCGTACTTGCCTGACTTGTCTTAGCAAACCAGGCTACTCTGCCCCATATGTGACTATAGGTTTTACAATCATGACGTACATCCATCGCAGTATTTTTGGGTTACAGCCTCAATTCCTGCCGCATAGACGCCTGCATGCCATAAGAGCTCTGCCAGTAGCATTATCAACATGCTTATTCCACAGAAGTTTGCTATCCAGTGTTATTCCTCCCCACGCCAAGATATTTCCGTTCAATACTAACGTTTTCATGGCTGGAAGTTTCCTCTTCCGAGTGGACGGAATCAATGTGGTCTTGGTTGGGTTGATGTTCAGCCCCACTGAAAAGCATCACTGCTCAATAATTCTAAGGCCCTTCTGCAATAGGTCGCAGAGAGTGCCTTCGAAATTTGCCTCTAATTATTAGTACTATGTCGTCAGCATAGCCTACACATTCGAAGCCAAGCTCCGTTAGTCTGTGTAGAAGTTCATCCAGGAAGGCACACATGGCGATTTCTTTGTTATTCAGAGTTCTCTTGAAGACTTCAGTCAGCTGATACGTGGCGGTCTCCGTTGAACGTCCCGCCCTGTAAGCATCCTGAGAAATGTGAAGTGGTGTTTTCTCCAGATGCTCCGTTCTTATGTAGTTATCTACGACTTTCCCCATCGTTTTAAGAAGAAACGATGTTAGGCAAATGGGTCTGAAGGATCGAGGGTCAGTCCCGTCATTTTTCCCTGCGTTGGGAATGAAGGTTACTTTTGCCCTTCTCCACTTTTCAGGTATTTGACCCAATGCTAAGCTGCTTCTTGTGATATTCAGTAGATGAGGTAGGATCTCCTCCACTCCTTTCTGCAGGAGTATCGGAAACACCCCATCTACTCCTGGGGATTTATACGGCTGAAAGGTGCTTATTGTCCATTCGAGTCGTTGCCTTGTGAATATACTCTGAGCCAGTGGTTCCCAAATGGTGGTCCGCGGAACCCTAGGGTTCCGCGCAAGGGCTATAAGGGTTCCGTCTTAATCCGAGTGTTGAATTAATAAATCGTTTGTAGGAAAATTTTAACCGCGCCGCCGAACGTCGTTCCGCTCTGTAGAGACTGTGGACGCTGTGGAGTGTGGACTGTAAAGCGTGGCATTCAAGGGGCTAAGGGAAAAGCGTTGGCTCTCCGCTCATAAGAAGCTTAAGATATTTTTGTCCGACCAACCAATTTCTGCATCTATCAGTACGATTGTTGAACTATTGCAAGATGAACAATGGTTGATGAAATTGGCGTACTTGGCTGACATATTTGATGAGCTTAATGTTATCTGCAAATCTCTACAAGAAAAAGCCACAAGCATTTTACAGTGAGGGACAAAATATCTTATTTTGGAAATAAACTTCGTTTCTGGATCGATTGTTTGGAACAAAAAAAATTCGAATGTTTTATTTTATTGGATGGCTTCCTGGAGGAAAATAAGTTACAGGTTACCCCAAATGTGGAAAAAAATATCAGTGAACATTTAATTGGCCTCACAAAATCCTTGGAAGAGTATTTCCCGGAAAATATACAGGACATGGACTGGGTACACAGAATCAATTTGCAAATTATACCAAACCATCGACGCTTACTGTTCCAGAGTATGAGAATTTGATCGACATTAAGTGTTCATCTCTTCTGAAACAGAAATTTGAATCAGAAGATCTTAACCTGAGTACCTTTTGGATTAACCTCAAAGATGAATACCCTGCAATCGTTGACAAGGCTATTATGGCTCTAATTCCGTTTGTTACGACTTACTGATGCGAGACTGGGTTTGCAGCATACGTGTGTTGTGTCAAAGGCCCCAGATACATCCAGGAAGGCACACATGGCGATTTCTTTGTTATTCAGAGTTCTATGGAAGACTTCAGTCAGCTGATACAGAGCGGTCTCCGTTGAACATCCCGCCCTGTAAGCATGCTGAGAAATGTGAAGTGGTGTTTTCTCCAGATGCTCCGTTCTTATGTAGTTATCTACGACTTTCTCCATCGTTTTAAGAAGAAACGATGTTAGGCAAATGCAGTGCGCCCGTACTGGAAGAAGGCTGAATGTCCCCCGCAGGGCGCCAAGCCCACGAGGTGAGAAAATCTTGGGGCCAAGCTCCCCCTTGACCACGCATCCGTCGGCAATCTTCACACCTTGGATTAGGGATTTTCAGAGTTATTACTTCTCTTTGGGACCGGCGACTAAGCCAAGCCCCCCATCAGCATTAACGTGACATACTGACGGTATATCGAAGACGAGCATGCTCACCAAGTCCATCGGGTGCCTCGGGTTTGGCGATCCCCGTATTGCCCACCTTAGTGGGCAACCCCTGAGGTAACAGCCATGACGTACGGGTATGCTAGGGACGAGTTGAATAGGTGTCAGAGGGTGGTACTGAGTGCATGCTTGAGGGTGTGTAGAACAGTATCCACCGAAGCTATGAATGTGCTTCTTGGCAAGCCACCGTGGGATCTTGTGGCTGTAGGCATGGGTGTTCGAGGCAGGCTAAAGAGGGGCCTGCCTCTGGATGAATTTGACAGAAAGTTTGCTGCTGAAAGGGAAGATCCCACTGAATGCATAAGAGGGATGAAAGAAACACTGAGGCAAGTGTGGCAGCAGAGATGAAATGATAGCGAAAAAGGTCGAGTCACACATAAGTTTATTCCTTGTGTGAACTTTGCCGGAGAGAACGAGTGGTTCTCCCCTGGCTTGTTTTTGGCATACATCATTACGGGTCATGGGAGCCTGAATGAATTTTTGTACGGAAGGTATCTCAGTGAGAGCGATAGATGTATATGTGGTGAGATTGAGACTTGGTCACATGTGCTACTGCACTGCACGGAGTACCAAGTAGACTGTAGAGGGAATGGTTATACTTGAGGGTATGACTAGAGGAGTGAATGAGGACGGCGGGCTAGCTCACTTTATCGCCGATGAAGAAAGGTATGTGCGTATGGAAGATTTCTCGAGGGCTGTCTTTCCTTAGCGGAAAGCGGCCCTTCAATTTTCAGACTCTTTGAGGGATTCGTTCCACGGAAATCATAGTAGAAGGTAATTGGCTTATTTCCCTTGGGGAAAGCGTGGCGCAGGGCGATCACCACTGGTAGAAAGATTCTCCCTTGGAGTGCTATGGGGGGTGAGTCGGAGCGCCGCTCTAGCGCTTCAGGATGTTTTGATTCCAGTGGGGATCGACGGGGAGTGGTAACCACGCACAGGATCCCGAACTTGCCTCAGCAAGGCATGGATTCCCAAGATCTTAAATTGCTAGGGAATGCGTTCCCGCAGCATGTCAAACCATGACGCTATGATGGTACTACGGGAGGGCGTGCTCGCAGGAGCAATCCTGTCCGCCCTATTGGGTTTGGTTTCGTAGTGGCAGTGGTTGAAAGCCCGCATGCTGGGCTAGAGAAGTTCGACTTCTCGCCGTGTGAGTTGCGTGTATAAACTCGGGTGGTGGCCTGCAGAGCTACCAGAGGTGGGATAGTGCCTCGCTCTTACCAGTGAGGGTCTAGGTCTTGCGAGCCAAAGCCTGACTGGGAGAGACATCGTAAGGCGGGTCGCGCTGATTTGGCGTATCCAAATCCCGGGCCTAATGGTGGCCGTGGCCATACAGCCTTCGGGTAGGTGGGTCACGTTGATTTCCCATTTCTTAATGTGCTTCATTGCCCTACCTCAGGGGTTGTTCACTAAGGTGGACAATACGGGGATCGTCGAACCCGAGGTACCCGATGGACCTGATGAGCACGCTCGTCTTGGATATACCGTCAGTATGTCACGTCTATGCTGATGGGGGGCTTGGCTTAATCGCCTGACCCAAAGAGAAGTAATATCTCTGAAAATCCCTAATCTAAGGTGTGAAGATTGCCGATGGATGCGTGGTCAAGAGGGAGCTTGGCCCCAAGATTTTCTCACCTCGCGGGCTTGGCGTCCCGCGTGGGACATTTAGCCTTCTCCAAGTACGGGCGCACTGCTTGGAGTGACCGGTTAGTTCTACCCAAGGCGTGGGATTCAATATGGAGAATTCAATTATTAATACAAGTAATGTTAGTGAGGGTAGTGGTTTGAACTCCACCTTCACGGTGGAGGAACCAGCAGCGGTGGGATGTGAGCTCGTCCGCCGTAAGATGTCTGAGGTGAGTAATAGCTTAAGAGAGTACGTCCTGGACGACTCCCATAAGATCACAAAGAATGGCGCGGCCTTTATCCTGTCTAAGGTCGCTGAGTACGAGGCTATGATCATTAAGATGATGAATGAGAGAGAACGAATGAGAGGCGTTATACTAGAGAAGGAAAAGTGGGAGTCACGAGTGCTCAAGGGAAGCCTTGGCATTAGTGCTACTCCGAAAGAAATGGTTGAGAAGGGGGAGGTGCCCGCGAGGGCGCCTCCTAAGAATGCTAGGAACAAGGTGGCGAAGATCGCTCCCGAAAGCTATGCCTGCGTGGTAAAAGACGCGGGTGGTAGCCTTGGGAGCGAAGAAGTCAAGAAGCGACTTCTGGCAGAGGTGGGCACTGACCTTAACGTAAGAGCTAAGGCAGTCAGAAAATGTAAGGATGGTAAGGGAGTTGTCATTGAGACAACCTCCCAGAGCGAATTAGATAGCCTGAAGGAGTGTGAGAAGCTCCAACAGGCTGGTTTGAGTGTTGGAAATCCTAGGAAACTAGGAGAAAAGGTAATCATCTTTGATGTGCCTTCTCGTATGTCTGAAGTGGAGTTCATCAATGAACTCCACAGAGAGAATGGAGCGAGCATGTCGGCGGAAGACTTCCGCCAAAGTGTGATAGTTCGGAGTAGGAACTCCAAGAACGAAGTGGGTAATGTGGTAGTAGAGGTGCCACCCATGGTCAGAGCGACATGGCTTAAGGAGAGGAGAGTATATCTCCATTTCGGGGCCTGCAGAGTGAAGAGCCTCGACATGGTAGAAAGGTGTCACTGGTGTCTGGAGATCGAGCACCTGGTGAAAGATTGCAAGCTTAGAACACAGGCTTGCAGAAAGTGTGGAAAAAAAGGGCATGTCGTCAAGGAGTGCCAAGAGATTGAATCTTGCCGAACGTGCAGGGTGAGAGGAAAGACTGGGGAGGGGCACAGTACGATAAGTACCAAGTGTCCCTTCTACAAAAAGAAGGAACAATGGCTTAGGGCTAGGATGAGTAATGGCGTATAAGCCATGACTCGTCTGGAAATCCTGCAGTTGAATGGTCAAAGATGCTGCGGCATCATGAGTGAAATTGGTGAATGTATGATGCGTGAAAGGTTGAGCGTATGCTTACTACAGGAGCCTTACGTCAGGTATGGATTGGTGCATGGCTTTCCTAGTGCATTCCGAGTGTATGGGTCTAGGTCGGGTGGGGCGGCCATCGTGATCGACAACCACGGTGGTGACGTCGTACCTGTACCTGAGTTGTCTGATGACTATGGGGTATGTGTATGGTTCAGAAGTGAGCATTATGAGGGATATGTGGCATCAGTCTATTGCCAGTATAGTCATGAAATAGAGCCATACTTGGGATATATAGAAAGACTGTTAGGTGAGATAGGTAACAATCCAATCCTCATAGGATTGGACGTGAATGCAACATCCTCCTTGTGGCATAGCAAGGAGATGGGTTCGTATGGGCCAAGAGTGCAAAGAGGTGTAATGATTGAGGAGTTCATAAGGGAAAAAGAGCTCCTGGTGCTGAATGAAAGATCAGAATGGTATACCTTCAGTGGTCCGGGAGGAGAATCTGACATAGATTTGACTCTAATGAATGAAAGGCTAGATGATAGGTACGCACTAACGTGGTGTGTCAAGCCAGACTGGAGTATTATTGACCATAACGGTATACTCATTACTCTGGAAAGGCTTGGGGGTATGATTGAGCAAAGGATGGTAGGGAATAAATGGCGGATAAGGGGAGTTGTTTGGGACAGATATATGGGACTCATTACGCTTGAGGCTGAGAATTTTGGCTTATACCATTATGAAGGTCTAACAGCTGAAAAGAAGGTATGCAAGATGGAAAGTTGGTGGACGACGGCTCTGAGTAAAAGAAAGACACAGGTGAGAAAGGCGAGAGTGGCATATCAGAGAGAGAGAAAGAAAGAAAGACCGAATGAAAGAGCTAAGGCGAGTTATCTCAGTCTCAGACGCTTGTATAAGAGAGAAATACTTGAGTGCAAGAACAGAGACTGGGAGAGGTTCGTTGAATACGAGGGAAACACCAATCCATGGGGAGTGGTGTACAAAGTATGCATGGGTAGGAGGCATAGGGCTCAGATATGAGGAGTGAAAGAAGGCACACTCGTGACAAAGACTTGGAATGAGACTATGAATGCTTTGTTGAACGGGTTTTTCCCCAATGCGAATGATGAGAGAACTTACGAGAGAGTGGCAAGGGTGTATGAGTCACAGGAGCTCAGCATGCATGAAGTAAATGAGGCTGTCAGAAGACAGAAAATGGGAAATCCCCAGGTATGGATGGGATATATCCCGAGATGGCTAAGGCTGTGTGGAAAAGTGTGCCTGACTTCGTGTTGTCGATGTACAGCACAATTTTGGTTGAGGGGAAATTTCCTGAAAGGTGGAGGGTGGCGTCAGTCGTATTCCTGCTGAAGTCCTTGGATAAACCCAGGGACGAGGTGGGTTCATACAGGCCGATTTACCTCCTTCCTGTTTTGGGTAAGATCTTGGAGCGATTGATGGTTAATAGACTGGAAAGTAAGATTGGAGAAACCAGTGCGAGGCAGTGTGGCTTCACCAAAGGAAGATCTGCTGTCGACGCTCGGCTGATGTTTGAGAAGGTGGTTAGGAAGTCACCAGACAAATATGTTCTTGGCATATTTGTCGACTTCAAGGAGGCTTTTGACCACCTAGAATGGAAGTATATTCTGAACCGACTGAATGAGGTCGAATGCGAAGAAATTGCACTATGGGAAAGTTACTTCTCACAAAGAGAAGTAAGAGTGATTGGGAAGCATGAAAGTATAGTGAGAAAGGTAACGAGAGGGTGTCTACAAGGGTCTATAGCGGCCCCTAAAATGTTGAACATCTGTCTCGACGACATGCTTGGGTCGTATAATGTGGAAGGATGTGAGGTCTTAGCATATGCCGATGACGTGCTCTCCATTGTGAATGGTAGCAGTCGCCTTCAGTTAGAACAGATGGCGAATTGTATTATGAACATCTTGAGCGAGTGGGCTGTCGAGGCCGGTGTAATTGCCACTGAAAAGAAGACAGTTTGCATGTTGATGAAAGGGAAGTTGGCCGCAAATAGGCCACCTAACGTACGTCTGAATGATAAAGCTGTTAGTTATGTGAGTACTTGCGAGTAAGGGTAGAAGAAGGGTTCAGATTCTCTAGGCACTTCTCGGATGTATGGACAAACTTGGCTAAGCTAACGGGATGCATGGGGCGTGTCCTTAAGAAAGAATGGGGGTTGAAAAGAAAGGCTATGGAAGTGATATATGGTGGCATGTTTCAAGCATGTGTCATGTATGGTGTGGAAGTATGGTATAAAGCCATGACGTACAAGTATGCAAGGGACGAATTAAATAGGTGTCAGAGGGTGGTACTGAGTGCATGCTTGAGGGTGTTGTAATAGGGTTTTCTTCCCTTTTTGGAAACCTTACCTCGAGCGCCAGCTATTCTTTTTGCTTATAAGGTAGAATAGCAAACCTGCCAGGATAGCTGCTTAGTCGGAGACAGAGTTCGGTTGTATCTAGGGTGATAGCGATAACTGAGAACTCGAAAATAGAGCAATTCACACAATTTATTCAATAGATTGAAACAGTGATACAAATGCAATAATGTCAAGAAAATATCAAATATGCAATAATAAGAAAATATCAAATATTCACCAATAGCAATAAAACATTAAATATACGTTAATCCCAAGATATATCAAATATGCAGTAATCAGAAAATATCAAATATACACAGTTAAAGAAAAGTGATTCAGTTTTGCCTGACTGCGAGCATTTATTCAAAAGAAATATTTTACGGTACGAGTCAGCCAGAATAGAAGGGGGGGGGGAATTGAATTAAACGGAGAATTTAAATCTACAGTTGAATAGAATGTGGGACGGATATGAAAATGTATAGTGCTCACTGTCTGTCCGATATTCTTTCAGTCCGGAAACTCAAAAGGGTTATATTGTCTACTTAGCTTGTTTTACGTCTAGAAAGGTCGGGTTTGGCCAGGTTAAATATAAATGGTCAAACAGGACGCACCGAACAAGGGGCGCGAAAGATCGGTACCGAAACGGAATTAGACTCCACGTTCTATAGCATAGGTTTGCATGAGCCCTCCGGTCTGATAGTGAGATTACTCGCCACTAAGATTCAGACATTATCGGGCACTGACTAACTCAGATAAACATACTATAGACTCAGGAAATCTTGTACGAATAAAGGAAGATTTAATACGGATCTCGACGTAACAGCTATTTTGATAGACTCAACGAAGATACAGGAAAATGAGACTGAAATGAATTGGCTCGGTACTTACGGTTTCAGTGCACTACTTTTCACTCGGTAAAGAAAAGAGAAAATCAGGAATTACGTTCGTTAAACTTTCGACTCAAAAAGAAAGGAAATTTCGGAAACGCAAGAAAATACTATTCGATTCAGGCCGGAGCAAAAATGAATAATGGGGTCCCAGATGAGGGGAAAACCGCCTTTTATAATCTCCCTGAGTGGGGAAGAAATGACAGGCGCAGAAATGTTATTTTTCTAGAAAAGTACTCCGGTAAAACATCTTCGAATCTGGCTTATCGTACGTATAAACTAGAAAAACGGCGTTATCTACATTCTACGTGGTTCTTATGACTCTTTTTACTAGATTCTCTGCATGCAAAACAATATCGAACGAACCATATTCGATCTTCTCGGTTTAATTCTGAACGGAAATGAAATGCAGGAATTCGAAATAAAAATCCGGAAAAATTAATTTAAGATGAAGACCGATTTCATGATCGAAAAATCGAGCTTCGTCACATCTCCCGAAGGACGGACAGCAAAATTCAATCAATCACAATTTGAATTTTCGCGGTTCCCGACCATCTAAATAAACAAATCAACACGGTTGTCTCGCAATCAGGCTTACATTATTTACAATCTATCGTCTCCATGTTCTGTGCGTGGTCCGTGATCGTAGATCTTTGTTCCTCCAGTCAAAGTGTAGTTCCAATATCCCATATCTCATATCTGCGCATGTGTCGCTGTCGACGCCGCCGCCATTTCGATGCCTTGTTTACGATGTGTTATCAGCTGACATTTCCATTTTCTGGTTAACAGTAAACCTTGAATTAATAAAGGTGTACAGCGAAGGGTGATGGAATAATGAAATAATTGGTCGAAGACACCTCCTACACAGTAAGTACTTAATTACAAGTCCTCTTCGATGTGGTTTGACTTAGTGCTTTTCAGATGTTGGCTTGACTTTGTTGGTTGTTGGACTCGAAATAGGGCACGCCGAATTGGTATGAATTAATCCAGTGGAATAGACGATGGAGTCGGCGTCCAAAACTGACGCACTGGATGTTGGCATCGGAGTTGATGGGTCGTCGATGTAGGTACCAGGCGGATTGTCGACTTCGGCTGTTTCGTGATTGTTACAGGTAGGTATTCCATATAGTTCCAACCATCTGATCTCGGTGAAACTTCTCCCATTTTCTTGTTTCTTTCTAGCGGACTTCCCTCGATAGACTAGTCCTCATTTCCACAGACCGTGAACAGCGAACAGTTGTGTACATAAAACATACATAATACAATAATTAATCATCAGTTATTAATGCAATAATGCTTGATTCAGAATGGAAACGGTGCAATAGGTTGACCTTCCTGGACTAACAGACCGATTTAATAATTCTGAACTAGAAATACTTAGAAGTAATGATGTTACGTTTAACGGTATTAGCCCAGACAGGTACCTTGATGAATGTTTTACAGATGAAGGTTTAGTAGTCTAACGAGTGAAACAGATATCAATTCATAGGCAAAATATGACAGTTCAGACAGGTTATATAATGGGTTAGTTGTTTCCCGGTAGAGAAAAGATCAAGATGAGATAACACCACCAGGTAACGTTATTGAAAGGTTGTTATTAATTTATGTATTATTTTGAACGATTACCTGGTGTTGTTGGCCGGAAAATGCGGTGGTTTCTCTGAGGTGACGGTGTTACAGTGTGTTGGGGATACTACTAGTGCTGACGGTTTTCTGTATTGCAGGTCTCAGTTCTATGGCGGTTTCCCCATCTCTGCTCAGGCTGGACGGTTTTCCACTCTGGTGTTGTTGGCCGGAAGTAGACGGTGAGCTGGCCTGCTTGGTGGCTTCCATACAATGACAGGAAAACCAGACTGTACCGGTGGCTTGGAAGCTGAGGGTGGTAAGTGAACAGAATTATAATCAAATCAGAAAATTAACAGATACAGTAGTCAAACATACTCACAGAAACGGTTATTTAATACTACTTACAGTTTTATTCATGGTATAGCTTAAGATCTTTAATGTGGATGTTTGACACTCTTTTACCACCGTCATCTTTCAGGTCGTACACGACGGGGGAAACTACCTTTACCACGGTATATGGGCCGACGAACTTTGGTGCAAGCTTGGAAGCGAAATGGTCAACGGCAGATGAGAGAGGACGATCACGGCGCAGAACTCTGTCTCCAACATGGTAACGGGCATCTCTACGGCGGAGATTGTAACTGTGAGCCTGCTGATTGAAAGCGCGGTACAACCTGGTTCGGACAAACTCATATGCCTCCTGGAGATGTTTGAGCTGATCAGTACGGTGAGTCATATCTCTTCTTCCTGCTTCCTGACTGCCGGATTCCTGGCCGGTTTCTTCATTATGGGGGTTTGTCGAATAAATCGCCCTTGGAACTTCTAGTTCTCTTCCATAATTCAAAGAGGCAGGTGTGAATCCGGTAGATTCTTGCTTGGCAGTGTTGATTGCAAAAGTCAGTTCTCCTATCTTCTCATCCCAGTTTCGCTGATCGGTTTCGCAGAACTGTGCTACCATTGTTTTCAATGTACGGTTGGCCCTTTCTACGGGGTTACATTGCGGTGTGTAAGGAGGGGTGAAACGGTGAGCTATGTTCAACTCGCGGAGACTGTTCTTGAATAATCGGCTGTCAAATTGTACCCCATTGTCGGATATCACCAGTTTTGGACAGCCATATTTCAGAATTACTTGTTCGTAGAGGGCAGAGTAAACAGTTTTGGCGGTGGCTTTTCGCAACGGACGGCATTCTACCCACTTTGTAAACCGGTCTTGCATCACAACGATGTAGGAATTTCCCTTTTTGGATCGTGGCAATGGCCCCACGATGTCGGTAGATACTTCCTTGAACGGCGCATCCGCCATTCGGTGTGGTTGCATTTTCCCAGGAGTTTTCTGTTGCGAAACTTTGAACTTTTGGCACGAAGTGCAGCTCCTTACATATTTGGCAACGTCTCTAAACATCCCTGGCCAGTAGTACTTCCGGGCTATCCTAGAAATGGTTTTGGCAATTCCCATGTGACCAGCTAATTCGGAATCGTGGTTTTCTTTCAGGATTTCAGTTCTTTGGTCAGTAGGAATACAGAGTTTCCAGGGTCGGCCGGATCCATCTTCAGTGAAGTCGGATGAGTCCCAGAAATGCCTGAATAATTTTCCATTTTCTACGGAATAATCAGGGAAATTTGCCGGATCTTTTTCCACCTCCTGTAACTTCTTGTTATACCATTTGCAGGGGGTTGTTTCTACCTTGGTTAAACACACAGAATCCACGGACGGCAACGGATTCCGGGACAGACTGTCAGCAACTTTGTTCATGGATCCTTTCCGGTATTGGACTTCGAAGTCGAATTGCTGTAGAAAAACTGCCCATCTAGCGATTCTTCCGGACGGTGATTTGATGGAATTTAACCATTTCAGACTCATGTGATCGGAAATGACGGTGAAATGGAATCCCTCCAGGTATGGCCGTAGTTTTTCTATTGAAAATACTATAGCGAGGCATTCCTTTTCTGAGACGGAGTAATTTTTCTCTGCGGGGTTTAAGGTACGGCTTACATAGGCGATTACTCTCTCATCTCCATCAATCACTTGCGTCAGGGCTCCTCCAAGTCCCATGTCACTGGCGTCTGTTTGTAGGACGAACGGTTGTGTGAAATCCGGACAAGCCAGTATAGGTGATTCAGTGAGCTTTTGTTTCAGGATTTCGAAGGCCTTGTGCTGGTCTTCTCCCCATTTCCATCGGTGTTTCTTCTGCAGTAACATAGTCAACGGCGAGACTACTTCGGAGAAGTTTTCGATGAAACGACGGTACCAGCTGGCAACTCCAAGAAATCGACGCAATTCTCGGACGGTTTTTGGAATCGGAAAAGCCACTATCGAGGAAACTTTGTCAGGATCGGTGCAGATGCCATCAGAGGTGACGACATGTCCAAGATATTTCAAGGATTTGCGGACAAATTCGCACTTATCGGGATTCAGACGGAGGTTGGCCTCTCTTAGTCGACGGAATACTTCTTTCAAATTTTTGAGATGTTCTTCAAAAGTTTCTCCTAGGATTACGATGTCGTCGAGGTAAGCAAACGCGTCCGGTTCCATTTCTGGGCCAATCACTGTATCCAAAAATCTTTGGAAGGTTGCTGGGCTTGCGTGCAGACCAAAAGGCATCACGGTGAACTGAAACAGCCCTCTTCCGGGAACCGTGAATGCAGTAATCGGACGGCTCTCCTTGGCTAGCGGTATTTGCCAGTATCCCTGTTTTAGATCCAGTGTAGAGATATATTTGGCCTTGCGAAGTTTGTCCAGAATTCCGGAAATGTAAGGTAACGGATATGCATCTTTAACGGAGACTTGGTTAACTGTACGGAAATCAATGCAAAACCGGTATTTTCCATCTTTCTTTCTGACCAGTACAACAGGTGAGCTCCACGGTGACTTTGAAGGTTCGATGACTTCCTCAGCCAACATCCGGTCTACTTCCTGATTGAAAATTTCCTGCATTTTCGGATTTTGAGGACGATATCGTTGTTTGATCGGTTCAGTGCCAGGTTTCAATTTGATTTTATGTTCGATCAAATCGGTAGTACCTTGTAATCCCTCAAATTCCTTCAGTTCCCTGTCAAGAAATTTATCTAGTTTCTTCTTCTGTTCGCTGGTCAGTTCTAACAGGTGTTCACCGGCGATATTTACTTCAGGAGTTGGTTCACAGACAGGAATTGGTTTAGAAATCGGTTGTCCTTCCAGATAGCATTCTGCTGTTTTCAGATTAATGTTGAAGTTGTAGTTTGAGAGTATGTCCATTCCCAGAATGAGGTCTACAGGTAGGTCAGGAACCAACAGGAATTTTAAGTCGGCCAAGGTATAATCGTCTATCCGGACCATAGTCGTGTAGCGTTTCGGTACGACGGTAGTTTTGCCATTGGCGATCACCACAAATTCATTGAACATGGGTTCGCCCCTTATTCCCTTTTCTTCCAAGCATTCTGCAACTTTCTGGCTGCAGAAGCTTTTGGTTGCTCCTGTATCCATTAATGCTCGGAAGGGCTCGCCTGTCACATGAACCTCTACTAACGGACGATTTTCTTTACAGATGGACGGTGTCAGTGGAGTCAAAGTCTCCGGAGATATGGCTGACCCCGATTTCATACCTCCATTTAGTTTTCCGAACACGGGCAGTCTCTGGAGAGAATATTCTCCCTCTGGCATCGAGAACAAAACAGTTTCGGGGGTCTCCGGCACTCTCGTCGCATGTGGCCGTATCCACCACAGCGGAAACATTGGGTCTGAAAGGAGACTCTCCGGGCTATCTGTTGATCGGTCCGGTCCGGAGGTGATGAATTCTCAGCCTGACGGGGTGTGGGGGTGGCGGTCGACTGTGGTTGACTGTAAGTATTACTTGTTGATGCTGAACGTGATGTTTGTGTCCGAGAAACTGACTCTGCAGGTTTTGGATGGACTGCGGCGGTTGCTGGTTGGACTCGATTCTCGGTGTCCAGCGAACAATTGGCCTGATAACGGTTTCGCTGTTGGGTGTGGTAGGTCAGGTGCGGTTCATCAATGAGGCCTGGTTTGGAGGGTGGCCGGGTGTATTGGTGCATCTGCCATTGGACCAGTTCGAACACTTTTCCTTTCCGAAGAAGTTCATCGTAAGTCCTAGTTTCTTGGAAGGCCAAGGCTTGCTGTAGGGACGGTAGCAACCTCTGTCTAATCAGACGGATCTGTTCCTCCTCGGACGGTCGAATACCTGATAGTTTCTGGAACAGGTTCTGCATCCTGGTAACGTAGAGCAGAAGTTTCTCGTCTGGGCCCTGCATTCGCCTTTTTATTTCCTCCAACAGATTTTCCTCATAATTCACCGGTAGGAACGCGTCCTTCAATTGGGCCTTGAAGTCGTCCCAGTTCTGAAACGTTCCCCTCCTGGGGATGAACCAATCCCGAGCATCTGTCCTCAGAAGTTCGTACACAGAGTCAAACACCTGTCGTAAGGGTACTTTCCGTGATTCTGCCAGCCTCTCCACTTCATCAATGAAGTCGGTGACACTCTGGGTCCCATCAAAAGAAATCGACCATTTGTACAGCGGGACAAACGGTGGTGATGTAGGTCGGGCTTCGGGCTCAGGTCGGTAACTGCCTTGTGCCAATGATCTTAGGGGGTTTCTCGGTGGTAGGTCTGCCGGGAAAGATACCCCTCGTGTGGAGTTCGCCCAGCGGTCCGGTGTCAGTCTCTCAGGTCGTGATATCGCAGGCGGCTCTTGAGAAGTAGGTATGGCCGGCATTTCCTGTAGTATGCTTCTACATGTCCGTCTAGTGTCATTCATAACTCGATCTGATATGGAATTTCTTTCAGGTGTGCGAGCTCGTGAGATCCTGCCAGCTGACGGTGGAGGGATGTCTTCTCCCAGGTCAATAAGGGAGGGCTCGACCCTTGCTGCTCGCTGTGGCTGAATTGGAGACATCCCAGGTGACGGTGGGACCTCCAGATCCAGGAGAGACCTTCCTTCTGGTTGTGACGACGGTTGCTGACTGCTGACTTTGTGAACTGCCTGTAAAGCATCCAAGGCCTTGAGGGTGGCTCCTTTGAGCTGATTTACCACCTGTAATTGTGACTCATCAGTTGTGTCAATAAAATTCAGTCTTCCCTGTATGTGTTTCAGCCTCGTGAAAATGCGCGAATACTCGTTAGCGGCGTTGTCGTGATTGAAGTTCTGAATTGCCTCCACTAAATCGGTGAGCTTGTCCTGGCACACCTCGATATCTTGAGCAGGATCCATCCATGCCCCAGATTGTAAGGGTGCATCCGAATGGAGAACCTGTCGTAACAAACTTCGTTTGGTCATCACTGTGCTGGGTACCGTTTGCCCTCGGAGTTGAAGTTCGTAGGTCAGCTCATCACTCAGCAGCCGGTTCACATCCATGGTTATTGTTTGCGGTCAAGTCTTTCCACGTAAAGTTGTGTCCAAGTAGAAATGTTCACAGTTGCCGGTTATGTCACTCACGAACTGTGGATTATTTGTTTATGCGTACAGGTAACAGTAAAAATATAAATGCCGCAACAGTTACAAATGATATAGCCGGAATAACACCAAATCTGTCTTTATTTCACTCACCAATAATTGTTCAGATAAAGAATAGAAAAGAAGAACTTTCAGTCTTAAGTACAAAAATTCGAAACCACCTACCTCGGAATAATCCTTTAACGGTTCCTGTAACAGAAAATTAAACAACGAAATCCAATAATATCAAAAACAACTGATCAGTACTGAAAGTTCAATGTTCATCAGACCAGAAAAGATTCAATATTTCATAACAGTTCAAAAAAAACAATGGCAACAAATCAAACTCAGAACAATGTATTTATTTCACACAGTTTTCAAAAAGAAATATCAGAAACAGCGGGTTTGCACAGTTCAGGCATAAAATTCAATATATGGTATTCACTTCACTTACCGAATAAATCGGGAATCAACTCAGTTCAGAAAGTCAATTTCGAACGAAAAAAAAATGCACAGTATCAGGTAATGAATACGGTCAGAATCGGGGCGCAAATTTTGCACAGAAACTCTATTTTTGCAGTCCCTGCTCGGGCGCCATTTTGTAATAGGGTTTTCTTCCCTTTTTGGAAACCTTACCTCGAGCGCCAGCTATTCTTTTTGCTTATAAGGTAGAATAGCAAACCTGCCAGGATAGCTGCTTAGTCGGAGACAGAGTTCGGTTGTATCTAGGGTGATAGCGATAACTGAGAACTCGAAAATAGAGCAATTCACACAATTTATTCAATAGATTGAAACAGTGATACAAATGCAATAATGTCAAGAAAATATCAAATATGCAATAATAAGAAAATATCAAATATTCACCAATAGCAATAAAACATTAAATATACGTTAATCCCAAGATATATCAAATATGCAGTAATCAGAAAATATCAAATATACACAGTTAAAGAAAAGTGATTCAGTTTTGCCTGACTGCGAGCATTTATTCAAAAGAAATATTTTACGGTACGAGTCAGCCAGAATAGAAGGGGGGGGGGAAAATTGAATTAAACAGAGAATTTAAATCTACAGTTGAATAGAATGTGGGACGGATATGAAAATGTATAGTGCTCACTGTCTGTCCGATATTCTTTCAGTCCGGAAACTCAAAAGGGTTATATTGTCTACTTAGCTTGTTTTACGTCTAGAAAGGTCGGGTTTGGCCAGGTTAAATATAAATGGTCAAACAGGACGCACCGAACAAGGGGCGCGAAAGATCGGTACCGAAACGGAATTAGACTCCACGTTCTATAGCATAGGTTTGCATGAGCCCTCCGGTCTGATAGTGAGATTACTCGCCACTAAGATTCAGACATTATCGGGCACTGACTAACTCAGATAAACATACTATAGACTCAGGAAATCTTGTACGAATAAAGGAAGATTTAATACGGATCTCGACGTAACAGCTATTTTGATAGACTCAACGAAGATACAGGAAAATGAGACTGAAATGAATTGGCTCGGTACTTACGGTTTCAGTGCACTACTTTTCACTCGGTAAAGAAAAGAGAAAATCAGGAATTACGTTCGTTAAACTTTCGACTCAAAAAGAAAGGAAATTTCGGAAACGCAAGAAAATACTATTCGATTCAGGCCGGAGCAAAAATGAATAATGGGGTCCCAGATGAGGGGAAAACCGCCTTTTATAATCTCCCTGAGTGGGGAAGAAATGACAGGCGCAGAAATGTTATTTTTCTAGAAAAGTACTCCGGTAAAACATCTTCGAATCTGGCTTATCGTACGTATAAACTAGAAAAACGGCGTTATCTACATTCTACGTGGTTCTTATGACTCTTTTTACTAGATTCTCTGCATGCAAAACAATATCGAACGAACCATATTCGATCTTCTCGGTTTAATTCTGAACGGAAATGAAATGCAGGAATTCGAAATAAAAATCCGGAAAAATTAATTTAAGATGAAGACCGATTTCATGATCGAAAAATCGAGCTTCGTCACAGTGTGTAGAACAGTGTCCACCGAAGCTATGAATGTGCTGCTTGGCAAGCCATCGTGGGATCTTGTGGCTGTAGGTATGAGTGTTCGAGGCAGGCTAAAGAGGGGCCTGCCTCTGGATGAATTTGATAGGAAGTTTGTTGCTGAAAGGGAAGATCCCACTGAATATATAAGAGGGATGAAAGAAACACTGAGGCAAGTGTGGCAGCATAGATGGAATGATAGCGATAAAGGTCGAGTCACACATAGGTTCATTCCTTGTGTGAACTTTGCCCGAGAGAACGAGTGGTTCTCCCCTGGCTTGTATTTGGGATACTTCATTACAGGTCATGGGAGCCTGAATGAATTTTTGTACAGAAGGTGTCTCAGTGAGAGCGATAGATGTATATGTGGTGAGATTGAGACTTGGTCGCATGTGCTACTGCACTGCACGGAGTACCAAGTAGAGAGAATGGTTATACTTTAGGGTATGACTAGAGGAGTGAATGAGGACGGCGAGCTAGCTCACTTTATCGCCGATGAAGAGAGTTATGTGCGTATGGAAGATTTCTCGAGGGCTGTCTTTCCTAAGTGGAAAGCGGCCCTTCAAGCTTTAGACTCTTTGAGGGATTCGTTCCCCGGAAATCATAGTAGAAGGTTATTGGCTTATTTCCCTTGGGGAAGGCGTGGTGCAGGGCGATCACCACTGGCAGAAAGATTCACCCTTGGAGTGCTGAGGATTGTGGGTCGGAGCGCTGTTCTGGCGCTTCGGGATGTTTTGATTCCAGTGGGGATCGACGGGCGGGGAGTGGAAACCCCGCACAGGATCCCGAACTTGCCTCAGCAAGGCATGGATTCCCAAGATCCTTAATTGCAAGGGAATGCGTTCCTGCAGCATGTCAAACCATGACGCTATGATGGTACTACGGGAGGGCGTGCTCGCAGGAACAATCCAGTTCGCCCTATTGGGTTTGGTTTCGTAGTGGTAGTGGTTGAAAGCCCGCAAGCTGGGCTAGAGAAGTTCGTCTTCTCGCCGTATCAACTCGGGTGGTAGCCTGCAGAGTTACCAGAGATTGGATTGTGCCTCGCTCTTACCAGTGAGGGTCTAGGTCTTGGAAGCCAAAGCCGGACTGAGAGACGTCGTAAGGCGGATCGCGCTGATTTGGCGAATCCATATCCCGGGCCTAACGGTGGCCGTGGCCATACAGTCTTCGGGTAGTTAGGTCACGTTAATCTTTCATTTCTTAATGTGCTTCATTGCTATAACAGTATTACTTATTGGTTCACTACCCGGGAAGTGTGTTTCGAGAAGAAGAATGGATCGTTCCTTCTCGCCTTCAGCGTACGAACCGTCTGGCCTTTTAAGCGACATGGTGGAATTAGTTCCCCTTTTTGCCATGACTTTCTGAAGTCTGGCTGCTGTGGGAGTGGAAGTGATGCTTTCACAAAAGGCTTGAAAATTAAGTCTTTTGGCCTTCCTGATCTCCTTGTTGTACTGGGTAAGTTTCTCAGTGTTCCGTTGCCAGTTACTGTCTCGTTTGGCTTTATTAAAGAGCCAACGGACTTCCTTACGGAGGTTTGACAGGTTGTCATTCCACCAGGGAGCTTCTTTACTTGCTCGAGCCTTGGTCAGTGGGCAGCTGGAGTGGAAAGTCTCCATCATTGCCTCGATTACCTGCTCAACATGTTGCTCCAAATCGTAATAACGGTGGTTTTCCCGCCCTATTACGATTTGGTCTAAATTAATCTTCAGATGGATCCTATAAAGAAACCAATCTGTCTTTCTAGGATTACGAATCAGAAGTGGCGAGGTGGTATCTCCCTCCTCCCTAAACTCGATAATTCCATGGTCAGAGAGTGAAGGTTCATCGATCACTCTCCAGGAAGTGACATTCTTCCTGGCAGCGAAGTTGACAATTGTCACGTCCAGGACCTCTTCTCTAGTTATCGTGACAGAAGTTGGTGTATTCCCTACGTTCAAGCCTTGTAGGCTTCCGGGGTGACTGCATCTATGAGGAATATGTAAAACCGGAAAACAAGGTCTTGGACTACAATACGAGGTTTTCGGGAATCACCGAAAATCTCCTGAATATTGTAGGCGCCAAGACTTTGGACCGAGTGCAGGACGATCTTCTGCGTATATTAACAGAAGACACGATATTGGTAGGTCATGGTTTGAAGAACGACCTTCGGGTTCTTGAACTGATGCACTCCAAAGTTGTGGATACTGCAGTGGTTTTCGAACACGAGCGTGGGTATCCATTCCGAAATTCCCTCCAGAATCTGTTGCTGACGCATCTCAATAAAATAATTCAGGTGGAAGATAATGGACACGATTCTTTTGTGGATGCTTTGAGCGCTCTACAATTGATGAGGTTCAAAATGAAACCTTATTTATTTTATTGAGATGTGCAGAACCATTTCCTGTGCCTTTGTTATTATATTCTGAAGATCGTGTTGTATCATTTATTTTTATACTTTTGATACTGTTTATATTTTGATGAGAAAAATGCTGTGATATTTATATTTACAAATAGTCAATTTTTCATTTGTTTATTAATGTCTTCGTATTTTGTACAAATATATTTTCATATTCACCAGATCTCAATTTTAATTCCTTTTTGGGTTTGCATATTTTTATTTTTGTATATATTTTTCATGAATAAATTTTTATTTTCTGTCTATATGTTCTTTCTTTTCAAATTTCCGTCAGCCCATTTTTTATTATTGTCCGAAATTTTCAGGCGTATTTTTCTCTCAGTATATTGGTTAACTTTTTATGAAAACTTTGTAATAGTTTCAAACTTTCATGGAAATAAAATCCTATTATTATCCCATTTTATTCCTTCTAATTTCAAATTAATAATTCATAATATCTTAA
This sequence comes from Adalia decempunctata, assembly GCA_951802165.1. Lineage (NCBI taxonomy): Eukaryota > Metazoa > Arthropoda > Insecta > Coleoptera > Coccinellidae > Adalia > Adalia decempunctata. Next base: position 76,032,465 of record OX637695.1, read on the forward strand.
CGCTATAAACAAACAGTAAATACAGGGTGTCCGGTAAACCTTGTACAATTGAAACTTCCATATGTCATCCCTTGGCCAAATACCTCCTGAAGATAGTGTCTCCACTCAGAGGACACACAACATCAATGGTCAAAAACACTAATCACTTCATAGAGACCATGCGCCAACAGCATATATCCGATACGGACATCATGGTCAGTTTCGACATCAAGTACAAGAGTCTGTTCACTAATGTTCCTACCAACCAAACCCTCGAAATTGTGAAGAAAAAACTCGAGGATGACACTGAATTGGCTGAGAGAACCACTCTGAGTATAAACGCAATAATGGAAATGCTCGGAACATGTATCAACTCCACTTACTTTCAAGTAGACAACAACTTCTACCAACAAGAATTCGGTATGGCGATGGGTTCTCCACTTTCTCCACCTCTGGCTGATGCATGCATGGAAGATTTCGAAAAGAGAGCATTGGAACAATATGTGTTCAAACCGAAACTATGGCTCAGATATGTAGACGACACATTTGTCATATGGCAACATGGGTGTTCGGTCGTATTTCAATAAAACTAATAAATGTCTTTAAGTCTTTATATGACAATACTGAATTCTTCAATAATTATTAATCAAAACTGACATAACTCAAAACTAAGTATCTGGATTTATCCATAATTCTAACATTACTCCTGGGCACACAAAAGTGATGAATCGACAATCAGTGATCTAATTCCAGCCTACATATTTTGTGTACAGGTCTCTTCAATATTCCAGAAGATGTCCTAACATCAACAACTCTTATTCGGCCATCTATTCCAGAGTATGTGTTGGTGATAATACCTAGTCGCCATTGAAATCGAGGAATATTCTCGTCCACAATCAAAACTAAATCTCCTCCCTCAATTGATTTTTGGTCATTTGTCCACCTATTTCTTTTTGTCAACGTTGGCAAATATTCTTTGATCCAACGTCTCCAAAAGCATTCCGTCATGAACCTGACCCTTTTCCATTCATTTCTTATGCACTTTGAATCTAATATTTCAGGCATTGGAGGCCCTAGTCCACTTGACGAACCAAGAATAAAATGATTGGGAGTTGGAGACTCCAGATCATTTGGATCAGATGAAACTCGTGTCAGCGGCCTTGAATTGACGATAAATTCTGCTTCGGCAAATAGAGTTATTAAGGTTTCTTCTTTAAGAGGTTGTTGGTACAAAAGTTTACCAATGACTTTTTTGACTGATCCTATCAATCTTTCCCAACAACCGCCCATATGTGGTGCTGCTGGTGGATTAAACTTGAATTTTATTTGTTTAGTAGTCAGGACGTCTTGAATATAAGTCAAATCCATTTGTTTAAAAGCTTCCTTAAGTTCCTTGGATGCCGCTCTAAAATTTGTCCCGTTGTCACATATAATTGTATCTGGTGTCCCTCTTCTTGCTGAAAATCGCATAATGGCTTGAATCGCTGAGTTGCTTGTTAAGGAATGTGCCACTTCTAAGTGAATAGCACGTATGGCCATACAAGTAAATAAGACTCCCCATCTTTTCTCTAGTCGTCTACCAATCTTCACCGTTATTGGTCCAAAATAATCTAATCCTACATTTATAAATGCTCGAATTCCTTTCGTTAGTCTGATATCTGGAAGTTGACCCATGAGTGGAGGCTTAGGTCTGGCTCTTCTAATCTTGCATTTCAAACATTTGAAGAAAACTGATTTCACTGCAGTACGTGCGTTCAATATCCAAAACTTTTGCCGTAGTTCATTCAAAACTGTTTCAACACCCTGATGATTATATCTTTCATGATATTTTTCAATTAGGAGAATAGTAAATTTATGTTTCGGAGATAAAATAATGGGTTCTTTCGTACATTCATTCATTTCAGGTGACAGACTTGTTCTTCCTGTTACTACAATTAAATCATCTTTAATTTTGGGGCACAATGGAGAGAGGACACTATTTCGGTCGAGTTCAATGTTATTACGCAGCTGTCTTAGATTATCAGAAAAACTCTCATACTGTGATTTCTGAATCCATAATTTTTCAGCTCTTTCCTTTTCCTCCAATTCAACATTCTTTTGTTCGTTTGGCATCCTTTTTGCTTTCGTATTTTTTATTCGTGATAACGAATTTCTCATTATGGACACTGCTCGCAGAAAACATGCTGTACTTCCAATCAATCTGCTGAATTTCGAAAACCTTGAAATGTCTGGTAATGGTGATGAGTACATTGCTTCATTTATTTGTAGGCATCTGTTTGTTTCGCGCTGATGTTTTAGTTCTTTGTCATCACTTTTCCTCGTCAACTCAGGTTGTTCAGGCCACAGTTCAAACGGTTGATACAGAAATTGAGGACCATGAAACCATAAATCCAAATTTTCTGTCGACACCTTTGATCTTGTTGCTAAATCTGCCGGATTAATTTTTGTTGAAATCCATTTCCACTGCACGGGATTAGTGAGTGTTTGTATTTCATTTATACGATGAGATACAAACGGTTTGAATCTTGTTCCATCGCTTCGTATCCAACTAAGAACACATTGAGAATCGGTCCACAAGAATATTTCATTTATTTTTACTTCCAACTTAGTGCTCAAAGATGTGGTTAGTCTGCTTCCCAAAACAGCAGCTTGAAGTTCGAGGCGTGGTATTGATAAAGGTTTCAAGGGAGCCACTCTCGTTTTACTTGCAAGGAGTGCAATATCTACCTTTCCTTGACTAATGATTCTTAGGTAGGATACTGCAGCAAATGCATCTTCGCTACTGTCAGTAAAGGTATGAATTTCTATTTTCTCAGCAAATGGGATCAGAGGACTATAACATCTTGGAATTCTGATTTCTGAAATTTGTTTCAGGTCTTCCAAGAGCTTCTCCCAACTTTGTTTCAAATTCGGTGGTATTTCTTCATCCCAAAGTGTACCGGATTTCCAAATTCTCTGCATTAAAATTTTGCCTCTTATCAATGAATGAGACAATATACCCAGTGGATCAAAAAAGCGCATTATTGACTTCAAAACATTCCTTTTAGTTGCTAGTAGATTAACATTTTCCTTTGTATCATATTTGAATACAAAATCGTCAGTGTCTGTGTTCCACCACATTCCTAGGACACGATGAGTGGTCGCAAAATTCAAATTTACCATCTGTTCTTTTGGGCTTCCATCCTCCAGTAAGTCTGTTATTCTTTTTGAATTCGACACCCATTTAACAATATCAAATCCTGCTGATTTCATAACATCCTTTACTTTTGTGATTTTGAGAATTGCTTCATCTTCATCATCTTCACTTTCTAAATAATCGTCTACATAGAATTTCTCAGTGATAGATTTTTGTATATCCTCATCTGCAAAATGTGTAGCATGATAGTTTTTCACAAATTGCGCACACGCAGGAGAGCATTTAGCTCCGAAAGTCATTACATTCAATTCATAGACATCAGGTTTTTTATTTGTTTGCAAATTTCTCCATAAAATTCTCTGAGAATCTCGGTCTTCCTGTCGTATCATGACTCTATGAAACATTTCTCGTATATCCCCGCAAAATCCGATCTTCCGTTGTCTGAATTTCCATAATATTTCTATTAATGATGGCAGCTGATCAGGTCCTGATAATAGCATGTCATTCAGGCTAACACCACCAGATTTTGATGCTGCATCGAAGACAACCCTAATTTTTTTCTTATTTGGATTGGTTACTGCAAAGTGTGGCAGATACCATGTGCGTGGACCACTGTTTTCAATCTCTTCTTCTGAAAGCTTTCTTATGTATCTTTTTTTCAAATGATCTTCAATTTTGGCACAGTATTCTTTAGCTAAATTTTTATCTTTCAAACACTTTCTTTCTGTACATTTTAATCTTTGCATAGCTTTAGCATAACTTTCCGGCATTTTGCAGTCGCCATTCTTCCATAGTAAGCCTATTTCATATCTTTCGCCAATTTTTTTTATTGTCCCATTCATTATTAGGTTAGCTTTAGAATCTTCTTCAGTCACCTCCTTTTCAGTCAAAGGAATTGTACCGAAAGATTCCGTAGTGTAAAATTTTTCCATAATTTCCTTCAAATCCTGTTCAACTTCAATTTTGTCACATATATGGAAAATGTGATATCCAACTTCATGGGGTACGCCTGATTGAACTGGTCCATGTACAGACCATCCTAATTTAGACTTCGAAGCAATGACGGTTTTTGATGGTGTAGATTGGATACGTCTGGGTATTATCAAGTCGATATTATCTTGGCCAATAATCATAACAGGTTTCACTTTCTTGTAATTTTCAATAGGAATACCTTCCAAATGTGGATAGTCATTAATATCAAATGATTGTTCAGGTAGCGACAAGTTCGACACTGTGCGAACCCCTCTTAGTAGAAAAGTGTCATCATTGTCAATTCTCGAGATATTTATGTCTACTCGAGTTGAATTAACTTCTTTAATAACATCATCATTAGTCCATTGCAAACATAATGGTTCTTTTTCTCCCTGAATTCCAATTTGATTAGCTATTTTGTCTTGTAGAAGTGTTACTGTTGAGCCTTCATCACAGAGAGCATAAATTTCCAGAGTTCCATTACGACCATGAATTTTGAGTGGAATGAACCGCAATAACACCTTAGCTTTGCTTCTCATCGTACCAACAGTATTCGGAACATCATCTTCAGTTGATTTGGTGTTGTCAGCATGAATAGAGTTGGTGTCTTTATGAAGAAGAGGATGATGAGTTGAAATACAACCATTCTGCCCACATAGCTTCTTTCTTCTGCAGTTCTTAGTCTGATGATTGCGTTTCAGGCAAGAAAAGCATAATTTATTTGTTGAAACTTTTTTCCAACGAGTATCTATGTCATCATTCTGCATTTGTGGACAGTAACTTTTATGAGCAATCTTTGAACAATAAGAGCAAGTTGACTGGTGATTATTAGATGTTGTATAGACACGTTCACTTTTCTTCGTAGTGGGATCATAATACTTCTGCTTGTCATAACTTCCTGAGTATTGTTGATTGCTCACTTGACACGCAGCATTTGAATAGAACGACAACCATTTGGAAAAATCTTCTAAATTAACCAGTTCGTTTTTCTGTTTTTGTTCTAAAATGAATTCTCCCCACTTCAATTTCAACGTATCAGGTAATTTAGTTAGTAGCTCCTTACGCAATTGAGGATTTTGAAGATGATCCAAAGAATTCAAAGATATGATGGTGGCAACTAAATTGTTGACTTCACTAGATAAATTTATAATTTTTTCCAGGTTTGTATCCCGTATAATAGGAATTCCCTTGATCTTCATTAGAAGCATGTCGATAATATGCTCTGGTCTTCCAAACCTGGTTTCTAATGTTTCGATTATTTTAGAAACATCTGATGTCAACATAATGTCAGCTACTGCTGCCCTTGCTTGTCCTCTCAAACATTTTTGTAATTTTAATGAAATTTCTATATCAGAATAATCATATTGAGAAATAATATGATTAAAATGTCGAATGAATAATGGCCAGTCTTTGGGATTGCCGTCGAAATAAGGAAAGTCTATACACATGTTTCTTGAACTTAGTTCGCTGCTTCTTGTGGGTTTCGTTGATCGTAACACTTCTTGAATTGTTTCACACAATAATATGATTTCATTACCAGTCTGAGTTTTTTCCAATAATTTATTATTTTCAGAAATTTCTGTGTACTCATCTGGTAATTTGTTTATCCAATCAGAAGTTTCCTCTTTCTTCGACTGATTCTGAGGCATATTCAGTTTTTCCATTATTTCAGATTTTTGTGAAGAAACTGAAATCTCATCTTTCTTCAAATCTTCTTCCATATTTACAATTTCGATGGCTTTAAGGATCTCCTGTTTTTCTAAATCTATCAATTTCAATTTCTTCTCGAGATCATGGCGCTTCTTTTTAGCTTCTAAAGCTATTCTTCGTCTCGCAACACTGAGAGATGAACTTCCAGTTTTGCGAGTTGTTTTCGTTCCGCAACTTTCAACGGAGTGATTGGTCTCAATTACTACATTTTTATCTGAAATTTTCGATGATTTGTTTTTTTGTTCTGAAAGGTTCAATTTTGAAGAGGTCTCATTGCGTCCTTGATTTGAATTTGTCGATATCATCCTGGATTCTCCTTCTGGCTCAGAAAATTGATGTCGTCCAAAATTTTCAGGCCAAATGAAGTCCTTCGACAAACTTCTATTCTGTCCGGCGCAATTCCTTCTGATCCTTTCGCTTTGGCTCATAATTAGTTCGTTTTCGTCGGGGTCACCAAATGTTCGGTCGTATTTCAATAAAACTAATAAATGTCTTTAAGTCTTTATATGACAATACTGAATTCTTCAATAATTATTAATCAAAACTGACATAACTCAAAACTAAGTATCTGGATTTATCCATAATTCTAACAATGGGAGAGAAAACCTAGACAAATTCCTAGAACACCTGAACAGCGTAGAGGAACCAATCAAATTCACGATGGAAATCGAGGAAAATAACCAACTACCATTCCTCGATGTACTGTAATGAAGCGCCCTTCATTTTAAGAATCCCGGTAAAATCATTTCGGAATTTCTCGATAGGCAACCCGTGAATCTCATTCATGTTTTTCGGGTTCGATTTAAAATCAAGCGCCGATTGTTGACGACCGGTTGTTGTTATCTCTCTTCGTCGTTTTTGTTGGTCGTGTGTTTTTCCATTTTTCCGAGTTTTTAATGTGACGGCGATTTGTGCGTCGTAGGTGCCTCTAGAAAAGTTCTATAATGTTCACGAAAAGTGGGAACTCAGGTAGACCAATCAGAGACCTCCATAATCAGTTTTCTCTTGAACATTTGAGGAATTTTAACGCGCGCGACTCCCGATGGTGGGGAGGCCTTTTAGGAGGGGAAGCACGTGACGAAGAGGGGATTCATCCGATTCGAGATTTGACCGGAAGGTAGAGAAATTGAAAAAAGTGTTAAGAAATTAATTTCGAGATTTAGAGAAATTGCGAGTAGATTTAAAAGTTTGAAATCGGTAGATTCGAAAACAGCGTATACCGAATCATTCATTTTGGGACCGTGAAGTTGTATTCCACTGTTTAGTGCCTTGTGAAAGCTAACGAAATCTCCATCAGGTAGGAAGATCTTGATCTGGGCTTTTCCAAATCTGTATTCCGTATTCCGAACCGTTATAGTGTTCATTTTATGTAGAATCATTTTCCTGCTCGAACTACGTGTTATTTCTATTATTTATTTGTAACATTCCCGTGAAAGAAAACCAGTTCTGCTTGAAGCTACGTCCGGGGCAGCGGTCGAGTGTCTCGATTCAAGGTCGCCCGGTTTTCGCGGCCCAGTCTCTCGGTTCTTTAGAAATTTTCGTAAATTTTGACTTGTCCCGTCGCTTGTTGGACGGTGTTGGGCCCATTGTTTCTTCAGCACATTAGTTTTGGTCACACAGAGCGCGGTGCAACCCATTTGTTGTGACTGGCTGGTGGCTGGGTGTATTTTGGGGCAACACACGGCCTGTGAGCGTCGTGACTCGTCGCGACATTTTGGCGGATGCGCCGCGCCGTTTCTCGAGTCTTCGTAAATTTTGACTTGTCCCGTCGCTTGTTGGACGGTGTTGGGTCCATCACTTCTTCAGCACATTAGTTTTGGTCACACAGAGCGCGGTGCAACCCATTTGTTGTGGCTGGCAATTTGCTGGGGGTATTTTGGGGCAACACACGACCTGTGAGCGTCGTGACTCATCGTGACATTTTGGCGGATGCGCCGCGCTGTTTCCCGAGTCTTTGTAAATTTTGACTTGTCCCGTCGCTTGTTGGACGGTGTTGGGTCCATTGTTTCTTCAGCACATTAGTTTTGGTCACACAGAGCGCGGTGCAACCCATTTGTTGTGACTGGCTGGTGGCTGGGGGTGTTTTGGGGCAACACACGGCCTGTGAGCGTCGTGACTCGTCGCGACTTTTTGGCGGACGCGCTGGCCCCTCTGACCGATCGAATTCTGGGTTATCTTTTCGACCGCCGGTAGATTGTTCGAGTGGGAAACATTGTATTGTAATCTGTATCCAGACATACAGTTGTGGTTCGGAAATCGTAGCCCATTTCATTTTTCTATACAGTTTTTCTTCCGATTTACATGCTTACTGCTTTGCTCCTTCACGGCTGCTTTGAATGCTCTCATTGTTCATTTGTTGCAATTAGATTGTCATTTTCTATCACCGCTTATTTTCCGTCTGTCTCACCTGCTCACCCCGTTAACCCGCACCGTTTTCATTTCTCTTCATAATATCAGTAAGGCTTTTGTAACTTTCATACTTGCATTTCAATCGTTTAATAGTTGGTCTTTGGAAAAAGTTTAGTTGTTTAATACTTTGATTTTAGTTGTTGCATACATTATTTAGTTTAGTTTACATTGTATTACATTTTAGTTTCACATTATAGTTGTTTGAGGTTTTACTTGTTTTATTATCCCAGCAACAGCTAGAAATATTCAATAAAGAACATACTTATCAATCGCTAACACCTCAGATTGAGCCGAGCCCTTCTCCAACTGTCTAAAAGCTACCCAGGCAGGGGCTCGAAGTGAAACTTTTTATAAAGGAGTCACAACCTTTTGAAACCCATTGTGGCTGGCGCCCGAGCGATTATATTTCCGCCCACGATAGCCAATAGGTAAAGAAAGCCCGTTACAAATTGGCGCCCGAGCAGGGACCTGATTTCTTTTGAATCATAAAGTACTTTCTTAGCTTTGCTTGGCGCGGTTTGTTGAGCAGGTATGGAGGTGAACAGACTGAGAGCAGCAGAGTTAATTTGGGAGCTGGAAGCCCGTGGCTGTAAGGCGGCCAGAACCGTCAACAGAACCGTATGCAGCTGCGAAAGGTGGTAGCCCAGCAGATTCCTTTCTGCCAATTGACCAGAGATACTGGGGAGGAATTGGATAATGCCCACCGTATTCTGGGATGTCTGGTGGAGGACGTGAGAGAGTTTGACGAGGATAACGCAGCAAACGTGGAGACCGATATCAGAAGCCGTTTGTTGCACGTACAGCACCGTCTGAGTCAAATCGAACCGGCGTCGTTGGGAGAACACAACAGGCTGGATGAGCTGAGGGACGTTTTGGCCCAGGCATTCGAGATGTTGAAGGATGCCAAACTCCTAGCCGATGCCAGGAGGGCCGTACAAGAAACGTTCGGCAGCCCACTGGAGGGCGACCGAAATGAACAGGGTCGAGAGCAGGAGTTGATTTCATTCGAGGACCCACCAGAACCTCGATCTCAGGTGCTTGGTCTCGATGATTTGCAAGATGGCGGAGGCAGGAGCCGGGAATCCCGAAACTCAGATCATGTGATGAGGGAAAGAAGAAGACCTGCCGACCCCTGCAGAAATGATATCTCCCAGCTGACCGGAATACCGAGTGATTTCCATCAACGCTTGCGAGAGCGGGCTTGTGAAGCAGTCCGGAGACGATTGAGTTTCACCAGCCCTCTTGGACCACGGAATGACGACACATTAGCGCGACCGATACGAAAGGATAGGCCAGACATAGCCGAATCTACTCGCCGGATTTCTTTCCCATTCCTCGATGCAACAGAGTCGGAATGCTCGGCTCGAATTGGACCGGACTCAGGCGAAGATAAACCTGAACCAGAACCAGAACCGGAACGCGTCGAGCGAACGGTTGGCCTTAGAAGAACAGAACCCGACAAAGCCCGTCCGAACCTGAACATTGCTGATTTGAGACAAGCAAAACGACCTAGTTCGACGTGCACTCAGCCGTCCATCCCTGTTTATAAATGGAATGTGTATTTTGACGGCTCTACTAGCGTGAACACGTTCCTGGAAGAGGTCAAGCAGCTATCTGAAACCCGCAAGGTTACACGACAGCAACTTTTCGAATCCATTTTTGAGCTTTTGAGGAAGGATGCACGAGATTGGTATATACCCAGACGAGGTTCCTTCAGAAGTTGGGAGGATTTCAAGGAACAGCTTCGTGAAGCCTTCCTACCACTCGATTACGAGGAAAACCTCTTGGATGAGATCAGAAAACGCACGCAAGGAAATGGAGAGAAACTGCTGCTGTTCGTGACCCGGATGCAGAATCTGTTTTAAAAGTTGACAACCAAACGACCATCCGAGGAAGAGCAGGTGAACATTATCAAAAAGCGCTTGATACCGTCGCTCCAGGAAGCACTCGCCTTCCAGGAAACGAACAGTTATGAACAGCTGTTGAGGAAGGGAAAAGTTTTCGAGTTGGTGAAATGGCATGCCGACAATTATGTCTAACCACCAGATCGGAAGGGTTTGATACATGAACCTCATCTAATCTACAGAAACCCCCGTTCGAAAGTAGCAGAGAGCCTGGCCGTGAATTCGTCGCAGCAAGAAACAGGGGAACATACATCCCCTCTACCATCCGCACCGAAACCTCCACCAGCTGAACCGTCAGGCCCGCCGTCACAAGAAACACAAAGAAGGGTTCGTTTCATGGAGAACGGCCCTCAATGCTGGCGATGTGGAAAGATGGGTCACATGAGAAGGGAATGCCGATCACAACCAAGACTGTTTTGCTCACGATGTGGAAGACCCGGAATCCTATCACGGGATTGTCTATGTTCGGGAAACGAGAACGGAACTGCCATGACGAGGGGAGGAGGCAGTTCCCGTCCGCAGCATCCCCAGTAAAACCGCAGTCACCTTCCAGAGAAGAGAACCATCCAATTATCACCGTCCACATAGGAAGAAACCCCTTTAACGCTTTGTTAGATACGGGAGCCTCCAGATCTTTCGTGAGCCAGAGAACGGCGGAAACATGCCGGAGGTTAGGAGTTTTACCTGCCAAAGTCACAGGCATGCTGGCCACCGTAGCCGATGGAAATTCCGTAGCCGTTGAAGCGATGTTCAAGCCGTTGTGTAAGCTTAGTGACGAGGAGATCGAGCCACAACTGTATCTAGTACCCCACTTACCGGTGGATTTGATTTTTGGTATGGATATTCTGACCTCGCACGATTTCCACATCGACTTCCGTACATCCCGATGTTTGCTCAAGGGAAAACTGTTGATGAAACCGGAACCTGCGACACATAGACCACAGAACTCGATGATAGGTTCGTTGAATTCTGAAGAGAAGACGACGCTACGAGAGTTCTCGGAGGTAAAGATGGGTAGCTTTCAGGAAGAACAAGGCCAGACTACCTTGACCAACCACGAGATCAAGATCAAACTTGGTACCGAGCCGATTAAACAAAGATACCGTCCGTATAACCCGAAAAGGCAGGAGATCATTAATCAAGAAGTGGATAGAACGTTGGAAGAGGGAATCATCGAACCGTCTAAGTCACCCTGGAGCTCCAGCGTGGTCATCGTGAGGGGGGCCAATGGAAAACGCCGTTTGGCGGTAAGTTATCCTGTCCGTTATACTAAAGACCGTGAGTTGTGTTTCAGAATGTCTCGCTCTTCAACGCCGTTGAATCTCGACGAGATAGCGATCAGCGACTACGAAGACTTCCTGGAGAGAAGACGCGAGGAACAAGATGCCCCGACTCCCAATCCTGAGGCCACCGAGCGTCCCGTAACGAAGGCCTCCGAGGTGGTACTGAATCGACCCCTCGATCCTGTCAGGCCCAAGCCAGGGCGTAAGCATGTCCAACGGAGGAGACAACAACGTCAAAGTAGAGCGTCCGAACGAACCATTGAGGGAGACGGACGACCTCAATATATACAGCTCTCTGAAGGGGCGTGTTGGCGCTGTGGGTTGATAGGGCATGCCAGGAAAAATTGCCACAACAAACCGAAGTTGTTTTGTTCGAGATGCGGCAAAATGGGAGTACTATCGAGAAATTGCCCTTGCCGATCGAAGGGACAGTCCCAGAAGGCATCGAGGATGGAGACAGGAAGACAACCAGCATCAGGGTCACGAGAAGTACGTCGCCGCGGTGGACACCCGGCTGTCGTTGCTTCCTCTGCCCAGTCGACAGGACGTCCCTCCAGAAGGACAATTGGGGTCCAATGCGAGATCTTGAGAACCCCATCATACATGAAGCCAATGGCGATGACGTGGCGTCCCGACGTGTTCTTGACCATATGCAACTAGAGGTTGGCGCGGGGGACAAGGTAAGAGCGGGTGAGATGGAGGAGTTTAAAAAAAAAACCTTCAGTTTTTTTTGTGGAAGAGAGGGGGTGTAATGAAGCGGCTTTCATTTTAAGAATCCCGGTAAAATCATTTCGGAATTTCTTGATAGGCAACCCGTAAATCTCATTCATGTTTTTCGGGTTCGATTTAAAATCAAGCGCCGATTGTTGACGACCGGTTGTTGTTATCTCTCTTCGTCGTTTTTGTTGGTCGTGTGTTTTTCCATTTTTCCGAATTTTTAATGTGACGGCGATTTGTGCGTCGTAGGTGCCTCTAGAAAAGTTCAAGAATGTTCACGAAAAGTGGGAACTCAGGTAGACCAATCAGACCTTCATAATCAGTTTTCTCTTGAAAATTTGAGGAATTTTATCGCGCGCGACTCCCGATGCGATGGTGGGGAGGCCTTTTAGGAGGGGAAGCACGCGACGAAGAGGGGATTCATCCGATTCGAGATTTGACCGGAAGGTAGAGAAATTGAAAAAAGTGTTAAGAAATTAATTTCGAGATTTAGAGAAATTGCGAGTAGATTTAAAAGTTTGAAATCGGTAGATTCGAAAACAGCGTATACCGAATCATTCATTTTGGGACCGTGAAGTTGTATTCCACTGTTTAGTGCCTTGTGAAAGCTAACGAAATCTCCATCAGGTAGGAAGATCTTGATCTGGGCTTTTCCAAATCTGTATTCCGTATTCCGAACCGTTATAGTGTTCATTTTATGTAGAATCATTTTCCTGCTCGAACTACGTGTTATTTCTATTATTTATTTGTAACATTCCCGTGAAAGAAAACCAGTTCTGCTTGAAGCTACGTCCGGGGCAGCGGTCGAGTGTCTCGATTCAAGGTCGCCCGGTTTTCGCGGCCCAGTCTCTCGGTTCTTTAGAAATTTTCGTAAATTTTGACTTGTCCCGTCGCTTGTTGGACGGTGTTGGGCCCATTGTTTCTTCAGCACATTAGTTTTGGTCACACAGAGCGCGGTGCAACCCATTTGTTGTGACTGGCTGGTGGCTGGGGGTATTTTGGGGCAACACACGGCCTGTGAGCGTCGTGACTCGTCGGAACATTTTGGCGGATTCGCCGCGCCGTTTCTCGAGTCTTCGTAAATTTTGACTTGTCCCGTCGCTTGTTGGACGGTGTTGGGTCCATCATTTCTTCAGCACATTAGTTTTGGTCACACAGAGCGCGGTGCAACCCATTTGTTGTGACTGGCTGGTGGCTGGGGGTGTTTTGGGGCAACACACGGCCTGTGAGCGTCGCGTCGTGACTCGTCGCGACTTTTTGGCGGATGCGCTGGCCCCTCTGACCGATCGAATTCTGGGTTATCTTTTCGACCGCCGGTAGATTGTTCGAGTGAGAAACATTGTATTGTAATCTGTATCCAGACATACAGTTGTGGTTCGGAAATCGTAGCCCATTTCATTTTTCTATACAGTTTTTCTTCCGATTTACATGCTTACTGCTTTGCTCCTTCACGGCTGCTTTGAATGCTCTCATTGTTCATTTGTTGCAATTCGATTGTCATTTTCTATCACCGCTTATTTTCCGTCTGTCTCACCTACTCACCCCGTTAACCCGCACCGTTTTCATTTCTCTTCATAATATCAGTAAGGCTTTTGTAACTTTCATACTTGCATTTCAATCGTTTAATAGTCGGTCTTTGGAAACAGTTTAGTTGTTTAATACTTTGATTTTAGTTGTTGCATACATTATTCAGTTTAGTTTACATTGTATTACATTTTAGTTTCACATTATAGTTGTTTAAGGTTTTACTTGTTTTATTATCCCAGCAACAGCTAGAAATATTCAATAAAGAACATACTTATCAATCGCTAACACCTCAGATTGAGCCGAGCCCTTCTCCAACTGTCTAAAAGCTACCCAGGCAGGGGCTCGAAGTGAAACTTTTTATAAAGGAGTCACAACCTTTTAAAACCCATTGTGGCTGGCGCCCGAGCGATTATATTTCCGCCCACGATAGCCAATAGGTAAAGAAAGCCCGTTACAGTACTGATTCATAAGCAGAATGGAAATCCCAGGACCACAGTCTACAGGAAGCCAACGAACACAGGCCAATATCTCCACTACGAGTCTAACCATAATCTCAGCACCAAATTGGGGGTAGCCAGATGCCTATACGACAGAGCAACCAGGATATGCTCTAATCCAGAAGATCGAAATGAGGAATTCAACAACATCACAGAAACCCTCAAGAAATATGGCTACCCTAAGAAGATCCTCGAGGTTGCCAGAGTACCAGGAGAAACAAGAACAGAGCCTCAACAAACAGACAATGATGCTACCGACACGATAACCTCTGTCATACCATATGTGAAGGGGCTATCCGAGAAGATAAGAAGGATTGGCAACAGATACAATGTGAGAAAAGCATTCAAGACCAGAAATACGGTCAGGAGTAAGCTCACGAAGGTGAAACCTGATAACAAAAATCAATCAACCAAAAATTGCGTGTACGAAATTCCGTGTGAATGCGGCAGGTCCTACATTGGAGAGACTAAACGCCCCCTTGAGGTTAGAATCAAAGAGCACCAAAAACTAGCTCGACTGGGAGAAACCGAAAAATCTAAGCTAGCCCAACATGCTTGGAACGAGGACCACAACATCAGATGGGATGAAGCTTCCATAATATCAAAGGAAGAAGGATGGAGAAGGAGGAAATTGAAAGAAGCAGCCTTCATGGCCATAACTCCCAACCCAATCAGTACACCCTCTGTGGAAATAAAGGATGTCTGGGCACCAATTATAAGATCTGAATTGAGAAGGATGAACTCGGCTCAGGGTGGCAATTAACACTAACCCAACCTAACCTAACCTAACCTAACCGAACCTAACCTACTGCGCATATCAACTGCGCATCTGATCGGGTCAAGGTGACCTCTACCAGGAAATAATACTTCATATATAACTTGAATAGTACAATAATTACCTGCTCCGGTAGACTAGTGGTTAGAGTGACTGGAATTTCGAAATTGCAACCGTATAACCTGCGTTCGAATCCCAACACTGTAATTCAATAATCGAGAAAAAGTATGGTGCGTACAAGTCCAGACAGATCAAGTATGGTCCTTCTCAGGACCTACACCCTGAAGACGGCAGGCGAATGCTTGCCGAAACGTCGGCAACAACAAACAGCTCAAATTATGTTTCAACAAATATCCCATTATCAAGAATATCTCGATCACAATTGAAACTGGTGATAGACCAGGGGCCCGATTCTAAAATGTCTATTGGGTCAATGTCGCATGCGACATCGCCATATTGTCGAATGAAATCAAAAATTGGTATTCTCAAATGTCGCATTAGACAAATATCGATAGACATGAAGACGAGTGGGTGGGAGCCACTCGACATTGCTTTTATCATCCTAATGTCATTAATTAAATAAATGACATTGTCATTTTCGAATGAAATAAACTTGTGTTCATTGTACCTTTTGCGAATCTTTTTGAAAATGATGGACGAAGAAGTAGAAATTCTTCAAGCAATTCAAAACCTGGAGGATAATGAAGAAGCTGTAGAATATGTTAGGCATACCCATCGATATCATGACTGTTTTCGGACATTGAATGATAAAATGTTTGTGAAGAGATTCAGATTATCTAAGGATTTAGTTAGGAGTTTAATAGATACCCTGTCTCCCTATGTGGAACCTAGGACTCATGAATCTGCACTAACTCTAGAAGAAATGGTAACATTGAAACATGTATCTTTTTCACATGTAATTCTTTTGCATTTCTAGGTACTGCTGACTCTGGGTTTTTATGCAACTGGAAGTTATCAGTCCTCTGTTGGTGATAGCAGGTTTTTGGCAGTTTCGCAAGCATCTGTCAGTAGAAGTATAGAAAAAATAACGGAACTGCTAAACAGGCCCGAAATATTCCAAAAATATGTATCATTTCCTAATAATATGGTTGAACTCAATGATCTGAGGAAAAAGTACTTATGATTTTATTATCAATTGAAGACTAAGGAAAGAATAAGTGTAAAGTTGAATACAGATTACTCTGACGTGACGTGTAAGGACGTCACGTCAGACGTGTACTGTGCTCCCATTGGCCTGATATGAAGGTGAACGCACAGAACAATGTGTTGCATTTTTATATCACTCACATTTTGACGTTCACGTTCATATTAGGCCAATGGGAGCACAGTACACGTCTGACGTGACGTCCTTACACGTCACGTCAGAGTAATCTGTATTCAGCTTTATTCAATTCTGCCGATCCCTTTTTTACATTAGTTTACATCATAGCACTTCACTATCTCATCTTTCTTCTGTAGCTTTTGTTTCATTTGAATGGGAATATTTTTTAGATTCTACGAAAAATTCAGAATACCTGGAATAATAGGTTGCATTGACTGTACCCATGTAGCTATCTTCCCCCCTAAGATGAACAATGTGACGGCACCAGAATATATTTACGTTAATAGAAAGAATTACCATTCAATAAATGTGCAGTTGGTAAGGTGGTAAAAACATTCATTATATTTTTTAATCAATCATTTGTTCAAGGTTAAGATGCATCAATGAAAATATTACATGTGAACGCACGTTATCCAGGAAGCACACATGACAATTATATTTTCAATAACTGCAACTTGGAACCATTCCTTAGAGATTTACATGAGAGAGGTCACGATGATTTTTTTTTTATTGGTGAGGTTTATATCATCTTTTTTTTATTTGATTAATAGTACTGCAGAAGAGTGGTTTCATTTATAGGATTATACCATATTTTTTCTTTCTTCATGACAATAATGTGATTAATTCTCTTTCAGGTGATTCAGGATATGCACTACGTTCATGGATGATGACTCCCCTACGAAATACTGAAACCGAAGCAGAAGAGTTGTATAATTCTAGGATAAAATCAGCTCGATCCACTATTGAAAGATGCAATGGACTTCTTAAAATGCGTTTTCGATGCTTATTAAAACATAGAGTTTTACATTACTCGCCAGAGAAATGTAGTAAAATCATTTGTGCCTGTGTGGTTCTACACAATATTTGTGTTGAAAATAATATAGAGTTGCTACAAGATGAGAATGAAAGGAACGAAGTTGTAGATTTGGGATATATTCCTGCTGAATATACAGGGTGAGTCTTTGACTTGTACATATATTTTAACTGTAGATTCTTGAGGCCAAAGGAAACCTTTTTTTCATTTTCCATTTTTCCGAATTCGGCTCTGTTAAAGAGATATAGCCATTTGAAAAAAAAAGTTGAGCTTAATGCGTGCCTGGATCAATTCTCTGCAAACACTTCAAAGTTCATATTTTTTGATTGAAATTGATGTGATTATTAGATATTCTGGGTGATACATATGAAAAATACTCAAGCACCAACCTTATTTGAATAAGAATGTTATAAACACGATATTTCCTAACAAAACACTTAGTTCTGTCCGATCATTTCGGCTGTATGAAAAGCTATATTTCTCACACCAAAATAAGTTCCTTCTTCGATTGTCCTGAAGATTAGTTTATAGACACTAATAATTTGTTCATATTTCCTCGATATTCTAAAACGATCTCATAAAAATTGGTTTCTCACTAACCTATCCCAACTCCATTAACCAAAGTCATATGTTTCGGTGTCAATGACCTAACTATACCCATCCTCTGTGATATTCAACACAGAACATATTCAATTCACCCAGAGAACTCTAGAGAAGACGATGCCAGATTGCCGATTTTCTCTTCAAACAATGCGAACTCAAGAAAGCGCTACGTTCCCTTCAGATGGCCGTGGAATCCACGGCGTGGATGAAGCCATTGTAGCCGTGACGCAAGACCGTTGTTCTGTGCTCCAACCAGTCCAACCTAAAACTTTAGTCAGTGATCCCATAGACGAAGTTCACTCTTTATTTATTTACAGAGAATGAAGCAAACAGGCTTAGAATATAAAACAAATATTCTAAGCAAACAGGTGATGATTATGTAAATGACTTTCAGTGAATTGATGTGATAGTGTCGTTCTGGTGTCGAGTTATATTGTTTCGATAGATATTTTGCTGAAGGACCGGTAACAATGAATTTTAAATAGAAACTGCCTATTAGTGCCTATAAAATAATTTCATGCTTCTTAGAATTCAATTTTATGTCCCACGAATGTAGAATTTTATTATTACATATCTCTACATCAAACGTTTTTTCATCATAGAGATTTTAGTCTTGACAAAGTTGATAAACATCCTGACAACGTTGGTAATTTGTTGAGAGACCAGAGAAAAAAATTATTTTCGATGAGATTTAACCCAGGACTGCACTCAGAGAATTCTTGAAATTCATGATTTTTTCCTCTAATTCAATCTTATACAATTAGGAATAACTTGAGAACGACGCGTTTTATTGAAAAAATATAAGAATACTTTTGTTTTCTAAAATAATCAATTCTTTCGAAAACGTGAACCGTTCATCTTTTTTAAGTGGTTTCATAGTATTTTTGCGTGAATTTATAAGTCGACTATACTGTAACTTTTTTACCAGGAGAAATATGAAATAAGTTTCAATTGAGGAATATGCACCATGAATAGAGTAGACTATTAACCAAAATTCAGTTCATTCGAAATATCGGTTCCGCATATATGGAAAGAATAGTGTTAATTTCATGGATTTTTGACACCCTGTATCTTCCAAACGGAACCGAATTTTGAAAAATGGTATGGGAAAAAAGTGTTTCTTTTGATGGGAGGAATCTATAGTTAAAATATATGTACAAGTCAAAGACTCACCCTGTATAGATGACCAGGAGGAAGTTAATATGAGAAGGCAAAATCCTTTGTTGGTTCGTGGAGAAAGAAACCAAAGGAGAATCATACAGTCCATGAGACCCTAGATTGCTAACTTTCTATGAATACACCCTTGTATCTTGTATAATGAGTGCCCTTGGCTCAGTGGTAGAGCATTGAAATTAGGACCCAAAGGTCCGAAGTTAAAAATTAACAGTGCTGCACCTAAGGTGGCGTAAGGACACAGTAACAAAGCCTACACAAAACACAACTGCTTCTCCGAAATCGGCACAAGTTACAAGCTTCGAAGCTTGTAGTTTCAGAGGGGCCTCCTCAGGAGACCTAGGAGTAATCAGGATAAACAATATCATAACATATCATCTGTGAAATACATTTTCTACTCTCCACACTATGTAAAAAAAAAATAAGAAAACTTAATATTTTTTTTCATTGAAACAATTGAAAAGGTTTTTGAAGGAATCAGCGAGTATTTTGTTTAGTTTATTTCATGAGTAATAAAAATTTATAAACAAATAACATACTCTATCAATAGATACTTTTTTTTACTAGATAAAATGATTCAAGAGGAAGGTTTATATGTATGATTCATGCATAATATTGTAGAGAAACACCCATGAATTTACAGGTTTCTAATGTGATGTCGTAAATAAACACATTTTTTTGCGCTGACATTGCAAACGCTCGGTATTGTACACCTAAAGGACGTGAATTTCCTATTTTTTGATTATTACATTTGCGGGATTCAAACCTTACGAACGGGCGTATTCAACTACCCACTGTTGACTGCATGAGACTTCAAAGTAAGTACTTGCGAGATACCGTAGGGTGAAGTGAATGTACGTAGAGATCTAATTTTTGAAGGAACGTCGGGATGAAACTTCGACTTTTACCCGCTAGGTGGGACACTGTACAGTTACATTCTAGTCATTGTACCCAAGTATTCCTGCTAGAGAGTAATATAAGCTATGCTGTTTCCTGTTTCATTTGGTTGCTATCATTGGTGGAAATATGCGGCACTGATGACGGCTAACAAGCCAGAAACCGGGACGGGTCGCTAGTCAAATTATAAACTGAAATAAATACTCATATGAAATAAATAACTCAACATTTTACTAAAACAAAAAACTAGTAATAACTCATATTGTTTCAGAGATATTTGGATTTGAGAACATTAACCAAATTCTCCATTGCTACAGTTTGCCTTTCTAATAGCAATAGCTTCTGGGAGTAGTAGGCTTGTTTCATTTCCAGCTTTTTACTAGAATTTTCAACAAGCTTCCTGCTGGCTTCCGCACTTTCTTTCAGTCGACTACTTGGAGTCGTTCTTCTTCTCGCATATATTTTTTGGCTGTCATTTTTTACTTCTTTCAAAGGAGTTTCTACCGTTAATCCCAACGGGGATTCTACCCTTAATCCCAACGGGGATTCTACCCTGATTTCTTCCAACGGGTCTTCTACCTTTCTGTTCATTTCCATATAATCATAACCGTCGTCATAGTTGAAACTGATGGGGGTTTCCTCTATATTGATATTACCATGAATTGCCTCGTCACTAATCATTGACAGGACTTGCTCATCAACTGGAGTCAAGTCTGGTTTGCTGGGTCCTCCTCCAGTACCTTTCCAATACTTCAGCTGTTCACTTTTTCTTTTTTTCGTTTTTGATCGGATATCTTGCCAAGTCTATAATCCAATGATTTGAAGTGCTATTTATATCTACCACGCGTGGATATTTACCTCTCTCCACTGCTTCCAGTCTTTCTGCGTTCCTGGAATTGCATTAAGTGTTCTAGCTATTTCCATCCATTTTTTTTCTGCATCTTTAAGGCTGAAATTCTGAGAAAATTTACCGGCAATGAGATCTTTTTCATTTATCAGTATCTGGATTAATTTAGATTTTTGTTTTGCCGAGCAATATGTTTTCTTCGCAGTTTCCATCTCGAACTTCGATTGCAAATTGATTGAACCGCGATTGAAATTTTCTTTAAATGATTTAAACTTCAACCATTGAGTTTAAATATTCAAATATTCAAAATCAATGCTTCAACGAACTTTATCTTCTTCTGTGATTCCCAATGCAGAGTTGTCAGATATACTTACTCGACATAATATGTCGAGTGACTTCCCAATGTCGCGAGTAGTTCCCGAGAATAGCTAATTCGAAAGTCAGTAGACATTTGCACTCGACATATTGTCGCGTTCTACATTTCTGATAGACATTTGAGAATTGGGCCCCAGGTCATGACTGTTCAGAATATCAGAATTTCACCTCAGTAAAAATATCACCATTTTCGAGATAATGGGCATTTTCTAAATATCTAGAAAATAACTACCTCACCTCCGTTTTTTGAATGTCTAATGTATCAAGTTCTGAAAAACTGTTTTGTACGTCTGAAAGCATCACTCATCATTAATCTTAAGCAACAAAGATATTTGAATTAGTCTTAATTTGTAGACATAGCACTCAAAAAACGGAGGTGAGGTAGTGATTTTCTAGATATTTAGAAAATGTCCATTATCTCGAAAATTGTGATATTTTTACTGAGGTGAAATTCTGAACAGTCATGACCTGGTCTATCACCAGTTTCAGTATTGTACAAGGTTTACCGGACACCCTGTATATCGAAATTTGATATTCAAATGGAAACAAAGTAAAGTAATAAATAAATGTTCAAAATTCAAACCTAGTTTTGAAGAAAAAAACTATTGCATATAAAGCTTATTTAAAATTTCCATTGGATTCTCGAAGTCATATCCTAATTTTATTAAGGGAATTTGGTATTTCTCACATAATAAAGATTTCCTACGTTGTAGGAGTTGAAAATTTTTATCTTTAGTCTATAAACAAGCAATAAAGATATCGAAATTTGATATTTAAATGACAACAAAGTGAAGTAATAAATGGATGTTCAAAATTGAAACCTAGTAGTAAAGAAAAAAAATTATTGCATATAAACCAGTAAGGGCAGAAAGGAAAAGTCTCCTAGTGAGAAAAAGGACAATCCAAAAAAACTCTTAAATTATATTTGGCGACGTTTCGCAGATTTTCATCTGATTCATTAGGCCTGAAAACCAAAAATGAAACACATATACAAAGCATAATGGTACAAAAATTACCTCTAAACTAGAGTTCTATAAAATCTAAAAAAGTGGACCGAAAGGCATCACCAGTCATCAATCCTAAAATACCGCTCACAAAGTAATTTAAAATCAAAAAAACATCTAACAGGAACTCGAAACTAAGAATAAACAGAAGGTAACAAAATAACCTCAAACAAGGTACAGTCATAAAATGTCAACCACGCATCACAGAACAACAATTCTTTCCCCTCTTCTATTCATCTCAGAGAAACATAACCACAAAATCTGATTGCATATTCTCAATCTACGCCATTGAATTAGTAAACAACGTTGGTGGTGATCCGAGAAAAAAATTTCCTCAAAAAAAGCGAAATTATTCGTAATTTTGCCAAAATCATTTTTCTCAGATCGCCAGCAAATTTACTGAATTCCCTTATTTGAAGGCGTAGATTGAGAATATCCAATCAGTTATAGTATAAAATATTTAGTTTTCGAGTGATGACCATCAAGAAATCGAAAATTTTGGACGCTTGGGAAAAATAGCTTGAAATCCAAACGATCGATGAAGATAACTTAGAGTTATATTTTTCCATTAATGCAAGAATAATCTACAATGAATATAAAACAGCATTCGTCCATTGCAATTTTTCGGGCAGATACAATCTTACAAAAAAATTCTCCTAGCCCAAAATTTTCAAAATTTGTTGAACGATCGAGCACTAATGACTCATCCTGTATATAACATTCCAGCGCATCATTGTCGAATAAGATTACCAATATTTCTTGAATAACATATCCGGGATCATGACAATTCCCTTGATAGCTACTGTCACAAATTTTTGAGTTTAGATTTTTTTTAGTCGGATTATTGAATGCGAATCTACCAATAAGGAGGATCTCCTGACTTCGCGTCAGTAAGCGGACTGGCCTGTTTGACCATTAATTAAAAAAAACTCCGTCGAATTATTTCGTATTCTTTTTATTATCATAGATCATAAAAATGAATTAGAGATAAATGCATTCATTTGATTGCCATATTTTGAATTGAATATGAAATAAGATAAAAGGAAACACCAGAATAAGAATAAGATCATATTTACAACAAATGTTCATCGTATAAGCACAACACAGCCATTTAAAAAATTGCACAAACTTACATCTAAAACCTAAGATCGTTGCTCAACCAGAGAACAAACTCGAGAAATGCTAATGATGCAGATGATTGTAAATATAACATTTATGTAAACATTGCAACCGAATTTTTACATTCTTCAAGCTTTTTGGCCCTGTAACTGCAGAAAGAGGTGTTTTATGAGAAATATGTACATGAATAGAATTTCAGTCAAACGACACTAAAACAGATTGACGAAAATTACAAACGACACTTGGCTACTTACAAATATATACCGATATATAAAAAGAATGAAGAGACAATTTAAACAAACACAAACTACTTGAAAACGTCTGATATGACGTTGAGATCTTGTGAATTCTTGAAAATATACCTATGTATAAAATATTAAGATGTCAAAACGTAAATAAATTAAAAATAATAATAACTCCTAACTTGGTACATATCAGAAATCTTTATCACAGCATTTTTCCTAATTTGTTATTCAGGACGAGATATATACAGCATTTACAACATTTACAAAACGAGATGGCGATTGATAGACTTCGAAAAACCCTGTACACAAATTTTCAGAAAATTAGAACCGAAAGATGAGATGAATTTAGACACATTGTCTTTTTTTGTCCGTTTTATCAGTGGAGAAGATACGTTTTTTAAGTCAGTGGATTACGAATAAACGATTGGGTCGAATATTGTTGAACAACTCCGAGAGAAAAAATTCAGGTGACACATAAAATGAAATGTCTTTCCGAGAAAACAATAAATGAATTATTCTAGAATTTTTGGGATGAAAAATATTAATTTCTTCCTAGAATCTTCAGTTTCAATTTTACGACAAATTTATGGACCATAATTATCACGATAAGAAATGACACTGTTGTTGATTTATGGCAGGATTAAACTAGGTACTAACAAATAGCATCATTTATTGCACATTGCACCAATAGCCTAAGGAGCATTCTGGGGATTGAGGGTAAAAGTCATTGTCCCTATTGAGGAAAAAACATTTTCGAGAAGGAGTTAATGTTTTTTTGAATAGAATAATTTTTGCGTCGTTGACTCACTCGTACATTATTCTCAGGTCCAATGCCTACTAGGTAAAAGATTTCGAAAATATAACTCATAACAATACATTTTCATGGTGTCTCTTCGACATTTTCAACATTATCAGCACTTCACTATGTCTGATTTACATCTAGGAAGTATAAAGGGTGATCCTGAATTAATTCAACAAAATTTAGTCACAGATTCAGAAATTAGGATACCCCTATTTTTGATTTAGTTACAGCCCCCTGAATTTCTCCCCTTAAAATTGTTCTTTCTTTTCACCTCAGATTCCAGTCATATGTTAATCATTGAATTTGGTATACAGAAGTTTTTCAATATCCGAAATTTCATAGTGCTACCTATTTTGGTGGTATAGAGACACCCTAAATTAATATACTTTTTACTGGACAAAATATCTTTGTCCGTTTTATCAGTAGAGTAGATAAGTTTTTTAAGCCAGTGGACAAATTGACTCGAACAAGTATTGGTTTAGTTCCTGAGAGTGGAATATGAAGTAGATAACTAACCAGTGAGTAACAAGTTTTATTTTGTAAAATACAGGTTGAACTGGGAAAACATACAATAATTTTTGAACAAAAACTTTGCCCCAATGGCCCAATAAATACATTTAGATACGGAAACAGCCGAAACAGGTTTAATTTTGGAAAGAGGAATTCTCAACTTTTCATGCAAGAGCAACCCAGATCGACTCATAAAGTGCTTTCAGTGTGAAGTAGACCACCCTGTTTGAATATTGTGAAACAACACCGAGAGAAAAAATTCAAGTGACACATAAAATGAATTGTCTTTCCGAGAAAACAATAAATCAATTATTCCAAAATTTTTGAGATGAAAAACATTGGTTTCTTCCTAGAATTTTCGGTTTCAATTTGGCGACAAATTCAGGGACCATAATTATTACGATAAGAAATGACACGTACTGTTGTTGATTTATGACAGGATTAAACTAGGTACTAACAAATAGCATCATTTATTGCACCAATAGAGTAAGTAGCATTTTGGCAATTAAGGGTAAAAGTCATAGTCCTTCTTGGGGAGAACTCTTTTTGGAGTCAATGTTTTTTGAATAGAGTACTATTTTGCGTTTTCGACCCACTCGTACATTATTCTCAGGTCCAATGTCTTCCAGGCAAGAGATTTCACAAATATAACTTATAACAATACATTTTTATGATGTCAGTTTTACAATGTCCCTTTAATGAGCTAGCTTCTCAAATTTAATGGTCTCTTCGACATTTTTAACATTATCAGCACTCTATTATCGCTGCTTCACATCTAGGAAGTATACAAGGTGTCCCAGAATTAATTCAACAAAATTAAGTCACAGATTCAGAAATTAGGATACCCCTATTTTTGATTTAGTTACAGCCCCCGGAATTTCTCCCCTAAAAATTGTTCTTTCTTTTTACCTCAGATTCCAGTCATATGTCAATCACTTAATTCGGTATACAGAAATTTTTTGATATCCGAAATTTTATAGTGCTACCTATTTTGGTGGTATATGTAGACACCCTAAAGATACTTTTTACAGGCCATAATATCTTTGGAACTATCGGGTGTTTTTTCAGAACGATCGAAATTGAAATAACACGCATTCAGATAAGGCCAATTTTTTTTTATTTGAGAGATAATTTTATTACATTAATGTTTTGAAAATAATTTCCGGCATATGTCCCCTATAGGTCTGAGCAACCTCATTCGACCAGACCAATTTTGGACCACTTTTTCGAGTAATTCAGGCCTTATTTCAGCAATTACACGAGTTATGTTGGCTGCCAAAGCGTCTATTGTTTCTGGTTCATCAGCATAAACCAATTATTTGACATAAACCCAAAGAAAATAATCCATTGGAGTTATGTCGCATGATCTTGGAGGCCAATTAATTGGACCATTTCTCGAAATAATGTTATCGCCGAATCTTTTTTGCAATAAATCAATTGTAAAGGTAGCAGTCTGAGGTGTAGCACCATCTTCTTGGAATCAAAACACTTCTAGGTCGATACCATTCAAATTTTGAAAAATAATCATTGATTATCGATCTGTACCTAACGAGCTCGATTCACAGTAAAATTAGCTCCAAAGCTAGACTTGGTGCACATATGCGGGAAATTATTTTCAAAACGTAAATGTCATTAAATTTTCTTTAAATAAAAAACATTTGGCTTCAATCTTAATTGGAATGTGTTTTATTTCAATTTCAATTTGAAATTATATCATTCAATAAAAACCACCCGATAATAAACATTAACCGCGTATTAAAATTCCTTGAAAATTGTTGAAAAGTTAGAGAGCCCATTTAATTAAAAAACTTGCTTATCTTTTCTTATTTTTTTCATGAAACACAGGATTCTTATATTATAAGATTTCAAAGAAAAATATCAAAAGTGACTATTGGCTGAAAATAATATTTAAAATCGATTTAAAAGCAATTATCTATAATTATACCCGTACCTTTCTGACCAATTTTGTCGAAAGCGCATCCCCCCACTTATAATTTTGGAACTAGCCTTATTCTTAGGTATAAAAGGGCCTGTACAGTCCTGACCATACCAATTGAGTTATTAGCAGAGTGAAGTACGCTTAAACTTGAAAATTTGCATCTCCGATTCATTACGATTTTTGTGTTGTGTTGTGTTGTTTCCTTGGAATAATAATTTTGTCTCAGGTAAGTTTGAATGTTTTATTTGAAAGTACCTTTTTTTGTTTGCAATCTTCTTCTCTATTCTTTATATTTTTGTATGCAAATATTTCTTTGATGTATTTGTTGTTTTACTTGGTGCTTGGTTATACAGGGTGTTTCTGAATTGATGCGAAATATTTCAAAGGGTTATTTCTTGTTCAAAATTAAGGGTAGTTTGTTATGTGAATGTTGGGTCAAAATTCAAACGTTTGGGAGATATCGCGGTTCAAAGATATCAAAAAAATGATATTTTTATTATGTATCTTAAAAACGAGAAGCGATAGGATAATTATTTTTCATGGAAGTAATATGATTATGAAAACATACTTTTTTGATATTTTTTCATATTTTTAGAATGAGTGGAAGAGGTTGAAGTAGATTACTTCTTTCATTTTTGTTGACTAAATTTTAAGAAAACTTACGCATCGACTTGGATATAATTATATTCGGATTAACTGATTTGGTCAGAAACTTTTTCAATTCTAGTATTTTTTTCGTAAAATGTACTGTTTAGAAATTAATAAATTAAATGTAAATCAGTTCTATAATTTATTGCCGTTTCCCGACACATAATGATTTACATTAAATTTTTTTATTTCTTAACGGTACATTTAGGAAAAAATACAATAAATAGAAACGTTTCTCATTAAAACAGGCTATTCGAATTTATTTCTATCCAAGTCGTTGCGTAAGTGTTTCTTCGAATTATTTGACAAAAATGATAGAGGAAGTCTACTTCAACCCCTTTCACTCATTATAAAATATCAAAAAGTGTGTTTCCATAACAGTAATTGTAGTATCCTCTTCCTCGACACTGGCTCTGTAATATCTATCCTAACTGCCCTTCGTCGACTCTCGCCCGTGGCTCTCGTCAAACTGACTTCAAGCATTAGTCATAGACACACGAGACAGTGTGATCTGTAATCACGTACACTACATCTCTCTTATGTTGAATAAATGAAAACTAACTTGCAAAGAAAATCTTTATTTCTTTTTGATATTTGATTGACTAACATTATCAAATCTGATATGAGTCAGGCTGTTCCAGCAATTAAGCCAACTAACAAAACTAAATACTTTCTAACTTCATATTGCAGAACATCAACATAACTATATAACATTAACCATTATTTTGACTTTCCTCCTCATCCTGATTTTCTTCGGGTACAGTTGTCCACTGACCTTCTACCCTTTTGAGATGAACCACATTCCTTCTTAACACTTGACCCGTTTGATCATTTCTTACGGTGATGTCGCCATCATTTGATTTCTCGACAGTATGAGGCACGGGATTAAAGTTTGTGCTGAGCTTGTTTACTTTATTCATGTTTTTGATGTAAACCTTATCACCTACTTTTACTGTCGAGTCTATAGCTCCTCTTCTTTTGTCCCCATACTCCTTTCCTTTCTCTTTATGAATCCTATCTCTATCTCTTACCTCATCGTCATTTCCTGAACAATCTATTCTTTCTAATGATGGAATTTTATCTCTATTTTGACGCCCAAAAATAGTTCGGAGGGTGATTTACCTGTCGTTGTGTGTGGCGTACTATTGTACATAATGAGGTATTCCCACAAACTCTCTTTCAAGTCTTTCTTCTCCATGTGGCTTATTTTTAAACGCTTCAAGATATCTCGATTTTGCCTTTCAACCTCCCCATTTTGTTGAAGCCAATATGGAACGGTGTTTAATATCTTGATATTACAGCTGTTACAGAAACTTCTGAATTCTTCGCTAACAAATTGTTTTCCATTGTCTGCAGTGTTTGACATGGGATAACCATTTACGCCTTTTGCAACTTCTGCATGAGCACCAGGTAAGTTGTAGTATATTTCCTGTAGACCTGTACCTCCTAAGTGCAACAAAGTGGCTCTTTTCTTCAGCTGAGTTTGGATCTCAGCCGCATCAAGATAAATGAGCAAGGCCCTCTTCCATTTCTCCCATCTGCATCCAATAGAAGCACCATCACCGTCTACATCTAACCCTTCTAAGGGTGGCAGAGAATTAGCCATGATGCTAGGTGAAGCTAAAGCAACCTGGAATAAAAATCTACTTACTTCCATTGTTCCCAATTAAACGGTGGTCTCACGACCAATAGCACAATACTTAATGTTTGGAATTTCCAATTTAATGGAGGTTTATTTCCAAAACCACAATATATTTCCAATTTAATGGAGGTTTATTTCCTAAACCACAATATATTTCCAATTTATTGGGGGCTTATGTTACTCCTTTTGACTCGTCGTCACTTGTAGTATCCTCTTCCTCGACACTGGCTCTGTAATATCTATCCTAACTGCCCTTCGTCGACTCTCGCCCGTGGCTCTCGTCAAACTGACTTCAAGCATTGAAGCATTAGTCATAGACACACGAGACAGTGTGATCTGTAATCACGTACACTACAGTAATACTTCCATAAAATATCATTATCCTATCATTTCTCGTTTTTAAGATACAAAATAAAATAGTAATTTACGTAACAAGTCCGGAAAACAGGGTTTTTTTGACGAATAGACAAAATGTGAGTCCATCAGAAAAACTATTTTCGGTTGTGTTGCGTACAATATTTTTTCGGCAACCGTGTAGAATTACAAATCAATGAGACGACACATTTCTTTATTATACATTTTGATTATTATTTCAATTGAACAGAACAGAACTGTCATCCGTTATTTCGTTGCTATTGTGATGATCATAACAATGACAACAACGACGTGAATTTTTTTCGGCCTAGTCCGGAAAGTACGTACTTTCCGGACTAGGCAAGGAAATGCTACTTTCTCAAAGAAAAGGCGTCCGGGAAGTGGGTACTTCCCGGACGGTTGCCGAAAAATATGATTTTTTTGCCATCATCTTTGAACCGCGATATCTCCCAAACGTTTGAATTGTGACACCACATTTATATTGCAAACTACCGTTTATTTTGAACAAGAAACACCTTTCGAGATCTTTCGCATCAATTCAGAAACACCCTGTATAATTATAATTTTTATATTGCTGCTTTCCCAAACTGGAGGGCGAGCTGTAGGAGGTGCGATGATGACAGCTCTGTCAGGGGGCACAATAGACCTTAAGGTCGCAGTGGACTATAACCCCTTTTCACTGTAACTATAACTATTGCTGCTTCCCCAAGATATTCAAGCAAAAATTCAATTTAAAATATTCTCTTCGTTCAAATTGCTGTTTTTCTTGGATTCTCATTGTTTGAAAACTTTTAGAATTAACTTTTACTAATAAAATTCTTTGTTTTCAGAATAAGAATATCTACAGGCCACGTGTACCGGCATTCAAAGAAAAGGATTTCTACGAATACCTGCTCCAAAACCATGTCGCCAGCCAAGATGACCTATTCCTGAACGGCTATCCAGTTTTGGACAGTGATGGCAACGTCCAAATATTCAAAACCAACTTCTTCAATCCCCACCAACGAAGAGAGGATACCGTCCAGGGTGTGGTTAGAAGAAACTGTACATGGTGCAGATCAGGTTTTTTCATGAAGGGTAAGAGTTTTGTCGGCACGGACAAATGTTTCTCCCACTGGGGGAAGTAGGTGCATGGCAGTTTCTCTTGCTGTTCAAAAGAACCTAAATCTCCCGGATGCACAGTTTCCCAAAGCCACGTCTGGACTGGCATAGACATCGGGTTGAATAATCCTGAAGGATTCTTAAGCACTCAGGATTCGGTAACTGAGAAGAAGCCTGACGTCTTTGGTTTGGACTGCGAGATGTGCTACACTGTGGAGGGCCTGGAAGTATGCAAGCTTACCCTTGTAGGCTTATAGTTATAGTTATAGTGAAAAGGAGTTACAGTCCACTGCGACCTTAAGGTCTTTTGTGCCCCCTGACAGAGCTGTCATCATCGCGCCTCTTACAGCTCGCCCTCCAATTCCAGAGATTTGATGAAATCCAGTATCTGGTACGGCTTCAATGAAGATAACTCCCCACTGTTACAAGTTTCTCGTCCAAAGCTATCTTTCCTTTGGCTTGCAATGGCATAGCATTCCGTAACCAGGTGAATAGGAGTTTCTTCCTCCTCGCCACAGAATCTACACTCATCAGTGTCCGATAAACCCATTCTCTGATAGTTTCTTTCTAGATGTATATCTAGACATCTTCCGATTGCAAGTATTTCCGTTTGAAGGACGCTTGTACAGGAGCCTAGCGATAGTGCACACTTGGTACTTGTGCCGTAAATCCCAGCGCCAGCTCCTGTAGCGGTTTTAGAACCATCTGTATACCATTTCATTGTATTTTCTTTGAGATTGTAGTTGGTGTATTCCCTTTCCCAATCCTCTCTTTTACTTATCATTGTACTGAAGTTCTTCCCAGTGCTTACTTCCTTGATCATTACATCACAAGGAAGGTTTGCAGATGAGATGTAGTCATTAAGAGAGGACCAAGCTCTCTGAAACCTGACTCTCTCATTGCCTGCTCCTTCTTTAGATACTCTGAGGATGGCCCCATGGGCTACCCTATCAATCACTAGATGTAGAGGTGTGAGGTCTGTGATGATCACAAGCGCCCTGGTAGGGCACGTTCTCATAGCTCCCGTGATGCACACACAGGCAAGCCTTTGTACTTTGTCGAGCATTTTCCTCGTACTTGCCTGACTTGTCTTAGCAAACCAGGCTACTGCCCCATATGTGACTATAGGTTTTACAATCATGACTTACATCCATCGCAGTATTTTTGGGTTACAGCCCCAATTCCTTCCGCATAGACGCCTGCATGCCATCAGAGCTCTTGTAGCTCTGCCAGTAGCATTATCAACATGCTTATTCCACAGAAGTTTGCTATCCAGTGTTATTCCTAGGTAATTGACTTCAGACCCCCACGCCAAGATATTTCCGTTCAATACTAACGTTTTCATGGCTGGAAGTTTTCTCTTCCGAGTGGACGGAATCAATGTGGTCTTGGTTGGGTTGATGTACAGCCCCACTGACAAGCACCACTGCTCAATAATTCTAAAGCCCTTCTGCAATAGGTCGCAGAGAGTGCCTTCGAAATTTGCCTCTAATTATTAGTACTGTCATCAGCATAGCCTACACATTCGAAGCCAAGCTCCGTTAGTCTGTGTAGAAGTTCATCCACTATCAGGCTCCATAGGAGGGCAGATAACACCCCACCCTGAGGTGTTCCACGAGAAGCTTTGACGAAGACGGATTCCTCGCCCATCGATGTCTCAGCTATCCTCGTCGTACCTCATACATCCATCTTAAGATGGTATTATTCACTCCTCGCCTCTCAAGTGCATCTCTGATAGACACGTGTGTTGTGTCAAAGGCCCCAGATACATCCAGGAAGGCACACATGGCGATTTCTCTGTTATTCAGAGTTCTCTGGAAGACTTTAGTCAGCTGATACAGGGCGGTCTCCGTTGAACGTCCCGCCCTGTAAGCATGCTGAGAAATGTGAAGTGGTGTTTTCTCCAGATGCTCCGTTCTTATGTAGTTATCTACGACTTTCTCCATCGTTTTGAGAAGAAACGATGTTAGGCAAATGGGTCTGAAGCATCGAGGGTCAGTCCTGTCATGTTTCCCTGCTTTGGGAATGAAGGTTACTTTTGCCCTTCTCCACTTTTCAGGTATTTGACCCAATGCTAAGCTGCTTCTTGTGATATTCAGTAGATGAGGTAGGATCTCCTCCACTCCTTTCTGCAGGAGTATCGGAAACACCCCATCTACTCCTGGGGATTTATACGGCTGAAAGGTGCTTATTGCCCATTCAAGTCGTTGCCTTGTGAATATACTCTAAGCAATGTCCCAGTCCTCCTGGCGGGAGTTCTTGGTTTGCTTTATTGCCCTACCTCAGGGGTTGTTCACTAAGGTGGACAATACGAGGATCGCCAAACCCGAGGCACCCGATGGACCTGGCGAGCTTGCTCGTCTTGGATATACCGTCAGTATGTCACGTCTATGCTGATGGGGGGCTTGGCTTAATCGCCTGACCCAAAGAGAAGTAATATCTCTGAAAATCCCTAATCTAAGGTGTGAAGATTGCCGATGGATGCGTGGTCAAGAGGGAGCTTGGCCCCAAGAGTTTCTCACCTCGCGGGCTTGGCGTCCCGCGTGGGACATTTAGCCTTCTCCAAGTACGGGCGCACTGCTTGGAGTGACCGGTTAGTTCGGCACAACGCGTGGGATTCAATATGGAGAATTCAATTATTAATACTAGTTATATTAGTGAGGGTAGTGGTTTGAACTCCACCTTCACGGTGGAGGAACCAGCAGCGGTGGGATGTGAGCTCGTCCGCCGTAAGATGTCTGAGGTGAGTGATAGCTTAAGAGAGTACGTCCTGGACGACTCCCATAAGATCACTTTATCCTGTCTAAGGTCGCTGAGTACGAGGCTATGATCATTAAGATCATGAATGAGAGAGAACGAATGAGAGGCGTTATACTAGAGAAGGAAAAGTGGGAGTCACGAGTGCTCAAGGGAAACCTTGGCATTAGTGCTACTCCGAAAGAAGTGGTTGAGAAGGAGGAGGTGCCCGCGAGGGCGCCTGCTAAGTATGCTAGGAACAAGGTGGCGAAGATCGCTCCCAAGAGCTATGCCTGCGTGGTAAAAGACGCGGGTGGTAGCCTTGGGAGCGAAGAAGTCAAGAAGCGACTTCTGGCAGAGGTGGACACTGACCTTAACGTAAGAGTTAAGGCAGTCAGAAAATGTAAGGATTATAAGGGAGTTGTCATTGAGACAACCTCCCAGAGCGAATTACATAGTGTTGGAAATCCTAGGAAACTAGGAGGGAAGGTAATCATCTTTGATGTGCCTTCTCGTATGTCTGAAGTTCATCAATGAACTCCACAGAAAGAATGGAGCGAGCATGTCGGCGGAAGACTTCCGCCAAAGTGTGAAAGTTCGGAGTAGGAACTCCAAGAACGAAGTGGGTAATGTGGTAGTAGAGGTGCCACCTATAGTCAGAGCGGCATGGCTTAAGGAGAGGAGAGTATATCTCCATTTCCGGGTCTGCAGAGTGAAGAGTCTCGACATGGTTGAAAGGTGTCACAGGTGTCTGGAGATCGGGCACCTGGTGAAAGATTGCAAGCTGAAAACACAGGCTTGCAGAAAGTGTGGAAAAGATGGGCATGTCGTCAAAGATTGCCAAGAGGTTGAATCGTGCCGAACGTGCAGGGCGAAAGAAAAGACTGGGAAGGGGCACAGTACGATAAGTACCAAGTGGCCCTTCTACAAGAAGAAGGAACAATGGCTAGGGGCTAGGATGAGTAATGGCGTATAAGCCATGACTCGTCTGAAAATCCTGCAGTTGAATGGGCAAAGATGCTACGGCATCATGAGTGAAATTGGTGAATGTATGATGCGTGAAAGGTTGAGCGTATGTATACTGCAGGAGCCTTACGTCAGGCATGGATTGGTGCATGGCTTTCCTAGTGCATTCCGAGTGTATGGGTCTAGGTCGGGTGGGGCGGCCATCGTGATTAGCAAACACGGTGGTGACGTCGTACCCGTACCTGAGTTATCTGACGACTATGGAGTATGTGTATGGTTCAGAAATGAGCAGTATGAGGGATATGTGGCATCAGTCTATTGGCAGTATAGTCATGAAATAGAGCCATACTTGGGATATATAGAGAGACTGTTAGGCGAGATAGGTAACAATATAATCCTCATAGGATTGGACGTGAATGCAACATCCTCCTTGTGGCATAGCAAGGGTATGGGTACGTCTGGGCCAAGAGTGCAAAGAGGTGTAATGATTGAGGAGTTTATAAGGGAAAAAGAGCTCCTGGTGGTGAATGAAAGATCCGAATGGTATACCTTCAGTGGTCCGGGAGGAGAATCTGACATAGATTTGACTCTCGTGAATGAAAGACTTGATGATAGGTACGCACTAACGTGGTGTGTCAAGCCAGACTGGAGTATTAGTGACCATAACGGTATACTCATTACTCTGGAAAGGCTTGGGGGTATGATTGAGCAAAGGATGGTAGGGAATAAATGACGGATAAGGGGAGTTGATTGAGACATTAGGCTTGAGGCTGAGAATTTTGGCTTATACCATTATGAAGGTTTGACAGCTGAAGAGAAGGTATGCAAGATGGAAAGTTGGATCACGAGTGTCAACGAGAAAATGTTGAAGAGAACAGATCGTACCCCAGGAAAGGTGGCTTGGTGGACGACGGCTCTGAGTAAAAGAAAGACATAGGTGAGAAAGGCGAGAGTGGCATATCAGAGAGAGAGAAAGAAAGAAAGACCGAATGAAAGAGCTAAGGCGAGTTATCTCAGTCTCAGACGCTTGTATAAGAGAGAAATACTTGAGTGCAAGAAGAGAGACTGGGAGAGGTTCGTTGAATACGAGGGAAACACCAATCCATGGGGAGAGGTTCACAAAGTATGCATGGGTAGGAGGCATAGGCCTCAGATATGCGGAGTGAAAGAAGGCACACTCGTGACAAAGACTTGGAATGAGACTATGAATGCTTTGTTGAACGGGTTTTTCCCCAGGGCGAATGATGAGAGAACTTACGAGAGAGTGGCCAGAGTGTGTGAGTCACAGGAGCTCAGCATGCATGAAGTAGATGAGGCTGTCAGAAGACATAAAATGGGAAATCCCCAGGTATGGATGGGATATATCCCGAGATGGCTAAGGCTGTGTGGAAAAGTGTGCCTGACTTCGTGCTGTCGATGTACAGCACAATTTTGGCTGAGGGGAGACTTCCTGAAAGGTGGAGGGTGGCGTCGGTCGTGGTCCTGCTGACATCCTTGGATAAACCCAGGGACGAGGTGGGTTCATACAGGCCGATTTGCCTCCTTCCGGTTTTGGGTAAGATCCTGGAGCGATTGATGGTTAATAGACTGGAAAGTAAGATTGGAGAAACCAGTGCGAGGCAGTGTGGCTTCACCAAAGGAAGATCTGCTGTCGACGCCCGGCTGATGTTTGAGAAGGTGGTTAGGGAGTCACCAGACAAATATGTTCTTGGCATATTTGTCGACTTTAAGGGGGCTTTTGACCACATAGAATGGAAGTATATTCTGAACCGACTGAATGAGGTCGAATGGGAAGAAATTGCACTATGGGAAAGGTACTTCTCACAAAGAGAAGTAAGAGTGATTGGGAAGCATGAAAGTATAGTGAGAAAGGTAACGAGAGGGTGTCTACAAGGGTCTATAGCGGCCCCTAAAATGTTGAACATCTGTCTCGACGACATGCTTGGGTCGTATAATGTGGAAGGATGTGAGGTCTTAGCATATGCCAATGACGTGCTCTCCATTGTGAATGGGAGCAGTCGCCTTCAGTTAGAACAGATGGCGAATTGTAGTATGAACATCTTGAGCGAGTGGGCTGTCGAGGCCGGTGTAACTGTCACTGAAAAGAAGACGGTTTGCATGTTGATGAAAGGGAAGTTGGCCGCAAATAGGCCACCTAACGTACGTCTGAATAATAAAGCTGTTAGTTATGTAAGGAGTACTAAGTACTTGTGTGTAAGGGTAGAAGAAGGGTTCAGATTCTCTGGGCACTTCTCGGATGTAAGGACAAAGTTGGCTAAGCTAACGGGATGCATGGGGCGTGTCCTTAAGAAAGAATGGGGGTTGAAAAGAAAGGCTATGGAAGTGATATATGGTGGTATGTTTCAAGCATGTGCCATGTATGGTGTGGAAGTATGGTATAAAGCCATGACGTACGGGTATGCAAGGGACGAATTGAATAGATGTCAGAGGGTGATACTGAGTGCATGCTTGAGGGTGTGTAGAACAGTGTCCACCGAAGCTATGAATGTGCTGCTTGGCAAGCCATCGTGGGATCTTGTGGCTGTAGGCATGGGTGTTCGAGGCAGGCTAAAGAGGGGCCTGCTGACAGAAAGTTTGCTGCTGAAAGGGAAGCATAGATGAAATGATAGCGAAAAAGGTCGAGTCACACATAAGTTTATTCCTTGTGTGAACTTTGCCGGAGAGAACGAGTGGTTCTCCCCTGGCTTGTTTTTGGGATACATCATTACGGGTCATGGGAGCCTGAATGAATTTTTGTACAGAAGGTGTCTCAGTGAGAGCGATAGATGTATATGTTGTGAGATTGAGACTTAGTCACATGTGCTACTGCACTGCACGGAGTACCAAGTAGAGGGAATGGTTATACTTGAGGGTATGAGTGGTATGACTAGAGGAGTGAATGAGGGCGGCGGGCTAGCTCACTTTATCGCCGATGAAGAGAGTTATGTGCGTATGGAAGATTTCTCGAGGGCTGTCTTTCCTTAGCGGAAAGCGGCCCTTCAATTTTCAGACTCTTTGAGGGATTCGTTCCCCGGAAATCATAGTAGAAGGTAATTGGCTTATTTCCCTTGGGGAAAGCGTGGTGCAGGGCGATCACCACTAGTAGAAAGATTCACCCATGGAATGCTAAGGGGGGTGAGTCGGAGCGCTGCTCTGGCGCTTCAGGATGTTTTGATTCCTGTGGGGATCGACGGGGAGTAGTTCCCCCGCACAGGATCCCGAACTTGCCTCAGCAAGGCATGGATTCCCAAGATCCTTAATTGCTAGGGAATGCGCTCCCGCAGCATGTCAAACCATGACGCTATGATGGTACTACGGGAGGGCGTGCCCGCAGGAGCACCCCCGTCTCCACTTGAGACTAGCTTGAGGCCATTATCCCTTATTGTGTCTGCGAACTTGCACTCTTGGTCGAAAAGTTTTTTTTTTGAGTTTATAAATTCATTTTTTTGGATTGGATTAGTTTGGTTACACGCTCTGCAACCGATGAAGTTCAAAATAAAACCTTTTTTATTTTATTGAGATGTGCAGAATTATTTCCTGTGTCTCTGTTAGTATATTCTGAAGATCGTGTTGTACCTTTTATTTTTATACTTTTGATACTGTTTATCTTTTGATGAATAAAATGCTGTGATAATTATATATACTGATAGTCATCATTATATTTTTCATTTATTCATTAATGTTTTGGTATTTTGTACAAATATACAATTAATATTCACTATATCTCAATTTTAATTCTTTATTGTGTTTGTATCGTTTTGTATCTTTCATTTTTATACTTTTGCTACTGTGATATCTATTGATAAAAAAATGTAGTGATATTTATATTTACCAATAGTCATTATTACACTTTTCATTTATTCATTATTGTTTTCGTATTTTGTACAAATATATTTTAATATTCACTATATCTCAATTTTAATTTTTTATTGGGTTTGCATATCTTTATTTTTGTATATATTTTTCATGAATAAATATTTATTTTTTATCTATATGTTCTTTTATTTTCAAATTTCCATCAGCCCATTTTTTATTATTGTCCGAAATTTTCAGGCGCGTTTTTCTCTCAGTATATTGGTAAACTTTTAATGAAAACTTTGTTATAGTTTCAAACATTCATCGAAATAAAATTCTATTATCATCCCATTTTATTCCTTCTAATTTTATATTGATAATTAACTACATCTTAAGTCTATAAACAAGCAATAAAGATATCGAAATTTGATATTTAAATGAAAACAAAGTAAAGTAATAAATAAATGTTCAAAATTGAAACCTAGTAGTAAAGAAAAAAAATATTGCATATAAAGCTTATTTGAAATTTCCATTAGATTCTCAAAGTCATATCATAATTTTATTGAGGGCATTTTAGTATCTCTCACATAATACAGGGTCTTTCACGAGGAACCTCACCCATATTTATACGGGAAACTACTGAACGTATTTTCATGAAATTCAGCACTTATAAGTATTTCACGATGCTGATGAAATCTAAAATATTTTCAAGGCATGAGCACCTCCGGTTTTTCCGGAAATGACGTCAACTTCCGTTTTTCAAATTAGAACACCATTTTTTTATTGCAGAAATAGATTCCTTAGAAAATTTCAAGTTATTTTGATGTAACATTTTTCAGTTTTGGTTAGAAAATTCTCTCAGAGCGGGAAAATTCGAAAAAAAATCGAAAATAGAGCTCTGCTGAATCAAGAATAACTTCGAGGTTTTTGGATGGAAAATTTTCATTTTTGGGATTTTTCAAGATGTAAGATTGATGTATCCACTTTAAAAATCGAAATTGCGATTCATGACACAGGGGGTGAAAAAATCGCTTTCAAAGTTAGGGATGACAAAATCGTGAAAAATCAATTTTTTCAAATTAGAACCCCATTTTTTTATGGCAGATATTGAATCTACGTTAAAAAATAATGTGAGTGTATGCATCACACCCTTGCCCTAAAGTGGATATTTTCTGAGTTATTCACAAAAAACTGTTTTTCGTCTTGAATTTTCAGCTATTTCTTTTCCCTTCACGCCAAAAAGATGAAATTTTCAGGAACTGTTACTTAAACCATCTTTTAGATTTTACTACCCTAATATGCAAGAGAAAAAAGTTACAGGTTGTTCCTAAATAGATGGCGAATTTGGATTCGAATTCGTATCGGAAACCTCTTTATTTCAACTAATCGGCCATCGGTTTTCTCTCCAGTGATAAATAAATAATTCCTTCTGAACCATATGCAAAAACTTACCATGTTTTACATTCTTTTTTTTTAATGATAGATATCATTAATTACATCTGCCAAATTCCTCTTTATTCAGTAGCATTTTGTGTTTACTATTAATTTGGTGATAATTCGTATTAAGTTATAAAATCGATCACTATGCCTAATTTTACCAATGAAGATTATTTAAATCTCATTCTACTTCATGGAGAATGTAATAAAGTTGTAGATAGAACGATTCGACTGTTCATTGAGAGGTTTACTAACCGACCCAGACCAACGAGAGATACCATTAACAGAACCATGACAAACTTGAGAAATGTCGGATCTTTCGTTAAGAAAACTATACACAGAGAAAAAAGTGTAGTAGAAGATGAGAACAACGAAATTACAGTTCTTGCATATTTTCGTGTGAATCCTCAAAATTCTCTCAAAGATGCCGAGATTGATCTGGGATTATCTCAATCGAGTGTTTGGAGAATATTAAAAAAACATAAAATGCACCCATATAAATTCAATAGGGTACAGCATTTGAAGGAAACTGATTTCGTCAGGAGAACGGAGTTTTGCGAAGCTATGATGATCCGATTTCAAGAGAATGAAAACTTTTTGGACTGTATAATTTGGACAGATGAATCTAAATTCACAAAGAATGGTTCTTTCAATAGGCATAACAGTCATTATTGGGATGAAGAGAACAACCACCACTTCAGACAATGGAACTTTCAAGAGACCTGGAGTTTCAATGTTTTTTGCGCCATCAAAAATAATGCAATTCTCGATGTTCACATTTATGATGGGACTTTAACTGGTAAGATAGAACACTACACATGTTTGCATTATTTAAAGAATGTTCTCCCTTAGGAGATAGATATTCTGACATATTGACTCAAATAATTGAGCCGCTAGTACAAAACCATAATGACTTATGGTATCAACAAGATGGCGCGCCTCCACACAATTCACTCAATGTGTCAAATATCCTCTACAGGCTATTTGAAGATCGATGGTTGGCGAACAATGGTCCACATCTTTGGCCACCACGTTCTCCCGATTTAACTCCTTTAGACTATTATGTTTGGGGTAGGATAAAAAATATTGTCTACTCAACTCCCCTGACTGATAAAGAGGACTGCATAGAACGAGTCAGAAATGCGTTCAGGTTTGTTTAGATTTTTAGATTCATAGTTTTGAAACTCAATTTGGTTTTTAAACACTTTTGCAGATCTCTTCCTCACGATGAAATAAGAAGAGCAACGCACGAAGCATTCCTGAGACGTATAAATAAATGTCTAGAAATTAACGGTCAAAACTTTGAGCATCTTCTCTAATTATAACTGCGAGAGTTTGCCATGGTTCTCCTAATAGTAACTTGAATTCGGTTTCAAGAAGGGGTGAAAAATCTACAGCATGGTTCAAATAACAGTTCCTGAAAATTTCATCTTTTTGGCGTGAAGGGAAAAGAAATAGCTGAAAATTCAAGACGAAAAACAGTTTTTTGTGAATAACTCAGAAAATATCCATTTTAGGGCAAGGGTGTGATGCATACACTCACATTATTTTGTAACGTAGATTCAATATCTGCCATAAAAAAATGGGGTTCTAATTTGAAAAAATTGATTTTTCACGATTTTGTCATCCCTAACTTTGAAAGCGATTTTTTCACCCCCTGTATCATGAATCGCGATTTCGATTTTTAAAGTGGATACATCAATCTTACATCTTGAAAAATCCCAAAAATGAAAATTTTCCATCCAAAAACCTCGAAGTTATTCTTGTTTCAGCGGAGCTCTATTTTCGATTTTTTTTTCGAATTTTCCCGCTCAGAGAGAATTTTCCAACCAAAACTGAAAAATGTTACATCAAAATAACTTGAAATTTTCTAAGGAATCTATGTCTGCAATAAAAAAATGGTGTTCTAATTTGAAAAACGGAAGTTGACGTCATTTCCGGAAAAACCGGAGGTGCTCATGCCTTGAAAATATTTTAGATTTCATCAGCATCGTGAAATACTTATAAGTGCTGAATTTCATGAAAATACGTTCAGTAGTTTCCCGTATAACTATGGGTGAGGTTCCTCGTTAAAGACCCTGTATAGAGTTCCTACGTTGAAGGGGTTGAAAATTTGAAGAATGAAAATATGAATATTAAAGAGGTATAGTCAGTCTAGCAAATGATCTCTCGAATAATTTGAAAAACTATTGATTTTAGGCTCAACTTTTTTTCTCAAAAAATAAAGACTACACTAGGTTATCCTCCAGACAATAGTAACAGAGCTTGCCATTTGAATAAATGGATTTATTGACATTTTTTTGAGGTCATTTTCTAAAAATCATAGTGTCTTCCGTACCGCCTAAACGCCTTAAGAGAGGTTTATAGTGCGAGGCTTCCTCAGAGTACGTCAAACTCTACCTACTTCTCACCCCTCACCGCTAAGAAATCGTCGATTATCAGGACGTCCGAAGATATCTCAGACATTCCTCGTATTCACCGTCCTTTTCTTCCACATGCGAGATTTCTGTTACGCCTTCACCAAGGGTAGGGCGGAAGTTGCCGAAGGCACTCGTATATTCACGAATGAAGTGGAAATATTTACGAAACTGCCGACAACACTGTCAATTCATAGGACAGAGACCCTTACGTTTTATCAGATGGAAAAAAATAATTGGGAATTCCCTATAACTAAGGGAATTCCCACTTTCAAGGTTGCGGTCTATAATATTGGTTTGAGCTGAAGAGCAACAGACAGGAATGTTACCTGTGTTGGTAGATGTGAAGGAACAAAATAAGAATATATTACTCCTTCTAGGTTGTACGAATTTATTGCGAATTTGTGTTTCGGTTGTAAGTTAGGTTCGGGAAAAATCATGCACATATGAACCTACAGTAAAGAAGAATGTGATTGAGACTCAAAACCTAAACTAAATTTTTTATGACTTTAAATTTGTTTATTGTATGAGATGCTGTATCAGATGAATTGTATATATATATACCCTATTTTTATGATTGCGTTCAATCGTGCGGAAAAAAATGATGATAGTTCTCTTAGTTTTTCATTTTTTTTATTGGAGTTAAATTATTATTTTTCTTTGCAGAATGCAGAATCCAACGCAATCATAAAAAATAGGGTTCTAATTTGAAAAATATAAGTTATGGCCAATTTTCGATCATAGTTTTCGACACAAAATTTGAAACACCCTGTGATGATTTTTCTGAAATTCACAAGATGCATGGCCTTTCCACATTCTTCTACTTTGATGTTATGAGGACTGTTTACGCTCAGGATGTTGAGAATAAGAAAAATGAACATTATACTGACTACGAGTATTTGAGTAGGTAAGTATTTGATTTTTATTCCGGTTTTTTCTCAATATTTTGAAATCTATGGTTTTAACATAAATGTACTTACTCAGAATTGAAAAAACAAAGGAAAAAATTGAAAAAAAAAATTTTTAACAAATCTATTTTCACTTGTTGTATAACCAAGAGCGCTCAGGCTCCAAAAATATTTTTGCTCAGTAGAAAATTTCGAACAATATTATGATAATCTCAATTCTCAGATTTCAAATATGTCCAGTTCTCCAGAAACGTCTAATAGGCACTCGAACTGGAGACATCCATTCAACTCATTCAAGTTAGACTAATTCCTGTATTATAGTCATATATTTTTTGATATATTATGTAATCAGGATAAACAAAAT
Organism: Adalia decempunctata; assembly: GCA_951802165.1. Taxonomy (NCBI): domain Eukaryota; kingdom Metazoa; phylum Arthropoda; class Insecta; order Coleoptera; family Coccinellidae; genus Adalia; species Adalia decempunctata. The sequence goes on from OX637695.1 coordinate 76,075,433, forward strand.
ATCAAAATATCATATCACTAGCTGGCCCGGCGAACTTTGTTTCGCCTAAATGATACTTACGGTGGATTTCACAAATCGCAATCACCGGAGATCAACGGCTTGGTTCTCTGATTTTTGAACTCTCAAATCGAGTACTAGTAGTAAAGAAAAAAAATATTGCATATAAAGCTTATTTGAAATTTCCATTAGATTCTCAAAGTCATATCATAATTTTATTGAGGGCATTTAGTATCTCTCACATAATACAGGGTCTTTCACGAGGAACCTCACCCATATTTATACGGGAAACTACTGAACGTATTTTCATGAAATTCAGCACTTATAAGTATTTCACGATGCTGATGAAATCTAAAATATTTTCAAGGCATGAGCACCTCCGGTTTTTCCGGAAATGACGTCAACTTCCGTTTTTCAAATTAGAACACCATTTTTTTATTGCAGAAATAGATTCCTTAGAAAATTTCAAGTTATTTTGATGTAACATTTTTCAGTTTTGGTTGGAAAATTCTCTCTGAGCGGGAAAATTCGAAAAAAAAATCGAAAATAGAGCTCCGCTGAAACAAGAATAACTTCGAGGTTTTAGGGATGGAAAATTTTCATTTTTGGGATTTTTCAAGATGTAAGATTGATGTATCCACTTTAAAAATCGAAATCGCGATTCATGATACAGGGGGTGAAAAAATCGCTTTCAAAGTTAGGGATGACAAAATCGTGAAAAATCAATTTTTTCAAATTAGAACCCCATTTTTTTATGGCAGATATTGAATCTACGTTAAAAAATAATGTGAGTGTATGCATCACACCCTTGCCCTAAAGTGGATATTTTCTGAGTTATTCACAAAAAACTGTTTTTCGTCTTGAATTTTCAGCTATATCTTTTCCCTTCACGCCAAAAAGATGAAATTTTCAGGAGGTTCCTCGTGAAAGACCCTGTATAGTTCAGTATTTATTTACATTGGTCCAATAAATCACATATTTCTAAGAAAGAGGTCTGAAATCTAACGAAAAGAAATCATTCATCTTATATAAAACAACATTACACAAAAACTTTCTCAGTTCTTTCCTAGATACCTATGGAGGTAGCACCCTCAAATTCAAAGGTAAAAAATTGAAATATTTTGGTGCCAGAAAATCAGAGAGCGGTGTTGTCATAATTCTAACCTGAATTTCTTCCGTCCAATGGGCTCTATCATAATATAGCAGAATCAAGTATATTCTTCAATTTACTCAGTAAGAATATATCCGAAAAGACTGTCCTAATTAAAAATTGCGAGATGTTATATCACATAGTGAATGAGAGAAATAGTTTTTGTGTAAAATAATACCTCATCAGAGAAACTTACAACCTGCTCAGTTTGGCAACATGAAAATATAGCAAACCATTTTGGATAAGGCACAATCGACCTGCTCTAAGTTTCAGATGGGACACATTTTAATGTACTTAATGAACGGGTTTTGACGGCTTACGCTTATTTCGGTAATGAGTCATATGCAAACTACAAACTTAATAAAAAATTGAGCGAACTGAAATGACCATCCAAAATGTAACGCTACCTCCCGGATTATAAATCCATACCTAGGCAATAAACAATTCAAGTGATCAGAAGATATGCCAGTTTAAGTATCAAGAAGATTCCAATACATCCTACATTCATAATTAAATGACTTGTACATCTCTGCAAGTTAATCGAAAAAACACATCTTTTCATATTAGAATTATATTTTTTCGGTATAAATAATTATATTCAGGATAATAATAAATAACAAATTACTTAATTATATTATTGGTATCAACATAAACATTTATATTTCCATATCAAATAACACTAGGCTTAAATTTCATTACTCATGCCACCATGAATGTAACTGGTGGAATAAACTTCCAAACATGACCTGTTGTAGATTCATTATAATTAGGTGTAGAGGAACTATCCGAACTACATTTGACACTCAACTTATATTGCCCACTATTGAAGAATATAACATTACACGAGTAATGAATTGTTTCTTGGGGGTCCAAATTTGATATCAGGTATCTGAAATTTAATGCGATTATATTAAATAAACAAACAAATCAGTATCAATTGATCAAAAATATGGAGATTAGTATCTGAATGAAAACAAGCACCTTATGATTTCCAAAAACGACAAAGTATCAGGAACCTTTTTTATTCGTTTGAACAGCTATCGCTGCTTATACTCCATTCCCTTACATAATGTATCCCGGTTGGCCATGAAATTCTGACACATTTCACCGTGTATATTTCGAAAATGTTAGGTTATAGTCATTTTCCTTCAATTTTGTGTTACAAATGCCGTTGTGAACAGTGTTGTCATCAGGATATCGTGTATGAAAAGTGAGATTTGGGTTCATTTCTGAATATTATTAGCTAAATACGTTGAAAAAATGGTTCGTATGTGTCTTGTTTGTGATAAATTGGACTATTTCAATCCTAACTTAAGTTAAGACAGGTATGTTCTACTCTTCTCATTTTAACAGCGGCGTAAATTCTTCGATTCCTAGAATTTCACTTTTCAGGTACTCCTCTGAGGAGGAACATTTGGTTATCAATTCTGAATTTAGCCGACTCTGTTCACCTAACTCACAATCTGTTTCAATGACCGGAACATTGCATGGATTCGTCAAAAAGAGTTAATTCACTTGTAATTTCATTTCCCTTCTTCAATACCGAAAGCACCACGCCACAGAACCTGTCAAAGTTAGATTCTGCAATGTTGCCACAGCAGTATCTTATAATATTGCTATCTTTTATGCTTTCGTCGTTTGAAAACTTCAGCAATTCTCGAATTTATGAATGAGATGCTGTGTCTCCTCTTTCTATGGTCGCGCGCTCCTGAAATATCCTGTTGAAACCAAATGGCGTTATGCCAATATCGGGCCAAAAAAGGTTGTTAATAATCGACGTTGAATTTCGATTTTGGCTGTTTCTGGTACTTCTAGGCTAGATAGGTGAAAATGTTGGAAGGAGTCCTGGCCTCGATGTTCGTGAAAACTCCATAACTGAAAGCCGTTTCACGATATCTTCATTTGTTTTGAAGATACTGTGGGTTTTCGGTGCGGATGTTTGCGAGGACCACAAACCTCTTGATTATTAGGGCATTCCACGTTTCTTTCCAGCTCCTATCTTTGAACTTATCAATACAGCTTGATAGGAGCCTGCTGTAGACGTGGGTGGCGCGGGGAACTGATTCCACCCGCCGCCTCGATCAAGCGAGGGACACGGTACATAAAATCTAAAATGGCGCCGCGTAGTAATAACACCAAAGAAATAACTTGTGGAAAATGTTCAGAAGGAATCAAATTGTATAATACTTGTGGAAAATGTGAATTAAAATACCATCCCAGTTGTGTATTGAAAATTTGTGGGACCTTTGTCAACCAGAAAGGTGTGATAATCTGCTGTGGAAGTCGAGAAGAATGCGAATGTGAGGTTAAAGATGAAGAGATAAATCCCACCAAAAACATTCTGTAAAAACTAGCCAAGTCTCGATGGAGCTGCTCATTTATCTCTAAAAAGTAATGAAATCTAGAAAAACTCGAGCCAAGTTTAAGGCTCCTTACTGCGATTTCTTCATTATTATAGTTAATGTTGTGTGACTTGGCCGTTGAACATTCTTATACGTTAGTGGGTACAAGTCAATTTTGTTTACACGTAATGCTATATCTGTTGTAACTACCAATGTTTGTTAAGCGAGATAATAGCCCATGCTGGTATTGGTAATTGGACGCTAGTGTCTCATTTTAGGCTGTTGTCGATTGTGCAACACATATGCATTCAGCATCGACAATGCTGACTTCTGCTCCCTTCTTTTTGGAGTGTCAAATCGACCACCGATCTAAAATAAAATAGACGTACAGATGGTCTTCTATCAATGATTAGAAGTCCCTTAGTACTGGAAATAATTTTTTATACTGTTTGTTTCAGGCTCGTATTATTGAATACGCAGCTTTATCAAGCCTACAATTGAATGAACGTTTTCCAAGTGGCAATTTTTCATCGTCAATGGGTTGCGTTTCTGGCGACAGATTGGTGCAATAGTGTCATGGAGCACCTGGTTTTGTACCCTTGTGTACCCTTCAACGGCCAAGTCACACAACATCAACTATAATAATAAAGAAATCGCAGTAAGGAGCCTTAAACTTGGCTCGAGTTTTTCTAGATTTCATTACTTTTTACGGCCGTATTCGCCGTTTTCCCTCTTAAGCGAAGCTTCCGTAAGCGCGCTTAAAACTTGAGCCAAGCTTAAACTTATGCGTTATGTACCGCAGTACGATAAACGTGGCTCAGCTAAGCGTGAAAAAAACTGGGCAACATTGCTTTTTTCAAGCGTTTCAAAAATATTTCACGTGTCAAACGTGAAAAGTCATAATTGAAAGTGATGGATCGTGATTTCGATTTCAAAGTTCTCATTTATATATCCATAATAGAGGATGAGAAAACCAATAAGGCTTCTGGAGAGAAAAAGGAAAAGACCTAGCAGCAGATCACAGAAGAGTTCAACGCATCTTCATCTACTGGTATAGTGGTATATTACGGAGTATGGTTTCTTTGAAGAAATGCTATGAAGATAGAAAAAAGAGCTTAGGAAAACCTTGTCGGAAGAAAAGAAGGAAGTTACTACTGGCGGAGGCCCACTACCAAAGATAGAAATGGATGAGACTGACGGTCTTTCAATGTCGAATATCGATAAAAATACATTTGTGGGTGTTGAGAACAAATTCGATGATGATGGAGATGAAACCACTAGTCTGAATAGAGACCCAGATGAAGAAGTGGAATACATATATAGTAGACGATAATAGCGCAGAAAACACATACTCTGGAAGGGAGACATCGGCATGATAGACTAGGAAACTGGAAATCATTTTCACTGAGAATTTCAACATGATTATATTTATAAATACTACTACCTATTTACTTCAAATACTTTTAATAACAGATTTCCAAAGTAATTGTCTATAATAAAATTTCCGAAATGATGCAATAAATTTTTCTGAGGATTGATCGGGGTATGTCTCCTTGTTGGACTCAATATTCCAATTCCTCCATATTCAGACACACTGGAGGTGGGGGAATGCCATTGTGCATTACTCTAGTGATATTGTGTTTTGTCTTTATACATTGTATTGATTAAAGAAGGTAAAAGATATAAATGTTTTGTATACAATTCGTTTTCGAATTCTAAAGCTTCTTCTAAGAGCTCCAGCACTTATAGTGTTGTAGACTTTGTCAGTCGGAATCTTCTATTGAAGGCCATATCATCCATCTCCTCGAAATAGTTGGGCCTCCAGAAAATTCTTTGTGGAAATCCGAAATCGGCGAAATCAATAACATCTAATATGCCATTATCATCTTCCAGAAGGATTTCATCTTCTAATTCCATCATTGGTATACTTCTTCACCCCCTGATACCAAAAGGGCAAATACTAATATTTATATTTTTGACAATATCAAAAAAGTGGCGTTATGATGTCAGCATAAGCCTGGCTTAAAATATAAAGCTGCCGAATATGGCCGCTTAGAGTTAAGCCATCCTAGAGGCGTTCATGGATACGGAGCATACAAATTCATAAAGTTAAGCGAGCTTAAGCTTTAAGCTTGGCTTAATGATATACGGCGAATACGGCCGTTAGAGATAAATAAGCAGCTCCATCGAGACTTGGCTAGTTTTTACAGAATGTTTTTGGTGGGATTTCACTTCTTTTTGTAGAAACGTGGGCATATTGATCTATTTTATTAGATTTTCTCATTTGACACTTTTTTTTAAGAGTAGTTTTTTTATCACAAATCTTTATTTTTTTTCGGTTTTGAACTATGGTAGATAAAGCCTCCGATTATTTTTTATTGATTTCAGCGCCCTGAACCAAACCTATAGTTTGATACCAAACTTGTCCATAGCCCATCTCTTATCCGATTCATTTTCGGATTCAATTTTTTCTCTCCCAATCTAACCACCGCAGACCCATCTGATGATGTTTTTTCTGAAGAGCAATAGACGTTCTATATTGCACCAAAATTTCATAGCATTTTTTTATTCAGTGATACAGCGAAACAGAGTTCCTTCTTCATGAAGCTCTTCGGAATGGAAAGAAGATATAGAGAACATAACTGCTTTTACAGTTGCTGGTGATTCTCATAGAAGAGATTTGATTCACCAAATAAATCAACGAAGAGAAAAAGTGGGAAAATTACCTCAAATAGTTCAACAATTGTTGAATGAGCACCCAGCACCCAAGCTTGTTGTCGTACATTCTGATCCCTGTACTCTGATGAAGAATGATCATAGATCACTTCATGAAGCCTGACAAGTTCGATCAAATTTTCATCCATTTTCACTTCATCAATCACTTCACAAAATATCCGACGTGATATCACTTACGGTTAGAAAATGTAAATTTGCGGGTAGTTCTGGTGTGCTATCAAGTGACAGCAGATGCTAACTTCGTGAATGCGTGAAATGATAACAATTGAAAAAAGGATAATAATCGGGTCATCAGTCTTATACACAGTGACAATTTTTACTGTCTCATTTATTGTTCCGGCCTAGCTTTCGAAAACCTATCGTTTCCTTGAACAATAAATGAGACAGTAAAAATATCACTGTGTATAAGACTGATGACCCGATTATTATTTTTTTTTAATTTATATTCTAAAGTCGATATTCTCGTATTGAGTATGATAACAATGTGTTTCCAAGCGCATAAACTTCCATACATTATTGTGGTTGCACATTTTGCGAAGATGACGTGATAGCACGTGAGCTCACGTGACGTGCCAACAGATTTTCGATTATCCTAGTTTTTATAATTTTCCCTTTATGTGGCCATTAAACCCTAACTATGTACCAAATTTCAGCTCTCTGAGTTTATGGGAAGTACTAGTTCTATTTTGATGATCATGAGTGAATTAGGGTCGAAAATGTGAAAGTTTGCTTTCGCGTAACTTCGGAACTAAATGACCTACACACTTTTGGATTTTGAGTACGTGATTATAGCTTACTGGATGACGAAAATTTCGGCGTTCTGTTCTCATCCGGAGGTTCTCAAATAGGGGCTTGAAAATGCGGCGAAATGGTTCGGGTAAAGATAGTACGGCAGTGTTTGCTTCGCGCTCGACTTGGCGGGGCCACTGCCGTGCCCCCAAATCAGTCTCTATTCGATAAATCGCAAGTTCTGGATAGGAACTCCGTCGAGGTGACGGAAATCGACCGAATTTGCGATAATATAAGCAATCCCTCCACAGTTATGGATGAAAAAGCAAGTGAGTCGAACTATCTACAAGTCCTGCTCGATCAAAAAGACTTGATGATATCTGAAATTAATGACAAGGTTGAAATACTCAAAAAACATGTCTCTTTGCTTGAGAGATTTCAAAGTGCAGAATCAGAATGAAACACAATCACGAAATAAATCCAATCAAAACAAACCGAAAATAAACAAAACATGGGGAAAATCATACGCATGTGTCACGAGGCACGGGAAGAACACAGATTCTAATAATTCCATCGTCATGTCACCGAAAATATGTGAAAGAAAATCGGCAACCAGAGATACAGGATACTAATGCGCAGGCAGAGCCATCCATGAAATCACGAACAAACCATGATCTGGAAAACATATCGGAGCCCAGGGTTCCGGTCAGCAAGTCTTCTTGGTATCGAAATAGTTCCCAAATGTTGATGGTGAAGGGTTCCAGAAAAGCAGATGGTGAAGTTCAGGATTTTTCCAGCTCTAGATCTAGAATATGGCTACATGTCGGCAAGGTTGAGCTTCATACCACTGAAGAGTCTATTCAAAAACATCTGAAAAAGGTGTTTCCAGGTCGTATATTCACCGTTGAGGCTCATCCAACAAAAACTGACTCGCGGAGCATGTCCTTCAAGGTTGGTGGAGACACTGACTTACAAGAGGAACTGTATAAGAGCTGTAACTGGCCAGAAGGAGTGACAATCCGACGGTATACGTTTTTTCGAGGAAGAAACCATCATAAAAAGGGGGAAAATCGAAAAAGAGAGAGAGATGATCACAGTAGCAAAGTTCAATCTTCAGTCTATGGGAAATAAGATCGATAGGGTTAAATATTTCTTAGAAACACAGTGCATTGACATGGCCTGTAAAAATAATAATAATAATAATAATACGCACGGGTGTGGTGTGGTTTATGCCATGCCACATGGGGGGTGACGTCCCCACGGCCCGAGTTACCTGGGCCACCAAGGGTAAATGGTGGCAAACCCATGAACGAGAAGTGGAAACCGATATCATGGCAGAAGATCGAGATGCCACTCCACCAGCTGGCTCGACCACCGTGAGGAGGACTGGCCGCAGGGGAGCTCGCAACGCACGTATCCAGTGGAGCCGCGAAATGAATATTGAAGTAATGCGAGCTTTTCATTACGTGAACGATTGCGAGGACAAACCACTTCCTGGATGGAGAAGAGAAATCTTCAAAGGATCAAACTATCCCAGAATATCGCGGGATGTGCACAACAGGCTGTGGATTTGCAAACCTATCACATCGTGCGGAAATTTCTGAACTAGTGGGAGGAACTGAAATGTTTTTTCACTGGTTCATAGAAGAATTACCAGCTCAAGCTAAGAACGGGAGACCGATGAAGAATAGTAATAATAATAACTTTATTTCCACCAGAATGACAAATCATTATGGAAAACGTCAAAAATAAATACAATTCACCTCAACCCTACACAAAATAACAAATCAGATTTGAACACCAAAGAATAAACTTTACCCATATTAACAGTCATTGAAAATATTCCTGTAAACTATAGTAACATTTTTCCAATAAGAATGTTTTTAATATTCTTTTGAATATTACAATATTAGAAGCAAGCTTTATTTCACTTGGTAAATTATTGAAAATTGATATCCCTCGATACATAGGCGAGTGCCTTCCCATCCTATATCTAAACTTGGGTAATACAAAATTTTGTTGATTTCGGGTATTATGCTGGTGTACATCCCGGTTTCTTGTAAGTACATTCCTATCTTTATATACACTAGTTGCTACCTCTAAAATATACATTGGAGGTAGGGTTAGAAGACCCAAAGACCTAAAATATGGACGACACGATGTCCTGCGTGAAATACCTACTATACATCTGACCACTCTCTTCTGAATCAAGAATACATCCCCAGAAGCAGGAGACGCACCCCAGACGACAATACCATATCTCAATCTCGATGCCACCGGTGAGTGATAAAGAGATATTAATTGCTCCATTCCAAGAACACGTTTCAAATTCCTCAACAAAAAGCAAATTGAACTTAATTTGGTGCATACACCCTGACAATGGACCCTCCAGTTGAGATTTTCATCTAAACTAACTCCAAGGAATTTTACAACCTTCATTCTGTTTAAAGGAATGTTATTGAGACTGATGTTGACGTCGATACTCTTATTATAATGTTTCACGGAACACTGGCTTTCCTATGACATATTCTCGAAAATCAATCTGGAAGATTATTTTTTAGCCACCTCTTATTGCCGACCATCTTCACGTCATGGAGGCACAGCAGTTATCCTTAGGAATGGTACCAAGTACAAGGAATCAATGAGTGTACAGGACAAGACAGTAGAAAAACTGATAGAAATTTCGGGTATCAGAATAACAAAGATGAAGTTAATAGTCATTCCAATCTACACACCCCATCGGGAAGTATACCAGAATTTGTTGCAGTACTGACGGAGTTGCTCGAATTCTTGCAGGGGGCATATCCTGCAGATCAGTTGATTTTAACTGGTGATTTCAATATTGATTTTTTTTAAAGTTCGAGAGAACAGCAGCAGCTTCTTGAGGCAGTTGGGATGTTCGATTTGGAGGGGATGTTCTCGGAGCCATCTAGATTTACACAACACTCAAGCTCTTGTGTTGATAATATATTCACCAACATCACTGTCGACCCCCTTGATAAGTTAACTTATGAGCCTCATTTTTCAGACCATCGGGCACAGATTCTAAAATTTGCGGTCCGGGCATGGATCCTGAGAAGGTGGAATACAGACTTATACGCCAATTTAGTGATAGAAATACCAAACGTTTCATTGAAGCAGGGGGAGGCGAGGATTGGTCAGCAGTATACTCCTCGAATGCTTTGGAGCAGTTTTCTGGCTTTCATGATCGCCTGTTGGAAGTCTTCCACGCATGTTTTCCCGAAAAGAAAGTCAAGATACGACAAAGAAGGAAATATACTGAAAATAAGAATGTATCAAATTTAAGGAGAAAACTCGAAGCTGCTGACACCATCGCTAAAGTTAGAAAGGATAGGGAGAGTAAGGAACTATATGATGCTGTAAAAAAATCTCTATACCTGGAAATAAGGAATGCTGTTAGGAAGAAGAATGCCCGTAAGATCTCTGAGTCCAAGAATAGATATCGGGCAATGTGGAATCTGATACGAAAAGAGACGAAGAATAACGTTCACAATACGAAAATAGGAAACCATATATCTGCTGAAAGTATGAATGAATACCTTGTCTCAATAGGTATAGGAATGGGGAACCAAATTTCTTCAGGCCCGAATTCAGAGGAGTTGCTCGCAGGTAAATACAATGCCAATTCCAAATCCATGTTTCTGTTCCCTGTGGAAGAAGAAGAAATCTGCAGCGCAGCGAAAAAACTCAAAAGTAAGGACTCAAGAGATATATATGGTATGACGGTATCACTAATGAAAAAACAACACCTCTGCTCGTAACACCACTCTGCAGGATCTCCAATGATTGCTCAATGCAAGAGGTTTTTCCCGACGAGCTAAAGATATCCAGAGTGTGTCCAATATTCAAGAAAGGGGACACAGATGATGTTTCAAATTATAGGCTTATATCACTGCTCCCAGCTCTGTCGAAGGTTCTAGAAATGATCTTGAAGGACAGCCTCATTGGGTTCCTTGAGAAGCATTCAATACTTCACGGCTCCCAGCATGGTTTTAGAAAAAATCGATCCACCATTTCGGCGATGGTTGAGGTTCTTGAAGAGATAACAACGGCATTTAACAACAAAGAAAAAGCCGAACTTGTGTGTATGGATTTAAGCAAGGCTTTCGACACAGTCAGCCATGAAATACTGTTAATGAAACTGCACCACTATGGTATAAGAGGACAGGCCAATAACCTGTTCAGGTCCTACCTCACAGGAAGAAAACAGGCCGTCGTCTACAACAATCAAACATCTGAGCTGAAGGATTTGAAGTCTGGTGTACCGCAGGGCTCTATATTGGGGCCGATACTGTTCTTGATATTCATCAATGACCTTCTTCCGAATATCCGTGCGGATGGAGCCTGTTGAGCCGGTTGAGCTTGTCACTCTGCAGGAGAAATCAATGGTGGCTGAAACGGATGCCTGCTCATGGTTCTCAGCGAATGCATTAGTCCAGATAAAACTCAGAACCTAGTTATCACGACCACCAGAGAGACCAATGATGACAGTATAGTCTATTTGGGACTTCAATTCCAATCTTCTCTGAGGTGGAGCTGCCATATCGACCAACTCTGTAGGAAGCTATCCACTGCCATATTTATAATTTGTCGAATCAAAGAGGTAGCAGATCTAACCACTGCCAGGCATGTATACTATTCCGCATTTCATTGTTTGGCAGTTTATGGAATCATAATTTGGGGACAGAGCGGAGATGCGGAGATGGACTAAGATCGGTAATCTTGCTGGCCAATACCATGATCCCAAGCGCCTTATCCACCGATCGTCCAAAAGTCTCTCCAGCTAATAATAATAAACAAATTCATGAGCACTTCGTTCGAATAGTTTTGTCCATCGGTTCGAGGGTATTTGCAACTTCTGAAATGACGAAAATGTTGAAATTCAAGTTTTTTTGTGCCTTTATTATTAGGAGAATGTCACAAGGTACTGTGGAATAGTAATCATGGCCTGCATACCAAATACCGAATGGGAATACCATTCTGAAGGGACATTTTGACAAATAAATGCTCATAAGTCCGAAATTTGACTAGTTAGGTATAGGCATGATATACATGGAATGAAAGCAAATTACATCAGCTTTCTGAATTTTCGATAATATGCAGGGCGTTCCATTTGAAATAAACAACTTTCACTCACTTTTTCAAGCAAACGAAAAAGACTGAATTTTTTACCACCCTGTATTGAAGTAACGTGGATCAGGCTAATGTGTTGGAAGCATTCATGTATCACCTAACTCCAAACCAATGGCAAAGTGTCTCTCAACCCGAAGTTATCAGCATTTTTATAGGTCATAATTTTCGGTGAAAAAAATTGAAATTAATTTATATTTCGAAAACGGCAACAGAAAGGTATAGGGAAATGTTAAGAAAAGTTGTCGAGAAGTGGCTGGAGATTCCAAAAATAATATAATATACTAGGTGTTCCATTTGAAAAAGCGAAGTTGCTACTACTTTCTAATGGAAGTGGCAACACCGCATTGACGAAAATATTTTAGTTGGGTAGAGAAGGTCCGATAATGCACTCATACAAATTTTCAAACCGATCCGATATCTGGTTCACCAGAAACTTCTAATGTGCCATCCACCGAGAATCACTGTATATGTGGATATATTATTTTTTCATAATAAATTAAATTTTTCTGTTCCGCTACTTTCATAGAATAATGTATGGCAGACTCATAATAAATTATTACACCTTTTTGCTATTATTTCTGTCTCAAATATGGAAATAATATATCGAGATATACAGTGTGTTTCAGTATGACTTAACGATAATTTAAGGGCATCAAATATACCTAATGTAATCGACAAAAAAACCCGCATTGGGGAGTTTGCCCCCCTATTTTTGGAATAGCCGTCATTGTAAATTAATTTTTTTATTTTAGTTGACCCTTTCAAATGATATCGATTTCTTTGGACATAAAGGTCCTAGAGTTGTGAAAAATAATACTAACACCTTTTATTAGAGTAGAACAATATGAAAGCATTCAACTCAGAAATGTTATAAAAAATTCTTGAAAAACATTTAGTTAAAAATTTACTGAATTTTTTAGTAAATCTTCAATAGTACAAAAACTAGCACATTGAAGATATCAGCTACAAAACGACAACCACATAATTTCTGTATGTTACATAGTTTGAGAGTTATTGCTGTTTGAACATGACCCTTATGAAAATTGATTGAATAAAATAAAATCTCAGTACTGTACTTTTGATCATTTTCAATGATCAAACTAGCGAATTTATCATAAAAATTGCTCAAAATGGCCGCCTCTGCTTTGTAGACAGGCAGTAGCCTTATGTCGACTTTTCTTGTGGCCCTGGAAATCAATGCAGTGTCTGCTCTTATTTCGTTTGCAACAGTCATTATTATTTGCACCAGTTCTTCTCTGGTGTTTCGAACTGTGGAATATACTCTTTGATTCATCCATCCTCATAAAAAATAGTCAAGCGGTGTTAAGTCCGGATAGCGTGGTGGCCAAGCAACTGTTCCACCACGTCCGATCCACGTTGAATAATTTTCACTCAAGTGATCTCTCACTAAACGAGCGTAGTGCGCTGGTGCACCATCTAACTGAAGCCACATACGCCTTCGATGGATAATTGGACGTTCTTCTATTACTGTACGAAATTGGTTCTCTAGAAATTCTTAAAATCTTGCGCCATTCTGCATTGATTTCCAGGGCTACTAAAAAATTCAGTAAATTTTTTGACTAAATTTTTTTATGACATTTTTGAGTTGAATGCATTCATATTGTTCTACTCTAATAAAAGGTGGTAGTATTATCATTCGAAAAACATTTTTTGCACATCTGTAGGACCTTTATTTCCAAAGAAATCGATATCATTTGAAAGGTTCGTCTAAAATTAAAAAAATTAATTTAAAATGGCGGCTATTCCAAAAATAGGGTATTTGATGCCCTTGAATTATCGCTAAGTCATACCCAAACACACTGTATATATTTTCGACGAGCTATTTTGTTTTGCATAACATAGGATCTAAAAAAAGATACCATTCGTATTTAAAATAAGAAAGTTTGTTTTTCACCCTTTATGCAAGAGATGAAAAAAACTGAATACGGTGTCGTTTTGCTAATGAAAAAGTGCCTGTAGAAAGTTTTTGCCGTTTTTAGATATTTTAGAAAATGAAGAAGTTATGGCACATTTTCGAAACCGCCAAAATATCAAAATTTCGTTATATCTTCAAAACGAATGAGAAGATATCGTGAAACGGCTTTCAGTTATGGAGTTTTCACGAAAATCGAGCCCAGGACTCCTCTCAACATTTTCACCTATCTAGCCTAGAAGTACCAGAAACAGCCAAAATCAAGCAATTTGGGTCACCCTGTACATTATCACGAAAAGCGACGATATTTCCGGAAGATCTTTTGTTTCGTCGAGTTTTGGTTTACTGTTTAATGCAACAGGGTACTCAAATTTATCCACCAATCACTCTAGGTGAAAGGGGTGAAATGTGCGGAATGTTGCCCGAACAAGTGTTATGTTGAAAAAAATTATTTCATAATTTGCATCTGTTGTTGAACGCCATATATGTCCATGGTAATTTAGCAAAACACTGAATAAATGACAGCAAATTTGAGAGTTATTCAGCATTAGGGTAGCTTCCAACTGTAAAATTTCGATAGTCTCTATCTGAAGGCTGTTTTCTAATGCAGGAAGTGCCGAGACAATAAGTTTCTTGAATTAATATAATATATAAATATTTAATATATAATATTTTTTTACCTGGGGCTTCCAGTCGTTGCTAATCTTGTTTCCATTCTGTAATTCAAATTTCCATTTTCATAATCCTGATAAAATTGTACACAAAGCATGATGCGCTGAAGTGCTTTATCAAGACAGTTTGTTACCCTCACAAGTAACTCCATAAAGTCTCCTGCTTCACAGTTAATTTCTTCCTGCGGTTTAATTACATCATCATTAATTTGTATCTCTGCAAATAAATCATTTGGAGTTAGATATAATACCATTGGGTTTAAATATACATAGAGGAACATCACAGTTGAACGATTTGAAGCTGATTTAAGTTGTAGTTCCTTCACCCATTCATATAGGGGCAAGTGTGTTTCGGAGAATCGAAAATCTGGCGGTGAATAGCTGAACTATAAAGCACTTTTTCCTAAGCCGAATGCCATGACGATTAGGGCCGGCGTTTAGAAATGTGGGATGTTCAGTATTTCATCCCACCTGATTTTCTGGATGAAATAAAACGACATTCCATTTTGCCTATGATAGAACTAGATGAAAATAAATATCTTACAGATTTCTGTAAATGAATAGCTAACAAAATGGATCGGCAGATTATAGCTCCTTTAGTAGCTACTATGTGCCGCACTCAGTGGCGTCTTCTCCTATGAGGCAGGTGAGGCAGTGCCAGACCAATAAACGTCGAAAATTACGCGTATAAATATCATATTTTTATTAATTATTTATTTAATCAATTAAATTTGTTTCATTATCTTCTTCCATACGTATTTATATCGATCGCAATTTCCCTTCATTATTATAGCAATAAAATGCGTCTCCGGGTGGGTCTAAGTTTCCGTATCTCACGATTTCTGGGTATCCAACTACAAGTCAACGGCAGAGGCAGGCCTCACACTGCCTTTCTAACGCGTCATATGGAACGGAAGGCAGGCGAGAAAACCGCACGCCTTAACGCCAAATCTTACGTTGAGTCTGAGGCTAACATCTGATATTCTCTCGCAAAAGGCAATTATTGTGCACTATTCAGATTAATCGGGAACTCGGGTCAGTTTTCAAGTTGGGTTCGATCTGTAAAAATAGTTTTAATTGTTTTTCGTGTAGATTTAGGTTTGTCTCAGTGTCCATATGATATCTTTCGGGAAGTCTTTCAATTTTATTACTGAATTCAATTACCAGCGGAAACCCGAAGGCGAAATGTATTCAACGCGACCGATGGAGCGTCACAAATTCCCAAAGATATTCTACAATATAGAATAAGAACTATGAGAAATGTACCGCCCAGGAACTCATGTAGACCACTGTTTGCTGAATTGAACATTCTTCCCTTGGCCTGTCTCTATATAATGGAAGTGACCTGCTACATCCATAAGATCAAAACCACCCTTCCCAGACATGTGGGCATGCATGATTATGAAACTAGAAACAATCAACTGATCTATCCATGTCAAGGAAATCTTCACATAACTTCAACAGTTCCACTCCCAACGGGTGTAAGAGTCTACAACCAATTACCCACGAACATCATGAACCAACCTACACATCTCAGATTTCGAACCTCTGTAAAAAAGTTTCTGCGAGAGAATTTATTTTATGACATTGAGGAATTTTTTGAGGCAACCCTCTAATCAAGTATTTTGATGATGTTTTTATTGTGCTGTCTAGTACCTAGGTACGCAATTTTATTGTATTTTTATATGTATGTACACACATGTACTTGTAACTTTGACATGTTCTATACCCAAATGGGTCTCCTGAATGAATAAACTGATTTGATTTGAATATCTTTGCAAATTCCCCAGTTAAATGTAAACGCTCGAAATACTTGTGATTTTATTAATTTTTCATCTAATCAGCAAAGTTTTTGGCGTAATTCTTATGAGGGTAAAAATCATATTTAGTTCAAGAAGTGAAGCGATCTATTCCAGATTTGAGTGAATCAGTGGCGCACCCAGAAATTTTATTCGGGGGGGGCTGCTCAAGAGTAATCAGGTTTTTGTAAGTTAGATAATTTAAAAAATGCGCCGCAAGCGAAAACCTTCTTAAGTTATGGGTATATCGCATTCGTTATTATACCGGGTGTTTCATTGGTAAATGAACATACGGTAACCTGAGATGGAGCTACCCTAGGCGGATCCAAAAAACCGATATATGATAGGTCTAATCAATTCCATAACCGAGATACAGGGTGCTTTATGTATTCACCAAAAATTTCAATTCCTCATAACTTTTTAACCAACCAGTATAGTCGGTTGATATTTGGAACGTATGATTCACTTCTACAGGTCGATCGAATTACTTTTGAATTTCCAAAAAATTCCAGGTCCGTATTTGAAAAATATGGGACTTCTTCCAAGCTGAGATTCAACACCCTGTATATTGAAATTTTACGATTTAATTGAGATATTTGAAAAGAGAAGAAAATTTTCAATGGAGTTCAGTAGATTTCATTGTCCTGCACATCATTTCCAATTGAATATTGGAGTTCCACAAAATTCTCAGAAAAATCGTACATTATGATCTAATTGAATTTTTTTTGTCTCACTAATTGCACGTTCGAATTTCATAATATTCTGTGGAATCATTTGGAGTTATTTCCGGAAAAACATTATTCATCGAGAAAAATTTAGTTGAAGTCAACAAAGATGAATAAATAACTGAAGAAACATAAAAACTCAACGTGAAATACAGAAGGTGCTCGAAAGTACCACCATTTTGTTCAATACACATTCTTGCCCTCTTCAAAAAATATGTCTGACACTTTTTTTGATCATGTCTGGATTATTACGTATTTCATTGCATAATAAAATTCTGTTGACCATTCTTTCATTTCGTAAAATCCAGCTACTAAAGTTAGTTCTTCTAATTTCATCACCTGGATCCCATCGTTGTACCTTCTGGAGATCAATTTGATCATAATGTACGATTTTTCTGAGAATTTTGTTGAATTCCAATATTCAATTGGATCTTTCCCTTAAGCTCTCTTTGAGCAAAATGACGTGCGGGACAATGAAATCTACTGAATCCCATTGAAAATTTTCTTCTCTTTTCAAATATCTCAATAAAATCCCAAAATTTCAATATACAGGGTGAATCTCAGCTTGGAAGGTGTCCCATATTTTTCGAATACAGACCTGAAATTCTTTGGAAATTCAAAAGTAAATCAATCGACCTGTAAAAGTGAATCATACGTTCCAAATATCAACCAGCTATACTAGTTGGTTCAGAAGTTATGAGGAATTGAAATTTTTGGTGAATACATAAAACACTCTGTATCTCGGTTATGGAATTGATTAGACCCATCATATATCGGTTTATTGGACTCCTCTAGCTCAGGTTAACGTATGTTCATTCACCAATGAAACACCCTGTATATGTATATCAATCCCTATTTCTATCTGTGAAGGAAATATTTAAGTTTCCATTCTGTTCTAAAATAATTATTATTACTTTTAGAAAAATAATAAGATGGAAATATTCGAATTACTTTTCTTTGTCACAGCTCGGGGGGGGGGGGCTGCAGCCCGACAGCCCCCCCCCCTCGGTGCGCCACTGGAGTGAATGTCTTGAGAATATTACGCAAGTGACGAAGAAGAGAGTTCACTAGAATTAGTCATTTATATGTACATATATGTACATATACAGAGTGTCCCATTAGTGGAATGAAGTAGATAATCTCATTACTTACGTCAGTTAGGGAATAATTTTACTGCAAAAATGGTTGCTCTGATATATCAGCCTAAAATAATAGTATAGGGTGTTCGTTTGAAGCGGTATTAGAATTGAGTTGGTTTGTTCTAATGGTAACCCCTTCAAATTATTTCATCGTTTAGTGCCAAATTAGTATTTCTATTCATTGGCATCAACATTTTTCTTAATTTATCCGGCGTGGCCGACATATTACGAAAAAAATATGGGGAAGTGGAAGATTTTACTTCATTATCAGAGTGATATAAACTTCAATATTCTCAATGTTCTCGTTAATGGGTGTTTCAAATCTGATGATAAGCGATTTGCTTGTAGAGGATGTTCTTAACAAGGTCCAAAAATGGAAGAATTTCAATACGGATGCTCATTTTTTTCAAATGGCTTCGAATTACTTTTTATACAGACCCTTTAAAATGTAAATATTTTACAAAGCAGAATGTTTCTCGAAATATATGACCCTGAGTATGCTAGCGATCATGATGCAAGAATACATGATGTATTCTTGCATCATGCTATCGATAAACAATTATTCTGATCATCAGTTTTGCAACAGCCCTTTTCTCGGCTACGCCACGGCAGGAAACCTTTTTTCTCGGATGTGCCTCACCACCTTAAACTGTCACTAGCCGCCACTGGCCGCACTATACTTGGCAATTTTTGCATCAAATCGTTCAACTGTGTTGTTCCTCTATGTATTTTTAAAGACAATGATAATACTGAACATTTTATTTATAGCTAGATTAAATAGAACAAACAAATTAAAAGTCTGCAGATTTTCCTTTGATATTCAACCGCTTCTATGGTGGTGGATGAATTGCACCACCCGCCTGACGGCTGGTGATGCAAAATTCATCTGCGTGTGTTATGACTTACATTATCGCTCGTTGAATAATATCCTATTATTTCCAAACTCATGATAACAACGTCATTTTTCGACTGATAGGATCATCGCCAAGGAGGAGAAATGGTTAGAGATATGTAGTTGCTATGTCAATAATTACTCACTTTTCAGACCGGCGCACAGTGGGGCAGAATGCCTTGAAACCTGGCATTAAATCAAAAATTAAAAATGCATATTTTCATACCGCCATTTGTCGAAGCGACAGATCACTACCGTAAGCGACAAAAAAGCACAATACTAACCCTTCCTGATCCCCACTGCGCTCCCGACAGCTCTTCTTTGTAGCCATTTTTTTGGCCAAGTCGGGACGCCTGCAAAATTTTTCCGTAATTGTTGTATTTTTACAACGTCACTCTGTTAACAGATCACTATTGTTACGAGTTTTTTCAATGGCAGCTTCAAGTTCAGGTATGTGTAGATAATTTAAGAACTTTGGATGAATTAAAACTCACATAGAATAATAATTAATTCTTGTTGATGTTGTCTATGATTGAATCTTTAAATTTTTATCGTATTCTCAGAATCATGAAGGTTTTCAGTTATGTTCCGAGGCCGTCCAAAGTTTGATATTTACATTTCTGCGAAGCTTGATTCATGCTCATTTTAGAATCATGAAAATTTCTTGCCCATATTCTGAATTTTTTCAGAAAAATCAATTTTAGACAGCGAGGTGGGCACTCATTGATAATCGATTATTTCTTTGAAATTTATTTCTCCTTTAGTAACGACTTCGAGCGCAATGATTTTTAAAGGAAAAGAGCTCATAGATATAATGAGGAGTTGCGGAAACAGTTAAATTGAAAAAAAAATTGATTATTCGCACGAAGAAATGAAAAAAAAACGTACGAAATGTAATGCAGAGCAGGAGAAGGAGCTTCTGAAAAAGAATTTATATTTGAAGGCAGAGTATGAGTCTCATTGCACAAAAGCACGAAGAATGGTTGTACGTTTCCAAAATTACAAAAAAGAATGACTGGAGAGGTCGAATTCTTTTCCTAGTAAATCTGAGAAAAGGCTTGATCGTCCTGAAGTTACCTTTGATGATCGCTAAGAGAGATGAGAAAACAAAATGGTTTAAAACTAAAGAACTTAAGGATACGACTCACGTATCTGTATTGACATAACAACAAAGATGAGTCTAAGGTCAGAAGGGTAAGTACATGCATCAAAAATTCTTCATGAAATAACTTCTACGTCTCCAAACCGGGCCACTAAATATAGAAATGCCTTTATATCTTCGTTGGACTCACAACCAAAATCTATGCCTGGCTAAGATGCTCTAGAGTCTAGCTGTTTTGATAACAGCAAAGTTATCTCAACATCAATATGGAGCTGTGAGGGATAGTGCTCCTCAAATATTCCCTTCGTACAAGACTGTCCAAGCAGCAAAAAGAAGCAAAGAAGCTCTGCTATCCAAGTAATATATAGGTGTTACAGAAACTGTTGCCTGCGTCAAGGGCAGATTTACGAGGGTGGGTGTACATGATTATCGAAGACCTTAGAAAAAGGTGGTGCACATACAATATTTCATACATTGGGTACCTGATTTAATGGTTTTCAATTGTTATTACCCTCACTCAAGATCGTTATTAACCCTCTCATGAAAAACAGCTATATCCGCCCTTGGCTAGCGTCCCACTACAGGATTTGAGAAGAAGACTGGGAGTCATCAGAATATTCCAGTGTTTCCGATTTATCCGAATAATGAATCGAAATCATCATCCAAAAGGTCTTTAATTGTGTTATGATGTGTGATTACATTAATTCAGATGTTAATGAACATTTGTAGGATCCAAAATGCCTTTTACCTTTACCAATTAACATATAAAAATAATAATATATTGTATTTTCAAACTAAACAAACACCTAAATATTTAATGCCAGGTTTCAAGCTATTCTGCCCCACTGTGCGGCGGCAGGAAATATATATACAGAGTGTAACAGCCAATTGGAATAAATTCGATGACGAATAAATGAGGGGGTGTTAGGAAAAACGCTCGGACACGTCGATTTGTAATTTTAAATGCGCATATTTTTCAAGAAAATAAAATTATATAGGGTGTTCCATGCGACCGTGGCCAATACCAACTTTCTAATTTCAAATGCAACCCCCTGTATATTATTTATTTTTTGGATTCTTCAGAAAATTCTAGACATAATTCATGTACAATGTGCCAAACATTTCATGTCTTTAAAATGAGTAGTTTCGCCGTTATCGAATAAAATTCGAATTTCACGACTAAAGCCAGGTTTCTTTGTCTAAACATCAGGTTTATCAAGATAATTTTCATGTAGGCTATGTCAATAGTAAGAATATGTCAATTTTAAACTAAAATTTCTTTATTTCTCTGTTTATTTGTCACATTCGCCGCAAATAAAGAACAGACTTTTGATATATCATTCTAGTGTACCTTATTATTATTATTGCTTGTTTTGCATAGTGCTTGATCAATGAAAATAAGTAAGAATGACAATTCCTAACATAGCCTACTTTGAAATAGACGAGCATACCACAGAATTTCACGAATAAAGCCAGGTTTGTCCGATCAGTCAAATTCAGTGGTACGCTCGTCTATTTCGAAGTAGGCTTCGTTAGAAATTGTCATTCTTACTTATTTTCATTGATCAAGCACTATGCAAAACAAGCAATAACAATAATAAGATACACTAGAATGATATCTAAAGTCTGTTCTTTATTTGCGGCGAATGTGACAAATAAACAGATCAGATAATGAATGATGAGTAAATAAAGAAATTTTAGTTTAAAACTGACATATTCTTACTATTGACATAGCCTACTTGAAAATTATCTTGATAAACCTGATGTTTAGACAAAGAAACCTGGCTTGATGTGGTTGCGCATATCATATATCAAATCATTGCAGAATTAAACGAAGAATTCAAATATGTATAAATATACAGGGTGTTACATTGGAAATAACGAAGTTCACATCCGTTTCCGGTAGAACCGGAAGTAGATTCTACTTGAAAATATTTTACAAATTGAGTTCATGCACTCTAAAACAAGAATACAAAATTTAGAATTTGTACCGCAATTCCTTCCTCGAAAACTTCTAATGAAACGCTTAAAAAAATCACCCTGTATGCATCTGAGAATAAATGTTCAATAAGCAAAGCTACTCACCCCACAGTATCGGCGAGGTTCCCACCAGATCTAACATTGAAGGTGCCAAGGTAATTCCTTGCAAAGACGCTTTGCCCCTTGTCTCCGTAGCCAGAAGCTGCCAATTTAAATCCACCAAATTGGCTATATGCTCAGAATATATCTTATCTAAATCCAAGCTAGCAGCATTCTTGTTTTCTTCGGTGTTCTCCGCGTACAAAGATTTAAACTTGGATAATGGGCATCTATCTACAGGTACTGGTACTCTACAACTTTCATGGCCCTCTATAAGCATAGTTTTGGAGGGAGCATATTCAAGTTCCATTTCTTGTGATGCCAGATTCGCTATGTCAAGGACCAGATAGAATTTAGATGACGTTTCTGCTGGTAAAACGTCCCAGTTGGTCACTTGAAGAGAGGGTAGAATTTCTAGAGTGAAATAAACTGAGCATGTTCGACAATATTCAGCTTGAAGTCCTGAACCACCACTAGAAATTCGGCAATATTAGTATACAGGGTGGTTCACGGTGGATGGCACATTAGACGTTTCTAGAGAACCAGACTTCAGATCGGTTTGAAGATTCAATGGAATGCATTATCGGACCTGTTCTACCCAACTAAAATATTTTTGTCAATGCGGTGTTGCCACTTCTATTAGAAAGTAGTAGCAACTTTGCTTTTTCAAATGGAACACCCGGTATATTATATTATTTTTGGAATCTCCAACAACTTCTCGACAACTTTTATCGACATTTCCCTATACCTATCTGTTGCCGTTTTCGAAATATAAATTAATTTAAATTTTTTTCACCGAAAATCATGACCTCTAAAAATGCTGATAACTTCGGGTTGAGAGACACTTTGCCATTGAAATTTGGTTTGGAGTTAGGTGATACATAAATGCTTCCAACACTCCAGCCTGATTTACGTTACTTCAATACAGGGTGATGAAAAAATAAAGTCTTTTCGGTTGCTTGAAAAAGTGACTGAAAGTTGTTTATTTCAAATGGTACGCCCTGTATATTATTGGAAATTCGTAAAACTGATGAAATTCGCTTTCATTCTATGTATATCATGCCTATTTTTTTATTTAGTCCATTGGAAGTATTAAAAATGGCGCCGCGTACACCAGTCAGTGTAGAAAAAGTGTGCAATAAATGCACGAAAGAAGTAAAAAATTTTGTGACTTGTTCAACGTGTGAAAAGACTTATCATCCTAGTTGCTTGCTGAGAATTTCTGGAATCTATGTAAGTAAGGACGGGAAAATCATTTGTTGTGATGACATAACCTCAATACAGACACAACTTGAGGAAAAGGATCAGGAAATTCTAAAGCTTAAAGCTCGACTCTCTGAAATTAATGAACAATGTTTCGAACAAACTATTGGTGGACAACTTTCCTTGAACAACGGGGACAATTCGGAGTCTAGCATTAATTCACTTGAACAATCGCAAAAGAACCTTTTAGGTGAGAATGACGACGGCAAAGATGTGATGTATCTAAACAGAATAATAGACGAAAAATCAAAACTTATTGAAGAGTTGCAAGATAAGGTTGAAATTATGAAAAAATATACATCCCTTTTAGAGAAAATAGATGATAGGAGGGTGACAACACCATCTGTGAACACGGTATGTAATGAATCAAACAACAGACCACTACATCAAAACAAATCTGAGGAAGCGCCAAACATTGCGGAAAATCCTACATTACCGACGCCAAAAGAAAGAAAGTGTGAATACGTTACAAAGAAATCAGCAAAAATTACAGAAATCTGCCCAAATGAAGAAAAACCTGGGGAAGAAAATAATCTCAGAAAAGAAAATAAACATAAAGTTAAGGCTGGGCGCAAGTCAAGTGTGAGAAGGAGGGGCGAGGTGACTGGGACAGGTGTCAAACCTACTACCTTCGCGGGAGCCCCACGACGTGCCTGGGTCCATGTGGGACGCGTGGGCGAGGGAGTGACGGAGTCGCAGATTCAGAAGCACCTTCAGGGGTGTTTTCCTGGGGGCGATTTTGTGATCGAGAGACTGCCGAGTCGAGAAGGATCAAAGAGATCTTCATTCAAGGTTGGTGCTGACTTGTCTCTTGTTGGCGACCTCTATAAGCCGGAAAACTGGCCTCTTGGTGTGGTTGTGAACCGTTTCAAGTTTTTTCTCGCAAAATCGACTGATAAAAAATCCCAATCATCAAACTAAGAAACGAGAAAACCAACAGAAACAAAAGTTCGAGGCAATATTGAATATCAACATGCAATGCCTTAGAAATAAACTTGACGAAGTGGATTTCGTTCTGAACACGGAAAACTATAAAGTAGCTTGTGTAACGGAGCACTGGATGACTGCTGATCAACTAAAGGGCGTAAATATCCCAAACTACAACGTGGCGAGTGCCTTTTGTCGCGAGGACTCCATACATGGTGGTAGCTTGATAATGACGAGGAATGACTTACTTTGCGGAGCAGTCACAGAAATAAATGAACTGTCGATTGAAAAGCATGTCGAAGTATGCGCCATACTGGAAAAGACCACAAAGACTCATTATCTGTGTATCTATAGGCCCCCTAGCGGAGATTACGATTTGTTCATACAACAACTACATGTAGCGCTAAATATTGTCTTCAATGGTCCACATCAAAATATAGTAATCGCAGGTGATTTCAATATCGACTTCAACGAATTGAATACTGTCAAAATAAAACTAGAGGAATTACTCGTTATGTTCGGATTACACATTGTTTTTAATGACCCATCACGTGTAACACTAAGATCCAGCAGGTGTATTGATAATGTTTTCACGAATGTCAGACATGACGCATATCGAGCGATAACCGTGAATCATCATTTGTCGGATCATCTGGCGCAAAGATTAGAACTGCAGATGACAGGAATCCCTGAAAAAGAAAAATACGAGTTCATCCGCATAATAAATGAATACACTACTCATAACTTCCGAGAACAACTGAAGAATATAAACTGGACATTTATTAAGAGTAAGTCGGCTTCAGCATCGTATACGGATTTCCACGGGGCGTTGACGTGTGTATTCGACCATTGCTTTCCTGAAAAAAGGATAAGGATCAATAGTGTGTCCCCAAAGAAATACTGGGAAAGTCCGGAGATAATTGAATTGAAAAAAAAAGTAGATGCAGCGCATACAATATTTTCTGTTGAAAGAAATGAAAACACGAGAATGTTGTACACTAGGTTGAAACAGAAATTAAAGCAACAAATCGATGACACAGTAAGAACAAAAAATGCACAGATAGTCAATGAGTCCAGCAACAAAAATCGCGCAATATGGAAGGTCATCAATTCGAAGCTTAAAAGCGGGAAAAGATCCAATAACGCCAATATGCTGTCAGTTGAGGAATTCAACATTTATTTTTCAACAATTGCTGAAAAACTGATTGCGCAGAACAGTGTCTCCGGCACGAGCGATGACGTTTTGAAGAGGATACCAGTCAGAAATTCCAGCTCATTCTTTCTTACTCCGACTACACCCGAGGAGGTCAAAAGAGCCGTGTGTTAGATGAGGAGGAAAACATCGAGAGATGTGTATGGTTTCTCAGTGGGTCTGCTGAAGGACATTATCGACACTCTGGTGGACCCGCTGTCGGATCTAATAAATGCCTGCTTCCAGGAAGGTTACTTTCCCGATGTGCTGAAACTGGCAAGAATTGTGCCAGTCCATAAAAAAGGAGACCAAGAACTATATGACAACTATAGACCTATATCGATCCTACCATCTATATCAAAGATTTTTGAGTCCCTAATAAAAACAAGATTGGTCTCGTTCTTGGAAGGAAACTCTTTGCTTAGCATACATCAGCATGGTTTCCGGAGAGGCAGGTCCACCACCACAGCTCTGGTGCAGATGTTCGATTTCATTCTGCAGTCACTGGATGAGGCCGAGGAGGCTGTACTTACCTGCGTGGATCTAACGAAGGCTTTCGATTGTGTCGACCATAATAAGCTCTTGTCCAAGTTGGATCACATCGGAATCAGGGGCCCAGCATTGGATCTTTTGGGATCGTATCTGCATGGCAGATATCAGATGGTTGATTTCAACGGGAAGAAATCTTCAAAAAGAAGTATCACGACTGGTGTGCCCCAGGGATCGGTACTTGGTCCGATACTATTTTTAATTTACATCGACGATATGGTACACAACGTTACCGCAGATAGTCTAACTATTTTTGCTGATGATACATCCCTATTAAATCGAGCACGGAATGAAAGAGAACTCCACCAAAAGGCTGAAACGTCCATTCAAGGAGCCATTGGATGGTTCAACAACAACAACTTAAAAGTGAATCCGGAAAAAACTCAAAGCCTTACAATAACAACTAAGCACCACAATTTGGAAAGTATTTCTCTGCTCGGGATGTCCATCAGTGGAAATTTAACTTGGACTGAGCATGTGACTGGGTTATGTAAGAGGCTTTCCACCGCTATATTTGCAATAAGGCAAATAAAGAATATCTTATCGGAGAAAGAGGCACTGCTCACCTATCACGCTCAGTTCCACGGACGAATGACTTATGGTATCGTCCTGTGGGGTGCGTCGTCGGATGCTGTCAAAGTCTTTTTAAAACAGAAGACGGCGATACGGTTGATGGCTGGAGTTGACCAAATGACGAGTTGCAGACCACTATTTAAGAAATACAGCATACTTACCGTCCCTTGCTGCTACATACTCGAATGTCTCCTCTACGTCCACGGGAAGAAGGAGGCTTTGCCTAAGCATTCGAACGTACATGAGCACCTGACAAGATCGAGAGACAAAATTATAACCCCTAGCCACCGCATTGGAAGGACACAAAATACGTATATGTTTAATGGCATAAAAATGTACAATAGGCTTCCGGACCATGTAACATCTCTTCGGATGCCGGGCTTCAGGAGGCTTGTGAGGTATCTTCTGATGGAAAACGTTTTTTATTCCATGGAAGAATTCATGAATTACCGGTTCTAGTCACTTTAGTCATTTGCTTTGTTTCATTTTATTAATTTATTCGATTTTGTGTATGTTGTATTAATAGTGTTCGCGTTCAAATATTGCTAGTTGGATATTTGTTAGTCTTATTGACTCACCCTGTAAAGTTTTGAGGGAAATAAATGAGTATGAGTATGAGTATGCCTAACTAGTCAAATTTCGGACTTATGAGCATTTATTTGTCAAAATGTCCCTTCAGAATGGTATTTCCATTTCCTACTTGATATTCTCCTTATAATAAAGGCTCCAAGAAGCTTGAATTTCGACATTTTCTTCATTCCAGAAGTTGCAAATACCCTCGAAACGATGGAAGAAAACTATTCAAACGAAGTGCTCATGAATTTGTTCATTATTATTAACTGGAGAGACTTTTTGGAGATCGGTGGATAAGGCGCTTGGGACCATGGAATTGGCCAGCAAGAATACCCGATCTTAGTCCGTTAGATTTTTATCTGTGGGGAATGTTGAAAGAAAAAGTTTACAAAATCCGTGCATTCGAGAGATGAATTGTTGGAAAGGATTGCCCAAGCATTTGAAGATTTGGATTTCAAAGAAATACGATCTGCCACGACGAAAGCAGGCAACACCCGCATTTTGAAGTGCTTGGAAGTGAACGGCCAGCGATTCGAACATTCTTTGAAGTATTCGACATGATTGTTCTACTTTTTAATAATAATTCATATAAATAGTTTGACTCTTAAGTTTCTTGGTGCCTTTATTATTATGAGAATGTCACAAGGTACTATCAAGTAGTAATCATGGCCTGCCTACCAAATACTGAATGGAAATACCATTCTGAAGGGACATTTTGACAAATAAATGCTCATAAGTCCGAAATTTGACTAGTTAGGTATAGGCATGATATTCATAGAATGAAAGCGAATTTCATCAGTTTTCCGAATTTCCAATAATATACAGGGCATTCCATTTGAAATAAACAACTTTCAGTCACTTTTTCAAGCAACCGAAAAGACTGTATTTTTTTATCACCCTGTATACTGGCGGACTCTTTTTGTCGCTCAACTAGGAAGCACGGTGGTACCATGATCTACTTAAGGTCAAACCTCAAGATGAAGCCTCTGAAAATCTCCCAGTTCTCAGACCAGATGGAATGTGAAGTATGTGGTGTTGAAGTGCTTATTTCGGATCTCCGTTTGGGTATTATTAGTGTTTATAGACCACCCGTAAGTGATTTTGAATATTTTTTGGAAAAAATTTTCTACATTCTACAACACTGTTCTAAGCTGGTTGACCACTTGTTTGTGTGCGGTGACCTTAACGTTGACTTTCTGAAAAGTGATAGTACCAATAAAAAGTTACTGTCAGATCTATTTCATTGTTACAATTTGAAAATTAGTTGCTTAGATCCTACTAGAGTGTTCACGAATGTGTGTGGCTATACATCTAGCACTAAGGTAGATTACATATTGACAGATATGGATTTGGGCTGTTGCAAATCTTACACTACTGAACCTTGTCTCAGTGATCATAAGGCTCTCTTTTTAGAATATACCTTTTCCAATTCAATAGAAAGTCTAAATAGGGAAAAACCTGAAACAAAATATGTCAGGTGTGTATCTGCTACTACTCTTGGCGTGTATACTTTAGCCCTTTCCAGCACTAGATTTAATAATATTTGTAATGATTCCGAGGTGGATACAAGTTTTGAGCAATTTATGGAGACTCTTAAATCCTTAATAGATGAAAGTTTTCCACTGAAACGTATTAACTTTGCAAGCAATGTCTGCATCGGTTGGGTTACCTCGGAAATCAGAACAGCTAGTGGGCATCTGAAAGACCTCTATTGGCTCCATGCTAACTTGAAGACTCAAGAATCGCTAAATTTATACAAAACAGCTAAGAGAAATTATAAGGTTTTGCTGAGACAAAGCAAGCTTGAGTATCATGAGGATCTCCTAGCAGCATCACAAAATAAAAATAAAACTATTTGGAATTTAGTTAAGATTGAAACTGGCAAGCAGTCTCGTAGTAAACATAATATTGCCTTGGACATGGGGGGTACTTTATGCTCTGACCCACACGAAGTTGCAACAGTGTTTGCAAAGCACTTTTCAACGATTGCTTCCGTAGAACTTGAGCGATGTTATGGAAATGATATTTCAAAGTCGTGTACAACCGCTTCGTTGTTATGTCATACATTCTTTTTTTATCCAGTGTCTGAAACTGAGGTTATCAATGTCATTTGTAATATGAAGAACAAGAAGAGCACAGGTACAGATTACATTTCTTCCAAAATCTTGAAAATATCAGCTGAATACATTGCACAACATTTTGCTGAACTCATTAACCTATCGGTCTCATGTGGTACATTTCCAACTATTCTTAAAAAATCTATAGTCATTCCAGTATTTAAAAAAAATAACATAAACGACATAGCTAATTATCGTCCCATATCCATCTTAAGTGTGTTATCTAAGGTTATTGAAAAAAATGTTCTCCAGCGGATTACTGATTATTTGGCTAGGTTTAAAATCTTGACAAAGTGCCAACATGGCTTTAGACCGGGACATTCAACGGAGACAGCAGCATGTTCTTTTGTAGAATACGTTTACGATAGGTTAGATGCCGGCCAATTGGTGGCTGGAATCTTCTTTGATCTCTCACGAGCATTTGACGTTCTTGCCTTCGATTTCATGTTGAATAAATTCTACAGCCTGGGTTTTCGTGGCATTTTCCTGGACTGGCTTTACAGTTTTGTTTCGGGGAGGACTATGAGAGTTCATGTGAAGAATGCTTGCTCAAATGACTACAATATAACGTCAGGAGTGCCTCAGGGGTCGGTACTGGGGCCTCTTTTATTTATTCTATTCGTTAATGATCTGCCTGACCATGTCCGAGGTTTTCAGATTACATTATTTGCTGACGATACTTCTATTGCTGTGGCGGCACAGAGTTTTGAGGAACTTACCTCTGCTTGCAATGGGCTTATACGTGACTTTTCTGACTGGTGTAAGGCGAATTCACTTATAGTTAACGTCCATAAAACTGATTGTATCTACTTCGGAATCAAGAATATAGGTAGGAGTCCATTGACCATAGGTTATTCCAACACAGTAATTGAGACACAAGAGTGTATAAAATTTCTAGGGATCTATATAGATACCAATCTAAGGTGGTGCCAACATATTGATATGTTGAGTAAAAAGTTAAACACTTCATTCTTTGCTATAAATCGTATAAAACATTCCTTTCCAACCAAATGTTTGTTAACAATCTATTACAGCATGGTTTATAGCCATATAGCCTATAATATTTTATTATGGGGAGTGTCATCGGATGTTGGTAGAATTTTCATTGCGCAAAAGAGAATCCTCCGTATGATATTTAATCAGGAGCCACGCTCCTCTTGTAAACCATTATTTATAAACAATAATATTTTGAACGTTCCCTGTATATATATCTATAAATGTCTTGTATATGCTAAGGATAAACTTTACAGCATTGTCAAGTTATCATTCTTATACTACCAGAAATAGTGATATTTTGTCTTTACCGAAGCATAGAACTAGTAAGTTCGAGGGCTCTCCATCATATAAAGCAATTAAACTATATAACCACTTGCCTAGTACAGTTAAGTCTATGTGTAAATTTAAGTATAAAAGAGCTGTGAGAGAGATTTTGTTGAAAAAATGCTTCTATAGTGTGGATGAATACTTGCGAAGTAATTTATCTGTTTAGTTTGTAGGTACATATATTGACGACTTGTCCTATACATTGATTTGTCAGAAGGGATCAATAAACTTTATTATTATTATTATTATTATTTTCGGTCTCCCGTTCTCAGCTCGAGCTGGTTATTCTTCTATGAACCAGTGAAAAAACAATTCAGTTCCTCCCACTAGTTCAGAAATTTCCGCACGATGTAACAGGTTTGCAAATCCACAGCCTGCTGTGCACATCCCGCGATATTCCGGGATAATTCGATACCTTGAAGATATCTCTTCTCCATCCAGGAAGTGGTTTGTCCTCGCAATTGTTCACGTAATGAAAAGCTCGCATTACTTCAATATTCATTTCGCGGCTACACTGGATACGTGCGTTGCGAGCTCCCCTGCGGGCAGTCCTCCTCACGGTGGTCGAGCCAGCAGGTGGAGTGGCATCTCGATCTTCTGCCATGATATCAGTTTCCACTTCTCGTTCATGGGTTTGCCACCATTTACCCTTGGTGGCCCAGGTAACTCGGGCCGTGGGGACGTCACCCCCCATGTGGCGTGGCAGAAACCAAACCACACCCGTGCGGTACTTATTATTATTATTATTCTTCATCGGTCTCCCGTTCTCAGCTCGAGCTGGTTATTCTTCTATGAACCAGTGAAAAAACAATTCAGTTCCTCCCACTAGTTCAGAAATTTCCGCACGATGTAACAGGTTTGCAAATCCACAGCCTGCTGTGCACATACCGCGATATTCCGGGATAATTCGATCCCTTGAAGATTTCTCTTCTCCATCCAGGAAGTGGTTTGTCCTCGCAATTGTTCACGTAATGAAAAGCTCGCATTACTTCAATATTCATTTCGCGGCTCCACTGGATACGTGCGTTGCGAGCTCCCCTGCGGGCAGTCCTCCTCACGGTGGTCGAGCCAGCAGGTGGAGTGGCATCTCGATCTTCTGCCATGATATCGGTTTCCACTTCTCGTTCATGGGTTTGCCACCATTCACCCTTGGTGACCCAGGTAACTCGGGCCGTGGGGACGTCACCCCCCATGTGGCATGGCAGAAAGCAAACCACACCCGTGCGGTTTTATTATTATTATTATTATTATTATTGAAGTAACGTAAATCAGGCTGGAGTGTTGGAAGCATTTATGTATCACCTAACTCCAAACCAAATTTCAATGCCATAGTGTTTCTCAACCCGAAGTTATCAGCATTTTTAGAGGTCATGTTTTCTGGTGAAAAAAATTGAAATTGATTTATATTTCGAAAACGGCAACAGATAGGTATAGGGAAATGTCAATAAAAGGTGTCGAGAAGTTGTTGGAGATTCCAAAAATAATATAATATACCGGGTGTTCCATTTGAAAAACCAAAGTTGCTACTACTTTCTAAAAGTGGCAACACCGCATTGACGAAAATATTTTAGTTGGGTAGAACAGGTCCGATAATGCATTCCATGAAATTTTCAGACCGATCCGAAGTCTGGTTCTCCAGAAACGTCTAATGTGCCATCCACCGTGAATCACCCTGTAGTATTATTATTTTGAAGTGGGTTAAAGAAGGTAAATTCAATCTCTTGTGATATTTTATAAGACTATTTCACGAACAAAATTGAAGGTCAGTAAAGCAAAGAAAAACTCATGTTGACATCTACAATTCATATTTATCAGTTGTCAATCCGTATCCATAGTTCAATCACAGATTATTCTGTAGTTCAATCGTTGAAAATACCGAAGTTGTCAGACCAATCATAATTCAGAGACAGTTGGGAGATGTCTTTGGACTGTGATTGGACAGTTTTTGAAAGGAGTGAAATAGTAACGGAAATTCAATCTCTTGTGATACTACTCTCTTGTGATACTACTGAAAACACTTGCCTGTATCGAAGTTGTAATTGTCCTTCTACGACACTGGAAAGCACATTGTGTGGCAACATCAAATGGGTTGGAGACCGCCAGCCTGCTGAACTCGACTGACCCGAATTCGTAGAGCGAAAACTAGAGCTTATATCAGTTCTTCTACCTGGCAAGCTATGCATAGGAGAATTAAGATGTGAGGGCAAAGAACTAGGTCCCACTGAACTGCTTCCTATTAACGAACTTCCGTAGATGCCGCTATTGAGTTCTTGAAACGGAGCTATAAAACTGGCATGGGCATATAATGTTAAATTGATAACAGCACTTGAGCCTGGTTGAAGAGGTAACTGACTTAAAATTTCTTCATTAGACCAAACAAACATTTTCTCCTGAGTTGCTGGATCCAAAGCACTCTGAACAGATACTTCTAAATATTCTATGGGAATTTGTCCCCCATTGGTCAATGTGATGGTGCATTCAGACGTTTCTCCATGATACAAACTCGAGCTAGCCGAAGTGATGACACTATCAAAATCCCTCAATGAGGAGAACGAAGCACTTTGAGGAAGGGATGTGGTAACTTCAATAATTGGAAGACATGGAACAACTTGAACAGTGAAAAACGGCAAAAATCCGGCCATATACTTCAGGCGACAATTTGATTTTATACCTAATGTGTGTGTACTAAAGCCTTGAAGTTCTAATTCGCCGTTTTCTTTTGGAGTACCACTCAGGGTAACCAATGTAGCAGAATCTGGTGGAAGTATAACAGTTTCTGGGATTGATTCGAAAACCACTCCAGAACTCAATAATCTCATATCGCTCACTTTCAGCTCGAAGGGAAGAGGATTTAAAAGTTTCAGAGATACACTGCAGAGATCACCTTCAATCCACAAAAATTCCATTTTGGTTTTAGGCTCCAAAGAGTTTCGTTCCAAGCTTCCGAAATGGATTGGAGTGAACAGAAAAGGACCAGTGTCTTGCTTTGCAATTTTGAGTTTTTTCGGCTGAAGATGAGGTTGCAGACTTCTCGGAATGAATTCTTGACATACTGGAATGTTTATTAGATTCGCTGGAGGTATAATGGATCCGTTATCTAGTACTAAAGCCACTGGAGCTCCTTCACATTGTGCTGCCAATGACTGCAGTTGTATGCAGAGATCCTTCTGCTCTAGTTTAGATAAATGCTTCCACATTGTTTGAAGGAGAAATGTCATATGCCTTGTAGCAAGAGCAGAATGTCCCATTCTTTTCGCTGCTACAACAAGTTCTTGTAAAAGCTGTATTTGTAGAGCGGGCCATCCCTGATCAGCTGTTAATACTTCTACTGGATCCAACGTTAGCTTGTGCCCAGGCAAACTCTGCACCATCAGATTATAACATTGGGACCAATTTGGAGTTGGATTTTGTGGAGATACATATCTAAAAAATGATATTACACTTTCGGCTGTACAATTTATCATCACTTACTTATCACTTACTACTTGACTATTTGCTTCATTCACAATTTAACCCAGCTCTAACAATTTTTTATACAACCCAACATTAAATTTGAAGAAAACATTTGCCCGGAGGTGAAATGGTCTCAACAAATACATAATTTCTAAACATTCAGATTTAGTATTTTGATTTAGAACATCTTTAACTGAGTCCCCCTCAGAAGTTTTTTATTGAATTTACCAAAACAGAGAGAGAGAGAGAGAGAGAGAGAGAGAGAGAGAGAGAGATAGACACTGTCGTGGTCTAACTAATTCCAAATTTTGACCTCAATGAAAATTCCACGGTTTCGGAGATATTCATGGTTTTCGTATTTTAAGAAAATTTCCAAGTGCGATTAGTTTTTCTAGTGCCATTTCTACAAATGGAGAGGTATTTCGATATGGTTTTTTTTAATTTCACTTGAGATAGTTCAGCTATCGGAAACAAAGACTTAAATTCATCAAACTAGTGTAAAAAGATAGAAACTCGTGAATTACAAAGAAAAACTGAAAACTAAATGAAATTTCCTTCAAGTTTGATGAGCTACAGTGTAAAAAAAATGTAGGACGCCCCTGGTAGACATCATCTTCAAAACTTGCTCAGTTATTGCAGATTCCAAAAAGGTATCATAAGCCTAGGCATTCTGTAGTTTTTCATTCTCGTAGCTACTTGATTACCAAATAGTCGAAAAATTTCGAAAAACTGTTTTTGTTGTAATCGTTATTCTGAGCTCATGTGTTAATGTAAATGTATGATTATACCTAGCTATTCTGATTTGTTTAACCTTATGGTTATTTTTCAATAGCGAAAGTATGAATCTTTCAAAGAACTTCAATACTATTACCAAATTACTATTCATTGGAAATGAATGAAGAATGCAAAATAAAACAATAAGTTCATTATTCATATCGAACATTTATTCATAATAAATGACGTCCTGCGCCCTTATAGACGCTCTACACCTTTAATGAACGCACTTTTAATGCGACGCGCGTAATGCGACGTATTAATTTGAGCCGCTGCATTTTGGATACGAGCCCGTAACTCCTCAATCGAAGATATTGGCTTGGAGTAGACTAGATCTTTTAGGCACCCCCAATAAAAAAAATCCAGGGGGTTTTAGTCCGGTGATCTCGGGGGCCATGAAATAGGGCCAAGCCGGCCTATCCACCTTTGAGGGTATTTTGCATTCAGGTGATTTCTCACTCTAACTGCGTAATGAGCTGGGCACCCATCTTTTTGGAGCCACATATTCCGCCTTATAGCCAAGGGAACATCTTCTAATAGGTCGCTTAATTGATTTTCTAAAAAATCGAGATAAATCTCACTATTTAGTGTGGCGGGAAGTTCATAAGGCCCGATCACCCGGCCATCAATAATTCCAGTAGAACACTAGAACAATTACAACACTTTTACGAAAATTCGTTCACAGTCAGTTTCAAAACTATTGTCATTAGAAGTTAAATAAAATTAAAATCCACCACCCACCCCCTATCGATTCTTACAACAAATATCCAATGTAACAAAAAGAAAGGAAAAAAAACTGCAGCTTTGTTCATGGACATAAAGAAAGCATTTGATAGTGTCTGGCATGCCGGACTCATAAATAAATTATACCAACTAAAATGCCCAGCTTCTCTTCTGAAAATAATTAATCAATTCCTTACCGACAGAAACATTCAAGTCCAAGTGAAAAATGAAAAATCATCCCCATTCATACCTCAACAAGGCCTCCCACAAGGCTCACCACTTTCGCCAATTCTTTATAATCTGTTTTGCCATGACATATATGATATAAGAAATTCAGTAGAACAACACATAGATAAACAAGCATATATGTTACAATTTGCTGACGATACAGCACTTATTACCCATAACAACACAACATCACAATGTATGGAGAACTTGCAAAAACTTACAGACGTGACCATTGCATGGATGCGACGTTGGAGAATACAGCCAAACCCAGCAAAATCGAAGCTTGTTTTGTTCAACCATAAAATCAGAAGGAACTCTCCATATATCAGAGTAGACAACAAAACAATAAGCCCTACAAAAATGTGCAAATACTTGGGAGTACACATAGACAACAAGCTCAGCTTCAAAGTACACATGAAACATCAAAAAACAGCAGCGATAGCTAGAGCAGGACACTTCAGATCGCTCACCTATAAAAACTTGGGTATTAATGTGAAAGTTGCGACTTCAATATACAAGATGATATGCAGGCCCTTGCTGGAATATGGAAGCACAATTTTTTTGAACTCTTCAAAATCAACTCTGAACAATTTAGAAATAGCCGAACGAACAAGCTTGAGGAAAATCACCAAAATTAGACACCCTAACAACCCGTTGCACAACCCTCCCAACCAATTATTATATGAGTTAACTGAGGTAGAACCAATATTAACCAGAATACAGAAACTGGGCCAGAAATTCATTAAGAAACAGACAAACAGGACAATAATGGATCCACTGATACACCACTTCATTACAGAAAATAGACCGAAGGCCAAAACACCAGCGCTACCACTTTTTGAGCACTTGCTGTCTTTGGAATAGTTAATTAATTTTTTTATTTTACTCATAGAATAACATAACATTGAATTATCTATGTAAGTGGCAGGAAGACTTCGGTCGATAGCCATTTGATTTGAATCAATAAAGTTAATTTCTCTCTCTCTCTAAAATTAAAATTACCTAGGTTACTGATTGTGAACGAGTGTCCACAAAAGTGTTATTATTGTTCTATGCAAGCAGGGTTTCATTTTTTATGAATAAATTTAAGCTATGAATGACTGAACTCATTGTTTGATTTCGAATTCTTTAATCATTCCCAATGAATAAGTAATTGGTACTAATTCGTTTTATTTTATTTGTAATGAATATTCCACATACCTCTATTGTAGCAACACAGGGTATTTTTTAAGTTGATACTTTCCTTTTAACTCTGTACAGAATGTAAGAAAATAAGAAATTTTGTCAAATACAATTAGGTCCGGTAATGTTTTCGAGATACAGGGTGTTGAATGCAGATAATGCCATATTTCTATTCAACCAGAGAAACGATACGCTACTGCTTTTTTCAAAATAAAAATAATTTTCGTAATTTCCCACTAGATTCCAACAAAAATGACCTCCTGACTTGACCATATGAGCTCAGAATAACGATTACAACAAAAACAGTTTTTCGAAATTTTTCGACTATTTGGTAATCAAGTAGTTACGAGAATGAAAAACTACAGAATGCCTAGGCTTATGATACCTTTTTGGAATCTGCAATAACTGAGCAAGTTTTTAAGATGATGTCTACCAGGGGCGTCCTACATTTTTTTTTACACTGTAGCTCATCAAACTTGAAGGAAATTTCATTTAGTTTTCAATTTTTCTTTGTAATTCACGAGTTTCTAACTTTTTACACTAGTTTGATGAATTTAAGTCTTTGTTTCCGATATCTGAACTATCTCATGTGAAATTAAAAAAAACCATATCGAAATACCTCTCCATTTGTAGAAATGGCACTATAAAAACTAATCGCACTTGGAAATTTTCTAAAAATACGAAAACCATGAATATCTCGGAAACCGTGGAATTTTCATTAAAGTCAAAATTTGGAATAAGTTAGACCACGGCAGTGTCTATCTATAGTTGCAGGCTTATCCATTGTTTTCAGGACACCCTGTATAGAGCATTGTGTGAATCAGATAAAGAGTTATGTAGTTGAAAGTGAGGTGTGGCAGATTTTGCCTGTTATGATTAAGATACTCACCTTGTCGCTGCTAACCTCTGACAAAAAGAAGCTTTTCGAACAAAGCCTATTTGTGTATACAAATCTGCTAAGGTTTCAAATCTTTCGATTTTTTCTTGTTCAGATAGAGTGAGATTGATATACACAACATTCTGCAAAAAACTGGCGGCCTGTAAGGCATGGTTCTGCTCAATAGCTATTCTAGCAGCTTTGAAACTAGCCTCAGTCTCAACAATTCCTCAAATTGAATGAAGAATTAAGTGATGATAATTATTTTATAAAATTACATACCTGCATTTTGATACTTGCTGTAATGAATAATAGCTTCTCGATACTTTCTAGCTATTTCCTCAGGAACTAATAAATGTGGCATAGCTTTTCTCAGTGATACTATATCCACAACATTATTTATTGGAGAGGTGGGAATCTTTTTAGGGGACCCCTCTTGCAGACTAGCATTTCGGTGGAGAGCAGAGCCTCTTTGAATATTTGGATAGATCACAATAGATGAAACTGCACTCTGTCCTTCATAAGCTGCTCCAAGCCACAACCAGTCATTTATGGTTTTCAGATTTTCTGCAGCAGTAGCATAGTAAGTTAGGCTCTCATTAATAAGACCAGCTTGAAGACAAAGGTCACCCAAGTGTTTAGTCATTCTTCCAGCACATCTAAACAAAGATGTTATTATCAAGAAAACATCACAACTCTTTGAAAGGTCCAAAGGGGCTTTGGAGAATAAGTATTGAGCCTGATTTAAAAAGATTTGAGGTAATACATGGCGAGGGCCATGAGTCATTAACGCAATAGAGCCAATTTTTTTTCTTATTTGAAAGATAATTCAATGACATTATGGTTTAAACTAATTCACTATCTCTAGAGCTAATGTTACAGTGAACAGTGCCTGTATCACATACATCGATGATCATTTGTTTCAAAATTTGAATTGTATCGACCCAGAAGTGTTTTGGTCCCAACAAGATGGTGCTACACATCATGCTGATACCGTAACAATTGATTTATTGAAAGAAAGATTTGGCGATAACATTATCATGTGACATTACTCCAGTGGATTATTTTCTTCGGAGTTATGTCAAGTCAATGGTTTATGCTGATAAACCAGAAACAATGGACGCTCTGGAAGCCAATATAACTCGTGTTATTGCTAAAATAAGGCCTGAATTACTCGAAAAAGTGGTACGAAATTGGTCTGGTCGAATGCGGTTCCTCAGAGCTAGTCGTGGTGGACATATACCGGGTGTCCCAAATTCGTTGTCTAGTGAGGGGATCTCAGAAATCCGATGAGCTAAAACAAAATGAGTGGCACATTTTCGGGCACGATTTTTGAGAGTATTATTTTGGTGAAAACCGTAACATTCTAAGTCAAGCCGTATCCGAGCTATCAGAAAATGGCGTCAAATGTCTCAAATTTCATGAAAATATTTCAAGCAGTGTGAAAGTTATCAATAAAAAAACATTTTATTTTTAATTTTAACACCATGTATCTCGGAGAGGAAACATTTCTCGACATATGTTTATATGACAAACTAGGGCTTATTTTTGATGTAGAATACGTGGTTGAAATTTCTTGGTTACGATCTGGACCACCCTGTATAAATTTATTATCAAACTAGGAAAATAATCAAAAGTTTCATTTTCACATGACGAATCAACCAGGAGCCTATCTATGATAATCTGTAAACTGATAATCAGTGGCGGCTTGTCCTATGAGGCAGGTGAGGCAGTGCCTCACCAATAAATTTGAAAAAATACTCGTATTAATCGAATATTTAATTATATCATTCCTTCATCACTATCATTCCTGTCACAATTAGATTCAACATGAATGATTGCGCGTTCGGCAAAAAATATTCGATCACTTATTTACCCCGTCCCATATTATAAGACAGGATATATACTTGCCGAACGCGCTAAAAGGTTCCGAGTTTCATATCTCTCCATTCCTATGTTCCATCTCACTTGCTCTTTAAAAAGTAAACTGTTGGAGGCTGGCCTCACGTGCTTCTTCGTCTAGCACGTACGCTTCGAGCATCGACCGCTGCGTCGGTCCGCTTTGGTAGGAGAAAACTTGGCGCGTTTATAGATGGATGTGAGGCTAGCCTCTCGCCCTTTCGTCTGGATGATATACGTTCAGAAGTCGGCTCGTAGAGACGGTATTGAAATTTCGATTGGTAGAGGGAAAATTGCACTTAATCAGGAAGTTTATTGAATTATTTTTACATATGTGTGTACTTTTGGAATACCCCGTATCGTGTGATCTGTGATTTCTTCTGAAATAAGCGTTTTCGTTTCTATATCATCTTCAAATAAAACCCGATTTCCAAATTTAGAGCAATCAGTATATTTATAAAAAGGAGATCGTGAAATTAGCTCAACTACTCAAAATATTTTTGATACAGACTTCTATCTGATGGGGTGTACTAGCAAGGGCTTATTTTTTCAAACGAAAGATAGAAACAAAAAAAACAATGCAGCCATAATGATTATATCACGAGCAGTGTCTTTTTTGGAATTTGATGATTTCAGATTATTGCGCAACTGACGAAGAAGAGAGTTCACTAGAAAACTCATAGTACAGTGCGATGAAATAGAAAATCTCATTATGTACTAACGCCAGTTCGAAATAAGAGATAATTTCACTGCAAAAGTTGTTGCTCTTGTACCTAAAATGTTTGTTGCGGTAAGTACTAGAATTGAGTCGATTTGTTCTATAATGGCAACCCCTTTATATTCTTTTATTCTTTAGTGCATATTACGAAAAATGTATGGACAAGGGGAAGTTTTCACTTCATTATCAGAGTAAAGTAAACTACAATTTTCTGATTAATGGGTATTTCAAGTTTGGTGATATGCTGGAAAGCGATTCCCTTGAAGAGGATGTTCTTGAGAAGGTCTGAAAATTGAAGAATTTCAGCAAATAAGATTATTTTTTCCAAAATTTCTGACCATATAGGTATTCCATTCGCTCATTTCAACCCGCAAAAATCAGTTTTTATATACGCCCAAGTAAATATTTTACGAAGCAAAAAGTTCATCGAAATATATGACCTCAAGTATGCTAGCGACAAAGAATTATTAATCGAGCACTATAAATTTTTGAGGATAAGTAGCTATGTATTAAAACGAATTTTGGAGGGATGAAAGAACAATATCGAATGAGCAAATTACGTATATATGAGGCGAACCATTTGAAAGTATGACATTATTCCCCAATGAAATTCCTCATGTTTTATCCTTTGTCTCGGCAACGCCACGGCAAGAAATCTTTTTTTTTAATGTGCCTCACCACCTTAAACTGTCACGGGCCGCCACTGCTGATAATTATAGTATTCGATGGTTGAGAGCAGAAGTTCACGGACACATAGAAGAATATCAGAGAATATGAGTAAAATATCTAAAAACATCTAGACATCTTAAATAAGAGAAAATTGGATTCTCAAGTATTCTGCTCCATAGAACTTATAGTACTATAAGTTCTATGATTCTGCTCTCAACCATCGAAAATTATAAGTATCTGAAGTTTACAGATTATCATAGATAGGTACTGGTTGATTTGTCGTGTGAAAATGAAACATTAATTTGACGATTTTAATAGTTTGAAAAGAAATTTATATATCATGTTATATATTTTCGAAAGGAAAAAAAAAGGATTTATATGGTTTACATTTAAAAAACACAAGTTTGTATTATATCTTCGAAAATAATTGTAAAAAAAATGATGATACCAATAAATTATTAGGAAAAAGTGCCTGTATAATGTTTTTATTTCATGTTTATAGCACCAGTAATAAAGAAGTTATGAGAACTTTTCATTTGACGCCATTTTCTATTTTCCACTAATAGCTGGGAAACGGTTTAATTTAGAAGGTTGCGGTTTTCACCAAAATAATTCTCTCGAAAATCGAGCCCGAACATGTGCCACTCATTTTGATCTATCTCATCGGGTTTCTGATTTCAAATGTGTTATTTATATTGTGAATTTTCTTTTTTGATTCTACCAAAATCTATATTATTAATACAGGTTTAGCGAAAATTTTTATTGAACTTTTGAGACGAACATGCTTTTCAATCAATCAGAGGTAACCTGTAAATGAGTGATATGGCTACATTGAAGTTCCACGATATTTTCATTATCACACCTGAATTTCCAGACTATATGCTCCTACAATTCATCGTACGTTCGAAAATGTATCAATACAAGATGAGAATAATATACTACACAATGGTAATTGTATGTGATAATTGAGAACATTTTCATGTTACTTTCTTGCACACTACTCGGTTTTATTAGACGTGCCTGTGGCGGAGATATTGAATTTGCGCAAAGGTTTTACCCCCCAACTTTCACATCACTGGACAAAGGACCCCGCACTTTTAGTATGAAAAGTGGCGACCGGTCAAATTTTCTGAAAGTTTGGCATGTTGTTGTACCCGACTCAGTGACCAAAAGTGTCAATGGGCCCAACCCAATCCTATGGCTAGTTTTCTAAATACGGGGTGTTAAAGTTGAAAATTGCCCAGATTTTCGGATTAATTTTTTTATTATTCCGAGTTAGATTGGATTTCTGTTGCATACACACGTTTACTACATGTTCTAGTAATGAAATTAGTGGATACGTATGATTAAAAATATTTATATTTACCGGGTGATTCACGAATATATGACGGTAGTTTT
Source organism: Adalia decempunctata (assembly GCA_951802165.1). Lineage (NCBI taxonomy): Eukaryota > Metazoa > Arthropoda > Insecta > Coleoptera > Coccinellidae > Adalia > Adalia decempunctata. The sequence goes on from OX637695.1 coordinate 76,118,319, forward strand.
TTGCCAAAATTCACTTTTTCTACTGTGACGTCAGGAAGGCATATTTTTGAAATGTTCTTTTCGATTTAGTATTATGACGACAAAATATTGCATCGTGCATATTTTTTATACAGGGTGTTTCACAAAGAGAACCACTAGACATATTCATATTTTTTTAGGATTAATTTGAAATCCTGTATTTTTGAATTCATTTTTGGGAAAAGTAATACCACAAACATATGTGTGTCTCTAATCTCCAAAATATTCAGGGTGGTTTATTCATAGGAAGGTATTCTATTTTGGGAAAAGTACAAAAAACATGAACACCCTGTATTCGAAAATTTCCTCGGTGAAATGCAACTATTTTCCCACGATATATTGATTCCCACAACATCTCCAGAGGTATGAATTCAAAATCCGATACTATGACCAGTTTTCGAAATACAGGGCTCAAAGCGGAGAATAACTTATTTCATCATTTTTTTTCAAATTGAAAAGCCGGATTGATTTTATGTTGCGCCCATGAGTTCAGTATGAGAGCAGATCAGATGCATATGGAAAAACTCAGCTAAAATATTTACTGTTATACAGGGTGAATAAATCACAATAGATTTTGCGAACACTCGATTCTCTGATTATTTCTAAATCACCTTGTATATTTATATATTTAAAAATTCTTGCGGTTATGCTCACTTGCTATTATGTTAGACAGTTATTCAAAATTCACCAGAAAAGATCTCCTTTCAATTGTTTCAAAGCATATTATTTATGGCTCACCCTGTGTGAAAAGTAATTATTATGAAGTATTTAAGACTGAAAAATTGTTAACTACTAGGTATTAACTACATGGAATAATTTCTCTGTGACGGAACTGTAGAATTATCGAGTGTTTGCAAAAGCTATTGTGATTTATTCGTGAATCACCCTGTAACAGTAAATATTTTAGCTGAACCTTTCCATGTGCATCTGATCTGTATACTCATACTGAACTCATGGGCGCAACATAAAATCAATCCGGCTTTTCAATTTGAAAAAAAAAATTGATGAAATAAGTTATTCTCCGCTTTTACGCCCTGTATCTCGAAAACTGATCATAGTATCGGATTTAGAATTCATACCTCTGGAGATGTTGTGGGAATCAATATATCGTGGGAAAATAGTTGCATTTCACCGAGGAAATTTTCGAATACAGGGTGTTCATGTTTTTTGTACTTTTCCCAAAATAGAATACCTTCCTATGAATAAACCACCCTGAATATTTTGGAGATTAGAGACACACATATGTTTGTGGTATTACTTTTCCCAAAAATCAATTCAAAAATACAGGGATTCGAATTAATCCTAAAAAAATTTGATTATGTCTAGTGGTTCTCTCTGTGAAACACCCTGTATAAAAAATATGCACTGTGCAATATTTTGTCGTCATAATACTAAATCGAAAAGAACATTTCAAAAATATGCCTTCCTGACGTCACTGTAAAAAAAGTGAATTTTGGCAAAAAACCACCGTCATATATTCGTGAATCACCCGGTAGATATAAATATTTTTAATCATACGTATCCACTTATTTCATTACTAGAACATGTAGTAAACGTGTATATGCAACAGAAATCCAATCTAACTCTTAATAATCAAAAAATAAATCCGAAAATCTGGGCAATTCTCAACTTTAACACCCCGTATTTAGAAAACTAGCCATAGGATTGGGTTGGGCCCATTGATACTTTTGGTCACTGAGTCGGGTACAACAACTTACCAAACTTTCAGAAAATTTGACCGGTCGCCACTTCACATACTAAAAGTGCGGGGTCCTTTGCATTTGCACAGCAAATTCTGATGCGCCAATGTGTTTTACATAAAGAAGGTATTTTTGGTTCATCACTCTTAAGTGAACCGTTTTTGAGAAAACTGGCATATGATCAAAAAACCAATTTTCTAGCGCATTGTAATCTTGTAATTGAACAAATTCTTGTAATCTTGTTAACTATGGTCGCTAGACACAATGAAAAATAACATTGCAATTTGAACTCAAAAACCTAGTTGTCAAATTTTGTTGAAATTCAACTTTTTTATAACTTTTTTAATTATCACTACTCATTTCTCCAATTTCATGAAATTTCAATGCGTTAGCGAAATCATTCTGATTATAGAATGACATTTTTCTCGAAAAAGGTTAACTTTAGAGTAATGAACCAGGAGTACCTTTTTTATGTAAAACACATTGTCCAGTGGTGAAAAAGTTGGGGGTTATTACCTTTGTGCAAATTCAATATCTCCGCCACTGGCACGACGAATAAAACCGAGTAAAGTGCAAGAAAGTAGCTATTATTAGTGACAATGTGTGTATATAAACTCAATTATGTATTTCACACGAAGACCCGGAGGAAAAAATGGAAATTTCATGAGAAATTTACAGTTGCCGTTGATACACTTATTCAGGAAAAACCCTGCATTTATCAATTTTCTTTTCCTGATTTTAATGTTTGAATAACCGAAAACTTTCATTTGAGTACAAGTAATGGTTAAAGGTGACCAACTTACCTCTTCTTATTATTCCTGGACTCAAGATCTAAACCAACAAAATCTTTCTTTTCAAAGGGTGCTAATAATAAAGTTACCCGTTCTAACTTTTCTCTAGATCTTTCCAATCTTTTTGATTCAAGAATCCAAAATAATGAATGGATAAATTCTACCATTTGATCTTCTAAATCAGAACATGGTCCTGATTCATTGTAAAAAAGGGCTCTAGTTTTGAAATTACTTGGAGTTGTATACTTCTCCACAGCTTCATTTGTTTGTTCTATTCTTGTCTTCATATCTGAAATGAATACACACTTTTCAAGTTTTATAAGTATTGTTTTTCTCACATACAGTATGTTTCATCATGTTACAAATTCATAAAAAAACAAGGCAGGAATAGGTAATATTTGATACCCAATTGATTTTTTTTTTGGAATGCTGTCAATTTCAAAATTTAAGTATTTGAATGAAACTCTTGTTGTTAGAAATATGACAAATACATACAAGATGGATTTATTTACTCGAGATGAAACGAAAAGTGATTTTGCTGGAATACCAAATATTCAGCTGAGTTCTTGGCAACTTCACTTTGTTTCAAATGCAACTTAGCAGAACTTGCTAAGATTCATTTGTCATATTCTATAGTGAGCAGCTCTTTTTAGAAGCAGGTATAATTTATACTTATGACGAAATGCTCTATCGTTTATTGATATCAAAAAATGCTGAGAAATTTTTTTTGTGACTGTGAAATTACCCCATGAAAAATTAAACCAGCAATTTTAATTGTAATAATTGATGGACATCATTTGTTGATTAATTTGTTTTTTTCGAATAATTTTTAACTAATCATACAATTTAGGGCCTGAAGAAGCAAATGAAAAATTTGTTTAATTCCATTGATGCAATACTAAATAAATTTCAATGTAGCAGATATTCATTCAAGTGATTGTTTTGATGATTCACATTGTCTTGAATGTGGCTATTGTGTTATCTCAGCCTCATTTTTTCACAAAATGAAGTTCTTCTATCGTATCCACCTTTACATTTCTATACATGAAAAGCCAGTGAATATTTTATACACTACTGTTAACTGTATCATATTTTTAATATTGTAAGTTAGAAAACCTGAATGTCAGACTCAGACACAACACCGAGTGAATGAAACAACTGAATTAAATGTTCTCCACATTCATTTTGAACATTTTCTACAGTAAAATTAGCTTTTTCTTCAGTTGAATTAAACAAACTTTTTTAGATTATTTTGGATAATGTTATCAGTTATTGAATTTGTTTCTGAATATTAATTTTAAAATTATGAGCACTCTTGAATAGGGAACCAAACATATTTTCAAATGAAGATTCACTGAAACCAATGCCAATTTGATATCTCAGGGAGTGCTTCTGAGTGGGGGATGTATGTATGTATGTATATATATTCTCCAAACGGCATGGCCCCAGCCAGCAAAGCCCCTGACATGAGGACAGCCAAGATATGGGCTCAGCAACTATAGGCTATGTACCCAGGCTCAGTGTATTAAAAAATAACTTTGATGCTGGGTCCCGGGGGCGTCAGGAGTCTTGGAAGTCCAATCCCAGCACCAGTTTTAAACTATAATTAATCTTCGTTGTTGAAATACAGAAAACACTCGTTACTATCACAATGTACGAACACAATCACTATATTTTAATGCTTTTCTTTTAACAATTTGATGTGATTGAAAAAGATTGGGAGTTCCAAACCAGGACGTGAGGAAAAGTAATCATCTCGCAGTAACGACCATTTTGGAACCCCCCCAGAGTGGGGGATAAAATTCAAAATTACAGAATGTCAAAATAAGCCAGTATGTAATTACAAATATTGCTTCCATTTAGATAGGATACACCATAAACAATTGTATTTGTTCGTAATACACACCATCAATCTCTGAAGTACTTTTTGTGGTGTCATCACTTGAACTAGAATTATCCACTGGACTGGAATCCTCTTTAGGAGGTCCAAATAACAAACATCTGGAGTCATAAAGTGTACTCGTGTACTTTACTTTCAAACTTTCATGCACTCGACATATCTCATTGAGTTCTTGTTGACCATCGTATTTTCCTAGAGTCACCAAACCTAGTAGCCTCCTATGAGTTTGAAAATCTCCCCAATCATTATTCTCCACAGGGTGCTGTCTTACATAACGTACAGATATATTTCGTGTCAGTCCTGCAGAATCGGTAATTTTCACACAACTTATTTTTGAAATTCTATCCCAAAATTTGTTGAATGTTTTCGGCTTCAACTGTGAACCAATCTGCCTAACAAGAATCAAAAGAGCTGCATGATCATGTGTGAACTGTTCATAATCAGGATGAGACATGTTTGGCTCAGATGATGATGTGGACAGTATATAACTAACAGAGGAACGCATTGGTAAAAGGGGATCAACTGAAATTCATTGTCTTGAGTAAAATTGGAGTACGTGTACTGATGGGAAATTAAACAGTCTGAAAAATAACCGATGAAGCAATTTTGGTCAACATTCTCAAAGTATTCATTGTTATTGAAGAGTATTTTATTTTGTTGTTCCAATAATTTATAATCAACTTATCAAAAACAATTATCTTCAAGACTTGTTTACTTTTATTTTGATTTGAAAACGTTCTAACCTCATTTACCTATTTTTATGTTCTATGCTCATGTTCACAGAATAATAATATTTCTTCTTTTTCCTTCAATACTCGCACGGGTTTATAGGCTCAACTATTAGTTATGCACCCATGGCGATCAACGAACATATAGTCCATCCAAGAATTATTGACATCAAAGCAAGCCTTGGAAGTCCAGTCGCACCTTTATTTCTAGTTACAAAAAAGTCACTAAAAATTTCTAAGCTTTCATCATAGCAATAAATATCCTTGAAATGAAATGGAATTTGTCCTCAATTATCGCATACAATTACCATCATGTGAATCTTCTAACCAGCAGTATATTATTTTCATCTTGTATTGATACATTTTCGAACGATCAATTATAGGAGCATGCATACAGTATGGAAATTCTGGTCCGATAACGAAAAATATCGTGGATGATAAAAAAGCATACTCCTTTCCAAAGTTCAATATGAATATTCGCTAAACCAGAAAAATAAAGTTGATAATTTGAAGCGTGTATCTGCAAACTGGATGGATTCGAAAAATAGTAGTAGATATCAAGACAGAAACAAAACTTAACGGATGGATCTATTTAATATATATGAAGAATTTTGTCATGACATTGTAACTTTCAATATTGCTGAACAAAGAAGGAGTAAAATATTTAATAATTAAAAATGTGAATATTCCAATTACAACCACTCTGTTATTATTTCCTCATCTGGGAAGAACTCGTCATGTTCATGATTGAAGGTTTTATGTCAGCAATATCATACCATCCCATATATTTTGACTAATCTCCTCTTATTTCTTTTTCTACGTCCTCTGTGCAGGCTTTCCATTCATTAGCTGTACCCACATTATTCAAGAGCCTCATTCCAAATATTTTTCACTTGCGCGATTATTAGCCAAATTTATTCGAATTGACCATATTCACCGTCGCCATATTGTTGTGCGACAATACCAACTACCCAGTGTTCCCAACGGAGAAATATTGAGTTTATCAAAAATACTATCAGATTATTAGTGTAGTATGTGATCAAAGACTTATAAACTAATGTGTATGTGATATAAGAGGTTATATAAAACTGGTGGTAAACTTTTGGTCAAGTATTTTGTGATAAAATCCAGGAAATATGGGTAGATATCAGTATAGTGCAGGCCATGGTTGTTGTGTCAGTAATTGTTCGGCAAGAAATAGATCTAAAAATAAAAAAACTGATACCAAAATATTTCCATTTAAACTTTCGCGGTCCCAAGAAATTAGTGACTTTCGTTATTCGATGTTGAGAACCCTGGGTAGTTGGTATTGTCGCACAACAGTATGGCGACGGTGAATATGGTCAATATTAATGACAGAACAAAACGCCAGCGGCCAGGGTTATTCGCAACACCAACCTGAATTCTGCAACTCAAAATATCACTGAACGGGCATTACCAACCTAATTTCGATTTTCCAAAGCCGCCCGAGATGTCAATAATTCTTGGATGGACTATATATTCCATTCACTTTTATAGTGTATCCCGGTTGGCCATTAAATTCTGACACATTTCACCCTGTATATTTTCAAAATGTTAGATTATTTTCTTGTGAGATGTATAGCCAACATTGTCCTCTCTACAAAGAGGTCGTAGTAATTACGTATTTATCAACCTGTTTATTTACTTTGGGAAAATAATAATGAATATTATTTGGATTCAATAATTCCAAAGACCTGGCCAATGTGGACGAAACTTTTTTCTCTGTTAATGAAAAATTTTCACGTACAGGGTGGCCAGATTTGGATGGTTTAGCACTACAACTCCTAAACTATAAAAGATAGAGAAAAAGTAAGATTCATGTTAAGTTTCCTTTTTTCGAGAAACAGAAATTGCTGAAAACCCCAAATTGCTACAGCGTCTAATTTCCGAGATACAGGGCGATTTTGTTATTTGGTCCATTAGTATAATTGGCTATAACTTCTGTATTATAGAATCTATATACGCTCTCGAAATGAACACATTTTTTTTAATGGGTTTCATTGGTGCTATTGGATTTTTTGTATCTGCACAAATTTCGGAGCTATAAGCTATAACAAAAAAAATTTTTCAATTCGAAACCATAGTGAGGAATAATATTTCCAAATTTATCTTTCTTCAACGATTTCAAAAATATACCGGGTCCTGCAATAGTGCGTTAAGCTTCTATAGCTGCTAAACCAGACGTTTTAGGAATTTAGTTGAAAAGCATTCCCTTTGTACTTGCAATTCTGCATCTCAGGAAATTATTTTATGATATACAGGGTGTTCCCAAATAAAATTATTCAACAAATTAGTGATTTTTTAAATGAAACACCAAACACCCCTTATATTTTTGCATATTTTCAATGCTGCAAAATTACAGTTTTGAGATAATTGGAATTGCATTTAAAGTTTGCAACGATTGGGAAAAATAGGGTTTTTGTGTGACTTTAAATATTCTCTGCAAGAAGAGTAGAAGTCGTATTGACCAATTTAAGTTGTCTAAACAAATTTTGGATTATATTCAGTTTTTTTTTTAAAAACACACATTCGTGTTTTTGTCGTTGAAAGATTTGAAACAAATTTAGTTTCGTTGAACAGAAAAATGAGAGCCATTAAATTTTTGCGAACTTGTTTGATAGAAGAAATAAGTAAACAAACCGTAACCCCCGGTAATAAAAAAAAAACATTCAGTTGTAAAATAGTATATTTCATTACTAGTCCAGAAAGTAAGCTTATTCCGTGCGCGGGCGAAGAGTGCAAGCACGGAAAAAGCCTTTCTGGACGTGTAATGAACAATATTTTTCATTACACCTCTCTGAAAACAATCCAACGATATTTATTCTTCGACAGAAAGCATTTCGATATTGTAAAACAATAATTATTCGAAACACTGACGTCTCTTAATTGTCATCACGCATCACGCGATCGTTGCTTTGTGTCTCAGCATAGATGCATCTATGTCTCAGCGCACCGAAAGTGACCCTTTTCCGTGCGCTGAGACATAGATGCATCTATGCCGAGACACAAAGCAACGATTGCGTGATGACAGTAGACGTCAGTGTTTCGAATAATTAGTGTTTTACAATATCGAAATGCTTTCTGTCGAAGAACAAATATCGTTGGATTGTTTTCAGAGAGGTGTAATGAAAAATATCGTTCATTACACGTCCAGAAAGGCTTTTTCCGTGCTTATTTTCTGGACTAGTAATGAAATATACTATATCGAAATAGATAATCACGAAACTGACAAATTCACATGAATCTGAATAATTGTTCGCAAAATCAAACACGCGAAAGTGGTATCTAGGAGCATAGAATAACTGGAGAGAAGGCTCCCCTACGAAAATGAACTGCCAAAAACGTCCGAACTTGTCAGTTCGCCGCAAGGTCACGAGATGGCGACAACGTCGTTCGTTAATACAACATGGCTATCCTTAATAAAATTATCTTCAATGGTTATTAGTTGTTATTACTTATTAGGTCCCATTCATTACTATATCATAATATACAGGGTGACCATTTGAAAACGAAACAGACGAGATTACAGACGAAATAAATTTTTTCGATAGAAATGCTCGGACAGATCTATTTCTGTTTCGAGGGGGACAACTTAAGATGTAGGTTACGGACGCATAGCGCTTCAACCCTTGCTACTACAACCCTCACCCCCAATTTTTGAATAGGGAAGATGGGGTGAGTGATACCTCATTTGAAAGGTATTTTTATACTGATTTCAGCACAGTGATTGGTTTTTCATTTTATGCATTAGTTCTCGAAATATTCATGCGTTAGTTAATTTTATCACTTAAACTAATTTTTTGCGAATAATTGACATTTCGTGCTTCCGAAACACTAAAATTTCCGTACTTGTATTTGAAATTGCTAAACATCTACCACTGGGCAAATGAAGTCATACCGTACGTGTTAATGCTACTAGGGTCAGATGTTCGACTAGCTGTTTTATTCACTGAAATCATTCTCCAACTGTACGGTATCAGAACGATTTGAAGTATGTATTGATCTAAGAAATAAGACTTTTCAAAGTAAAGTAAATAATTTATCAAAAACTCACAGTCATGGTTGTTTTGAAGCTCAAAATGTCGATTTTTCACAAAAAAACACTACAAGTGCCATGAAAACACCACTTCATTTTCAAATACTTAGTTGAGAATATTTCGAGAACTAATGCATAAAATGAAAAAACAATTACTGTGCTGAAATCAGTATAAAAATACCTTTCAAATGAGGTATCACTCACCCCATCTTCCCTATTCAAAAATTGGGGGTGAGAGTTGTAGTAGCAAGGGTTGAAGCGCTATGTGTCCGTAACCATTAAAGACTCAGGATGCACTTAGGTCAAAACGGTCAATTTTGCACATTCATGCTTTTGGCACGGGACCGACGATGTGTATTCTCTAACGATTACAGAGTTTTATCGCCATCCAAAAAAATTATTATTCATGAAATATAATTTTCATGTCGCAGCAGTGCCACAGAAACTGTTATGAAGTACATCGATAATTATTATTGATCAAAATATTGTTATTCTCTAGCTCAAAGTTAATTCCGAATACAATAAATTGAGATGAATTTTGGTAAAGATGAAATGGTTGATATGATTTTCATGTTGGGGCAGTGCCACAGAAACTGTTTATTAGCCAGTAGATCCTATGCTGTCGAATATCCCGAAAGAAGACATCCACATGAATCGTGTTTTCGGAGGCTTTTAAACAGGTTTGTAGAGACAGGAGATGTCAAGTATAAAAATGAAGAGAGGATAAAATCGGCCACTGCATGTAACTGAAAATCCACACACAAGCTTGTTGTAGCCTGTAGTATAAGTGAGCGTTCAGTTCAAAGAATCCTCAAAAAAAAAAATAAGTATCATGCCTACCACATTCAGATGCTTTAGGCGCTTACCGATAGCGATTTTGAAAACCGTCTGAATTTCTGTAACTGGGCAAATTTTCAAATTGAACAGAACCCTACATTTTTTGAATTTGTTTTATTCAGTGATGAAGCAACCTTCCACAATTTCGGAGCCGTCAATAGGCACAATTTTCATTATTACTCTGTAGAAACTCCAAGAATTATAAGGGAAATAGACAATCAACACAGGTGGTCATTGGATGTCTGGGGAGCAGTTATCGGCATTCATGTGATAGGCCCTCATTTTTTTCGAAGGAAATTTAAATGCATATTTTACTTTCATTCAGAACATTCTTCCCGGAATGTTAGCAGTGTTACCTACGGAAATACGGAATGAAATATCGTTTCAGCATGATTCTCGTCCTGTGAGGGATTTACTGGACCAACAGTTTCCAAATAGAAGGATTGGTAGGGGCGGACCGATAAGATGGCCTGCTAGATCACCGGATCTCACCAAAATAGATTTTTTTTGTGGGGATACATAAAGGGAATCGTGTATGATGAAGTTCCAACAACAGCTTCCAATATGCGAGAGAGGATTGTGACTGCTTTCCGAAGCATTACTCCAGCCATGCTGACGAGGGTTAGTGGGACATTCAACGATCGGATCGCTTTGTGTTCCAGAGAAGGCGGACGACACTTTGAACATGTCTTGGATCATTGACACAATTTTTTTTTGTCTTTTCAACGCCCCTTGGTTTTTATATCCTATATTTGAATAAAATTTTCCGTTCTGATTTCATTTTTCGTACCTGCTGGACGCAGGAGTGAAATTGCCCTTTGGTTACTTCTGAAAAAAATGTAAGGTTCCAAACTGTGTACATCATCATGGAAAAGAATACAGGGTGTTACATTTGAAAAAATCGAGAAAAAACAATTTTAAATTCTTCATATATGTGGACATTGATAACGGACAGCCTGTACAAGAGAGGTTGATCATTTAGGAAAATTCTTGAGTTAAAAGAAATCCTGATCAAATTCATGTTTTTATCGCTTCTGGAAATCGGTAAAGGGCTTTTACCGAACTACTGTTTCGTCGAAATTTTGCAGTTTTTTCTCAATAAGATCCGTACTGTTGGAAAAATATCCCTAATATTTTGCATCATGGTAGAGGTATTGAAAATATGCAAAAATATAAGGGGCGTGAAAAAATCACAAATTTGTTGAATAATTTTATTTGGGAACACCCTGTATATCATAAAATAATTTCCTGAGATGCAGAATTGCAAGTACAAAGGGAATGCTTTTCAACTGAATTCCTAAAACGCCTGGTTTAGCAGCTATAGAAGCTTAACGCACTAATGCAGGACCCGGTATAGACAACTCATTTTCAAGATCACGTGCGAAGGGTATGTTACTGATTTTCAGTGTCGACTGTTGGTGCGCAAGACCGATCCGTAATTTTGACAACTCTCTCAGATGTTTCAGGGTCACCAGCTGTGGAATCAATATGTAAACTTTTGATCGACTAGGAATTATCAGGTGTTATTCCCTTATCACCTCCTCATATTCTTCTTCTTTGCTGCTCTGCTTTGATAGGAATACTAAGATGAATCTGTTGGTATGAGACTTTTCACTTTTCATCATATACTTATGCCTGAAAGTGCGTTCTTCAAAGCTTGACGTTACGTGCTTATTGATTTCAAAGGCACAGAACCTTCAATGGCAAGAGGAAAAAATCGCGGTCAAGGAGGCTGTAGACTTTTGAAAGTAATGCTGAGCCTTCATCGAAAAAATTTATACCAAAACACCAGGGACTGTAAGCTCTAGAGGGAATATATACAGGGTCTTTCACGAGGAACCTCACCCATATTTATACGGGAAACTACTGAACGTATTTTCATGAAATTCAGCACTTATAAGTATTTCACGATGCTGATGAAATCTAAAATATTTTCAAGGCATGAGCACCTCCGGTTTTTCCGGAAATGACGTCAACTTCCGTTTTTCAAATTAGAACACCATTTTTTTATTGCAGAAATAGATTCCTTAGAAAATTTCAAGTTATTTTGATGTAACATTTTTCAGTTTTGGTTGGAAAATTCTCTCTGAGCGGGAAAATTCGAAAAAAAAAATCGAAAATAGAGCTCCGCTGAAACAATAATAACTTCGAGGTTTTTGTATGGAAAATTTTCATTTTTGGGATTTTTCAAGATGTAAGATTGATGTATCCACTTTGAAAATCGAAATCGCGATTCATGATACAGGGGGTGAAAAAATCGCTTTCAAAGTTAGGGATGACAAAATCGTGAAAAATCAATTTTTTCAAATTAGAACCCCATTTTTTTATGGCAGATATTGAATCTACGTTAAAAAATAATGTGAGTGTATGCACACACCCTTGCCCTAAAGTGGATATTTTCTGAGTTATTCACAAAAAACTGTTTTTCGTCTTGAATTTTCAGCTATTTCTTTTCCCTTCACGCCAAAAAGATGAAATTTTCAGGAACTGTTACTTAAACAATGTTTAAGATTTTACTACCCTCATATGCAAGAGAAAAAAGTTACAGGTTGTTCCTAAATAGATGGCGAATTTGGATTCGAATTTGTATCGGAAACCTCTTTATTTCAACTAATCGGCCATCGGTTTTCTCTCCAGTGATAAATAAATAATTCCTTATGAACCATATGCAAAAACTTACCATGTTTTACATTCTTTTTTTGTAAGATATCATTAATTACATCTGCCAAATTCCTCTTTATTCAGTAGCATTTTGTGTTTACTATTAATTTGGTGATAATTCGTATTAAGTTATAAAATCGATCACTATGCCTAATTTTACCAATGAAGATTATTTAAATCTCATTCTACTTCATGGAGAATGTAATAAAGTTGTAGATAGAACGATTCGACTGTTCATTGAGAGGTTTCCTGACCGACCCAGACCAACGAGAGATACCTTTAACAGAACCATGACAAACTTGAGAAATGTCGGATCTTTCGTTAAGAAAACTAATTTCATCTTTTTGGCGTGAAGGGAAAAGAAATAGCTGAAAATTCAAGACGAAAAACAGTTTTTTGTGAATAACTCAGAAAATATCCATTTTAGGGCAAGGGTGTGATGTATACACTCACATTATTTTTCAACGTAGATTCAATATCTGCCATAAAAAAATGGGATTCTAATTTGAAAAAATTGATTTTTCACGATTTTGTCATCCCTAACTTTGAAAGCGATTTTTTCACCCCCTGTATCATGAATCGCGATTTCGATTTTTAAAGTGGATACATCAATCTTACATCTTGAAAAATCCCAAAAATGAAAATTTTCCATCCAAAAACCTCGAAGTTATTCTTGTTTCAGCGGAGCTCTATTTTCGATTTTTTTTTAGAATTTTACCGCTCAGAGAGAATTTTCCAACCAAAACTGAAGAATGTTACATCAAAATAACTTGAAATTTTCTAAGGAATCTATTTCTGCAATAAAAAAATGGTGTTCTAATTTGAAAAACGGAAGTTGACGTCATTTCCGGAAAAACCGGAGGTGCTCATGCCTTGAAAATATTTTAGATTTCATCAGCATCGTGAAATACTTATAAGTGCTGAATTTCATGAAAATACGTTCAGTAGTTTCCCGTATAAATATGGGTGAGGTTCCTCGTGAAAGACCCTGTATATTCCAGAGGCCCCGATGAAGAATTAAATTGAATTCGAAAGCTTGGCGAAGAATGAAGAGTTTCACTTGAAATTTCTCCCAAAAAAATCGAGTCGTTTTAGTCTTAAAAGGTTTATAAATATATTATATATATACAAGCTTCGCCCGAGTAGAAATTTGTTTCACGCGGCGGTTTCATCTTCAAAACTTCAACCTGCCATATCTTTTGATGTACTCGTTGTAATTGTATGATGTGAAGGGAAATTTTGTTCTAAATTAAATACTGGGGATAAATAACGTATTAGGTTGGATAAGGATCAATACCCAATTCATAAAAACAAAACACACTCCCAAATAGTGCATAATTTTGGAAAACATCTGATTACCATAAACAGGTAAAAGCAAGTCAATCTTGAGAGACGGATACATGCTATCGCGGACTTTTTTGTAGAACTATTTAAGAGGTACATTTCCGTCATACATTGTATCCACGTAAGTCTTACGGTTTTTGCAGCGCACGTGAAAATAGCTAATTTTGGCTGATTTTTTTTGTAATTATTGAAGTTATAGTAAGTATCCTTAATTTTTTCGGGTGAAAAGTACAGCCTATGTCACTCAGGGATAATGTAGCTTTCTAAGGGTGAAAGAATTTTTGAAATCGGTCCAGTAGTTTTTGAGCCTATTCGTATCAAACAAACAAAAATACAAATCTTTCCTCTTTATAATATTAGTATAGAGCATAGATATATTCTTATGAAATGGAGCTGTTCTGTAGATTTGTTTCCAAATATGGCATGTGTCTCGAAAAGGCAACAAGGAACAGATCATTCAAACAAACATATTGATTCATTCCCCGCTCCTAATCTCAGTATTAGCAGAGGAATGTCAAACGGGGCACCATACAGTCCTGCGTATGATGCAAGAGCACAGATAAAAACCTCAGCAAAAACTCTCTCCCCGTATAAGTGTAGGGATATTGGATTTGTTTACAAATATTCATATTCTTCGAATGTAATTCTTTCTTCATTTCTTCAAAGGGGTTGACAAAGCATTTTTAAATAATCTGAAACAAAAACCAAAGGGAGAAAAAAAGGAAAAGCAAAATCCACTAATATATTCAAATTGTTTTGAAGGTACCAACCCATCTCAAAAATGAATCAGATACTGAATGAATAGAGTTGAAACCATCTGGAAATTTATATATTGGAATGATACATGCTTATATCAAATTTAAAAATTTCGAATAATCAAGAACAGAATGTAAACAAAAAAAACGCTCTCATAAAAGATAATGAAAAATTATCGAATATTCAAAAAGTGATTTATTCGAAATAAGCTTTAACCAAAACACCTTAATTCTCACCTTATTGAAAATTTTGATGTTATTGGATTTAACTCTGCTATTGCGATTGATAGTTAAATAGTAACATTAAAGAATGGGAATGCTGTATCCTCACAGGTCGTGCCTGCCCCTGCACACTAAAAAGGTTCTGTGCGAGACTTTGGTCTTGTCACAGTTCACTTATTGTTCTCCTGTGTTTGGTTTTTGTCTCGATCAAGAAACGTTGGGACGGATCCAGCGTGTGCAGAACTCCTGTATCAGGTTTATTTATGGAATAAGGAAGTATGATCATGTCTCGCATAAGTTGAGGGAATTGAGTTGGCTTCCGATGGGGATTTGTTTTGAATTTTACTCTCTGTATATTTCACAAAATCATTTTAAAGAGAAGCCCACCATATCTCTTCAATAGATTGGTTTACAGAACTGACGTTCATAATATCAACATACGCCGTAGGAATATGTTGTCATGTCCTCGTCACAGAACATCTACTTTTGAAAGAAGTTTCAGCTACAATATTTGCAGATTGTACAACGGTATTCCTGATAATTTTAAGCTGATGAATCCGAATAGTTTTAAGAAAAAGATTAAGGCCTATCTCCTCGGTTCCTTGTTTATGTGATTTCTTGGCAGTTTATGGGATTTGTTTATTGATATGCTCATTTTTTTTTCTTTGTTTTTTTTATATTTTCTCTTTTTGTTCAATTTTGTATACATATTTTCATTTTTGTATAAATTATGTTCAAATGTAACTCTTCTGTACTACAAGGGTTAAGTGGTAGAGCACCTTTGGGTGAACTTCCCCTTGGGATTTCAAGTGAAATAAAGACGTTATTATTATTATTATTAAAGGACCACGGTGAGGTTCCTGGAATCACACTGCCAGGGATCTCTGCTGACCTGGGACTTGAGAGTGCCGTAACACCTAAAGCTGGAGGCAATAAAGTGTCTCCACTATGGGTGCCAGGGCATTGTGGTGTTGAAGCCGCTGAAGGAAATGAAAAAGCCGATTGGCTTGCGAAGAGTGCATCAAGGTTAACACTTGCTGGGCCTGAGCCTTTCTGTGGGCTTGGAAAAGACCGATATAAGGCGGTCCAACAATGGGAGTTGGGCAATAGAATAAACCTCTGGAGAAAAACTACTGGGCTCACTCAGTCCAAGGAACTCGTGATGATTTCACCAACTTATACCATTAAGATGCTAAAGCTGTCACGGGCTGAGGTATGCTAACAGAGAACTGTCGGTACAAACATCATTTGTACCGTGTGGGAATGTCATCAGATGAGATTTGTAGGCTCTGTGGATCAGAAGTAGAAATAGCTGAACACATGGTATGCAAGTCTCCAGAGCTGGCTGGCCTAAGGACCAGGCATATGAGGAAACCAGTCCTGGATGCTCACGAGATAACGGCCAAGGATCCTGGGGATGTTGTTGGTCTTATGAACACCATCGACGGCGTCCTTGGGTTTCAATGAATGAGTAGGGTAGTGAACAAAAGATCCATGTGGTCGCATTTCTCGGAAGGTTAACAGAGCCATAACGACCCCAGTTCCAATAATAAAAATAATAATACTGGGGATTGTTCTTTTCACAGGCGAGGAAATTTCCAACGTTTTCAAAAACACAAGTAACTGGAAAGCACCAGGACCCGACCACTTCAAAACTTCTGGGTTAAACAGTTTCCAGCAAGTTTCCCGAGTCTGGCTAGATGTTTTTCGGAGGCGCTAGAAGATCCCTTCAAGATACCTACTTTCCTCACTCAAGGCAATACCTATACAGGGTGGCCATTTGAAAACGAAACAGACGAGATTACAGACGAAATAAATTTTTTCGATAGAAATGCTCGGACAGGTCGATTTCTGTTTCGAGGGGGACAACTTAATATTTAGGTTACGGATGCATAGCGCTTCAACCCTTGCTGCTACAACTCCCACCCCCAATTTTTGAATAGGGAAGATGGGGTGAGTGTTACCTCATTTGAAAGGTATTTTTATACTGATTTTAGCACAGTAATTGTTTTTTCATTTTATGCATTAGTTCTCGAAATATTCTTAACTAAGTATTTGAAAATGAAGTGGTGTTTTCATGGCACTTGTAGTGTTTTTTTGTGAAAAATCGACATCTTGATTAAAGATTTCTATGTCAGTGGATTGGAGGAAGGAAGCCACAGTCATGGTTGTTTTGAAGCTCAAAATGTCGATTTTTCACAAAAAAACACTACAAGTGCCATGAAAACACCACTTCATTTTCAAATACTTAGTTAAGAATATTTCGAGAACTAATGCATAAAATGAAAAACAATTACTGTGCTGAAATCAGTATAAAAATACCTTTCAAATGAGGTATCACTCACCTCATCTTCCCTATTCAAAAATTGGGGGTGAGGGTTGTAGTAGCAAGGATTGAAGCGCTATGCGTCTTAAGTTGTCCCCCTCGAAACAGAAATCGACCTGTCCGAGCATTTCTATCGAAAAAATTTATTTCGTCTGTAATCTCGTCTGTTTCGTTTTCAAATGGCCACCCTGTATGTTTCACATAAGACTCATAAGAGTAGATCGCAGCAAGCCAGATAACTACAGGCCCATAACGTGTTTGTCAGTGGTGTAATGCGATATATCGTCAATGTGAAGCCAATAACATTCTGGAAGAAGAACAGAAAGGCTGCACTCGAGGATCTCCAGGATGCAAACATCGACTCACCATAGACGCTGTAGTGTTAAAGCAAGCCAAAGCGAGAAGGAGGAATTTAAGTTATTAATATTATATTATTAATGTTATATCGACTATCAGAAGGCCTTCGATACGGTGTCCCACGATTGGCTTGTGAAAGTACTGGAGATTTATAAGATCTGCTCGAAAATAAAAGCCGTGCTCCTACATATCATGAGTACCTGGAGAACAAATATTCTCTTAAACAACATCAATGCTGGAACCGTAAAAATATCGAGGGGGATATTTCAGGAAGATGCCCTGTCGCCGATGTGGTTTTGTATGGCCCTGAATCCTCTGTTTACTCTTCTGAAAACACCAACAAAGGATATACAGACCTGCAATGAGTAATCCGTGAAAACTGTCCCATTCATTGTATAGGTATAGATGATCTGAAACTATTCGGCGAGACCAGAACCAACTTCACTCAGCAGAGATATAAATGCGCTATCATTAACATCATGAAGGGTAAAATGGAGAACACTCAGGAACAATTTCAGGACATCTGTAGTATTTTGCCAGAAGAGACCTGCAACTCCTACAAGTATCTGGGCATTCCTCAAAATCAACGGATTGACCACAACCGTTTGAAAGCTGAGTTCACTGCGAAATATAAAAACAGGGTTACCGAAGTGCTCAACACCAAGCTGTCTGCTAAAAACCAGATCGATGCCTTGAACTCTTGGACCACGTCAGCTCTGACCAACACTTTCGTAGTATTGAAGTGGTCAGATGGTGATCTGAGTGAGTTGGACCGACTCACCCGTCGCCTAATGATAAAGTTTCGATATCTGCACACCGATGCATCGGTGAAAAGACTCTATCTACCTAGAAGAGATGGCGGACGTGGTATGCTGAACATCTATAGACTCTGCAGAACCCAGGAGAAAAATTTGAGGCAGCGACTGCTTTTGTCCGAAGATAGCCTGATGAAATTGGTGGCAACAGAGGATAAAGAATACACAACTCTGAACCTACGACACAGAGAACTGACCTTCGATATCACTACCAGAAGCGAAGATAGAAGAATATGGCGGGAACAAGCTCTGCACGGCAGATTTCGACCAAGACCTTGAGGGGAAAAATGTCGATAATTCAGCTTCTTTGTCGTGGTTGAATGCGGGACAATTGTATCCTGAAACGGTGGTATTTCTGACGGGTATCCAAGATCGAGTTATAAGAACTCGCAACTACGAGAAGCACTGTTTGAATTGCTGAACGTGGAGGACAAATGCAGGAGGTGCGGCGCGGTTGGCGAGTCGATTGAACATATAATCGCCGGTTATCGAGTTCTTGCCGACAACGCATATCTGGACCGACACAAACAAGTGGCAAAAATTATTCACCAGCAGTTGGCTCTTAGAAGGCATGGTTTTTTAGGATACTTGTCCACCATATGTTCCTGCTGCATCCGTTTCCAACACTGCTGCAGGTTGATACTTGAAATAATATGTCTATGGGTGCACCAGCGCACTACGCTCGTTTAGTGAGAGATCACTTGAGTGAAAATTATTCAACGTGGATTGGACGTGGTGGAACAGTTGCTTGGCCACCACCCCCTCCGGACATAACACCGCTGGACTATTTTTTATGGGGCTGGATAAAGCAGAGGGTATATTCCACAGTTCTATATACCAGAGAAGAACTGGTGCAAAAAATAATGACTGTTGCAAACGAAATAAGAGCCGACACTGCATTGATTTCCAGGGCAACAAGACAAGTCGTCATAAGGGCCACTGCCTGTTTACAAAGCAGAGGCGGCCATTTTGAGCCATTTTTATGATAAATTGGTTACTTTGATCATTAAATGATCAAAAGTACAGTACTGAGTTTTTATTTTATTTCATCAATTATCATAAGGGTCATGTTCAAACAGCAATAACTCTCGAATTATGTAACATACAGAAATGATGTGGGTGTCGTTTTGTAGCCGATATCCTTGCGTGTTGATTCATTGAAAAAAAATATACTTCAATGTGCTAGTTTTTGTACTATTTAGGATTTACTAAAAAATTCAGTAAATTTTTTGAAAGATTTTGTTATGACATTTTTGAGTTGAATGTTTTCATATTGTTCTACTTTAATAAAAAGTGGTGGTATTATCTTTCAAAAAACAATTTTTTTCACATCTGTTGGACCTTTATGTCCAAAGAAATAAAAAAATTAATTTAAAATGGCGGTTATTCCAAAAATAGGGGGCAAACTCCCCAATGTGGGTGTTTTTGTCGATAAAATTAGGAATATTTGATGCCCTCAAATTATCGCTAAGTCATACGTACCCGAGTACGTACCCAAACACACTGTATATTGAATATTTGGGGGCACGGCAGTGGCCCCGCCAAGTCGAGCGCGAAGCAATCACTGCCGTACTATCTTTATACCCGAACCATTTCGCCGCATTTTCAGGCCCCTATTTGAGAACCTCCGGATAAGACCAGAACGCCGAAATTTTCGTCATCCAGTAAGCTATAATCGCGTACTCAAAATCCAAAATTTCAAGTGTGTAGGTCATTTAGTTCCGAAGTTACGCGAAAGCAAAGTTTCGCATTTTCGACCCTCACTCACTCATGATCATCAAAATAGAACTAGTACTTCCCATAAACTCAGAGAGCTGAAATTTGGTACAGATTTAGGGTTTAATGGCCACATAAAGGGAAAAATATAAAAACTAGGATAATCGAAAATCTGTTGGCACGTCACGTGAGCTCACGTGCTATCACGTCATCTTCGCAAAATGTGCAACCACAATAATGTATGGAAGTTTATGCGCTTGGAAACTCATTGTTATCATACTCAATATGTGAATGTCGACTTTAGAATATAAATTGAAAAAAAATAATAATCGGGCGATCAGTCTTATACACAGTGATATTTTACTGTCTCATTTATTGTTCAAGAAAACGATAGGTTTTCGAAAGCTAGGCCAGAACAATAAATGAGACAGTAAAAATTATCACTGTGTGTAAGACTGATCACCCGATTATTATCCTTTTTTCAATTGATATCATTTCACGCATTCACGAAGTTAGCATATTCTGTCACTTGATAGCACACCAGAACTACCCGCAAATTTACATTTTCTAACCCTAAGTGATATCACGTCGGATATTTTGTGAAGTGATTGATGAAGTGAAAATGGATGAAAATTTGATCGAACTTGTCAGGCTTCATGAAGTGATCTATGTTCATTCTTCATCAGAGTACAGGGATCAGAATGTACGACAAAAAGCTTGGGTGCTGGGTGCTCATTCAACAATTGTTGTACTATTTGAGGTAATCCTTCCACTTCCTCTCTTCGTTGATTTATTTGGTGGATCAAATCTCTTCTATCAGAATCACCAGCAACTGTAAAAGCAGTTATGCTCTCTATATCTTCTTTCCATTCCGAAGAGCTTGATGAAGAAGAAACTGTGTTTCGCCCTGTATCACTGAATAAAAAAATGCTATGAAATTTTGGTGCAATATAGAACGTCCATTGCTCTTCA
This sequence comes from Adalia decempunctata, assembly GCA_951802165.1. NCBI lineage: Eukaryota > Metazoa > Arthropoda > Insecta > Coleoptera > Coccinellidae > Adalia > Adalia decempunctata. The sequence goes on from OX637695.1 coordinate 76,139,518, forward strand.
GAAAAAACATCATCAGATGGGTCTGCGGTGGTCAGATTGGGAGAGAAAAAATTGAATCCGAAAAAGAATCGGGTAAGAGATGGGCTATATGGACAAGGTTGGTATCAAACTATAGGTTTTCGAGGACGCTGAAATCAATAAAAAATAATCGGAGGCTCTATCTACCATAGTTCAGAACCGAAAAAAAATAAAGATTTGTAATAAAAAACTACTCCTGAAAAAAGTGTCAAATAAGAAAATCTAATAAAATAGATCAATATGCCCACGTTTGTACAAAAAGAAGTGAAATCCCACCAAAAACATTCTGTAAAAACTAGCCAAGTCTCGATGGAGCTGCTAGTTTATCTCTAAAAAGTAATGAAATCTAGAAAAAGTCGAGCCAAGTTTAAGGCTCCTTACTGCGATTTCTTTATTATTATAGTTAATGTTGTGTGACTGGCCGTTGAACATTCTTTATACGTTAGTGGGTACAAGTCAATTTTGTTTATACTCCATTCACTTTTATGAAGTATCTTGGTGGGCCATGGTTTAGGTTTATCAAGTTCTCTTACTTAAAACGGACGCAGGATGGCACTCGTGAAAATCAAGCGACATTGCCAAGTCTACTTTCTGATTACTCTTTTTTAACTTTGTGGATGGAGTTAGTTCTTTTAAGCTTTAACTGTGACACAAGATTCGTAGTATCAATACATTTTCATACTGGAGTATTTCAAGTTGCGCAAAGAGGTATTTAATTGTCCTCTGTAGGCTTATTTCTTGAGAATTTTGAAAAGTGGGGATTTCCATACGTCCGTCTGTTCTAAAAGTTTTTGTATCGGTTTCATGAACTATCATAAAAGTAACGGACTATTCTGTCCATTATTTTTCTGTAAAATTTCAACACTCGGTTCTTGATTTCCGTACAAGAAAATAGCATAACTGAATCTTCCAATCATGTTTATACTCGTACACGTGAAATATTTCCAGTATTAACAGAAAAAAAGTTTCTTCAATATTCGTCAGATCTTTGGAATTATTGAATTCACATAATATTTCCTCAAATTCATTGTTTTCCCAAAGTAAATAAACATTTTGATAAATACGTAATTTCTACGATTTATATGTAGAAACGGCAACGTTGCGTCCATATCTGACAGAAGAATGAATATAACCTAACATTTTCAAAATATACGCGCTACGCGGTGAAATGTGACAAATGTGTCAGAATTCCAGCGCCAACCGGGCTACTTTATAAAAATGAATGTAGTATACACGTAATGCTATATCTGTTGTAACTACCTATGTTTGTTAAGCGAGATAATAGCCCATGCTGGTATTGGTAGTTGGACGCTAGTGTCTCATTTTAGGCTGTTGTGTTGTTGATTGTGCAACACATATGCATTCAGCATTGACAATGCTGACTTCTGCTCTCTTCTTTTTGGAGCGTCAAATCGATCACCGATCTAAAATAAAATAGACGTACAGACGGTTTTCTATCAATGATTAGAAGTCCGTCTGTACTGGAAATAATTTTTTATACTGTTTGTTTCAGGCTCGTATTATTGAATACGCAGCTTTATCAAGCCTACAATTGAATGAACGTTTTCCAAGTGGCAATTTTTCATCGTCAATGGGTTGCGTTTCTGGCGACAGATTGGTGCAATGGTGTCATGGAGCACCTGGTTTTGTACCCTTGTGTACGGCCAAGTCACACAACATTAACTATAATAATAAAGAAATCGCAGTAAGGAGCCTTAAACTCGGCTCGACTTTTTCTAGATTTCATTACTTTTTAGAGATAAACTAGCAGCTCCATCGAGACTTGGCTAGTTTTTACAGAATATTTTTGGTGTGGTTTCACTTCTTTTTGTAGAAACGTGGGCATATTGATCTATTTTATTAGATTTTCTTATTTGACACTTTTTTTAGGAGTAGTTTTTTTATTACAAATCTTTATTTTTTTTCGGTTTTGAACTATGGTAGATAGAGCCTCCGATTATTTTTCATTGATTTCAGCGTCCTCGAAAACCCATAGTTTGATACCAAACTTCAATTTTTTCTCTCCCAATCTAACCACCGCAGACCCATCTGATGATGTTTTTTCTGAAGAACAATATAGACGTTCTATATTGCACCAAAATTTAGTAGCATTTTTTTATTCAGTGATACAGAGCGAAACACAGTTTCTTCTTCATCAAGCTCTTCCGAATGGAAAGAAGATATAGAGAACATAACTGCTTTTACAGTTGCTGGTGATTCTGATAGAAGAGATTTGATTCACCCAAGCTTGTTGTCGTACATTCTGATCCCTGTACTCTGATGAAGAATGATCATAGATCACTTCATGAAGCCTGACAAGTTCGATCAAATTTTCATCCATTTTCACTTCATCAATCACTCCACAAAATATTCGACGTGATATCACTTACGGTTAGAAAATGTAAATTTGCGGGTAGTTCTGGTGTGCTATCAAGTGACAGCAGATGCTAACTTCGTGAATGCGTGAAATGATAACAATTGAAAAAAGGATAATAATCGGGTGATCAGTCTTATACACAGTGATAATTTTTACTGTCTCATTTATTGTTCCGGCCTAGCTTTCGAAAACCTATCGTTTCCTTGAACAATAAATGAGACAGTAAAAATATCACTGTGTATAAGACTGTAAAGTCGATATTCACATATTGAGTATGATAACAATGTGTTTCCAAGCGCATAAACTTCCATACAATATTGTGGTTGCACATTTTGCGAAGATGGCGTGATAGCACGTGAGCTCACGTGACGTGCCAACAGATTTTCGATTATCCTAGTTTTTATAATTTTCCCTTTATGTGGCCATTAAACCCTAACTCTGTACCAAATTTCAGCTCTCTGGGTTTATGGGAAGTACTAGTTCTATTTTCATGATCATGAGTGAGTGAGGGTCGAAAATGCGAAACTTTGCTTTCGCGTAACTTCGGAACTAAATGACATACAAACTTGAAATTCTGAATTTTGAGTACGTGCTTATAGCTTACTAGATGACGAAAATTTCGGCGTTCTGGTCTCATCCGAAGGTTCTCAAATAGGTGCCTGAAAATGCGGCGAAATGGTTCGGGTAGAGATAATACGGCAGTGTTTGCTTCGCGCTCGACTTGGCGGGGCCACTGCCGTGGCCCGTGCCCCCAAATTAATGAGATCAAGGAGGCAACCTGGCAACTACATATGTCACTATTATGTTCGACTGCACCCCAGATGTGTCTCACACAGAAAAAATTAACCAGGTTATACGATATTTAAAGAAAACGGAGTCTGGATATCTATGAGATACAGGAAAGTTTTATTGACTTCTCAGAAGTTGACGGAAAAACTGGAGAATAATATCATAGCGAATTCTAGATAAACTGCAAGCTGATGACTTAGATGTCAAAAAATGTCTTGGGCAATCCTACGACAACGAATCTAATACGGCTGGCATATACATATAAAGAAGTCCAATCCAGAATTCAAATTCTACAGAGGAACGAGCTGGCTGTATTAGTATTAGTTCCATGCCTAGCACATGCCTTATAATCTTGTGCGGGTATCCATTTGGCTTCATTATTATCAGAATCAGAAGCAGTAAATTTATTTGGTGTTGTACAAAAACTGCATTCTTTTTTTGTTAGTTCAACCACACGATGGACAATTATGAAAAAGTGCACGAAAACAAATTTGAAAGGAAGAAGCCGAACAAGTTCGGCTATAAACATCAATGCCTTGCTCAATAATTTACCAGGAGTTGTGACGGCTGTGGAAGAAATCAAAGAATCCTCACAAGTCACAAGTCGCAGAATCCAAGTATGAAGTTGGTCATTTGCTTCATGCTGTGATGGATTTCAGATTAATCCTGAACCTAACAATTTGAAATAATATTCAGCGAGAGATCAATAAGGTCAACGTGGAAATTCAGAAAGGGGATATAATTATTTCACGTTCATTAACTTTGATGTAAGGTCTTGTGAAGATCTTGCAAGGAATGACAGGTAAACCCATTGAAAACTGTATCTCGGAAGCTACACTTCTTTCAGAAGAATTGGATGGGGAGCCAATTCTTAGAAATAAACGTGTTTCCAAGAAGAAAAAACAGGTCGACGAAATGTGCGGGAATGAGTCAAGAACCCTAGATCTAGTTTATTCTCGAAGGAAATTAAGGTTGTTTTCGACAGATTATTGTCAGCACGCAGAAAAAGCGCATTAGAGAGTCTGCATACGAATTTCGCATTCCTCAACGGCCATGCCCTTCTAAACATGCAAACATGTGATATTAATAGTATGCTTTGGTTGAGAATTGTCAGAATAAAAATAAAAGGAAAAAAGTCACATTCTCTTGAATAAGAGAAAGATTTGTATTATTGGCAGTTTTCAGCACTTATTTAAGTTTATACCATATTCAAGAAAGTTATAGAGGATATGCAGAAAAATGGGACCCTTTCAGCGCAAAAATATTGAAGAGACTTGAATGCAGTTGATTTTTGTTAGGAACTAGCGGTTTTCAAAGAGCTGGTTCCTGAAATTAGTGAAAAATCAACTTCATTAGACCTGCTACAAATTCTTCACAGGCAAGATCTGCAAGAAGCTTTCCCTAATGTCAATATAGCTTTAAGAATATACTGCACATTACCTACCACGTCTGCAAGATGTGAACGCAGTTTCAGCAAATTGAAAATAACAAAACATAATTTTGTAATTAATGAGTCAGGAACGTCTCTATGGTCACTAGATCTTAGCTGTAGAAAACAAAACTGCTTCCGAAACAGATTTCGCGAAATTTTATGAAAAGTACCTATATGGTCCTGTGGTAGTGGTGATCATTTGGCTGATGTCGTTTTCCATTATTAAAGGCATACCTTCCACTTTATCTATATATATAAAAGAAAGATGTTGGTTACACCATTTATAACTCGAGATCGGATGGACTGTTTGTTATGAAACTTCATATATGAATTCGTCTACGATCTGGTTATTATAAAATACAATAAAACTTTGAAAAAATCGATGAAAATTTTACTTATACAGGAAATGCTTTTCCTCCTTTTGAGTAGGGCCACTAGGTGTCGCTACAGTTACAGTTACGCTACCGCTTATTCGCAGGTACTTTATTTGATATTCTCCCCGTTAGATGGCGATGTAAACAAATAGTGTGTACAGTGACTATATTCCCACTATAGTCACTGTAATAGTGTGTAATTTGAGTTGCCTACAACTCTGCGCTGTTTGCCAAAACCAAAATTTCTTAGCGTAGGAGTACAGATGTCTAAAATGATTAGATTTCGGTGAGATATGAGAAAAGTTTCGTTCTTACCACTTCATATGGCACTATTCACACATTATGACTGATTATTAGTTATTTTTATAGTTTTATTTATTCAAAATAACGTAATCGTGAAGGTACTGTATTTGACATTATCAACATTCGATGGCGATGAATTTGTTGAGGCTCTCGCGGACATCGATTGATGTCATCTGTTGTTTTTTCGAGCATTTCGGTCGTCGTGGTTTGAAATGGTCGAAAAAAGAACATATGACATCAATTACTGTGTAATTTGCATGAGACTTATAGTACCATGAAAGGCTATTAACAGATCCAGAAGCGGGTGAATATGACAGTGAATTTTTATCGAAATGTCAAGTTAATCGGATTTTGGCGATCAGTTTCAATCGTGAGAAATGTTTTTGAATTTCTGTTTGGGTAATAAATATATTTGCGGAAATAACTGAATCGAAAATTGCCATAATTAGTAATTGACCAATTATTTTTGTGTATCTGTTCTGTGTGACAGCCCATATCCATGGAAACATTTGAAAGTTCAGAAATCAGAGAACAAAGCCGTTGATCTCCGATCACCGGTGATAACGATTTGTGAAATCCACCATAAGTATCATTCAGGCGGAACAAAGTTCGCCGGGCCAGCTAGTAATGAAATAAACATCCGATTATTCATCTAAAAAAATGGCATTTTTCTTTGAATGTCAAATTAACACCTCTTATTGGAAAACTCTTTTGATACTTTTTCCACAGAATGTCTTTAGATAATAAGACCAGGACGCGAGGTAAACTATAGTCATCTCGCCGCAATGACCATTTTGGAACTCCTCTGGAACTGGAGCCACTGGAGGGCGAGATGTAGGAGGCACGTTGATAACAGCTCTGTTAGGGGGCACAAAGACCTTAAGGTTCTAAGTTGCAGTGTAACTGTAACCCCTTTTCACTATACCTATAACTAAAGGTTGAGAAAAATTATGAACCTGTCGACCCTGTGTACCTATTCAGAAATTCGTACCTAATACCTTCTTCAGCCTACCATGCATACAAATTACAAAAGAATGATCGATCGAGTCATTCGAGTCGAGTCTGACTAACAAGGAGATAAAGTGCGCTCGGTCGGAATATTCGCATCCAATAAATGGAAATCATTATATCAGCCGCATAAACCATTGAAAAAATTGAGGATTATCGCATTGGCTATACCATAAATTCAACGACGCAACGGCAAGCTTTCTACGAACTCCTCGCGTCAAGGGGAACGTAGCATGCGCATCGTTACGAGTGAAATCCCAAATCTAGCCACCTTGAAATCCAAAACAAGTGTCATCGAAAAATCATCGTGAATGTTAAAAACTAAAGTAATTTATCCGAAAGCGAATGGATAGTGAGATCGCATTTTCGAAAACGCACCGATTACGCTCTGTTGCCCCAGCTGTCATTTCGTAACAAAACCAAATATTGCGATTTTCGTGAGGAGAGCGAGTGTCGTTGTCCGAATACGACTTTAGTTAGCCTTGAATCCGTATTTTGATTTCACTCAAGTGTTGGGATAGGGCATGAACCTGAGATAAATTTTCTTTTGTTGCGAGTACCAACTAAGATGGTCTTTTCGTTCCGATAGAACCTCCTCAAAGTTTTGTGCGAACAAAAAAATTACGCAGTGTATGCCATGTGAACCGCGACATAAAAGTTGAATTCGTACGACCCAGTAACTTTATTCGGGATAAGTGAGTGCGATGGACATGGGTTGTGAGGAATAATATTGTTTAAACAACTCCCGATACCTGTCTGGTATAAGTACTAGGTTCTTCAAACAGTAAGTAAGTTTTCGAAGAAATTTAATTCGGATTTTCCCGCTCAAATGGCCCTGTACCTTGTATGTGTTTTCAACTTTTCCAGTCTTCCGAGTCTTATCGCACAGTTGCAATAATTAAAATGGTGCACTAAACATTAATAATGACGTGTTATAGAGCTTGTACTCTTTCTACTTTATACGCATTATTATTTTGCAACTTTGGCACTTTTTGGCGGAACACTTTAATTTTTTTTTCTTCCTTGAATCAAATCTGGAATATGTGGACACAATTCTGAATAAATTCGACAGAAACTTTCTTGCGCTAAATTACGAAAGTAATTGACAGTAACGCAATTTCCATTTATTGCCATTGTTTTGGAGCCATTCATTTGGTTATTGGGTACGGAGAAGGGAGAAAAAAATTACAAAATTATATACCTAAATATCACTAACGCTAGTTTCACATAGTCGGCAGATCATCTTCCGAGAATCGAACTTGGAATAACTTTTTTCCGTCTTTTGCAGATAATTTGCATTGGTTGGTATCGAGGTTGGTATCTTAAATTTTTCAAGGGAAAAGAACGACAAATTTTTTTCATTGCGGCTATAAAAACGGAAAAGAGTATAGGTATTTGTTCCTTTCGAAATACTTTTAAGGCGCTCGTTTCTGTAGGAAATTGGAATTTCGATTGATATACTAACTGACGAAGAAACTGCAACACCTGGAAGAAGCTGTTTAAATTTTAATTTTTCTGTGGTAAAACGTAAATAGTTATAGCTGATAATGTAATAATACCGGCCCTAACAGACATAGAAACTGCAACACCCAGAAGCAGCTGTTCAAATTTTAATTTTTTTTGTAAAACATAGATAGTATAGCACGGAGTAAATGCTTAAAATTTGGAGAAAAAGCGTCTTGGCATTGACGCAGTAAGATGGTCTATTTCCTCTTGAGGGATTCTATCCCAAGCTATCTGTACTTCTGTCTCAGAGCCGCCACAGTCCATGACGACCCAAAACATCCTCTATGGAAAATGGATGGAAAGATCGGGGTATCTGGGCGGCCATGGCAAAAGATTCACAGGGGTCGCCTCAAAAAAGTTCAAACTAACTCTGGCAATATGGTCGAGCATTATCTTGCTGAAATATTGGATTCTCGAGCCGGTTTAGGTAAGGGAGAATATATGGCCCCACTATTTCTTGAAGGTAACTCAGCGCTGTCAATGCTGTCATGTTACCTCGAATAAAGACTAAAGGTAACCTACATGCATGTGCAATAGCACCCCATACCATAACGCCTACTGTCCGGTCCGATGTACATGATGCTCAACATCTAGATAGTCTTATGTCACTCTATGTCAACATCAAAAGGAGGTTCACGTCTATGGTTCGTGGTCTTTCTCCCCAACGTCATCTAACCCTTCTCCGGCCATCATCTGCACCCAAGGTCAAGGAGAATCGCAAGGGAGGGAAGCAATCCGTCGCTATGGTATTCCATTTATTCCAAGAATTTACAGTGCCTTACAAACATAATGGAAAATGGCGAACAGAAAAAAAGAAAACAGGACTACCTTTATTAATTAACAAGCACTCGGGCGAAGCTGGGACGGCCCAGCTTCGCCCGAGTAGAAATTTGTTTCACGCGGCGGTTTCATCTTCAAAACTTCAACCTGCCATATCTTTTGATGAACTCGTTGTAATTGTATGATGTGAAGGGCAATTTTGTTCTAAATTAAATACTGGGGATAAATAACGTATTAGGTTTGATTAGTATCAATACCCAATTCATAAAAACACACTCCCAAATAGTGCATAATTTTGGAAAACATCTGATTACCATAAACAGGTAATAGCAAGTCAATCTTGAGAGATAGATACATGCTATCACGGACTTTTTTGTAGAACTATTCGAGAGGTACATTTCCGTCATACATTGTATCCACGTAAGTCTTACGGTTTTTGCAGCGCACGTGAAAATAGCTGATTTTTTCTGATTTTTTTGTAATTATTGAAGTTATAGTAGGTATCCTTAATTTTTTCGGGTGAAAAGTTTAGCCTATGTCACTCAGGAATAATGTAGCTTTCTAAGGGTGAAAGAATTTTTGAAATCGGTCCAGTAGTTTTTGAGCCTATTCGTATCAAACAAACAAAAATACAAATCTTTCCTCTTTATAATATTAGTATAGATAACAGCCGATGTAGGGAGAAAAATTCCTAATTGGGCTTATAATATGCAAACTGGTTTTCCTATAATCTAAATTGAGCATTTTAGAAAATTGTGACGCCTTCTATAACTTATTGAAAGGTTGTTGGAAAGCTCTAAATCTCCTCCAAATGTCCACCACCAGATTATTCCCAGCAAAGTCACTGATATCCTACGTGGATATTCTCAAACAAGTCACACTGAGAGTTGATAATCAGATTGGATTGGGTTAATAGTAGGGAGTAGGCCGTAGGGAAAGCAGATGTTTTTGTGAAATATCTGTATGAATGTTGAGAAAAAAATTCCCAGAATTGAGGAAATCATGGTCGAACTTTTTTCATTGTAAATACTGATGTGGAAACAGGATGAAAAAATAATCATTGGTTTTAATTTTGTAGCCCTCCAAAGGCTCGGAGTACTTTCATAATTTTTATTTAAAAAACTGCAGGCCTTACGAAGGCAAAAATTGTGCTAATGGACTGCCAGAATAATCCGGATAGAAATTGGAATTTATAAAGCAAAAAAGTTTTTCTCGAGAAACTTTGGTGAGATCGAACTCTTCATTTTCGATTAACTAGCGTTGCTTTGGTAACAGAAATTTATAAGATTAGAATAAAACCAATTCATACTCGTAGAGAGTTCGATTCATGCCATAGTTTTTCGAAAAAAAATGTTTGGTTTATAAGTTCATATTTCTATGCGGATGATTCTGGAAGCCCATTAGCACAATTTCGGCCTTCGTACGGCCTCCAGTTTGTTGAATAAAACTTATCAAATTAGGTTCTCGGCGCGTGATCTTTGTAAGGCTACAAAAAAAAGACCAATGGATATTTATTCATTCTGTTTTGTTTTGAGTATTTTTTTTTCCACTGAAGACATGTGAAAAAAAGTTGAGTTCGAATTTTGAAAAAATTGTTCGCAGGGAAAATCTTAGAAAATCGAATACGTTGTTCTATGCTTGCGGGATAACCCTATTTTGGAAAAATCAATGTTTATTTTTATTATTATTGAAACAGCAATGTTTAAAGTGGATGAATCTACCCATTTTCCCTCGCATTTTCCTCTGAGACTAACTATTGAGCAAACACCAATAAAAAAAATAATGCTTTCCGAATTGGCAACCGAGAAAAAATATTCCAGCTTTGGAATGCCATTTCGAATTTTTCCTCCCAGAGTTGTACACCACAATAATTGAATTGTGCACTAAAAAAATACTAAGATGTGATCAGAAACCGATTTTAAATATGACGCAAAACTCAACACAGTTATCAGAATATTGCTCAAAGTTGACATTGAACACCCTGTATCTCGCTTATGCTTCGAAAACGACGTATATGTCATGAGGCAAAAATGACTTTCTCGGTGTCACCTACACGTCTATATATCCAGTTTATGGTGAAACATCTTGTAGATGAAACCTAGACTCTGACATTTTCGAGGTGTTTATTTAGGAGTGTAGGAACATAATATTATTCTTTATCTACTCCCATAGAATAATACATCCATTTTTCAACCGATTTTGAGCTGTAATCTTTATATATGAAAGAAAGATGTTGGTTACACCATTTATAAAAATCAGATGGACTGTTTGTTATGAAACTTCATATATAGATTCGTCTAGGGTCTGGTTATTATAAAATACAGTAAAACGTTGAGAAAATCGATGAAAATTCTAGTTATACAGGAAATGCTTTTCCTTCCTTTGAGTAAGGCCACTATAGGTATCGCTAAAGTTACAGTTACGCTACAGCTTATTCGTAGGTACTTTATTTGGTATTCTCCCCGTTAAATGTCGATAAACACATATAGTGTGTATTTTGGGTTGCCTCCAACTCTGCGCTGTTGATCAAAACCAAAAGGAGTAGGTACAGATCTCTAAGATGATAAGATTTCGTTGAGATATCGAAGAAGTTTCGTTCTTACCACTTTAGGCAGCGCTATTCACACATTATGACTGATTATTATTAGTTATTTTTACAGATTTATTTATTCGAACCGAGTTGATTCCCTGAAGCTACATTTCAGAACGATTCATTTATCAATGACAACCAGAGCCATCCAAAAGTAGGGAATTCATTTTTGCCGCATTTTCTAGGATAGTCGATAACGTAATCGTGAAGGTACTATATTTGATATTATCACCAGTAGATGGCGATGTATATACAATATTACTGTGTATCTCACAGAGAATTTTTATCGGAATTTCAAGTAAATCGGATTTCGGCGATCAATTTCAATAGTGAGTTATATCCATTCTCATCCTTTCTCTTAATTTTTGAAATCTTTTTGAATTCCTGTTTGGGTAATAAATATATTTGCGGAAATAACTGAATCCAAAATTGCCATAATTAGTAATTGACATATTATTTTTGTGTATCTGTTCTGTGTTCTGTGTCATATCCATGGAAACAAGGTAATCTCTCTGCTCCACCAACTCAGATGTTTACCAATTATTTTAAGCTGAGCACCAAAAGGCTTAGATTTTTAAAATAATGTTGTGAGAACTAATTAGATTTTGATTAGCCACATTGAGAATATTAGAAAAGTTTCGTTTTTTCCACTTCAGAAAGCGCTATTCACAAAATAATTTCTAATTTTTATTAGTTATTTAAAATATTTGAATTCATTCTGGTGAACGGGTTGTGTTAATAGTCGATAGTTCTTTCAAGCAATAATTTATGTTCATATTCTTTACATTTTGATTCATATTTGTACTGAGGAAGTGTAGGTATAATAATATGGCTTATATTCCTGCTATTAACAGTCACAAAGCGCAGTCAAATTTTTCGTAAGAATTGCGTCAACTGGAAATTCAAAAATTGCGAGAAATGTAGAGGGTAGGTATGTATATTCCGAAAGACAATAGACAAGAGAATAGATATCGAGGATGAAAATATGTTCCTTAAATATTTTGAGTTCAATTCTTAAATATGAATTGGGGTTAGAAATGATATTCAGGGCTTGAAGTAAACGAAATGAAGGTTGTGATCAAGAGTATTAAATGAAGTTATAAATGACAAGCAGGCCGTCCCAGCTTCGCCCGTGTAGAAATTCGTTTCACGCGGCGGTTTCATCTTCAACACTTCAACCTGCCATATCTTTTGATGTACTTGTTGTAATTGTATGATGTGAAGGGCAATTTCGTTCTAAATTAAATACTGGGATAAATAACGTATTAGGTTGGATGAGGATCAATACCCAATTCATAAAAACTCACTCCCAAACAGTGCATAATTTTGGAAAACATCTGATTACCATAAACAGGTAATAGCGGGTAATAGCAAGTCAATCTTGAGAGATAGATATATGCTATCGCGGACTTTTTTGTAGAACTATTTAAGAGGTACATTTCCGTCATACATTGTATCCACGGTTTTTGCAGCGCACGTGAAAATAGCTGATTATGGCTGATTTTTTTGTAATTATTGAAGTTATAGTAGGTATCCTTATTTTTTTCGGGTAAAAAGTATAGACTATGTCACTCAGGGATAATGTAGCTTTCTGAGGGTGAAAGAATTTTTGAAATCGGTCCAGTAGCTTTTGAGCCTATTCGTATCAAACAAACAAAAATACAAATCATTCCTCTTTATAATATTAGTATAGATATAGATATAGATAGTATAGACATAATTATGATTCACGACGTATTACGATGTGTCAGAGAGAGACTGAATTAGTAAATTATTTTTATTCTCAATATTGCTGCACAAGCCCTGATCTTACCAAAGCCCAGCTTCAATTTTCATTTGTTCATTGTCCATATTGGCATTATGAAATGACACGTATGACATTGCGGCGCTTGAATAAAGAGAATCCTTTTCTTGCGAATAACCATGGTACTAATTTTTTTTATATTTTGCCTAACTTATCTCCTGCTTGAAAAAAATAGCAATGATTAGTTTATACAACTTTAACGGTAGGTTTCACAAAGCGTAATAACCGGTGAGCGGAGCTTGATCTAGCATCAACTCGAGTTGACATAAAAAATCAGAGAACCAAGCCGTTGATCTCCGATCACCGGTGATTACGATTTGTGAAATTCATCATCATTTAGGCGAAACAAAGTTCGCCGGGCCAGCTAGTAGTATCTAGAAACCAATAGCGCGAGTTATCATAACTCACACCTATAACTCACTCTAATACAAATAGGATAAAATTCAATTGCTTACGAAATTAATGAAAAAGTCGGATCGATTGGGAACTCTATTTCAGACATCAATGTAACGTTCTCGCCATCCATTTCTACATTTCCATGGGTCTGAATATCCAAAAATTGCATTTGAACACGTGAATTTTTGACGATTTCTACGCGATTCGATTCTCGACCACAGAGAAAGCTTTTGACATCTGCTGTCAATTTTGAAAATTCAGATTATGTAATTCGAATTTTACTGAAGAAGTCTAAGTATAGTATTCAAATCGCGGTAATAATGGTCATAACACACTTGATAAATTACACCACTCGCCTCACGGCTCGTGCTGCTTGAACAATGCTAGAACTGATCGTTCTGATTCACATGATTTTTGGATGTCATAATCTGTGAACGCATCTGATAATTGTAACGATTATAATATTATTTCTGTTCTCATTTGCATTTCAGAGTGATGTCTTTAGACACTGAAAGGAAAAACTTGCAGCCGGGAATTTCCCAGCTATTACCTGACCTAGCTCTGAGTATAATTGGACATCGAGCCCCTGGTGTTGGCGGTATAAATCATATCAACATGCAACAACCTGTTAATGGTGAGCAAATTAATGATATTTTCTCTTTACCTCTTGTTTTTTATTAAGGTAGTACATATGTGGATTACTGAGAACGTGCACGAGTTACGATATGTACCAATGGTACAAAGAATATATTGAATACAGGATGTCCTACGAGGAACTTTACCATAAATAGGGTCTATCTCTAGAGTATGTAGTCAAATTTTTCCGTTTTTCTGGAGTACACACACCTTTGTAGTAGGATTCCTTGATTTTTATTAATTTTAATTACACAGTACCTATACTCCATTCGGTTTTATAAAGTATCGCGGTTAGCCTTGATTTAGGTTTATCAAGTTCTTTCACTCAAAACTGACGGAGGTTGGCACTCGTGAAAATCAAGCGACATTGCCAAGTCTACTTTTTATTCACTCTTTTTTAAGTTTGTAAATGGAGTTAGTTCTTCCAAGGTTTAACTGTGATGCAGGTTTCGTAGAACTACTACATTTTCATACTGGAGTATTTAAAGTTGTGCAAAAAGGTATTTGAATGTCTTCTGTAGGTATTTCTTGAGAATTTTGAAAAGTGGGGAATTCCATAGGTTCGTCTGTTCCGTTCGTTTTTCTGGGTTATTCGAGTACTCTCATTCTTTTTCCGAATGAACTATTACAAAGTAACGGACTATTCTGTCCATTATTTTTCAGTGAAAATTCAACAATCGATTCTTGATTTCCGTACAAGAAAATAGCATAATTGAATCTTCCTACCATGTTCATATACGTGAAATATTTCCAGTATTTACAGAGAAAAAGTTTCTTTGACATTCGCCAGGTCTTTGGAATTATTGAATTCACATAATATTTTCTCAAATTCATTATTTTCTCAAAGTAAATTAACATTTACTTCACAGCTACTTAACCGACAGATCACAACAAGTGAGGGTGGCAACCGAAATAAGCGAAAAAAAAATTATTAGAGCAGGGAACCATCCGGGCCCAACGCTATTTCTGATTTACATGAACGACCTCCTATTTCATGATGAGTGCACTATTGTCTCCTATGCTGACGATACAGTTATAAATTGCTCAGGAATTACCTGGGATGAAGCATGGAATAAGGCTCAAAAAACACTAAACAATATTAAAGTTTGGTTAGATAAGTCTGGACTCAGCCTGAATCTTCTGAAAACAAAGTTCATCACTTTTTCCGTAACTTCTGCGGGGGAAACACATAACTTACCATCATTGAAAATATCTGGGGCTGCACAGGAGGTACAGAGGGTCGACTCGGTGAGATATCTCGGAATCCATATTGACAAGCATCTCAGATACAACAAACATATAGAATTTAAAGTAAAACGACTTAAGAAATTGACATATAAATTTTATACTTTGGGAAATATTTTGGAAAAAGATAATTTGAAAATAGTTTACTTTAGTATCGTGGAGTTAATACTGAGATATGGAATAACAATTTGGGGGTCAGCTTATATGAATGTTCTGAAAGGACTACAAGTAGCACAAAATTATATCATTCGGGCGACTTTCAGAGTGAAAAATAGAGAAAGTGTAAAAGGTATCTACACAGCTTTTTTTTTTATACTCATCTCTCGGGAAAAGACTGAGCTTATAACACCTTTTCAAGCGTCCCGAGATGAATTAAGTAGAAATCGGTTTGTGCGTGTCTTGAACTGCTGTAAGTTGTAACCAGAAGGAAATACATCTTGTGGTAGGGTATTCCATAGCCTTGCAGTTCGGTAAAGAAAAGCCTTTTGATACACTGATGTCCTAGCTGTAGAAAGATGCACGGCAAATCGGTGACTACTATCGGCCAGCCTTGTTTGTCTATCAAATTGTGCCCCTGATGGAATTATGGATGCAATGGCAGCAGAACACCTACCGTGGTAGTATCTGTAAAAAAGGCATAAGTCTCCAACCTTCCTACGGTGATCGAGACTATGAAGGTTGGCAGTTAATGTTGGATCATCTATTAGGCGCACTGCTCTTTTTTGAACGGAGTCAAGTAGGTGTAACGAGTGCTTAGGAGCTGAACTCCAAGCATGGGAGCAATACTCCATAGCTGGACGAACTTGTGCCTTGTAGAGTAACAATAGTTGCTTTGGAGTGAATAATTTTTTTGCACGAAATAGATAGCTAAGCTTCTGTGCAGCTGACTTGGCAATTGAGCAGACGTGCTCATGCCAGGTTGCATTTGAATTGATGTTGACCCCTAGAAGCTTAAGTCCATTAGACGGTTTTATTATTTTATTGTCCATTATTAGTTGGGGTGCGACTGCGGATGTTTTTCTTGTGAGCACCGTAGCCTGGGTCTTAGAGGCATTGAATTCAACCAGGTTATCAGAACCCCATTGTAGAATAACTTCTAGATCTTTGTTGATTGCGACAATCAACAACCAAGCCGCGACGGCTTGGGCGATTCGTTGGGAACTGGATGTTGACGCTGATACAGGCTTCTCGTTTATCGTGGACGCTTTAAGAGTGCTGTCATCTGCAAAGCTCAAAATTTGATTTTTGGTTGATTTCAAAAGGTCATTAATATGTATTAGGAAAAGAGTTGGGGACAAGATTGAGCCTTGAGGTACACCGGCGTTGACGGAATGAAGTGCAGACTCCGCACCATCGACCACAACACAAAGCTGATGAACTTCTTGATGTTAGGGGGATTTATGTTATTGCACTTCTAAAGTACGTTCATAATAATAAGGGGGATCTCAAAAGAATAGAACACTCGTATGGAACGAGACAGAATTTGTCGGGCCACTATGCTTGCGAAAGATTAAATAAAACGAAATGTCAAAAAAGTTTTCTCTTTGGGGGGGTCAGATTGTACAACACCATTCCAAAAGACCTCAAAATTTTAACGACAAAATTATTCAACAGATAAATTAGAAAATACGTCTCTGACAACATTGACAGCCTCATATTGTTGCTGAAGTAGATAATTATTTTTCACTATGTTTGGATGGAATATTTAGTTTGCTTTTGATTTGATATGATGTCAGGGGGGAAACAATGCATACATTGAAGATTGTTTACAATCATTGTGGTACAAAATTTTTTAATAGCATATTTGTATAAAATAGACACAACACAATTTTGCTATCCAATCAAAATTCCAATCAATCAAAACATTCTAACGATTCACAATTTTGCAGGTGTCTAGATTTATAATAGTAGGTATATAATGTGCATTTTTGGAAATAAATTGAATTGAATTGAAATTTAACTATATTTTATAAAAAATATCTGATTGCATATTCTCAATCAACGTCCTCGAATGAGTAAATCCACCAACTTTGGTGGTGATCCAAGAAACTTTTTTTTCTCAAAATACGCGAAATTTTTCAACATATCATGGAAATTTTGCCGAAATATCATTTTCTCAGATATAGCCACCAAAGTAACAAAATGTATTCAATAATTCGAGATCATATAGATTACGATATTAAGAATCTGTAATTGGTTCCTTCCCAGATTTGATACTTCAGCAAATTTTCAACTTTTTGCGGACAATTTCCGAAAATTTTTGTATTTTTCGATGGTCATTACTCCAAAACTATATTCAATAAAAAATTTCTGATTGCATATTCTCAATCTACGCCCTCGAATTAGTGAATCCAGCAACTCAGATGGTTATCCGAGAAAAAAATTGTTTCTCAAAATAACCGAAATTTTCCAACATATGGAAATTTTGCCGGAATATCGTTTTCTCAGATAGCCACCAAAGTTACTGTTTCACTATTTCGAGGTCGTAGATTACGAATCTGTGATTGGTTCCTTCCCAGGTTTGATACTTCAGGAAATTTTCAGCTTTTTGTGGAAAATTTCCAAAAATTTTCGTAGTTTTTGATGGTCATTACCCGAACAATACAGGGTCTTTCACGAGGAACGTCACCCATATTTATACGGGAAACTACTGAACGTATTTTCATGAAATTCAGCACTTATAAGTATTTCACGATGCTGATGAAATCTAAAATATTTTCAAGGCATGAGCACCTCCGGTTTTTCCGGAAATGACGTCAACTTCCGTTTTTCAAATTAGAACACCATTTTTTTATTGCAGAAATAGATTCCTTAGAAAATTTCAAGTTATTTTGATGTAACATTTTTCAGTTTTGGTTGGAAAATTCTCTCTGAGCGCGAAAATTCGAAAAAAAAATCGAAAATAGAAACAAGAATAACTTCGAGGTTTTTGGATGGAAAATTTTCATTTTTGGGATTTTTCAAGATGTAAGATTGATGTATCCACTTTAAAAATCGAAATCGCGATTCATGATACAGGGGGTGAAAAAATCGCTTCCAAAGTTAGGGATGACAAAATCGTGAAAAATCAATGTTTTCAAATTAGAACCCCATTTTTTTATGCCGGATATTGAATCTACGTTAAAAAATAATGTGAGTGTATGCATCACACCCTTGCCCTAAAGTGGATATTTTCTGAGTTATTCACAAAAAACTGTTTTTCGTCTTGAATTTTCAGCTATTTATTTTCCCTTCACGCCAAAAAGTTGAAATTTTCAGGAACTGTTACTTAAACCATGTTTTAGATTTTACTACCCTAATATGCAAGAGAAAAAAGTTACAGGTTGTTCCTAAATAGATGGCGAATTTGGATTCGAATTTTTATCGGAAACCTCTTTATTTCAACTAATCGGCCATCGGTTTTCTCTCCAGTGATAAATAAATAATTCCGTATGAACCATATGCAAAAACTTACCATGTCTTACATTCTTTTTTTTTAATGATAGATATCATTAATTACATCTGCCAAATTCCTCTTTATTCAGTATCATTTTGTGTTTACTATTAATTTGGTGATAATTCGTATTAAGTTATAAAATCGATCACTATGCCTAATTTTACCAATGAAGATTATTTAAATCTCATTCTACTTCATGGAGAATGTAATAATGTTGTAGATAGAACGATTCGACTGTTCATTGAGAGGTTTCCTGACCGACCCAGACCAACGAGAGATACCATTAACAGAACCATGACAAACTTGAGAAATGTCGGATCTTTCGTTAAGAAAACTATACACAGAGAAAAAAGTGTAGTTGAAGATGAGAACAACGAAATTACAGTTCTTGCATATTTTCGTGTGAATCCTCAAAATTCTCTCAAAGATGCCGAGATTGATCGGGGATTATCTTAATCGAGTGTTTGGAGAATATTAAAAAAACATAAAATGCACCCATATAAATTCAATAGGGTACAGCATTTGAAGGAAACTGATTTCGTCAGGAGAACAGAGTTTTGCGAAGCTATGATGATTCGATTTCAAGAGAATGAAAACTTTTTGGACTGCATAATTTGGACAGATGCATCTAAATTCACAAAGAATGGTTCTTTCAATAGGCATAACAGTCATTATTGGGATGAAGAGAACAACCACCACTTCAGACAATGGAACTTTCAAGAGACCTGGAGTTTCAATGTTTTTTGCGCCATCAAAAATAATGCAATTCTCGATGTTCACATTTATGATGGGACTTTAACTGGTAAGATAGAACACTACACATGTTTGCATTATTTAAAGAATGTTCTCCCTTAGGAGATAGATATTCTGACATATAGACTCAAATAATTGAGCCGCTAGTACAGAACCATAATGACTTATGGTATCAACAAGATGGCGCGCCTCCACACAATTCACTCAATGTGTCAAATATCATCTACAGGCTATTTGAAGATCGATGGTTGGCGAACAATGGTCCACATCTTTGGCCACCACGTTCTCCCGATTTAACTCCTTTAGACTATTATGTTTGGGGTAGGATAAAAAATATTGTCTACTCAACTCCCCTGACTGATAAAGAGGACTGCATAGAACGAGTCAGAAATGCGTTCAGGTTTGTTTAGATTTTTAGATTCATAGTTTTGAAACTCAATTTGGTTTTTAAACACTTTTGCAGATCTCTTCCTCCCAAAGAAATAAGAAGAGCAACGCACGAAGCATTCCTGAGACGTATAAATAAATGTCTAGAAATTAACGGTCAAAACTTTGAGCATCTTCTCTAGTTATAACTGCGAGACAGGGGCGCAGCCAGGGGGGGGCCCGAGGGGCCCGGGCCCCCCCCGAGATTTTTCTGCTTGCAAACTTCTCTACCTGTATATCAGTAGAAACAGTTGAATTCAAGCACATCTTCAATTTTTTATTTAAAATAGCTGAATGGTATTCATGGATACAGTCAATTTTCAGAACCTAATTGATTCTGCTTTCCAGCAAGAACATAATGATCAACCTTTTGAAAATGAGTCTAGGTACACATATATATTGGAAAGGTATTTTAGAAATGATCACCAGATTTCAGAAAAGATATTGTGAATTGGACTTTTTTTATCAACCAGAAAGAATTCTCTTTCTGGTTGATAAAAAATAGAATAACGATTTTTATTCCGTTTTTGCATGGCATCATAACAAATCTCCAGAATCGGTTTTCAAAACATAAACAGATTGTAACGAATTTTGAATGCCTATTTCCTGATAACGATCAAGACTTCGATAGCCAGTTGAAGTCTTTTTTGGATCTCCACAGCCTCTATAAAGATGTGTTTATCGAGGAGTTTAGCAGCCACATATCATTAAAACCTGAGCTTCAGATGTGGTATAGAATTAATGCCAACAAGAATTTGAAAGATGATCTTCTTCAAAGGTATTCTGAATGTGATGCTAATATATTTCCAAATATAAAGAGGATTTTACAAATTTTCTTAACTTTGCCTATTACAACCGCATCAGCTGAGAGGTCATTTTAAAATTTGAAGTCTTTGAAGAATTATCTTCGTAACACCATGGAGGAGGAGAGACTGAATAGTTTAGCGGTTCTTTATACCAATCAAGATATAAATACAGGGTGTCCCAAGTTCGAGTGCCTATTAGACGTTTCTGGAGATCTGGACTTATTTGAAATATGAATATTGGGATTATGATATTGTTCGAAATTCTCTACAGACCTTAAATAGTTTCAGGGCCAGAGCACTTCCGGTTATACAGGGAGTGAAAATAAATTTGCTAAAAAAAATTTTTTCAATCTTTTCGTTTCTGATATGATAGAGTTTCCCATGCTGAATACATTTCTGTTGAAACCATTGAATTCATTCGAATAGTTTTCGAAATATCGAGAAAAACCTGAAAAAAAGTCAAATATTCATAGCCAGTATTATGCGCATTTTTCTTATTCTGATCATCCCGAGTGTGAACCGTTCTCACAACGTCAAATTAGAAGAACGTGGAAAGGTCATGCATCTTTTGAATTTCATAAATATCATCACAGGGTGTTCCAAATTTTGTGTCCAAAACTGTAATCGAAAATTGGCCAAAACTTCCGTTTTTCAAATTAGAACCCTATTTTTTTATGATTGCGTTGGATTCTGCGAATAAAAATAATGATTGTACTCTCAGATGCTCTTGCTCCTAAATTCAGTAATTTTCGAGTTATTCGAGCTTTTCTAGATTCATGTCGTACAAATTTATTTTCACAAATTTATTTTATTTTCACAAATTTATTTTCACTGCCTGTATAACCGGAAGTGCTGTGGCTCTGAAAATCCAGAAACGTCTAATAGGCACTCGAACTTGGGACACCCTGTATAACTGTTGAGGAAATTTTGGACCAAATGGCGAAAAAAAAAGGGAGAATTTCATTTTAAAATCTTCTTATAACGGTTTTTATTTTGAGTATGAGTATTTTATTATGTAAAAGTCATTCATTTCAAATAAATCATTGAAATGCCACATGTTTTTTTCTCCTTGAATATTTGCATCGGGCCCCCCCCGAACGAAAATTCTGGCTGCGCCACTGCTGCGAGAGTTTGCCATGGTTCTCCTAATAGTAACTTGAAGTCGGTTTCAAGAAGGGGTGAAAAATCTACAGCATGGTTCAAATAACAGTTCCTGAAAATTTCATCTTTTTGGCGTGAAGGGAAAAGAAATAGCTGAAAATTCAAGACGAAAAACAGTTTTTTGTGAATAACTCAGAAAATATCCACTTTAGGGCAAGGGTGTGATGCATACACTCACATTATTTTTTAACGTAGATTCAACATCTGCCATAAAAAAATGGGGTTCTAATTTGAAAAAATAGATTTTTCACGATTTTGTCATCCCTAACTTTGAAAGCGATTTTTTCACCCCCTGTATCATGAATCGCGATTTCGATTTTTAAAGTGGATACATCAATCGTACATCTTGAAAAATCCCAAAAATGAAAATTTTCCATCCAAAAACCTCGAAGTTATTCTTGTTTCTATTTTCGATTTTTTTTTCGAATTTTCCCGCTCAGAGAGAATTTTCCAACCAGAACTGAAAAATGTTACATCAAAATAACTTGAAATTTTCTAAGGAATCTATTTCTGCAATAAAAAAATGGTGTTCTAATTTGAAAAACGGAAGTTGACGTCATTTCCGGAAAAACCGGAGGTGCTCATGCCTTGAAAATATTTTAGATTTCATCAGCATCGTGAAATACTTATAAGTGCTGAATTTCATGAAAATACGTTCAGTAGTTTCCCGTATAAATATGGGTGAGGTTCCTCGTGAAAGACCCTGTATATTTTATAATTGAAATATTTGTCAGGTATTTGAATTCTTCATTCGACACTCCTTTTTACATCACATCACCGACGTTTCGGTCGCAAATCGGACCTTTATCAAGGATAAATGATTTTACAGGAGTTGAGTTACAGTTAAAAACATCATCAATCCGCAGAGAGTAGGCTTCTTTAAATTTTAAAACATCAAAAACGCGAGAACAATAATTATTAATAGGCTAAAAATTTTGCCGAAATATCAATTTCTCAAATAGCCACCAATGTTACTGTATTTACGAATTCGAGATCGAAGATTACGAATCTGTATTTAGTTGCTTCCTAGGTTCGATACTTCAGGAAATTTTCAGCTTTTTGTGGAAAATTTCCGAAAATGTTTGTATTTTTTGATGGTCATCACCCGAACACTATATTTCATAAAAAATATCTGATTGCATATTATCAATCTACGCCCTCGAATTAGTGAATCCAGCAACTTGGATGGTAATTCGAGAAAAAAAAATTCTCAAAATAACCGAAATTTTCCATAGGCATGGAAATTTTGCCGAAATTTCATTTTCTCAGATAGCCACCAAAGTTACTGTATTCACTATTTCGAGGTAGTAGATTACGAATCTGTAATAAGTTCCTTCCCAGGTTTGATACTTCAGGAAATTTTCAACTTCTTGTGGAAAATTTCCGAAAATTTTTGAATTTTTTTTGGGGTCATACCATACTATATGTTATGAAAAACATCTGATTGCATATTCTAAATCTTCGCCATCGAATTAGTGAATCCTGCAACTCAGATGGTAATCCGTGGAAAAAAATTTTCTGAAAATAACCGAAATTTTCCAACATATGGAATTTTTGCCGAAATATCATTTTCTCAGATAGTCACCAAAGTTACTGTATTCACTAACTCGAGGTCGTAGACTACGAAACTGTAATAAGTTCCTTCCTAGGTTTTATACTTCGGAAATTTTCAACTTTTTTCGTGGAAAATTTCCAAAAATTGTATTTTTTGACGGTCATCACTCGAAAACTATATCATATGAAAAATATCTGATTGCATATTCTTAATCCGCCCCCGTATAGTTGAATTCGGCAACTTTGACGATAATCTGAGGAATTTTTTTTTCTAAAAATAACCGAAATTTTCCATGGAAATTTTGCCGAAATATCATTTTCTCAGATAGCCACCAGAGGTACTGTATATTCACAAATTCGAGATCGTAGATTACGAAACTTTAATTAGTTCCTTCTTTGGTTTGATACGTGGGGAAATTTTAATCTTTTTGTGGAAAATTTCCGAAATTTTTTGTATTTTTTGATGGTCATCACTCGAAAACTATATCTTATGAAAAATATCTGATTGCGTATTCAAAATCTATGCCCTCGAGTAACGAGTTAGTGTGTCCAGCAACTTTGGTGGTAATCCGAGAAATTTTTTTCTACCAAAAAAGGCGAAATTTTGCAACATGGAAATTTCTCGGAATATAATTTTCTCAGATAGCCACCAAAGTTACTGTATTCGCTATTTCGAGGTAGTAGATAAGAATCTGTAATCAGTTCCTTCCCAGGTTTGATACTTCAGGAAATTTTCAACTTTTTGTGAAAATTTTTCGAAAATTCATATTTGTAGGGATGTGAGAATTGGACTAGTATTTTAGTTTGTTCCAACTTAGGGACATTATCCTCCTTTTTCATTTGTAGGGATGTCTCAACCGGAAAAATCCCCTCTAGCCTTCCCTTGCGGGCGCCCATGTACACTACCTCCAGTTTATTATTTCTATTCTGATTATTTTGCCTCCCCCCCTAGCTCAAAGGCTGGAGACAATGTATTTGTATTCAAACGTGAATGTGACCAGTAAAGAGTTTGTATTATTCACGTCAATGTTCAAAACCAGTAAAATTTTATGATCTAATTATCCCGTATGATTTGTTTTAGACTTGGACCATAGTCTAAGGCTTTAGAAGTATTGAAAATTGAAAATTTTTCATTGTCGAAATGATGAATATTATCTAATCAAATCCGTAATTTTGAAATTGTTAGGAAAAAAATCGAACGGTTATTTTGCTCATTTACGAACTTATTCACGGCAGTCGAGATTCGAACCTACACTATAGGATTTTCCGTTTCAGAGTAATCATGTTTATGTTAGAACGGACAAATTTTCAAATGTAAATTATGTATTGCAATATCCTCAGTACAAGGTTCTGGCATTCAACTTATTCAAGAGTACTTCAAACTGATCATCAAAACGAATATTTCCAATTTTTACGATTTCCTATTTTCTTTCAAGAAAATCTGATCTTGACAACTAAACGCTTCGTTAATAGGACAGCTGCTACGCGTGCGCATCCTCGTGCGCTGTAAGAATTTGAGCATTAGTTCAGGAGATATCGATGACGTCATAAAATATTGCAAATGTCTGCGTTACCTTCCATTTACAAACACTCCAATTAGTTCAATTTTCAACAAAAAGGTGTGATCAAAAACCCTGTGCTTGTGTCCTTTTTCTATTTAATATAATGTTCCCTGGTTCTGGAGGCCGTAAGTAGCCTGTGATTAATTTATAGCAACACGTTTGACCGACGTCGATTATTGCCTTTTGTAGCTGTTGTCATTTGTTTTGACCCTTTAAATATCAATCATTTTTCATACAGATCTTATTCAAAATAGAGAAATTGTATCCATTATTGTTGATTCATCTATATCTATTCTATATATTGCGAGTACATACGAGTAAACACCCGAAATGAACAGTTATTTTCATTCAGGGTTAGATAACCTATCATATCAGTAACGTGTTTTAAAACTGGATGCTTTATTGTAACTAAAAGAATACTCATTGGTTAAATTGTGCTGTTTCTCAATACTTTTCATATTTTTCAAGTGGAACAATTCTTATATTTTCTTTTCAGAATGAAAGATTTTCAGTTAGTAACTACTATCGGTAGATTTATTATGAAGCAAATTTTATCATTTCAGCTGCTCTTATTTTTTAACTCACGAAAGAATAAATTTTCTTTTGACGAATCTAGAAGATGTTTCCAGGTTTTTCATTTGAGTGAAATAAATTCTATTGAAGAAAGAGGCTCCCAATTATCGAAAATAAAATGGTCCATTATAGTAAACAAAGGATTTGATTTGGAATTTGGAATATACTGTTGAAGTATCGAAGATGGAAGAAGTCTTGTCATTTTAAAATAAGACAGAAAAATTTATATTATGTTTTTGATTTGAAATGTCACACCGTTCTTTATAAAGCTCATCGTAATATTCAGACTGTGTTCATAATGGTAGGAATTCATATTATTGGAAGAAATGATGTAGTTGCAATTTACATAGTGGATATTCGACAGACTTCATAAGGTTCTTTATTGAAATTCAATATATTGTGAGAGGTCAAATGCAGGTCATTGACCCCAATGCATACTAGACGCAAGACCATATTCGTAGTTCTCTGATTTAGTTTATGTTCTTTAGATAGTTTTTCTATGACAGATATGAGAGGAAAAAGGTTTCTTCTAAGAACTCTTCTATTACTGGAATTTGTTAGTAAATTACTTTTATAATGTTAGTGACTTATTGGAACATTGGAGGTACATGGCACAAAGATTTTTACAAAAGAAATAATTGAACCATACATATTATATCTGGAGGGGCACTGAAAGCCAAGAATGTGATTTAAAGAACCTGTGAAAATCTATGTGGAATTGCGAAAAAAAAGGGACTGTAGAGTTAAAATGAAATATTTGATAGTTTTTCTTTGCAATTATATAGTCTTTAGTGGTGTCTAATGAAATGTTCCATGAGGCATACTTCACAGTTGATCTTGCAACCAGTTTAAACATATAATTTTTGAATTAATGCATCAGGAATATGATTATAGGCTCATCAAATTAGCTCAAGCACGATTTTTTAGTAATTTTATATTTCCTACCAGCCTCTGTTTTAAAGAGCTGATTGAATTTTCCCATGAAAATGATAATTTTTGGACCATTCGGTCTGATGGGGTGAACGGTATGGGAGACCTAGTTCGTATTCACATTACATTTGTCAATATTTTATAGTGGCAAATGATTTGTGTCTTAATTCTTTCTACAATAATATTTGTTTGATGAAATAGGATAAGATTATAAAAACTTATTTAACATTGTTATAACCAATATTTCTGTGAAAACCCCTCAGAATCCCAAAGTAGGGCTGTATGGGTTGGGGGGGGGGAGGATAAAGAGTGTTCTGATTAAACTTTGTTGTGCCAGCTACTCACCCACCTGCGACAGATGCAATCTAGGGGGCGTTTGGTTTGAGAATTTTCTAGGTTAGCTCGGTAGCTAAGAAGCAAACAGGAAATTCCCAACACAAAAACTCAGATTACCTCTGTAGCAGGCATGTGAGTAGACAGCTTTACTGTTTCCTCACTTCGCCTTAGGGCTATCCATACTGTTAGCTGTGTTTTAGTACCACTTAGTATTCCAGATACTGTTTAATTTTCAACAAGTGAAAATAAAAACTTGCATTGAGAAAGTGAATTAGTTTTATCACAATTT
Organism: Adalia decempunctata; assembly: GCA_951802165.1. NCBI lineage: Eukaryota > Metazoa > Arthropoda > Insecta > Coleoptera > Coccinellidae > Adalia > Adalia decempunctata. The sequence continues at coordinate 76,166,602 of OX637695.1, forward strand.
TTTAGTAAGTAATTTTCATTACATCTTTAAATGAACAAACGCAAATGAGGACAACCACATAACCTAAACATTCTTAAACTTCCTCTTCAAATTTAGTTTCCAAAACTGAAATTAAATCAAAGAAAACTTATACGAGGTGTCTCCTAATTAATGACTCCATTAGTAAAGATTGCTCTGGCTTCATAATTACTCTATTCTATATTTTTTGGTGGATGAAAAATAAATATTCATGACAGATGAATTGATGTAATTTAATGAAGGAATGCAATATAGAGCAGATTTTTAAAGAGAATACGATCTTCAATGAAACAACTAGGAAACGCTTCTGAAATCAGTAAATTTTGTTAAGGGGCAGTATCACCTTTTGAATCGTGGTAAATCTCCATTCAAAAGTGGTCTCTATTTTAGGAGTAAGTATCCTAATTAACGACGTAGAGACTTGATTTTTTTTAAATTGAAGTTGAAGAACGTCCCGAGGGCAAATAGTTTTCTTTTTTTCGATTTACATAATTAGTTTTTCAATTAAAAAACCAGAGTAATCGTTAGATCTGGGGTTATTGAATATGTTTTCCGTTTTTCATGAGCACAAGCTATATTTTTGAAGTAATCATCATGAAAATTTTTGAAGTTCATAGAAGATTAAATTGCTGAGGGCAAATAGTTGCGATTTTTTCCAAAAAATAATGAATAACCGTCGGAAAAAAATCATTAAGTGTAGTTTTCAAAACGCTGAAGTTCAACCTGTTTTTTTTAATTGAAAAACTAATTAAATCGAAAAAATCGCAACTATTTGCCCTCGGCAATTCAATCTTCTATAAACTACAAAAATTTTCATGATTATTATTTCAAAAATATAGCTTGTACTCATGAAAAACGAAAAACATATTCAATAACCTCAGATCTAACGATTACCCTGGTTTTTTTAATTGAAAAACTAATTAAATCGAAAAAAAGAAAACTATTTGCCCTGGGGACGTTCTTCAACTTCAATTAAAAAAAAATCAAGTCTCTACGTCGTAAATTAGGGTACTTACTCGTGAAATAAATAGACCACTTTTGAATGGAGATTTACCACGATTCAAAAGGTGATACTGCCCCTTTATGCTTGGGACGAAGACTCAATAATACATCATATTGAGAATTTGCATTTCCTGATAAGAATTTTTTCATCATAGAATCATGGCAAACCAATCCACCACGTCAGACAGGAAGTCCACCAACACAAACTACCTTTCCCGAAATAACAGGTATGTATTTTTGCGATATATGTATGTGGGTGGATTATGCTGAATATAATAAAGATCTTTATTGTTGAAGCTAGATCACTTTTTTCATTTAATTGCACAAGAGACATTAATAAAAAAACGAACAGACATGTTTGTTGTCTATTTTGGAAAAGAAGTTACTTTTTGGGGTAAACTAATTGCTTGACCTTCTACACTTTGATAAATTTTCTATATTGATATACATATACAGGGTGTCCCACTAGTGCCGCAGCGGACGATATACGCGTAACGGTCTGAGTTTGGCAAAATTTTTTGATGCAGACTTTATATACTCCAAGAAAAGCAGAGCCTAAAAATATTTTCGAATATATGGGGTGGCCCACAAAAGAATAGAAGGTGACTTTGTTTTTCCAAATGGGACACCCTATATTCAATAGTGTTTTTCAATTCTCCGAAACTTCCTGCATGCTTTAGTATTCTTTTCACATATTTTTATTCGACAGTTTTCGAAATATTGACCATTTTGACAGAAAAATGATACTTGTAGAGGCTATGTTATCCAATTATATTTCACGAACCCTTGCACATACCAATAACAGCTTTATATGGATTGAAAGACAAGACTTTAAAGTATCCTAGACAGCTGTAATAAAGCATTTCCAGCATATGGAGTATCCACAAAAGACTATCAACATGACGAATTCAAAATCGATTTTTCTTAAAATGCAATGCATAACATTGTAATCATCATTCATTTCACTACATTTTTTGTCAAATACATGATATGCATATCTTCAACACAATTGGATTTTTTTCACATGTACTTCCGAATTCAGAAAGCAGATTTGGCTTTTCTGTGGTTTTTGAAAACTGTCAAATTATTCTATTCAGAATTAACATCATTGCAGCTTCAATTCATATCATCATAGTTTTTACGGATTGGATGAATACTCACACAATGATGTAAAAATTCAAAAAATAACAATTCGACTCTTCAAGTAGAAACATAGAAAATTATCAAAAATAATACATGAAGATAGGTTTAACGCCTGTAAATAATAATTAAGGAAAGATATAACGGCATGCCGTTATATCTTTCCTTAATTATCAAAAATGTATTTTGAAAACTGGGTACATAAAGCAAGTTGCTGTCTTCAGTAGGTAACTGATTTCATAACATTTTTGAGTAGATACATCAAAACTTTCTAGTTCCTCATTTCGCTGTAATAGGAATTAAAGCTTCAATGATGCTAATTCTGAGTGGAATAATTTGACAGTTCTCAATAACCACAGAAAAGCCAAATCTGCTATTTGAATTCGAAGGTATATGTGAATTTTGGGGAATCATTTCGAAAAAGCTCTTAAAAATCCTATTCTGTTAAAAATATGCATATCATGCATTTGACAAAAAATGAAGTAAAATGAATGGCGATTACAATGATGAAAAAAATTTATACGCATTTGAAAAAATTAAGAAAAATCGATTTGATATTCGTCATGTTCATAGTCTTTTTGTGGACACTCCATATGCTGGAGATGCTTTTTTATTGCTGGCTAGGATACTTTGAAGTCTTGTCTTTCAATCCATATAAAGCTGTTATTGGTATGTGCGAGGGTTCGTGAAATATAATTGGATAACATAGCCTCTACATGTATCATTTTTTGGTCATAATAGCCAATATATCGAAAACTGCCAAATAAAAATATGTGAAAAGTATACGAAAGCATGTAGGAAGTTTCAGAGGATTGAAAAACATTATTGAATATAGGGTGTCCCATTTGAAAAAACAAAGTCTCCCTCTATAACTCTTTTGTGGGCCACCCAATATATTCGAAAATATTTTTAGGTTGTGCTCTTCTTCTCCAAGAAGAGCACAACCTAAAAATATATATATAAAGTCTGCATCAAAAAATGTTGCCAAACTCAGACCGTTACGCCTATATCGTCCGCTGCGGCACTAGTGAGACACCCTGTATACATGCGTAGTAACTGACAAAGAAACTGAAATACCCAGAAGGACCTGCTCAATTTTTTTTTTTGTAAAACATAAATATTATAGCATGGAGTAAATGATTAAATTTGGAGAAAAAAATCGTGAAGTTTTTTCATGTAAACATTTTTTGTTACTTGAATATTGTCGTCGTTTTTTGCAATTTTTTAAATTCCACAACAAACCATCTGTTCGATGAGATCCAAAGTCGATGTTAAACTTATCGCCAGATAAGTGATATTGAAAGAGGTCGAATTATTGGCCTGCTTGGGGCGGGGTTGTCATTTCGAAAAATCGCTAACCGTACGAACAGAAATCCAACTACTGTTATGAGATGTTATCAAGCGTGGTTTGATAATGCCCAAAATCGAAGAAGTTTAGGCACCGGACGTCGAAGGAGCACAAATGTTCAAAGCTCAAGATCGACGTCTAAGACTTATGGCTATAAGAGACCGACTTGCGACATCTCGATCTTTGGCTGATGAGTGGTTAGACAAGGCCATCGTGTAACTGTCCGAACGGTTTACCGCTGGATAAGGTCTTTTGGACTACAGCATTATCGACCCATCTTGTGTTACCTCTGACGGTTGAGCATCGCCGGCAACGATTACAGTGGTGCAGAGAACGTCAACATTGGAATGTGGAATGGCATCCGGTCGTCTTTTCTGATGAATCTCGATTCTCCTTGGGTGCACCTGAAGTCCGAAGAAGGGTTGGTTTGATGGTGAGCGTCATGTACACCGGACAATTGGCGTTATGGTATGGGGTGCCAGGTCACCTTTAGTCTTTATTCGAGGTAACATGACAGCGCTCCGTTACCTTCAAGAAATAGTGGAGCCATATGTTCTCCCTTACCTTAACCGGCTCGAGAAACCTCTTTTCTGCAAGATAATGGTCGACCTTATGTTGCCACAGTTAGTTCAAATTTTTTTAAAGCGACCCATGTGAATCTTTTTAAATGACCCCCAAGATCCCTTGATCTTTCGCCCATAGAGCATGTTGAGGACATCATGGGTAGAAGGCTTGGAAATTTACCCCATCCACCACGGACTTTGGCGGCTCTGAGATATGAAGTACAGCTAGCTCAAGAAGAAATAGATAATCGCGGGGGATAAATCGCATTATTAACAAATTTATTAAAAAAATCGTAAACCCTTCGTTTTTTTTCTCCAAATTTAATCATTTACTCCTTGCTGTGCTATCTGTTTCACCAAAAAAAAATTGAACAGCTCTTTCTGGGTGTTGCAGTCTCTTTGTCAGTTAGTATATACCAGTTTAGTATAATATAGATTTAGATTTGTGGAAGTTTGCGTACATCAAGAAGCCAAGCGCTAATTTTATTAACAGAAAAACGACTCTAATTTCTTCACTGCACTGATTATTAAATATGTATGTATATCTGTAAAATCCCTGTGAAATTTGACATCACATATCGCTTTTAATTTCTATCATAACGCTGTTATTTCATAACCTCAATCATTTATGGATAGAAATTGAAGAACTAACGTTCAGTTAAATTCGTGGTCTCAAGTGGTGTGACATTTTACAGGATTTCAATGTTGTGTACAAATCATAGCACACTAAACCACAAAGGACCCCGCACTTTTAGTATGTAAAGTGGCGACCGGTCAAATTTTCTGAAAGTTTGGTATGTTGTTGTACCCGACTCAGTGACCAAAAGTATCAATGGGCCCAACCCAATCCTATGGCTAGTTTTCTAAATACGGGGTGTTAAAGTTGAGAATTGCCCAGATTTTCGGATTTATTTTTTAATTATTAAGAGTAAGATTGGATTTCTGTTGCATACACACGTTTACTAAATGTTCTAGTAATGAAATAAGTGGATACGTATGATTAAAAATATTCATATTTACAGGGTGATTCACGAATATATGACGGTAGTTTTTTGCAAAAATTCACTTTTTCTACTGTGACGTCAGGAAGGCATATTTTTGAAATGTTCTTTTCGATTTAGTATTATGACGACAAAATATTGCACAGTGCATATTTGTTGCTTCACAGAGAGAACCACTAGACATAATCAAATTTTTTTAGGATTAATTCGAATCCCTGTATTTTTGAATTGATTTTCGGGAAAGTAATACCACAAACATATGTGTGTCTCTAATCTCCAAAATATTCAGGGTGGTTTATTCATAGGAAGGTATTCTATTTTGGGAGAAGTACAAAAAACATGAACACCCTGTATTCGAAAATTTCCTCGGTCAAATGCAACTATTTTCTCACTATATATTGATTCCCACAACATCTCCCGAAGTATGAATTCTTAATCCGATACTATGGCCAGTTTTCGAGATACAGGGCGTAAAAGCGGAGAATAACTTATTTCATCAATTTTTTTTTAAAATTGAAAAGCCGGATTGATTTTATGTTGCGCCCATGAGTTCAGTATGAGTACAGATCAGATGCACATGGAAAGATTTAGCTAAAATATTTACTGTTACAGGGTGATTCAAGAATAAATCACAATAGCTTTTGCAAACACTCGATAATTCTACAGTTTCGTCACAATGAAATTATTCCAAGTTAATACCTAGTAGTTAACAATTTTCAGTCTTAAATACTTCATAATAATTGCTTTTCGCACAGGGTGAGCCATAAATAATATGCTTTGAAATAATTGAAAGGAGATCTTTTCTGGTGAATTTTGAATAACTGTCTAACATAACAGCAAGTGAGCATAACCGCAAAAATTTTTAAATATATAAATATACAAGGTGATTTAGAAATAATCACCTACCAAAAATACACATTTCTTGCATGAGTAGATCATCCTAAATAAACTTTTTTTGTTGAAAAAAGTATATTTATAAAGTAATAACCGAGGTTATGACTATAATGAGATTTAAACTTTTCAATATACCTAGTTTTAACTCACTCAACACGAATATTGTGGACTGTGGAGTACCTACCAATAAAAAAATATTCGTATTTTACCTACATAAGATGAAGGTTTATTGTCATCTTTTTGGAGGTGATAGCGCAATTAGTAAGCGCGCTCATAAAGATACTCAAAATTCACTAAAAAGTTCTTATTTCAATCAATTCAAAGCATAAGTATTTAGGGTATGGTTGGCTGTATGACTCACCTTGTATGAAGAGTAAACATAATGGAGTATTTCAGACTGAAAATTGTGAACGACTAGGTATTAACATCATGGAATAATTTCTCTGTGACGAAACTGTAGAATTATCGAGTGTTCGCAAAAGCTATTGTGATTTATTCGTGAATCACCCTGTATAACAGTAAATATTTTAGCTGAATCTTTCCATGTGCATCTGATCTGTACTCATACTGAACTCATGGGCGCAACATAAAATCAATCCGGCTTTTCAATTTGAAAAAAAAAAATTGATGAAATAAGTTATTCTCCGCTTTTACGCCCTGTATCTCGAAAACTGGTCATAGTATCGGATTTAGAATTCATACTTCGGGAGATGTTGTGGGAGTCAATATATAGTGAGAAAATAGTTGCATTTCACCGAGGAAATTTTCGAATACAGGGTGTTCATGTTTTTTGTACTTTTCCCAAAATTGAAAACCTTCCTATGAATAAACCACCCTGAATATTTTGGAGATTAGAGACACACATATGTTTGTGGTATTACTTTTCCCAAAAATCAATTCAAAAATACAGGGTTTCGAATTAATCCTAAAAAAATATGATTATGTCTAGTGGTTCTCTCTGTGAAACACCTTGTATAGAAAATATGCACGGTGCAATATTTTGTCGTCATAATACTAAATCGAAAAAAACATTTCAAAAATATGCCTTCCTGACGTCACAGTAGAAAAAGTGAATTTTGGCAAAAAACTACCGTCATATATTCGTGAATCACCCGGTAAATATAAATATTTTTAATCATACGTATCCACTAATTTCATTACTAGAACATGTAGTAAACGTGTGTATGCAACAGAAATCCAATCTAACTATTAATAATCAGCAAATAAATCCGAAAATCTGGGCAATTTTCAACTTTAACACCCTGTATTCAGAAAACTAGCCATAGGATTGGGTTGGGCCCATTGACACTTTTGGTCAATGAGTCGGGTACAACAACATAACAAACTTTCAGAAAATTTGACTGGTCGCCACTTTTCATACTAAAAGTGCGGGGTCCTTTATTTGAATGCTCGATACATGGTTGGTTGTACGATCAGGACAAAATTTTACACGTATCGAACACGTCATTATCCATCCAAATGAAAAATTTAATTTCATTTTTTATGATCGAATCCGTAGTTTTGAAATTATCAGGAGAATAACATTTCCGAACGGCCATACTTACGGAACCCTCAGTCGATCTTTTCCGATTAACAAACAGCTCCCTTCATAAATTTCATTGAATGGAAAAAGTAGATTTTTGAATACCCAAAATAACCACTCATTGTGAAACATCTCATACCAAAAAGTGGAAAGTAAGGGTCAATTCTTTCAGCAGGAACTTCAGGAGCAATCAGTTCAACAAGCACAGCTGTGGCATTACCTGGGTCTACAGCTCCTGGGCCCATAACAGCAGTCCCACCTCCAGTGGAAGCTCCAGTATTTCAATGTCCTCGCAGACCAAACTTGGGAAGGGAAGGACGACCGATTGGCCTCAAAGCAAACCACTTTCAAATATCTATGCCAAGAGGATATGTTCACCATTATGATGTTAACATACAGCCTGATAAATGTCCAAGAAAGGTGAGGAGAAGGATGTCAATTGTTAAAAATTAACTTTTGATCTATACAAGTATCATGCAGTGTGTTGAACGTATTTTATTACTTTCCAGGTGAACAGAGAAATAATAGAAACTATGGTTCATGCATATGGAAAAATATTTGGCAATTTAAAACCTGTATTCGATGGTCGCAACAATTTATACACAAGAGATCCTTTACCTATAGGGAATTCTAGAGAAGAATTAGAAGTAACTTTACCTGGCGAAGGAAAAGATAGGTTATTCAGGGTAACAATAAAATGGGTTGCTCAGGTTTCTTTATTCGGTCTTGAAGAAGCATTAGAAGGAAGAACAAGACAGATACCATATGAGGCAATAGTTGCACTTGATGTAGTCATGAGACATCTACCATCAATGAGTTACACTCCAGTGGGTAGAAGTTTTTTCAGTAGTCCAGATGGATATTATCATCCTTTAGGTAAGTTGCAGTTTATCTAGGTTATATCAGTTTATCTGCCATTTCAACTTTGATGACGATTAATACTTAAATTTTTCTTTTCTGGATCTTAGGTGGTGGTAGAGAAGTTTGGTTTGGTTTCCATCAATCTGTAAGACCGAGTCAGTGGAAAATGATGCTGAATATCGATGGTGAATTTGAATTTATACAATGAATTCCTGAAATTTATTCATTCATATTCAATTTTAGTATCTGCCACTGCCTTTTATAAAGCACAACCAGTTATTGAATTTATGTGTGAAGTTTTGGATATTAGGGACATAAACGAACAAAGGAAACCTCTGACTGACAGCCAAAGAGTTAAATTCACGAAAGAAATTAAAGGTTTAAAGATTGAAATTACTCACTGTGGAACTATGAGGCGAAAATATAGAGTCTGCAATGTAACCAGAAGACCTGCTCAGATGCAATCGTAAGTAATTTCTTCTGTTTTTTTTTTAATTCATATCTCACAATCAGTTGGAAATAATAATAATAATGAAATTTATCCATTTAAACAATTATCACTGATCTATTGTGATGAAATCTTAACAAGTCTAATACAAAAAATATACAGTGTTCCAAGTTCAAGTGTCTATCAGACGTTTCTATAGGACCATATTTGAAATCTGAAAATTTGGATTATGAGATTATTCAGTTGTCTGTTCCGCTAATATATTTTCGGACCTTCATCACTTCCGTTTACACCGTAATTTCATTTATTCTTCCCTAATAACGTATGTCCCATAAGTTTTGGCACAAATCCAGAGAAAAAGTGACAAAAAATATATACTCCATTCACAATTATAAAATCACAACTCTGGCCTTGAAAATTTGACACATTCCACTCTGTATCGAAGTTATGACGTTTTTCAAAATAGTTTTATGTTCCAAGTCAACACTATGTTGCCCTTTCTACATTCTTAGCGTATTTCTCAGAATGTGAATTTATTCGGAGAATGAATGAATTGGAAAAGATGGGACGGACGAAAATAATTAACGTTTATATGAATTGATAGAAAGGATTCCTTTTCTAGTTATTTGCATGAAAAATACAAGAGATCACTGTTCAAATATATTATTTTTCGCCATGGAAGAAAATTGCATTGCTTTCACATGATTTTCATATGCATGCCTGTGAAGATTTAATGTTTATTATCCTCTTGAACTGAAGGTTCAAGACTTGACATCAATTGTTGAATCAAGAATAATGGAACATTATATCCCTCTACTGGAATCCAAATAGTTGAAGGGAGTTCTGATGCAACAGGAACTTTTTCTTGGAACATAACCTTAATAGCTAACTTGATAAAAATAAGAGTAGAAGATATACATTTCATTTATTTGATCTTATGAACAGTGGTAAAATATTCTGACTGTATAGTAATTTATTAGTTTAAAAAATATTCATACATTACAACCACAGTAGGTTTGTACAAATAATATGGAACAGGTCAAACAAACATATGCTTCACATTTATCATTCACCTGTTCTAAAATAAGACACAAACTCCTCCACATTATAGGGCCCCTACAGCATTAAAAGCTTGTGTCTCTTTTGAAAGAAGTAGCACTAGATATAATATATTCTTTCGATTAAGAGCAAATACCTACCGTTGAATGTTACATACACAAATTTCTTCAAAATGGGCTTATACGAAGTGGTTCTTTTTCTGAAACGTGAAAACGATAAACAATAATCATTTAGAGACCGATGATGGCCATCCAAAACCCGTTTACTTACGAAAATCGTGCAATTTCATTCTGCAAGTTCTTTCCTCATAATTCCTCGAAAATCCTACCTAAACCATATTTTCCGGTCGCTTTCGTGAGAAGATCGTATAAGGAAGCCTTTTCTGTCCATTTACACATTCCAAATAAATTTTGAGCACCAAAAACGATACCGAAACTAACCAAACTTCTGGGGGACCGGAATTTCGTTTGAAATCTTTCCAAACGGCCAGATACCTAAAAAAACTTCGTTATCAAGTGTAAAAAAGGCGATTAGTACTTACTTTTGCTTTATTCATGCTTATAAATCGATTTTTGGTCCAATTCAAATTCGCCGTTTGTACCCATGTCAAAATATCTTCGATACTTTTACTTTGATGTAAACAAAGAAACTGGCAACGCCGTTTTGTCATTAAAGATATTCTCTGTACGCGCACAGATTTTTTATCAGGTGCACCAATTCCTGAAAACGAAACCATGGCCAGAGTTGTGATTTTATAATTGTGAATGGAGTATACATTTGATTATTGTATTGTGTATAGCAAGGAGGGAATGGTTTTTTTCAATAAATTTGTTAATAATGTGTTTATCCACCGTGACTATCTGTACACTCCTAAACACGTCTTGGCATTGATGCAATAAGATGGTCTATTTCTTCTTGAGGGTTACTATCGCAAGCTAACTTCACTTCATGTATCAGAGCCGCCAGAGTCCGTGGGGGCTGAGGTGAATTTCTAAGCCCATGATATCCCAAACATGCTCTATGGGCGAAAGATCGGGGAATCTGGGCGGCCATGCCCAAAGATTCACATGGGTCGCTTCAAAAAAGTTTAAACTAACTCTGGCAACATGAGGTCGAGCATTATCTTGCTGAAATATTGAAATCTCGAACCGGTTAAGGTAAGGGAGAACAAATGGTTCACTTTTTCTTGAAGGTAACGCAGTGCTGACATGTTACTTCGAAAAAAAGATTTAAAGTGACCTACTTTCATGTGCAATATGTTTTCAATTTTCAATAACTTTCTATTTGAAATGTCAACAATTTGGGAGTATTTGTGAATTTATGCTATAGCTGGAGTCAATTTCATTCAATATTTCCGCAGAATGTACTCCACCCATAAAGCCGGCCATAGACATCGTTATTTTTCATCCGTTTTCCTCGCCAATGTTCGAACCGCCGAGTCATATCGCAGAACTGTTTTGCCCACACATTTCGGTAAATTCTACAAGGAATTTTGCTGTCGTTCGCGAAAAAGCACGTCTTGAAGAGGAAACATATTTTAGCAGTGGCGGCCGCAGTTTCGGTGGTGAATAAAAAAGAAATAAAGAAACGGTCAATATGGGACTTGTACTACGCTAATGGAAAATAACCGCCGATTCTCGACGAAATCCCCACACACAGTCGGTATGGCACGGCAACCGATGGACCGTCGTGACAAAAATCAAGCATCGGCAGATATTTCTACCGACGAGGCGTACCGACGGTTCTTCGCCACACACATCGGTTTTTGGCGCTTTAGCCGAGACAGTTCGTATCGCAGCGTTATTAACGGATGAAAAATAACGATGTCTATGGCTGGCTTAACAGGTCTCATTTGCAGATTTTACGGAATTAATCCTGGCTATTCGAATAATGAAATTCTGTACCTAAGAAATATTCACATTGAACGCAACAGGCCTGTTTTGGAACATGCCGTGCTTTCAGTGACTATTTCACTCATTTCAAAAACTGTCTAATCACAGTCCAAAGACAGCTCGTATTATCGCGATAATACCAACTGTTTCTGAATTATGATTGGTCTGACAGCTTCGGTATTTTCAACGATTGAACTACAGAATTTGGCAACTGATAAATATAAATTGTAGACGTCAACATGAGTTTTTCTTTGCTTTTCTCGAATATGGAGTTTCTGACCTTTTATTTTATTCGTGAAATACATCTATCTATATCTATACTAATATTATAAAGAGGAAAGATTTGTATTTTTGTTTGTTTGATACGAATAGGCTCAAAAACTACTGGACCGATTTCAGAAATTCTTTCACCCTTAGGAAGCTACATTATTCCTGAGTGACACAGGCTATACTTTTCACCCGAAAAAAATTAAGGATACCTACTATAACTTCAATAATTACAAAAAAATCAGCCATAATCAGCTATTTTCACGTGCGCTGCAAAAACCGTAAGACTTACGTGGATACAATGTATGAGGGAAATGTACCTCCTAAATAGTTCTTCAAAAAAGTCCGCGATAGCATATATCTATCTCTCAAGATTGACTTGCTATTACCTGTTTATGGTAATCAGATGTTTTCCAAAACTATGCACTATTTGGGAGTGTGTTTTTATGAATTGGGTATTGATCCTCATACAACCTAATACGTTATTTATCCCCAGTATTTAATTTAGAACGAAATTGCCCTTCACATCATACATACTACGAGTACATCAAAAGATATGGCAGGTTGAAGTGTTGAAGATGAAACCGCCGCGTGAAACATATTTCTACCCGGGCGAAGCTGGGATGGCCCAAATAAAATAGAAAGTCAAATGTCAAACTAATCAGCTGATTCTGATTTAGCAATTTAATGGCGGGTGAAACCGCCGCGTGAAACAAATTTCTATCCGGGCGAAGCTTGTAGTCTTATAAAATATCACACGAAATTGAATTTACCTCATAAGTCTATCTTTTATTTCCAAACTCAAATAAGTTGCTTTAAGGAAACACCACTCGTCCTACCCACTCATGATGTTTCCAAGCAACTCATTTGTGTTTGAAAACAAATCGATAGACTTATCACTAGTAATATCACAAGAGATTGAATTTCCGTGATAAGTCTATCGATTTATTTTCAAACGAAAATGAGTTGCTGCTTGAAAACATCACGAGTCCGTAGGACGAGTTGTGTATCTCCAAAGCAACTCATTTGAGTTTAGAAATAAAAGATAGGCTTATGAGGTAAATTCAATCCCGTGTGATATTTTATAAGACTATTTCACAAATAAAATGAAAAGAAATTTACTTTCACTTCCGGCAGAGGTGAAGCCCCAAAAATATTTCCTGTGAACAGAGATTTTTAACAATCGCATAATCCAACTTTTCATATTTCGAATAGTTCCATTTCTCCAGAAAAGTCTAATAGGCCTCGAACATGGAACACCCTGTACAATTCATCTTAGCTTTTTTGTCTGATACAAAATGCTTTTGTATTTATTTTGACATTATTCAGATAAAATTTGGTCTATTTGTTTCTGCAGATTTCCTCTTCAACTTGACAATGGACAAACTGTTGAATGTACGGTTGCCAAATATTTCCTTGATAAATATAAGATGAAACTTCGATTTCCACATTTACCATGCTTGCAGGTAAGATGAGGTGAAATCTGATATTAACATAGTTGGAAAATATCTTTCTATTCAGTTGATAAAAACATGAGTATTTTGCCTGGTTTTGAACCTTGAAATACAGTGGCTTTATACAGGACAGTGGCGACGATAGACATTCACGTTCTGATTGGTCGGACTGTTCTCGACCACTAATGGCGGACTTTCATTGTTTTGTTGTCATGTCATAGTGACAAAAAGCTCAAGATCGAGTCAAATGTCAAACAGCACGACACTCAAAGGTAAACAAATATCCGCCATGTTTGTGCAGAAACGTGTTCTATGACCCTATTGTCGCCACTGTCTTCTATAAAGCCACTGTAGCTTGAACTGGTGGCGATTTCTATGAATTGCAAGGACTGATTTGGAAGTTGGCTTCATTATTTGGAAACAGATTTTACTTCTATTTCTATGAATACTCAATGATAAATAACAGTTAAATGCATAAGTTCATGAATTTTTGGTTATCCAGGTTGGTCAAGAACACAAGCACACCTATTTACCTCTTGAGGTATGTAACATTGTTGCTGGACAAAGGTGTATTAAGAAATTAACAGACATGCAAACATCAACAATGATCAAAGCAACAGCACGGTAAGGAACGATATCTTTGAAATTACTGTAGTGGTAGAATACATGAATTGATTTTTTTTTCAACAAGTTTTTTATGGACGATGAACATACCTCAATGGCTGACAGTCCTAGTTTTATGATGAGAATATGACACATTATCCATATCATTTTATTTTTATCCAATGTTCTGGTGTGCTGATAATTTTTTATAAATTTCGACATTTGAAGAAATGTTGGTGCAAGTACAGTTTCGTGTAACTTATTGTTATTCATTTGTCGACATTGATAAACAAAAATTTCAGTTAAACTGAAGGGTTTTTCAATAAGAGGTGTTATTTTGAATAGCCCGCTATTTCGGTAGATGTCATTTTTGAAGTTGTCATTTTTTGACATTTGACGAGTAGAAACTGCGTCATTAATAAAAATGGAACGATTCACGCTTCAACAACGCATTGAAATTGTCAAAATTCACTATAAATAAATAAAAATGGTGAAAATTTGGCAGAGACGGTTCGTAAAACTCGAACATTTTTGGGTCGAAGAACCTTGTCGAACAGCAATACAGAAATTGGTGGAATAATTTGAGCTGTTTGGACCAGTCAGTGATGGGAATAATAAAACCCGGGCACGTCGCCAAAGAACAGCCAAGAATATTGCTGCTGTTGCCGAAAGTGTTGAAGAAAACCCAGGTTTGCCCATTCCTTCTCGTTCTTTGGAATTAGACATTCCACGAACGTCATCACACCGTATTGCATACAGATTTGGGTTTAAGGCTTATAAAGTTCAGTTAACACAAATACTCAAGACGGCCCATCATCGACAACGTCATGTCTTTGCTGATTGCATATTGGAAATGCAATAAAATGATCCGGAATTCCATCGAAAAATCATCTTGAGTGATGAGACCTATTTCCTCGGTTGCTTCGTCAACCAGCAAAATTGTCGCATATGAGGCTCGGAAAATCCAAGAGTTAATGTTGAAAAGCCTCTCTATCCTCAACGTGTGTCTGTTTAGTACGGTTCATGGTCCGGCGGAGTCATTGGACCTAATTTTTTGAGAATGATGTAGGAGCAACAGGGACGGTGAATGGATTGCGCTGCCGAGAGATGATTGATGATTTTTATGGCTCGAGTTGGGTGGTATTGATCTGGACAACGTACACTTTCAACAAGACGGCGCTACGTGCCACACAAGCAACGAAACTATTGATCTTTTACGGGAAAAGTTTCCAGACCGTGTGAACTCTCGAAAAGGTCATCATAATTGGCCACCGAAATCTTGCGTCTTATTCCTGGGGCCATGTGGAAGAGAAGGTCTACGCCAAGAGTCCAGCCTCCATTCAAGACCTCAAGGATCGAATTCGTGAGGCTATCGAGGACATAGGGCAACCACTTTGCGATTTGAATATGGAAAATGGTCGTGGTGGTCATTTGGCTTATGTTATTTTTCATTGTTAACGCCATATCTTCCTCTAATGAAATAAACATCCGATCATTTATCTGAAAAAATGCCAACATAACACCCCTTATTGGAAAACCCTTTTCTATCCCAGTGTAAAATCACATGTACAACCAGTTTCTGGTTGAAATAATGTATCATTTGGCCAACATTCCTTATTCAAAAATTTGAGAGGGTAGCTTTGGAAAAAACAATTTTGTGACAAGTTGCAAAGGGGGCGTGTATTAAGTGGAGGCACCCTGTATAATATTTAACATTGGCAAATGTCACAATAAAATCTAATCATTTCATTCTTAGGTCCGCACCAGATAGGGAAAGGGAAATTAATAATCTGGTTAGAAGAGCCGATTTCAATAATGACGCTTACGTACAGGAATTCGGTTTAACCATCAGTAATAACATGATGGAAGTAAGAGGTAGAGTACTCCCCCCACCAAAACTTCAATATGGTGGAAGGGTAGCTTCTCTCAGCGGACAGGTGGGCTGGCACGTTAGTTTCTGTTATTCATTTTTTTTTAGTTTGTAGTGCTACAGATTCTTCAATTGCCCAAATTCTGTTACAGAACAGTATTGATGTAATTGCGTTATTGAACTTTCTGTAGATTTATTTTATTTTGTTGAGTTCCCCAAAATTTCATCAAAATGTATTAATTCTTATTTTGGGTTACTTGACTGTGGTTTATTGTAGGTATTTATTTCAAGTTTTTTATTTTAAGTGACTGTGTCAATGCTTATCAAGAAACATATTCTGGTAATTTTTCAGATGATTGACAAAATATACAGTTTTCTGAGGGACACAGCCTTGATAGGCTTAGAAAGAAAATTAAAATATTTGATTGTCTTTGTAATTCAAAATCATCCCTTTTTCAAAAAAAGAGTTAGAACATAATGTCAAAGTCTCAGACTGATTAGAATTCAATTCATTTAAGGGTTGCGAGTAAACTTCATTCACTTTCATGATGTATCCTGGTTGGCCCTGAAATTCTGTCACATTTCATCGTGTATATTTTGAAAAAGTCAGGTTATAGTCATTTTCCTATGAGATACCTAACTAAGCAACGTTGTCCTCTCTACATAAAGGTCGTAGTAATTACGTATTTATCAAAATGTTTATTTACTTTGGGAAATAATGAATTTCAGACAATATTATGTGAATTCAATAGGTAATTCCAAAGACCTGGCGAATGTTGACGAAACTTTTTTCTCTGTTGATACTGGACAGGACCCCGCACTTTTTCTATGGCAAATGGCGTTCCGTCAAATTTTCTAAAATTTTGGTATATTGTAGTACTCGACCTACTGATGAAAAGTGTCCATGGCCCCAACTCTATCCTATGACTAGTTTTCGAGATACAGGGCGTTGAAGTTGAGAATTACCCACTTTTACTACGCCCGTATCTCGGAACAGAATCGAATGAACTTCAATTTTTCTCGAGAAACATTGCATTACATCCCCAGGGAGCAACCATATAGAGGAATATGACCGAAAATCGTTACGAATACAGGGTTATCCACAATTGAATGCATGCCCGATTTTGAAAGTGTAAAATGTGTCAGTTTCAGAGCGAGACCGTTCACAAAATGAACTATTACACTAGATATGTTGTTACATCGAAAAAGTCTGAAATACATAGAATTCATACTGGGTGATCCATTATTATAGAAACTATTTTCAAGGAGGGTTAAATGGACACCCTGTATTTATGGGTTGATTCAAGGTGTTTGTTTAATTTTTTTAGAACATACCATCATGGACTTCAAAAAATACAGGGTGATTCAGTCATGAAATGAACTTTGAACCTCACGAAAGTACCCAAAAACCACCTTTTTTTTATCACCCTGTATTTCAAGATTAACTCCGACGAGGTGGGAGTTTTCTTTCACCATTGTACTTGATATAAAAACATCAATACGGCTGAGAGTTTTTATCCACTTCCTATGACCAGATTTTTTGTTATGCTGGAATAAGAATAGAATAACACAAATAAATAATTTTCATATTACATAAAAAAAAATCTGCTCATAGGAAGTGGATAAAAACTCTCGGCCGTATTGATGTTTTTATATCAAGTACAATGGTGAAAGAAAATTCCCACCTCATCGGAGTTAATCTTGAAATGCAGGGTGATGAAAAAAAAGGTGGTTTTTGGGTATTTTCGTGAGGTTCAAAGTTCATTTCATGACTGAATCACCCTGTATTCTTTGAAGTCCATGATGATATGTTCTGAAAAAATAAACAAACACCTTGAATCAACCCATAAGTACAGGGTGTCAATTTAACCCTCCTTGAGAATAGTTTCTATAATAATGGATCACCCAGTATAAATTCTGGGTATTTCAGACGTTTTCGATGTAACAACAATATATCTAGTGTAATAGTTCATTTTGTGAACGTTCTCGCTCTGAAACTGACATATTTTATACTTTCAAAATCGGGCATGCATTCAATTATGGATGACCCTGTATTCGTAACGATTTTCGGTCATATTCCTCTATATGGTTGCTCCCTGGGGATGTCATGAAAGTTTTCTCCAGAAAAATTGAAGTTCATTCGATTCTGTTCCGAGATACGGGCGTAGTAAAGTGGGTAATTCTCAACTTCAACGCCCTGTATCTCGAAAACTAGTCATAGGATAGAGTTGGGGCCATGGACACTTTTGATCAGTAGGTCGAGTACTACATTATACCAAAATTTTAGAAAATTTGACGGAACGCCATTTGCCATAGAAAAAGTGCGGGGTCCTTTGTCACGTATATTAACATGGTTAATGTTATGCTATTTTCTTGTACGGAAATCAAGAATCGAGTGTTGAAATTCTGAAAAATAATGGACAGAATAGTCCGTTACTTTGTGATAGTTCATTCGAAAAAAGAATGAAAGTACTCGAATAACCTGACAGAAAAACTCATAAACAGTGGAATTCCTCACTTGTCAAAAATTCTCAAGAAATAAGCAAGAAAGAGTAAATAGAAATTAGCATTAGCAACGTTTCTGAGAATTATTTGAAATTTCACGAGTACCAACTTGCTTCAGTTTTTAATGAAAAAACTTGATAAACCTGAATCATGGCCAACCGGGATACATTATAAAAGTGAATAGAGTATATTTCTCCGGTGAAGAGATCAGACTCAAAAAACCTTAAAGAGTTGAAAAATTCATTTCTTTGCCTGCATGAGCTTAACACATTTTAACAACTTTCAATAAATTGAATTTGATTCAGTCCGAGATTTTGACTGCAGTGTTTCCACTCATTTATTGAAATACATTTTCTCTTATTTCACTTCAGCATGTAACTTTTCAAGTGTCAGAATGGTGCAGATTTGCATGTAATGTGTTATACTTGTTCGCGCCATTTGTTGTGTTTCAATTCTTTTTTCTTTTACAAATATTTTTTCCTTATTCTGTTTGATATATTTTTGGAAGTAATTATGCATTACAGTATAAAAAGTCTAGCAACATCGATTTGTGTGTAATAGTTTTTCAATTCAAAATTTATGAATGAATATGAACTCAACTTTGACTTTACCGATTCTCAGCTATAAAAAAAGTATAGTCAGTATGAAAATCCATAAGGCATATGTTTTGATATCCTTTTGTCAATTCGAATACGTGCGCCCCTCTAAATTCCCTCGATTTTGTTTTTTATAGAGCAAACAACAAGCACTGCCTAATCAAGGAGTTTGGGACATGAGAGGAAAACAATTTTTCACAGGTGTAGAAATCAGGGTTTGGGCTATAGCATGTTTTGCTCCACAAAGAACTGTTAGGGAGGATGCATTGAGGTAATTATTACAATAAATTCATATACACTACATACCGCCAATATCGGATTCAGAAACTTCGTTTACAGTAGTTGATTCCTTTAGGCATTTTGTTGGGAAACCCCCGGTAATAATAGTCATGCGACGTCACCCAATTTCTTCGAAAAAGGGGGACAAAACGCTCATGGTTTATTTCCAAATTATCCATTAATTTATTTTGGCCTTCCTATATATAGGGAGTAAGTGTATCAACGGTCATTTGTAGATTTCCCATAAAAAAATAACATTTTTTTCTCTTTCATTTTTTCCTACGAGTCGTTTCAGAGATACAGGGTGTCAAAAATACTCTTTTCTGTTTTTTGCTAATATCTCAGGAACCGTTTGAA
Source organism: Adalia decempunctata (assembly GCA_951802165.1). Lineage (NCBI taxonomy): Eukaryota > Metazoa > Arthropoda > Insecta > Coleoptera > Coccinellidae > Adalia > Adalia decempunctata. The sequence continues at coordinate 76,186,302 of OX637695.1, forward strand.
TTACAGAATTGAGTTTCTGCACACACTCTGTCACTAATAATATTTCAGTGAGGCGGGCAATTGAAAGCAAGCCATATAAAGTCACTTCTCCTTCGAATGAAATATGTTATTTTATTTTCAAACATTTTGAAATTCATGGAAGTCTGAAAATTCACTTTTGGATTGACAATAGTTGAAAATTGAACATTTGTCTAGTTACAGTGTTGTTTTGCATAACTACACTTTTCCTGCTGCTGGAGGGAAAAGTAAGCCGTAGCAACTATTTCTCCTTCTAGGCGATGATCCTGTCAGTCGAAAATGACGTTGTTATTATCGTACGTTTGGAAATAAGAATAGGTTATCACCATTTGGAAATAAATCATACATCCATTTATTTATTGGTATTAATATCGAATGCAAGGGATCTGATCATGTTGGTATTTGCTACAATGTTTTTTATTTGCAGGAATTTCACACAGCAGCTTCAAAAGATATCAAATGATGCTGGTATGCCAATCATTGGACAACCTTGTTTTTGTAAATATGCAACGGGACCAGATCAAGTCGAACCTATGTTCAGATATCTTAAGACTACCTTCCAAGCCCTTCAATTGGTCGTTGTTGTTTTACCTGGAAAGACGCCAGTCTATGGTAAAATTTGGACTTAAAATATCTTTTTCTCTGGAGTAATTTTTATCATTTCAGCCGAAGTGAAAAGGGTAGGCGATACCGTTTTAGGGATGGCCACCCAATGTGTTCAAGCCAAAAATGTCAATAAGACATCTCCACAAACACTGTCCAACTTATGTCTCAAAATAAATGTTAAATTGGGAGGTATCAACAGTATTCTTGTGCCATCTATAAGACCAAAGGTGAGAGGTGGATCATTATTTACAGTCAAATATTGATATACCGCAGCCCCATACTTCGAAAATGTTATTCTCTCAATTTTTGTTTTGTTTTATTTGCAATTCATCCATTTATTTATAATTGCAGATATTCAATGAACCTGTTATTTTCTTGGGAGCTGATGTCACTCATCCTCCAGCTGGAGACAATAAGAAACCATCGATTGCAGCAGTTGTTGGATCCATGGATGCACATCCTTCTCGTTATGCGGCCACTGTTAGAGTTCAACAACACAGACAAGAAATAATTCAAGAGCTTAGTTCTATGGTTCGGTAAGTCATTTTTTTTTTTCATAGACACATCGCTCTATTGGAATTTTATCAAAATGGCAGAATCAACTACAGGGTGGTCCACGGGAACCTGACGGTTTTTAAATGAGTAGTACACATTTGTTTTTCAGCATATAACATTTATTTTTTCATGTACTTACAGCCAGTACTATGCCATTTAAGAAATCAAACCTTAAAAATAACATCTGTCCAGTGGTGACCATCTTGCTCGAAACATGTTGCAAGTCTGTTCAAAAACCCTTGGTGAACGCGCTCCAATAAGGGTGTGTCAATCGCGTGGACTTGTGCTCGAATCGCTTCCTTCAGCTCGCCTAACGTTCTCGGTTTGTTTTCGTAGACACGAGATTTGAGGAAACCCCACAGAAAAAAGTCGCAGGTTGTCAGGTCAGGTGACCGCGGAGGCCAAGGCATGTCCCCAAACCGTGAGATCAAGCGCTCTGGGAACATTTGGCGCAACACATCCATCGATACTCTAGCTGTGTGAGGGGTTGCCCCATCTTGCTGGAACCAGATGCTTTCAGCAGGAAGTCGTAGATTGCGTAACTCAGGTCTCAGGAAGGTGTTTATCATCTCAACATAACAGGCTGCAGTCACAGTCACTGTGTTGCCGTTTTCCTCAAAAAAATATGGACCAATCACACATTTGGACGATACTGCACACCAGACCGTCACTTTCGGACTGTGTAAGGGCCGTTCATGAAGTTGCTGAGGGTTTTCACTGGCATAATAACGACATTTTTGCCTATTGACGAAACCGTTCAAATGGAAATGAGCTTCATCACTCATAAACAGTACAGCATCTTCGTTCACTTCAAGCATTGAGAGCATAGACAAACAGAAATCATTGCGTTGTGGAAAGTCAGTTGGTTTCAGCTGCTGGACAATTGCCAATTTGTATGGGTGGAATCTGAGGTCATGTTTGACAATACGGCGAACTGTGGAACGACTTAGTCTTAATGCTTGCGCTTGTTTTCGCACTGAGCGGCATGGACTTGTTCGCAACGCGTGCCTCACCCTCTCCACACTTTCGGGGGTCCGTGCCGTGCGAGTAGGTCCTGGTGGCTTCTTTTTCATCACATTTCCAGTTGTTCGAAGATCGTTGACCCACTTCAGAATCGTGTTACGACTTGGGACAGCTCCATGACGGCCAATATTAAATTCACGCCGAAACAGTCTCTGCGTAGCCACCACTGATTCACCATTTTTGATAAAAGCTTCAAACGCGAACATGCGATGCCTCACACCCCACCCAGTCATGATGTACACTAAATGGCACATTCCAACGGTTCAAATGGGACCCTTCTGATGGCCCCACTCCACCTACCTGCCGAGTACTACCCAATTGAAAAACGTCAGGTTCCCGTGGACCACCCTGTATATTCTTCAATTTACTCATTAATTATATGTAGGTACATACAGGGTGAGTCTTTGACTTGTACATATATTTTAACGGTGGATTCCTCTCATCAAAAGAAACACCCATACCATTTTTCAAAATTCGGTTTCGTTTGAAAGATACAGGGTGTCAAAAATCCATGAAATTAACACTATTCTTTCCATACATTCGAAACCGATATTTCGAATGAACTGAATTTTGGTTGATAGTTTAGTCTATTCATTGTGCATATTCCTCAATTGAAACTTATTCCATATTTCTCCTGGTATAAAAGTTACAGTATAGTCGACTCATGAATTCACTCAAAAATATCATAAAACCACTTGAAAAAGATCACGGTTCACGTTTTCGAAAGAATTATTTATTTTAGAAAACAAAAGTATTCTTATATTTTTCCAATAAAACGCGTCGTTCTCAAGTTCTTCCCAATTTTATAAGATTAAATTAGAGGAAAAAATCATGAATTTCAAGAATAATCTGAATGCTCTCCTGAGTTAAATCTCATCGAATATTTTTTCTTTTCTGGTCTCTCAACAAGTTACCAACGTTGTCAGAATGTTTATCAACTTTGTCAAGACTAAAATCTCTATGATGAAAAAACGTTTGATGTAGAGATATGTAATAATAAAATTCCACATTTGTGGGACATAAAATTATACATTTTATAGGCAGTTTCTATTAAAAATTCATTGCTACCGGTTCTTCACCAAAATATCTATCGAAACAATATAACTCGACACCAGAACGACACTACTATTACATCAATTCACTGAAAGTCATTTACATAATCATCACCTGTTTGCTTCATTCTCTGTAAATAAATAAAGTCCATCGCGTATACTTCGTTTATGCCGTGTATGGGATCACTGACTAAAGTTTTAGGTTGGACTGATTGGAGACACAGAACAACGTCTTGCGTGGCGACTACATCCACGGACTTCTGAAGGGAAGAGTAGGCCGTGGCGACTGAAATTAAGAACGTAGCGCTATATCGGCGAGAATCAGAATTCTCGTTTGGCATTTTCAAAGAGCAACGCCTAGACGCCTTTAGCGATTGTGATAGTTCATCCGCTAACGATAGGGGACGTACTGCTTTCTTGAGTTCGCGATTGTTTGAAGAGAAAATCGGCAATCTGGCATCGTCCTCTCTAGAGTTCTGTGAGTGAATATCACCAGAGCAGAGACAAGTTGTCTCTGATATCACAGAGGATGTGTAAGGTTAGGTCATTGACCCCGAATCATATCGATGTCCACTTATATAGCCTAAGGGTGGTAAACTATCAAGCTGAATTATATTTTGGTACTGTCAAAAGTAGAACATGAATTCAACAAACTCATTCAGCAATTGAAGTAGAAATTCTTCATTATTCAAAGAATAGAAATTTGAAAAAAAATTATACATACCTGTGTGCAAAATTCAAAGAATGTTTTGAGTTATCAATGAAAATAATGTTTCATGTAAGATGTCTAAAAACATTCAGACATATTAGTTTCATGTTCAAGTTTGAGATTTCCGTAATTTGTATCTCATGACAGATGCATTATTTCTGATCAGAGGAATTTTCAGACCTTATAAAGGGTGAGTCTTCGACTTGTACATATATTTTAACTGTATATTCCTCTCATCGAACGACACACTCTTTTCTTAAACTTATTTTTCAAAATTAGGTTTCGTTTGGAAGATACAGGGTGTCGAAAATACATGAAAATAACACTTATATTTTTTCGAATAAACTGAATTTTGGTTGATTGTTTACTCTATTCATGGTGCATATTCATCAATCAAAACTTATTCAATATTCCTCCTGGTATAAAAGTTACAGCGTAGCTGACTCATAAATCCACGCAAAAATACCATAAAACCACTCGAAAAAGATGAACGGTTCATGTTATCGAAAGAAACAATCATTCTAGTAATTAAAAGTATTCCTATGTTTTTTCAATAAAACGCGTCGTTTTCAAGTTATTCGTAATTTTAAACGATAAAATTGAGACAGAAATCATGAATATCTATACTAATATTATAAAGAGGAAAGATTTGTATTTTTGTTTGTTTGATACGAATAGGCTCAAAAACTACTGGACCGATTTCAGAAATTCTTTCACCCTTAGAAAGCTACATTATCCCTGAGTGACATAGGCTACACTTTCCACACGAAAAAAATACTAATACCTACTATAACTTCAATAATTACAAAAAAATCAGCCATAATCAGCTATTTTCACGTGCGCTGCAAAAACCGTAAGACTTACGTGGATACAATGTATGACGGAAATATACCTCTTAAATAGTTCTACAAAAAAGTCAGCGATAGCATATATCTATCTCTCGAGATTGACTTGCTATAACCTGTTTATGGTAATCAGATATTTTCCAAAATTATGCACTATTTGGGAGTGTGTTTTTATGAATTGGGTATTGATCCTCATCCAACCTAATACGTTATTTATCCCCAGTATTTAATTTAGAACGAAATTTCCCTTCACATCATACAATTACAACAAGTACATCAAAAGATATGGCAGGTTGAAGTGTTGAAGATGAAACCGCTGCGTGAAACACTTTCCACACGAAAAAAATACTAATACCTACTATAACTTCAATAATTACAAAAAAATCAGCCATAATCAGCTATTTTCACGTGCGCTGCAAAAACCGTAAGACTTACGTGGATACAATGTATGACGGAAATATACCTCTTAAATAGTTCTACAAAAAAGTCAGCGATAGCATATATCTATCTCTCGAGATTGACTTGCTATTACCTGTTTATGGTAATCAGATATTTTCCAAAATTATGCACTATTTGGGAGTGTGTTTTTATGAATTGGGTATTGATCCTCATCCAACCTAATACGTTATTTATCCCCAGTATTTAATTTAGAACGAAATTTCCCTTCACATCATACAATTACAACAAGTACATCAAAAGATATGGCAGGTTGAAGTGTTGAAGATGAAACCGCTGCGTGAAACAAATTTCTACCCGGGCGAAGCTGGGACGGCCTGCTTGTCATGAATAATCTGGATGCTTCTCCGGATTTTAAATATCGAATTGCAGAATAGTATATTCTAAAACTAGTTGCAGAATGGGCTCCTATTCCAATACGAATGCGAAATTCGAAAACGAGCTACGAAGGAGCGAGTATTGGAATTGCGTTCTGCAACGAGTATTAGACGATATTTTCTCTATTTCACTAAAATTTCGTGGAATTCAATGAAAAAATTCAAATTATAGGTCCTAGTGACTTTCATATTGTATCTTGCCAGTTGGTGTGAATGTTATTAAGTACGAAAATTGACATTTCCAAGTTGACGTCTGCTGAAATTTCAAAGGATCGGAAGTCATTGCTGACAACCACAAAACGAAAAATGTTACTGAAAACGATGCTGTAATGAATTCATTACAGCACTGTTTTTAGTACTGTAATGAAAACATTACGATACTGAAATAGAGAAAAATTATTACCTACTGGAAGATCATCAAACAACTCAGCAAGAAAACACACGAACACCTCATGAAAATATACCAATACTGCCTGGATCAGAAAGTTTTCCCCTCCATTTGGAAGGAGGGGTGTATTATTACAATACCCAAAGCCAACTTGGACCATTCAAGAACCATTAATTACAGACCAATTACTCTTCTCCCCGTTTTGGGTAAAATATATGAAAAAATCATCAGAGAAATATTGAATAAATACACTGAAAATAAAATACCAATCACTCAGTTCGGATTTCAAAGCAGAAAATCAACCATTCATCCACTCAGCATCACGGTATCGAACACCCAAAATGCCATGATGAAAGTATATAAAACCGCAGCAATTAGCCTAGACATTAACAAAGCCTTTGATAGTGTATGGCATAAGGGTCTTTTATTTAAACTACACTTGTTCAAGATACCTAGAGCCCTTTTGCTCATAATTAAAAACTTCTTAGAAAACAGAAGACTACGGTCAGAATAAACAATACAACATCTTACACATTCACCCCAAAACAGGGAACACCACAAGGATCACCTCTGTCACCTATCCTTTACAACATTTTCTGTGGAGATATATTTGAGCCGGGAGCATACATGAACAACCAGTATGTCCTTCAATATGCGGATGACACCCTGATCATGTCACATGACAAAAATTTGGAAAAATGCATCAATAACCTACAAGAGCTAATGGATAAGATCGAGCACTGGTTCCGCATCTGGAGACTAAAGCCCAACCCACAAAAGTCACAGCTCATAATATTCGGCCATAATCCTTCACCAAGTTCCCCAACAGTTAGAGTATGTAAAAAACACATAAGAACCCAACAAACAATTAAATACTTAGGCGTGCACATAGACCATAAACTTAACTTCAATCAACGTACCAACCTAATGAAGAAGAAATCAATATCACGTGCAAAGTACTTCTCGAAACTGGTGATAAGAAACCAAGGTCTTTCACTGAAAAATGCAAAGAAAATCTACACGTCTATTTGCAGACCATTAATTGAATATGCACATCCAATTCTAATAAATTGTAGAAACCCAGCTATCAAAAACTTGGACGTAGCAGAGAGGACAGCCCTCAGGAGTATCAGTCGTTTGAGACACCCCTTGAATAGACTATATAACCCACCCAACCATCTGCTGTACACATTGACAGACATCGAACCTATATCAAGCAGATTAAAAAAATTAAACAAGAAATTCTACAGCAGGCTGCAAAACATTGCAGTCAATAAAAAACGTTTTCTCTCTCTCATCACGAGATCGAAGAAAAACCTCCTAAAATAACCACATTCCCCTTTTATAACAACATGGCACGAAATCACAGTGGAAAAGAACGGTGAAATAAACGCCAAAAACGGTATGAAGAATTCATGAAGAGATTTTTGTATTGTATAGCTCTATAAAGATTTCCTCCATTTTTGTTTACAACTCGCGCCGGTTGTCGCTCGCATGTGTCGTTCACAGATACTGACGTTGGGTGTGTGATGGGTCGATTCGATTCATAGAACCACCGTTATACCAAAGACTATATTGGGTTATACTATGTTAACCGAAAAATCGACATTCTGGCATCGTCTTCTCAAAAGCTCTTTCAAATTTTCATAGAATATCCTTGTTTTCATGAACTACAATCATTGAGAGAAATGGACTAGTAGAGATCTAATTTCTAAAGTATACTAGCGGGTGGCAACACCGCAGCAGGATAACGACGTACCAGTTTCTGGCTTATAAGTCGTCATCAGCGCCACTTAACCCTTGCTACGATGAGTACCAACTGAAAACGCAGAACTTATATTACTCCCTAGCAAGAACAATCGAGTAGAATTAATTGAATTAATGTACTGTGTTTCACCTAGCGGGCAAATGTCTAAAACCTAAAACAATCATTGTTTTGATTGTTTGTATACAAAATGGGTTAGGTTAGGAAAAAATTCTTTATAAGGAAAATATGAGATTAGTATTGACGAACGTTCCTATTCAAATAAGGTTAGTACATTCCTTAAATGCATTAACTCAACTTCAATCGAGGAATGTGAACTTTGCATTGAATCCAGAAAATCGTACCAGCCACGAATTTAGCCCCATTTGTTTTCAAATGGCTGCATCTTTTAACAGAGTCGATTTCGGAAAAATTTAAAATGAAAAAAGAGTTTCCTTTGGCCTCAAGAATCTACAGTTAAAATATATGTACAAGACGAAGACTCGCCCTGTATAAATAGAAAAGCTGCAATAATCTGTTTTTAATTATTGAAAAATTTCCGAAATATTGTACAATTGTTTTTTTTCAGCGAACTGCTCATCATGTTTTACAAATCAACTGGTGGTTACAAACCCCATCGAATAATTTTATACAGGGATGGAGTTTCTGAAGGCCAGTTCTTGATGCTCCTTCAACATGAACTTACGGCAATAAGGGAGGCTTGCATTAAACTCGAATCCGATTATAAACCGGGAATCACATTCATCGTAGTACAAAAAAGACATCACACAAGACTGTTCTGTGCCGACAAGAAAGAACAGAGTGGAAAAAGTGGGAATATTCCAGCTGGCACTACTGTCGACGTTGGCATAACACATCCTACAGAGTTTGATTTCTATCTGTGCAGCCATCAAGGCATACAAGTGAGTAATATTATTTTAGACGAAATGGACGTTTGAAAGAAGGAATATTTTCGAATATCCCAGTTTACTATTCCTCATTGAAATCACAACGTTCGCGAATAATTTCGTATTTATTCAGTGGATTCAATTTGAGAAGGAATCAATATTATAATTTTTTATAGGGAACCTCACGACCATCGCATTATCATGTTTTATGGGATGACTCCCATTTGGATTCGGATGAGTTACAGTGCCTCACATACCAGCTCTGTCATACATATGTTAGATGTACAAGATCTGTTTCCATCCCAGCACCAGCCTATTATGCTCATTTGGTAGCGTTCAGAGCTCGATATCATCTTGTAGAAAAAGAACATGACAGGTAAGAATCATTTTTTTCGATATAAATCTGTTTCTTCCCAGAAAAACCGTCGCTCTGTTTTGATGATTGAACACTCTCAAACAATGGGAAAATGAAGGGTTTTCCAATAAGAGGGGTTATTTTGAATATTATGGTAGATGTCACTTTTGAAGCTTGTCATTTTTTGACATTTGACAAGTAGAAACTGCGTCATTAATGAAAATGGAACAATACACGCTTCAACGACGCATTTAAACTATTAAAATGTTGAAAATTTGGCAGAGGCGGTTCCTAAAACTAGAACATTTTTGGGTTGTCGTGAAGCACCTTGTCGAACAGCAATACAGAAATTTGAGCTGTTGGGACAAGTTGGTGATGAGCAGAATAAAACTCGTGCACTTCGCTCAAGAACAGCCGAGAATATCGCTGCTGTAGCCGAAAGTGTTGAAAAACCCATCACATTCTACCTGGAAATTTAAATGGTGATATGTTCCTGGATTTTTTTGAACAATCACTCATTAGAGATATTTGAAGATTTAACTCTGAACGAGCGAAGATCTCCGTTTTTAATGCACGATGATCTCTATCCAGGTGTCGTAATTCGTTGAGTAACCATTTTCCGAATCGATGGATTGGCCTCCTCGATCATGCGATTTCAATACTTTGGCCTACACAGTCGTATATTGAGGAGAATGCCTATACTACAGAGGTAAATTCACTTCAGGAATTGAAAGACAGAATTCAACGTCACTTTAATGATCCCATAACTGCTCCCCAACCTTTTAGAAGATTAATCGATTCTTTAGAAAAACGGTTAGACTTGTGTGTTCGTGAAAACGGAGGACAGTTTGAACACATACTCTATTGTGATTTTTTGTTTAATTAGTTACTCATTCCGAAAACGGTACATAGTATAGAGTCCTCAGAGTTCACGTCCATGTTAATAATTGTAATAAATTTCACAGGGAATTGGACATTCTTTATTATCAATATATGTTTATGTTTTGCGTGAGAACCATATCGCGCAGTTGTTACTCTTATTATTCTTATATTTAACGGAAATGAGACAATATTATCGAAGTTATTTAATTTTTATTTAATGAGCCTTGAGAAAGGAACAAATCGTTCCGAAACGTCGGCGAAATTATAACTATATATTGATAATAAAGAATGTCCAATTCCCTGTGAAATTTATTACAAATAGTATAGAGTTTTACCAAGAGTACCTTTTTCATGTAAAATTGATTGAGGTTCACTTGAAATTTTGAATAATCAATAAATCTAACCTCACAAAAGTTATGTTCAATATTACTTGGTACAAACCGTATAACTAGTGTAACAGATTCTTTTAAAATTTCATCACAATGTTGCCAGTAGTTTCGGAAAATTCGTAAAAAATGTGCAATTTTTTTCTTCAACGCCCTTTAATTTGAATACGGATGGCGTTTCGATTTTTTTTTACCAACCAAACATCATGTGTTTTTCAGTTTTCTACCCATCCTACAATGGAGGTCACCTTGATAGGGAGCGTTTATAAAAATCGGGATACTACTGTGCTGCGAAGAAATTAATTGTTGATTTGCTGTGTCTTTACGGCCTCGGTTGAACGACCTCGGGTTGAGGTCGCTTTTGTTAGGTTGGCCAAATTTTATTTCTCGAAGTATTTTGGCACGTTTTCTAATACCATGTTGTCACGGCAAAAAATAGAGAAATATTTTAAAATTTATGAAATGGACACGGACTTCGTAGGAATTTTTGTCCGCTCAAAGCTATTGGCAAATACGCTGTAGTCATTATCTTATCACTCTTTTGAAGGCTTCTTTTCGCAAAGTCCGTTATTCAAGAAAGCCGCCTTTGAAAGTTCGACAGTGCGTCCGGTTCCATAAACATAATCCTCCCTCATTTAGATGAAGCTCCCTTTTGTTCGTAACTGTCAACATTCCTAGGGTTGGCTATTCTGAGATCTAGTGATTTACTGCTTGCATTTGGTAATATTTCATAGATAACCGGATAGCGCAAGTCCGAAACCCTCTGTCAGTTGCAAAGCAGGAATATTACAAGATAAAGAAGAAAGTTTTGGAAAATGAAGCAGGAGGAACATGATATCAAATTACAATTTTTTGAAGCTGCAAGTTTCAGAGATGCAAACAAAACTCAATGTTGAACCTCGAATTGTGGTGCATAATGAATATTGATAATTATGTATATATTTTTTCAATGGATGCTTGAGTGTACGAGAAATATATCAATATATCTGGGTATTAACCTGAGAAATAAATGAGATAAGGAAATATGTAATGAATTCAGATAATTGGGATATTAAAAATATTTTCAGGGTTGAATGTATGTATGTACAGGGTGAGCCACCAAGACGTACGGCTAAAAAAGCGCCTAAACTGTACCGTGTGGAAAAAAACTTGTATGGCAAAGTTATAAAGTTGACAAAATCTACAAATAAAAATAACTTTACATATACAGGGTGCGTCAAAAAAAAGTTATGGAAAAATAGGTAGTTTCAAATGAAACACCCTGTATTTCATGGCATAATTCTTTCGAGGACAACAAGAGCATTACAATTTCACCTCATTTTTCAAATTTTTCACGGCGTTGCCTCATAATTCGTATTTTTAGTGTTTTGAAGGATTGATCAAAATTCTTATAGCAATCGCTGTATTCAATCTAGATAGGTATCAGCTTCATCATTCGGTAAACATCTGAAGTTTTTTTTTATACATAGTGTCTAATATAAATTTACCAATTCACTCAAATTAAATATGCGATAAATCGATTTCTCCAAATGGAACACCCTGTATTTTTCTCTTTCATGAAATTTGTTTTTCAGATGTCTAAATTTTTTACAAAGTAATCGTTATTTCAAAGAATGTGAAATATCTCAAAAAAAACGGTTTAAGTATGGTACATACTTTGTAAAAAATGTAGACATTTGAAAAACAAATTTCATGAAAGAGAAAAATACAGGGTGTTCCATTTGAAAAAATCTAGTTATCGGATAATATTTAATTTTAGTAAATTGGTGAATTTATAGTAGACACCGTGTATGAAAAAACTTCAGATGTTTATCGAATGATGAAGCTGAAACCTTTAGCTAAAGACTGTAAAAATTAGGTTTATCTAGATGAGCACAGCGATTGCTATAAGAATTTTGATGAACCTCTTGAAACACTAAAAATACGAATTATGTGGCAATGCCGTGATGAAATTTGGAAAATGAGATATAAGTGTAAATCTGTTGTTGTTTTCGAAAGAATTATGCCATGAAATACAGGGTGTTCAATTTGAAAAAACTACATATTATTCCAAAACTTTTTTTTGACGAACCCTTTTATGTAAAATTATTTTCAGTTTCTGGATTTTTGTCAACATCCATATTTTGCTATTTTAGCCGTACGCCTTGCTGACGCACCCAGTATATTGAAACATAAAATTAATGAAATAATCTATCCAATTAAATTGCGCCAAAATATTCATTGATAATTAACTGCCTTGCATGACGAGAAGAGTTCAAATTGAATGATGTTAAGTTAAATGTTGCTTTCTTCTCCTACATTATATTTTCGTCCGTCTTGAAAATATATCGTGTTCATCATCGGACAAGGAAGAACTCGTACTATACTCTGTTCAAATATAAGAGACATCAAAATAAACAAAGTCGCGCAGAGGTAGGATGGGCTTTCTTCAGGTAGAGACTTTATTTCAGGGCTCCAGGGTCGGATCGAGGATAGTTCACACAATCATATAAACTCAAATTCATTTATTCAACATATTCAAATTACAAATGTCATAAGTTTGAAAAAAATAATGCAGCGTCCAAAATAATATATTATGTATTACCCTATTAAAAATTATTCAGAATTTTGTTGGTCTTCTTCTGTGTCACTTTCATCCAGATTCACCAGCACTCGCTCTATTGTTGACTCCATGATATTATCGAGCTGACACATTTTTTCTTCGACATCAGTTACAACATGATGTATGCATTTCTTCCATTTCTCAGCACCAATCGAGCCTATAGCTCCCAGAAACAAATTACGAACCTCAGCAATTTTAAATGAGGAGTTCTGAGCAGCTACTTTTCCTTTTACTTGAGCCCAAATGAGCTCGATTGGATTCAGCTCGCAATGATATGGTGGGAGTCTCAATACTGTTCTTCCCGTCTCATTGGCCATTTCATCTATAATTAATTTTTCATACCTCCCTCTATTTGCCTTGACCAGAGCAAGAAGTTCCGCCTTCAAAAGATCATTTTCGAAGGAAATATTTTTACTGAGCAACCAATTTTTGACATCTTCCTTGCGGGTTGAAGACGGAATCGATTCCATTGATAACTGGCGTTGTCCATTACGATGACAGCGTTATGATCCAGAGTTGGCAAAATTGTTGAGAACCACTTTTCGAACGATTCCCCGTTCATTTCCTGATGGTAATCTCCGGATTTTTTCGATTCGAAAAACCATAGGCCGTTCTCTACAAATCCGTCTTCTCCCCCTATATGACATATAATCAGTCCTTTTCCACTTGTGTTTTTGAGACCAGTTGACAGACCTTCTCGAAAAGCCTGTCTGTTGGACCCAATCGATTCATCGACCCATATTGAATTTTTTGTACATCCCGCATTTATCCATGTCTCGTCAAGGTAATAAATTTTTCGGCCTTGCTCCCTAAATTCTCGAATTTTCTTCAAATAATTTCTCCTCCAAACAACTATTTCGTCTCTATCAATCAATAAACTATTACGACCACGTTTTTTGAATTTGAATTTCATTTTTTTCAATAATTTATAAAATGTTGTTTTTTTAAAATTCGGCAGGCTGTCATCGTTATTAACAACTTCCAAAACCTTCGAAATTGTAGGAATTTCATCAAGAAAAAAAACCGTGAACTATTCTCCTAATTAAGTTCATGTCGAAATCGTCTATTGAATCGATGCTTTTTAGCGACTGGGATTTCTGCTTAGGTGGAATCAATAGATGATTTCGTTTATATTATTTTTCAGAAATCTCGTCGGAAATCGACAAAGGGTTAAGTACCATTCAAACAAATATTTATAACCGGGACAAATTGAGGTACCTACTTCAGATATATCAGGTTATAACCGTTCTAAGCTTTAAGTACGATCCTGGCAGTCTTTTGGGGGCGTGACAAGAATTGTAGAAAATATCCTTTGACCAATAAGCTGTTAGTATGCGCAAAACAAACCGATTTGGTTTGTTTGTTTACATTCTCTTATATTTGAACAGACTATAGAAGAAATGTTCGATTTTTGTGGAGAAAACTTATTTTCACAGAGACAACCTCTAAAAACTAGAACGAATTAACGAAATACGAATACATTTGAAATGAAATCACAGAACAGAACGAGGTTATGTTTACAGTCACACGGCATGCGCGAAGAAAAAGGATACTTTCTCTGTCATAAAGGCCCAATATCCGGACTTGATAAAGGATACTCCAGAGCGTCCTTTAACCGTAAAATTGGTTTATGGGACCCGTTTCATTTGTAAAGGGGACGTGTCACGGAAAAGGAGACTTTATTTTCGATTATGGAACCGGCCCTAAAGCACTCAGCATTTTCGCAAGCTATTAAAATAAATATGCACTGGTACTGCGCAATAAAAATCAAGAAATCATACTGAGTGGGCTCCAGCAACACCGTTTTGATACACCTAAATTTGGTCACTCTATACAACCTTCCCTTGTCAGTTGTGATTCTTGTTGATTGCTTGGCATTTTGATATAATGATAAAATAAGCACTAGAAATCTTTATATTGTCGAAAGTGTTAGACATTTCACAGCTTTTTGTATTTTTCTGATGTTGATTTATCAAGACAAATCTTCTAAAATGTTAACAACTCTGAAATGATCCAGCTAATTCAGAGTGGGGTTTGCATAAGATTTTATTGAAGACTTTCTACTCGAAAGAAAATCTGAGTAAGTATTTGATCTACTTTCTCTTGAAAGGGATCGCGCAAAGCCGGTGAAATACTGCGGGTCAGACCAAATATTGCAATCAAGAGTGCCGATTCGATCTACAATCTGTGGTCAAGATTTTTAGTAAGGAGTCGTTACACCATGGTTTCTATGCATCTGTGATATGTGCTTCACAAAAATAGAATCTGGAAATCATATGGTGAAAGCTAAGCGCTACATATAATCACTGAAAATGAACTCTAATTTTTCCAAAGCACTCCTGACCACGTTTTGTTTAGGTTCTGGGTGTTGAGCCAGATCAGATGAAGAGAATTATTTTGAGGAATTTATTTGAAATCTATAACTGCATGTTCAATAAAAAAGGTCGCCTGATAAAAGGTATTCATCTCTACTTTCAAATAATTTAAGTTCGCATTTCAGTGGCGAAGGATCTCATCAATCTGGTTCTTCCGAAGATCGGACACCAGGAGCAATGGCAAGGGCAATTACTGTTCATGCAGATACAAAAAAAGTTATGTATTTTGCTTAACTTCACGGAAGCCGAATTTGCTAGAATTAAGGAATTAAGTCAAAATAGGCTATAAAGTCACATGCGCATGTTGTGGAAGAAGCAACTATATAGTCTATCAACTTATCACCGAATAATGGGTATTATTTTTTACAAGTGTTTTGAAGTAACACAAATATCTGTACTTTCATCAGCAGTGACTATGGAATTAATTGTAATCGCTTCATAGAGTAATAATCTGTTTTGTTGATATTGTTGAACTTTGATTACAAAATCTGAAAAGAATCAAACTTCGGGATTTACTTCCTCAGCATTATGGGGATAGGTAATCAGTTAATATTTTGACTGTTTGATATGTAAATTGGCAGCAAGATTTGCTAAATTGATGTGTGAAAGTGAACTATTATTATCTTTCTATTATAATAAAGTCACTTGGTATTGCTGCGGAAGATAAATCTTGAACTGTTTCAACTATTTTCCATCTATGTATGGGATAAAAAAAGTTAAACCTGATTCTGTTGGCTCCCCTCTTCACTTTATATCCTATGGTACACAACCTATTTTTGCGATAATCATCAGTCATATCAAGAAAGTAGCAAAAAGTAGATTTAAAATAATGAGACAAGAGCCTTAACAGATTTATCGATTTAGAGCTTTTACAAGATTCTCAATTAATTCCATCGTCTCTCGAAAATTCCATTTATAGTGAAATATTGTTGAACCGATCTATGCCCTAATTATTTTCTCCCTGATTATAAGTAGTTTTAAGTTGTCTATTTTATATTATATGTAAGTTTAGAAAACTTCGATAAAAAGCTTTAATGTATGGATGTGTGAAATTGAAATTTTCATGAATTTATTGTATTTGGGCTGCTTTGACATATGCATGAATTGCATGCAACACTGGGTTGAAGAAATAAGCAGCTCACAATTGTTTTGTAATTTAAGCGGGTAATTTCTTAGTGAATAATTAGTTGTGGTGCTCAATATGTAATTCAAACCTTTCTATATACTTTTGTTCAATCTCCATCGATAATTTTAATTTGAATAATTTATGTATTGATAATACATAATTTAAATCTACTTATTAATTGAATTTACATTATGTATTTCAGCTGTTTCAAGGAAATCTTGGTTATTTAATTCGTTGCCAAGTACCCCATTATTTTTCGATGTTTTATGGAAAGGTTTGAAATATGAAATTATTGTACTTTTTATTCTATTATTTATTGAACGCGATTTCTTTTGGCGCGTTTCACTATCAAGCCTCATTGCCAACTGAACGATATCAAAGTGAAGGAGCTAATCTATATTTGATCATCTAATCAGCAATACAATTTGCAACTTTGATATATTTTCTGAGAAAGTGTTGTCTGTATATAATTGTTGAGTCAAAGTCCGCAATTCATCTTTTTTTTTTTCATGATTTACATTGAACATTCCAAAAAATCAAACCCTTAACAAACATTAATTTTTAGTCTAGTGTGTGATACAGAATCACGAATTTTGTTCTCGTTAATTTTCTTCAACTTCACAATTTTCAATAGACTAGTTGTTCCGAACTAACTGATGAAATGTCGATTATGGGCCCTAAAATTTCTTATTTTTCTGAGGTTTTGGAAATATTTTGGACGTCATTAGTTTAAAGATTTCATGGAGTTGACGAAATGTGGATGAGGATATTTTTTATGTACAAATTGTTTATTTTTCCTTATTTATAATGCCATTTATTGAAGTTGAATAATTTTAATTTGATCTCTTGCAAAAAGGATCAATATAGGAATTTTTACAAACAAGGATAATTCGTTGAATGAAAATCAATTGATTGGAGATGAATAATATCAAATAAGCTTTCAATGTATATTCTCCTCTGATTTTGATCGAATAACAATTCAATATTTATATCTTAATAATTTTTATTTAATTTTTGAGCTATGTTATATTTATGGTATCTGATTCATAAACCTCATATTTAGATGTTTAGAGAAAATACTAATTACGAAAAGCGGAGTATATGGGGGTAAATCATGTATCATGTAAGCATAAGTCTAAATGAGAAAATTCTCTGTATTAGATATCTACTTATTCAATCATTGGATATTGTGTGTTGATGTTGTCGGTCCTTATTCGGGCTTTGATGAACCAGCTCTCAATTATTTTTGAAAATCGTAAAGCCAATGATTGGTTGCGTTACAATTTTTTATGCTATATTATTTTCGATTGTAATGATTTTTGCTGAATCTTTTATGAATGCATAATTGTTTCTAATTTCACGTCATTTACTATGCTAGTCTTGTATTTTATAATATTTTTGCCTTGCCCATGTTACACAAAAAGGTATTGTATTTATTTCCTGTGATATATTTCAAGTGACCATCAACTAGAATCAATTTGCAAATCGATTTATTCAACTGTGATTCAATTCCACCATATTTGCAGAAATGAACTGTTATGTTTTTATTTGATGTAGGATGTACTCCAATGCTACCAAAAATAGACGAGTGGAAGATTAATGTTCTATATGTCAGTACATTTGTAGGTGAAACTCAAGCTTTAAATGATTACAAGAATGTTCTCTCTTTTTGGAAATTCATTAGGTTAAAGTTTAACATCCATAACCATTTTTGACGAATTTCAATCAACTCTTAAGAAATTGGGTTTATTTTGTAAAATTAAACTATTGATGCACTTACAAGCAATACAATCCACTCTACGTGAGTTAGACATAAAAAGGTATGACAAACATTACAACATCAAATTGAACTTCCATTTCTATGGGTGCGTATATGTGAACAAAAATCCAATCAGATATGTACATACAATAGTTGATCCAGAGGACATTTTAATATTCACCTGTGACAAGAGAGACGGAAGCACATTCATTTTGAATCACAAGAATGTATAAATTTTTTGAACTAAAATCTGCAGTTATTCCATTCAGTAAAATTAAATATTGAATTTCACATTTTTTTTTTCATTAAAAAAAAATCACTGTTGCCCTGACCTAAGGCCTTTTCAGGTTTTACACTGAAATGAATCTACGAAACATTCTTATAAACCATTTGCGATCCAATAGAATCAGAGTGAGGGTGTGTCCTACATGGGAGCTGGCGAGTGGTTGTCAAGACAACGCAAAATAGTCAAAAGTAGGAGTCTACTTTGTGGTACTTTTTTGTCCAAACAACTCATACGCTTCTACGACATACCGTTGGCCTCTAGAATATCTAGAACTATACAAAAACTTTCAACAATGGTTATGCACAACATCTGTTTGCTCATTTGGAATGGAATACAATCCATAAGTCTGATAACTCAATAAATATCTAACTGAAAAGGATATTCCGTAATTTTAAAGATGATATGACAATCCATGCACCTTTTGCTTGCTTAAACGGCGACATTGAGGTCTATTGGGCCCCCTTCAGAGCTGTCAACGTCGTGACCTAATTTACAGCTCGCCTTCCAGTTCCATAGTTCTAATATGAACTCCTGTAAGGAATGGCTTCAAGGATATTACATTGCAATGGCGAGGCATTCTGTAACGAACTGATCAGGAGATTCTTCCTTCTCCCCCACAGAATATGCTTGCTTGCAAATGTTGTACACACAAAATGTTTTCAGGTATTTGATCATTAACTATCATTCCGAAATACAAGTTCGGAAACAAAATTAACCCATATTTTCAAAAAGAGGTGAATATTTCAACACGAGGATATTCCTAAATTAAGCTGACAACATCCATCAAATTTAAGTATGAATTATGCTCTTAAAAGTGGATGAATACGATTCAACAAAAAACTCGGGAGTGTATAGGATATGAAGAATGAATAAAATGAAAATATTCAAATCCTAAGACAAGTTTCTAGGAATCCCAAATGGTGCCGTCTTGAATTCATAATAGTGCCCTAAATTTATTTCTGTATTTTTCTAATTCTATGAAAATTTTATTAAACTACAAAAAACTAGTTGATGTTATTTGAAGATTCTGAAGAGAAACCTCAAATTCATTTTTATTGTGATTTGATGTATATTTATCTCAATAATATTGAAAAAATCTTATGGATTATTATAATACTTGATGATAAATGATTTGTCTTGTTTTACAATCAGCTTATTTGTTGAAAAATTAGAATGAAAAGTCTCTCAAACATTTCGTTTTACACATTTGTTGAAATGACTGGGTGTGTTCGAATCCAAATTTAATTTTTACATTTCCGTAGCTGAAAACCAGTATAAACTTAATCATACCCAGGAGTTCATTATGTCATTTCTTTTTAGGATCCACCAGGTTTAGGGCCAGTTTCTCAATTGCGGGTTACCTATGGTGTCCACTACAGTTACCATAGATACCCCGCAACTGAAGAACCCTACCGTAGACTCATATTTATCGAAAATGGTGATTAACCTTAACCACATAGTTTTTTGTTGATTAATCTTGAGGTGTTTTCAGTTCATTGATGCAATCCATATTTTGAACATTCGACTGAGTGTAATAAATGTGAATTCCAGATTTGTACTTGAATCAGTTTCTTTGAAGATCCTTCTCTATAAACTTGTAACTAAGGCGATCTTTTGATTGAGTAAACAAGTAGTTTCAAATATTTGTTTAGTCACTTTGCATATCACATGTTACAAAGAAGATAATTTTTCGCAGTTTATGTTAGCAGTAACATGTACGTTATGTATGTATTCTTAACATATCTGTTGTCCATTTTTGATCCAAATTGTTTTAGTTATTGATTAAGATTTAATTGAAAGCTGTATAATATCTTAAATAAATGAAAATTTATTTTAATGTGTGTATTTTATTTATGTTTCAGTTCAGAGTGATAATTTTCGATTAATCAATAATATTCCATATCATACTAACTGAATTTGATATTATACTAACTGACAAAGAAACTCACCACTCGAAAGGAGTTGTTTAAATTTCAAATTTTTTTGGTAAAACAGGTAGTATAGCGAGGAATAATGATTAAAATTTGGAGAAAAAGCTAAGAGTTTACATTTTTTTCATATATTTGTTAATAAGGAGATTTATCCTCCCCGATTGTCTAACGGGTCCTGCAATAGTGCGTTAAGCTTCTATAGCTGCTAAACCAGACGTTTCAGGAATTTAGTTGAAAAGCATTCCCTTTGTACTTGCCATTCTGCATCTCAGGAAATTATCCTCTAATATACAGGATGTTCCCAAATAAAGTTATCCAACAAATTAGTGATTTTTTAAATGGAACACCCCTTATATTTTTGCATATTTTCAATGCACTTCAATACCTCAACCATGATGCAAAATATTAGTGATATTTTTCCAACGGTACGGATCTTTTAATGAAGGAATGCAATGTAGAGCAGATTGTTAAAGAGAATACGATCTTCAATGAAACAACTAGGAAACGCTTCTGAAATCAGTAAATTTTGTTAAGGGGCAGTATCACCTTTTGAATCGTGGTAAATCTCCATTCAAAAAGTGGCCTGTTTATTTCACGAGTAACTACCCTAATTTACGACGTAGACTTATTTTTTTTTTGAATTGAAGTTGAAGAACGTCCCGAGGGCAAATAGTTTTCTTTTTTTCGAGTTAATTAGGTTTTCAATTAAAAAAAACAAGGGTAATCGTTAGACCTCTGCAATATTTGGGTTATTGAATATGTTTTTCGTTTTACATGAGTTCAAGGTACAAGCTATATTTTTGAACTAATCATCATGAAAATTTTTGTGGTTTATAGAAGATTATATTGCCCAGGGCAAATACACTGCGCAAAAAAATTAACGCACATTCTGAAAATCTCAATTTTAATGAAAGTTATAACTCTACATCGAACTTATTTTTTATGTTCTCTCGGGAAGGTTTTGAACGAAACAAGACACATTAAATGGAAGAAAAATTCAGGATTTCACCGAATCTTATGTGAAAGAAGAGAAATGAACAATTTTCAAAATACTGAAATGCTGATAAGTGATTTAATACTTGGTATTTCCACCCCTTGCGTTAATTACAGCTCGGCAGCGACGGTTCATACTCAAAATGAGTGATCTTAAAATGTTCTGATCTAATCCTTCCCAGATTTCTCCGAGTTGGATTCCTAAGTCATTAAGAGTAGCTGGATGATTTTCTGAACTCCTCAGCCTTCTATTGAGGTTGTCCCAAACCTGCTCAATCGGATTGAGATCTGGACTTCTTAGTGGCCATTCCATTCTAGAGACTTCAACCTCTTCAAGGTACTCCTGAACGATGCGCGCACGATGGGGTCTCGCATTTTCGTCCATTGAAGATAAAATAAATGTTAATTTTCCTGGCAAGTGGGAAATAAAAAGACTAGAAATTTTCTTGTGCGCTGTGGGGTCCAGATGTTGAGACTCTCTCTCGAACGAAATCTGCTCGACTGTTTTCGAGTTACATCCATTATCATTCAATCAATAACTCTAAAATACTATCGAATTTAAATTTACTGAAAAGTATATACCTAAAAGGAAATGATGCGAAATTCTGTGAAGATAGTATTATAAGAAAGCTGAAAAAATTCAGAAATTTCATTTTCATACCTAACCTATTCGTCAAGTTCGTCTGAAATTTTGCTGAACTATTGAGTTGACATATTTATTCCAAGATGCCAGATTTCAGTTTGATTGAATCTGGAATCTTGAATATATTGTGACATTAACATTTCGCATCTGCTGAATCATTGGGTGTAATTTAACCAAGTATTATTTGGATCTACGCAATCAACTTCCAAACCCGCTTCATGAATATCGAATCTTTTTTTTCCGAAGTTATTGTGCTCTCGAAAGGCAAACCTAAAGCTTATGTTATGATCAACATAAGAATAGAATTCATCATTATAAGTTCTCATTTTTCGAAGTCTCCAACTGTTTTCAAGGAATCTGTATATGAAGGGTGATTACACCTTTCACCATTCTCTTGAAACTGTTCCTGTGGAGAAATGTTCGCAGTTTATCTTGAAAGGCAACTATGAATGCAATTTCTTTATTTTCCAAAATTCGACGAAACGGAGAAAAGATGTACCATTTCAGAAAATTTTGACGACGGAGCTCCAGTCCATCTACCGTCTGAATATTGGTTCAATTTATAATTCTTTTTTGGGATGAGTTCATTAGGCCTGAAGAACTGAAAAACTCAATTTGAGTAGGTAAAAAAATAGCAAACGCCGCGTCGCTAGAAAATCGGCTCGTAATTCAGTTCCGAGGAAAATATATTGTATTCAGTCGTACTAGTTTATTTCAATGAAATCTGGTATGCAAACTTTTTTTTTAATTCTTAGACAAACTCTGGTAATCTTGAAAAATAAAATACAGAAAGAACCTTATGAAGCTAAAAACAACAATTATATAAAATTCAAAATTTTCTGTTTAGACGTTTTTAGTTATCTCATAGTCGGGTCAGAAATATCGACCTCCGAACTTTTCACAAACGATTAATTTTACATCAACACGATTTCAAGCTCCGAAAGAATGCCAGATGTTGTTTTGAGTCAAACACTTTTTTATGCATTCCTCAGTGCACCTGCTCCGTACGAGTATGGCTTACAGTGTTGCCATTTACGGAGGTGACAAGGAACTAAACGTCCCTTGGCTTTATTCCTCCATATATAAGACGGCACACTAGCGCTGGTGGTATATAGCTGAACTAAAAGATTGTACAGTACATAAATATGGTGCGTTCTGACCTCAAAACGATTTTTTGATACGTTGATCCCTGAAGTCTCCTTAGTCTAACAATCTAAGAAACAAGGCAAAACGTTGTGACCTCCGATTTCGGAGGTGACAGCGTTATATATGAGGTGACAACGCTTGTTGAGTTTATATTTTGGAGGTGACAATGACAATTAATAACTATATATACAGGGTGTTTGGAGGGTGAGTAGCCATAGGTAAATGGTGGATAGGTGATGCTCTTGGCTACTTGTTGCGCCTAATAAAATATCATTTTGCCCAAAGTTCAAGGTGTTATAATTTTTTTCCATTTTTCTAGGAATTTCCCATTTTTCTCATTAAAACCTTGAATTTTTTCAAATTTAATGCTCGAGGTGCCTATAAAATGATTTATTTCCTTAGTCTAGTCTTGTCTTATTCAGATCGAATCATAATTTCATACAAACGTCTTCAAAAAACCTGACAGCGTCGTATCAAACATCAAAATGAAAAAAAAAATAATGTTGTGTCCACTTTACAAAGTAAAATTAAAAAAAAAATTACATGGTGTTGGGTTTTAAAATGGCTTTAAAAACTTCTCTAGTTAATACTCTTTGCAATGGTATGTAACATGTACCATTAATAATCAGATAACTCAACAAAAAACCGTTTTGTCTTCAAGGGTGCCTTGAAAGGATGACGACAAAACTATTCCATTGAGCAGGCAAAATCTTTTCTCTCATTCTACCACAGCTAAAAATAGCGTGCCCTCTCTATCATCGGCTAACAATACTACCAAGGGCGTCGCCAGGGAGGGGGCAGCGGCCCCCCGTGCCCCCCCCAAATCAGAATAGAAAAAATGAACTGATTTTCGTATATTATGCTATTATTTCAAAAGTTTTTGAGGGATTTTTGAGCTCTAGGGGGGGCAGCTGCCCCCCGTGTCCTCCCCCCCCAGCTCAAAATATGCTACAGAATATGTTGATGAACCACCGAAATGTTGAGTGAACTCAAAACTGCATTATTGCACCTTTACTGCAGGCCTATGAAATGACTTGCAAATGTAGTAATTACCCCCCAGCTTTTGAGCTGGGGGGGAGGGGCACAGGGGGCAGCCCCCCCCCCTAGAGCTCAAAAATCCCTTGAAAGATTATGAAATAATAGCACAATATACGAAAATCAGTTCATTTTTTCTATTCTGATTGGGGGGGAGGGCACGAGGGGCAGCTGCCCCCTCCCTGGCGACGCCCATGGGAGTATAGTTAGCCGATGATAGAGAGGGCACGCTATTTTTAGCTGTGGTAGAATGAGAGAAAAGAATATTGGATGCTCAATGGAATACATTTGTCGTCATCCTTTCAAGGCATCCTTGAAGACAAAACGGTTTTTTGTTGAGTTATCTGATTATTAATGGTACATGTTACATACCATTGCAAAGAGTATTAACTAGAGAAGTTTTTAAAGTCATTTTAAAACCCAACACCATGTAAATTTTTTTTTATTTCACTTTGTAAAGTGGACACAACATTATTTTTTTTTTCATTTTGATGTTTGATACGACGCTGTCAGGTTTTTTTGAAGACATTTGTATGAAATTATGATTCGATCTGAATAAGACAAGACTAGACCAAGGAAATAAATCATTTTATAGGCACCTCGAACAGGAAATTTGAAAAAATTCAAGGTTTTAATGAGAAAAATAGGAAATTTCTAGAAAAATGGTAAAAAAATTATAACACCTTGAACTTTGGGCAAAATGATATTTTATTAGGCGCAACTAGTAGCCAAGAGCATCACCTATCCACCATTTACCTATGGCTACTCACCCTCCAAACACCCTGTATATCTAGTCAGTTTTGATGATTTTTTGTTTCAATATACCCGACCGACCATCTTCTCAGCTATGAGCTGCTCCCCTCTAGCTGAAATCCTGGGTACGTCCTTGGAGGCCATGGCAAAAAATCCACATGGGTCGCTTCAAAAATGTTTAAACTAACTCTGGTAACATAAAGCCGAGCATTATCTTGCTGAAATATTGGAATCTCTAGCCGGTTTTGGGTTGAGGTGAGGGAGAACATATGGCTCCACTATTTCTTGAAGGAAACGCTGCACTGTCATGTTAACTCGAATAAAGACTAAAGGTGACCTACTTGCATGTGCAATAGCAGTAATAGCAAAGAGTAGAGTAGATAGTGTCTACTCTTTGGTAATAGCACCACATACCAATCATACCATAACGCCTACTGTCCGGTGTACATGACGTTAACATCAAAGTGAGGTTCACGTCTTTCTCCCCGACTTCGTCCAACCCTTCTTCTGTGATCATGTGAACCCAAGAAGAATCGAGATTCATCAGAAGATACGACCAGATGCAAGGGCGGATTAACGCGGGGGTGGGGGAGATATGGGGGTAACTACCCCCTCCATGAGCATCGAACACCTAAGAAAAAGGTGTTGCACAAAAAAAATTATACATTGTGTACCTGATTTATTGGTTTTCAATCGTTATTACCCCCCCATGATCGTTATTACCCCTCCCATGAAAAAGAGCTATATCCGCCCTTGACCAGATGCCATTCCACATTTCTATGTTGACGTTCTCTGCATGTTGGAGTGTGTGGTTGGGTATTTTAAAGGTGCGATTAAACACTGTACACAAAACGAAACTTTATTCAACAAAGGGAACAAAGGAATCCAATATGGCTGACGCAACTCTAAATATGAACACGTAGTGGTTCCAACTGTTGATCGCAAGCGACTTGGGGTACAACTGGCACTTCATTGTGTCCGTGGCCCTTGGGGATGCGCGGTCACGGGGTGGTTCTCAAGCTATCAGCTAGCTCCACCTAGCGGTAAGGAGGAGAGGACACGAAGATATTCCACACTCCCTCCCTTCGTGTCGTCCCGACTGGAACCGCATCACTGCGCCTCTGATCATCCATCTGAATTTCTCTTTTCATCTGAAGGATTTTTGGCTCTATTGTCGAGGTGATGTTCCGACCTATCTGAAAAGGACATATACATACATATATAGGTACACATTTTACTCTGAGAAACATAATATGACATTAGACTACTCATCTGCTGTGTTCGTAATTTTATTCCTGAGGTGTTGAAACGCATTCAAGGCTAGAGGCTTCGTCATGATATCAGCTTTTGGCATACGTCTGTCATTGCCAAGGTTTCAGCTTGACATGTGGAGTGAGCTTGACATGTGGAGTGATTTGGCCGTCTTTTGCTTGTGACTCCTCCAGTAGACGATGAGTCACTACAGTCACCAAAGCTGGCGTCTGTCATAGCTTGTAGGTCATCTCTTTCACCTCTGAAGATTGAACCTAATTATGAGGTAGCGAAACTCCCTTTTAACGTTTTTCCAGTTATCCTATGATGGTGAATTCTGAAACATTGAAAGGTAATTCACCGCGTATGCGATATCTGGTCTAGTAGCTCCTGCAAGGTACAGAAGACTACCAATAGCTTCACGTTAAGGTGCTCCTGTGTTACTATCTGATACATTTTCTTCAAGGTCTCTGAGTTCTCGTACTTTGACTTGTTTGGTTACCATGGGAGTCTTCTGAGGTTTACACTCTTTGATGTTAAATCGTTCCAAACATTTTTCTGTGTACTCTGATTAGGGTAGCGTAATAATTTTATTACTTCTGTCTCTGAATATTTTTATACCTCTCTGATTTTGTTGCTGTTGTTGCCTGCCAGGATCATGTCGTCCACATAAATTACCAATATAACCATCTGATTATCTTTTCTCTAGGTAAACAAACACGGTTGATGGTTGATGTCTTTTTCAAAACCCAATTATACCATCTCCTCTGAAAATCTTTCGTCCCACTTCTTTGGACTTACTCTGAGACCGTACAAAGCCTTTTTCAGCAAGCAAACTTTTTCCTGCTTTAATTTCGGACTCACGTTCAGACCATCTGGTATTTCCATCTTGGCTTTTGTACATACTTCGCAGTTTGATATGTCGTCGTTGAATTTTACTTTCTTTAGTGGCTGCTCTGACTTCTGAAGTATCCTGTGATAGCTCAGTGATATTATGTGACCTATCTTAATAATATGCCACATCATTCCCTCACTGGTTGGGGGTTTTGCCCTCACTTCTGATATTTGTATTGACGGACTTTGCAAGACCATCAATTTTGTTTCCGTCTGATTTTCCAGATTTGTGATATTCCAGTGCAGAATGTTGGCGTCAAAGTAGGAACCTATATCCTCTGATTGTTTTGGTTCTTCGGAAACTTGGACGGGCATGCTATTCTCCCTCCCAATCTCAGCCGGATACTCTGAATTTCCGTCACTGATTGTGTTAGAAACATCAATCTGTTCGTCAAGTTCCATTATATCCGTCTGAGATTGTTCTAGCAGCTCGTCCACAGTACCGATACGAGCTTTGCTGGAAAACTGGTTAAAAAAGTCATCTGATCTAGTTCAGACTGCTGCCTACTCTCTGAAGGTGTCCTATCAAACATAATAGGGGAAATATTTCTGGTGCGTCTAGGTGGTGTGTAGCTCTTTTCTGAGTTCTCTGAAATTGTGAACATTAATTCTGATATTCTTGCATTATAAAATTCCTCTGAATCTATTTTCGCTCTCTCTGGAGAAAACAAAAAATAGCCAGATCTGGTTTCTCTGATATAATGTTCACATTCTAAATAAATAGAAAACACTTCATCTCTGACTTTGATCGTCTGACATCTGCAAGGTTATCAAACATACATGTTTAAAAAACATAAAAAATTCCTTGGCTTCTCTCATATATTAACTGCAGCTAGATAAAATGAGGAGCGAACAGAAAAACTTACGCATTCTTTCGGTATACATGTGCTCCCTCCCTCTCTAAGTAGATGCACTGCTACCTACTCATTACGTGGGAAAAAGGCGATCGCACACATGTATACTTTTAAGATGGCGCAAGGTAGACTGTCGTTTAAAAAGACAAAAAGAAAAAATCCAAAGCACTGCTTTTGAACTTTGTCTTTTGTTTAGTGCTTCTATTTAATTCTGATTTATGAAAGAGACATGAGAATATAAATATTCATACACACGTACATGCACTTAGTACTTAGATGTACAGACTTTGAGAAAATCAAAAATGGGCACTGCCTCAAATTTGATTAACTTGTGAATCAAGAACGGTGTATACATACTCTGTCTTTTTTTTCCACATCCATTATACGACCTGTATTTCAGCATTTTCATTAGAAAAGTAAAAATTTATGTCCCTTCTTTTATATAAAAATTTAACTTCTGATAAATTTTTCAATGAACTTCTGATAAATTTTCAATAAGCCTCTGATTAATATTCAATAAATTTCTGAAAAAAAATCCAATCTGATAAATTTTCAATAAGCCTCTGATTAGTATTCAATAAATTTCTGAAAAAGAATCCAATCTGATAAATATTCAATAAGCCTCTGAATTTTCCAATAAATTTTTTAAGAAAATTCCAATCTGATGAATTTTCAATAAGCCTCTAAATTTTTCAAGAAAATTCCAATCTGATGAATTTTCAAGAAGCCTCTGAATTTTTCAATAAATTTTTTGAGAAAATTCCAATCTGATGAATTTTCAATAAGCCTCTGAGTTTTTCAATAAATTTCTTAAGAAAATTCCAATCTGATGAATTTTCAATAAGCCTCTGATTAATTTTTCAATAAATTTCTTAAGAAAATTTCAATCTGATGAATTTTCAATAAGCCTCTGAATTTTTCAAATAAATTTTTTAAGAAAATTCTAATCTGATGAATTTTCAATAAGCCTCTGAATTTTTCAATAAATTTCTTAAGAAAATTCCAATCTGATGGGTTTTCAATAAACCTCTGAATTTTTCAATAAATTTCTTAAGAAAATTCCAATCTGAAGAATTTTCAATAAGCCTCTGAATTTTTCAATACATTTTTTTAAGAAAATTCCAATCTGATGAATTTTCAATAAACCTCTGAATTTTTCAATAACTTTCTTAAGAAAATTCCAATCTGAAGAATTTTCAATAAGCCTCTGAGTTTTTCAATAAATTTCTTAAGAAAGTTCCAATCTGATGAATTTTCAATAAGCCTCCGATTAATTTTTCAATAAATTTCTTAAGAAAATTTCAATCTGATGAATTTTCAATAAGCCTCTGAATTTTTCAAATAAATTTTTTAAGAAAATTCCAATCTGATGAATTTTCAATAAGCCTCCGATTAATTTTTCAATAAATTTCTTAAGAAAATTTCAATCTGATGAATTTTCAATAAGCCTCTGAATTTTTCAAATAAATTTTTTAAGAAAATTCCAATCTGATGAATTTTCAATAAGCCTCTGTATTTTTCAATAAATTTCTTAAGAAAATTCCAATCTGATGAATTTTCAATAAACCTCTGAATTTTCAATAAATTCCTTAAGAAAATTCCAATCTGAAAAAGAATCCAATCTGATAAATATTCAATAAGCCTCTGAATTTTCCAATAAATTTTTTAAGAAAATTCCAATCTGATGAATTTTCAATAAGCCTCTAAATTTTTCAATAAATTTTTCAAGAAAATTCCAATCTGATGAATTTTCAAGAAGCCTCTGAATTTTTCAATAAATTTTTTGAGAAAATTCCAATCTGATGAATTTTCAATAAGCCTCTGAGTTTTTCAATAAATTTCTTAAGAAAATTCCAATCTGATGAATTTTCAATAAGCCTCTGATTAATTTTTCAATAAATTTCTTAAGAAAATTTCAATCTGATGAATTTTCAATAAGCCTCTGAATTTTTCAAATAAATTTTTTAAGAAAATTCTAATCTGATGAATTTTCAATAAGCCTCTGAATTTTTCAATAAATTTCTTAAGAAAATTCCAATCTGATGAGTTTTCAATAAACCTCTGAATTTTTCAATAAATTTCTTAAGAAAATTCCAATCTGAAGAATTTTCAATAAGCCTCTGAATTTTTCAATACATTTTTTTAAGAAAATTCCAATCTGATGAATTTTCAATAAACCTCTGAATTTTTCAATAAATTTCTTAAGAAAATTCCAATCTGAAGAATTTTCAATAAGCCTCTGAGTTTTTCAATAAATTTCTTAAGAAAGTTCCAATCTGATGAATTTTCAATAAGCCTCCGATTAATTTTTCAATAAATTTCTTAAGAAAATTTCAATCTGATGAATTTTCAATAAGCCTCTGAATTTTTCAAATAAATTTTTTAAGAAAATTCCAATCTGATGAATTTTCAATAAGCCTCCGATTAATTTTTCAATAAATTTCTTAAGAAAATTTCAATCTGATGAATTTTCAATAAGCCTCTGAATTTTTCAAATAAATTTTTTAAGAAAATTCCAATCTGATGAATTTTCAATAAGCCTCTGTATTTTTCAATAAATTTCTTAAGAAAATTCCAATCTGATGAATTTTCAATAAACCTCTGAATTTTCAATAAATTCCTTAAGAAAATTCCAATCTGATGAATTTTCAATAAGCATCTGATAATTTTCAATAAATTCCTTAAGAAAATTCCAATCTGATGAATTTTCAATAAGCATCTGATAATTTTCAATAAAATTTTATCAAGTACTAGATGCATAGTCATCTATGTTTCTGTACTATTTTATAAAAATCAAAAATGCTCAACGTCTATTTCGTCTGATATGCTTCGATATTACTAATATATTCATCTACATCTGACTGAATTATTATTAAATAATCATTTTGTGCAATAATATTTCGAGCATTTGTACATAGACAAGATATTAATTTTGTTGGAAACCACTTACTTTGTTCTTTGTTATATTACTCGTCTGAATACTCTGAATTTTGGATAATCCTTGTTCAAATTTTCGTCAATAAAACACAAGCGTGGCCCATAACCTGTTGGAGTGTGTGGTTGGGTATTTTAAAGGTGCGATTAAACACTGTACACAAAACGAAACTTTATTCAACAAAGGGAACAAAGGAATCCAATATGGCTGACGCAACTCTAAATATAAACACGTAGTGGTTGAGTGGTTCCAACTGTTGATAGCAAGCGACTTGGGGTACAACTGGCACTTCATTGTGTCCGTGGCCCTTGGGGATGCGCGGTCACGGGGTGGTTCTCAAGCTATCAGCTAGCTCCACCTAGCGGTAAGGAGGAGAGGATACGAAGATATTCCACACTGCACAATAACTTTTATTCGTGATTCAATTAAAAATCCTACAAATATTGTTGGGAGAAAGACAAACCAACCAAAATTTTTAGAGCCGGATGCGGATTTTCAGAATTATGAACAAGATGTTTCCTGGAGGTACTTCAAGACAAAAGTTCCTGAAAATTTCAATTGATTCAAGATAACTGTTTGAAAGTAATGACGCCAATGACGGATCGAATCTTTGGGTGAAACCCGAAAAACACCCTGAATAAAACTTATGAAGCGAGAAGGTACTTTTAAATGGCCATTTGATATTCATATGGGTAGCCTCTATACTTCGTAGGAATGCCCGTGAGTAACCCTGTATCTCGTAGATGACTTTTTGTCGAGTTGATTCAGGGCAATGTGATCGCGGCGAATGTCGAAAACGATATTGCAAGAATTCCAAGGTTAATTATTTTGCTTCTTCGAATGAATCCATTTTTTTGAAAATCCTTTCAATGATAAGTCAACCAAGAATATCAAATCGAGAGAAATGCTCTACAGAAAACACTTGATGAACTATCGAACTATGAATTGTGACAATACAAAATGTGTACCTAATTATTGCAAGAATACGGACATGAAATAAATGAATGCAGAAAACGTGAAATTTGTAATTAATGAAACGAATTTACAATGTATAGTCCATCCAAGAATTATTGACATCTCGGGCAGCTTTGGAAAATCGAAATTAGGTTGGTAGTGCCCGTTCAGTGATATTTTGAATTGTAGAATTCAGGTTGGTGTTGGAAATAACACTAATATTTTGTTCTGTCATTATTGTTTCGAATAAATTTGGCAAATAATTGAGCAAGTGAAATAGATATCTTCAGAATGAGGCTGTTGAAGAGTGTACAGCTAATAATTGGAAAGGCTTTCCATATCACATATAAAAAGAAATAAGAGAAGATTAGTCGAAATATATGGGATGTTGCTGACACAAAATCCTGCATTATGAACATGATGAGGTCTGCCCAGATCAGGAAATAACAGTTGTGGTTTTTGAAACAACAGTAGGAATATTTACATTTCATATTTTGCACCTTCATTGTTCACAAATAGAGAAAGTTACAATGTCATACAAAATTCTTCATATATTAAATAAATCCAATCGTTAAGTTTTTTGTTTCTGTCTTGATATCTATTTATATAAAAGAAAGATGTTGTTTACACCATTTATAACTCGAAATCGGATGGACTGTTTGTTATTAAACTTCATATTTGGATTCGCCTACGGTCTGGTTATTATAAAATACAATTAAACTTTGAAAAAATCGATGAAAATTTTACTTATACAGGAAATGCTTTTCCTCCTTTTGAGTAAGGCCACTAGATGTCGCTACAGTTACAGTTACGCTACCACTTATTCGTTTGATATTCTCCGCGTTAGATGGCGATATAAACAAATATTAGTGTGTACAGTGACTCTAACAAGAGTTAGAGTCACTGTAATAGTGTGTACAGTGACTCTAACAAGACAGTGGCGACAATTGGGCCTCTAAGCACCGCCCACCCGCCATTAAATTGCTAAATCAGAATCAGCTGATTAGTTTGACATTTGACTTTCTAACGATCATATAAAAAATGAAATAATCATTTTTTATTCAGAGGTGTAAGAAATATAACATCCCTTAAAATTCAGTTATTTAAACATTCTATATAAACAACAGATTTGCAGCACTGCCCCATCAACGAAGGTTTCATTTGAAGGAAAAATCAGAAGTGTGAAAACTGGAGAATATCCTAGCAATATTTAAGCACAGTTTTCAATATGACAAATTCATTTCATTATTTTAATGATTCACCAAGTCCATCATTATAGATATGTACATACATTATGAATTAGATGTTTCACGGTTGAAATATTTGAAGTAGTTACTTCACAGGCTTTCGACCAGGGATAAGATATTCAAAACAAAGTCAAATTGTTATTGGCTCTATATAATTCGATACAAATTGTGCCCCTGAAGAAGTTACAATTTGTAACGAAATATACAGGGTCTTTCACGAGGAACCTCACCCATATTTATACGGGAAACTACTGAACGTATTTTCATGAAATTCAGCACTTATAAGTATTTCACGGTGCTGATGAAATCTAAAATATTTTCAAGGCATGAGCACCTCCGGTTTTTCCGGAAATGACGTCAACTTCCGTTTTTCAAATTAGAACACCATTTTTTTATTGCAGAAATAGATTCCTTAGAAAATTTCGAGTTATTTTGATGTAACATTTTTCAGTTTTGGTTGGAAAATTCTCTCTGAGCGGGAAAATTCGAAAAAAAAATCGAAAATAGAGCTCCGCTGAAACAAGAATAACTTCGAGGTTTTTGGATGGAAAATTTTCTTTTTTGGGATTTTTCAAGATGTGAGATTGATGTATCCACTTTGAAAATCGAAATCGCGATTCATGATACAGGAGGTGAAAAAATCGCTTTCAAAGTTAGGGATGACAAAATCGTGAAAAATCAATTTTTTCAAATTAGAACCCCATTTTTTTATGGCAGATATTGAATCTACATTGCAAAATAATGTGAGTGTATGCATCACACCCTTCCCTAAAGTGGATATTTTCTGAGTTATTCACAAAAAACTGTTTTTCGTCTTGAATTTTCAGCTATTTCTTTTCCCTTCACGCCAAAAAGATGAAATTTTCAGGAACTGTTATTTGAACCATGCTGTAGATTTTTCACCCCTTCTTGAAACCGACTTCAAGTTACTATTAGGAGAACCATGGCAAACTCTCGCAGTTATAACTAGAGAAGATGCTCAAAGTTTTGACCGTTAATTTCTAGACATTTATTTATACGTCTCAGGAATGCTTCGTGCGTTGCTCTTCTTATTTCATCGGGAGGAAGAGATTTGCAAAAGTGTTTAAAAACCAAATTGAGTTTCAAAACTATGAATCTAAAAATCTAAACAAACCTGAACGCATTTCTGACTCGTTCTATGCAGTCCTCTTTATCAGTCAGGGGAGTTTGTAGTACCTGCGGGGTGTTTCTAAACACACCTGTACCCGCAAATAAGAAATTTCAAAAGAAACCTTACCTTTTAAGCTTACACACTTTTCCAGCCGAAAGGGAACCTGGATTCGTGCCTTGAGCAAACGCAAGGTCTTATGAAAAATGTAATCGTTTTCTGAGAGGGGATGAAATAAAAATAAACTGTCATCAAAATCAACAATATAATAATTTAAACAACATATATCTTCTACATTTACTGAGCAAAAAAAAAATCCAAGCTGCTATGTTTCTACCTTTTCAAAAACCCAACAGTAAGCATAAAGAAAAACAATGATACCGAAAACCAATAAAATAGAGAGTGACGCAGTACTTTCTGGTATATGTATACCTATATCAAATAATCCTTTATTAAAGAAAATGTCTCTCTTACCAGACCAAACACTCCCGAAAACACTTGCAGGTAATCACAAAATAAACAAATTGATTAACTCCTAAATTACCCTTAATTTACTTTTCAAAATCTTGAAGAACCGACCGAACTTTACTTGCAATTAATATAGGTACTTCCTACGAATTTTGTATCCGTTTTTTCCCTCCCCGCGATGCACTCGCTGTGCCTCTCTACTTCACGCCACTGTCGGCACTTCCGTCAAAATCTCTTTCGGTTCTCCCTTTAGTTCCTGAAAATTTGCCTATTTAAATCAAACTTCCCCCTGCCTCTTTGACCCCTTGGAATATTCTAGAAGAAATTCGTTTGAGACGACGTGGTCTTACACTATTGGTTAAGAAACCATAAAATCTGATGATAAGCAAAAAAAACCGTTGACTACGCTTCCCGTGGGTTACGCGACCCATTGAACTGTTTATCAGAGTCCCTAACAGCTTACGCCTGTCGAAATTTTAATTTATGTGTCTGAGATTGATCCCACAAGTTTGAATAACTTTCCTCTAGAATTATGGTAAACTGAATATTTTTCTTTTTAAGATGAAATGATTTCTATTAATTACCCAGGGTACTACAACACTCTCTCCTATGAAAAAGTTTCTGGCTCCACTTTGCCAAAACTTTTCCCTCTTACCCCTACATATAACATTTCACTATCCTACTTGTCATGAAACAAACGTTTTATTTCTATAGAATTACTAACTTACATGCATCCATTTCTTCCCAGTTCAATAACATTATTACTGCCTGTAATTCAAAAACAAACAAAAAAACCATTAGGTGCACATAGCCATATGAAACATAAAATATCATTAGCAAAAATTAGCAAAATCTATGCTCTATATATTTAATAAAATTTCCAAAATTAATGATTCCCGATTGTCCTTGAACACTTTCGAACAATTGTCTTGCGCGCACCTTTCCCGAATTGTTTCTAAGTTTTTCGCGTCCCTTCCTCGATTTTTCACTACACATCCCCTTTTGCTGTAGCTTATGGTCCTCTGTTTCATAATAACCTTCGCTTCCTCATATCCAGCCAACCCAAGTCTCTCACGCAGTTGTTACGCCACTGCTCTACCTTTACTTATCTCGCACCGGTAGCATTATTATTGTTTATGCCCTGTAGCCCTGTCATCGTTCGTCCAAATTTGTTGTCTTTAGGACCCCTGGTGCCATGGTACATCGCCGCAGTATCGATAAAACTGAACACATATCGAATTTCTTCTGTTCTCGTTGATTGACGGAGGGTGGTACCTAATCGTCTAGCGTCGTTGTTGTCGTACTCAATCCCGGAAGATGAAATTGTAACCATTTACTCTTTGAATAATTCGATTTTCGTGATTTATTATACCATGAATAACTTTTAACAAGATATGCAGTCCTTGTCTTCTTCAATGGAAATCTTGCCTGGCGTAACGTGATAATGAAGTAGGGCTGAACAGGAAGGTTATTCGTCGGATGATTGCCTGATGATTTAATCCCTTCTTGTCGTTCACAAAACTTTTCGACGATTGTCTTTACTGTCCTTATGCGCACATTGTTCTAACGTTCACTTAGATTTCAAATACAGATACATCCTCACACAAAAAAAAATCAAAATTCATACAAAAAAAAATCAACCACATCAGAATAATGGTACCAGTACAATCTGAAACTTATTCCAAAAAAAATGCAATAAAAAAAAATCATAAATCAAAATATCCAAATATCATCCAAAACATGCAAGGCCTTGTGCTCGCGTTAACCAGCGACCAAAACGCTTCCTTATAATCTGTTTTTTCAGATTATCTTTATACACCCAAATTATCCAAATTAAATTGATCAAATTAACTTCTGAATAATCGCGAACCGTAAACTACCAGAATAAAATTTTCCATTAGTCTTTTCAAATTTTCGAATTGAGGCCTCAAAAAAAAACGTACCTAACTGCTTCTTCTGAATTATTACTAAAAATACCAAACAAAGCTATATTCATTATTATCCACAAAATTTACTAAAATTCATTTCGACGGAAATGAACTTGGTGCCTTAAAATTGAATCACAAATTACAACAAAAAATGGGCTACTAAAACCAGAATTGCCCCTATTACCTGTACCAAAAAAAAATTAAAAATGATTTAAACGGCCTTTGCAATATTAGGTACTTATTAACTCGGAACGTGGGGTCGTCACTGCCCAATGGTACTCAAACCACTCCGTGCGGAAATGTGTTTCCTCAATACCTGGTCCATCGATCTGGTGGACGTGTAATTTTGCTGGACCTGCCCAAAGCTAAAACTGGCCCTTCCAACCATTCTTCCGCATCGCTATCCAACTCCTCATCTGATTCAAAGTAAATTGTCAGTCTATCGACATGGACAACCTTTTCCTCAGTACCCCTAAATTCCCTTATCTTGCATGTCATATGACTTCGAAATCCCGTTATTTGATAGGGCCCAATCCAGCTTTCCCCTATTTCCTTGGATGACCCACGCATTTCTTTCAAGAGTACCTTATCCCCCAACTTGAATTGGCGATCCGTCATAAGGCACTCGCTCCCAAAACCCCTCGGTGACTCGCATTTTTCGCGCTCCATCACCTTACATCTTTTCTTCTTCTTTCTTGGCTTTCCCACGGTTTCTTCGATATATTGTTCGCTTTGAACTTTTGCATTCATACAAATTTTTTCGACTTTTGGTTTTTCACTATCCAAAATTTCCGAGCCATTTTCTAGTCTTCCAAAATGTTTTTCAGTTTGTGTGTATGCATTCACACAAATTATTCCAACTTTTGGTTCCACACTATCCCCTGGTTTCTTCAAAATCTCCACGTCAGTATTGGCTCCCTTATTTTCCCTGTAAGTGTTCCTACCCCCAATTTTCTGCGTTTGTTCTTCCCGTCTGGCGATCTGTCCGATCTCTCTAACGTCCTGAAACGTACGTTCATCGAGAATTTCTTTGCCCAAAAGTTTGAACACGGTCCCTCTTATGGTCACAGATGGATCATGTACATAATCTATATGTGCATGATTCGCATACAAGAAATCTCTGCCCAAAATAACTTGGACATTCCCTAAAATCATGTCGTCACATACAACGGCCGTCCAGGTAGAGCTCCATTCATCGTTTTCGGGTCCCATTGAAATATGGGCCGTACCCCAAGATTTTATAGAGTGTCCTGACACACTCGAAAGCCGATATTTGTCTGCTTCGTTCGGATTGATTTCGCCCCTCGAAACCAAACCCCGCCGAATAAGTGTGACAGCCGCTCCTGTATCAACCAAGCATCGGGTAAGTGTTCCGTTCACCCTTGCTTCGATTATATGCGGGATATCTTCCATCTCCTCGATATTTACTTCCGGAATAACCATAATACTCTGTGCAGTACTACCTGTTATTCCCGAATTTCGACAGTCCCGGGCAAAGTGTCCCGCCTGGCCACAAGAAAAACATTTTTTCGGTCTAATTCTTCTCGGACCCTCTCGCCTACCTCTGTAACAACTTTCCCTTGCAAAATACCCTTTTCTTCCGCATGAATTCCCAACACCCACTGTCGCAAACCTCATATTCGATTCAAAACCCTGTACCATCATTAAGATCGTTTCCTGTTGTTTGGCAATTTCCTCTGCTTTTTCTAAGTTCAATTTGTCTTCCCTCAACAACCAGATTCCAGTGTCCTTCATTAAATCCTTCCTAAGCCCCATTTTGAACTGGTTTAAAATCAGTTCCCTATTTATTTTTCTTATACCTGGTTCCTCCTCCTTTGTGGCCCCACTCAAATCCTCCTTGAGCAAATTTTCCCCAAGTATGCGCAACCTCGTACAAAACGAAGATACGTCTTCGCCTTGTCTCTGGAAACATCGACTTAAGTTCCACAGATTTTCCCCTGGTAATTTAACTGAGGTAAACTTCTTCAACAGTCTCTCCCTAAGCTCAACATAGGTAAGCCGGTCTAGCGTACGGTCTGACTTGAAATATTCGTAAGCGTCCCCATTCAATTTGAATTTTAACAATTTTAGAGTATCATCTTCCGACCAACCATCTAATTTCGATCTCAATTCCAACTTATCGAAATATTTTTCACAGTCTCTACCCGAAAAATCTTCTAACGTCATTGAAATTATTCCTAACATTGAGGTACCGAAGAATTTAGAAACTAGTGGTAGATTTGCGTTAGAATTTGAAAGCGACATTTTAAGTTTATGATCTTCCGTGCAATAAATTATATCTTTCACCTACCTGTGACTCCTCTAAAGCTGAAAATGCCTGATTGCAGCCTAAGACGATCTGAACCTGAAAATAGAATATCCTACCCTGACAATTAAAAAGAAATACTATCACCACACAAAGCAAAATATAAATTTAGGTCAATCTAAACGTCCACTCGATTAAAAAATATCAATTCTTTCCTGAGAAAATATCATGAACAACACGAACAAACAGATTCCAATGAATAGTAGGTATGTTGTAAATTGAATATGTAATTCCTGAAACCAATATATTATGTTTAAAAATCACACGCAGGATCCACCTTTCCGATGACGATGACCATCACCTATAAACACAAAAACAAAATTAAATTACCGAAACGTCTCAACTCCCAATATTTTTTCTTTTAAACAGACCTGTTAGCATGTCATGCTCAACTTAATTCATTTACTCCCTTTAAATCGCCAGTAGAAAGAATCACAATTGTCGAATTCAATTTACACTTGTTTCCCCAACCAGAATCACAAAATTTTTGAACCAGAATTACAAAATTTTTGAACCAGAATTATTATTCTTTTCTAATTTATTGTGAAACCCACACTCTCAGAAAACAGATATATTCAATCTCGCCGCTGTCACCAAAATGTAGTACCTGCGGGGTGTTTCTAAACACACCTGTACCCGCAAATAAGAAATTTCAAAAGAAACCTTACCTTTTAAGCTTACACACTTTTCCAGCCGAAAGGGAACCTGGATTCGTGCCTTGAGCAAACGCAAGGTCTTATGAAAAATGTAATCGTTTTCTGAGAGGGGATGAAATAAAAATAAACTGTCATCAAAATCAACAATATAATAATTTAAACAACATATATCTTCTACATTTACTGAGCAAAAAAAAATCCAAGCTGCTATGTTTCTACCTTTTCAAAAACCCAACAGTAAGCATAAAGAAAAACAATGATACCGAAAACCAATAAAATAGAGAGTGACGCAGTACTTTCTGGTATATGTATACCTATATCAAATAATCCTTTATTAAAGAAAATGTCTCTCTTACCAGACCAAACACTCCCGAAAACACTTGCAGGTAATCACAAAATAAACAAATTGATTAACTCCTAAATTACCCTTAATTTACTTTTCAAAATCTTGAAGAACCGACCGAACTTTACTTGCAATTAATATAGGTACTTCCTACGAATTTTGTATCCGTTTTTTCCCTCCCCGCGATGCACTCGCTGTGCCTCTCTACTTCACGCCACTGTCGGCACTTCCGTCAAAATCTCTTTCGGTTCTCCCTTTAGTTCCTGAAAATTTGCCTATTTAAATCAAACTTCCCCCTGCCTCTTTGACCCCTTGGAATATTCTAGAAGAAATTCGTTTGAGACGACGTGGTCTTACACTATTGGTTAAGAAACCATAAAATCTGATGATAAGCAAAAAAAACCGTTGACTACGCTTCCCGTGGGTTACGCGACCCATTGAACTGTTTATCAGAGTCCCTAACAGCTTACGCCTGTCGAAATTTTAATTTATGTGTCTGAGATTGATCCCACAAGTTTGAATAACTTTCCTCTAGAATTATGGTAAACTGAATATTTTTCTTTTTAAGATGAAATGATTTCTATTAATTACCCAGGGTACTACAAGTTGAGTAGACAATATTTTTTACCCTACCCCAAACATAATAGTCTAAAGGAGTTAAATCGGGAGAACGTGGTGGCCAAAGATGTGGACCATTGTTCGCCAACCATCCATCTTCAAATAGCCTGTAGAGGATATTTGACACATTGAGTGAATTGTGTGGAGGCGCGCCATCTTGTTGATACCATAAGTCATTATTTGAGTCAATATGTCAGAATATCTATCTCCTAAGGGAGAACATTCTTTAAATAATGCAAACATGTGTAGTGTTCTATCTTACCAGTTAAAGTCCCATCATAAATGTGAACATCGAGAATTGCATTATTTTTGATGGCGCAAAAAACATTGAAACTCCAGGTCTCTTGAAAGTTCCATTGTCTGAAGTGGTGGTTGTTCTCTTCATCCCAATAATGACTGTTATGCCTATTGAAAGAACCATTCTTTGTGAATTTAGATTCATCTGTCCAAATTATACAGTCCAAAAAGTTTTCATTCTCTTGAAATCGAATCATCATAGCTTCGCAAAACTCTGTACCCTATTGAATTTATATGGGTGCATTTTATGTTTTTTTAATATTCTCCAAACACTCGATTGAGATAATCCCAGATCAATCTCGGCATCTTTGAGAGAATTTTGAGGATTCACACGAAAATATGCAAGAACTGTAATTTCGTTGTTCTCAATGAACAGTCGAATCGTTCTATCTACAACTTTATTACATTCTCCATGAAGTAGAATGAGATTTGAATAATCTTCATTGGTAAAATTAGGCATAGTGATCGATTTTATAACTTAATATGAATTATCACCAAATTGATAGTAAACACAAAATGCTACTGAATAAAGAGGAATTTGGCAGATGTAATTAATGATATCTATCATTAAAAAAAAACGAATGTAAAACATGGTAAGTTTTTGCATATGGTTCATAAGGAATTATTTATTTATCACTGGAGAGAAAACCGATGGCCGATTAGTTGAAATAAAGAGGTTTCCGATACAAATTCGAATCCAAATTCGCCATCTATTTAGGAACAACCTGTAACTTTTTTCTCTTGCATATTAGGGTAGTAAAATCTAAAACATTGTTTAAGTAACAGTTCCTGAAAATTTCATCTTTTTGGCGTGAAGGGAAAAGAAATAGCTGAAAATTCAAGACGAAAAACAGGTTTTTGTGAATAACTCAGAAAATATCCACTTTAGGGCAAGGGTGTGATGTATACACTCACATTATTTTTTAACGTAGATTCAATATCTGCCATAAAAAAATGGGGTTCTAATTTGAAAAAATTGATTTTTCACGATTTTGTCATCCCTAACTTTGAAAGCGATTTTTTCACCCCCTGTATCATGAATCGCGATTTCGATTTTTAAAGTGGATACATCAATCTTACATCTTGAAAATCCCAAAAATGAAAATTTTCCATCCAAAAACCTCGAAGTTATTCTTGTTTCAGCGGAGCTCTATTTTCGATTTTTTTTCGAATTTTCCCGCTCAGAGAGAATTTTCCAACCAAAACTGAAAAATGTTACATCAAAATAACTTGAAATTTTCTAAGGAATCTATTTCTGCAATAAAAAAATGGTGTTCTAATTTGAAAAACGGAAGTTGACGTCATTTACGGAAAAACCGGAGGTGCTCATGCCTTGAAAATATTTTAGATTTCATCAGCATCGCAATACTTATAAATGCTGAATTTCATGAAAATACGTTCAGTAGTTTCCCGTATAAATATGGATGAGGTTCCTCGTGAAAGACCCTGTATAGATTTCCTACGTTGCAGGAGTTGAAAATTTTTATCTTAGGTCTATAAACAAACAATAAAGATGATAGATATATACAGGGTGACTGGTGACGTAAGGGACAACGGCTGAGTGGAGATAGAGGACCTCAAACTGAATGAGAATTTGGGTTTCAAACAGTGGCGTAGCTAGATGGTCCGGGGCCCTGGTGCAAAAATCGAAGAGGGGCCCCTTAATGAATTGTTTTCGAGTCAAAATATAAATACTTCGAAGAAACAAAGTTACTTACTTAAGGTACAGTTGAGGAATATACTTGAATAAATTGTGTTGTTATTTATGTATTTGAGTAGGTATATTAAATTCATTATATTAATGTGGATGAAAAAAAGGGCGTTGAAAACATTTTTTTATAGATATTTACAAAAAAATTGTCATTGTCACTATGACCTTCTAGCCTTATTTTTTTTATTGATACGTCAAATTATTTGGTGAAATCACAATAAGAATAAACTATTCGAGGAATGAATTCAAATTAATTATTGGGGATTCGAACCTAGAGGTCAAGTCTAGATTTGAAGTCATTTATTCCTTCGGAAAAAATATGTTTACAACCTCTTTCTAGACCTAGTCTTTGCGAAAGATTCAATGACTTCACTCAAATCTAGACTTGATGCAGCTTCATTTTCAATTGATAGGTATAAGCCATGAATGTCGCAGTTGAGCTTGGCTCATAGTGTTCCGCAAATAATTTTATATTATTCTTAATTTGTTGAAAGATCTTTCAGCTTCTACAGAGGTGACAGTAAGATTGTATGGAACAGTAATATTGCTGTAAATACTTCTGTTAGATCGCATTCCAGCATTCCGTATTTCCTTATTATTTTCATACACAATTCATGAATTGTCCATGTCTTATTCAATTCAGGTAGAAATAGGTGAAAAATATTAAGAACTTGAATTGAAAAGTTGGTCCCTTTCATATCGCAATATTTACTTTGAAATTGGTCGAAGCTTTGAATTACAGTTTTATCGTCTACCTATATGAAGTGATGGTGAAAATTCAAAATTTTGTTGACTGCAGTCATACCCCGAAACTTGAATTCAATCAATTAAATCATTATTGTACTACAGGCTTAATACAATAGCGTGTAGGTACTCGTCAATTTTCAGCATAAATAACGCATTATTGAAATATGTAAATATGAACATAAAATGAACTTACAGTCTAGGGCCAACTATACTCATATCACAGATAGGTTTGTGTCGCAGAAAAACTCTGAGAGCGAATAATACGCTTTCGTTACAAGGAGCGCCTTCAATTCTCTTTTAAATTTAATGAAACTTAATAGTTTCCAATGATTCGGCAGTTTGTTGAAAACTGCAACCGAAATATAAGAAGGCGACTTCTAAAATTGAGAAATTATTGTATCGAGCACTCTATTGAAAATATTTATTTC
Organism: Adalia decempunctata; assembly: GCA_951802165.1. Lineage (NCBI taxonomy): Eukaryota > Metazoa > Arthropoda > Insecta > Coleoptera > Coccinellidae > Adalia > Adalia decempunctata. Next base: position 76,230,041 of record OX637695.1, read on the forward strand.
GGAAAATTCTCCCCTGCTTCGAAATCGGTGATCGGAAGCTAATTCATCGAAATATTTTTTATCTTTTTTTTGTCTCTTTTCTTTGAAATGGGGATCTTTACCATATGCTATGACACTTTCTCTAGCCTTGCACTTGAAGGACTCGAAGTCACTCCTTTACATTTTTTTCTTTGTATTCGTCTCTTCAGATGCATAATTGATATCATTGAGAATGCGGTGCATTAAATCGCCGAGGAAAATAAATTCAAAATTCAACATTTTTTTTTAATTTCCGCTTGTTTTTGCTCTTGTTTGCAAGAATTTATTCTTCTATTTCAGCTAATGCACGAATTATATGAAAAAAATTGAATTTGATTGCTGAAATTATGTTAACCCTACTGGACCATCTAGTCGGATTTAGTTTTTTTAGATAGGTGTCCGATTCACCAGTGAATTTTGGCAATAAATCGCTAGATTTGATGATATTGCGGAAAAGACATTTTTCAACAACTGAATATAATAAAAACAATGTTATTACATAATAGATCACACAGAAAAATCAAAGTTTGATTTTTTTTTTAAGTTCAAACGCCGATTTGATGGTCAGCGCTTGGGGGCCCCCTGAGGTCAGGGGCCCTGGTGCACTGCACACCCTTGCACCCACGTAGCTACGCCGCTGGTTTCAAATGTCCCATAAGGGTATTCGTTTCGGATATATAGGGTGATTTATGAAAAAATGCTAAATCTATGAACTCCCATATCTTCGTTAATATGACATGTTTTTCGCTGATATTTTACACGTTTGTTCATACAGGCATTCTCTGTCAGCATAAGAAAAAAAATTGAAAAAATTGCTGGCCCGTACTCAAAAATTTCAATTTAAATGTCAAGTGAGGAATATCACACGGTATATGAGATAAAATAAAATCAAATAGAAATTTGGAAAGAGGGAAAAAAACTGATGAAATATCTGTTTTTTGTTTGAATGGCACAAATTTTCTTTCGTTTCTATGAAATGTTGAAGTAAGAATATTACAATATTTTTATATTCAAATCATGAAAATTAGTACAACTGATAGAAAAAACCTTGAATTCGAGGCGCTAGAATGAGCCTGGCATCAAAATGATTTTTCAACATGATGGTGCACCTCCTCATTTTGCAAATGAAGTAAAGAATTTTCTGAATAGGGAGTTTCCTGACAGGTGGATTGGTCGGGGAGGTTCTAGGAATTGGCCTGCTAGATCACCCGATCTAACTCCTCTGGATTATTTCCTATGGGATCATCTTAAGGATACGGTGTATAAAGAAACAATAACAAGCCGTGAACATTTGAAGAGCAGAATAACTGAAGCATGCGAAGAAATTGAAACAAATATTCCTCTGATTAGAAAAGCTGTGCTTCATTTGTTCAAGAGAGCCAATAAATGTATGGAGGTGAACGGCTCTCATTTCGAACATTTGCTTACTTGATTTTTTTATGAATTATATTTGCGACTTTTTCTATTTTTGTGTTTGAGTATCCAACTCTTTCATCACCCCATCTACAACAAATTTTATTTCGAAATTTTATATTGCATCGAAATATTAATTGATAAAAATAGATTTCAAGATTTGAAGGAATATTTTGATGCCAGGCTCATTCTAGCGCCTCGAATTCAAGGTTTTTTCTATCAGTAGTACTAATTTTCATGATTTGAATATAAAAATATTGTAATATTCTTACTTCAACATATCATAGAAACGAAAGAAAATTTGTGCCATTCAAACAAAAAACAGATATTTCATCAGTTTTTTCCCTCTTTCCAAATTTCTATTTGATTTTATTTTATCTCATATACCGTGTGATATTCCTCACTTGACATTTAAATTGAAATTTTTGAGTACGAGCCAGCAATTTTTTCTTATGCTGACAGAGAATGCCTGTATGAACAAACGTGTAAAATATCAGCGAAAAACATATCATATTAACGAAGATACGGGAGTTCATAGATTTAGCATTTTTTCATAAATCACCCTATATATCCGAAACGAATACCCTTATGGGACATTTGAAACCCAAATTCTCATTCAGTTTGAGGTCCTCTATCTCCACTTAGCCGTTGTCCCTTACGTCACCAGTCACCCTGTATATTCGATATTTAAATGAAAACAAAGTGAAGTAATAAATTAATGTTCAAAATTGAAACCTAGTAGTAAAGAAAAAAAATTATTGCATATAAAGCTTATTTAAAATTTGCATTAGATTCTCAGAGTCATATTTTAATTTCATTAGTCATTGTCTTTTTTGTCCGTTTTATCAGCAGTGTAGATAAGTTTTTTTAAGTCAGCGGACAATTGACTCGAACAACTAACAAGTATTGGTTTAGTTTCTGAGAGTGCAATATGAAGTAGCTAACTGACCAGTAAGTAAGTTTTATTTTATAAAATACAGGTTGAAAGTGAAAAATATACAATAACTTCTGAACAAAAACTTTGCCGCAATAAATACATTTAGATACGGAAAAAGATTTAATTTTGGAAAGAGGAATTCTCAAATCTTCATGTTAGAGAAACACATTTCGACATACGAGTATAGTCCTTTCAATCTTAAGTAGACCACCCTGTGTGAGTTTTAATGACCCAACGACGGACGCGTATTATGAATAAACAAACGATTGGATCGAATATTGTAAAACAACTCCGAGAGAAAAAATTCAAGTGAAACATAAAATGAAATGTCTTTCCGAGAAAACAATAACTCAATTATTTTAAAATTTTTGGCACGAAAAACATCAATTTCTTCCTAGAATCTTCGGTTTCAATTTTACGACAAAGTTAGGGACCATAATTATCACGATAAGAAATGACACTTTTGCTGATTTATGACAGGATTAAACTAGGTACTGACAAATCGCATCATTTATTGCACCAATAGACTAAGAAGCATTTTGGGGATTAAGGGTAAAAGTCATTGTCCTTCTTGAAGAGGAAAACATTTTCGAGAAGGAGTACCTAAATGTGCTTTTGAATTTGAATAGAGTAATTTTTGCGTCTTTGACCCTCGCGTACATTATTTTCAGGTCTTCTAGGTAAAAGATTTCAAAAATATAAAAGTTATAACAATACATTTTTATGATGTCAGTTTTACAATGTCCCTTTAATGACATAGCTTTTCAAATTGAATGGTCTCTTCGACATTTTTAACATTATCAGCACTTCATTATGTCTGATTTACATCTAGCAAGTATACAGGGTGGCCCAGAATTAATTCAACAAAATTAAGTCACAGATTCAGAAATTAGGATACCCCTATTTTTGATTTAGTTACAGCTCCCTGAATTTCTCCTCAAAAAATTGTTCTTCCTTTTCACCTCAGATTCCAGTTATATGTTAATCATTCAGATAATTCAGGCCTCATTTCAGCAATAACACGAGTTTTGTTGGCTGCCAAAGCGTCTATTGTTTCTGGTTTATCAGCAATCAGCATAAACCAATGATTTGGCATAACTCCAAAGAAAATAATCAATTGGAGTAATGTCGCGTGATCTTGGAGGCCAATTAATTGGACCATTTCTCGAAATAATGTTATCGCCAAATCTTTCTTTCAATAAATCAATTGTAACGGTAGCAGCCTGAGGTGTAGCACAATCTTGTTGGAATCAAAACACAAAACAAATTTTTAAACGAATAATCATTGATCATCGTTCTGTAACGATCACAATTCACTATAACAATAGCCCCAGAGCTAGTTTTGTTGGACATATGCCGGAAATTATTTTTAAATCATAAATGCCATTAAATTATCTTTCAACTAAAAATATTTGGCTTCAATCGTAATTAAAATGTGTTTTATTTCAATTTGAAATTCTATCACTCTAAAAAAACACCAGGTAATAAACATTAACCGCATATTCAAATTCCTTGAAAATTCTTAAAACGTTAGAAAACCCATTTAATTAAAAATCTTTCTTATCTCTTTCAATTTTTTTCAAGAAACACGAGATTCTTATATTTCAAGATTTCAAAGAAAAATATCAAAAGTGACTATTGGCTGAAAATAATATTCAAAATCTATTTAAAAGCAATTATCGATAATTATACCTGTACTTTTCGGACCAATTTTGTGGAAAGCGCACCCCCCACTTATAATTTTGGAACTACCCTTATTCTCAGGTATAAAAGGGCCAGTACAGCCCTGTCCAAACCAAATTGAGTTATTAGCAGAGTGAAGTACGCTTAAACTTGAAAATTTGCATCTCCGTTTTATTACGATTTTTGTGTTGTGTTGTGTTGTTTCCTTGGAATAAATAATTATGTCTCAGAGACTCAGGTAAGTTTGAATGTTTTATTTGAAAGTATTTTTGGTTGCAATCTTCTTCTCTATTCTTTATATTTTTGTATGCAAATATTTCAAGGAAATTCTTGCTGTTTATTTCTTTGATGTATTTGTTGTTTTACTTGGTGCTTGGTTATACAGGGTGTTTCTGAATTGATGCGAAAGATTTCGAAGGGTTATTTCTTGTTCAAAATTAAGGGTAGTTTGTTATGTGAATGTCGGGTCAAAATTCAATCGTTTGGAGATATCGTGTTTCATATATGTCGAAAAAATGATATTTTTATTTTGTATCTTTAAAACGAAAAGCGATAGAGTGATGATTTATTATGGAAGTAATACAATTATAAAAACACACTTTTTTGATATTTTTCATATTTTAAGAATGAGTGGAAGAGGTTGAAGTAGATTACTTCTTTCATTTTTGTTGACTAAATTTAAAGAAAACTTACGCAACGATTTGGATATAATTAAATTCGGATTGACCGATTTGGTAAGAAACTTTTTTAATTCTAGTATTTTTTTCGTAAAATGTACTGTTTTGAAATTAAAAAATTAAATATAAATCAGTTCTATAACAAATTGCCGTTTCCGGACACATAATGATTTACATTTAATTTTTTTATTTCAATACGGTACATTTTAAGAAAAAAATACAAGAGTTAAAAAAGTTTCTTAGTAAAACAGGCTATCCAAATTTATTTCTATCCAAGTCGTTGCGTAAGTTTTTCTTCGAATTTAGTTAACAAAAATGATAGGGGTAGTCTACTTCAACCCCTTTCACTCATTATAAAAATATTGAAAGTGTGTTTTCATAACAGTAATACTTCCATAAAATATTATCATCCTATCTCTTTTCGTTTTTAAGATACGAAATAAAAATATAATTTTTTTGCCATCTTTGAAACGACATATCTCCCTAACGCCTAACGGTGGACTTTTGACCCCACATTTATACAGCAAACTACCCTTTATTTTGAACAAGGAATCACCTTTCGAAATCTTTCGCATGAATTCAGAAACACCCTGTATAATTATAATTTTTATATTGCTGCTTCCCCAAGATATTCGAGCAAAAATCCAATTTAAAATATTCTCTTCGTTCAAGTTGCTGCTTTTCTTGGATCCCCATTGTTTGAAAACTTTCAGAATGAACTTTTACTAATAAAATTCTTTGTTTTCAGAATAAGAAGATCTACAGGCCACGTGTACCTGCCATCAAAGAAGAGGATTTCTACTCATACCTGGTCCAAAACCATCTCGCCGGCCAGGATGACCTATTCCTGAACGGCTATCCAGTTCTGGACAGTGATGGCAGCGTCCAGATCTTCAAAACAAATTTCTTCAATCCCCACCAACGAAGAGAGGATACCGTCCAGGGTGTGGTAAGGAGAAACTGTGCAAGGTGCAGATGCGGTTTCTTCATGAAGGGCAAGAGTTTTGTCGGCACGGACAAATGTTTCTCCCACTGGGGGAAGTTGGTGCAAGGCAGGTTCTCTTGCTGTTCGAAAGAACCCAAATCTCCCGGTTGCACAGTTTCCCAAAGCCACGTCTGGACCGGTATAGACGTCGGGTTAAATCACCCTCAAGGATTCTTGACCACTCAGGATTCGGTAGCTGAGAAGAAGCCCGACGTCTATGGTTTGGACTGCGAGATGTGCTACACTGTGGTGGGCCTGGAAGTGTGCAAGCTAACCCTTGTAGGCTTCCAGGGTGAGTGCATCTACGAAGAATACGTGAAACCTGAAAACAAGGTATTGGACTACAATACCAGGTTTTCGGGAATCACGGAGAATCTCCTGAATATTGAAGGCGCCAAGACTTTGGACCAAGTGCAGGACGATCTTCTGCGTATATTAACAGAAGACACGATATTGGTAGGTCATGGTTTGGAGAACGACCTTCGTGTTCTTAAACTGATGCACACCAAAGTGGTGGATACTGCATTGGTTTTCGAACACGAGCGTGGGTATCCATTCCGGCATTCCCTCCAGAATTTGATGCTGACGCATCTCAATAAAATAATACAGGTAGACGATGATGGACACGATTCTTTTGTGGACGCTTTAAGCGCTCTACAATTGATGAGGTTCAAAATGAAACCTTCTTTATTTTATTGAGATGTGCAGAATCATGTCCTGTGCCTCTCTGTTAGTATATTCTGAAGATCGTGTTGTACCTTTTATTTTTATTCCTTTGATACTGTTTTATTCATTAATGTTTTCGTACTTTGTACAAATATATTTCAATATTCACTATGTCTCAATTTTAATTCTTTATTGTGTTTGTATCGTTTTGTATCTTTCATTTTTACACTTTTGCTACTGTGATATCTATTGATAAAAAAATGTTGTGATATTTATATTTAGGTACCAATAGTCATTATTACATTTTTCATTTATTTATTATTGTTTTCGTATTTTGTACAAACATATTTTAATATTCACTATATCTCAATTTTAATTTTTTAATGTGTTTGCATATTTTTATTTTTGTATATATTTTTCATGAATAAATTTAAATTTTTTGTCTATATGTTCTTTTTTTTCAAATTTCCATCAGCCCATTTTTTATTATTGTCCGAAATTTTCAGGCGCGTTTTTCTCTCAGTATATTGGTAAACTTTTCATGAAAATTTTGTTATAGTTTCAAACTTTTATCGAAATAAAATCCTATTATTATCCCATTTTATTCCTCCTAATTTCAAATTAATAATTCATAATATCTTAACTCTATAAACAAACAGTAAATATATCGAAATTTGATATTCAAATGAAAACAAAGTAAAGTAATAATTAAATGTTCAAAATTGAAACCTAGTAGTAAAGAAAAAAAACTATTGCATATAAAGCTTATTTAAAATTTCCATTAGATTCTCGAAGTCATATCCTAATTTTATTAAGGGAATTTGGTATCTCTCACATAATAAGGATTTCCTACGTTGTAGGAGTTGAAAATTGTTATCTTAAGTCTATAAACAAACAATAAAGATATCGAAATTTGATATTCAAATGAAAACAAAGTAAAGTTATAAATAAATGTTCAAAATTGAAACCTAGTTTTAAAGAAAAAAACTATTGCATGCATATAAAGCTTATTTAAAATTTCCATTAGATTCTCAAACTCATATCCTAATTTTTTTAAGGGAATTCGGTATCTCTCGCATAATAAAGATTTCCTACGTTGTAGGAGTTGAAAATTTTTATCTTAGGTCTATAAACAAACAATAAAGATTTCGAAATTTGATATTTAAATGAAAACAAAGTAAAGTAATAAATAAATGTTCAAAATTCAAACCTAGTTTCAAAGAAAAAAACTATTGCATATAAAGCTTATTTAAAATTTCCATTAGATTCTCAAATTCATATCCTAATTTTTTTAAGGAATTTGGTATCTCTCACATAATAAAGATTTCCTACGTTGGAGGAGTTGAAAATTTGAAGAATGAAAATATGAATATCAAAGAGGTATAGACAATTCAGCAAATGATCCCTCGAATAATTGAAAAAACTATTGATTTCTGGCACAACATTTTTTCACAAAAAATAAAGACTACACTAGGGTATCCTCCAGAAAAAAAAACATTCTAGAATTTTCCAAAAATCATAGTGTCTTTCGGACCGCCTATAGTGACCCCTTAATTTGCAGAAGCCTTGAGAACATGTAGGGAATTCAATAAAAAAATATATTTTTTCGGAATTAGAACATTTTCAACTCTTTACCAATAACTTAATTTTTTTTCATATATATCGGCCAAAGTCACGGTTCTCGTTAATTCGAGATCGTAGATTACGAATATGTAATTTGTTCTTTCCTTGGTCCTATACTTTATGAAATTTTCAACTATTTGTGGAGAATTTACCAAAATTCAGTCATTTTTACAAGGCTGTTTCAGCCTAAAAAATTGCACTGGGTGAATGCTGTTTTCTAATTATTATCGATAATAGAGACTAAATTCTTTTGATAATATCTGATTGCATATCTTAATCTAAGTCATTGAATTAGTAAATAACTTTGGTGGTGATCCGAGAAAAATATTTTTCTCAAAAAAGCGAAATTTTCCATAATTTTGCCAAAATCATTTTTCTCAGATCGCCAGCAAATTTACTGAATTCCCTAATTCGTGGGCGTAGATTGAGAATATCCAATCAGATATAATTTAAAGTATTTAGTTTAGTGATGACCATCATGAAATCGAAAATTTTGGACGCTCGGGAAAAATATCTTGAAATACAAACCGATCGATGAAGATAACTTAGAGTTATATAATTCCATTAATGAAAGAATAATCTATAATTAATAGAAAACAGCATTCATCCAATGCAATTTTTTAGGCAGGTACAGCCGCAAAAAAAAAATCTCCTAGCCCAAAATTTTCAAAATTTGTTGACTGATCGAGTACTAATGACTCACCCTGTATATAAAATTCTAGCGCATCATTGTCGAATAAAATTACCAATATTTTTTGAATAACATATCCGGGATCATTTTCCGGATTTACCAAGCCCTGACGGCATCCCAAAATATTTGAAAAGTGGTAACTTGTAGAGCATGCTAAAATATATCTTCAACGAAAACTTTTTTTTCGAACACGCTCATCTCTGGATAATATGAAGGTTTTAATTTGAAGGAATACTGTTGCTGGGTCATTTTTCGGATTTCTCAAGTACCAGACGGCATCCCAAAAAATTTGGAGAGTGGTATCTTGTAGAGCATGCTAAAACACATCTTCCACGAAAAATTTTTTTTCGGACAACCTCATCTATGGAAAATATGAAGGTTTTAATTTGAAGGAAAACCGTTGCTAGGTCATTTTTCGGATTTTTCAAGTCCCAGACGGCATCCCAAAGAATTTGGAGAGCGGTATCTTGTAGAGCTTGCAAAAACACATATTCCACGAAAAATTTTTTTTCGAACACGCTCATCTCTGGAAAATATGGAGGTTTCCAGATCATTTTCCAGATTTCCCAAGCCCTGACGGCATCCCAAAAAATTTGGAGAGTGGTTTTTTGTAGAGCATATTGAAACACATCTTCCACAAAAAAATTTCATTCGAACACGATCATCTCTGGAAAATATGTAGGTTTTGATTTAAAGGAAAACCGTTGCTGGGTCATTTTCGGATTTCTCGAGTCCCAGACGGCATCCCAAAAAATTTGGAAAAAAATATCTTGTAGAGCATGCAAAAACACATATTCCACAAAAAAATTTTTTTCGAACACGCTCATCTCTGGAAAATATGGAGGTTTCCAGATCATTTTCCGGATTTCTCAAGCCCTGACGGCATCCCAAAAAATTTGGAGAGTGGTTTCTTGTAGAGCATGCCAAAACACATCGTCCACGAAAAAATTTTTCTCGCACACGCTCATTTCTGGAAAATATGAAGGTTTTAATTTGAAGGAAAACCGTTGCTGGGTCATTTTTCGAATTTCTCAAGTCCAAGACGGCATCCCAAAAAATTTGGAAAAACGTGTCTTGTAGAGCTTGAAAAAACACATATTCCACAAAAATTTTATTATTCGAACACGCTCATCTCTGGAAAACATGGAGGTTTCTAGATCATTTTCCAGATTTCCCAAGCCCTGACGGCATCCCAAAAAATTTGGAAAGTGGTTTCTTGTAGAGCATATTGAAACACATCTTCTACAAAAAAATTTTATTCGAACACGATCATCTCTGGAAAATATGTAGGTTTTGATTTAAAGGAAAACCGTTGCTGGGTCATTTTTCGGATTTCTCGAGTCCCAGACGGCATCCCAAAAAATTTGGAAAAAAATATCTTGTAAAGCATGCAGAAACACATATTCCACAAAAAAATTCTTCGAACACGCTCATCTCTGGAAAATATGGGGGTTTCCAGATCATTTTCCGGATTTACAAGCCCTGACAGCAACCCAAAAAATTTTAAAAGTGGTACCTTGCAGAGCATGCTAAAACATATCTTCCACGAAAACGTTTTTTTTCGAACACACTCATCTCTCGAAAATATGAAGGTTTTAATTTAAAGGAATACCGTTGCTGGGTCATTTTTCGGATTTCTCAAGTCCCAGACGGCATCCCAAAAAAATTGGAGAGAGGTATCTTGTAGAGCATGCTAAAACACATCTTCCACGAACAATTTTTTTTCGAACACGATCATCTCTGGACAATATGAAGGTTTCAATTTGAAGGAAAACCGTTGCTGGGTGATTTTTCGAATTTCTCAAGTCCCAGACGGCATCCCAAGAAATTTGGAAACTCGTATCTTGTAGAGCATGCTAAGACACATCTTTCACAAAAAAAAATTTCTCGAACACGATCATCTCTGGATAATATGAAGGTTTAAATTCGAAGGAAAACCGTTGCTGGGTCATTTTTCGGAATTCTCAAGTCCCAGACGGCATCCCAAAAAATTTGGAAAATGGTATCTTGTGAAGCATGCAAAAACACATATTCCACAAAGAAAATTTTTTCGAACACGCTCATCTCTGCAAAATATGAAGGTTTCAATTTGAAGGAAAACCGTTGCTGGGTCATTTTTCGAATTTCTCAAGTCCCAGACGGCATCCCCAAAAATTTGAAAAGTGATGTCTTGAAGAGCTTTCAAGAACACATCTTCCACAAGAAAATTTTTTCAAACACGATCATCTCTGGAAAATATGAAGGTTTTAATTTGAAGGAAAACCGTTTCTGGGTCATTTTTCGTGTTTCTCAAGTCCCAGAAGGCATTCCAAAAAATTTGGAGAGTGATATCTTGTAGAGCATGCTAAAACACATCTTCCACAAAAATTTTTTTTCGAACACGTTCATCTCTAGAAGATATGAAGGTTTTAATTTGAAGGAAAATCGTTGCTGGGTCATTTTTCGAATTTTTCGAGTCCCAGACGGCATCCCAAAAAAATTGGGAAGTGGTGTCTTGTAGAGCTTTCAAAATTCAAAAACACATATTCCATAAAAAAATTTTTTTCGAACGCGCTCATCTCTGGAAAATATGGAGGTTTCCAGATCATTTTCCAGATTTCCCAAGCCCTGACGGCATCCCAAAAAATTTGGAAAGTGGTTTCTTGTAGAGCATACTGAACACATCTTCCACAAAATTTTTTTATTCGAACACGATCATCTCTGGAAAATATGTAGGTTTTGATTTAAAGGAAAACCGTTGCTGGGTCATTTTTCGTATTTCTTGAGTCCCAGACGGCATCCCAAGAAATTTGGAAAAAAATATCTTGTAGAGCATGCAAAAACACATATTTTCCAGATCATTTTCTGCATTTTGCAAGCCCTGACGGCATCCCAAAAAATTTGGGAAATGGTATCTTGTAGATCATGCAAAAACACATCTTCCACAAAAAAAATTTTTTCGAACACGTTCATCTCTGGAAAATATAGAGGTTTCCAGATCATTTTCCGGATTTCCCAAGCCCTGACGGCATCCCAAAAAATTTGGAGAGTGGTATCTTGTAGAGCATGTTAAAACACATATTCCACAAAAAAAATTTCTCGAACACGATCATCTCTGGAAAATATGAAGGTTTTAATTTGAAGGAAAACCGTTGCTGGGTCATTTTTCGGATTTCTCAAATCCCAGACGGCATCCCAAAAAATTTGGAGAGCGATATCTTCTAGAGCATACTAAAACACATCTTCCACAAAAAAAAATTTTCGAACACGATCATCTCTGGAAAATAAGAAGGTTTAAATTTGAAGGAAAATCGTTAATGGATCATTTTTCGATATTGCAAGTCCCAGACGGCATCCCAAAGAATTCGGAAAGCTGTATCTTGTAGAGCTTGCCAAAACAGATATTCCACAAAAATTTTTTTTTTCGAACACGCTCATCTCTGGAAAATATGGAGGTTTCCAGATCATTTTCCGGATTTCTCAAGCCCTGACGGCATCCCAAAAAATTTGGAGAGTGGTTTCTTGTAGAGCATGCTTAAACACATCTTCCACAAAAAAAATTTTTTCGAACACGATCATCTCTGGACAATATGAAGGTTTCAATTTGAAGGAAAACCGTTGCTGGGTCATTTTTCGGATTTCCCAAGTCTCAGACGGCATCAAAAAAAATTTGGAAAGTGGTATCTTGTGGAGCATGCAAAAAAACATATCCCACAAAAAAAAAATTTCGTACACGCTCATCTCTGGAAAATATGAAGGTTTTAATTTGAAGGAAAACCGTTGCTGGTTCATTTTTCGAATTTCTCAAGTCCCAGACGGCATCCCAAAAAATTTCGAAAGTGGTGTCTTGTAGAGCTTGCAAAAACACATATCTCACAAAAAATTTTTCCGAACACGCTCATCTCTGAAAAATATGGATAAGTGTGATAAGTTTGCGGTATCATTATCATCATTACATAGTATAAAGCAAAGTCGATTTCGCTGTCTGTCCCTATGTCTCTATGTATGATTAAATCTTCAAAACTACGCAACGGATTTTGAAACGCTTTTTTTTAATAGATGAAGTGATTCAAGAGGAAGGTTTATATGTATGATACTTGCATAATGTTGTAAAGAAACACTGATTAATTTACAGGTTTCTAATGTGATGTCGTAAATAACTATTTTTATAGTTTTGGTCCATGTAATAAGGCACGAATTCGCGTATCACCCATGTTTTTCTTACGGTAATATCCTTATGGTTTTGGCAAGGTCGCTTTCGCTGTCTGCCCCTATGTATACTTAAATCCTTAAATCTTCAAAAATACGCAACGGATTTTGAAACGCTTTTTTTTACTAGATAAAGTGATTCAAGAGGAAGGTTTATATGTATGATACATGCATTATATTGTAGAGAAACACCTATGAATTCACAGGTTTCTAATGTGATGTCGTAAATGAACACATTTTTTTGCGCTTACATTGCAAACGCTGACTGAACCCCACGAGATAAATCAAAATAATTTACTAGGTATTGTACTCCTGAAAAAGGTCAACAAAAAAGTCTGCGATGGTATATGTCTATCTCTCGAGGATAACCCACAATAACCATTTTTTATCCTTCACATTTTACGGGAAAAAATGGCTTATTTAGGAAGTTATTTCAAGCAATACAGCATCAATCCTTATCCAATTGAGTACCTTAAATACATTGTCTATTCAATATACATCAATATGGCCCTTTACAGCATGTAATTTAAATGATTATTTCATTCACACATGGCTCCGCCAATGAAAAGTCACGAATTCAGTCACGCGATATGCAATATTATCGACTATTTAGGTAAACAAAGAAATATCAGCGGCTATTTTAAAGTGTCATAATTTGGCATAACATTCATTCAGAATTGAAAATGTACTGAGGGTCCCAAGTTCAAAACTTGGTTGGGATAGAAATTTTTTTGCAAAATAATTATAAATAAGTCCCGACCGCTCGGTCTAAAATACAAAAGGCCGCGGATTCGAGCGTTCGGAGCGTGTTCATGAAATAATCTTCCTGAATATCACTCGACTTTGACGAAAAGCGACTATTATTTTCTTTAATTCATCTCGAGCAACTTGTATTTCGACAATTCAATTCGACCAAATGAACATTAATAATCAAAGAATAACTCCCTCGAGCTGAAGCTCTCGGGAGTTATTCAGATTATTAATGTTCATATAGTCTTATCAAATTGTCGAAATACAAAACGCTCTCGATAGAATTAGGTCGAAAATAATAGTCGGCTATTTGTCATAGTCTTGTGATATTACCTCCGAATATTTCCGAAGATATTACAGATTCAAAATGCATGGACTTAGCGGTGCGGGCCGGCACTACCGTTGTTTATATGGATTGCCTTTGCATCCGTGCGAAGCCGAGGCGAGTCGCTAGTTGTAAATAAATTAGACAATTAAGCAGACAATTTGTTTAACCCCGAGAACGTTACAATACTAACAACAATTAATTTGTGTTCAAGAATATCGTTATAAATTAGGTGTTTCTTTTATTTCTTTCGCAACAAATTTATCAATATGAAAATTAAAACCATACTTTGTTTCGTTTTATTGTAATAATCCATTTGTAACATTACCGCACTCCTTTAGCGTGCGGTAAGAATAAGAATATTACCGCACTGTTATTTTGTAATTGCTAAGCAACTGCCCACTGTTCTGGAATGTTGAGCTTTGCGCATAGAAAACAGGTCAAAATAGTTTTACTTTTCTCACGATCGGAGAAAAAGTGTACTTGTTCTCCATTTAGATAGGGGGAATAAATGATTATTGTGCAAAGGGCCGAGTTATTTTTTATTCCCAAAAACGTTCAACGCCTATAAGACTGAGTTTTAAAGTCAAGTATAAAAGTCTTATTAGTGTGTGAAACACTTGTTTTATTTTATTGAAAGGTGTCAGCATCAGATGTTGAACAGAATACACCTGATTACCTGAAGGTGTATCCACGCTCGTGTTCAGAAACTAAAGCTGTGTCCACAATTTTGACCTGCATTAGTTTGAGAACACGAGGGTCGTTCTCTAAACCATGTCCTACCAATACAGGGTCTTTCACGAGGAACCTCACCCATATTTATACGGGAAACTACTGAACGTATTTTCATGAAATTCAGTACTTATAAGTATTTCACGATGCTGATGAAATCTAAAATATTTTCAAGACCTCCGGTTTTTCCGGAAATGACGTCAACTTCCGTTTTACAAATTAGAACACCATTTTTTTATTGCAGAAATAGATTCCTTAGAAAATTTCAAGTTATTTTGATGTAACATTTTTCAGTTTTGGTTGGAAAATTCTCTCTGAGCGGGAAAATTCGAAAAAAAAATCGAAAATAGAGCCTAAATATATGGCGAATTTGGATTCGAATTTGTATCGGAAACCTCTTTATTTCAACTAATCGGCCATCGGTTTTCTCTCCAGTGATAAATAAATAATTCCTTATGAACCATATGCAAAAACTTACCATCTTTTACATTCTTTTTTTTAATGATAGATGTCATTAATTACATCTGCCAAAGTCCTCTTTATTCAGTAGCATGTAATTAATGATATCTATCATTAAAAAAAAAGAATGTAAAACATGGTAAGTTTTTGCATATGGTTCATAAGGAATTATTTATTTATCACTGGAGAGAAAACCGATGGCCGATTAGTTGAAATAAAGAGGTTTCCGATACAAATTCGAATCCAAATTCGCCATCTATTTAGGAACAACCTGTAACTTTTTTCTCTTGCATATTAGGGTAGTAAAATCTAAAACATGGTTTAAGTAACAGTTCCTGAAAATTTCATCTTTTTGGCGTGAAGGGAAAAGAAATAGCTGAAAATTCAAGACGAAAAACAGTTTTTTGTAAATCACTCAGAAAATATCCACTTTAGAGCAAGGGTGTGATGCATACACTCACATTATTTTTTAACGTAGATTCAATATCTGCCATAAAAAAATGGGGTTCTAATTTGAAAAAATTGATTTTTCACGATTTTGTCATCCCTAACTTTGAAAGCGATTTTTTCACCCCCTGTATCATGAATCGCGATTTCGATTTCTAAAGTGAATACATCAATCTTATATCTTGAAAAATCCCAAAAATGAAAATTTTCCATCCAAATACCTCGAAGTTATTCTTGTTTCAGCGGAGCTCTATTTTCGATTTTTTTTTCGAATTTTCCAACCAAAACTGAAAAATGTAGGTTTTGATTTAAAGGAAAACCGTTGCTGGGTCATTTTTCGGATTTCTCGAGTCCCAGACGGCATCCCAAAAAATTTGGAAAAAAATATCTTGTAAAGCATGCAGAAACACATATTCCACAAAAAAATTCTTCGAACACGCTCATCTCTGGAAAATATGGGGGTTTCCAGATCATTTTCCGGATTTACAAGCCCTGACAGCAACCCAAAAAATTTTAAAAGTGGTACCTTGCAGAGCATGCTAAAACATATCTTCCACGAAAACGTTTTTTTTCGAACACACTCATCTCTCGAAAATATGAAGGTTTTAATTTAAAGGAATACCGTTGCTGGGTCATTTTTCGGATTTCTCAAGTCCCAGACGGCATCCCAAAAAAATTGGAGAGAGGTATCTTGTAGAGCATGCTAAAACACATCTTCCACGAACAATTTTTTTTCGAACACGATCATCTCTGGACAATATGAAGGTTTCAATTTGAAGGAAAACCGTTGCTGGGTGATTTTTCGAATTTCTCAAGTCCCAGACGGCATCCCAAGAAATTTGGAAACTCGTATCTTGTAGAGCATGCTAAGACACATCTTTCACAAAAAAAAATTTCTCGAACACGATCATCTCTGGATAATATGAAGGTTTAAATTCGAAGGAAAACCGTTGCTGGGTCATTTTTCGGAATTCTCAAGTCCCAGACGGCATCCCAAAAAATTTGGAAAATGGTATCTTGTGAAGCATGCAAAAACACATATTCCACAAAGAAAATTTTTTCGAACACGCTCATCTCTGCAAAATATGAAGGTTTCAATTTGAAGGAAAACCGTTGCTGGGTCATTTTTCGAATTTCTCAAGTCCCAGACGGCATCCCCAAAAATTTGAAAAGTGATGTCTTGAAGAGCTTTCAAGAACACATCTTCCACAAGAAAATTTTTTCAAACACGATCATCTCTGGAAAATATGAAGGTTTTAATTTGAAGGAAAACCGTTTCTGGGTCATTTTTCGTGTTTCTCAAGTCCCAGAAGGCATTCCAAAAAATTTGGAGAGTGATATCTTGTAGAGCATGCTAAAACACATCTTCCACAAAAATTTTTTTTCGAACACGTTCATCTCTAGAAGATATGAAGGTTTTAATTTGAAGGAAAATCGTTGCTGGGTCATTTTTCGAATTTTTCGAGTCCCAGACGGCATCCCAAAAAAATTGGGAAGTGGTGTCTTGTAGAGCTTTCAAAATTCAAAAACACATATTCCATAAAAAAATTTTTTTCGAACGCGCTCATCTCTGGAAAATATGGAGGTTTCCAGATCATTTTCCAGATTTCCCAAGCCCTGACGGCATCCCAAAAAATTTGGAAAGTGGTTTCTTGTAGAGCATACTGAACACATCTTCCACAAAATTTTTTTATTCGAACACGATCATCTCTGGAAAATATGTAGGTTTTGATTTAAAGGAAAACCGTTGCTGGGTCATTTTTCGTATTTCTTGAGTCCCAGACGGCATCCCAAGAAATTTGGAAAAAAATATCTTGTAGAGCATGCAAAAACACATATTTTCCAGATCATTTTCTGCATTTTGCAAGCCCTGACGGCATCCCAAAAAATTTGGGAAATGGTATCTTGTAGATCATGCAAAAACACATCTTCCACAAAAAAAATTTTTTCGAACACGTTCATCTCTGGAAAATATAGAGGTTTCCAGATCATTTTCCGGATTTCCCAAGCCCTGACGGCATCCCAAAAAATTTGGAGAGTGGTATCTTGTAGAGCATGTTAAAACACATATTCCACAAAAAAAATTTCTCGAACACGATCATCTCTGGAAAATATGAAGGTTTTAATTTGAAGGAAAACCGTTGCTGGGTCATTTTTCGGATTTCTCAAATCCCAGACGGCATCCCAAAAAATTTGGAGAGCGATATCTTCTAGAGCATACTAAAACACATCTTCCACAAAAAAAAATTTTCGAACACGATCATCTCTGGAAAATAAGAAGGTTTAAATTTGAAGGAAAATCGTTAATGGATCATTTTTCGATATTGCAAGTCCCAGACGGCATCCCAAAGAATTCGGAAAGCTGTATCTTGTAGAGCTTGCCAAAACAGATATTCCACAAAAATTTTTTTTTTCGAACACGCTCATCTCTGGAAAATATGGAGGTTTCCAGATCATTTTCCGGATTTCTCAAGCCCTGACGGCATCCCAAAAAATTTGGAGAGTGGTTTCTTGTAGAGCATGCTTAAACACATCTTCCACAAAAAAAATTTTTTCGAACACGATCATCTCTGGACAATATGAAGGTTTCAATTTGAAGGAAAACCGTTGCTGGGTCATTTTTCGGATTTCCCAAGTCTCAGACGGCATCAAAAAAAATTTGGAAAGTGGTATCTTGTGGAGCATGCAAAAAAACATATCCCACAAAAAAAAAATTTCGTACACGCTCATCTCTGGAAAATATGAAGGTTTTAATTTGAAGGAAAACCGTTGCTGGTTCATTTTTCGAATTTCTCAAGTCCCAGACGGCATCCCAAAAAATTTCGAAAGTGGTGTCTTGTAGAGCTTGCAAAAACACATATCTCACAAAAAATTTTTCCGAACACGCTCATCTCTGAAAAATATGGATAAGTGTGATAAGTTTGCGGTATCATTATCATCATTACATAGTATAAAGCAAAGTCGATTTCGCTGTCTGTCCCTATGTCTCTATGTATGATTAAATCTTCAAAACTACGCAACGGATTTTGAAACGCTTTTTTTTAATAGATGAAGTGATTCAAGAGGAAGGTTTATATGTATGATACTTGCATAATGTTGTAAAGAAACACTGATTAATTTACAGGTTTCTAATGTGATGTCGTAAATAACTATTTTTATAGTTTTGGTCCATGTAATAAGGCACGAATTCGCGTATCACCCATGTTTTTCTTACGGTAATATCCTTATGGTTTTGGCAAGGTCGCTTTCGCTGTCTGCCCCTATGTATACTTAAATCCTTAAATCTTCAAAAATACGCAACGGATTTTGAAACGCTTTTTTTTACTAGATAAAGTGATTCAAGAGGAAGGTTTATATGTATGATACATGCATTATATTGTAGAGAAACACCTATGAATTCACAGGTTTCTAATGTGATGTCGTAAATGAACACATTTTTTTGCGCTTACATTGCAAACGCTGACTGAACCCCACGAGATAAATCAAAATAATTTACTAGGTATTGTACTCCTGAAAAAGGTCAACAAAAAAGTCTGCGATGGTATATGTCTATCTCTCGAGGATAACCCACAATAACCATTTTTTATCCTTCACATTTTACGGGAAAAAATGGCTTATTTAGGAAGTTATTTCAAGCAATACAGCATCAATCCTTATCCAATTGAGTACCTTAAATACATTGTCTATTCAATATACATCAATATGGCCCTTTACAGCATGTAATTTAAATGATTATTTCATTCACACATGGCTCCGCCAATGAAAAGTCACGAATTCAGTCACGCGATATGCAATATTATCGACTATTTAGGTAAACAAAGAAATATCAGCGGCTATTTTAAAGTGTCATAATTTGGCATAACATTCATTCAGAATTGAAAATGTACTGAGGGTCCCAAGTTCAAAACTTGGTTGGGATAGAAATTTTTTTGCAAAATAATTATAAATAAGTCCCGACCGCTCGGTCTAAAATACAAAAGGCCG
Source organism: Adalia decempunctata (assembly GCA_951802165.1). Taxonomy (NCBI): domain Eukaryota; kingdom Metazoa; phylum Arthropoda; class Insecta; order Coleoptera; family Coccinellidae; genus Adalia; species Adalia decempunctata. Next base: position 76,249,619 of record OX637695.1, read on the forward strand.
CGGATTCGAGCGTTCGGAGCGTGTTCATGAAATAATCTTCCTGAATATCACTCGACTTTGACGAAAAGCGACTATTATTTTCTTTAATTCATCTCGAGCAACTTGTATTTCGACAATTCAATTCGACCAAATGAACATTAATAATCAAAGAATAACTCCCTCGAGCTGAAGCTCTCGGGAGTTATTCAGATTATTAATGTTCATATAGTCTTATCAAATTGTCGAAATACAAAACGCTCTCGATAGAATTAGGTCGAAAATAATAGTCGGCTATTTGTCATAGTCTTGTGATATTACCTCCGAATATTTCCGAAGATATTACAGATTCAAAATGCATGGACTTAGCGGTGCGGGCCGGCACTACCGTTGTTTATATGGATTGCCTTTGCATCCGTGCGAAGCCGAGGCGAGTCGCTAGTTGTAAATAAATTAGACAATTAAGCAGACAATTTGTTTAACCCCGAGAACGTTACAATACTAACAACAATTAATTTGTGTTCAAGAATATCGTTATAAATTAGGTGTTTCTTTTATTTCTTTCGCAACAAATTTATCAATATGAAAATTAAAACCATACTTTGTTTCGTTTTATTGTAATAATCCATTTGTAACATTACCGCACTCCTTTAGCGTGCGGTAAGAATAAGAATATTACCGCACTGTTATTTTGTAATTGCTAAGCAACTGCCCACTGTTCTGGAATGTTGAGCTTTGCGCATAGAAAACAGGTCAAAATAGTTTTACTTTTCTCACGATCGGAGAAAAAGTGTACTTGTTCTCCATTTAGATAGGGGGAATAAATGATTATTGTGCAAAGGGCCGAGTTATTTTTTATTCCCAAAAACGTTCAACGCCTATAAGACTGAGTTTTAAAGTCAAGTATAAAAGTCTTATTAGTGTGTGAAACACTTGTTTTATTTTATTGAAAGGTGTCAGCATCAGATGTTGAACAGAATACACCTGATTACCTGAAGGTGTATCCACGCTCGTGTTCAGAAACTAAAGCTGTGTCCACAATTTTGACCTGCATTAGTTTGAGAACACGAGGGTCGTTCTCTAAACCATGTCCTACCAATACAGGGTCTTTCACGAGGAACCTCACCCATATTTATACGGGAAACTACTGAACGTATTTTCATGAAATTCAGTACTTATAAGTATTTCACGATGCTGATGAAATCTAAAATATTTTCAAGACCTCCGGTTTTTCCGGAAATGACGTCAACTTCCGTTTTACAAATTAGAACACCATTTTTTTATTGCAGAAATAGATTCCTTAGAAAATTTCAAGTTATTTTGATGTAACATTTTTCAGTTTTGGTTGGAAAATTCTCTCTGAGCGGGAAAATTCGAAAAAAAAATCGAAAATAGAGCTCCGCTGAAACAAGAATAACTTCGAGGTTTTTGGATGGAAAATTTTCATTTTTGGGATTTTTCAAGATGTAAGATTGATGTATTCACTTTAGAAATCGAAATCGCGATTCATGATACAGGGGGTGAAAAAATCGCTTTCAAAGTTAGGGATGACAAAATCGTGAAAAATCGATTTTTTTGAATTAGAACCCCATTTTTTATGGCAGATATTGAATCTACGTTAAAAAATAATGTGAGTGTATGCATCACACCCTTGCCCTAAAGTGGATATTTTTTGAGTTATTTACAAAAAACTGTTTTTCGTCTTGAATTTTCAGCTATTTCTTTTCCCTTCACGCCAAAAAGATGAAATTTTCAGGAACTGTTACTTAAACCATGTTTTAGATTTTACTACCCTAATATGCAAGAGAAAAAAGTTACAGGTTGTTCCTAAATATATGGCGAATTTGGATTCGAATTTGTATCGGAAACCTCTTTATTTCAACTAATCGGCCATCGGTTTTCTCTCCAGTGATAAATAAATAATTCCTTATGAACCATATGCAAAAACTTACCATCTTTTACATTCTTTTTTTTAATGATAGATGTCATTAATTACATCTGCCAAAGTCCTCTTTATTCAGTAGCATGTAATTAATGATATCTATCATTAAAAAAAAAGAATGTAAAACATGGTAAGTTTTTGCATATGGTTCATAAGGAATTATTTATTTATCACTGGAGAGAAAACCGATGGCCGATTAGTTGAAATAAAGAGGTTTCCGATACAAATTCGAATCCAAATTCGCCATCTATTTAGGAACAACCTGTAACTTTTTTCTCTTGCATATTAGGGTAGTAAAATCTAAAACATGGTTTAAGTAACAGTTCCTGAAAATTTCATCTTTTTGGCGTGAAGGGAAAAGAAATAGCTGAAAATTCAAGACGAAAAACAGTTTTTTGTAAATCACTCAGAAAATATCCACTTTAGAGCAAGGGTGTGATGCATACACTCACATTATTTTTTAACGTAGATTCAATATCTGCCATAAAAAAATGGGGTTCTAATTTGAAAAAATTGATTTTTCACGATTTTGTCATCCCTAACTTTGAAAGCGATTTTTTCACCCCCTGTATCATGAATCGCGATTTCGATTTCTAAAGTGAATACATCAATCTTATATCTTGAAAAATCCCAAAAATGAAAATTTTCCATCCAAATACCTCGAAGTTATTCTTGTTTCAGCGGAGCTCTATTTTCGATTTTTTTTTCGAATTTTCCAACCAAAACTGAAAAATGTTACATCAAAATAACTTGAAATTTTCTAAGGAATCTATTTCTGCAATAAAAAAATGGTGTTCCAATTTGAAAAACGGAAGTTGACGTCATTTCCGGAAAAACCGGAGGTGCTCATGCCTTGAAAATATTTTAGATTTCATCAGCATCGTGAAATACTTATAAGTGCTGAATTTCATGAAAATACGTTCAGTAGTTTCCCGTATAAATATGGGTGAGGTTCCTCGTGAAAGACCCTTCCGTTAATATCAGCACTCAGCAGAAGATAATTCAGCACTTGTTTCAAGCTCCGTCGGTGATTCCGGAAAATCTTGTGTTGTAGCCCAAGACTTCGTTTTCTGGCTTCACGAATTGTTCGTACACCAGATCACCCTGGGAGCCTAAAAGTGTCAACTTGCAGACTTCCAGTCCTTCCACTGTGTAGCACATCTCGCAGTCCAACGCGTAGGCGTCGGTTTTTTTCTCAACTTCAAAATCTCCCGCCGTGCTTAAAAAATTCTTAGTGATTCAGACCGACGTAAATACCAATCCAGACGAGACTAGGAGAAACCGTGCATCCAGGAGATCTCGGTTCTTTCGAACAGCAAGAGAACTGCCATTCACCAGCTTCCCCCAGTGGGGGAAACATTTCTCGGCGTAGACCTTCAAGTAGAAGCCAGATCCGCATATCGGCATATGGCACAATTTCCCCTTACCACCCCCTGGATAGTACCTACTTCCTCTTCTCTCCTGGGGGTTAAAAAATTTGCATTTGAGGATTTGAACATTCCCCTCTTTGTCCCAAACTGGGAACCGTTCAAACAAGCTTTTATAAAAAATACATTTTTAACGACAAGCTTTTATAATAACAACACTCATCCGCCATCTTGAATTCCTCAATTTTGAAGAATCGTAATTTCCTACACAGAAAACCCCCAGATAAGAAATCTCGTCCGCCATACTGTAGCCGCAATCTTGAATTTTCGAATTTTGACAGAAGAATCATCATTGTCGAACCCAAAGCCACCCTGGATACTAATTTTGAATGGAATCGTATCATAATTACAAAACTCATTCGCCATTTTGGAGCCGCCATTTTGTTTTTTTTTCTATCTATACTAATATTATAAAGAGGAAAGATTTGTATTTACAAAACAATCAGCCATAATCAGCTATTTTCACGTGCGCTGCAAAAACCGTAAGACTTACGTGGATACAATGTGTGACGGTAATGTACCTCTTAAATAGTTCGACAAAAAAGTCCGCAATAGCATATATCTATCTCTCAAGAATGACTTGCTATTACCAGTTTATGGTAATCAGATGTTTTCCAAAATTATGCACTATTAGGGAGTGTGTTTTTATGAATTGGGTATTGATCCTCATCCAACTTAATACGTTATTTCTCCCCAGTATTTAATTTAGAACGAAATTGCCCTTCACATCATACAATTACAACCAGAAACAAATTTCTAACCGGGCGAAGCTGGGACGGCCTGCTTGTAACAAATATTTCATGATGTATTGTCCCCAGGATCATGTACACCTGCCAAATTTAAAATCAATCGGACAATTAGAAGTGTGTCATACTGTCATATTTAACTTGCAAAATTTGATTACATTACAGATAGACAGACACCGGGACAGGTGAAACTAAATAAAAGCTTATAAAATAAATCATTTAATCATTCTGGCTCTTCTTTAAGCGGTGGTGGACGGGGTCTGTAGATGTTTCGATTAGTCTGAAAAAAAAGGAATTTTATCAGTAAAAGTTCATTCTAAATGTTTTCAAACAATGTTGATCCAGGATAAACAGTAATTTGAAAGTGCGGAATATTTTAAATTGTATGTTTGCTTGAATATCTTGGAGAAGCCGCAATATAAAAGTTATAATTTTGTTGTAACTTAATTACATAAATATACAGGGTGTTTGGAGGGTGAGTAGCCATAGGTAAATGGTGGATAGGTGATGCTCTTGGCTACTTGTTGCGCCTAATAAAATAACATTTTGCGCAAAGTTTAAAGTGTTCCCATTTTTCTCATTAAAATCTTGAATTTTTTCAAATCTAATGCTCGAGGTGCCTATAAAATCATTTATTTTTTTAGTCTAGTCTTGTCTTATTCAGATTGAATCATAATTTTATACAAACGTCTTCAAAAAACCTGACAGCGTCGTATCAAACATCAAAATGAAAAAAAAATGTTGTATCCACTTTACAAAGTGAAAAAAAAATTACATATGGTTTTAAAAACTTCTCTAGTTAATGCTCTTTGCAATGGTATGTAACATGTACCATTAATAATTAGATAACTCAACAAAAAACCGTTTTGTCTTCAAGGATGCCTTGAAAGGGTGACGACAAAACTATTCCATTGAGCAGGTAAAATCTCTTCTCTCATTCTAACACAGCTGAAAATAGCGTGCTCATTTTATAGGCACCTCGAGCATTAAATTTAAAAAAATTCAGGATTTTTAATGAGAAAAATGGGAAATTTCTAGAAAAATGGCAAAAAAATTATAACACTTTGGACTTTCGACAAAATGTTATTTTATTAGGCGCAACAAGTAGCCAAAGCATCACCTATCCACCATTCATCTATGGGCCCTATGGCTACTCACCCTTCAAACACCCTGTATAACAAAGCACCAAGACAAACAGAAAAACATCAAAGAAATAAACATCAAGAATTTCATTCAAATATTTGCATACAAACATATAAAGAATCGAGATGAAGATTGTTTACACAAATATTTTCGAATTAAATACTCACCTGCGACTCAAAATTTTCATCCAAATGAGAAAAATGTTTAAAAAATTAATCCAATTTTATTTTTACAATGAATATTTAATATGTATTACTCATTAAATATAACGAAACCTAAATTAAGTGCTCAAATTGTTTACCTTCAGCTAAAATACAATGACGGCCTTTACAACATTTATTTTTATGTGTCAATAAATATATCATACCAATACTTAATACATTTCATTAAGAAACCTGTTGAAATTTCATCAACAATATTTGTGAGTGACAATAAGCAAATTAATTACTGTACCTAACTACCTACATATTCGTATGGCTGAATAGGTATTTAAAAGACCTTTCAAATAATGTATTACAACACCCACATTTCCGTTCAAAAAATGTTAGCGATGACGTCATGACGCTCATATAGATGACGTCAAATAATATCTTTACGAGTAGCCCGTGGTAAAATAAAAATCGACGTGTTTCAGGATTTTTCCTTAAATTCGCCGGTTTACAAAATAACGAATTTATTCCTTTCATTTGCACCATACTGTATATATTTGAAAATAGAATTCGTTTTAAACACGAATATGTAAAAAAATATAGGGTGGCCCATAAGAAAAAATACAAGTTTATGTTAAAGCTTCAAAACCATATTTTTAATAAAAAACTAGGACCACCATTGGATTCCTTTCAAAAGAGTGCCTGAAGAATGTTTTCACAGAAACAAGAAATATTCAAAAATAAGTTACGGGGTTTAGTCAGAATGGCACAAAATTGAAAAACACCATGTATCTTTCGAACAAGTCAATGATATCAATGTGCGGCTTTCGGCATTCATTTTCTCACAAAAATCGATCTCGTAGCATGTAGGCTTTAGAAATTGGTGTTTCCTATCAAAAGTGTCCGATTTGGACTACACTGTACAATTCATATGAAAATAAAACCGAATAAAAATTACAAACTAACCAAAACACAACCTTCTTATCGAATTCTTCAACAATTCCATTGTTGAAGTAAGTCGACTCTCAACCTTCAAAATTAGCCATGTTTTGATCCCACGAAGGCTTCCGAATGAGCGATCAAAATTTTCAAAACTTTTTCCGTCTCGGGAAAAAATTCCCCTGTTTCTCCCAAAACATCAATAATTGTCAGCTCTTTAAAATGACCTCCAGGCTTCTGCAGCCATGTCCTTCGCCACCATTCTACTTCATTTTTGAAGCCGCTCAAATTGTAAAATTGGCAGGAGGTATATCGCATGCATCACTGCATCAGTGATACTTTGTAGGTATAACGAGCAGGCGCGGATCCAGGCCCAAATTTTGGGAGGGGAACTTTTACATATTCAAAAGTTACTGGTATTTTAGACAATGGTAAATCAACACCATCTGAAAAAATATTCAAAAACTGTCATGGGTGCCCGCAAGGGGGCGTTGAGATTTTGATGGCCTTATCGTTTTTCAGCACAACACCCTCGATTGATTGATTTATTTGCTGTGGAACAAGAGACCGGGTTAGCGCTTGGCCTCCCTTTGACACTGCGACCAACTTGGGTCTATTGTATCACTCTTTCGTCAGTGGTTCCTCACGAGAATAGACTTGTGTCCTTTATCAGGTTCAGTAGCTTGTTTATGAGGTTTTTCGGATGTATTCCCGTTTCCGGATTGATTTCTCCGAAGATTCTCTGGCGCCTTCTTCCCAGGGCGTTGCATTCAAAAATTATGTGAGAGGCTGTTTCTTCCTCTTCACCGCAGAGTCTGCAATCCTCGGGCTCACCAAGTATTCCTATGGTGTTCAGATGTTTTTCAAGGCCGCAGTGTCCCGTCAGTAGACCTACTATTATACCCTCAATATTACTTTCTTAACACAAAGGGCAAGGAGACATTTTTTGATGGTCATTACTCGAACACTATATTTTATAGAAAATATCTGATTATCTGATTGCCTAGTCGTAATCTACTACCTCGAATTAGTGAATACAGTAACTTTTGGCTATCTGAGAAAATGATATGATTTCGGACAAAATTTCCATATGTTGGAAAATTTCGCGAATTTTGAGAAAAAAATTTTTCTCGAATCACCATCAAAGTTGCTGGATACACTAATTCGAGGGCGTAGATTATGAATATGCAATCAGATTTTTTTCATAAAATATAGTTTTCGAGTAATGACCATCAAAAAATCCAAAAATTTTCGGAAATTTTCCACAAAAAGATAAAAATTTTTCTGGAGTATCAAACCTAGGAAGGAACCAATTACAGATGCGTAATCTACGACCTCGAATTAGTGAATACAGTAACTTTGGTGGCTATCTGAGAAAATGATGTTTCGGCAAAATCTCCATATGTTGGAAAATTTCGTTTATTCTGAGAAAAAAAAAATTCTCAGATTACCATCAAAGTTGCTGGATTCTATAATTCGAGGGCGTTGGGAATATGCAATCAGATATTTTTATAAAATATGAGTAGGTAATGATCATCAAAAAATCCAAAATTTTGGACTGTCACGAAAAATCTCATGAAATCCAAACTGATCTGTGGAGATGAAGAAAGTTTATATAATTCCATTCACAAAAAAACACTTTATAATAAACATGGGCGCCAACAAGGGGGGCCAGGGGGTCATTGCCCCCCTGAGATTTTGATGACACCCTCAATATTACTTTCTTAATACAAAGGGCAAGGAAAAATGCCCCCCCTGAGAAAAATTTCTGCGGGCGCCCATGAAAACTTCTGATTTTAAAAAAGGGGGCTACGAAAGATGGAGAATTTTATGAAAGGAAAAGTCAGTAACTCGAATTATCAGTTATGTTTCAGTTTTATCCTAAGATTCCTAAGTAAATATCACAAGAAAGATTAAAACGAATATGAATATATAATTTCACATTTTGAAAGTTTCAATTTCAAAACAGGGAAATTCTTAAAATCACTTTGTACCTACATCAAAAACAAATTGTGGGTCTTTATGAAATAGTGAAACAAAAATAGGTGAACAGAAAAGTAAGTAAATCAAAGAAATTCAATAAAAAAATGAGATTCAAAAATTGCAACCCATTTGCACTAGTATGATATTTATTAGAGGCATAGACGGTGAGTTTTTGATTTTGCAAAACATTCAATTACAATATGGTACACTCGATTATTCGAAAGAAAAAAATCTCCACACCGAGAGAAACACAAATACAGTCGACTCTTGATAATTCCAAGGGTTCCATTGAAAACTTTGAGTTATCAAGAGTCAACTGTATTTCTATATTTTCCCCTCATTTTGGGGTTCATAATTCTGATTGGTGAATTGATAATAAATTGCTGAAATATCAGGGATAACGCCTGAAAGTCTAAAATACTGATCAAAGAAGCCGCACTTCACGACCTTATTACGGGTGCGGCACCTTTGAACATGCCAGCTCCCGACAAAAATATTAACGACTTGAATTCGGCACATTTTAACATAGAAATTGGTCCATATTTATTATTTCTGACCATCTTTGTTTTTGAAATTGAGTCAAATTAAATTTTTGTCCATCTTGTAATTGTTTTAGCCGAAGTATGTTGAATTCTAGGAGTGGCCAGCAAAATTTTAGGAGGTCAGGGGCCGTTTTGGGGGAGGGGGCGTTCCCCCAGTCAACCCACCCCCCCCTGGATCCGCGCCTGATAATGAGTTGTTTTCCATCAGAGCAGGGTGAAGTCTGCTGCAGGCCCGGATCTAGGGTAGGGCAAGCGGGGCGCTTGCCCTGGGCGCCAGCTTAAGGGGGCGCCAAAAACAACCAAAGATTAAATTTTTCCTATTTTCGATTTTCTCGGAAGAAAGTATTATTATAAAATATGACCCGACTCAGGAGTGCCATTTTGACCACTCAAAAAAAGGACAAACATACTATCTTTCCAAAACTATACACAAAATGAAATTATCGATTTAATGGCCACCAAAGTTCGGAATAACATAATCAATGAGATCAAGGAGGCTAACTATTTCACTATTATGTTCGACTACACCCCAGATGTATCTTACACAGAACGAATGAACCAGGTTATACGATATTTGAAGATATGAGATGAAGGAAAGTCTTATTGACTTCTTAGAAGTTGACGGAAAAACTGGAGAGTAATATCATAGCGAATTCTAGATAAACTGCAAGCTGATGATTTAGTTGTCAAAAAATGTCGACAACGGATCTAATGTGGCTGGCATAAGACATATATAAAGGAGTCCGATCCAGAATTCTACAGATGAATGAGCTGGTTGCAGTATCAGTTCCATGCCTAGCACACTCTTTGAATCTGGTGGTCCATTTGGCTTCATCATGTTCAGAAGCAGTATTTATCTCGTGTTGTACAAAAACTGTATTCTTTTTTGTTAGTTCAATCACACGATAGACAATTATGAAAAAGTGCACGAAAACAAATTTGAAAGGAAGTAGACAAACAAGATGGGCTAAACATCAAGAGGTTTATGCCTTGCTCAATAATTTACCGGGAGTTGTGAAGGTTGTGGAAGAAATCAAAGAATCCTCACTAGTCACAGAATCCAAGTATGAAGCTGGTCATTTGCTTCATGCTGTGATAGATTTTAGATTCATCCTGAACCTATAACAATTTGGGATAATATTCTGCGAGAGATCAATAGGGTCAACGTTTGAAATTCAGAAAGGGGATAATTATTCCACGTTCAAAATCGTTGATGCGAGGTCTTGTGAAGATCTTGCCAAGTATTAGAGAAAAACCTATTGAAAACTACGAAATGTGCGAGGATGAGTCAAGAACGCTAGATCTAGTTAGGGTTGTTTTCGACAGATTATTGTCAGAAAAAGCTTAGAATTAAGCGCCGACAGCCTGCATACGACTTTCGCATTCCACAACGGTCATGCCCTTTTAAACATGCAAAAAGAGGATCTGCAGAAAAATGAGACACCCTTTTAGCGCAAAAATATTGAAGAGACTTGAATGCAGTTGATTTTTGTTAGGAACTACCGGTTTTCAAAGAGCTGGTTCCTGAAATTAGTGAAAGATCGACTTCATTAGACCTGCTAAAAATTCTTCACAGGCAAGATCTGCAAGAAGCTTTTCCTAATGTCTGTATAACTTTAAGACTATAATGCACATTACCTAACACGTCTGCAAGATGTGAACGCAGTTTCAGTAAATTGAAAATAATAAAAAATAATTTCCGTTCCTCAATGAGTCAGGAACGTCTCTATGGTCTCCCGATAGATGCGTTCGCAGAAAGAAAATCGCGCCAGGTGAATAAGCTATGAAGAAAAAAATCTAATTTCCTTCCTTGTGATATTTTTCTTATTATTAGTATTCATTTTTATTATTCATCTGTATTATTTATTTTTTATGAATTCATATATAACACAAATGGGGGGGGGGGGCTTTCATGAATTTTTGCCCCGGTCAGAAAAAATCGTAGATCCGGGCCTGGTCTGCTGTATACGCCGGCGTTGTGATTTTCGTATATTGTGCTATTATTTCATGAGTACTTGGGAAGCTGTAGGGGGAGGGGCATCTGCCTCGAATAACGAATACGTCTAATGAAACACTTAGAAAATCACCCAGTATATGCCAAATTTCAATTGACATTTTGAGAAATGCAGATTCTACGAGAAAAAAATTGACATCCCCGAAACGGAATGTTTGCGATCTCATGTTTAACGGATTTTTTTTCTTTACATTATCTTCCCTCTTCGTTTGTACCTCCAATTTACCAACATGAAATTCAAGGTGGTAAATTAATTCTTTTTCTGTCCAACTCCATGTGATTTGACTTTGAATTTGGAGTCGATTATTTTAAACTTTGAAAAAGTGAAATACGAGAATTGAACCTTGGGGTCGGGTGGCATATTTTCTTCTTGTAAGGATTCTATAATACCTTAGCTTAACATCATAAAAAATTGCGGGGGTGGGTCACATGTTCAAAACTTCAAAAGCTTATTCTTTCGATTGAATCCCAAAATATTCGAACAGCTAAAAAAACTAACCATCAAGTAGTTTAAGAGTGAATGACTTCAATTTGAAATGTATTGTTACGAACTCTTCTTCTAGTCCAGGGTCATCCGGAACTGATATACCGGTTGTATCATCTTCGCCGACATATCTGAGTGCGTTACCCATAATGACCTAATTTAAATATGTCTTGACGAGAGTGCTGAGTGAAATGGAAGTGAACTGACGCCGTATTTGTAGAATTGTTGTCGATCGAGTCCAGTCAGTCGTCTACAAAACAAAGGACGGTACAACGTGCCCATGAAGGTGACCATCGCCGTTAACCCGTTCTTCACGCATTCACACTTTTTTCTGACGTTTACTCTTTCCTACGGATAGAAATTCGCGAGTGACAGGATTCAAATGTTTCTTCTGATGTTTCCCCTTTAAAATTGGATCTAGCGAATTAGTTTCATTACTCGCCCGTGAAATTTTGAAGAAGAGGTGAGTGTCATTTGATATTCTGCTAAAGTGGTGCGAGTAACTGTTTTATTTTGACAATGAGGTGAAACCAATCTTTCAGGCTTATGTATAGGCTTCATTGACCAATCTCGGTATATTTTCATTGGTTTAAATTTTGGAATATTTATTGCACGATGCAACGATATTTCCACATCCAGAGATTGACAACAGCGATATAAACCAAGAACGAAAGTTGAATATAATCATTCAGTCTTATAAATTCTCGTAATAAAATATTCTGGTCAGACATTCTTTAGTAGGCGACTAACTGTATGTTGGTATTTTCCTTTAACCCAAATAAATTCTTACTTTTGTAAACGCGAATATCACTCTTGCTTCGCGCGTTTTTTATTGAGTTGAAATTATACCGTTTTTATTGTTCTAATTCAATTTGGGTCTTCTTGTTGAAGACATATTGTACCATGCATGTAAGAATGTAACTTTCTCCGAATGCATACTCACGATGTAGCTAATTTATAATGAATATTTGTGGTGATTATTCCTAATAGCATATTTGATTCCCAATTATTATTAGTTTTCAAGATTCTTTTTCACACCGATATTGTTTCTGTGTCTGGAAAAAGGAGCTCGAGTGAACCGTATCGCCCATTGAATAATTTTTGTTTATTCGATAATAGTGCTATTGTACGAACTTCCTGGAATTCTCTCAATTCAACGAAATAAAGCGGGTATTGGAACATCCGTTATCTTCAATTATTTTAGCATGAAGGTTGAGGTCATGTTGTGAAATGCGATTTCAAAATGAACGATCAAAGATCCACTGCAGACGTCGGTCATCTATGTAAAATTTTCTTTCATACTACGCACTTTTTCATTTATGTACCGACAGTGAGTTTCATTTTAAGCAAGGATTATTCAATATTTCATCGCGAGGTCGTCGTTTTTTTCTTATTATTGTACTACAACTACTCTGTCAACTAAGGCATATCTAGGAGTTAGGACCCACAAATCCCAAATTTCAGAATCACAACTTATTAACTCGTGTTCATAATTTTGAGAGCAAAAAATGAAAAAATTAAATATTTTTAGAGTGACCTTTGTGAACACTGCTGAGTCTGTTGTATGAATAGAATGGCCAATTGAATCAACGGATTATGTCAATTTAGGGCATTAAGTCAATATGATCCGCATAATGCATATACGTATAAGAGACTGTTCATAATCAATGGATTACTGTTTTTGTGGTACCTTGAACTCCTTGAAGATCGTCCAATATGTATGATTGTCTGTCTGATTGATATCGGTAAAATTCGAAGCTTTTCTTTATCATCAATACAATCACAAAATACTTTTTCCATGGATCGTTGTTTTCAAAATTTTCAGCCGAGGATGATCTCAAACGACTAGATTCGAATCACTGATGAAAAATCCTCGATTTAATTCAATTTTGTCCATCCGTCCATACGTCTGCGAACACGGTAACTCTTGATGTCTATGAAGTTAGTACCCAATGCTACTCAATGACACCTATTTCATTAATTCTCGGAATATTATCGAGAATTTGTCGTGGAATGGAAAAATTCGTAGCGCCCTCAGTTTTTTCTGAGGGCTGGCTTTGCTAACTTAACGTAAAGTTAGCTGTGCCACTTGCGAGAAAATCAATGAAACCTATTGCATTAGTTGTCGAATAATTGGCGAAAATTTGTCGTGAAAGAAAAAAACATTGTCCAGTCCTCAGTTTTTTTTTCTACGGGGTGGCATTGCTAATTTTATATTAAGTTAGCATAGCCATTTTCTCAATATAGATCCATAGATCCATTCCTTATATGTAGCACATTTCACTCCTTTTTCCCGCGATTTCCTGATATTTCTGGAAAGATCGCATTTTTGGTAACAGTTCATTCGTTAATGACTTTTTATCTATGGATTTAATTGTCGAACACCTGGCCTCGAATTTTTCGTGAAAGAAAAAAAATGTGGCCCGTCCTTAGTGTAATATTCTATACTAGATGTGTGCCCTTATAGGTATATAACTTTATATTGAAACTCCTTATGGTTTTATATCTTTATTATTGGTCGTCTCACAATTGACTGACTCCTCTCGACAGGACGACAGGAGTCCTCAAACTCAATACGCATGTACAATATATGACATCTTCCTTTTCCAATTATTTTTTATACAATATTTACATTTGGTACATACAGTTATGTTAATAATTCAATATTCAATACCTTTCAGGTTTTCTAACTTTCCTACCAAACTTGGTTTTATATATCGTTCGTCTTGTTACCTTCTGACTAGATATATCATTTGAATCTGAGACGAGTTCATGTTTAGAAATATTTTCATTTATTTTACTACAACTTGGTTCATTGCTTGAACTCGTCCCAGGTTCAATGGGTAAGTTTTCAATAGTTTCTTTCTTTTTCTCCTTTTTACAATTGCTAAAGTCTTCATCATCAGTAACATCTAAATTATAATCAGTAGTATTTTGTTTGTTTGGTTTCAAAAATATTCTGTTTCTTCTTTTAACACCATTACTGCCAGAGTATTTCACAAGATAGGAATTATCACCAAAATCTTCAATTACGATACCAGGGGTCCAGATATCCTTCTCCCTGATATATACTTCCTGATCTGGCAATAGTGGTTCCAGTTGTTTTGCATTGGAATCGTGATAATATTTCTGATATTTTTGTCTTTCCAATAAGTTTTTTCTCTGATTACTATAATTAATATGCATAGGATTGAGCTTTCTTGACATTATTGGTAAAATTCCTCTAGTTTTTCTTCCAAAAAATAGTTCAGATGGAGATAAAATATTGTGACTAACAGGATAATTTCTTATTTCTAAAAGTGCTAAATTTAAGTCTCTTTTGCTATTGATACATTTCTTCATTGTATTTTTTATTGTCTGAATGGCCCTTTCGACCATGCCATTTGATTTTGGATAAAGTGGACTAGATGTATCGTGGTGAAAATCATAATTTTCCGAAAATTCTCTGAACAACGAATTGTTGAATTGCGGTCCATTATCACTATATACAATCAATGGAATTCCATATTTAGAAAATACATTTTTTAAGATATTAACAATTGTCATTGATTTTGTAGATGACAGTTGATGCACCTCAAAAAATTTCGAAAAATAATCTATTAATATAAGATATGATTTATCATTCAAGTCGAACAAATCTAATCCTATTTTCTCCCAAGGAAATGCTGGAACCTGGTGTGGAGAAAGTGGCTGCCTCTGATTATTCCTTGAATAACGCATGCATGTTTCACAAGATCCGACCAGATTTTCTATATCGCGATTAATTCCGATCCAATATACAACATCTTTTGCTCTCAATTTTATTTTAGTCATTCCCAAGTGACTATAATGTAATTTTTGTAAAATATTTTGTTTCAAATTATTTGGTACAACAATAGCATTACCTTTGAAAAGAATATTATCTATCACAATCAGTTCATTTTTGAAATTCCAATATGGTCTTGACAGAATGCAACATTTACTTTTAGAAGAAGGCCAACCGTTTAGAACATTCTTAATTACACTGCTTATGATCAAATCAGTCTGACTTTCTTTTTCAAAAACTTTCATCATTCTGGTGCTCACAGGAGCATATTTTTTTATAAAATCGATCTGAGCATCAAATTCTAAAAATACGTCACTTTCATATTCTGGTTTAGTTTCAATTCTAGATAAAGCATCAGCAATATACATTTCTCTACCGGGCTTGTATGTAATTTCTAAGTCATATATCTGCAGATCTAATAACATTCTTTGCATTCTTAAAGGGGTTTCATTTAAAGGTTTTTTGAATATTCCTAAAAGAGGTTTATGATCTGTCTCTACTACAACTTTTCTACCATATAAATATTGGTGGAAGACTTTACAACCGTGTACAATTCCTAATAATTCTTTTTCAATTTGAGCATATTTTTGCTGTGTTGAATTTAAAGATTTAGATGCATAGGCAACTGGTTTGCATTCTTGTATTATTGCCGCTCCACAACCTTTTTGTGATGAATCTACAGTAAGAATTATTGGTAAATTTGGGTTATAGTATTGTAAAAGTGGTGGAGAGCTCAATATTTCCTTGAGTTTACAAAAAGCCTCTTGTTGTTTGTGATCCCACAAGAATGCTGTTCCTTTGTTTATGAGCATTCTCAAGGGAGCTGTAATTTCGGCAACATTAGGTATGAATTTATGAACATAGTTAATTATTCCGAGAAATGACTGTAACGATTTTACATCTTTCGGTACCGGATATTCTCTTATAACTCGCACTTTATCATAATCTGGTTTTATACCTTTTTCATTGAATATGTGTCCCATGAATTTAATTTCCTTCATTGAAAATTTACATTTTTCCTTATTTAATTTCAAATTCACCTCTCTAGCTTTCTCTAAAATCATCCTCAACCTTGCATCATGTTCTTCCTTATCTCTACCATAAATTAATATATCATCTATGTAAATTTCAGCCCCGTCAATATTTTCAAAAATTTCTGACATTTTACGTTGATATACTTCACTTGCTGACTTTATACCGAAAGGCATGCGAAGATATCTATACCTTCCGAAAGGTGTATTGAATGTGCACAATTTTGAACTTTCTTCATCTAATTCAACGCACCAAAATCCACTAGCCACATCTAATACAGAAAAATACTTTGCACCTTGCATTTTTATAAATATGTCATCAAATGTAGGAATATAAAAATGTTCTCTACGAATAGCCTTGTTCAGTTCAGAGGGATCCATGCAGATTCTAAAATCACCTCCTTTTTTACCTACTATAACGAGAGAATTTACCCATTCTGTTGGACCTTCCTCTTTGATGATTATTTTTTCCTTCTCTAATTTATTTAACCTTTCTTTTAATTTTTTCATAATTGCATTTGGAAACTTACGTGCTGCATGTACAGCCGGGGAAACGTTCCTGTCTATCTTAATATTATATTTTCCAGGCATTTTTCCGATACCTTTAAATAAATCAGCAAACTCTTCCGTTAAGTCTTCTTTCTCCACACCAGCGACCAACTTAGCAATACCCATTTTTTCTATCGCCTCCAATCCTATAATGCAAGGGGCATTACATTTTGTAATAAAGAACTTCAATGAATATAAATTGTCTCTGTATAAACAACTCAACTTAACACTGCCCATTATATTTAATTTTTCTCCTGAATATGTTGATAATCTACAATTTTCAGAACTATCTATCTTAATATTTCTGAACAGTTTTTTATATAATTTCAAAGACATACAGTTAGCCTGAGCTCCAGTATCAACTTTAAGATAAACTTTTTTACCTTCTATTGTCAAATCAACATTCCAAGAATGCTTTGAATTAGTTTTCAAACTTCCTATGAAAAAATTATCAAAAGACAATTCTGATTCAATACAGTAAACAGGCTTATTATTTCTGTACTTACACTGTCTCGAAAAATGATTCATTTTACCACAATTCGCACATTTTTTACCGTAGGCTTTGCACATTCCAAAATTATGTTTGGATCCACATTTGGAGCATTGATTATTGTTCACGTGCAGGTTGGATCCTTGGTTTCTACCTCTGGGATGGGTTTCTTCTTTCTTCCTTCCGTAATAACTGTGCATTCCTGATGTTTCTCCTCTTGATCCGCTTGAAACGCCTTTTCTCCATACTTGTGTTTGTTTATCTCCATTATTTCGTTGGAATTTTCATATTTTGGGGTATGACAGAGTTGTGAAAGTTGTTTATTCGTCATTTCGGCTGCTTTACATATTTCAATGGCTTTATTTAGGTTGAGATCCTTTGTTCGCAATAAACGATCTTGAACAGATTTATCCCGTATCCCTTGAATCAATCTGTCTTTAATCAAACTGTCTGTTAACTCACCAAATTCGCATGTTGAACTCTTTTCACGCAGGTCGGTCACATATTCGTCGATTGTTTCGCTTGGCTTCATATCTCTGCTGAAGAACATATGTCGTTCGAATGTGACGTTTTTTGTTGGTTCAAAGAATTCGTTGAATTTTTGCATCACTTTTGAATATTGATTTTTATAATTTTCTTTCTCAAATTTGAAGGTATTATAGATTTTCAAACCCTTATCGCCAATACAGTTGAGTAGAAGAGCACATACGAATTCTTCGTCATCTTCCGAAGTCCTGGTGACTTTTAAGTAAAGTTGAAACTTCTGCTTGAAGAATTTCCAAGAATCAGATGGATTTGCTTCAAAATCCATTTCGGACGGCATCTTAATTGCACTCATTTTACTTTCCGCAGTTGTTTCAGCTACCGACTGCGCCATGTAATATTCTATACTAGATGTGTGCCCTTATAGGTATATAACTTTATATTGAAACTCCTTATGGTTTTATATCTTTATTATTGGTCGTCTCACAATTGACTGACTCCTCTCGACAGGACGACAGGAGTCCTCAAACTCAATACGCATGTACAATATATGACACTTAGTTTTATTTATACGGAGTGGCTTTGCTAACTTTATATTGAGCTAGCATGCATAGCCACTTTCTCGATATGGATCGAATATCATCACAATGGTCATGAATAATATTGTCGAAGTCCATATGAAGTAAAAAACTCACAAGAATTCATTCCTTATAGTAGATTTTATGCCCTTTTTCCACGATTTCTTGATATTTCGGCCAAATTTTGGCAACAGCGCATTCGTTAAAAATTTTTGATCTTGAAGATGAATTTGAGATAGGTATGCGACAATTAATGATGTCTATAAAGTTGGCAGTGCCACTTGTGAGAAAATCAATGAAACCTATTGCATTAATTGTCGATAATTTGTTGTACTTTTTTTTACGGGTTGGCTTTGCTGACTTAACATAAAGTTAGCAGAAGCACTTTTTCAATATGGACCGAATATCATAAAAATGATTATAAATAATTGTCGAGTAATTGTCGAAGTCCATATCAAGTGAAAAACACACAAAAAATCTATTCCTTCCAGTTTATTTTTCGCCATTTTCTCGCGATTTCGTGCTTTTCCTGGAATTATCGCATTTTTGGCAACAGCGCATTAGTAATTGACTTTTTTCCTATTGCATTAATTGTGGAATACCTGTCCTGAATTTGTCGTGAAAGAAAAAAAATTGTCGCGTCCTTAATTTTTTTTCTAGGGGGTGGCTTTGCTAACATTATATTAAGATAGCAGAACCACTTTCTCAATATTGATCAAAAATCATCACACTGCTTATAGTGCTCATGAATAATTGTCGATTAATTGTCGAAGACCATGTAAAGCGAAAAACACACAAAAGATTCATTCCTTCTATTTTATTTTTCGCCATAATGCAATAGGTTTCATTGATTTTCTCGCACTGCTAATTTTATAGACATTAATGTAATAGATAAAAAGTCATTACGAATGCGCTGTTGCCAAAATGTGATCGTTTCAAAAAATATTAGGAAATCATGGGAAAAAGGAGTGAAGAAATGTGCTATAAAGATGAAATTACAACAATTACCCGACAATTATTCATGCCCATTGTGAGGATATTCGATCTATATTGAGAAAGTGGCTTGCTAACTTGATTTGAAGTTAGAGGAGGTTCTTTATGGTTGCTCACACATAAAAATAGAAATTTATAATTATTCAAAATCTTAGTTGTCATTAAATGAAACTCTACCTTTTCTACCAGAAGCAGGAGATGAAAATGTCTTCAACTTCAGAAAAGTCGATAAAGAATTCTTGTGTCGTCGATATCCGGAAGTACCTATAAAAATAATATGATCAAATAAAAGTTTCTTCCATAAGGAAAACAAAATTAATAGAAAATCGATTAATCAGATACACCGCGTTCATTGATATAAATATCAACAACCGCCATGAATCTGACTCGAACTTGCCACAAATCATCATACAGGGAACCAACGAAAGTTCCAATCTCATCGAAGCGGGACAACATAACCCTACTACGATGAAAATTGGAGTGGAACGGAGGTCCTCTTAAACAAAACTAGACAAAGTCTTGAGGTACCTCAAGACTTGAGGTACCTCAAGACTTGAGGTACCTCAAGACTTTGTCTCCGTTCCACTCCAATTTTCATCGTAGTAGGGTTATGTTGTCCTGAAGATGATCAAAACGAGATCGAAACCTAGGTCGACTTCTACCCGCTTCGATGAGGTTGGAACTTTCGTCGGTTCCCTGTATGATGATTTGTGGCAAGTTCGAGTCAGATTCATGGCGGTTGTTGATATTTATTATATCAATGAACACCGCGTTCATTTTGCAACGGCGTGCTAAAATTATCAGGTAAACTTGTGATGGAAGGGACAATGTTTCCTTAGAAAATATTATCGGTGGTTAGTATTTAGTTGACTACTTTCTTAGAGATGAGTTTCCCGAAAAAAAGGGTGATTCATTGTGAGGTTCAGGAAAGTATTCAGAAATAAAACACTTCAAATTTGATTTCATTCATCTGCTAATTATTAGATGAGCAATTCATAACCTTCAAATTAAGATTAAGACTCCATTGAAGCTGGCCATCTTCTTTATTTTCATTTAGTCAGAAATGAGTCTCATCATTCAATAAAATTCTTCAGGGAATTTTCTGTTGAGAGCTCAGGCACTGAAATCTTGCTTCATAGACAGCTGATTTCAGTAACACAATTTGTAGCAGCCTCGAACATCTTTTGTAAAATTCAATTTGATAAAACAATAGTTCGAAATTGTTATATTCTCTCTTTTTCATTGATGCCACATTTATAAAATCAATATTTTCAAGTTAATTTCGAGTAATGAAGTTAATTTTAGGAAAATCCATTCAAGGATTATTGACATGAAAGCAAGCCTTGGAAGTCCAGTCTCAGCTTCATTTCTAGTCACTAAAAATTTTCTGTGCTTTCATTTTAGCAATAAATATATAAATATTAAAATAAACTGGTTATTTTTCAAAGTAAAGCACTTTGAACAATAGAATGTCTTCCATCGTGTGAATCTGTATACCGGCAGTATATTATTTTCATCTTTTATTGATACATTTTCGAACGATCAATTATAGGAGCATACAGCCTGGAAATTCTGGTCCGATTACGAAAAATATCGTGGATGATTAAAAAGCATATTCCCTTCCAAAGTTCAATATGCATATTCGCTAAACCAGAAAAATCTAGTTGGCAATTTGAAGCCTGTTGCTGCAAAGTGAATGGATTGGAAAAATTGTAATAGATATCAAGACAGAAACAAAACTTAACGAATGGATCTATTCATTATATGAGAAATTTTGTGATGACATTTTCAATATTTGTGAACCATGAAGGATTAAAATATGTCAAATTGAAATTGGGAATATTTCTTATATTATGCTTCAACAACCACTATTATTATTTCCTCATCTGGGCAGAACTCGTCATGTTCATAATTGAAGGCTTTCTGTCAGCAATATCATAACATCCCATATATTTCGGGAAGATAATTGAGATATTACACTTTTCATGGTCTTTTCATGTATTGTAATGTGTGAAATGAAGAAATTATTATTATTTTTATAGAAATTCGATTAATCAGATACACCGCGTATCTGATTAATCGAATTTCTATAAAAATAATAATAATTTCTTCATTTCACACATTACAATACATGAAAAGACCATGAAAAGTGTAATATCTCAATTATCTTCCCGACAACAAAACTAAATTTACAGATTACATAAAATTATATAAAAATTACCATTACTTTTATCATGATACTAGCTGGCCCGGCGAACTTTGTTTCGCCCAACTTATACTTACGGTGGATTTCATAAATCACCGGTGATCGAAGATTAACGGCTTGGTTCTCTGATTTTTGAACTGTCAAATCAAGTTGATTCTAGATCAAACTCCGATCACCGGTGATTACACTTTGTGAAACCCACCGTTGAAGTTGTATAAACTCACCATTGCTATTTTTCAAGCAGGAGATAAATAGGCAAAATATACAAAATTTTAATATTATTGTAATTTACATGAAGAGAATACTCTTTATTTAAGCGGTACCTAATTGTTGAACATATAACTTTTTGTTTTTAATGTTTTGAAAATCAGTCATGATAAATTCTCAAAATCTAATCAGTGCTCACACCATTATTTTAGACATCTTAGCTATGCTGCTAAGCTCAAAATAGTGGGTAAACATCTCAGTTGGTGGAGCAGCGAGATTTTCATGGTTCCATGGATATGAGCTGTCACTGTCACACAGAACATGTGCTGGGAGGCTGGGACGGGGTTTGCCAATAAGGATAAATGGAAAATTCCGGTAGATGTTATTTTATTTTTTTGAAAAATTTAAAAGGTTGAAACATGTATTTTTAAACTTTCCATCATCACATACAATGCTTACCTAAAAGGTTGACCAACTTAGGCGAATTCCTTATTTTCGAACAATAGGTACGGCAAATAAACAAAAAATTTAGGGTTCAATCATTCTTCAATTTGTTCAATTTAGTTGACGATATCAAGATCGTAAGAAGGCAAATCGAGATGTATTATTGATGATCATCCGACCAGATAAGATGAAACATTATTGTATATCATTTCAAAATTATTGACGCTTATAATACTGTCTCTGTGCAAACAGAAACGCTAAAATAATATGTCAAACCCTAATTATGGGCAATTTTGGATTCAGCTATTTCCGCAAATATATTTATTACCCAAACAGAAATTCAAAAACATTTCAAAAATAAAGAAAAAAGATGAAGATGGGCAACTTACGTTTGAATCTGATCGTCAAAATCCGATTTACTTGATATTTCGGTAAAAATTCACTGTTCCACCAACTTGAGATGTTCACCCGCTTTTTGATCTGGTAATAGACTTCCATGTTACCATGAGTTATATGCGAATCACACATCGCCATCTAACAGCGGTATTATCAAACTAAGTACCTACGACTACGTACAGATACAGTGACTCTTATCTAGTCACTGTACGACTGTACGCATCAACGGTAGCGACACCTAGTGGCCTTATTCAAAAGAAAGAAAAGCATTTCCTGCATAATTGAAATTTTCATCGGTTTTTCAATTTTTTATTGTATTTTATAATAACCAGACCGAATACATAAATGAAGTTTTATATCAAACATTCTATCCGATCTCGAGTTATAAATGGTGTAACCAACATCTTTCTTTTATATATATATAGATAAATAGATAAATATTCTGCCAAGTTGTATGGTTCCAGATTCAACTGTTTTTTGAAATTCTTCTCCTCTCCTATTTTTTTAAATGCTCGTGGCAACTTACTGAACATGGTGATGCTTGAGTAAAAGCATCATCTTTCAAATTGTGTGAGTCTGTGTTCAGGAAAATTATAATTTGTGTTTCTCTCACTACGAATCTTGAGATTCTCGAATGCCTTTTCGTTCTTGAATGAAAATATGGATAGTTTCATAAATGTACAAGCCTGTCGGCGTAAGGGTGTTTTTTGTTTTGAAATGGGCTATGCATGGCTCATTTTATATTTATTTTAGTTCCAAAATAACTGTGCCCGTTTCTGTATTACCAAGAGAATTCCTACATCTCTGCCCCTTCTCCAAAAGGCAATTCCAGGACAGACTGGACGTTTGAATAATATGTGTTTATGTCTGTATCTGTATATGGTTTGAGTACTCGTAAAGGATAAGATGGAATTCAGCTTCCCGCTCATGGTTTGGAGATGTGAACTCCAACATGGATTTTCGTCAATCACTACACCCAAAAATCACACAGACTCCACAGGCTTCAAAGGTACATC
Source organism: Adalia decempunctata (assembly GCA_951802165.1). Lineage (NCBI taxonomy): Eukaryota > Metazoa > Arthropoda > Insecta > Coleoptera > Coccinellidae > Adalia > Adalia decempunctata. The sequence goes on from OX637695.1 coordinate 76,273,162, forward strand.
TGCAAGAGGTATTCCTTCGGGAGTTATTAAATTTGATTGTGTCGTTTTGAACATAATTGCTATTGATTTTTCGTTGTTGAGAGAGTTATTCAAATGAATGCCATATGCACATATTTCCAGAGCACAGATTTTGAGTATGTTCACTGGAACTCATCGGGGCTGCTGGCCCATTTGCTTTTGAGTTTTCTTATTATATCATGTACTTCAAAGTTGAGTACAGGGCCTTTGAAAATAGATTTACAATGGGTCTTCATTATCTCCAATGTCTTCCTCTGACAGATTTGCTGCTGGTTTCGGAAGAATGTGTTAAATTCATTTGCTATCTCAGCATTATCTCCTTCTATTTCTATTTTGGTATTCCCTTTTATATGTTTCATAATATTCCATACCACCTTATTTTCATAGAGTAGTGTCTTGTCTTCTCTATGTTCAATTAGTAATTCGTTGTAGTATTTCTTTTAACTCGTTGTATTGTTCAGTATATTTGTTATCATCTGTTTTCAGTGTATATGATGTCTATAATTCTTTGTCATTCGCATATCTGTTTTGAGTTATAAGTAGACTAATTTTCTGAGAATAGTAAATTATCCTTTCAAAAGCTTCATTGAAAATTGGTACAAAAATGTTCATAAAATGTTTGAACTGACCCCTCTACATTATCGTTTTCCCGCGAATATACTCCAGACCAGTCTTGATCTTGCAATGCAGTCACAAATTTCCGAGCACATTTCACCCTATTCTCTTTACATAAGTTCCTCCTGAATGTGAGTATTGGTCTTTCAAAGTTTGTATCCTAGGACCTAGATGATCACAAAGGACCCCGCACTTTTTCTATGGCAAATGGCGTTCCGTCAAATTTTCTAAAATTTTGGTATAATGTAGTACTCGACCTTCTGATCAAAAGTGTCCATGGCCCCAACTCAATCCTATGACTAGTTTTCGAGATACAGGGCGTTGAAGTTGAGAATTACCCACTTTTACTACGCCCGTATCTCGGAACAGAATCGAATGAACTTCAATTTTTCTCAAGAAACATTTCATTACATCCCCAAGGAGCAACCATATAGAGGAATATGACCGAAAATCGTTACGAATACGGGGTCATCCATAATGCATGCCTGATTTTGAAAGAATAAAATATGTCAGTTTCAGAGCGAGAACGTTCACAAAATGAACTATTACACTAGATATATTGTTGTTACATCGAAAACGTCTGAAATACCCAGAATTTATACTGGGTGATCCATTATTATAGAAACTATTCTCAAGGAGGGTTAAATGGACACCCTGTATTTATGGGTTGATTCAAGGTGTTTGTTTAATTTTTTTAGAACATATCATCATGGACTTCAAAGAATACAGGGTGATTCAGTCATGAAATGAACTTTGAACCTCACGAAAATACCCAAAAACCACCTTTTTTTTTCATCACCCCATATTTCAAGATTACCTCCGACGAGGTGGGAGTTTTCTTTCACCACTGTACCTGATATAAAAACATCAATACGGCTGAGAGTGTTTATCCACTTCCTATGACCAGATTTTTTGTTATGCTGGAATAAGAATAGAATAACATACCTAAATAAATAATTCTCATATTACTTAAAAAAAAAAAATCTGCTCATAGGAAGTGTATAAAAACTCTCGGTCGTATTGATGTTTTCATATCAAGTACAATGGTGAAAGAAACTCCCACCTCATCGCAGTTAATCTTGAAATACAGGGTGATGAAAAAAAAGGTGGTTTTAGGGTATTTTCGTGAGGTTCAAAGTTCATTTCATGACTGAATCACCCTATATTCTTTGAAGTCCATGATGATATGTTCTAAAAAAATTAAACAAACACCTTGAATCAACCCATAAATACAGGGTGTCCATTTAACCCTCCTTGAGAATAGTTTCTATAATAATGGATCACCCAGTATAAATTCTGGGTATTTCAGACGTTTTCGATGTAACAACAATATATCTAGTGTAATAGTCCATTTTGTGAACGTTCTCGCTCTGAAACTGACATATTTTATTCTTTCAAAATCAGGCATGCATTAAATTATGGATGACCCTGTATTCGTAACGATTTTCGGTCATATTCCTCTTTATGGTTGCTCCTTGGGGATGTAATGAAATGTTTCTTGAGAAAAATTGAAGTTCATTCGATTCTGTTCCGAGATACGGGCGTAGTAAAAGTGGGTAATTCTCAACTTCAACGCCCTGTATCTCGAAAACTAGTCATAGGATTGAGTTGGGGCCATGGACACTTTTGATCAGAAGGTCGAGTACTACATTATACCAAAATTTTAGAAAATTTCACGGAACGCTATTTGCCATAGAAAAAGTGCGGGGTCCTTTGATAGTTGAGTATTTCTGGTTTTGAAATCGGATAAGTTTGTGAATATGTTATCCATACATTTTGAATTTGGTGCTACTATTTCATGGATTTCATATCTGAGGTATATTCATTATACATATCTACATTAAAGAAAATACAATTAAAATATCGTGACAAAATATTATTTAGAAATAGTATATTATACCTTAGCTTTCAACAAGGTTAAAAAACGCACAAATTTAATTTAATCGAAATGGTCGGATCAAGCAATAGTTGCGATGATTTTTTGTTTTTGATGCCAGTGGAATAATTAAAAGTGGTACCTAATAATAATTTCTAGAAAAATACCATCTGAATTTCCACGATGTAATACAGAAATAGAAGTAGGTTGTTTGAAATTTTATGACCCATCCAACGCTGTATTTCTACTTAAAGGACACGGTGAAAGAGCCTAAACAGAACACACCTGATCCCTCTATAAACTAGTACATCCCCATTCTGGGCTAATGAAGGCGATAAGTATAATTATCGAAATATCAGAATCTGTATTGTCATTAGGAAATATGTTCGTTTTTTCCAGTTCATTATAGATTTTTGTTGAAATCTGGTTTGCCATGATAACGGTTGCTTAGATACGAGAAGGCATATTATCTCCTCTAAATGCGTCAGTACATAAATCAGGTCAACTTATTATTAATGAGCTAAGTCTGTCTGTGTATTAATGGAGCATTTCGTTCAACCGTTATTAATGAATCCAAATTTCACAAAATCGTTTCCGCGAGACAAAAAATTGCATTGGTATTGAACCTCCGAGTCAGGGTTCTGCAAGATGTACATGAAATATGTTGATACATTTCGAAGTTGGTTTCACCACTTGCAGGTCCTATCGGTATTTTTTTTAGAGTGATAGAACTTTCAATTGAAATGAAGCACATTTAAATTAAGAAAAAATAAAAAAAAATAATGTTTAATATGTACATTTTCAAAAAGTGATATCCTGTGAAGCTTATTTTTGAATGTTTCCTCGAAATAATTTAGAAAAATTAATTCTCAGTCATAAAATTCAAGAGACATTTTCGTGAATTGAGTTTCGAACAAAAATATAAAAAGAAATTTGCGGATGGTATGTTCAATGTATATTGAAGACTTGATTGAGATATGAACGTATTTTATTTCGAGTTCGTTGACGGTGATTCCCAATCAATTATTTGGAAATCATATGATGCGGTCTAGGGTGACGGCATATCATTAAATGAGCGTCGGAACGTGGAGTGTAGGTGGTAGTGATTTAATAATAAAATAACAAACCAAGACGAAGCAATTCAAATATATTGTTATCTGGGTGAATGCGGACATATGCAGCAAACCGGTCATACTACCACATAACTGATTCATTCATCATTCGAGTTCGATTAAAGAGACTGAATAAATGCTGGTATGTACTTTGTTACTATGTAGTATATTTTGTGTATATCACACATGTATACGGAAATGATTTTTTCACACTTCAATATTATCTTGTACGGCCAACTAGAACAGCTCTCTATGGATATATTACTCAATTTCGATTGAACAACCTCTAATGATTCAATCTCTGAATTGGCAATTTTGACATATCAATTCATTCTCGACTCGAGTTTGAAGATTCTGGTGTAATGTCTTTATACGCTTATATTCAATTAAGTTCAATATTTTCTTTCTGCTTTCAAGAAACACATATTTCATCGAGATATGATTTTTTTTCATGAACAATCCCCCAAATCACTCCTCCTGGGGGCTAACAAACAATATGGGATATTGCATTTTATTCATTCGGTCTTCAAAAAACACATATCCGAAGCTTATGGTGAAGCACTCTCATTTCGATGAGATTTTTCTCAGAAACAACCCCGAACCTTTTCCTGAATTTCATGAGACTACAAGTAAAGTGGTTGAATTCCTTCACAAAGCATCAGTTATGATTTTATTTCCATCGGTAATTTTTTGTCTTTGATGTGGCTAACTTCACTTCTATTAATTTCAGTCCTGAAGAACAATTTTTAGCACTCGTTCATCCACTTCATGAGTAGACCTTAATTGTAAGTAGATTCGCATTGCAGAATCCAAAACTAACATTTTTGACCTCTTCACAAAAAGCACAACCGCTGTTGACGAAATTGCCCATGATCCCGTATTTGTTGTTACAGAAATATTGGGAATTTTGTTTTGATAGAAGTTTTCATAGTTCTAGTTAGCGAGTATAGCGAGTAGCTTCAATGCGCAAAATTTCATCCTGATGGAATCCGCAGTTTTGAAATTATCACGAAAACAAAATATCGAACGGCCATATTTAGGGAACTTCCAATTTAGCCCATTAACGAAATAACCGCGGTTTTCGAGATGCGAACCTTGCCTGTTAATTTAGAGTTTATAGGTTTATCGTGTTTACGTCCTGCTGGATGGACAGAATTGAGTTTGAGCAAGTATTTGTTATCAGTGAGTCGAACCTTGTCGTTTGAACTATTCTTGGTTAAAAAAATTACGCATATAAATCACATCTTCACCTATAATTGGCACATAAATCATACATCTTATCGAAATAGAATGATGAATGATTTATTGAGAGTTGTACACTTCTTAATGGTTAACACCAGTCGAATGCAGAAGAGCTGCCAAATTGATTCGGGCAGAATTATTTCTGCTCGATGAAATCTGTGAAGAGGGAAATAGAAGGTTTAACAATAAGAGGTGTTAATTTGATATTCGAAGAAAAATACCATTATTGTAGATGAATGATTGGTTGTTTATTTCATTACAAAGAGGAAGATATGCCGTTAATAATGAAAAATAGCATCAGCCAAATGACCACCACGACTACAGGTCTACATTCTTTTCATGACATTTTTTATAACCAAATCGCAAAGTGGCTACCCTCTGTCCTCGATAGCCTCATGAATTCCATTTTTGAGGTCTTGAATTTACGCTGGGCTATTGGCGTAGACCTGCTCTTCCACATGGCCCCAAAGGAAGAAGTCGCAAGGTGTTAAATCACAAGATCTCGGTGGCCAATTATGATCACATCTTCGAGAGATAAGACGATCCGGAAACTTTTGCCGTGAAAAATCATGGTTTCGTTGCTTGTGTGGCACGTTGCGCCGTCGTGTTGACATTAAAAGTGGTCCAGATCAATACCATCCAATTCCTGCCATAAAAAATCATTTATCATCTCTCTATAACGCAATCCATTCACCGTAACTTGGGCTCCAGCCTCATTCTCGAAAAAGTAAGGCCTCATGACCCCGCCGGACCATAAACCGCATCAAACAGTAAAGGCGAGTTTATACAGCAACTAAAATAAAATAAGAACTAAAATAAAATAAGAATGTTCACTTGATGCATTTCAATGACAGCGCAGCGTTTATACAGGAAATGAGCTAAAATAAGGAATAAGAATATTCTTATTCTTATTCTTATTCCTTATTTTAGCTTATTTCCTGTATAAACGCTGTCATTGAAATGCATCAAGTGAACATTCTTATTTAATTTTAGTTGCTGTATAAACTCGCCTTAACACGTTGAGGGTAGAGAGGCATTTCAACAATAACTCTTGTTTTTCCTAGCCGCAGATGCGACATATTGCTTGTTGACCGGGGTGGAAATGGGTCTCATGATTTTTCGATGGAACTCCGTATCATTTTCATGCAAGGACCCAATCAGAAAAGACATACGACGTTGTTGATTATCTTCCGGCTTGAGTTCTTGTGTTAACTGAACTTTCTAGTCTCAAGACCCAAATATTTATGCAAAACACAGTGTTAGTGTTATGACGTTTGTGGAATGCCTAATTCCATAGAACGACGAGAAATGGACAAACCTGGGTTCTCTTCAACACTTTCAGTGACAGCAGCAATATTCTCTGCTATTCTTGGGTAACGTGCTCGGGTTCTATTCTTTACATCACTCAATTGTCCCAACAACCCAAATTTTCCCAACAATTTTTGTATAGTGCTTCACGACGACCCAGAAATGTTCGAGTTTTACGAATCGTCTCTGCCAAATTTTTATAGTGAATTTTAAAAATTTTAATGCGCTGTTGAAGCATGAATCGTTTCATTTTTATCAATGACGTAGTTTCTACTTGTCAAATGACAAATACAAAAAAAATTACCTCGTACCTAGTATTAGTTGGCCAATAAAAACATGAAATAAACTATTTCAGAATTTCTTGATCTAATTTATAGCAATTATAAAAATAAGTAATGGAAATAGCTACTTTTGAAAGAATAATTAACATGATTTGAAGCAGAACAATGCCAGATGACAAGCTACAGAAAAGATTCAGATGACCAACTAATTATTTAGGTACGAGTTAATTTTTTTTATGCTATGTTTTTGTTTTTAGCCCTGAAGATGCTCTTAAACAATGAAGGCGAAACTTCGGCGTGGTATTTGAACGCCGTTTTTTACTGTCCTTATATTATACAGGGTGTCCGGGAAAATGTGAGAATCTCTTGGATTCAGATAAAAAAATAAGATTCCCATCATTTTTTTCCTAGCGGCCCTCCCTACGGAGATATGGCCTCCTAAATGACGTCACTGGAATTCCATTCTACTGGAATACATTTCAAACTACTTAATATAATTTAAAGAAATTTATATGATTAACAGTAGTAAGGATCCCTCCTAAAATACTGCCCTCAAATTTAAATTAGAGCTTTTAGTTCACCAGGTGCGCACTAGGTTGTACATTTTAATGCTTACATTTTCAACACCCTGTATGATAAGGAGTGGAAAAAAAACAAATTTGAATATTGAACATTGAGCTAAAAAAAAGGTACTCCTGTTTATTGTCTATAAAATGAACCGTTTTATAAAAAAACTGGCACCTTATGATCAAAAACAATTTGCTAACTCATCGTTAATTTCTTGTAATTGGGAAAATGAGTCTCGATATTAACAAGTTTATTAATTTCAACAAAATTTGATGACTAGGTTTTTAAGTTTAAATTGCAAAGATATTTTTCATTATTTTTAGTCAACAAGATTACACAAAATTTATAATACGTTTGAAAATCGTTTCGGATAATAAGATGTCAGTTTTTTCGAAAACGGTTCATTTTATAGACAATAAACATGAGTTTCTTCTCTTCAAAGTTAATGTTCAAACTATTCGAATCTTTTTTTCTACTCCTTATCATACAGGGTGTTGAAAATGTAAGCATTAAAATGTACAACTTAGTCCGCCCCTAGTAAACTAAAAGAGCAAATTTAAAGGCAGTATTTTAGGAGGTCCTCTTTGCTGTTCTCTATATCAAATTTTATTCAAATTATATTAAGTAGTTTGAAATTTATTCCAGTGAAACGAATTTCCCGTGACGTCATTTATTTTTTCATGTTTTATCTGAATCCGAGTGATTTCCCACATTTTCCCGGACACCCTGTATATTACTTTATTGATGACACAAACATTTCTATTATATACCGCATTTTATCAGAGAAAATCAACTCAACTCAAAACCTTCAACGGTTCGAAAAATATAGCGCTTCTACGTTTTCGTATTTTCCGGGAAAAAGCCAGAAACGCAGAGTCAACAGAACGTTTGGTGGCCTGTTTTCAATCTCCGTTTAGACTATGGGTCACCGGTCTCATTGCAGGTATACAAACGAGGTGTTCAAAAAAGAAATTTTTGAATACAAGTTTTTATAATAACGAAACTCATCCGCTATAATTGAATGAACAATTGAAATTTTAAACTAGAAGTTTAAGGAACACCCTTTAGGTATCTTGAATACGAAGCATTTGCAGTATCAGTTTGAAGGTCTTACGTGTATGTATCCGTTATTTAAACTGAGTGATTATACAGGGTGTCCCAAGTTCGATCGCCTTTTAGACGTTTCTGGAGAACTGGACATATTTGAAACCTGAGAATTAGGATTATGATATTGTTCTAAATTCTCTACAGACTAAAATATTTTTGGAGCCTGAGCACTTCCGGTTATACATCAGGGAGTCAAAATAAATGTCTTCAAAAAACTAATCTGAACAGATTCGATGAATATCCTTTTGAAACCATAGCAGAGACCATAGTAAGAACTTATAATTAAACCTGTCACTTGTGAATTATTAATGGGATCATTTATCTTCTTTGATCACAAAATATTTCCATGTAAAAGATAAAATGAATTTGACTCTACGTACAACATAAGTCCAGAAAAGCTCAACTCGGGAATTACTGAATTTAGGAGCAAGAGCATCTGAGAGTGCTATCATTATTTTTCTTCGCAGAATCCAACGCGATCATAAAAAAATTGGGTTCTAATTTGAAAAACAAGATATGGCCAATTTTCGATCATAGTTTTCGACACAAAATTTGAAACACCTTGTGATGGTATTTATGAAATTCAAAATAAGCATGACCTTTCCACATTCCTCTACTTTGACGTTGTGAGAACGGTTTGCACCTCATTGCACTCGGGATGTTCTGAAGGAGAAAAATAAACATAATACTGACTTTGAATATTCGACTTTTTTTCAGGTGTTTTTTCGATATTTTGAAAAGTTTTTGAATAAATACAATGGTTTCAACAGAAATGTATTCAACATTGAATACTCAATCATATCATTGACGAAAACATTAGAAAAAAAAATTTCGAACAAATTTATTTTCACTCCCTGTATAACCGGAAGTGCTCAGGCTCCCAAAATATTTTAGATCTGTAGACAATTTTGAATGAAATTTCATCATCCCAATTTTCGGATTTCAAATATTTCAGTTCTCCAGAAACGTATAATAGGCACTCGAACTTGGAACACTCTGTATAAAAACACAAAGCCATATTCCATGATCTGTGACTTGATTCATAATTCATTCACACTTAAGGATTTTTCAATTCCGCTGTTCTCTTTATTTGTTTTATGTTGATCTTATTTCATATTTCAATGCCTCAGTCATAACTCTGTGATTTTTTTCGAAGTTTATACCTATAACTCCAGAATGTTTTATTTAATTGTGTTGTTTATTTTTTTTGTTAATTCTATATCATTATAATATTATTTCAAAGCCGAAGTCATATTTATTGCCCTGTGATTTTTTCTCAAAGATGATATAACTTTTTTTGTTAGTTTTTTCATAAATAAAATTCAAAAAATAGAATTGGTTGTACTGCTCTGGGGGAGGGGGGTGATTACCCCCTTTACCCCTCCGTAGGACCGCCCTTGCTCAATCCAATCAACCCGCACTGATACCCAGAAAAATCTGCATAGTAACCCCACCTCAATCCACCATTCACAACATCCGCAAACAAACGTTAACTTGGCAACTTGTAAACAAAATGATCAATATACGAATCTGCGGACAAACCCATCACTTCGCTAGTTCCATGGATAGTGACGGTAATGAAATACAAGAAAATAATGAAATCCAAGATCAAGATGACTCAGAAGATTATTCCACATTTTTCCTTCAACCAGCTCCTTGCCCTTACAATATCGCTCAAAAAGTCGAGGAAGCCAACGTTGCTCTCTACAATTCATCACTGAAATCAGAAAAATCTCCCAAAGTTCGTTTCAAGGAGGATTTGGTGAGCTTCGATGCCCAGTTGACGGATGACGATGTGGTCAGTATCGAAAGCGACCATGGAGAACTACCTTTTATGGAACAACAGAAAGAACAGATCGTTTTCGAGTACAAAACCAATAACTCCAACATGTTCAGTATTGACGAAGACGGCGAAGATGAGATCATTGAAGATATTGAGTGCGAATTGGAAGGAATAAAAAAAACATACTCCAATCAGGAAAATGGAGAATTAGATATAGCGGATGAAGAAACAATTCCTCGTGTAGAAAACAATAATATCCGTGAAGGTGAAACAACGGACTCAGCAAATTCTGAAAAAACGAAACGAAATAATAAAAGTAGAAAGAAATCACCTGAATTCATAAGTTGTAGGCTCCATTGCATCGAAAGAATAGAAACTGAGTTAACTGTTGCAATCAGAAAATTATCAATAAATGAAAAGCCCCCTGTTTGCCCCCCACTCAAACTGACAGACCGTGTATGTTGTACCAAAACACATAAAAGAAATCCAATGACTTTGCCCAAATATGAAGGTTTGAATTCTGAATATGGACTGAGCATAGAACAGATTCTTAGGCGGAAGAAAATCAAGGAAATGATTCGTTCAAGGGAAGAAAAAAGGCAGGAACTTCTCAAGGAATACAAGAGGAAGAGGGAAGAAGTGAACGAACAAGTGTTCTGCGATTGGTTGAAAAAAATTTCAGAGAGGAAACATCGTATTGGTTTCGAGGAATATAAAAAAAGTTTGAAAAAATGTTTGTCTCAAACGAGGCCAATATCTTCTTCGAAGGCATCAAGCAGAGCAATTAGCAGTTCGAAAACAACATCTGAGTCTGGATATTCATCGAAAACTTACAGTGAAAAGAGCTCTAAGTCAAGAAGTGGCGGTAGTGGACAGAGTGTGTATGTTGAAGTGCCACAAAATATTTTACAAGGAGGAATCACTGTAGAAAATTTTTTACAAAGTTATGATCATACAAAAAAGCTTTATATCACAACAATTTCGTGATTTCAACAAATCTTCTTGATTACTTTTTTGTGTGTGGAGGTAAAGTCACCATTGATACATTTTCTGCTTGTCTTCATCATTGTAGAATTCAACTGATATATTCAAGCTGGACCTTTCGAGTGATTTCATTATAATTACCATAATTGATCACTATTTATTTTTTCCTGAATGCTTTACTTTGAAGCCAATCAGATAAAAATATTATTCACCGAAGAAGCCTATACCTACAGCAAAGCCAGCATGGAAACATTTCGAATTCTGATGTATTTTCTTCGTTAAATTGTATTAATAAAATTCTGCCTAAAATGGAGTTTTTTCTGATGAATATCACTCTTAGGTCCTTACAACGATTAAGAAATGAATTTTTCTCATAAACTGTTGGCCACATAGTGGTGGAAAACGGAACGAAAACCAATTTGGGGAACGATAATTTAATGATCATTAAACAGGTCTCGGAATTCTATTTATTCAAAAACAGAATTTTTCGAAAATAGTGAAGTTCTATTTGTCAGAATGAGGGGAGGGGAATGATTGTATAAAATTTCTGCCCATGTGGAAAAAATAAACATTTTATATATGTACCAATTCATCTTATGCTAATCAACCAATTACAATTATTACTGTTCTTCATTCCAAGAACACGATACAATAAGAAAGCATTATTGTTATATGAGGAGAAGGGGAGTCGAATCAGAATATTTTGGACGTTATCGATTTCGACAAAATGATACTTTCATTCGCTCAGTACAAACAAATTAGTTACCGTAACATACATTTTTCATATATTTTCCAATCCATAATGTGATTTTAGTGAACTAACCACATATATACATTTTGCGACCTTGAGTAGATTAAGAACTTATTTGAAAAAAGCATTATCAAGATGCTCGTTGCTTCAAGTTTTCATATGAGGGCCTGAACAATTTAATACATCAATATGAATTCCCTAGTTTTTGATTTGAAAGCCTTATTTGCATGGAAGTCATTGCTAGTTTCAATTTAGGGGAAAAATAGCGCGTTTTCTTCAATGTCATTTTGTTTTGGAGTACATATTTTGAAGGTAGAATTGAATTGATTGTTGCAATTTCCATGACCTTGTGTTGCTGTTAAAGGGAGAATATCAAAATATGTGTAATCAAAGGGTTTTTCTCAATCGTGTAATCAAAAGGCGGTGAAAAATACCACAAATCATATTTTGTATCAGAACTTTTCAATGCATCCATATTTGCCCATTTGAAAAATTCATTGTGCAATATGAATCTAGATTGGTCAAAGAAAACCTACTTTGGGAGGAGCTTGCTTTTTTTTTTCAACACTTCGGGATTTTCTCTCTGAATATCTGAAAACGAGAAAAAATTGTTTTTTAGAGAATTTGTCCCGCATAATGAATTATCCACCTATTTGTAAGGAGCAGTTTTTTTTAAATGTTATTGTCTAACGAATAATATCGGAACAATATCGCTGATTCTCACTTTATATAGAAATTTCTAAGTTCCAGCTCGCCTAATTTAAAGAATAAGGCAGCGGAACCTGAGAAAAATTGAGTAGCCGACCTTTATTTAACCAAACTGAGAAAATAATGTTGCCAGCTGTTCGCTAGAAATGGACAATGTCGATGACGGAAATTCAAACGAGCAGTTAGGTATTGAAATGAAATTGATGTTGTTTGTTATAAATTCACGCTTTCGTGAGATTTTTCTTGAAGTATCCAACAGAACACATTCTACCATTGAACACCTGTCATGAAACATGACTGAGAATGAGTATGAATACTAAGAACCTTTGAATAATCTGTTTACGTTTAAGCTGAATAAATTGTTTTCAGCAAAAAAACAAAGGAGCTCATCTTCAGTGATTTATCCGTAAATTATCCGTGAAGAAAAAAACATCGCCACTATGGTATTAAAAAAAATTATGTTCCATTTATAAAATTATGTTCCGCTAACTTGATATCAACAAAAAACAAAGTAGCTCATCTTTTTCAGTGATTTATCCGTAAATTATCCATAGTGAAAGGAAATTTGTATCTTTCAAGGTTTTGTAGAGAAATGACAAAATATTATTGATCGATCTGCGACCGTCGGAACGTATATCAGGCATTTTTCTCGAAAACTATGCATACGATATTGTTGAAATTCGGAAGACAGATGTAGCTTTTCATTCTCGATTTATCCGTGAAGAGAAAAATGTTGCTGCTTTTATTGTAAAAAATTCCCATGTTCTCCTAAGTTGATATCAAGTTAACAGGTCACGTATTAAAAAAAATTATCATCTTCTTCAGTGATTTGTGACCTGGTAATTTGATATACACTAATCAGTGCACGTGATATTTTTTAAAAACAGAAGCGGCAAAATATTTCTCTTCACGGATGAATCAATGGTGAAAAGCTACATCTTTCTTCCAAATTTCAACAATATTGCATTCATAATTTTCGAGAAAAATACCTGATAAACGTTCCGACGGCCGCAGGTCGATCAATAAGATTTTGTCATCAGCCAAATGACCACTACGACTGCAGGACCATATCCTTTTCATTAAATTTGCCATAACCAAATCGCAAAGTGGCTGCCCTGTGTCCTCACGAATTCCATCTTTGAGGTCTTGAATCGATGGGGCTCTTGACTTATACCTTTTCTTTCACATGGCCCCAAGGTCATTCTCGAAAAAGTAAGGTCTAATGACTCCGACGGACCATGAACCGCACCAAACAGTCACACGCTAAGGATGGAGAGGCTTTTCAAAAATAACTCTAGGGTTTTTAGAGTTCCAGATGCGATAATTTGGCTTGTTGACGAAGCCAACGAGGTGGAAATGGGCCTCATCACTCAAGATGATTTTTCGATGGAATTCCGGATCACTTTCATTTCAAGGACCCAATCAGCAAAGACACGACATTGTTGATTATCTTCTGACTTGAGTTCTTGGGTTGACTGAACTTTCTAAGCCTTAAGACCCAAATCTTTATGCAAAATACGATATAATGACGTTCTTGGAATGCCTTATTCTAAAGAACGACGAGGAATGGACAAACCTGCACGGGTTTTATTCTTCACATCACTAACTTGTCCTAACAGATAAAATTTTTCCATGAATTTCTGTACTGCGGTTCAAGAGCGTACCCAGGATTTCAGCTAGGGGGGGGGCAGCTCATACCTGAGAAGATGGTCGGTCAGGTTTATTGTCAGGAAACCAGGAAAATTAACACTAATTTTATCTTCAAGGGGGGGGCAGCTGCCCCTCCTGGCACCCCCTTGGGTACGCCCATGCTGCGGTTCGACAAGGTGTTTTACGACGACCAAAAAATGTTCTAGTTTTACGAACCGTCTCTGCCAAATTTTCACCATTTTTATAGTGAATTTTAACAATTTCAATGCGTTGTTGAAGCGTGTATCGTTCCATTTTTATGAATGACGTAGTTTCTACTTGTCAAATGTCGAAAAATGCCAGCTTCAAAAATGAAATCCACCGAAATGGAGGGCTATTCAAAATATGTAACACCTCTTCTTGTGAAACCCCTTTACTATGAGAATCGCAACCAAAATCGTTAATTCATTTTGGTATTGTGAGTTTTCTCATATTGAAGCAGTTCTTTATCGAATAATTTGCTTGGTTTTTAAAAACTCAGTCAAACAACACGATAGACACGTCAAGTGAATGATTAGAGGGGAAAGATTATGTTGATGTAGTCAATGCAGCAGTGTGAAGTTTATCTCTTCTAATTTCATGTTTAGAATCTCAAATGAACACATATTATTCCTTGGTTATCATCACGAACACACTTCGGGATCTGAGTATAGATACAGATGACTAGAGTTGAGACATAGAGGATCGTTGGAATATTCTGTTTATTTTGGAAGCGGAGTTCATCCTCTTTTATTGATATTTAGATTGAAATGATTCATTTAAGCCTGTACTATACGGACAAAATTGACTTCGGATCCTTCTTCCACTCTATGCCATAACAATAGATCATTCATTTTATTGCTGGCGGTTCGTTTGTAGTTTTACCTAGATCCGGAGCAAAGTTCGATGCCCGTGGTAAAAGCTTTATTCGTTTTTATGTGATGTGATGTATTTATTGTTATTTCTATATTTTCAGGTTAACACAATGACGACACATCTTATGTTACTGATATTGTCATGTATACCATCATTTATACAAGGTAAGTTCAAATTTATAATATTTGTTCGCTTATTTGATCACGTTTGTCTCATACATTTTTTTTGGAATTATCGCATTTTTGGCAACAGCGCATTCGTAATTGACTCGTTTTCTATTGCATTAATTGTCGAATACCTGCCCCGAATTTGTCGTGAAAGAAAAGAAAGGACCCCGCACTTTTTCTATGGCAAATGGCGTTCCGTCAAATTTTCTAAAATTTTGGTATAATGTAGTACTCGACCTACTGATCAAAAGTGTCCATGGCCCCAACTCAATTCTATGACTAGTTTTTGAGATACAGGGCGTTGAAGTTGAGAATTACCCACTTTTACTACGCCCGTATCTCGGAACAGAATCGAATGAACTTCAAATTTTCTCAAGAAACATTTCATTACATCCCCAAGGAGCAACCATATAGAGGAATATGACCGAAAATCGTTACGAATACAGGGTCATCCATAATTGAATGCATGCCCGATTTTGAAAGTATAAAATATGTCAGTTCCAGAGCGAGAACGTTCGCAAAATGAACTTTTTGACTAGATATGTTGTTGTTACATCGAAAAGGTCTGAAATACCCAGAATTCATACTGGGTGATCCATTGTTATAGAAACTATTTTCAAGGTGGGTTAAATGGACACCCTGATGTATTTATGGGGTGATTCAAAGTGTTTGTTTAATTTTTTTAGAACATATCATCATGGATTTCAAAGAATACAGGGTGATTCAGTCATGAAATGAACTTCGAATCTCACGAAAATACCCAAAAACCACCTTTTTTTTCATCACCCTGTATTGCAAGATTAACTCCGACGAGGTAGGAGTTTTCTTTCACCATTGTACTTGATATAAAAACATCAATACGGCTGAGAGTTTTTATCCACTTCCTATGACCAGATTTTTTGTTATGCTGGAATAAGAATAGAATAACATAAATAAATAATTTTCATATTACATAGAAAAAAATCTGCTCATAGGAAGTGGATAAAAACTCTCGGCCGTATTGATGTTTTTATATCAAGTACAATGGTGAAAGAAAATTCCCACCTCATCGGAGTTGATCTTGAAATACAGGGTGATGAAAAAAAAAGGTGGTTTTTGGGTATTTTCGTGAGGTTCAAAGTTCATTTCATGACTGAATCACCCTGTATTCTTTGAAGTCCATGATGATATATCCTAAGAAAATTAAACAAACACCTTGAATCAACCCATAAACACAGGGTGTCCATTTAACCCTCCTTGAGAATAGTTTCTATGATAATGGATCACCCAGTATAAATTCTGGGTATTTCAGACGTTTTCGATGTAACAACAATATATCTAGTGTAATGGTTCATTTTGTGAACGTTCTTGCTCTGAAACTGACATATTTTATACTTTCAAAATCGGGCATGCATTCAATTATGGATGACCCTGTATTCGTAACGATTTTCGGTCATATTCCTCTATATGGTTGCTCCCTGGGGATGTAATGAAATGTTTCTTGAGAAAAATTGAAGTTCATTCGATTCTGTTCCGAGATATGGGCGTAGTAAAAGTGGGTAATTCTCAACTTCAACGCCCTGTATCTCGAAAACTAGTCATAGGATTGAGTTGGGGCCAAGGACACTTTTGATCAGTAGGTCGAGTACTACATTATACCAAAATTTTTGAAAATTTGACGGAACGCCATTTGCCGTAGAAAAAGTGCGGGGTGCTTTGTCGCGTCTTTAGTTTTTTTTCTACGAGGTGGGCTTGCTAACTTAACGTTAAGTTAGCAGAACCACTTTCTCAATATCGACCAAATATCATGAAAATGGTTGCAAATAATTGTCGAGTAATTGTCGAAGTCCATATGAAGTAATAAAAACACAAAACATCCATTCCTTTTAGTTTATTTTACGTCTTTTTCCCGCGAGTTCGAGATATTTCTGTAATCATCCCATTTTTGGCAACAGCGCATTTGTTATTGACTTTTTTTCAATTGCATTAATTGTCGAATACCTGTCCCGAATTTGTTGTGAAAGAAAAAAAATTGTCGCGTCATTAATTTTTTTTCTACAGGGTGGCTTTGCTAACTTAACGTTAAGTTAGCAGAACCACTGAACCACTTTCTCAATATCCACCAAATATCATGAAAATGGTTATAAATAATTGTCGAGTGATTGTCGAAGTCCATATGAAGAGAAGAAAACACAAAAAATCCATTCCTTCTTGTTTATTTCAGGTCTTTTTCCCGAGTTTGAGATATTTCTGGATTTATCGCATTTTTGGCAACAGCGCATTCGTAATTGACTCTTTTTCTATTGCATTAATTGTCGAATACCTGCCTCGAATTGATTGGTATGTGCAAGGGTTCGTGAAATATAATTGGATAACATAGCCTCTACAAGTATTTTTTTATCAAAATGGCCAATATTTCGAAAACTGTCGAATAAAAATATGTGAAAAGTATACGAATGCATGCAGGAAGTTTCAGAGAATTGAAAAACGTACTGTTGAATATTGGGTGTCCCATTTGAAAAACAAAGTCACCCTCTATTCCTCTTTTGTGGGCCACTATTCGAAAATATTTTTAGGTTGTGCTCTTCTTGGAGTATATGAAGTCTGCATCAAAAAATTTTGCCAAACTGAGACCGTTACGCGTATATCGTCCGCTGCGGCACTAGTGGGACAGCCTGTATACAGGCTGTCCCAATTCAAGTGAAGACGAAAAACTCATTATATCTTTGAAACGGATCAGTTTTTCGAAAAACAGGTTATAGGGTGTCCCATTTAAAAAACCGAGGCTTTTCTCTCTAGCACTTGAACGGTGGATAATTTTTCGGATCAGATGGAAGTAGCATCTAGGCAAATGAAATTACAAAAAAAACTTCTTGGAATTTTCGTAATATCTCCAACAGAAAACGAGATATAGCGAAATATTTGAAACAGCAATTACTCAGAAACGCCCTGTAACTCGAGAACCTATTCAGATATATCGAATATGTTTGCTGGCAATTGATTATTTTGAAAAAAGAGATCGGAAGTCCTTGAACATTTTTCCTCTAACCCTTATGGTTCTCGAGATGCTCTCAGTGATCATCGAATTTGGGACACCCTGTACAGCACAAATGTTGGTGGCGGTGGACTAGTACATGTGACCAGCAACACAAAGTGCTCATAGTTTCTTGATATGTTCGCGCACAGGTGAAGGAAGAAGTCTAAAGGTGTTGAATCACAAGATCTCGGTGGCCAATTGTGATCACCCCTTCGAGAGATAACACGGTCCGGAAACATTTCCCGTAAAAGATCAATGGTTTCGTTGCTTGTGTGGCACGTAGCGCCGTCTTGTTGAAAGTTAACGATGTCCAGATCAGTACTTTCCAATTTCGGCCATCAAAAATCATTAATCATCTCTCGATAGCGCAATCCACTCACCTTAACTGTTGCTCCAGCCTCATTCTCGAAAAAGTAAGGTCTAATGTCCCCGCCCACCAAACAGTCACACTGTAGGATAGAAAAGCTGTTCAACATAACTTTTGGGTTTTACAAACCCCAGATGCGACAATTTTGCTTGATGACTAAGCCGGCCTCTTCTCTCAAGATGATTTTTCGATGGAAATCCGGATCATTTTCATGCATTTCAAGGAGCCAATCAGCAAAGGCACGACGTTGCTGATTATCGGCCGGCTTGAGTTCTTGTGTTAATGAATAACTTTATAAGCCTTAAGACCCAAATCTTTGAGCAAAATACGGTGTAATGTGTAATGACGTTTGTGGGATGCATATAATTGCAAAGAACGACGGGGCATGGACAAACCTGGGTTTTGTCCAACAATTTTGGCTACAGCTGCAATATTCCTGGCTGTTCTTGAGCGACGTGCACGGGTTTTATTCTTCACCTCACTAACTTGTCCCAAATTTTTCAACCAATTTCTATATTGCTGTGCGACAAGGTGCTTCACGTGGACCAAAAATGTTCGAGTTTTACGAACCGTTTCCGCGAAATTTTCAACGTTTTCATCGTCGATTTTGATAATTTCAATGCGTTTGAATACGTGTATCCTTCCATTTTATTAATGGCTTGGATTCTTCTTGTCAAATGTCAAAAAATTGTAGCTTCAAAAGGGACATCTACCGAAAAAGCGGGCTATTCAAAATAGCACCTCCTTAATATAAAAATTTCTAAGCCCTATAACTTTCCAATAACTGCGACAAATGGGTTGATTTTCTTCAATGAATTTTATGAACTTTTATCCGTGAGTGATAATGGATATTTCAGAAATAATTCAGTAGCGCGGTAAAACTAATCCCTTTTGTTCTGTACGAAAGTAATATACTGTGTACTCCATTCACTTTTATAAAGTATCGCGGTTTGACATGGAATTCTGACACAATTCACCACGTATATTTTGAAAGTGTTAGGTTATGGTCATTCCTCTGTCAGATACGCCCGCAACTTTGTCTTTTCTGCATTAAAATCTTAGTAATAACGTATTTATCAAAATGTTAATTTACTTTGAGAAAATAATGAATTTGAGAAAATTTTATGCGAATTCAATGATTTTAAAGACCTGGCGAATGCTGAACAAACTTTTTCTTTGTTGATACTGGAAATATTTCACGTCCATGAACATGTTTGGAAGACTTAGTTATGCTATTTTCTTTTACGGAAATCAAGAAACGAGTGTTGAAATTTAACTGACAAATAATAGACAGAATACTCCGTTACTTTGTGATAGTTCATTCGGAAAAAGAATAAAAGTACTCGAATAACCCAGAAAATCGAACGGAACAGACGAACCTATGGAATTCATCACTTTTCAAAATTCTCAAGAAATACCTACAGAAGACATTCAAATACATTTTTGCGCCACTTTAAATACTCCAGTATGAAAATGTAGTAGTTCTACGAAACCTGCATCACAGTTAAACCTTAGAAGAACTAACTCCATTTACAAAGTTAAAAAAGAGTTAATAGAAAGTAGACTTGGCAATGTCGCTTGATTTTCACGAGTGCCAACCTGCGTCAGTTTTAAGTGAAAGAACTTGATAAACCTAAATCAAGGCTTACCGCGATACTTAATAAAAGTGAATAGAGTATATGTAAACGCTCAATTATTCTAAAGAGTAGGAAAAATTGTGTCAATAACATGTTTTTTTATTTCGAGTGCCTCAAATTTCACTATGAAACGATTTTTCAATGGAGAAATTTTCATGTAGATCAAATTTATACATGGTACGTTCATGAATACAGATATACTCTTCGGTTTCATAACTCACGAAACATCTTCCGAATAATGATATACCATGGGTTATTGAAATTTAATACTTGATTCGAAAAATAGAAGAAATTAATTACTGAAAGAATCACCAAGAAAATATGAAGAGGTTTCCAATGAACCGCTATTTTGGTAGATGTTGCTTTTGAAGCTCTATTTTTCAATTAAAAGCTTTTATTTAACTTGCAATGTATGTATGTATGTATGTTCGGGTGGAATCTTGCTACTCAATTTTGAAACAGATATCTTCAACCGATTGAGCTGAAATTTTGTAATAACGTTTGATTTGGATGACAATACACAATAAACTTTTTGACGTCATTCTATATCCAATATGGCGGACCATACAAGATGGCGGAATAGTTATTTTTCATGCACCTCTACAATATGGGTATCAAATGAAAGGGCTTGTTGAGAGTAACTCGAAAAATTATGTTGACGCGTCATTCAGAATCCAATATGGCGTATTATCCAAGATGGCGGAATAGTTATTTTCGTCTGCAATATGGGTATCAAATGAAAGGGCTTGTTAAGAGTAACTCAAAAAATAAGGTTGACGTCATTCTAAATCCAATATGGCGGAACATCCAAGATGGCGAAATAGTTATTCTTCATGCACTTCTACAATATGGGTATCAAATGAAAGGGCTTGTTGAGAATATTTAGAAATAACTAAAAAGTAAAAAATAAATTAAAAGCACAAAAAACTTTTTGAAAAAAGCTTTTAATTAAATGCTGTAATAAAAAGAAAATAAAATTTTCCTTTAAAATTTCAACTATCAACTCATAACTTCATTATACACAATTAATATGATCATAAAAGCTTGTCGCGCGATTTACTTGTGTAAATAAACTAGTACCTTGTAACATTCCAAGTTTGTAAATCCTAGGAACATTATGAAAAAGAGAAAAGGGGCAACCCTGCTCTGAAGAGCTGAGGGTAGAATTACGTTAAAGGGGGTTTTATACTTATATTTTTGGCTTGTGATGTGATCGTCTAGATTGGTAGAACTCTATGTTATGTCGTAGTAATTCAGATTCGTAATAACTCAGATTAGTGAAATATAGGATGGGAAATAATGAGGTAAAATTGATAAATAAAACACTAGATTGGACATAGAGGTGGAACAAGAGCCCTTTATTCGTCCAGCGCCATAGTTCGGGGAACCATAGTCTATGAAGGAAAAACGAACGAGAATCTATTGAAACTCAAAGCAAAAAACCTTCTAGCATTACAGATGATATGTTTACAATCCATAGAACACTTATTAACAAGACGAGCACTGGTGATATGTACAATATGGAGCTTCCTATACTCCGGTAAGGTTATTACTGGCACAATTGTGATAAAAAGCAGAATCCAATACATCCAAAGGTTATAGGCATATAGAGTGTGTCACCTGATTATTAATGAAATTCATAAGCAGTATCCTTGCAGTTCCTAGTGTGAGAATCCTTCCTTCTAAGTGTTATGTGTGAGATCATAGCAGTCGCGTTGGTTTGGAAGTGACGATAAACTCTTTATATTTCCTGTTAACTGATGAACGATGGCACCTTCAAAGCTTTCCTTGCTTATCGGGTACGCCGTGGCCCGAAGACGAGGCTTGGTTCACTGGGACGTTCGTTATAGAACCCCCAGAGGAGTTGGCACTGCCACTGTTGTGGGGGCTATTCTCCTTGGCACAAGCGATATAAACAGTTTACCCTAGGCCTCCAAACCAGTGATATTTGTACGCAAAATATTATACTAAAGCAACAACTCCAAATGCCTATACCATTATGTCGAGTGAATAGTTAAATGTGCAGTAAGCCTTACGAACAGTATAAGAATATTCCAAATGTGGTAGCAGAACAGAGTTCCACAATATTCAATAGAAATGCAATAATCAGATAGAATAAGCTTACATGAGATCAAATCCTGTGAAATGAAACAAAGTTATTTAAAATGGGGACAGTACATACCAGATAACAAACAAGCGTCTTTAAAATATACTAAAATGGCGGATTCCTAAAAGAGGAAACTCCATTTCAAAGGAACACTATTGTGATACCAGCAAGCAAGTGACCCCCGACCCACGCCGAGTTAACCAAAAAAAGAGCCCTTCCTTCGTTGTCGTTTTCGAGGTTAATTTTACTTCCACAGAATCGTATTTCTTCGATGGTCACAGAAGAACAAGTTTACTTCATGGTGGATCTTCGATATGATTAAAATCTCCTATTTATAAAGATGTGAATTGCCTGAAGTATTGCTTGAAGTCGTACTAATATTCATCATTCATAGAATTATAAAATAATATCAAATAAGTTCATTCAACGTAGTTCCACGTTTCGACAATAGACGTTGCAAAGCTGGAAGCCATGGAGTCTGGCAACGGCGCATTTTATTTCGTTGCAGGGTAGGAAATTCAGATATGTTACAACCTATTCAATTGAGTATCTTAATTAAATACTTATAGATACTAACACAGAACTCGCGACAAGCTTTTATGATCATATAAATTGTGTATAATGAGGTTATGAGTTGATAGTTGAAATTTTAAAGGAAAATTTTATTTTATTTTTTTTTAGAGCATTTAATTAAAAGCTTTTTTCAAAAAGTTTTTCTGCTTTTAATTTATTTTTATTCGACAAGTAGAAACTACGCCATTGTTAGAATGGAACGATACACGCTTCAACAATTGATTACACGAAGTTTGTGCGGATAGGGTGAAACAGGCTTTTCCATTATGACACAGAAAATGAACCCATAAGTTGCAGTGGTTCGAAAGTTTTATCGCTTGAAAATTTTCGTTAGATCGTAGAGTCAACATAACGTTGTCAATCAGCATAGTTATATCATATAATCATATTGTAGCGGACGAAATCCTCCTGAATACGTCTCTGGACTCTCTGATTCCGCGTACAGGAATTATTCGAGAAGCCTCCAGAAACTATCCGATCGTTCTAGACAGGTCCGTATGGGTATATAAAGACGCGCCCGATGGGGACGAAGTCAGTTACTATCTGAATAGAGCCGGATTGAATTGTGAATCGCGAATTCCAAGTAGTGAATATAAATCAGCATTATTAGCAAGTGTGTAAATAAATCAGTATTAGTTATTGTACATAAATTAGTGTGATAAGTTAGTGGTATTGGAAATAAATTAGACGTTTAAATTCAGCAGACAATTTGTTTAAACCCCGAAAACGTTACATTGGTGTCAGGTGTGGGGTCAATTGAACTGCTGTGCTAAGTGAATTGTGGACTTCATAGTGCAACTTTTTGAATTCCGATAACAAGATCGCAAAAGGAGAAAATGGACCAGGCAAGCATGGAATTTCTCAAGCAAGCCTTTGAAAATATGAGCTTGAAAATGGAAGAAAATTCTCGAGAAATGAGCTCGAAATTGGAGGAAAAAATAGATAATTTGGAAGAAAATTCTCGAGAAATGAACTTGAAAATGGAAGAAAAAATGGATAAAATGGAAAATAAGGTGGTGAGTCAAATTGCAAGTACATTACGAGAGAATGGAAGCCATCAAGGAAGTGATAATAGATGAAGTTAATGAAAAATTTGATAAGGTCGACGAAAAACTTGATAAGGTTGACGAAAAATTTGATAAGGTTGATGAAAAATTTGACGAAGTAGTTGATGAGGTTGATGAAAGATTTGAAGAAATATCAGGAATAATTGAACAACATGCCAAGTTGATAGAGTCCCTGAAGAGAACCTCACATGGAAAAGAAACTCTAGCTTCACCATCCAATAACTTCGTTAAATCGGAAAACAACACAGAAAGTAGTAAAATGAAGATTAAACCTCCAACTTTTGATGGCAAAACACCTTGGTGCAGGTACCAGAAGCAATTTGAAGCAGCAGCGAATGCCAATGGATGGGGAGCGGAAGAGAAAGCGACAGCTTTGATTGTTGCACTAAGGGGAGATGCATTGAATATACTCCAGACTGTTCCTGCAAGCCTACAAGGTAATTACGAGGCTTTGACGACTAAACTCCAAATGAGATATGGTGATGCACACCTCCAACAAGTGTATCACGCACAGATCAAGAGTCGCCAGCAGAGGAGTACAGAAACGTTGCAGGAATTTGAAGCCGATATAGCAAGGTTGGTGAGACTGGCATATCCTACAGCACCGGATAGCTTCCTGGAACAGCTCGCTATCCAGACCTTTGTTGATGGTCTGAGAGATATGGAAACCCAACAGACACTACGATTGGCCCGACCTAAGACTCTGGATGACGCCCTGGCCTTTGCATTAGAGTTTGAAGCTGCCAAACAAGCTTCGCACAGAGGACACAGCAAGGTGAGGCGCACTGTGGATGATTCCTCGGTCAACGATGAAATTATAGAAGAGGTACTACGCCGAGTTCGTCAAGAGCGACGGAATAGAGGACAAAGATGCTGGAACTGCGGCGGAGAAGGACATATTCGGCGTTACTGCAAAGAGCCAGCTAAACGTCAGGAGCAGGAAAACTAAAACGGGTTGGTGAGAAGGGGCATAAACCGACCCGCCATGACAATGCCCCAGAAGTCATAATTCAGACCATCTCTTCAAGTATTTATGTCGACGGTAAAGTTGATGGGCGGTCGGTTAAAATGTTAGTCGACACAGGCGCAACCCGGACCATAGTAAAGCCAGGAATAGTTGAAAGGAATGGAAAAATCCGACAAACAATGGTCCGTTTACGAACAGCTACTGGAGAGGACGTATCAACACATGGAAAGAAAAGGATTGTCCTGAGCATTGGAGACATAACTCTCGAACATGAGGTGCTGGTAGCAGATATCATGGAGGAAGTCATCTTGGGAATGGATGTCATCAAAGGTTATGGTTTCCAGATGGATATGAGGAACGATGTCTTGAGAATTGGAAGTCTGGAAATCCCATTCTTGGGATGTGATGGTGCATCAATTCGAGTCTTGCTCAGCGAAGATGTTGACCTAGGTGGCCAGGCAGAAACGATAGTGAAGGGGTACTTAGACAGAAACCTTCGGGATAGCGGTATAAGACTCATCGAACCAGCTAGTGAAAATAACTTAGGAAAAGGATTGCTACTCGGAAAAACCTTAGTGAGAGGCGGGAAGGAAGTTCCTGTAAGGATTTTGAATACCAACATGTACCCGGTGACATTAAAGAAGGACACGATTCTGGGAGAAAGCTGCTCCGTGCTTTGTGTGACAGGAGACGTTCGGGATGAACAGAACAAGGGTACCAGAAGGGGGAAGTGTTCGCAAAAATTACTTGAGATACTGACTTCTTCCTATATAGACCTTGAACCAGAACACATAAGCGAGGTGAAGAAATTGATAAGTGAATACAGCGACGTTTTTGCTACGGATGATACTCGAATGGGAAGAACAAATGTTGTGAGACATTCAATCAACACTGATAAATCCGGTCCCATTCGCCAACACCCACGAAGACTTCCGATAGCAAAGAGGGAAGAAGCAGAGAATATTATCAAGGACATGCACCAACAAGGAATAATAGAGCCATCAGATAGTCCTTGGTCATCACCTGTGGTTCTGGTGAAAAAGAAAGATGGCAGCACCAGATTTTGTGTCGATTACCGTCGTCTGAACGAAGTCACTAAGAAGGATTGTTACCCCCTTCCAAGGATTGATGACACTTTGGACACTCTTTCTGGCTCAAGATGGTTCTCCACACTGGACTTGAAGAGCGGGTATTGGCAGGTGGAACTAGATCCCAAGGACAAAGAGAAAACAGCTTTCACCATTGGGACAGGACTGTGGCAGTTCACAGTAATGCCATTTGGTCTATGTAATGCACCTGCGACTTTCGAGCGATTAATGGAAACCATTCTTCGAGGATTATCCTGGAAGACGTGTCTGGTTTATTTGGATGATGTCATTGTTTTTGGTCGGACATTCGAAGAACACCTGAGAAACGCTGACGCATTATCTAGGAGACCATGTCCGTCAGATTGCAAGCACTGCAATAAAGTAGAAGAGAAAGAATTCTGCTTGAGAACGACCATCGTGGATACGGACTGGATGCCAGAATCCCTGAAGCGAGATCTAGAAAGTGACCCAGAATTGAAGATGCTGTTGTATTGGAAGATAAGCGGACAGAGACCAAGATGGGAGGAAGTGAGTCATCTGAAACCTAGGGTCAAGTCCTACTGGGCACAGTGGGATTCTATCATTTTGGAGGATGGACTGCTGAAAAGGTCCATCGAAAATGAGGAAGGTACCGCAGCAAGGAAACAGCTGATAATTCCCAGGAGTCGAGTGAGAGAGGTTTTAGAGAAGTTACATGACGGAACTTCCGGTGGCCATTTCGGTATCAAAAAAACGCTAGAAAAGGTCAGAGAGCGTTTTTACTGGGTCAACTGCAAAGAAGATGTTAAAGACTGGTGCCGGAAATGCAGATTATGTGCCTCATCGAATGGCCCGAGGGGAAGTCGTAGAGCTCCAATGAAGCAGTATAACGTGGGGAGTCCTCTGGAACGAGTTGCCATCGATATTGCAGGTCCATTCCCCGAAACCGAAGATGGGAATAAGTACATACTGGTTGCGATGGATTATTTCACCAAATGGGTTGAAGCTTATGCTATTCCAAATCAAGAGGCCTCGACCGTGGCCGATGTTCTGATTAAGGAGATGTTTAGCCGATTTGGTGTGCCTCTCGAACTTCATTCGGATCAAGGACGAAACTTCGAGTCTAGCCTGTTCCAGAATGTATGCCAATTACTCGGAATCAAAAAGACAAGGACAACTGCGCTTCACCCACAGTCAGATGGCATGGTCGAAAGAATGAATAGAACTGTGGGAAAATATCTGGCTAAAGTGGTCTCTGATCACCAAAGAGACTGGGACAGGTATCTCCATCTGTTCACCATGGCCTACAGGTCGTCAGTGCAAGAATCGACTGGAGAGACACCAGCCTGTATTATGTTCGGTCGAGAAATAAGGTTGCCTTGTGACCTGGAGTTTGGATGCAAGCCTGGAGCGGAGATAGCTGGTGAGGACTACGCGAGCCTCTTGAAGGGTAGGCTACATTACATCCATGAGAAGGTCAGACAGAACCTCCAAATAGCGAGTGACCGAATGAAGACTCGGTATGACAGCAAAGCTGCAGAAGGTGGTTTCAATGTGGGAGACCTAGTCTGGCTGTACAACCCCCAGAGGAAGAGGGGTTTATCACCTAAGCTGCAGAAGGATTGGGAAGGGCCATACAGAGTAGTGAAACGAATCAACGATGTAGTGTACCGTATCCAGAAACTACCCAGAGGCAAGAAACGTGTGGTCCATATAAATCGTCTAGGCAAATATGAGGCAGACTACGAAGAACATGACGAAACCCATCTGAAAAGAACGACTTTTCAGAAAGCGGAGCATGAGGAGACGAGTTTCGACCTATTCATGGCAAACTACGGTGGAACCGGAAAGGCAAGATTCGGAGTAACCATCGAGAAACAGCAAGATCTCTTCTCTGTATCTGAAGACTATTCACTAGCCCATTGTGTCTCGGAAGACCTGCGTATGTCGAGAGGAATAGCATTCGTCTTCCGGAAGAAATTTGGCCGTGTACCAGAACTCCTAAAACAACATCCTCGTACTGGGAAAACGCTGAGGTTTGCTGATGGCCAGCGTTACCTCTTCTACCTGGTAACCAAGAGATTCTTCGACAACAAACCCAGCTACAAAAGTATGTGGGACACCCTGTTGCAGCTGAGAGACGAGCTCACCAAGTTGAAGGTAAAAAAGTTAGCTGTGCCAAAGTTGGGTTGTGGTTTAGATCACCTCGACTGGAGAATCGTTCGAAGTATGCTTGAGGTCATTTTCCATAAGACCGGAATGAAGATACTGGTTTGCAGTTTCAACCCGAGCGGATATACGCCGAACAAGAAGACAGTGGAATGCTTTTTCGGACAACAGGGGTGCTGCAGAAAAGGAGACGCCTGTAGTTCAGCCACGCCATCCAGGGTGTTCGGGGACCGAACGTCTTAAGGAGGGGGCAGTGTAGCGGACGAAATCCTCCTGAATACGTCTCTGGACTCTCTGATTCCGCGTACAGGAATTATTCGAGAAGCCTCCAGAAACTATCCGATCGTTCTAGACAGGTCCGTATGGGTATATAAAGACGCGCCCGATGGGGACGAAGTCAGTTACTATCTGAATAGAGCCGGATTGAATTGTGAATCGCGAATTCCAAGTAGTGAATATAAATCAGCATTATTAGCAAGTGTGTAAATAAATCAGTATTAGTTATTGTACATAAATTAGTGTGATAAGTTAGTGGTATTGGAAATAAATTAGACGTTTAAATTCAGCAGACAATTTGTTTAAACCCCGAAAACGTTACAATATTTAGTTTCACCTGTCCCGGTGTCTGTCTGTCTATCTATTATCAAATCTTGCAAGTTAAATATGACACACTTCTGATCGTCCGATTGATTTGAAATTTGGCAGGTGTACATAATTCTGGTGACAATGCATCATGAAATATTTTTTCTCTATTTCAGTATCGTAATGAGTTCATTACAGTACTAAAAACAGTGCTGTAATGAATTCATTACAGCATCGTTTTCAGTTACATTTTTCGTTTTGTGGTTGTCAGCAATGACTTCCGATCCTTTTAAATTTCAGCAAACGTCAATTTGGAAATGTCAATTTTCGTATTTCCTAACATTCACACCATCTGCCAAGATACAATATGAAAGTCACAAGGACCAATAATTTGAATTTATTCATTGAATTTCACAAAATTTGAGTGAAATAGAGAAAATATCGTCTAATACTCGTTGCAGAATGCAATTCCAATACTCATGCGTTCGAAAACTCGCTCCTTCGTCGCATTAGTATTGGAATAGGAGCCCATACTGCAACTAGTTTTAGAATATACTATCATAGAAAAAAAATGGCGGATGAGTTTTGTAATTATGATACGATTTCATTCAAAATTAGTATCTGGGGGTATTTGAGTTCGAAAATTATGATACTTTTGTCAAAATTGGGAAATTCAAGATGGCGGCCACAATATGGCGGGCGAGTTTTGTAATTATGATCCTATTCTTTTCAAAATTAGTATGTGGGGGTTTTCTGGGTCGGAAATTACGATTCTTCGAAATTGAAGAATTCAAGATGGCGGATGAGTGTTGTTATAAAATCTTGTCTTCAAAAATGTTTTTTGAGAATTAGGCTTGTTTATTCTATGGGTCACCATTCACCCTGTATGACTTACTACCAAAGTTCAACTCCATCAGGATCAGATATGTAATTTTCAACTATATAGAACATTCAATTCTGAAATTCAATAACTCTGAAACCATTGGACCTGTTTTGCCTCCAATTTTGCTTCTTCGCGAATTTAACCGGGGCATTTGGAAATTGAAGTTACCCTGAAAATTTCAAACCCCACGTCATTTCCTTCGAATGTTATGGTATTGCGTCCTTTATCGTTTGAGATTATTTTCGGTTGCAAATTCCACAATTCGGCAAATTGATATAGCTCCTATTCATTGGAACAAGGACACGAGAATTTCTACTTATAAGATTTTGTTGGCATATCTGAACCAAATAGAACCCACTCAATTAGGCATAAACAAATTATTCTTCACAAAAGAATAATGAATCTTTAAAGCGTATTTATTATTTATGAATCCAATCAAAACAATAGTTATTATTTCATACATAATTCAAGACTCCAACGTTGTAATGTTAATTGCTGGAAAATACAGATATCCAACCATCATATTTTAAATGTATATTGATACTGATTGTCTTCAATAATTATACGTCATTCAATAGTATTGTATCCTCTGATCTTTGAGAGGATTACTTGCAGATACTCAACTATGAGCTGAGCCTTTGGAAATAATAACTAGCATGATTTTACCATGGTCAATTGAAATATTTGATTGTTAACAAGTGCAAAAACTAATACAATACCCTATGAATCTCAAAGGGTACAACATGGTATCTAACACTACATAGATGAAGTTAGACATGGGCGAGCCTTAACTGGGATTCTAGCTGAGCGCCCCTAAGGTTATTTTCGATCAATTGATACATGTTTTTCATTATCGACTTTCATAATTCATACAGGCTGAGTCTCTGACTTAGGTACATATATTTAAGCTCTAAATTCCTCTCAGGAAATACATTTTTCCTATACCATTTTTCAAAACACGGTATCGTTCGAAAGATGCAGGGTGTCCATATCTTCGGAACCGTAATTTCAAATGAACTGAATTTTGTGTTTTGTTGTACTCCATTAACGTTGCACATTCCTCAATCAAAACATAATCAATATAATAATAATAATAACACGGGTGTGGTGTGGTTTATGCCATGCTACATGGGGGGTGACGTCCCCACGGCTCGAGTTACCTGGGCCACCTAGGGTAAATGGTGGCAAACCCATGAAAATGGAGAATGAATCAAGCCTCGGAATAGAGTCGCTGCCTGGGGAGCGCCAGGGCATGTCCGGAGCCGACGCTGGGCATGACAGCATGCGATCCGTCGGTGGCAGGGTGCTGAGGAAGCGGGCTCCTGTCATTCAACAAAATACAGCACCACAACAACAACGAGAAGTGGAAGCCGATATCATGGCGGAAGATCGAAATGCCACTCCACCTGCTGGCTCGACCACCGTGAGGAGGACTGCCCGCAGGGGAGCTCGCAACGCTCGTATTAAGTGGAGCCGCGAAATGAATATTGAAGTAATGCGAGCTTTTTACTACGTGAACCGTTGCGATGACAAACCACTTCCTGGATGGAGATACTCCCTCTATACTGAATTCACCAAGAGACATCCAGAACTTCAGCTAACGGAAGGGAACATTGCGGATCGTAAAAATGTTATTATACGAAAAGGCTACTTGACAAGACAGGAACTAGATGAGATCAAGAGAGGAATGGGCTACACAATCAATCAAGAACAGATTGTCGGAAGTCAGAATGAAGAACCCACCGAGCCGCTGGAAAGACCAGCAGATACGGCGAGGGACCTGTCTGTCACACGAACTGATCACCAAGACTCCCCACAATATCGCCAACTGTATGACACCTTCTACAGTAACCTAGCGCAATACGAATCTACTAATCCGCTCAACCGCCCCATCCTTCCAAAATTGAACTTCAACTCTACGGCCAAAAATAACATCGAGAGGCTCAACGAAATATTGGCAGAACACCTGAGCACTCAATGGACGTTGGAACAAGTCCACTTATCTCTGTACTGTGCTGCCATCACAGTAATCGGACAAAATGGGCAAAAGATCTACATCCCCAGAACCAGTGAACAGAAAGTTAAAAATCAAACTCCTGCCTGGAAAAGAAGATTAATGCAGGACGTCGATAAACTTCGAGGAAAAGTTGATGTCTTGGATGAGTTCCTGAAGGATAATAAATCGCATAAAGTATTGAACAAAGTGCGAAAAATAGCCACATCCGCAGGGCTGGACCTGGAATCTCCACGACATAAAGAGTTGATAGTTGATCTGAAAGATCGCTTGAGACAGCAAGCTAAAGCGAAAGGTGCTCGCCTGCGAAGATACAATGAGCTAACAAAGCGAAAACAACAAAACGCTGAATATGTGAGAGACAGAAGGAAGTTCTTCAGAAGTCTTGAACAGCCATCCGAAATCTCCTCCAATCAGCATGCTGATATTAACAAAGACGAATTTCGACAATATTGGAGTTCTCTATGGTCGGAGAGTGGTCAACTTCAGAGGAATACTAGCTGGCTTACGGACATTGAACACCAGGCCTCAGAAATCGTTGAGATGAAGACTGATCTTTTCACAGTCGAAGAAATTTCCAACATTGTCAAAAAAACTAGTAACTGGAAGGCGCCAGGACCCGACCGACTTCACAACTTTTGGGTTAAACAATTTCCAGCATGTTTCCCAAGTCTGGCTAGATGTTTTTCGGATGCGCTGGAAGATCCCTTCAAGATACCTACTTTCCTCACTCAAGGCAGTACCTTTATGCTTCACAAAAAAGGAGATCGCAGCAAGCCAGAAAACTACCGACCGATAACGTGTTTGTCAGTGGTGTACAAGCTGTTCACAACGCTTGTGAATAATGCGATATATCGTCACTGTGAAGCCAACAACATTCTGGAAGAAGAACAGAAAGGCTGCTCTAGAGGATCGGCAGGATGCAAACATCAACTCACCATAGACGCTGTAGTGTTAAAGCAAGCCCAAGCGAGAAGGAGGAATTTAAGTCTATGTTATATCGACTATCAGAAAGCCTTCGATACGGTGCCCCACGATTGGCTTGTGAAAGTACTGGAGATTTATAAGATCTGCCCGAAAATAATAGGCGTGCTCCAACATCTAATGAGTACATGTAAAACAAATATTCTTATAAACAACATCAATGCTGGAACCGTGAAAATATCGAGGGGGATATTTCAGGGAGATGCCCTGTCGCCGATGTGGTTTTGTATAGCACTGAATCCTCTATCTACTCTTTTGAAAAACACCAACATGGGGTACAGACCAGCAATAAGGAATCCGCGAAAACTTACCCATTTATTGTATATGGATGATCTGAAACTATTCGGCGAGAACCAAAATCAACTTCACTCGCTGATATAGATATAGTGCGCTCCTTCAGCAAAGACATTGACATGTCTTTCGGTCTCGACAAATGCGCTATAGTCAACATCAGGAAGGGTAAAATAGAGAACACTCAGGAACAATTTCAGGACATCCACAGTATGTTGCCAGAAGAGACCTACAAGTATCTGGGCATTCCTCAAAATCAACGGATTGACCACACCCGTTTGAAAGCTGAGTTCACTGCAAAATATAAGAACAGGATAACCAAAGTGCTCAACACCAAGCTGTCTGCTAGAAACCAGATCGATGCCTTGAACTCTTGGGCTACGCCTGCTCTGACCTACACTTTCGGAGTCTTGAAGTGGTCAGATGCTGATCTGAATGAGTTGGACCGACTCACCCGCCGCCTAATGACGAAGTTCCGATGTCTGCACACCAACGCATCGGTGAAAAGGCTTTATCTACCCAGGAGAGATGGTGGACGAGGTCTGTTGAACATCTATAAACTCTGCAGAACCCAGGAGAAAAACTTGAGGCAGCGACTGCTCGAGTCCGAAGATAGCCTGATGAAATTGGTGACAACAGAGGATAAGGGATACACACCTCTGAACCTACAACACAGAGAACTGACATTCGATATCACCACGAGAAGCGAAGATATAAGTATATGGCGGGAACAAGCTCTGCACGGCAGATTTCCCAAACACCTTGAGGGGGAAAATGTCGATAAATTAGCTTCTTTGTCGTGGTTGAATGCGGGACAATTGTATCCTGAAACTGAGGGATTCCTGACGGCTATCCAAGACCGAGTTATAAGAACTCGCAACTATGAGAAGCACTGTTTGAAGCTGAACGTGGAGGACAAATGCAGGAAGTGCGGCGCAGTTGGCGAGTCTATCGAACATATAATAGCAGGTTGTCGAGTTCTTGCCGACAACGCATATCTGGGCCGACACAACCAAGTGGCAAAAATTGTTCACCAGCAGTTAGCTCTCAGACATGGTTTTTTGGATACTTGTCCGCCATATTATAAGTATCAACCTGCAGCAGTGTTGGAAACGGACACAGCGGTTCTCTATTGGGACAGACCCATAACAACAGATAGATCAGTGGACTACAATAGACCGGACCTTGTATTCATTGAGAAGGATCAGAAGTATGGGGTGATAATTGATGTGGCCGTACCATTGACTCATAACATCGGAAGAACGGAGTCGGAAAAAATAACGAAGTACGAGAACTTGGCAATAGAGCTGAAGAATATGTGGCAATTATCGAAAGTCACTATTATACCGTTGGTGATTTCGGCTGAGGGAGTCATGTCCAAATCATTTAAGAAAAACCTTCAAAAGATCGAGATATCCCAGAGGATCGCGGGATATGCACAGCAGGCAGTAGCTTTGCAAACCTGTCACATCGTGCGAAAATTTCTGAACTGAAATGTTTTTTCACTGGTTCATAGAAGTAATACCAGCTCGAGCTGAGACCGGGAGACCGATGATGAAGAATAATAATAATAAATAATAATAAAACCGCACGGGTGTGGTTTGGTTTCTGCCACGCCACATGGGGGGTGACGTCCCCACGGCCCGAGTTACCTGGGCCACCAAGGGTAAATGGTGGCAAACCCATGAACGAGAAGTGGAAACCGATATCATGGCAGAAGATCGAGATGCCACTCCACCTGCTGGCTCGACCACCGTGAGGAGGACTGCCCGCAGGGGAGCTCGCAACGCACGTATCCAGTGTAGCCGCGAAATTAATATTGAAGTAATGCGAGCTTTTCATTACGTGAACAATTGCGAGGACAAACCACTTCCTGGATGGAGAAGAGAAATCTTCAAGGGATCGAATTATCCCGGAATATCGCGGGATGTGCACAGCAGGCTGTGGATTTGCAAACCTGTTTTAATCGTGCGGAAATTTCTGAACTAGTGGGAGGAACTGAATTGTTTTTTCACTGGTTCATAGAAGAATAACCAGCTCGAGCTGAGAACGGGAGACCGATGAAGAATAATAATAATAATCTATTTATTAGTTTCAAGACTTATCCAGTTTGTAAGTTTGTGACAGATAAACAAGATAAAATAGAAACAAGTCAACTTCATCTTCGAGACGAGCATGAATTGTAAAACTCCGTCAAGTTGTATGGTTCACATTCAATAATGAACAGAGTTATCCGTCTCTCAAAGAGGCTAGGGCTGCTGATGCCATGAAATTCTCTAGGTAGAGCATTGAAAAGTTTAAGGCATACAAAGACTGTTGCTTTAGTTGTCAATGTTAGGGAACACTTAGGGAGCAGATAAGGACACATTCGTCTTGTAGCGTTTTTGTTCTCACAATTAGCGAAAAGGTGATCATGTTTCCGAAGGAAGAGCAGGGAACGAAGGACAAATAGACCCGTGACGGTTAGGATCCCATTTGACCTGAAGACCCCCCGACAGGATTGCCGGAAACCCAGACCAAACATAGATCTCATCGCAACTTTTTGAGTAACAGACAAGTTTCGAACGGAGGAGCTATTCCCCCAGAAAATCACACCATAGGACAGCAGGGACTGAAAGTTGGAGAAATATATAGTTTTCAGCACCTCTACCGAGACATGGCGCTTCAGTGCCTTATAGAGTAAATCACTGTAAATAGCTTTTTATTCAGAGTTTCGGTGTGTATATGCCATTTGAGGGTGGCATCTAAGTGAAGTCCAAGAAACTTGACGGAATCCTGAATCCTCAAATCCGACTGCTGATGGCAATCTAATCTCTCGGGAATGCGTAGTCGAGAGTGGGCAGTATGAAAGAGGGTTAGCTCCGTTTTTTCAATATTTAGGAGTAATGAGTTCCGGGAGCACCAGGCCTCAGCGGTGGCAATACCCTCAATAGATTGTTGAGTCAGGCGTTGAAGATCAGGAGAAGTTGTTAGGATGCTTGTGTCATCTGCATATATCGATAAGTGGAACAGCGGGCTGTTATAGGCATCAGGGAGGTCATTAATGTAAAGAATAAATAGAAGGGGCCCAAGGATACTACCCTGCGGTACTCCCGCCCTCAGTGTTATTTCTTTTGACAAATATGAATTACCTTCGACAACAATCTCCACCCTTTGTCTCCTATTCACGAGGTAGCTACGCAACAATCGAAGTTGATTATCCCGCACTCCATAGTATTCCAATTTATTAAGCAAGATATCGTGATTCACAGTGTCAAACGCCTTAGATAGGTCTAGAAACACTCCCATTGGAATACTCCCAGCCTCCAAAGCATCACATATCGAGTTCAAAAGGGAGAAAATTGCCGTCTCGGTGCTTCTGTTCTTAAGAAAACCATGTTGTCGATTATTAAATATGTTGAACTTATGTAAAAAGGAGAGTAGCCGGGAACATAGTAACTTCTCAAAGATCTTAGAGAAGGTCGATAGTAGGCTTATTGGGCGATAGTTATTAAAGTTATCAGTGTGTCCCTTCTTGTGGATGGGTTTAACAATGGCCAATTTGAGAGCGTCAGGAAATATGCCCTGGACAAAGGAGTGGTTGATGATGAAACCGAGAGGCCGTGATACAATGTGAATACATTTCTTGATGACCTTCATTGGTACCTGATCAAAACCAAATGAAGACGAGTTCTTCATTTTGCCAACGACTGTTATCAACTCCGCATCAGAGACCTCAAACACATAGAACGATCTCACACACCGGTTCAAGACTGGGAATTCATACCCGCCCAGAGCCGGGCTGCCTACCTGAACAGCATGATCTGTGAAGAACTCGTTTAAGTCTTGGGCTACAATTTTTAGATTTCCAGGAGGTAGTTTCGGCTTAGCATTACAATGTTTACCATTAAGGTTTTTTATAATAGACCATGTAGTCTTCGACTTATTGTTAGAATTTTGTATTAGTTGGCCATAGTGTTTCTGTTTCAGAGCAGTTACCGCTGTATCATATTCCCTCTTGAGTGCTTTATACTGCCTTAGAAATTGAGGATCAGTTCTAGAAACTGTATATAGTATATTCAATCTGTTTTTTATGCTGATGATGTTCGAATCCAACCTAAAATGTTTGATGCTGTTTGAAGGCGAAATTTTCTTCGAGGTTATAGGAAAACAGTCATTAAAAGCCCTATTGAACCGGCGTGAGAAACAGCTCCACATGTCGTCGATCTCACCACCCTCGAAGTCATAAAGCTCCGTCCAGTCAAGCTGAGAAAGCTGATCCTGGAATTTCTCGATGTTAGCTACACTGTAATTGCGAAACTTGATTGGTTTGTTTTGCCCAAGGTTTTTTGGTTCCACAAGCCTGAAGTCAAGGCATAGAGCAGAGTGGTCAGAAAGATGAGGCTGTATCACCTCCAAGTGAGGTTCTCCAATATTAGTAAAGATGTTATCTAGACAAGTTGACGAAAAAGGGGTAACACGAGTAGGTTCATGGCAGAGGATATCTCCTGGTTTAAAAATTACAGCGTAGCCGATCCATCAATTCACAAAAAAATACTATAAAACTACTCGAAAGAAAAAGAAAAATTCATATGCAATCATTTTAGAAAATGATTGCATTTTTTTGTTTTGTTTTCTGAATATAACGCGTCGGTTTTAGAGTAATTCCCAATTTTCTCCTACGCGTTCTGACCAAAAAATCAAAAATCTTAAAAATAATCTGGATGCTTCCCTGAATAGAATCGCAGAAAAATTCATATTTCTCTGATCGTAGTGCAATTTGACAATGTTGTCAGATTGTTAATGAACTTAATCGAATTGTCGTTTGGAAATCACTAAGCTAGAAAGTACTAAAATCTTCATGATAGGAAACAGTTTGATGTGAAGATGTGTGATAATGAAATCCCTAATGTGGACCATATAATTTAATTCTAAATAGCATGAAATTCATCAAAGATCCTGAAAAAATTCTCCTCATGCAACATAACAGATTCTTCTTCGAAATTATGCATTTTATAATATAAAGAATTTATTGTGACTGTTCCACACACAAAATTCAGAAATATAAGTAATGAATTCCGATACAAACCACGTATTAAATTGAAATTAACGAAAAATAAATTATACTTAGCAATAATTAATTTATGGCGATGTTTATTTCTGAACAATGTCCTCTTAGATAATTCCCAAAAATCCTACCTGGAACAATGAAACTAGAACGAGCAATGAAATTTTTTAGTAGTTTCAGTAAAAACAACACTAGTCATAATGCACTTCAGAACTGCCAGCAGATATTTCCCCAAAAATAGCGTTATCTAACATTCGTGCCCAAATTAAATGTTGAAAATCGGGTGGTGTAACACAAACATCACCAGAAACAGTTCATACTTAATTTCGCGGGAAATAATGCCTTCTGTGAAGCCACAGAGAATTGAGAATATGTCCACCAAATGAATTTGGTTGTCGCTATATACGCATGCGTCTTGGACTTTCGTGGCGTAGAAGGGACATGTCATTATGTATAAAAAGTAATAATGTAAATAAAGGGTTTTCCAATAAGACTTGTTATTTTGAATAGCCCGCTGTTTCGGAGATGTCACTTTTGAAGCTGTCATTTTGTGACATTTGACAAGTAGAAAGTACGCCCTTAATAAAAATAGAACGATAAGCGCTTCAACAACTTATGGACATCATTAAAATTCACCATAAAAATGGTAAAAATTTGGCAGAGACGATTCGTAAAACTCGATCATTTTTGGGTCGTAATGAAGCCTTGTCGAATCGCTATACAGAAATTGGTGGAAAAATTCAAGCTGTTGGGACAAGTTAGTGATGTTAAGAATAAAACCCGTGGACGTCGCTCAAGAACAGCCGAGAAATTTGCTGCTTTAGCTGGAAGTGTTGAAGAACACTCAGGTTTGTCCATTTCTTGTCGTTCTTCGGTATTAGGCATTCCACAAACGTCATTACACCGTATTCTGCATAAAGATTTGGGTCTTAAGGCTTTTAAAGTTCAGTATATACAAGACCTCAAACTGGCCGATCATCAACAACGTCATCGCTTTGCTTATTGGGTCCTTGAGATGCATGAAAATGATCCGGAATTCCATCGAAAAATCATCTTGAGTGATGAGGCCCATTCCCACCTTGGAGGCTTCGTCAACAATCAAAATGTCGCATCTGGGGCTCGGAAAACTCAAGAGTAACTGTTGAAAAGCCTCTCTATCACCAACGTGTGACTATTGGTGCGGTTTATTATCCGGCGGGTCTGAGGGATGATTAATAATTTTTTTATGGCCGGAATTGGATGGTATGGATCTGGAAAACGATTATTTTCAACAAGAAGGCGCTTTATGCCACTCAAACAACGAAACCATCGATTGATCTTTTACGGGAAAAGTTTCAGGATCGTGTTATCTCTCAAAGAGGTGATCACCTTGCGACTTCTTCCTTTGGGGCCATGTGAAAGAGAAGGTCTACGCTAAGAGCCCATCGTCGATTCAGTACCTCAAAGATGGAATTCGTGAGGCTATCGAGGACATACGCTATTTTCTATTATTAACGCCATACCTTCCTCTTCATAATGAAATGAACATCCGATCATTAATCTAAAAAATGGCATTTTTCTTTGAATTTCAAAATAACACCTTTTATTGTAAAATCCTTTATTAGTTGAATGAATTCGAGTAAGAAGTTAAATTTAATATAGCATTTGATTCATTCTAGGTGGACCGCTAATAGTGAACATCGATGATCATGTAAAGGACAAATACACGGACAATTGGGATTACCGAGTGAAGCAGAACAACGTACCTGTCTTGAATAATACTGGAAAAATCCATCAAATACCTCCTAAAGATTACGATACTGTAAGTAGGAGTTTATTGTGAAATGATTTTTAACTATTGAATTTAGTTAGACCGAGTAGATTTCAGCATTTTGGGAAAGACTTAGGTGACCTGGAGGGAGTTTTTTTTACATCTATCTGCTGTTTGCAATCCAAACCCATGGACAGAACAAAAATCACCCTTCCGGTGTCCCTTCTATTTAAGTGGGAATATAGTTTTTCATAAACATGATCTACATGTACCTACCGCGATCATTTGTAAAATATCTTGTGGATCTTATACAGGGTCTTTCACGAGGAACCTCACCCATATTTATACGGGAAACTACTGAACGTATTTTCATGAAATTCAGCACTTATAAGTATTTCACGATGCTGATGAAATCTAAAATATTTTCAAGGCATGAGCACCTCCGGTTTTTCCGGAAATGACGTCAACTTCCGTTTTTCAAATTAGAACACCATTTTTTTATGGCAGATATTGAATCTACGTTAAAAAATAATGTGAGTGTATGCATCACACCCTTGCCCTAAAGTGGATATTTTCTGAGTTATTCACAAAAAACTGTTTTTCGTCTTGAATTTTCAGCTATTTCTTTTCCCTTCACGCCAAAAAGATGAAATTTTCAGGAACTGTTACTTAAACCATGTTTTAGATTTTACTACCCTAATATGCAAGAGAAAAAAGTGACAGGTTGTTCCTAAATAGATGGCGAATTTGGATTCGAATTTGTATCGGAAACCTCTTTATTTCAACTAATCAGCCATCGGTTTTCTCTCCAGTGATAAATAAATAATTCCTTATGAACCATATGCAAAAACTTACCATGTTTTACATTCTTTTTTTTTTAATGATAGATATCATTAATTACATGCTACTGAATAAAGAGGAATTTGGCAGATGTAATTAATGATATCTATCATAAAAAAAAAGAATGTAAAACATGGTAAGTTTTTGAATAACTCAGGAAATATCCACTTTAGGGCAAGGGTGTGATGCATACACTCATATTATTTTTTAACGTAGATTCAATATCTGCCATAAAAAAATGGGG
Source organism: Adalia decempunctata (assembly GCA_951802165.1). Taxonomy (NCBI): domain Eukaryota; kingdom Metazoa; phylum Arthropoda; class Insecta; order Coleoptera; family Coccinellidae; genus Adalia; species Adalia decempunctata. Next base: position 76,313,830 of record OX637695.1, read on the forward strand.
TTCTAATTTGAAAAAATTGATTTTTCACGATTTTGTCATCCCTAACTTTGAAAGCGATTTTTTCACCCCCTGTATCATGAATCGCGATTTCGATTTTCAAAGTGGATACATCAATCTTACATCTTGAAAAATCCCAAAAATGAAAATTTTCCATCCAAAAACCTCGAAGTTATTCTTGTTTCAGCGGAGCTCTATTTTCGATTTTTTTTTCGAATTTTCCCGCTCAGAGAGAATTTTCCAACCAAAACTGAAAAATGTTACATCAAAATAACTTGAAATTTTCTAAGGAATCTATTTCTGCAATAAAAAAATGGTGTTCTAATTTGAAAAACGGAAGTTGACGTCATTTCCGGAAAAACCGGAGGTGCTCATGCCTTGAAAATATTTTAGATTTCATCAGCATCGTGAAATACTTATAAGTGCTGAATTTCATGAAAATACGTTCAGTAGTTTCCCGTATAAATATGGGTGAGGTTCCTCGTGAAAGACCCTGTATAATGAATGGAAGGTTATATGCGGGAAATAAAATAATATTATAGAAAATGTCGAAATATGAACCTATTTATTTGGAAAGGGTGACATGAAAATGTGGATGCATAAAGAGTGATTAATTGTTCAGAAAAATATACTGAAATGAAACGGATATAATCGAATATATTGGAAAGAACTGGTTATTTTTCAAATCTGTGTTACGAAAATCAGTGAACTTTGAAGCCAATTTTTTTGGCTGGGTTCTGGAACAAGCGTCGCCGAATTTTGTCCAGTGGTGGGAAACATTTCTAGCTAAATGCTGCCCCCCTCTAGAGCTTCACAAGAATCCCTTAAAAACTCATGAAATAATAGCATAATTCACAATGTGATGCTCTTAATTTATCTATCAACGCCGGCGTATACATGCTGCTTAGATGCAAAACAATTCGTTACAATGTATCACTGATGCTTGCGATACCTTCTGCAAATTTTAGAATCTGAGCGGCATCAAAAAAAGGAGTAGAATTGTGGCAAAGGACATGGTAAGAGAAACCTGGTGGTAAATTTGAAGAGCTCAACTATTGATGTTTTGAGAGAAACAGGGGATTTTGGTCACGAGACGGAAAGAGTTTTAAAGATTTTGATCGCTCTACCGTGCATGTCTATAAAGTTGGCACTGCCACTTGCGGGAAAATCAATAAAACCTATTGCATTAATTGTCGAATAATTGTCGAGAATTTGTCGTGAAAGAAAAAAAATTGTCGGGTCCTTAGTTTTTTTTTCTACGAGGTGGCTTTGCTAACTTGCAGAACAACTTTCTCAATATCGAGCAAATATCATGAAAATGGTTATGAATAATTGTCGAGTAATTGTCGAAGTCCATAAAAAGTAAAAAAAAACACAAAAAATCCATTCCTTCTTGTTTATTTTATACGTCTTTTTTCCGCGAGTTCGAGATATTTCTGGAATTATCGCATTTTTGGCAACAGCGCATTCGTTTTTGACTTTTATTCGATTGTATCAATCGCGTGAAATATACTAAATGGAATGGATTTTTTGTGTTTTTTTACTTCATATATGGACTTCGACAATTATTTATAACCATTTTCATGATATTTGGTCGATATTGAGAAAGTGGTTCTGCTAACTAGACGTTAAGTTAGCAAAGCCTCCCTGTAGAAAAAAATTGAGGACGCGACAATTTTTGTTCTTTCACGACAGATTCGGGATAGGTATTCGACAATTGATGCATCGAATAAAAGTCAATAACGAATGCGCTAGCTGTTGCCAAAAATGGGATAATTCCAGAAATATCTCGAACTGGTCGTCTGGTTCTCCAGAAACGCCTAATGTGCCATCCACCGTGAATCACCCTGTATAGCCGTGTAGATGACACCGAGAAAGTTATGATATACAGGGTGACTGGTGACGTAAGGGACAACGGCTAAGTGGAGATAGAGGACCTCAAACTGAATGAGAATTTGGGTTTCAAATGTCCCATAAGGGTATTCGTTTCTGAGATATAGGGTGATTTATGAAAATATGCTAAATCTATGAACTCCCATATCTTCGTTAATATGATATGTTTTTCGCTGATATTTTACATGTTTGTTCATACAGGCATTCTCTGTCAGCATAAGAAAAAAAAATTCAAAATATTGCTGGCCCGTACTCAAAAATTTCAATTTACATGTCAAGTGAGAAATATCACACGGTATATGAGATAAAATAAAATCAAATAGAAATTTGGAAAGAGGGAAAAAAACTGATGAAATATCTGTTTTTTGTTTGAATGGCACAAATTTTCTTTCGTTTCGATGATATGTTGAATTAAGAATATTACAATATTTTTATATTCAAATCATGAAAATTAGTACTACTCATAGAAAAAACCTTGAATTCGAGGCGCTAGAATGAGCCCGGCATCAAAATATTCCTTCAAATCTTGAAATCTATTTTTATCAATTAATATTTCGATGCCATATAAAATTTCAAAATGAAATTTGTTGTAGATGGGGTGATGAAAGAGTTGGACACTCAAACACAAAAATAGAAAAAGTCGCAAATATAATTCATAAAAAAATCAAGTAAGCAAATGTTCGAAATGAGAGCCTCGAATTCAAGGTTTTTTCTATCAGTAGTACTAATTTTCATGATTTGAATATAAAAATATTGTCATATTCTTATTTCAACATATCATAGAAACGAAAGAAAATTTGTGCCATTCAAACAAAAAACAGATATTTCATCAGTTTTTTTCCATCTTTCCAAATTTCTATTTGATTTTATTTTATCTCATATACCGTGTGATATTTCTCACTTGACATGTAAATTGAAATTTTTGAGTACGGGCCAGCAATTTTTTCAATTTTTTTTTCTTATGCTGACAGAGAATGCCTGTATGAACAAACATGTAAAATATCAGCGAAAAACATATCATATTAACGAAGATATGGGAGATCATAGATTTAGCATTTTTTCATAAATCACCCTATATCTCAGAAACGAATACCCTTATGGGACATTTGAAACCCAAATTCTCATTCAGTTTGAGGTCCTCTATCTCCACTTAGCCGTCACCAGTCACCCTGTATACCTCGTTTTCGAAACATAAGGATGTTTGATGTCAACTTTGAGCAAAATTCTGATAACTGTGGTAAGTTACATTTGAAATAACGGTTCCTGATCACATTTTTTAGTGCTCAATTCAATTGTGGTGTAAAATTCTGGAAAGAATTCAAAATGGCGGAAAACCTGCAAAGTTGGAACTTTGTTAGGAAGTTTTTATGATTGACCTTTCTTTCATTCTGAATATTGATGTGAAAACAGAATGAAAAAATATGCATTGGTTTTCTTTTTGTAGCCTTCCAAATATTACGCTCGGTGTACTTTCGTAATTTTTATTCGAGAAACTTACTGTACGAGGGCCAAAATTGGACTGACAGAATGACTCGGATGAAAATTGAATCTATAAAAAAAAAAATGTTCAAAAAACTTTGGTAGGAATCGAACTCTCTACGAGTATATGAATTGAATTTATTCTAATCTTATAAATCTCCGTTACCAAAGCAACGCTAGTTAATCGAAAGTGGAGAGTTTGATTATCACCAAAGTTTTTGGAAAAAAAATTGTTTTTTGAATATTTTTCTATATGGGTAATTCTGGCAGTCCATTAGCCCAATTCGTACGGCTTCCAGTCTTTTGAATAAAAATTATGGTATTCCAAGCGTAATCTTTGGAAGGCTACAAAAAGAAAACCAAAGGATATTTTTTTTCTATGTTTTTTCACCTCAGTATTCAGAATGAACGATAGTTCAACCATGAAAGATTCCAAAAATTTGTGGGTGAAATTTATCTTTCGCTGAAGACATGTAAAAAAAGAGTCGAATTTTGGGAAAATATTTTCACGGAAAATCTTAGAAAATCGAATACGTTGAAATAATGCTGTCCAAATGGGCAACGGAAAAAATATTCCTACTTCGCAGGTTTTTCGCCACAATCGAATTGAGCCCTAAAAAATAGGTACTAAGATGTCACCAGAAACCGTTATTTCAAATGTTACCACTTACCACAGTTATAAGAATATCGCTTAAAGTTGACATTAAACACCCCGTATCCCGCTTATGCGCCGAAAACGCGAAATGCTCTAGATTTGAAGTTGAATTATATATCTTCAAAATGGACTCCATCAGTTTTTCTACGATTAAAATATGTTGATAAACGAGTTGCTCTTCAGAAGAATATGTATACGCAAAAATGTACAATATATTCTCATTGGTTAGATCGAGAGGAAAAGGCAGTTATATCAATTTTAAGATTTTGAACATACTTTTTTGAAACTAAATATCATTCAAAATGAAGGTGGAAACGAAATTCATCTTACAAACAGAACCAATATTCTTCAATCAGCTGATTCCGAAAGCTCTCAAACCGTTCGAACTGCAGTACAAATTGTTTTGAATCAATTTGTGCGTGATGTAACAAAATATAATTTTTTCAAATGAAATGAATAGCTGGACTTCATCGTCCCCTTTTTGCTCGAGAGGTCTTCCCGATAATTCATATATCATATATCTCTTTATTATGAGTCTGTAGGAGAAAAAGTGAGAATTTTCTGTATAATTCTCACCAGAAGAACCATTGTCATAAAGAACAACTGAAGAAAAATGATTTCACAGTGCCAGAGTTGATACTAATGCATTATTATTTTAGAGCAGGCTCCTATGGGAACTTGAAAATGACAAGAAAACCAATTTGCCGATGTTTGTAGACAAAGCACTGAAACTACTGAACTTAAAGCAGGTGGCTTTTGAAATCGAAAATTCGGTGCTGTCAAAAGTGTCCTGCTCAGCTTGTAAAGCAGGTGAGTCCGAACATATTATTCAGAATTATTGTTACTTTACTACCTTTCATCTGCATTCAATTGCATTTAACACTTACCGCTCAGAGGAGTCGAGAGAATGGCACAAAGGATAGTTTTATTTCCCAGAGGAATTATTTCACACAATATTTTTGTGAAATAAAATTCTCATAGGGAATTGGACAAATTTTTATTCTTATAGCACTTATAACATTGCCGACGTTTCGGAACGACTCGTTTATTTTTCATGGCTGAAATAGATAAAATAAATGTTTTTACTCAACAGGGTGTCCCAGAAGTACCGCACTTCCTTGAGGGGATCCAAAGTGAAAAGTATTCCAAATATCCATGTTTGAAATTTTTTGATAACGTAGTTCATTAGTCATTAATCAATGAAAGTGACCAATCAGGAGCCCGCTTCAAAGAATGAGTAAGCAGTGGGGACGCGAAAGTGAGACGCTAGTCTCGGTTTACTGCGTGAAAAGCCGGCAGCAGCTCTGGCGTCTCACTCTCGCGTCCCTCATTCTTCTATAGCGCGCTCCTGATTGGTCACTTTCATTAATTAATTACTGATTAACTACTTCATCAAAAAATTTCAAACATGGATATTTGGGCTTAGAATATTTTTCACTTTCGATCCCCTCAAGGAAGTTCGGGACTTCTGGGACACCCTGTATATGAAATCTTCAAACTTATTTTAACGGAGGTAGTTGCCCGTGATTATCCGATCAGCGCTGATTGCGCTTTGTGAAACCCAACATCAATCGATTATTTCTATTAACGTAGGAGCAGTTTTTCGATATAGGTACTCTCAAAAAGATTCGGTATAGTATAGAGGTGTCTTCGTTGAGTATAGAAAGAACCCTTGTAGGATACAATCTGTTAATATTATATACGACTACAAAATGGTATTTAGGAGCAATTTCTAATTTTTTATACATTATGTGTTGTTATACTCCATCGGATCTTTCACCGAAGGTCAACTTTAACTTTTTATGATCTAAGCTTCATTATCAGCATTTGATACAATTGAACCTTGCACTTGAATTTCTATTAGGGAATTTCGATATAGAATAAATGTAATTGGACCGAATACTGTTCCCTGTAATAATCCTATCTTGGTTTTATCCCTAAATATTTTCGATATTTTTGTCATTTGTTGTCTTTTGTTCATGTTCATATTCAATAATCTGTAATTTGGAACGTCAAGTAAAAAAAACGACTGCACATTTCCTCTCCTTAAGACATTAGGCACTTATTTTCCTCTAAAAATGTCTTTATCATATAAAGAAATCGAAACATTTCTATAGAACAAAAATCAGCATTTCTCTGAAATAATTCAGTGATATAAATGTAGAAACAAAAGCCCAAAGAAAACTCCTTTGAATTAATTGGTCTCTCACTAATATTTTTTATGAGTTTGTTTTATTATTTCTGCTGTTATTTCATCAGGTCCTGAGGTGGCTATTATCTTTTTATGACTGGAATTGTTCTATGAGTTCGTTCATTAATTGGTGACAAGAAACTGGAGTTCTGATTTTTTCTTAACGAAAGCTGAGTCGTTCTTAATAATTGGGATTTTACTCGCAATTTCAATTCCAACACTTGTGAAATATTCATTACAAAAGGTAGCCCCCTCATCTTCCGATATGGGGGGTCATTACTATCATTATTATAAAGGCTTATCATCAATTAATTTAACAGTGTTCATGTTTTAGTGAATTCTTTGACAATCTTATTCATTCCTTTTTCCTATTCTATTCCATTGTTTTTTGCAGTAAGAATATTTCTGGTTAAGAAAAATTTTTTTCAACATATTGCTATACTTTTTATGGAAGATGAAGGAGAAAACATATTTATTGCTCACGCAAATGGCTAACTACTTTCGTCTTTCTGCCAGTACAACATACATTTTATGGTTCCTTTACAATTCTTCCTGAGTAGGATACTTTTGATATTATTGTTCATAATCGTTTTTCAGGATGATGTGTTTCATTTTGTTCTTTATTTTGATTGCATTCATGATACCTTGTGCTATTCATTCTTTCCTATCCTTCCTATTATTATTTGGAACTGAATATCGGGTTTTTGAGGACTCGCGTAATTCAAAAAATATGGTCATACATTTTTTGTTGCTGTAATTGGTTCTCTGCAATTTGTTACTAAACTCCAGTCCAGCCTTGTCCGGTATCAGTTTATTTACATCAATTTTTGTTCCCATTCTCATGGTTGATGTTGTTGTAACCTAATGCTGACATTTTACTGATGTTGAGCATGATGGGTGAATGATCCGTTATGTGTTTTTTTACAATATTTATTAATATCGACATGTACTGCCGAATAACAAAGAACAAAACAAATGATATTTTTTCGCAGGATGTATGCTGTGGTGGAATGAGACAGGATGGACTAAACAGCACCTTCATTCTCGACTCACCAGTTAAAAAATATCAACTTATATAAAATTTATTTATTTTCGTTACTCCAAAATTATCTTCCACTTGAACGTAGTACAAAGTGAATCGGAAGTACTTATCTAGAATTTCATGATATGTATATAATGGTACATACTCACATATAAAGAGATTGTTCTTCGTTCTCTATCACCTTATCGGTAATGTGTTGTTGGACCATTTCCCCCGCATTTCTATTAAATCAATTGGTTTTCCTCTCTACATCCGTAGTTTCTGAAGTCGTGGCCTGTTTTGAAAATGATGTAACGCTAACGTCGTTTTAATATTCGATTTCATCCTATTACGATTTTTTATAGTTGTTCCTGATAATAATAGCTGATTTTAGGTTTCAAATATCGCTCTGTATGTCCTATTTATGATCTATCGTAGGAACATTTTATTTTTTAAAAGGCGCTCCATTATCTTTCGTTGCAATACGCAAGCTGGAACTCAGTTAATTCCCTATGGCCTATATAATAGAATAGAGTTTATTGATAGTAATTCTACATGGATGAACTCTTAAAAATAACTGTGAGTTATGCACCCTGGGGTGATATCTGTGTACAGTCCTTACAAAATCACAATTCTTAACCCTAATTTAAGGCAATTAATAAAAGATATATAATTTATTTAACTTTTTACAAGTTAGCCCTAAAAATCAATTTTAACCCTATCTTGATTTTGGTCACAGTCGGAGGAGAATCTAGCCACAAATCAGGGAAAAATGCCTTAATTTGACCCTTGTCGCAGTCGGTGAACATCTCTTGATCGGTGCGAAAAAAAGTCTCTTAATCGGTGTAAATGTATCCTATTTGCGTTTGTCTTCATCGAGTCCTCATCATCATCGTCCTTTGTTTTCTTAGTATTTTATTATTTACGTGGAATTTATTATACCGTGTACTAACGTCCGATTTTCTTCGATAATCCATTTTTTTATTTCCTTATTGAATGTATATTGATTTGTTATATGTTTGATTTGTTTCGGTATAATTGTTTACAATCTTGAAGTAATATATTCGCTGTACCTTTGTCCCATCTTTTTGTCTGCTCTCGGTCTTTCATAGTTATTATCACCAGCCCTGGTTGAGTAGTTATGTTCTCCCGTTATAACAGAGATTTTCCCTTGATGGATACACACGATAATCCTTATATAGGGCGTGAATTTGTCTTAAGTCTGGCATTTTAGATACCCTGTATATACTGTCGGATGAGAATGTTATCTTTTTACGGTGCATAACTTTAAGAATACATTTTTGCAGAACATCTATCTCTTGTGACAGTCCAAAACTCCTCCCCATCCTATTATACCATACGAAAGCTGTGGTTGTACTAACGCATCATAAAGAATCTGTAAGTGTTTGACAGATCTTATGCTTTGCGTTATATATTTAAATCTATACAGGATGCCTCGCAACTTTCTCGAAAGGTAAGATTTATGCTCATGCCATCTTAAATTCTCATCTATGATGATGCCAAGATATTTTGCTGTAGCTGTTTTGGAGATCTTTAGTTGTGCATCAATTTCCAGATCTCCTAAATTTGGAATTCCTTTCTTGTTTGAGGCGAATGTTAGATATTTCGCTTTCTCAGGATTCATCGTTAATTTGTTAACCTGAAACCACTTCACCAAAGACCCAAATTCCACGATTGTTTGATTTTTTAGATTTTCCCATGTGTCATCCTGAAACAAAACTATAGTGTCATCCACAAAACCTATAATTTCTCCTTTGCTATTCACTTCAAAGAGGCTATTCAAATATATGTAGATTAAACAAGAGAGATCCAAGTACTGTACCCTGTGGTACTCCGAAAGTAAGTTGATTTTTTTTGCTGCATTTTCCATTGAGAGTTACAATTTGAGTTCTATTCGATATATAGTTCTGAAGAAGGTTCAGCATTTTACCACGTAATCCGCAATCTGCAAGTTTTTCCAAAAGTATACCATGACTGACGGTGTCAAACGCATTTTTTGCCAACATTTTTGTATATAAAATCAGTTACCTTCTTATCTTCGGTAGACATGCCTTTTCGAAATCCAAATTGATTGTTTGATATAATATTTTGTTTACTTATGAATGCCTCCATGCGTACTTTTATCAGTTTTTCGAAGATCTTGCCCAGATTTTATGTTAATGTAATCGGTCTATAATTCGTCATATGACTTCGATCTCCGCTCTTGTACAATGGTTTTACTATACCTAGCGAAATTACTAGGTGGGGTTATTTTACCTGCATAATTTCTTCCTATCGTCCTCAATCCTCTCATCATCCTCACTTTTAATGTACTTTTTTCTTATTAGTTATTAGGCTTTGGAATCCTTCTGTTTCGTGTTTATGTGTTTTTCGTGATGATTCATTATTGCCCCTTTTATGAGTTTGTGTAATCTATTTTTAATTTTAGAATAATCACTTTCTAGTTGAATATTAGCAGGTTCTTTTTTAACCTTGTTGTACATATTTTGTTTTTTTTTATGTCGCTTATTATTATTGGTGTAATCCATTCCTTTCTACCTCTTTTATTTTTCTTGAGGTGAACCGTGGTTGTACTCTGATCTATGTATTCCTTCAAGATATCAATGGAATTTTTTGTTATTTTAGAGGCATCAATATAATCGTACACTTCTCTCCAGTTTTCAGCAGTAAGTAAGTTTTTAAGCTTGCTGTAATTAATATATTTTCTTGTATGATCTCGTTTAACATTGTTTCTGTCAATGATTTTGTTGGTGTACAGTATTATAGGGTAGTGATCTGTGATAAGATTGCGTAATATGATTCCGCTAATCTTCAAATCCTTAAAAAGCATTCCCTTCACGAAGAAATGGTCTAAACATGTGCCGCTATGGGGACGAGTAATATTGTTGATAAAAGATGTAAATCCATAAGGACTCAGTATACAGGGTCTTTCACGAGGAACCTCACCCATATTTATACGGGAAACTACTGAACGTATTTTCATGAAATTCAACACTTATAAGTATTTCACGATGCTGATGAAATCTGAAATATTTTCGAGGCATGAGCACCTCCGGTTTTTCCGGAAATGACGTCAACTTCCGTTTTTCAAATTAGAACACCATTTTTTTATTGCAGAAATAGATTCCTTAGAAAATTTCAAGTTATTTTGATGTAACATTTTTCAGTTTTGGTTGGAAAATTCTCTCTGAGCGGGAAAATTCGAAAAAAAATCGAAAATAGAGCTCCGCTGAAACAAGAATAACTTCGAGGTTTTTGGATGGAAAATTTTCATTTTTGGGATTTTTCAAGATGTGAGATTGATGTATCCACTTTAAAAATCGAAATCGCGATTCATGATACAGGGGGTGAAAAAATCGCTTTCAAAGTTAGGGATGACAAAATCGTGAAAAATCAATTTTTTCAAATTAGAACCCTATTTTTTTTATGGCAGATATTGAATCTACGTTAAAAAATAATGTGAGTGTATGCATCACACCCTTGCCCTAAAGTGGATATTTTCTGAGTTATTCACGAAAAACTGTTTTTCGTGTTGAATTTTCAGCTATTTCTTTTCCCTTCACGCCAAAAAGATGAAATTTTCAGGTACTGTTATTTGAACCATGCTGTAGGCGTGAGCCTACAAATAAGTACTTTTTTGTACAAAAAAACGTGATTTGTATTTCCTCATTATGTCTGTTTCTGTCAAAGAGTTGGATGGAGCAACAATTTGTTATAATATAACGCTAGGGGATTAGGGAAAACAATTAAGTTTTTTCCCAGCTGATACTTTTTGCACGATAAATTACTTTCATGAGGAATGAGAGAGTGAAATAAAAACAAAATTTCATTTACAGGAGCCGGATTGTTACAGCATTACACAAGAAACGGCAAATCGGAGAAAGAGATCAAGAAAACCATTTATCAATTCTGCGTGAATCTCAAAATTCAAACACCAAGAGTTTGCGATGGTATCACGGAGCTCTTTGCGGGAGAAGTGCTCTATGTGCTTGGAAGAGTTAACATTGGTGAGTTTTCTTCGGCTGCACTCTGATATTGTCGTTATTATTATCACAAAATAGTTAGTTACTTCGGTATAGTTCATGGATATCCGCATTTGAAATCAGGTTGTTCATTGTTTTGAATATTTTCTCAGGTCCCGACGAAATATGCAGTTTCGTGATCGGTGATGCTTGTGGGGATGTTTACAATCCTGTCCATGAGTGGAATGTGATGTTTCCTCCAGTACCAAAGCCCGAAGTTATCGAACCAAAAATTCCAGAAGTAAGTTCTACCAGTTGGATACATGCCCACTCCGTTATTTCAACAGATCCCGAATAACTCATTTCAAGAAAAAAAATATGCTTCGTCCAAAGTTTCACAAAAAGAGGTCGATATGTTCTTTTTAATTTCCCACACTATGGAGGCATTTGATTTATTCCAGATTTGGTACATGTATAGCATCAAATTGTATACAACGAGTAACTAAGAAGTATTTGAATATGCTGCTGGTCGGCTGAATTTTTATTTGCCCATCATGAGAATATAACTGGCAAAAAGCTGCAAGACCCAGAAGTAGATGTTTACATTTTAAATTTTTTTTGGTAATACACTGATAGTATAGCTAGGAGTGAAAGATTAAAATTTGGAGAAAAAATCGAATAATCGAAGCAATTTTTTTAATAAATTCGTAAATAATGTGTTTCTCCACCGCGATTATCTGTACACTCTCCAACACGTCTTGGCATTGATGCAATAAGATGGTCTATTTATTCTTGAGGGATACTATCCCAAGCTATACCTGTACTTCAGGTATCAGAGCCGCCAAAGTCCGTGAGGGCTGGGGTAAACTTCCTATTCTTCTACCTTCTACCCATGATGTCCCAAACATGCTCTATGGGCGAAAGATCAGGGGATCTTGGGGGTCATTTAAAAAGATTCACATGGGTCGCTTCAAAATACTTTGAACTAACTCTGGCAATATGAAGTTGAGCATTATCTTGCTGAAATATTGGATTCTCGAGCCGGTTAAGGTGAGGAAGAACATATGACTCCACTATTTCTTGAAGGTAACGCAGCACTGTCATGTTACCTCGAATAAAGACTAAAGGACCTACTTGCATGTGCAATAGCTCCCCATACCATAACGCCTACTGTCCGGTGTACATGACGCTCAAAATCAAACGTAGGTTCACGTCTTTCTCCCCGTCGTCTAACCCTTCTTCGGCCATCATGTGCATCCAAGGAGAATCGAGATTTATCAGAAAAGACGACCTGATGCCATTCCACATTCCACTGTAGACGTTATCTGCACCACTAAAATCGTTGCCGGCGATGCTCAACCGTCAGAGGTAACACAAGATGGGGTCGATAATGCTGCATTCCAAAAGATCTTATCTGGCGGTGAACTGTTCGGACAGTTTTACAGGATAGCCTTGTTCTCCTAACCACTCATCAGCCAAAGATCGAGTTGTCGCTAATCGGTCTCTAACGGCCATAAGTCTCAGACGTCGATCTTGAACTTTATTTGTGCCCCTTCGACGTCCGATGCCTACCCTTCTTCGATTTTGGGCATTATCAAACCACGCCTCTTTCAAATTCACTTAGATGGCGATAAATTCCGCGTACACGTGCTCTAGACATTTTAACAACAACTGAACATCGACTCTGGATCTCCTCGAACAGCTGGTTTGTTGTAAAATTTAAAAAAAATGGCAAAAAACGACTACAATATGTAAGTAACAAAAAATGTTTACGTGGAAAACCTTCACGATTTTTTTCTCCAAATTCAATAATTCACTCCTTGCTATACTTTCTATGTTTCACGAAAAAAAAATTCAAATTTAAAGAGATCCTTCTGCGTGTTGTAGTTTCTTTGTCTTCATTCATTTATCAGAGAGAGAATACACTGCATTCAATTGTCATAAACAAACTATTGAGCTATACAGGGTCTTTCACGAGGAACCTCACCCATATTTATACGGGAAACTACTGAACGTATTTTCATGAAATTCAGCACTTATAAGTATTTCACGATGCTGATGAAATCTAAAATATTTTCAAGGCATGAGCACCTCCGGTTTTTCCGGAAATGACGTCAACTTCCGTTTTTCAAATTAGAACACCATTTTTTTATTGCAGAAATAGATTCCTCAGAAAATTTCAAGTTATTTTGATGTAACATTTTTCAGTTTTGGTTGGAAAATTCTCTCTGAGCGGGAAAATTCGAAAAAAAAATCTAAAATAGAGCTCCGCTGAAACAAGAATAACTTTGAGGTTTTTAGATGGAAATTTTTCATTTTTGAGATTTTTCAAGATGTAAGAAAAATCGAAATCGCGATTCATGATACAGGGGGTGAAAAAATCGCTTTCAACGTTAGGGATGACAAAATCGTGAAAAATCAATTTTTTCAAATCAGATCCCAATTTTTTTATGGCAGATATTGAATCTACGTTAAAAAATAATGTGAGTGTATGCATCACACCCTTGCCCTACAATGGATATTTTCTGAGTTATTCACAAAAAACTGTTTTTCGTCTTGAATTTTCAGCTATTTCTTTTCCCTTCACGCCAAAAAGATGAAATTTTCAGGAACTGTTATTTGAATCATGCTGTAGATTTTTCACCCCTTCTTGAAACCGACTTCAAGTTACTATTAGGAGAACCATGGCAAACTCTCGCAGTTATAACTAGAGAAGATGCTCAAAGTTTTGACCGTTAATTTCTAGACATTTATTTATACGTCTCAGGAATGCTTCGTGCGTTGCTCTTCTTATTTCATCGGGAGGAAGAGATCTGCAAAAGTGTTTAAAAACCAAATTGAGTTTCAAAACTATGAATCTAAAAATCTAAACAAACCTGAACGCATTTCTGACTCGTTCTATGCAGTCCTCTTTATCAGTCAGGGGAGTTGAGTAGACAATATTTTTTATCCTACCCCAAACATAATATTCTAAAGGAGTTAAATCGGGAGAACGTGGTGGCCAAAGATGTGGACCATTGTTCGCCAACCATCGATCTTCAAATAGCCTGTAGAGGATATTTGACACATTGAGTGAATTGTGTGGAGGCGCGCCATCTTGTTGATACCATAAGTCATTATGGTTCTGTACTAGCGGCTCAATTATTTGAGTGAATATGTCAGGATATCTATCTCCTAAGGGAGAACATTCTTTAAATAATGCAAACATGTAAACTCAATTTGGTTTTTAAACACTTTTGCAGATCTCTTCCTCCCGATGAAATAAGAAGAGCAACGCACGAAGCATTCCTGAGACGTATAAATAAATGTCTAGAAATTAACGGTCAAAACTTTGAGCATCTTCTCTAGTTATAACTGCGAGAGTTTGCCATGGTTCTCCTAATAGTAACTTGAAGTCGGTTTCAAGAAGGGGTGAAAAATCTACAGCATGATTCAAATAACAGTTCCTGAAAATTTCATCTTTTTGGCGTGAAGGGAAAAGAAATAGCTGAAAATTCAAGACGAAAAACAGTTTTTTGTGAATAACTCAGAAAATATCCATTTTAGGGCAAGGGTGTGATGCATACACTCACATTATTTTTTAACGTAGATTCAATATCTGCCATAAAAGAATTGGGTTCTAATTTGAAAAAATTGATTTTTCACGATTTTGTCATCCCTAAATTTAAAAGCGATTTTTTTTACCTCCTGTATCATGAATCGCGATTTCGATTTTTAAAATGGATACATCAATCTTACATCTTGAAAAATCCCAAAAATGAAAATTTTCCATCCAAAAACCTCGAAGTTATTCTTGTTTCAGCGGAGCTCTATTTTCGATTTTTTTTTCGAATTTTCCCGCTCAGAGAGAATTTTCCAACCAAAACTGAAAAATGTTACATCAAAATAACTTGAAATTTTCTGAGGAATCTATTTCTGCAATAAAAAAATGGTGTTCTAATTTGAAAAACGGAAGTTGACGTCATTTCCGGAAAAACCGGAGGTGCTCATGCCTTGAAAATATTTTAGATTTCATCAGCATCGTGAAATACTTATAAGTGCTGAATTTCATGAAAATACGTTCAGTAGTTTCCCGTATAAATATGGGTGAGGTTCCTCGTGAAAGACCCTGTATATCCTGAAATTAAATCCCGATTACTTTCTCCTTTTTTCCAGGCGAATGCTCCTTCCTTTAAAGTTCTACATCTATCAGATACCCACTTCGATCCTTACTACATGGAAGGCAGCAATGCCAACTGCGCAGAACCCCTATGTTGCAGGTTCACTAATGGATTAGCATCTTCCAAAGAAGAAGCGGCAGGAAAGTAAGTATCACATAGATAAAATATTAATAAAATAAATGTTAGGAGCAGTGTAGAAATATACAATCGGCTACTTTCAGGAATATCATAATTGCTCAAAGGACCCCGCACTTTTAGTAGGTAAAGTGGCGGCCGGTCAAATTTTCTGAAAATTTGGTATGTTGTTGTACCCGACTCATTGACCAAAAGTGTCAATGGGCCCAACCCAATCCTATGGCTAGTTTTCTAAATACGGGGTGTTAAAGTTGAAAATTGCCCAGATTTTCGGATTTATTTGCTAATTATTAAGAGTTACATTGGATTTCTGTTGTATACACACGTTTACTACATGTTCTAGGTATGAAATTAGAGGATACGTATGATTAAAAATATTTATATTTACCGGGTGATTCACGAATATATGACGGTAGTTTTTTCCCAAAATTCACTTTTTCTACTGTGACGTCAGGAGGGCATATTTTTGAAATGTTCTTTCCGATTTAGTATTATGGCGACAAAATATTGCAAGGTGCATATTTTTTATAAAGGGTGTTTCACAGAGAGAACCACTAGACATAATCATATTTTTCTAGGATTAATTCGAAATCCTGTATTTTTGAATTGATTTTTGGGAAAAGTAATACCACAAATATATGTGTATCTCTAATCTCCAAAATATTCAGGGTGGTTTATTAATAGGAAGGTATTCAATTTTGGGAAAAGTACAAAAAACATGAACACCCTGTATTCGAAAATTTCCTCGGTCAAATGCAACTATTTTATCACTATATATTGATTCCCACAACATCTCCCGAGGTATGAATTTTAAATCCGATACTATGACCAGTTTTCGAGATACAGGGCGTAAAAGCGGAGAATAACTTATTTCATCATTTTTTTTTCAAATTGAAAAGCCGGATTGATTTTATGTTGCGCCCATGAGTTCAGTATGAGTACAGATCAGATGCACAAGGAAAGGTTCAGCTAAAATATTTACTGTTACAGGGTGATTCATGAATAAATCACAATAGCTTTTGCAAACACTTGATAATTCTACAGTTTCATCACAGAGAAATTATTCCATGAAGTTAATACCTAGTCGTTCACAATTTTCAGTCTGAAATACTTCATAATAATTAGGTACTTTTCATACAGGGTGAGTCATAAATAATATGCTTTGAAATAATTGAAAGGAGAACTTTTCTGGTGAATTTTGAATAACTGTCTAACATTACATCAAGTGAAGTATTTCAGACTGAAAATTGTGAACGACTATAGGTATTAACTTCATGGAATAATTTCGCTGTGACGAAACTTTAGAATTATCGAGTCTTTGCAAAAGCTATTGTAATTTATTCGTGGATTACCCTGTAACAGTAAATATTTTACCTGAACCTTTCCTTGTGCATCTGATCTGTAATCATAATGAACTCATGGGCGCAACATAAAATCAATCCGGCTTTTCAATTTGAAAAAAAAAATGATGAAATAAGTTATTCTCCGCTTTTGCGCCCTGTATCTCGAAAACTGGTCATAGTATCGGATTTAAAATTCATACCTCGGGAGATGTTGTGGGAATCAATATATAGTGATAAAATAGTTGCATTTGACCGAGGAAATTTTCGAATACAGGGTGTTCATGTTTTTTGTACTTTTCCCAAAATTGAATACCTTCCTATGAATAAACCACCCTGAATATTTTGGAGATTAGAGATACACATATATTTGTGGTATTACTTTTCCCAAAAATCAATTCAAAAATACAGGATTTCAAATTAATCCTAAAAAAATATGATTATGTCTAGTGGTTCTCTCTGTGAAATACCCTGTATAAAAAATATGCACGGTGCAATATTTTGTCGTCATAATACTAAATCGGAAAGATCATTTCAAAAATATGCCCTCCTGACGTCACAGTAGAAAAAGTGAATTTTGGGAAAAAACTACCGTCATATATTCGTGAATCACCCGGTAAATATAAATATTTTTAATCATACGTATCCTCTAATTTCATACCTAGAACATGTAGTAAACGTGTGTATACAACAGAAATCCAATCTAACTCTTAATAATTAGCAAATAAATCCGAAAATCTGAGCAATTTTCAACCTTAACACCCCGTATTTAGAAAACTAGCCATGGGATTGGGTTGGGCCCATTGACACTTTTGGTCAATGAGACGGGTATAACAACATACCAAATTTTCAGAAAATTTGACCGGTCGCCACTTTACCTACTAAAAGTGCGGGGTCCTTTGCCCCAAACTAGCGTAAGTGAATAAATTTTCTCCTTGATTGCAGATGGGGGGATTATAGAAAATGTGATACGCCAAAAGTCACTGTGGATAATATGCTGCAACATATCCAGGAAACCCACCCAGTAAGTGAATATACACTCCATTCATTTCATAAAGTACCCCGGTTGGCAATGACACACTTGACCGTGTATATTTTGAAAATCTTAGGTTATAGTCATTTCCTTGTCACTTGAAAGAGCAACGTTGCCCTTTCTACATAGAGGTCGTAGTAATTACGTTTTTTTCAAAATGGTCATTTACTTTGGGAAAATAATGGATTTGAGAAAATATTATGTGAACTCAATAATTCCAAAGACCTGGCGAATGTTGAAGACACTTTTTTCTCTGTTGATACTGGAAATATTTCACGTATACAGAGTGATTTTTTTAAGTGTTTCATTAGACGTTTTCGAGGAAGGAATTGCGATACGAATTCAAAATTTTGTATTGTTGTTTTAGAGTACATTCCCCGATATACCAAACTACATATTATATTTGGAATCGATATTGCTTTACTTTGAGACATGAACTCAATTTGTTAAATATTTTCAAGCGGAATCTACTTCCGGTTCTACCGGAAACGAATGTGAACTTCGTTTTTTCAAATGCTACACCCTGTATATCTATAAATATTTGAATTCTTCGTTTAATTCTGCAATGATTTGATGTATGATATGCACAACCACATCAAGCGATTGTTGAGTTATAGCCTGATTCTCAATTTTTTTGACAGAAAGATTGTCACAAATTAGTGTTTATATCTCCAAAATCTCTCATTGTAAGAAAATTCTTTCGCAACAGTGGAACAAAAGAAAGTCCGCTGATACTGCATCTTGTATAAATTATTAGGAAATGTTGTACAGGGTGTCTGAAACAGGGCTTCTAAAAAGCCTCGACAAAACTATGAAATTTCATTTTTTTCAAATGGGAACCATATAATTTTGTTATTCCGATCGATTGCCCGTAAAAAACTCGTTGTTCCAAACATTTCATGTCTTTAAAATCAGTAGTTTTGCTGTTATCGAATAAAATTCGAATTTCACGACTAAAGCCAGGTTTCGCTCAGCAAATTCATTGGTATTTGGTATGCACGTCTTTCACAACGTAGGCTATCTTAAGAATTGTCATTCTTACGAATTTTTATTGATCAGCACTATGGATAACATGCAAAAATAATTTGGTACACTAGAATAGAATGATATATCGAAAGCCTGTCCTTTATTTGCATCGAATGTTACAAACAAACAAAGCAGATCATGAATGATGACTAAATAAGAAAAATAAGTTCAAAACTATCACAACAATTTTCCTAACAACAAAAAACTTTGACAGAAATTTAATAATGGCTATTACAATAAATTTTCAAAATTTATTGATTCCTCTAAGAACTTTGATTTCGTTAAAGGTGTTAAATGTGGATTTCTTTCGTTAAAAATTCTGACTACCCTTTCTACTATTTCCTTACATCCACCATAAATGAAGAACATATTTAATACATCACTGTTAGGTACTGTAATTGTGATTTTGCATACTGCCCGAATTCAAACAACAAGTAATAAGTATGGATGACAGTTCTCAACAGTGCATTATGAATGAACTGACATGTTCTAACTATTGACATAGCCTACTCGAAAATTATCTCAATGAATCGATGATTAGACAAAGAAAACTTGATTTATTCCTGAAATTTGAATCTTATTCGATAACGGCAAAATTACTTATTTTAAAGACATGAAATGTTTGGCACACTCTAACTAGTTTTTCACGAGCAATCGATCGGAATTATAAAATTATATGGTTCCCATTTGAAAAAAATGAGATTTCAGAGTTTTGTTGAGGCTAACTTTGAAGCCCTGTTTCAGACACCCTGTATAATTTTTCCTCATAATTTATGAATGAAGCAGTATCAGCGTACTTTCTTTTGTTCCACAGTTGTGAAAAAAAAATTTACAATGAGAGATTTTGAAGATATAAACACTAATTTGTGATAATCTTTCTGTCAAAAAATTTGAGAATCAGGCTATAACAATCGCTTGATGTGGTTGCGCATATCATACTCAAATCATTGCAGAATTCAAATATGTATAAATAAACAGGGTGTTTCATCTGAAATAACGAAATTCACATTCGTTTCCGGTGGAACCGGAAGTAGATTCCGCTTGAAAATATTCCACAAATTGAGTTCATGTACTCTAAAACCAAAATACAAAATTAAAAAATTGTATCGCGATTCCTTCTTCGAATACGTCTAATGAAACAATTAGAAAAATCACCCTGTATAAACATGGTTGGAAGATTCAGTTATGCTATTTTCTTGTACAAAAATCAAGAATCGAGTGTAAATTCTACTGAAAAATAATAATAGTTCGTTATGTCGAAAATGTTGGATAGCTGGGGATAAATTATTGTTTCCAATTTATCAGGGTTTCTATCAGAATGAGCAGATTTCAAATCTATACATATAGCACTTTCTGGTACTTTGTCTCTGCTTCTTCAAAACTACCCTTGGCCATTTCAGTTTCCAAGCGTGATGATTATATTGAGGTTGAAACTATTGAGAGTAAAAATTAGGATTGGCAACGTCTCTGAGAATTATTTTGACACTGCTGATATTTCACCAACCTGCCTTCACGTAAAAAAACTGGATAAACTCAAATCTTGGCCAACCGGGATACTTTATGAAAGTGAATGGGGTATAGTAGTATACTTTGATGTCAAGCTCAGCTCACCATTATTGTGCGCAGCTCAGAGATCTAAATTGAAATATAATGCATTTACAACATATAGCGGGATTTGGGAATATGCAACATATGAATCGAGTAAAAAATCAACCAAAACTCAGTTCATTTGAAATATTAGTTCGGGATTTATGAAAATGAAAGTGTTTTTTATTGTATCTTTCAAAGTTAAATATGTTTCAGTATAATTCCGAGTTCAAACTCGGAATTATACCTAATTCCGACTTCAAACTCGGAATTAGCACTAATTCTGACTTCAAACTCGGAGTTAGCGCTAATTCCGACTTTAAACTCGGAATTGGTACTAATTCCGACTTTAAAGTTGGAATTAGCCCTCATTCCGATTCAAACTCAGAATTATAAATAATTCCGAGTTCAAACACGGAATTAGTGCTAATTCTGATTTTAAACTCGGAATTAGTGCTAATTCGGAGTTTAAAATCAATGCGACTACATTCTACGCCACCGTAGAATCATCTCCGAATACTATCATCAATCTTTTATGCCCTAATTCCGAGTTTGAAGTCGGAATTAGCGCTAATTCCGAGTTTAAAGTCGGAATTAGGGCTAATTCCGAGTTTAAAGTCGGAATTAGGGCTAATTTCGAGTTTAAAGTCGGAATTAGGGCTAATTCCGAGTTTAAAGTCGGAATTATACCTGATACCTAAACTCGGAATTATACTTAAAAATATTTTACTTTGAAATATGGCCCTTCTACGCCTTCGTACGAAACCATTCAAAGGATATATAGAAAAATAGCATTTCGTTTGATTAATCTACAGTTGAAATATGTTCAAGTCCAAGACTGTATATTATACCTACTCCAATATTCATTGTTCACAAAACCAGAGGCCTACATACAGTCATACAGATTTGAGATTGGATAAGTGATTAATAATATCATCATCAACCTTTTTCATTATAGGATATAGATTATATACTGTGGACAGGAGATTTACCCCCTCATGATATTTGGAACCAGACCAAGGATGAGAATCTCAAAATCATAAAGGAAACGGTCAAGCAGATGTATGCAACATTCCCGAATATTCCAATTTTTCCAGCACTTGGAAACCACGAATCTGCTCCTGTGAACAGGTAATATACGAAATTAATGTTTTTTATAGGGGTACATTACATCATTGTTATATTCTCAAGGGCAGTTTTAGCGCCATCAGTTATTTGGTCGTCCCATTTTCTGATTTCATCTCAAGTTTATTTCCCTATTCAAAAACTAAGCCAACTAAGAAGGCGTCACAATAAATTTGGACGAATAATAAATCTTTCTTATTTCCTTGGCGTATTCCGGGGACTTTTTGGACACAGTTTTAGATAATAACTTTTTAACCCTCAGGAATTAAAAGTAGAAAAGTGATTATAATTTGTTCAAGTTTGAAACAAAATCCATATTTTCTCATTCTATTTTAACAAAATTGGCTAAATAACAAATAAATATTTCAAATAATAGATCAAAATTGAGAAAAAATCCCTCTCAAATTTTCAATGTTTCGATCCTTTTTTCGGATCTTCATCAAGACTTCTTGAATTGTTACTATAATATTTATATTGTACGAGATGACTAATTGCCCACTATGCGTTAAATTATACCGATTTCAATTGTGCCTGTTCATAGTTATAGTTGAATTTGGTCACGGATTCATCAGTGAGGCAAACGATATCATTTGAGACCATTTCCTGATCAATATTCGACACAAGTCAAAAAATCCATATTTGAAAATTTTTGATAACGTACTTAATTAGTAATTAATTTATGAAAGTGACCAATCAGGAGCGCCCTACACAAGAATAAGTAGGAAGTGGGGACGGGAGAGTGAGACGCCAGAGCTGCTGCCGGCTTTTCACGCAGTAAACGGAGACTGGCGTCTCACTCTCGCGTCTCCACTGCCTACTTATTCTTGTGTAGGGCGCTCCTGATTGGTCACTTTCATTAATTAAGTACTAATTAACTAGGTTATCAAAAATTTCAAACATGGATTTTTGGGCTTAGAATATAATTCGCTTTCGATCCCATCAATGGGATGCGCGACTTCTGGGACACCCCGTATAGTAGAACGAGCGCTCAAAAAGTATTTTGAGAATCGGTCGACTTGTTATAAATATTCAGAATTCTGGTCATCTGATGTAATGTAGCTAAATATTTTCAGTTTTCCTCCTCCATTCATAGATGCACCAAATATATCTATAGCATGGCTTTACGATGAATTAGATGTTCAGTGGCGTAAATGGTTACCTAGTTCGGTCAGTAACACCGTTAGAAGAGGCGCTTTTTACTCGGTATTAGTACGACCTGGATTCAGAATGATTTCATTGAATATGAATTATTGCAACAACAAAGACTGGTAAGTGTAAAACTCCAACTTCAGTCTTCAAGATGCTAAAATACAAAATTTCCTGTACGTAATGCTTTTAATACAATATAATTATCGTATAATATAGCTTTATCAGCTGACGAAGGTACTCAAGAGCCTTCGTCCTTCCTGAGGATATTTCAATCTTTAGTGTCTCGTCATTAATGGTTCTCTATTATGCTTCTTCATTGACTTCTCATTTCAGGTGGCTCTTACTCAATAGTACTGATCCAGCAACAGAGCTCCAGTGGTTCATTTATGAGCTACAATCTGCGGAATTCAATGGCGAAAAGGTGCATGTGATAGGGCACATTCCACCCGGACATTCCGACTGCTTGAAAGTTTGGTCGAGAAATTATTATTCCATAATCAGCAGATATGAGTCGATAATAACCGCGCAGTTCTTTGGCCATACGCATTATGACGAATTCGAGGTGTTTTATGATCATAAGGATTTGAGTAAGCATAAAATATGATTAATCACCCCTTTACCACTCAATTCATTTTATTCGAATTTGAATTACAGTGTGACAAGAAAAACCTCGGACAAACCCTTTTTCATTTAACTTTATTAACCAGAAGAAATTGAACAAAACAACAACAAATAATAATAGCTTGAACATTTGTTAATAATATATTTAAGCCGTTTCGAAGTGGCTTCATTTGGCGGCGATACACAGCTTCAGACGCTTCTTGAAATTTTCGGCAATGGGCCGCAGCTCGTGCGTTAATCGGTTCCATTCCCGGCGCAGAGATTGCTTCAGCGACTCCAAATTTTTGTGTTTTTTAGCACAAGCAATGTGCTCCAAAATCGACCACATGCTGTAGTCCATTGGGTTGAGATCCGGTGAGTAGGGCGGCCATTCTGCAGATGAGATGAAACAAGGAAAATGGGTCTTACACCATTCTTGCGTCCTTTTCGCTCTGTGAGCCGGAGAGGAGTCCTATTGAAACGTCCAATGCGTATCGCCAAAGTGCGGCTTGGCCCACGGAAGTACTACGGCCTCGAGGATGTCGCAGCGGTAGACTTCTTGATTGATTTTGACCCCTTGATCCACGAAAACTAAGGGAGTTTCATCATTGCCGTAAATTCCGCCCCAGACCATGACGGATTGCGGATTTGACGGTGTTCGACGATGGCCGATGTACCGAGAGCCTCTACGGACCAGGCTCTGTCGTTTTGGTGGTTGTGGGATTGTTCTACGGTGAAAAGCTTCTCATCTGTGAAGAGAATTCGCTCCCATTGCTGACCGGCGGCGAGTCGAAGAATTGGCGGCACCTTTGGAGTCGTACGCGCTTGTTTTCCTCCGTGAGGAGTTGAACTTTTTGGAGCTAGTATGGCTTGAGGTTGAGCTCCTTTTGGGCAATTTGACGGACTGATTCGCGGTTGATACCGGTCTCACAGGCTATTTTCCTCATGGAAACCCTCGGATTTCGATTGACTCGCTTCTTGACGATTGCTAGACGTATTGACAGTGCGTTTTCTACCACTTCTTAGACGACGACCATCATGGCCAAGCTCCTTGAAACGACGAATTGCATCGGACACGGTTTGTCGAGGCACATTGAGCAAACGAACAATTTCGCATTGACGCCTACCTTGACGAAACAGCTCCAAAATCGCACTAGGTTTGGTTGACATTCTGAAACTCTGTGAAATGAAATTATATTCACATATTAGTACAGGAAAGTGTAGAGAAACCAAGAGAATTAAAATTATTTGGCTGCGCTGAAATACTTCTGTTCCAGACCACAGCAAAATTTGTCCGAAGTTTTTCTTGTCACCCTGTAAAACGCAGTCTCTGATTCCAGGTAGACCATCTAGCATAGCTTATGTCGGCCCATCTGTATCTCCATATTATGATTTAAATCCGGGATATAGAATATATTACGTTGATGGGGATCATGAACATACTACAAGGGT
Organism: Adalia decempunctata; assembly: GCA_951802165.1. Lineage (NCBI taxonomy): Eukaryota > Metazoa > Arthropoda > Insecta > Coleoptera > Coccinellidae > Adalia > Adalia decempunctata. The sequence continues at coordinate 76,338,656 of OX637695.1, forward strand.
GAATATTTCTCTTCTCCGAGAGGACTTTTCTAAATAGTTCGCTTAAATTTCTGTTTTGATTTAAGGGAGTCATTGACCACGAGACATGGACAATGAATTTGAGAGAAGCAAACTTGTATGGGTACCCCATATGGTTCAAGTTGTACAGTGCCAGACAAGCCTTCGGAATGGATAGTCTGAGACCACAAGATTGGGATAATCTAGTGATGAAGATGAGTAACGATCCCAAGCTTTTCGAACTATTTTACAAGTGAGTGAATCACCTTTTTACATTCTGTAACACCTTTTAATTCTTGGTTTAATTTGCTTGAATTCCGCAGATATTATTACAAGGCTAGTCCTGTGAGGCCCACATGCGACACGTCGTGTAAGAAAAAAATTCTTTGCGATTTGAAATCCGGTAGATCGCACGATAAAAAAAATCTATGTGAAGGTATAGAATCAAGGATAGATGCGACGTCCAACGTGAGTTGGAGAGAGTGGATATATAATACCATATCCGTCTCGTAAGTTTCATGTCGAAGTTTTCACATTTCATCATTTTCGGTTGAGGTGTTCGAAATAAGTATACATATTGTTGTCATTTCAATAACAATTGAATAAGGGTGTTTATGGTCCTTATAAGAATATATTTTTTGTTTTGGATAAGTAGAGAGGTGTTATTTCGACATTCAAAGAAAAATGACATTTTTTTAGATAAATGATCAGATGTATCCTTCATTATAAAGAGGAAGGCATGCCGTTAATAATGGAAAATAATATATGTCCTAGCTTCACGAATTTTATTTTCGAGGTCTTAATCGACGTTAGACTCTTCGAGTAGACCATCTCTTTCACATGATCACCAATTGTGATAACCTCTTCGAGAGATAACACGGTCTGGAAACTTTGCCCGTGAAAGATCAATAATTTCGTTGCTTGTGATGCACGTAACGCCGGCTTGTTGAAAGTAAACGTTGTCCAGATCAATACCATCCAGTTCCGGTCATGAAAAATCATAAATCATCTCTCGAGAGCGCCAACTGTTGCTCCAGCCCCATTCTCGACGAAGTAAGGTCCAATGACCTCACCGGACCATAAACCGCACCAAACAGTCATATGTTGAGTATAAAGAGGCTTTTCAACAATAACTCTTGGGTTTCCCAACCCCAGATGCGACAATTTTGCTTGTGGACGAAGCCTGTATGAGGGCGGCTCTAGAGACTAGAATAACCCCGGGGTAAATCCTGTCGTAAAGGCGACAATTTCTGAAATCATCATGATGGGGATGCAAACTTACATACCGAACAACGCAAGGAGAACATTATCCGATAAGACCTGGTTTAACAAAAACTGCTCCAAAGCTGTCGCTGCCAAACAGGCAGCCTTCCATCGATGGCAAAAAAAATCCAGGCCCTGAGACTAGAGCAGAATATGTGAAGACTAGAGGCATATGCAATGAGATCTTCAAATCTTCAAAAGATGCTCACAATGCCATAATAAGATCTAGACTTGTTGAATGTCTTCACGGATCCCGTTCATTTTGGTCTTTCGCCAAAGCTGTAGGAAGAAACATCACTTCCAGCTCGTTTCCTCCTCCGACCAAGGAAGATGGAACACTAGCAACGACTGCCCTGGAAAAAGCCAACAACTTCGCGCATTTGTTTGCTGAAAATTCCACTCTGGATTCATCGGGAAAACAACCCCCGGATATTACACCTATTGACAGTCGTATGCCCGAGATAACCTTTCGCATACGAACTGTCAGAAAGATTCTGTTGGATCTCAATACCAACAAAGCCAGTGGATCTGACGGAACCCCACCGATTGTTCTGAAGAAATGTTCGTGCCCCCGAACTAACACCTGTCCTCTGCAAGTTGTTCAACCACTCTTACAAATTGGGTGTTTTCCCATCCAACTGTAAAATCGCAAGAGTACAACCAGTCCCTAAAAAAGGCAAAAAGATCCTACCTAGCAACTACAGACCTATTGCTCTGCTGTCTATTATTTCAAAGGTCATGGAAAAAGCCATCAACTTCAAGCTCATGGAACATCTGGAACACTCAGGAATTATCAACGATAGACAATATGGTTTCCGTCATCAGAGATCCACTGGTGACTTGCTCGCTTACGTCTCACATATATGGCAGCTATCTATTGAGAAATATGGTGAAACCCTAGCCGTAGCACTGGATATCTCCAAGGCATTCGACCGAGTCTGGCATCAGGGACTCCTCGCCAAGATTCCATCTTATGGCGTGCCCCCAAAGCTTTGTTCTCTGCTGGCTAGTTTTATCTCAAACAGATCTCTCCATGTAGTGGTCGATGGAGTTTCATCTGACTCTCTACCCATAAATGCTGGTGTTCCGCAGGGATCAATTCTGGCTCCAACACTATTCCTACTCCACATCAACGATTTGCTGGAATCAACTTCGTGTCCAGTGCACAGCTTCGCGGATGATAGTACCCTCCATACCGCCTTTTCTTATAGGGCTCCAATACCAGCTCGCCAAATGAGAAACGAACGAGGAAGAAATGTTAACAATATAAATATGGACTTGGCAACAATTCTAGAGTGGGGATCTAATAACTTGGTAGAATTCAACGCAAGCAAAATACAAGCATGTCTTTTCTCTAGAAAATCCGATCTTACTGTGCCCAGCATAGAATTGTCGGGAGTGACCATACCATTGAAGTCATCCATTTCGATGCTTGGTATTACTATCGGCAGTAACCTTTCTTGGGAGAATCACGTGAGATCCATTGCTAAAAGTGCATCCCAAAAACTTGATTTTCTGTTTCTACAGGAGCTATTTCACCTCAGGTCAGCTGCTCATGATCTATAAGGCACAGATTCGACCTGTCCTGGAATACTGTTCCCATATTTGGAGTGCTGCTCCATTAATAGAGGGTTATTGGATAACCCTTTATTGATACTAAGCATAATTTTTCTTCGAATAAACTAAAAATAAACCCTTAATTTCAGATTAGGAAAAAAGAAAAATAATGCTTATACAAGAATTGAATCATCATATATGAATTTAAAAGACTTTCTTCTCCTAGTTTCAGAGTTTCACAGACAAGCATCCATACAAACATTTTTGTTTTGATTTTTGATAGCTTCAAAAATGACATCTACCGAAATAGCGGGCTATTCAAAATAACACCTCCTATTGGAAAACCCTTTATTTATGAATCTTGATCATGGGAACCATTTTTGTATCATCTTTCATGCTCACTTTTTTGTCTTAGAATATGAAATTGAAGTTGGTTTCATTGATGAAGGACAATAAGTGAATGACATAATTCCGATTTCGACCATAAACAGGCCTTCTAAAAGATAATTTTTCGACAACAGATTTTGCTAATATTAATAAATTCGTTCTTCTTCAGCGTGGTGTGAGGACTTTTATGTACAGCAAAACTTCGAAATATTAGGTAAGGTGTTTGGAACTAACTCCCTTCATTGTGTTTCTCACATTTGTCATATGCTTTTTTGTGTTGGTATAAAACGGGTGAAACATCGGAGGTTTCAGCAAATTGACGATCGTACGGGATGACAAAAATCCGATGCGTTCGAAAGGCAGGTCCGAAACTAAGAGTTATAAAAATCAAAAAACTGAAGTCGATGGCTTCAACTCTTTCTTGGAAACATAGAATGGTGAGAACTAATTCTATGGCTCCCATTTTTGAGCTACGGGATGGAATCGAAAAAGTGGCCATTTTTCAATCCTCAAAAACTTGAACCATAATGTTTAAGTTACAGCCCTGTAACAAAAACTTTGAGCAAATACTCTCTAGTTAATTTAAATTCAGAGACCCGCTCAGTGTTTTCATATCACTAATAATATTTATCAAGCAAGGCTGTTACGAAGAAAAATTACATTATTTCATTTAGATATTCAATCATGAAATGAATTGTCTATACTCAAATACACAAACAACCCATCATTGTGTGAATAAACTTTTGTTTCATTTTCCATTTTGATCGGAATTGCATTGCATAAGCTCATCTTTTCGAATTGCAAATGATATTCGGGCTCTCATTCTTTTTCAATATTTCTCCTGGTATAAAAGTTTCAGAGTAGCCGACTCATAAATCCACCCAAAAATACCATCAAACCACTTGAAAAAGATAAACGGTTCATATTTTCGAAAGAATCAATAATTTTGAAAAATAAAAGTATTCTTATGTTTTCTCAATTAAAAGCGTCGTTTTCGAGTTATTCCTAATTGTATAAGATGAAATTTGAGGAAAAAATCATGAATTTCAAGAATAATCTGGATGCTTCCCTGTCTTAAATATAATCGCATATTATTTCTTCTCTGGTCTCTTAACAAGTTAACAATGTTGTCAGTATGTTTATCAACTTCGTCAAGACTGAAATCACTATAAAGGAAAAACGTTTGATGTCGAGATGTGGGAGATAAAATTGAATTCTAAGAAGCATGAATCTTTACATTTTATACGCACAGTTTCTATTGAAAATTCATTGTTACCGTTTCTTCAGGAAAATATCCATCTAAAAAATATCCTTTTAGAATTTTAACTCGGCACTATACCGTTATTATTACCTCAATTCACTGAAAATCTTTTACATAATCATCACCTGTTTGCATTATTCTCTGTCCATGGTGCAGGTTATAGCTCTACGTAAGCGTCGTTCATGAGAACACAGACTGGTCTGTGATGGGACTAACGTTGGAGACCCAGAACAACGGTTGTCCTGCGTGGCGGCTACTATCCGAGCTAGCGTTATAGGAGACTGAAAATAAGATCGTAGCGCTATATCGGCGAGAATCAAAACTACTCCTTTGACATTTCCAAAGAGCAACGCCATGACTTCTTTTGCGAAAAGTAAATAAAACTAGTGCCCTTGCGATAGTTCATCCGTTAACGATAGGGGACGTACTGCTTCCTTGCTTTCCCTATGCCCTATACCATTGTTTGAAGAAGAAATCAGCAATCTGGCATCGTCTTCTCAAAAGTTCTGTGAAATATTACAGAAGATGGGTTAGGTTAGGTCATTGACCTCGAATCCTATGACCTAGGTTAATGGAGTTACGTTGAGTTAGTGAGAAAACAATTCTTTCTAAGATATTTTTGGTATATCGAGGAAAATATGAACAAATTATTAGTGTTTACAAACTAATCTTCAGGAAAATCGAAGAAGGAACTCATTTTGGTGTGAGCAATATGGCTTTTCCATTGCAGAAATAATCGAACAAAACTGAGTGTTTTGTTAGGAAATATCATGTTTGTAAGATTCTTATTCAAATAAGGTTAGTGCTTGAGTATTTTCTAATTGTATCACCCAGAACATCTAATAATCACCTCAATTTCAATCGAAAAATATAAACTTTGAGGTGTTTGCAGAGAATCGTATAAGGCACGTATTTGCCCCAATTTTTTTCAAATGGCTATATCTCTTTAACAGAGCCGAATTCGAAAAAATGGAAAATGAAAAAAAAGTTACCTTTGGCCTCATGAATCTACAGTTAAAATATATGTACAGGGTGACCTAAATTGCTTGATTTTGGCTGTTTCTGCATAACTGTAAGTCGTATCACGATATCTTCATTTGTTTTCAAGATATTACGAAATTTTGATATTTTGGCGATTTCCAAAATGTGCCATAACTTCTTCATTTTCTGAAATATCTAAAAACGGCAAAAACTTTCTACCGGCACATTTTCATTAGCGATACGACACGGTATTCAAATTTTTTTCATCTCTTGTATAAAGGGTGGAAAAAAAACAACTTCCTTATTTCAAATACGAATGGTATCTTTTTTTGATCCTATGTTATGCTAAAAAAATTAGCTCTACGAAAATATATATATATGTGTCGATTTATTATTTCCATATTTGAGACAGAAATAGCAAAAAAGTGAAATTTTCACTTAAAGTTGAGTTTGTTATACATTATTTTATGAAAGTGAGGGTCGGAAAAAAATATCGACTTATACTCGTATATATTTTCGAGGAGCTGATTTTTTTCTGCATATCATAGGATCGAAAAAAGATACCATTCGTATTTAAAATAAGAAAGTTTTTTTCACCCTTTACACAAGAGATATAAAATAACTGAATACGGTTTCGTATTGCTAATGAAAAAGTGCCTGTAGAAAGTTTTTGCCGTTTTTAGATATTTTAGAAAATGAAGAAGTTATGGCACATTTTCGAAATCGCCAAAATATCCAAATTTCGTTATATCTTGAAAACAAATGAAGATATCGTGAAACGACTTCAGTTATGGAGTTTTCACGAAAATCGAGCACAGGACTCCTCTCAACATTTTCACCTAACTAGCCTAGAAGTACCAGAAACAGCCAAAATCAAGCAATTTGGGTGACCCTGTACAAGTCAAAGACTCGCCCTTTTATCTATCGACAGATGGAGTATTTCCCTTCTCTTTATTTGTATGTTGTATGCATTTGAGATTAGACTGTATGCTATTCTTTACTTTTGATTCGAACCTGTACAATTAATAACAAGTCATGGATGATTGAAGAAATGGAAATTTTTCAAACCTCGGATTTACCTAGGTAGAGGTGATCCTTTGATACTCTGAATAATTATCTCTTTGAGTCCTGCTTTTTAAATGTTCTTAGTTATAAGGTCCATGGACCAGGGGGCAAAACTCTACACCCCTGCCCATAGGACAAGCCCCTTTGCTAATATACAAGGTGTCCCAGAAGTCCCGCACTTCCTTGGGGGGATCGAAAGTGAAAAATATTCTAAGCCCAAATATCCATGTTTGAAATTTTTTGATAACGTAGTTCGTTAGTTATTAATTAATAAAAGTGACCAATCAGGTGCGGCGCTACAGAAGAATGAGCAAGCAGTGGGCACGCTAGAGTGAGACGCCAGTCCCGGTTTACTGCGTGAAAAGCCGGCAGCAGCTCTGGCGTCCCACTCTCGCGTCCCCAACTTCTTACTCATTCTTCTGTAGCGTTCTCCTGATTGGTCACTTTTATTGATTAATTACTGATTAACTACTTTATCAAAAGATTTCAAACATGGATATTTGGGCTTAGAATATTTTTCACTTTCGATCCCCTCAAGGAAGTGCGGGACTTCTGGGACACCCTGTAGAACTTTGGACATTCATGGTGGAGAAGGGCTCGATTTTCAGTTTTATACTTTGATTAATATAACTGCACTGCACATCATCATTTTTCGATGTAAATATTGATTCTTACTCATGTAAATATTGTCATTTTTTTCAACTTGATATAACCTAATACCTACTGCATTTCCACATCAGAATAAAATCGTTTCAAATGATGAAAACTCAATGATATAATATTATACCTACGTTCCATTAAAATTTCCATGTGGCTATTATGCACTGTATATTATTATATTCAATGGGCCAAATAAAAATCTTCATTAGTTCGTTCTTGAAGTATCGAGGTAACAGGTGATGCAACATTTATTAGACACACTTGTTGCACATAATGAAATCAGGGAGACAGTTCCTGTTGATTACCTGGTTTCATTAGTGTAAGTCATAAAGAATGTAGATGCTCGAAAGCGTCAGATGGTAAAATATTTCTTCGAACACCACGATGTTACTTTATTTTAAAAAGACCTTGTATCAAAAATTTAAATATTGAATAGGTACTCGAGGATTCGTTCAACATTGGTGAAGGAAAATGTAAATAATATCAAATTCATTCTCTTATTTCATTACTTTGCACTAGCTTAAGATTTCATTCAGAATGATCGTAAATTTGCTTTTTGTACACACATAGGTATGCTTTACTGGCTGAACTCATTCCACAAATTTTTCTCAACTTCGCATGTTGTGTCATATTTATCACAAGCGTTAATCGTTATAAAAAATATGGCGAAGTAATGCTGACTTCTGGGAGTATGAGTATGGCTCATCTTATACATTGTACCATACTACATACTAGTCAGTAGTCACTCATATTGCATTCATTCTTTGCCAAGCTGAGTACTACTTTCAAAAGTCGACATTCTACAGTGTTAATCCTAACACTTGTTATAATGTAAAGTACAGACTCCATAATCCGAATTATCGAATATTTACTGTTTCATATTTATTGAACAAAATAATGAACCGAAAGCGATATCTCATGATTTATTTGTGGAAAATACAGAAACATGAACAAGATAATGGTACTTAATAAAGTGTTCATAGGCATTTTCCGTCAATTTTCTGCTCAGTTCATACAATTTGCCGCAAGATTTCGGTTTACAAAAATGTGGCGTAAGTATAGTATCAAGAAGCTGACTTTATCAAATCAAGTCCCACAATAGACGATGCGTCTTGCCAAATAAACAATATATAATCTTATCTGATGAAAAAAGACAACATCAACAATATAATATTGAACACAGAAAAAAGAGCGGTGAAATGAGTCCAGCATTCATCCGATTTTCATTATAATATAGCGATCATCTGTTCATGAAAAAAAAATTATTAAATACTGGGAAATTTTCAGCCGTTTTCTACCTAAATCCTTCAAAAAAGTCCTATTGGGGTAATGAATCGAACCTTATGGATATTGGGAGCAGAAATGATTCAGAATTATTCTATTCATGCTGTTTGAAAATAACATTGATACCTCAACTATAATTCCCATAATATGGCTTCAGGCTTCATATGTATAAGTGTAGCATGATAATATCTCATATTAAGTATATGTATGTATTATAGTGTATATAAATATATAGGTATGTATAATTATAGCAAACCCATGTAAATATTCTCGCTTACTCTCTCTGAAAATATGCTTTAGCAAAGGTTTTCACGAGCACTTTTGTAATCTTGTAATTATTCCATATCATTTTGGTTTTGCCTAAAAACTAAATTCCACACCTTGTGTTCGAGATTAAAATTTGAGAAATATTTTAGGATGTCTGTCCTTTGGTCTATTCCACGATATACAATACAGCTACCCAAATACGTTCTAGGGCTGGGATAAAGGAAAGAAGTAAATGTTTAGAAAATTGAACTTCTGAAGTTCTCAACAAATTTTGTGATTGCACATTTTATCGAAGGAACTGGTTTGTGATAAGAATTGTAATATTTTTTATTTTTCTTCCACGTGGAAATATGATTCATTAAAATATATTATGAGTGTCAAGAAAACAACACTTTTAATCGATATGTTCGACAATTTACCTCGATGGCTCGTGAATTATGAGACAATGAAAAATTGCTAAATATTTACTGTATCTAATCGATTCGATGATCAATTTTTTCATTATCTATTATCCTAACCAACAAAAGATTAAGTTATTCCTCAAAAAAACATAGATCAATATTTTCAGTAAATCATAGTTCACCTCAAAATGAATTATTTTGATTTTCCATATTTTATATATTACCCTCTGAATTTATTTACGTTTTTGCATTGAATGATTCAACAAGAAGCGCAAATGTTGCAAATATAACCTTTTTACTGCTTAATGTGATCTTTATGTTATGATATTAGACATCTAAGTATACTTATATTTATATTAGAGAAATTACCCCATGATTTCTATAGAATTTATGATAGGTAAATATACAGGGTGTTTCTGAAGACGATTATTTTCCAGAACAGAAGATTATAGATAACATAAGATAGAACTCATTAAAATAGACCATTTCACCAAACATCAACTTTGTACATAATAGCTGGAAAATCATCAATTAAATCGATCCTTATACGAAGGAAGCCGAACCTTCACCGTTGAATTCGATCTCAACCATCTCTAATAAAATGGATCATTTTGTGGGTTCTACCTCTTATTGAAATATAGACTCATCATCTTTAAAGACACCCAATATAGATATAAAATTTCATTCAGAAGGATTATATTTTATAAAATTTATGTGAAAATTAAGTTTTTGGAAACAAATATTGTAATAAAATAAAATCGATTGTAATAAAAGTTTTCAGTATATAAATATGTATTTTTTGTGTGTTTTATGATCATCTCCCCCTTCCAGAGAAATGGAGGAACATGGATATTGGTCGATGACCCCATAAGATTTGTATCTTTCTACAATTGCTGTTAATTGAGGCTGAATCTGTATGATATATGTACAGGGTGGCCAGATTTCGATGGTTTAGTACTACAACTCCTGAACTATAAAAGACAGAGAAAAAGTGGAATACATGTTCTCTTTTTTCGAGAAACATGAATTGCTGAAAACCCCAAGTTTCTACGGTGTCCAGTTTCCGAGCTACAGGGCGATTTTGTTATTTGGGCTATTATTATAATTGGCTATAACCCTATAACGGCTATAACTTCCGTATTATGGGATCTACGCCCTCGAAATGAACACATCTTTAGGGCACTTTTTTTACTGCTTTTCATCCGTGCTATTGAATTTTTTGTATCTGCTCAAATTTCGGAGCTATAGGTAACAAAAGAATTTTTTTCAAATGGAAACCATAGTGGGAAATATTATTTTTAAATAGATCTTTCTTCAACGATTTCAAAAATATTTATCATGATATACTTCCGAGTTCACTATATATCGAAAATTTCGAAAGAACACTTTTCGTTCAACAAAATCCAAGAAGGCTTTGATTCTCTTCCTTCAAAACTGAGGCGGTCATAGAATTTCATCTTCTTCTTCACCCTTCAAATTAGGCACAACTGCCTGTTTCTTCTCGCCACCATGCCAAGTCTGGTCTTAAATTGTCTCTCCATCGCTTCCTCTGTCGTCCGACACTTCTGCGACCCAAAGTTGATCTGTCGCGTGCAATTTTCACAATTCGTGTGTCGTCCATTCGGTCATTATGTTGATTCCATTCAACCTTCCTATCCAGTATCCAGCTGTCGATATCCTTTATCTTGCATGTTTCTCTGATAGTTTCGCTCCGTTCTTTGTCCAGCAATGTTTTTCCAACAATTTTTCTGAGTACCCTCATTTCTGCCGTTTACAGTATCCGTCTTGCCTTTGATGTGTCTGCTCGAGTTTCAGCGGTATAAGTAATTATCGGTCTTATTGTTGTCTTATATATTCTGGATTTCGTTTCTGTGTTCATTTCGCCAGATAGAGTTATTGAGGCAAGCTGATGCTATTCTAGAGGCTTTGTTGATTTGTTCTAGGACCTCGTCTTCAACGTCCCCATATCCCGATATTTGAATATCGAGGTATTTGAATTTCATGACTTGTTCAATGATTTTATTATCAACAACTAGTTCACAACGTGTTGGAGTTTTTGCCGTTGTCATGCATTTTGTTTTTGGTGTTGATATCACCGTATTGAGCGTTTTAGCCGTCTGATATTTGTTTACATTCGAGTGTCGTGCTATTTGTCATTTGACTGGATCTTGAGCTTTTTGTACAACAAAACAATCGAAGTCCGCCATTAGTGGTCGAAAACAGTCCGACCAGGCCCGGATCTAAGGGGGGGGGGCAAGCGGGGCGCTTGCCCTGGGCGCCAGCTTAAGGGGGCGCCAAAAACAACCAGAGTTTAATTTTTTTTTCATTTTTGATATTCTCGGAAAAAGATATTATTATTAAATATGACCCGACTCTGAAGTGCCATCTTGACCACTCAAAAAAAGGACAAATATCCTATCTCTGCAAATCTAACCAAAATGAAATTATCGATTTAATGGGCACCAAAATTCGGAATAACATTATTAATGAGATCAAGGAGGCCAACTATTTCACAATTATGTTTGCTTGCACTCCAGATGTATCTCACTCAGAACAAATGAATAAGGTTATACGATATTTGAAGAGAACAGAGTCTGGATATGAGATAAAGACAAGTTTTATAGACTTATTAGAAGTTGACGGAGAAACTGCAGAAAAATATCATAGCGAATTCTACATAAACTGCAAGCTGATGATTTAGATGTCAAAAATGTCGTGGGCAATCCTACGACAACGGATCTAATATGGCTGGCAATGCTGGCATATATGAAGGAGTCCAATCCAGAATTCTACAGATGAACGAGCTGGCAGTATTAGTTCCATGCCAAGCACATTCTTGTGGGTGTCCATTTGGCTTCATCATCATGTTCAGAAGCATTAAATTTTATTTGGTATTGTTCAAAAACTGTATTCTTTTTTTGTTAGTTCAACCACACGATTGACAATTATGAAAAAGTGTACGAAAACAAATTGGATTGCTTCATGCTGTGATGAAATTTAGATTCATCCTGAACCTAACAATTTGGAATAACATTCTGCGAGAGATCAATAGGGTCAACGTGGAAATTCAGAAAGGGGATATAGGTAGTTATTTCACGTTCATTATCGTCTTGTGAAGATCTTGCAAGGAATGAGAGAAAAACCTTTTGAAAACTGGATCTCAGAAGCTACACTTCTTTCAGATGAATTCTTAGAAATATCCGTTCTTCCAAGAAGAAAAAGCAGGTCGACGAAATGTGCGAGGGTGAGTCAAGAACGCTATACTCTGTTCAAATATAAGCGACTACGACGTAAACAAAGTCGCGCACACGAAGGATGGGCTTCGTTCAGGTAAAGACTTGCTTTCAGGGCTCCAGGGTCGGATCGAGGATAGTTCACACAATCATATAAACTTGATATTATTCTCTGAATGGAATACACATGATTTGAATAGACAAATGTGAACGTTTCGTTCTTTTTCGTGGATGGCCCAATATACCACCTTCAGATGCAGTGTCCGTTTCTGAATTCGACATTATTGTCCGGAAAAGATAACTGTGAAATCGTTCTAAGCTTTAAGTACGATCCTGGCAGTCTTTTGGGGGCGTGAAAAGAATTATACAGCCGATCGTTTCACCAATCATATGTTAGTAATGCGCAAAACAAACCGATTTGGTTTGTTTGTTTACATTCTCTTATATTTGAACAGACTATAGATCTATTCGGTTTATTCTCGAAGGAAATTAAGGTTGTTTTCGACAGACTAATGTCAGGAATCAGAAAAAGATTAGAAAGCGCAAGGAGTCTGCATACGAATTTCGCAATCCTCAATGACCATGCCCTTCCAAACATGCAAAAAGAAGATCTGCAGAAAAATGGGACCCTTCTAGCGCAAAAATATCGAAGAGACTTGAATTCAATTGATTTTTGTTTGAAACAAGCGGTTTACAAAGAGCGGTTTCCTGAAATTAGTGAAAGATCGACTTCATAAAACCTGCTACAAATTCTTCACAGTCAAGATCTGCAAGAAGCTTTTTCTAATGACAGTATAGCTTTAAGAATATACTGCACCTACCAGTTTCAGCATATTGAGAATAAAAAACTTTATTTGCGTTCCTCAATTAGTCAGGAACGTCTCTATGGTCTCTCGGTCTTAGCTATAGAAAACAAAACTGCTTCCGAAACAGATTTCGAGGAGCTGTTAGATGCGTTCTCGGAAAGAAAATCACGCCGTGTGAAGCTGTGAAGAAAAAAATCTAATTTCTTTCCTTGTGATATTTTTCTTATCATTAGTATTCATTTTTATTATTCATTTGTATTATTTATTTTTGTTATTTTTTTATGAATTCATATATTACACAAATGGGGGAGGGGCGCCATCATGAATTTTTGCCCCGGTCACAAAAAATCGTAGATCCGGGCCTGAGTCCGACCAATCAAAACGTAAACGTCAATTGACCATATTCACCGTCGCCATATTGTTGTGCGACAATACCAACTACCCAGGGTCCTCAACATCGAATAACGAAAGTCACTAATTTCTTAGGACCGCGAAAGTTTAAATGGGAATATTTTGGTGTCAGTTTTTTCATTTTTAGATCTATTTTTTGCCGAACAATTACTGACACAACAATCATGGCCTACACTATACTGATATCTACCCATATTTCCCGGATTTTATCACAAAATACTTAACCAAAGTTTACCACCAATTTTATATAACCTCTCATACCACATACCATACTAATAACACAGGTCTGTGCTAATAATTTGATAGTATTCTTGATAAACTATCAGATTTTTAGTATCGTATGTGGTATGAGAGGTTATATGAAATTGGTGGTAAACTTTGGTTAAGTATTTTGTGAGAAAATCCACGAAATATGGATAGATATCAGTATAGTGGAAGCCATGGTTGTTGTGTCAGTAATTGTTCGGCAAGAAATAGATCTAAAAATAAAAAACTGACACCAAAATATTTCCATTTAAACTATCGCGTTCCTAAGGAATTAGTGACTTTTGTTATTCGATGTTGAGAACGCTGGGTAGTTGGTATTGTCGCACAACAATATGGCGACGGTGAATATGGTCAATTGTCGCCACTGTCCTGTATAAAGCCACTGTAGTAGAATCAATTCACCCGCGCCCCCACATTTACAGCAGGGAGCAGGCTCCTACTAAGCTGTATTGATAAGTACAAAGGTAATAGCTCTAACTGAACGTGGAATGAAGAGGTTTGTGGTCCCCATAAACATTCACGCCGAAAACCTACACACATCATTAAATAATGAAAATAGTATGTTTCAAATTACAGTATTCCGGGTTTTCTAGCCGTGACCCAATAGTAACTTCACCTCACGTTTCGCCTAGAACTGCGGTAGTTCTGAGCGGTTATTCGTCGGGGTACAACCTCCGACCGAGAAACCTCTTAAGATGTCTATACTGCAGTTCTAGGCGAAACGTTAGGTGAAGTTACTATTGGATCACGGCTAGAAGACCCGGAAGCATATTTCCGTTCCCTATACAGTCAGCGCGACAGGTCGCTCCCACCGTATAGGAAACGGAATGCACAATGGAACTCCGTTTCCTAGCAGATATGCGCGATGTGCTCACTGCCCTGTTATAGTCTTCTGGGCCGATGGGACAAATTGCAAATTATTAATAAAGTTTTTTACTTCCTGTATAGCTTTATTAGGTAGAGTCTACCACATTTTTCCTCTTTGAACATTTTTGTAGTCGCGGTTTTTTTTCAGCAAACCTCTCGTAAGTCGACCACATTTTCATTTTTTTTAATCATACGTACTCTTTTTTCGTAAAATGCAATCATAAAAACAATCTGGGAAGAATGAGAAAACATGATTTTCTACCAATATAAACCTGACTGAAAATCGCATTTTTTAAATTATTAATACACTCCTGATTTTTTCAGAATCGGTTTATATAACCATATGAAATATGAAAATGCAATTGTCCGACAAAAAAATGTTGATGTTTTTTTGTCCGACAGATGAAAATCGACGATTTTTTCGAGTTTTTAAATTCAGTAATATTTGTCGGACAAGAATGAATTGATATTTCAGACAGATTCGTTTCATAGAAAAAACAACTGTCCACCATATAAAATGCGGCAAATCCTTAGTCTAGTTGAATATAATGGTTTTGTTTCAGAATCTTTTTTCGATTATTATTGAAATGAAACTATTGATTTCGATTGAAAGTGTATAATTCAAATTGTTTACTGACATTTTTATTCAAATCTAAAAAAAAACAATGAAAATACTCCTTCCCCACATTGAATTCATTGTAAGAACAAGAAGACGAATGGTATCCAGTAAAAGTATCACACCAATCGTCAGGTAGAATGACATCTTAATATCTGTGATTATGATGTTCTCTTGATGCCAAGAATATTTTGCACAGTTAAAGGATGACACTTCCTCCTTTTTTATTTTAAAGCCACGGTTATTTTTTAAATGTCTGCACAAAAAACACTCCATCACTACTAGCAATATTATATCGGCAACAACTGAAATTGCCAAACTTTATTCGTCGGACAGCTAGATGATAGTATTCAGCACATCCTTCTTGAATGGTCCTCAAAAAATCGAATGTTTATTCGGAACATGAGCAAAGTTACATCCGGTAAATGCATATAGTCTATTCATAACCAAATTAGAGCAGTAAATTTTCAATTTTTGAATGAACGCCACATTTTTTTTTGCCGGACAACTAGTGTACTACATTGTATTTTCAAGATGGAGAGAGAATAAGAAAAAAAAGACATTATTCATAATTTTTTATCCCAAAAAATCTTCGTTTTCCATTTGTCGGACAAGGAAATAGCCACATTTTTTTGTCGGACAATTGCATTTTCATACTGCATATGGTTGTATCAACCGATTCTGAAAAATTCGGGAGGGTATTAATACTTTGAAAAAATGCGATTTTCAGTCATGTGTATGTTGGTAGACAATCATGTTTTCTCATTCCTCCCAGATTGTTTTTATGGTTGCATTTTACAAAAAAGAGTATGTTTCATTCAAGAAAAATGAAAATATGGTCGACTTACGAGAGGTTTGCTGAAAAAAAACCGCGACTACAAAAATGTTCACAGAGGAAAAATGTGGTAGACTCTACCTAATAAAGCTGTACAGAAAGTAAGAAAACTTTATTAATATTTTGCAATTTGTCCCATCGGCACTCAGAAGACTAACAGGGCAGTGAGCACATCCAGGCGCGGATCTACGATTTTTTCTGACCGGGGCAAAAATTCATGATGGCGCCCCCCCCCCATTCGTATAATATATGAATTCATAAAAAATAACAAAAATAAATAATAAAAATGAATAATATAAATAAATACTAATGATAAGAAAAATATCACAAGGAAAGAAATTAAATTTTTTTCTTCACAGCTTCATACGGCGTGATTTTCTTTCCGAGAACGCATCTAACAGCTCCTCAAAGCTGTTTCGGAAGCAGTTTTGTTGTCTCTAGCTAAGATCGAGAGACCATAGAGACGTTCCTGACTAATTGAGGAACGCAAATAATTTTTTTTTATTCTAAATTTGCTGAAACTGGTAGGTGCAGTATATTCCTAAAGCTATACTGTCACAAGGAAAAGCTTCTTGCAGATCTTGCCTGTGAAGAATTTGTAGCAGGTCTTATGAAGTCGATCTTTCACTAATTTCAGGAACCAGCTCTTTGAAAAGCGCTAGGTCCTAATAAAAATCAACTGCATTCAAGTCTCTTCAATATTTTTGCGCTAGAAAGGTCCCATTTTTCTGCAGATCTTCTTTTTGCATGTTTGAAAGGGCATGGCCATTGAGGATTGCGAAATTCGTATGAAGACTCCTTGCGCTTTCTAATCTTTTTCTGATTCCTGACAATAATCTGTCGAAAACAACCTTAATTTCCCTCGAGAATAAAGCAAATAGATCTAGCGTTCTTGACTCATCCTCGCACATTTCGTCGACCTGCTTTTTCTTCTTGGAAGAACGTTTATTTCTAAGAATTGGCTTCACAGCCAATTCTTCTGAAATCCAGTTTTCAATAAGTTTTTCTCTAATTCCTTGCAAGATCTTCACAAGACCTTGCATCAACAATAATGAACTTGAAATAATTATACCCCCTTTCTGAATTTCCACGTTGACCCTATTGATCTCTCGCAGAATGTTATTCCAAATTGTTAGGTTCAGGATGAATCTAAATTTCATCACAGCATGAAGCAATCCAATTTGTTTTCGTACACTTTTTCATAATTGTCAATCGTGTGGTTGAACTAACAAAAAAAGAATACAGTTTTTGTACAACACGAGATAAATACTGCTTCTGAACATGATGAAGCCAAATGGACACCCACAAGATTCGAAGAATGTGCTTGGCATGGAACTAATACTGCCAGCTCGTTCATCTGTAGAATTCTGAGTTGGACTCCTTTATACAGGGTCTTTCACGAGGAACCTCACCCATATTTATACGAGAAACTACTGAACGTATTTTCATGAAATTCAGCACTTATAAGTATTTCACGATGCTGATGAAATCTAAAATATTTTCAAGGCATGAGCACCTCCGGTTTTTCCGGAAATGACGTCAACTTCCGTTTTTCAAATTAGAACACCATTTTTTTATTGCAGAAATAGATTCCTTAGAAAATTTCAAGTTATTTTGATGTAACGTTTTTCAGTTTTGATTGAAAAATTCTCTCTGAGCGTGAAAATTCGAAAAAAAAAATCGAAAATAGAGCTCCGCTGAAACAAGAATAACTTCGAGGTTTTTGGAAGGAAAATTTGCATTTTTGGGATTTTTCAAGATGTATGATTGATGTATCCACTTTGAAAATCGAAATCGCGATTCATGATACAGGGGGTGAAAAAATCGCTTTCAAAGTTAGGGATGACAAAATCGTGAAAAATCAATTTTTTCAAATTAGAAGCCCATTTTTTTATGGCAGATATTGAATCTACGTCAAAAAATAATGTGAGTGTATGCATCACACCCTCGCCCTAAAGTGGATATTTTCTGAGTTATTCACAAAAAACTATTTTTCGTCTTTAATTTTCAGCTATTTCTTTTTCCTTCACGCCAAAAAGATGAAATTTTCAGGAACTGTTACTTAAACCATGTTTAAGATTTTACTACCCTAATATGCAAGAGAAAAAAGTTACAGGTTGTTCCTAAATAGATGGCGAATTTGGATTCGAATTTGTATCGGAAACCTCTTTATTACAACTAATCGGCCATCGGTTTTATCTCCAGTGATGAATAAATGATTCCTTATGAACCATATGCAAAAACTTACCATGTTTTACATTCTTTTTTTTTTAATGATAGATATATTTAATTACATGCTACTGAATAAAGAGGAATTTGGCAGATGTAATTAATGATATCTATCATTAAAAAAATAATGTAAAACATGGTAAGTTTTTGCATATGGTTCATAAGGAATTATTTATTTATCACTGGAGAGAAAACCGATGGCCGATTAGTTGAAATAAAGAGGTTTCCGATACAAATTCGAATCCAAATTCGCCATCTATTTAGGAACAACCTGTAACTTTTTTCTCTTGCATATTAGGGTGGTAAAATCTAAAACATGGTTTAAGTAACAGTTCCTGAAAATTTCATCTTTTTGACGTGAAGGGAAAAGAAATAGCTGAAAATTCAAGACGAAAAACAGTTTTTTGTGAATAACTCAGAAAATATCCACTTTAGGGCAAGGGTGTGATGCATACACTCACATTATTTTTTAACGTAGATTCAATATCCGCCATAAAAAAATGGAGTTCTAATTTGAAAAAATTGATTTTTCACGATTTTGTCATCCCTAACTTTGAAAGCGATTTTTTCACCCCCTGTATCATGAATCGCGATTTCGACTTTTAAAGTGGATACATCCATCTTACATCTTGAAAAATCCCAAAAATGAAAATTTTCCATCCAAAAACCTCGAAGGTATTCTTGTTTCAGCGGAGCTCTATTTTCGATTTTTTTTTCGAATTTTCCCGCTCAGAGAGAATTTTCCAACCAAAACTGAAAAATGTTATATCAAAATAACTTGAAATTTTCTAAGGAATCTATTTCTGCAATAAAAAAATGGTGTTCTAATTTGAAAAACGGAAGTTGACGTCATTTCCGGAAAAACCGGAGGTGCTCATGCCTTGAAAATATTTTAGATCTCATCAGCATCGTGAAATACTTATAAGTGCAGAATTTCATGAAAATACGTTCAGTAGTTTCCCGTATAAATATGGGTGAGGTTCCTCGTGAAAGACCCTGTATATGCCAGCGATATTAGATCCGTTGTCGTAGGATTGCCCACGACATTTTTTGACATCTAAATCATCAGCTTGCAATTCATGTAGAATTCGCTATGATATTATTCTGCAGTTTTTCCGTCAACTTCTAAGAAGCCAATAAAACTTCATATAACCTGATTCATTCGCTCTGTGTGAGATACATCTGGGGTGCAGTCAAACATAATTGTGAAATTGAGTTGGCCTCCTTGATCTCATTAATAATGTTATTCCGAATTTTGGTGGCCATTAAATCGATAATTTCATTCTGGTTAGATTTGCAGAGATAGGATATTTGTCCTTTTTTTGAGTGGCCAGGATGGCACTTCAGAGTCGGGTCATATTTAATAATAACATCTTTATCCGAGAATATCAAAAATGAAAAAAAATTTACCTCTGGTTGTTTTTGGCGCCCCCTTAATCTGGCGCCCAGGGCAAGCGCCCCGCTTGCCCCCCCTAGATCCGGGCCTGAGCACATCGCGCATACCTGCTAGGAAACGGAGTTCCATTGTGCATTCCGGTTCATATACGGTGAGAGCGAACTGTCTTGCTGACTGTATTGGGAACGGAAAAATGCGGGAGGGTCCGGAATACTCTAGATTCTAAGTTGAATCCGGCCGTGACTTCATCAACATAGTATATTTCTTCAATGCTAGATGGTTGAACATCTATCAAGGTGAGGCCAATCATGCAAAAGACTGTTCAGATCTTGCTGCAATACTTTTAATTTTTTTAGGCGAGCAGTGTCCACTCTGAGCTCCCCAGCACTACCTCTATCTCTATCTCTCTCTATCCTATCTCTATCCTCTATTCCTTCGATCGACTCCATTCTAACCCGCATGACATTTGACTTCAACGAGGAAGAATAACCTTCGACTTTCAGTAATTGTTGATAATTTTTACACGATAACACGGACTTCGATAAATACATGTGAATTAGGCGAATTCACTAATGAGTCATTATCAATCAAACTCAAAAAAATAATAAATTTGATAAAATTGTTACGTTAGTTTCATTCCAGTTACCGTTTCGATCAGTTCATATCACAACTGCTCCAAAAATGATATCTTTAACGGGAAAAGCTAACTTGAGGATGTTGATTAAAAAGTTTTCGACCCAAAGTAAAAATCTTATAGAAGTTGTTCTTGACAGTCAAACTGGAGTAGCGTCAGTATTTTTGCAAAGGCCGCCAGTCAATAGTTTGAATTTGGAACTCCTGACTGAATTGTCGGCCGCACTTGGAGATCTTGAAAAAAATAAATGTAAAGGTATTATCTTGAGATCGGTAAGTATTGTTAGATCCATTTGGATACACATATGCGCCATTCAGAGAACAATCAATCTAGGTCCAGTTTTTCAAATTTTACAGGAGAGCACTATTGAAGTTTAGTGTAAATGTTCCGATATATCTTATCATTTCCGTAGAATCTTCTTATCCTTCTCACAAAAAGGTTAGGTTATTGGTTAGAGGAACTATTATCCCCGAATTTCCCGAACATCCATGATATAACATTTCAATTCTCAAAACAACATGTTTGCGCTGGACTTGGTTCCTATGGCCCACAAAAATTTTGGTTCGTTGGTCAAAACAATTCCTGAAATCTAGCTATTCTTCAGTGATCTATACTCCATTCACTTTATTAATCCCGGTTGGCCATGAAATTGTGACACATTTCACCGCGTATATTTTGAAAAAGTCAGATACGCACGCAACGTAGTGGTTTCTACATATACCTACTTCTGGGGCAATTTCTATTTCAGAATATTTCCATCAGGTCATAAGTATGAAAGACTGACAGTAATTACAATGAATACAATGTCATATCCTGCTCTTTGGCAGATCGTAACGCCATTGATACTCGAGCGAACAAAAGAGAGCCAACCGAATATCTAATAATTGATATAATATCTAATACAAGCAGGGCGACCCAGCTTCGCCCGGTGAGAAATTTGTTTCACGCGGCGGTTTCATCTTCAACACTTCAACCCGCCATATCTTTTGATGTACTCGTTGTAATTGTATGATGTGAGGGGCAATTTCGGTCTAAATTAAATACTTGGGATAAATAACGTATTAGGTTGGATGAGGATCAATACCCAATTCATAAAAACACACTCCCAAATAGTGCATAATTTTGGAAAACATCTGATTACCATAAACAGGTAATAGCAAGTCAATCTTGAGAGATAGATATATGCTATCGCGGACTTTTTTGTAGAACTATTTGAGTGGTACATTTCCGTCATACATTGTATCCACGTAGGTAAGTCTAAAGCTGAATACAGATTACTCTGACGTGACGTGTAAGGACGTCACGTCAGACGTGTACTGTGCTCCCATTGGCCTGATATGAACGTGAACGCACAGAACAATGTGTTGCATTTTTATATCACTCACATTTTGACGTTCACGTTCATACATATTAGTATTAGTCCAATGGGAGCACAGTACACGTCTGACGTGACGTCCTTACACGTCACGTCAGAGTAATCTGTATTCAGCTTCACGGTTTCTGCAGCGCACGTGAAAATAGCTGATTATGGCTGATTTTTTTGTAATTTTTGAAGTTATAGTAGGTATCCTCATTTTTTTCGGGTGAAAAGTATAGCCTATGTCACTCAGGGATAATGAAGCTTTCTAAGGGTGAAAGAATTTCTGAAATCGGTCCAGTTGTTTTTGAGCCAATTCGTATCAAACAAACAAAAATACAAATCTTTCCTCTTTATAATATTAGTATAGATATAGATTACCAACAGAGACAAAAAGAGTTGTCTCTGTTACCAATTTGTTGCTCGACGAATTTTCGTTGCGATGTCATGTTTTAAGATGAAATGACTGAGATGATGACATGTATCTGTATCCGACCGGCGACCAAGTACATTTTTTTCCATTTCAATAGTAGATATTTAAGAATAAGTGGAATGTTGATGATCGCATAATCAAACAATATTTCAGTCTCTGGAGAAAGTCTTCTCAGCAGGTCTCGACTTCAAAGAAATGTACAAACCAAAAGAAGAAAGAGTGAAGAAATTCTGGACAACCTTTCAAGATGTATGGTTGAAACTGTATGGACACAGTTCTCCAACTGTAGCTTGCATGCATGTGAGTAATCAATTTTTTCGAACTGTAGACCTCAGGTTGTTCCAGACATCAGTGGCGCACCCAAGGGGGGTCACCAACCTTTTAAATTTTTCTCAGTTCAATTTCAAACGTCAAACATTATCAAACAATCTTCTTTTGGTTGATTTTGAACTCTGTCATTTTTGAAGTATTCCATATGTATATTCATTTCCCCAATACATAATACACAAAAGACGGTTGTCTGAGTCAGGCCATTGCTCTGAAATGGGGTGGAGCTCCATCTTGCTGAAAATGCAATGTCCGTACTTTCGAGTAATACAGGAAGATAATTCTGCAGGAAATCTAAGTAAAGATCAGTGATCACCGGCAAGCCGTCTTGGCAGTACGTGTGGTCCAATCAATCGATTTTTATAAACGCCACACTATACGTACGGACATTGCAGAAATGCATTCTCAGCATGTTGGAGCTCCACCCCATTTCAGAGTAATGATCAGGCAATTTTTAGATCAGAACTTTCGAAATATGTGGATTGGCAGAGGTGGACCGCATGCCTGGCCCGCTGGATCACCAGATTTCAATCTTGTTGATTATTTCATTTGGGGTTATTTGAAATGTTCAGTATATTCATCTGAAATAGAAAGTGAGGAGATCCTCAAGCAGCGTATCGAAGTCGCTTGCCATAAAATACGTAATAATCCAGACAAGATAAAAAAAGTATCAGACATATTTTGAAGAGGACAATAATGTGTATTGAGCAAAAGTTTTTATGTTTCTTTATTAATTAATTCATCTTTGTTTACTTCAAACAAATTTTCCTCAATCAATAATGTTTTTCCGGAAAAAACCTGAAATGATTCCTCAGAATACTATGGAATTCGAATGTGCAATTAGTGGGACAAAACAAAATTCAATTTGATCACAATGTACGATTCTTCTGAGAATTGAATCTTTCCCTGAAGCTTTCTTTGAGCAAAATGACGAGCGGGACAATAAAATCTAATGAACCTCATTGAAAATTTTCTGCTCTCTTCAAATATCTTAATCAAATCCCAAAATTTTAAAATACAGGGTGTTGAATCTCATCGTGGAAGAAGTCCCATATTTTTTAAATACGAATCTGGAATTTTTGGGAAATTCAAAAGTAAATCGATCGATGTTTGGAAGTGGATCATACGTTCCAAATATCAACCGACTATACTGGTTGGTTCAAAAGTTATGAGAAATTTAAATTTTTGGTGAATACATAAACCATACTCTATCTCGGTTATGGATTTGATTAGACCTATCATATATCGGTTTTTTTGACTCGTCTAGGGTAGCTCTAGCTCAGGTTACCGTATGTGCATTTACCAATGAAACTCCCTGTATGTAGCAAGAACAATTCTTCAGTTCAGTTCAGCCCTCCCCCCCATAACTAAATCCTGGGTGCGCCACTGGTTCCAGACGACATAGAAAGTTTTTCCATTGTCCATTTTCTCACGTTGATGATCTATTGGATGTCTGGAGAAATTATTCAATTGTAACTTGATTTTGTAGATAAAACATAATAGACTACTTTCAGTGCTGAATATGTTTCATAAAATAAAGGGTTTTCCAATAAGAAGTGTTATTTTGGCATTCAAAGAAAAATGCCATTCTTTAAGATGAAGGGTTCTTCCGAAAAGGTATGACTCTAACAATCAAAATCATGCAAATTTCGGCATGGAGTAATTTTACCGCATCGAATTTATCAAGATTGTTGACGTTCTTGTGAGCTTTCTGGTCAAAAATGGGGAAGATGATATACAAACTCTTTCTCCCGTTTTCAAAATATTTTTCCTCCCATTGAAATTGGAGAATTTGAATATTTCCAAATATCGATGCCGTTTTGATTTTATTTCTTCGTGAATTGCCCTTCAAGCAGAATTGGAAATCATTTTTCAAATAATGATGCAAAAACCTGACGGACCTCCGAGTCTATGAGCGAAATAATTAGAAATATTTTGGATAAAAAAACCTCTCTAAAACTGGCATTCAAACTGTGTTAACTTGTTTTGACCGCTGGGTACTCAGTGGCAGCTAATGAAAGAAGTTTCAGCATTATGAAATTCATTAAGAATTTTCTGAGGTATCAAATGTTTGGACTCTCTCATTACTTTGAAATGTCAGAAAGATTTAACCGATAATTTAGATTTAAATTCAGTTGTGGAACGATGGGCTGATTTAATTGATTTTAATTGGTCTGTGAACTAGCCTCACTACATTATTCGTTATTTGTCTCATTGTGATACATCTTATATGAATGATTACATGTTCTATTTTCACCTATGTATTTTTTTCATTACACTTGAATAAATCATTTATTGGAATTGAACTTGAAAATCGAAACATACAAATGATAACAGAAGCTGTGGAATCCTGTAGAGTGTGGAGTGTGTTAATCTGATGGTAATGCAGAATTAAAAAACTACACTACAAAATTTTATAATTATTTTTAATGCTCTCGGTGAAAAACATTGACTCGCGCAATTCACATACCACCCCCCCCCTGATACTATTGGTTTCCTAATCCTTTAATGCACATCAGTTGGAAAATTTTCGAAGCTATCCCCCCCCCCTCAGAAATAAATTCAGATAATATTATGACCGGCTGTGAAAATATTGATTCAGTTTTTAATCACAAATAACAATTTCATATCATATCTCATATTTTTCAGGGAGCAACCCCAGCCGGGGCATGCATTTTAGCTTTAGGCTGTGAGTACAGGGTCATGGTGAAAAATGGAACTATTGGTCTCAACGAAACTCAAATGGGTTATAGTCCACCAAAATGGTTCATAGAAGCAATGGAAGATGTAATAGGCCGAAGACAGAGTGAAATGGCTCTAACTACAGGCAAAATGTTTTCAGCTGAAGAAGCACTCAAGATTGGAATGGTTGATGAGGTAGCTGAAAACAAAGAGGAAGCTTTCTCGAAAAGTATGGCGTTTATCGAACAATTCAAAAATGTATCGCCCGTAGCAAGAAACACCACGAAAATGCTGATTAGAAAAGACAGAATAGATGTGAGTATCTATTATTCCAATTTTATGTATACTTTTTTTACTGTATTGATTGGAATTTACAATCTACTTTTATATAAGTATTGGATAAATTGTGTGTACCTATATCTCGGAACAACGCTCTCTATAATTGTAGCCCTCTACGCGCGAGCGCCACAACTACTTTAGATTAGAGGAGGGGCGGAAGATCAACTCGCAAGCACCTTGACCTAAAGATCTATTGTGCATAAAAGATTACTGCGGGTTATTCTTTCTCTTGTCTTGTTAAACCCTCGTCGGTTATGCTTACTATCTTTTTGATTGTCTTCGGTTGGGAGATATTAGTATTGGTATTCAAGGTATTCCGCGTTCCAGCCCGGTATGAACAAATTTTGATACGTGTTGGAGGTTTCAGGGAGAAAGTTGGAAAACGAAAAAAAGTGTTTCATATGAACAGTGAATAAAATATGCTGACATTCCACATACTTTTCTACTATCTTCGTTTTTGACTGTGGTATAGAGGGGCAACTAATTCATCATATCTACTTATTCAATATTCAGAGGGGGGGCCATAAATTCTTTTGTGGGGGGTGGGTGGTAAAGATGCATCAATAGACAGAAATTTTTACCAACGTTATGCCATCAATGGTCCTTGTGTCGCCAGTGCTCTAAATATTCCGCAAAACTCTCAATTCCCCACCAAAATACACTGGTAAAAGCAAGATATCTAAATTTCCAACAACTATAGGTATGTTTGGAAAATAAATCGTCATAATCAAAAAGGTACAAAAGAGTCTTATACAATATTGAATTGGTCTGATAACTTTCGGGAAAGATCTCTTTGAGCGCTCATTCTAACTACACGGAGGCTCTATGATTTCGTCAAGATTTCTTTATATGTAGAATTTGGTCCCAGCCGGAAATAGTCTAGCTAACCCGTCAATTTATTACACTCTCAGCCCACTTCCACGGCAGGAAGCAGGGAAGTGAGCAGGGAAATGGGCAGGGTGAGAATGTAATCACATCACATCTGCTGCCACTCGCGCTGCCGGTCACTCCCTGAATTAGCGGTTTTTCGTGCGGCAGTCAAAGGACCAGCAGCGCAAGTGGCAGGTAGTGATCACATTCTGCCCTGCAGTAGACCGTTCCAGAATTACCTGTGCACGTGACAGTTGTGCGCGTCACTTGTGGGCTAAGAATGAATATCATTGGTCGTCAAAATTTCCCTCCTTAAGTCGTTGACATTTGACAATTGATATTATTATTTTACGCAGTCGATGTTTTGGATGTGGATGTTATTTGTTGTATTGTTAATCGAAAATCTAAATTTTAGTATGCCTCAACAATGTTGTGTCACTAAGTGACGGTCATGGTACGATAAAACCAGTAGGATCTCATTTCATTGCTTCCTTCCCTCTCTTTCTTTTCTCTCTCTCACCAAGGTTTGCGCATCTTTTAATGCTGCCCACAAGTTGCGCATGAAATATACCTGTTTCTCTCTCATTCTGGTTTAGTTCACATCTTTCATCTTTGTTCTACGTATTCTGGAAAGGTCTATTGATTAAAAGTCGTTAATTGTTGCGAAAAATGTCGACGGATTGGAGCAACGAAAAAATAATAACATTTCTAGAACACCTTGAGAGTGAAAGAGTGATACGGGATTCTTCTGAGAAAAATCATAAACTTAAGCACAAAGTGCACGATGGTTGGAAATATGGGGGAAATTCCAATTGAGGAATTGAATTCAAAAAATATATTTTTATAAATGAAAGAGAAAGAGCGCTGAGGCTGCAATTTCGTCGTCCGCCATTGCCAAAACTTGATCGCGAGAGAAATGTTTGACTGTTTGAGCTGAGTGTAAATACTGACTGGCTTTCCATATCTTGTTGTCAGAAAATTCAACTCCAATTTTCCTTTTGGTTCCCACAATTTCAGGATACATCTTCATAAAAAAACCGTCTGTTTTTTTTCTAGATATAGGCGGATTAATTCTTCAGTTGATTTTTCAAAATTATACCTGGTCACATGAATTTATTTTAAATGATAATTAATTATCATTGCAGGATTTCATCAAGAACAGAGAGCAAGATTTGAAAAATTGCTATGAAGAAGCAATATCCGATGCCGCAGAAGAAGGTTTGGAATCATTCATGGGTTCTATGAAGAAAAATAAGTGAATTATTGACTCTTGAGTAATATTTTCATATAACTCCAAATATGTAAAGGCGACTTTGAAAAGATTAATAAAAGAGTGACTGAAGAACTTGATTAAAATTGTTACTATACAGGGTCTTTCACGAGGAACCTCACCCATATTTATACGGGAAACTACTGAACGTATTTTCATGAAATTCAGCACTCATAAGTATTTCACGATGCTGATGAAATCTAAAATATTTTCAAGGCATGAGCACCTCCGGTTTTTCCGGAAATGACGTCAACTTCCGTTTTTCAAATTAGAACACCATTTTTTTATTGCAGAAATAGATTCCTTAGAAAATTTCAAGTTATTTTGATGTAACATTTTTCAGTTTTGGTTGGAAAATTCTCTCTGAGCGGAAAAATTCGAAAAAAAAATCTAAAATAGAGCTCCGCTGAAACAAGAATAACTTCGAGGTTTTTGGATGGAAAATTTTCATTTTTGGGATTTTTCAAGATGTAAGATTGATGTATCCACTTTGAAAATCTAAATTGCGATTCATGATACAGGGGGTGAAAAAATCGCCTTCAAAGTTAGGGATGACAAAATCGTGAAAAATCAATTTTTTCAAATTAGAACCCCATTTTTTTATGGCAGATATTGAATTTACGTTAAAAAATAATGTGAGTGTATGCATCAAACCCTTGCCCTAAAGTGGATATTTTCTGAGTTATTCACAAAAAACTGTTTTTCGTCTTGAATTTTCAGCTATTTCTTTTCCCTTCACGCCAAAAAGATGAAATTTTCAGGAACTGCTACTTAAACCATGTTTTAGATTTTACTACCCTAATATGCAAGAGAAAAAAGTTACAGGTTGTTCCTAAATAGATGGCGAATTTGGATTCGAATTTGTATCGGCAACCTCTTTATTTCAACTAATCGGCCATGGGTTTTCTCTCCAGTGATAAATAAATAATTCCTTATGAACCATATGCAAAAACTTACCATGTTTTACATTCTTTTTTTTTTAATGATAGATATCATTAATTACATCTGCCAAATTCGTCTTTATTCAGTAGTAAAGATTTAGCTCTTATACAGGGTTTTCCAATGAGAGGTGTTATTTTGAAGAGCCCGCTAGTTTGGTTGATATCCTTTTTGAAGCTGTCATTTTTTGACATTTGACAAGTGGAAACTACGCCATTAATAAACTGGAACGATACACACTCCAACTACGGATTTAAATCATTAAAATTCACTATAAAAATGATGAAAATTTGGCAGAGACGGTTCGTAAAACTCATTTTTGGGTCGTCGTGAAGCACCTTGTCCAACCGCAATACAGAAATTGGTGGGAAAATTTTTGCTGTTTAGAAAAAATAGTGATGTGGAGATTAAAATCCGTGCACATCGCTCGAGAACAGCCGAGAATATTGCCGCTGTAGCCGAAAGTGTTGAAGAAAACCCTAGAGAACCCTTTTCATCTCTATGGTGAGAGGGACTCCTCCCTGTCGGCTCGTGGCATTCTTGTCGGCGTTCCTTTGGGCTGAGTCTCTCATAAATGCGGTATGAACAATTAATGGACCACAAGGCCTACGTTCCGCCAACCAAGGGCGCTGAACGAGAAGAAGAAGAAGAGATGGGGGTCCACGATCCTGAAATCTTGTGGATAATTCCGGAACTACGACCTGATCCTGATATACTATCAAGAGTGCCAAATATGATCTACAATTTTTGGTCACAATTTTTGGTCACAATTTTTAGTTACACCATGGTTTCGATGCATCTTTGATTAAACACTATATTGAAAGAAATTTTATGATTTCTAATAATTTATTAAAAGTAGCTTAGATTGAAGTGCTCCTGAAGGAGAGGGACTATGACCTATTCTTCAAATATAGGAATAATCGCCCGATATGGCAACGTTGCGGTGAATTTGACGGAACTTACCGCGGCCAAGATTCAGCGAAATTACCTCTGGATTCTTATTCTCACCAAAGCCCAGCTTCAATTTTCATTGGCTCATTGTCCATATTTGAATAATTTGATACATGATGGTGAGATATGTCACGAATCATAAGAGCAAAGACTCCTCCTCTTAGTCCTTTTTGATATGGGCTTTATGTAAAGAATAAGAATAACACAGATGTGAATATCAGTTTTGTATCAGTGAACAGTTTGAAAGTCACCTTGACTCATAAGTTTGATTTGATTCCGAAACTGAATTCTGAAACATAATGAACTAATGAATTTGTTTACATTTAAAAAAATTCATATTGATTTCACAAATTGAAACTTCATTTTCTGTTTTATCCGGAGTTTCAGAAATCGCATTAAAATGACAGGTCATAAGTTTATTCAGAGAGGAGCCTATAAAGGAAAAGGTATCGCTGTTTTTACCAGTGGAGGTGATTCGCAGGTGAGAAATTGCTTTCCACGAGATAATACAACTTTATGAGTGAACACAATGAATACTTCTTATTTTAGGGCATGAATGCTGCTGTTCGAGCTGTAGTTCGGACAGGAATATATTTAGGATGCAAAGTTTACTTCATTAGGGAAGGATATCAAGGTGTGTATATAACCAAATGAATGCATTTCCTTGTTCTTGTTTCAAGACTTGGTTCACACAGTAGAAACACTAAGAGCCGTAAGATCTATCACAGTTTGAACTGTAAGTGGAGTTTAAAATGTCTAACGGCCCTTCTAATCAACAGTTTAAACCATCAGTAAAGTTTAAACTTCGATTGATCTTTCAGCTTACTGGGACGGATTTTCATTCTGAGTTCATATCATTGCCAGCAATATTTTTATCATAAAACTTCAAGCACACAACTAGTGGATTTATGGAAAAATTATTGATATTTTAGGTATGGTTGATGGAGGAGAGAACATCGTTGAAGCTGATTGGTCCTCTGTTAGTAGTATCATACATATGGGAGGTACTGTTATTGGCTCTGCAAGATGTATGGACTTTAAGTGAGTTCAAAGAAGTTCTATTAAAACATCATTTTTTGTTGATTATATGAAATTGCAATTGTTTGAAGCATTTCTTCATGTTTCATTAGAGACTGTATTGCATTAGAGTTATGGCCAGGTAAAAATAGCAAACTTTCATTCATGACAGTTCTAAATAATTTCGAGTTTTCTATAACTTTTACAGTAAAATTTCAAACGAATGAGCATTATTTTACACATATGAAAACAAATTGAAACAACTAATTGAAATTAGAATTCAAACTGATGAAAACATAATTCACATTCGAGAAAACAGAAATCCAAATAATGAAAACCGATTCATACCTTATGAATTCTTGTTTTGTAATAATGAGAGCAGATTTTGTATTCCGAAATGAAAAATGCATAATACAGAATCCATGAATGTGAGCAGAATATTGTTAAAGGACCCCGCACTTTTTCTATGGCAAATGGCGTTCCGTCAAATTTTCTAAAATTTTGGTATAATGTAGTACTCGACCCTCAAAAGTGTCCATGGCCCCAACTCAATCCTATGACTAGTTTTCGAGATACAGGGCGTTGAATGCATGCCCGATTTTGAAAGTATAAAATATGTCAGTTTCAGAGCGAGACCGTTCACAAAATGAACTATTACACTAGATATGTTGTTGTTACATCGAAAAGTCTGAAATACCCCGAATTTATACTGGGTGATCCATTATTATAGAAACTATTCTCAAGGAGGGTTAAATGGACAACCTGTATTTATGGGTTGATTCAAGGTGTTTGTTTAATTTTTTTAGAACAAATCATCATGGACTTCAAAGAATACAGGGTGATTCAGTCATGAAATCAACTTTGAACCTCACAAAAATACCCAAAAACCACCTTTTTTTTTCATCACCCTGTATTTCAACATTAACTCCGACGAGGTGGGAGTTTTCTTTCACCACTGTACTTGATATAAAAACATCAATACGGCTGAGAGTTTTTATCCACTTCCTATGACCAGATTTTTTGTTATGCTGGAATAAGAATAGAATAACATAAATAAATAATTTTCATATTACATAAAAAAAAATCTGCTCATAGAAAGTGGATAAAAACTCTCGGCCGTATTGATGTTTTTATATCAAGTACAATGGTGAAAGAAAATTCCCACCTCATCGGAGTTAATCTTGAAATACAGGGTGATGAAAAAAAAAGGTGGTTTTTGGGTATTTTCGTGAGGTTCGAAGTTCATTTCATGACTGATTCACCCTGTATTCTTTGAAGTTCATGATAATATGTTCTAAAAAAATTAAACAAACAGCTTGAATCAACCCATAAATACAGGGTGTCCATTTAACCCTCCTTGAGAATAGTTTCTATAATAATGGATCACCCAGTATAAATTCTGGGTATTTCAGACGTTTTCGATGTAACAACAATATATCTAGTGTAATAGTTCATTTTGTGAACGTTCTCGCTCTGAAACTGACATATTTTATACTTTCAAAATCGGGCATGCATTCAATTATGGATGACCCTGTATTCGTAACGATTTTCGGTCATATTCCTCCATATGGTTGCTTCCTGGGGATGTAATG
Source organism: Adalia decempunctata (assembly GCA_951802165.1). Classification (NCBI taxonomy): domain Eukaryota; kingdom Metazoa; phylum Arthropoda; class Insecta; order Coleoptera; family Coccinellidae; genus Adalia; species Adalia decempunctata. The sequence continues at coordinate 76,370,850 of OX637695.1, forward strand.
AAATGTTTCTTGAGAAAAATTGAAGTTCATTCGATTCTGTTCCGAGATACGGCCGTAGTAAAAGTGGGTAATTCTCAACTTCAACTCGAAAACTAGTCATAGGATTGAGTTGGGGCCATGGACACTTTTGATCAGTAAGTCGAGTACTACATTATACCAAAATTTTAGAAAATTTGGCGGAACGCCATTTGCCATAGAAAAAGTGCGGGGTCCTTTTATCTAATGTCATAATATCTAGTTATGAAAATCCGAAGTTTTTATATATCTGATTTTTAGCTGAGGACTGAAGAGCTCCTATAAAATTCGTTCAATGTTCTGGTAGCAGTCTCAATTAATACATCCACGATACTCATTTATATTGAAATTCCATAGAATTTGAATATTTGGCTTTTTTATGTTATAGAGAGCGGTGGGGACGTTTGAAAGCAGCAGAGAACTTGGTGAAGAGGGGTATCACCAATATTGTTGCCATAGGAGGAGATGGTACTTTGACTGGTGCTGATACCTTTAGGGCCGAATATACTGATCTTTTGAATGAACTTGAATCTACTGGTGGGTTCACTCTGTAAGCCGAGTAATGCCAGTAAATTATTAATTTTCTTTCTAGGACGAATTACCAAAGATGAAAGAGAAAAATATAAGTTCCTAAACGTTTGTGGTTTAGTTGGATCTATAGATAATGATTTTTGTGGCACAGACATGACTATTGGTACTGCTAGTGCTCTTCGTAGGTAAGTAATATTCGAAAGATCTTCGATTTCTCTGTTATCCAATTAATTATTTCTTATCTTACAGAATAATAGAGGCTTTGGATGCAATATCAAGTACGGCCTATTCTCATCAAAGAACTTTTATAATGGAAGTTATGGGGAGACATTGTGGGTATGAATGATATTCAATAATTTTAATATTCCATTTATTTTTGGAAATGATGAAATTCTAATAATCCCCTTATTTTATCACAACTGAGAATTACTTAATAGTAATTATTGTGGAGGAAGTTATTCTTTTTTTATCATAGAGTCTTTTGGAGCGTTACTAGCAAGGGACTATTTTTTTCAAACTGAAGATAGGAATATGAAAAAGAAATGTAGACACAATGATATTATCACGAGCCGTTCTGTTTTGGGAATTAATGATAAATGTTAGAGAATGACGTACCTGACAAAGAAGAGTGTTCACTGGAATAACCCTTTTATAGGTTAATGTGTAAACATATACAGGATTTCCCTTCGGTACGATGAAGTTGAGAATCTCATTACTTACGTCAGTTAATTTTACTGCAGAAGTTGTTGTTCTTGCACTGATATATCAGCCTAAAATAATAGTACAGGGTGTTCGTTTGAAGCTCTACTAGAATTGAGTCGGTTTCTTCTAATAGCAACACCTTGATATTACTTGAGATGTCTGAAATAATGGTGTGAGCATTAATTAGATTTCGTTTCGCCAAAATTGAGAATATTACAAAAGTTAAGTTTTTTCACTTCAGGTGGCGCTATTCAAAAATTATGACTGATTTTTATTTCATTAGTTATTTCAACTATTTGAATTTATTCTGGTGAACAATACGTTCATAGTTTATAGTCGATAGTTTTTTCGAGCAATAATTCATTTTGTTTTTATGAGAAAACTAGCTGGCCCGGCGAACTTTGTTCCGCCTAAATGATACTTCCGGTGGATTTCACAAATCTTAATCACCGGTGATCGGAGATCAACGACTTGGTTCTCTGATTTTTGAACTGTCAAATGTTTCCATGGATACGAGCTATCACACAGAACAGATACACAAAAATAATATGTCATAATATGTCCATCACTAATAATGGCAATTTTGGATTCAGTTCCGCAAATACATATATTTATTACGCAAACAGAAATTCAAAAACATTTTAAAAATTATGAGAAAAGATGAGAATGGACATCTCACGATTGGAACTCATCGCCAAAATCCGATTTACTTGACATTTCGATAAAAATTCACTGTGATATTCACCCGCTTCTGGATCTGTTAATAGCCTTTCATGGTACTATGAGTCCTATGTAAATTACACAGTAATTGATGTCATATGTTCTTTTTTCGACCATTTCAAACCACGACGACCGAAATGCTCGAAAAAAGAACAGATGACATCAATCGATAGCCGCGAAAGCCTCAACAAATTCATCGCCATTTAATTGTGATAATGTCAAATATAGTACCTTCACGATTACGTTATTTGGAATAAATAAAACTATAAAAATAACTAATAATCATCAGTCATAATGTGTGAATAGCGCCATCTGAAGTGGTAAGAACGAAACTTTTCTCATATCTCAACGAAATCTAATCATTTTAGACAACTGTACTCCTACGCTAAGACATTTTGGTTTTGCCCAACAGCGCAGAGTTGTAGGCAACTCAAATTACACACTATTACAGTGACTATAGAGGGAATATAAAGCGCGTTCGGCAATAGCATCCGAGAGCGGACGGATTTTTTAGTCACGTGATAACAGATTGTACAGATTTGTCAGATTTTTCTGTAATAAACGAACGCTACGGCGCGTTGAGATCGTTTTTTCTGTTTGACGTATGTAACGCCTTACCCGAGCCAGATATTAAATTAGAGCTTAAAGGTCTATTCGTCCGTAGAGATAGTCTGGGTACTATTATAATTCTTTTGTTATAGTTCTCAACATTTCTACCCCTTGGTTGAGATGATTCAATATTTTGAATCATTATTTTTGTATCAAACAAAATTTTTTTATTCATTACTACACAACGAATACCATAAGACACGAAAAAGTTCAAGAATATTCGAAGCGGGATAAAAAATCCATTGACAAAGGCCGAAAAGTAATTTCTGTTCTGTGGAAAAAATACTTTTGCTCCGTCGAAATACACTGAGCAAAAAGATCTACATCCGATTCATCAGATTTTCTTTCCGAACGGTCCAGATGTGTACTCCACTCAATCTGGATGTAATAAACGAACGGTTCAGATCAATCCGAGCAGTTACATGTAATTGCCGAACGCGCTTAATGTCACTCTACACACTATTGGTTTATATCGCCATCTAACGCGGATAATATCAAACGAATAAGCGGTAGCGTAACTAACTGTAGCGACATCTAGTGGCCTTACTCAAAAGGAGGAAAAGCATTTCCTGTATAAGTAAAATTTTCATCGATTTTTTCAAAGTTTTATTGTATTTTATAATAACCAGACCGTAGGCGAAATCATATATGAAGTTTCATAACAAACAGTCCATCCGATCTCGAGTTATAAATGGTGTAACCAACATCTTTCTTTTATATATATAGATGAATAGTCGATATTCAGACGAATTTCGAACTCCAGAAAAAGTTTTCACTTCGAGCGGGAGTCGAACCACGCATCTCCGGATTACCGGTCCGATGTGTTGACCAATTACACCATCGAAGCTGATCATCTTTCCGGAATCGATGTTAATGATACCGCACAGACAAATATCAGCAGGGGTCGGATTTTAGGTCTTCGACCGATGAACAATATATCCGAAATTTTGTAAATTTTGATTGGAAATTAGCGCCTATGAAATATACACTTTCAATTTTCGACCCAACACTGAAAAGCTGGCACACTACCCTCGACTAGAAAATTTCTTTACTTGCCGCGGAATTGAACTCGGACTTTCCGGGTCAGGCTCTTATCCACAGGGCTAGGGTCACACAGCAATGATGAATCATTATTTGGGCTATTTCCATAATCTATGAGGTTGGACGCTCCAGACATTTCGGCATCCATGTCTGTTCGATTGGTTGGTCATGAGAAAAATCGGTCGACTCGACATCTCAGAAAAAAAAACAACGGAGAAATGGTAAAATATCGGTTTTTCTTCACAGAACCCTTATTTCCTTGAAGATGATATGCGAACGCGTGCCGAAATGTCGGAAACATCTAACCGCATCGAAAGAATAATCCATTATCAGGAATATCTCGGCAATAATGATATTTTTCTATTATTCTTCCAATGGTGCCAACCGCATAGTGAATATGAAAAAAAAATGTTTTATAATATTCCAGGTATTTAGCCATTGTTTCCGGTTTGTCCTCAGAGGCAGACTTCATATTTATACCTGAACATCCCCCTCCCCTACATTGGCCTGATATACTTTGTGATAAACTTATAGAGGTATAAATTCCACTCCTTAACATTATTCTTATGATCATTTGGTTTCTTTAATAGCCCTTATATAGTTTTATGAAAATACCACAATATTTCTGTAAATACGTTAATTAACTAATTGAACTCCAAATTTGGAGTATTCTGGGCTAGCCGTGGTTCAATAGGAATTTAATCTAACGTTTCGCCTACAACTGCGATAGGCACCTTTAGATGTGTCTCGGTCGGAGGTTGTAACCAGACGATTGACTGATCCGAACCGGTGATGTTCCTGGACCTATCGCTCTATTTATTAGCGCTGCGTCACCGCCGGCGTTGCCGGTCGGTTTATCTACTCTGCTTCTGACAGGTTAAGTTTTTGCCATGAAGATCGGTGGCAACCAAGCACTATGGTCGATGGTCTCCTCTTTCCTCTTCATGTCATTTTTGTGCTTATAGATTTCGACAGCCTGCGTATTAATTCTAGGATAACAACTCTCAATGTTCGAAATGACCTGATTTAGCGAACATCGGGAAAACTTACATTGGCACTACATTGTCCACTGCATCAAACAGAGGAGTCTGCACTCGCGAAACATGCTCTGATGGATGGACATAACATTCTGTTCGCTAAGGGCCACTTGCGCCGTATCGGTTCTATGCGTAAATTCCCGATTAATTCATCAAATCGATGATTGAATATTTGACTTGCACCGACGCTAAATATAACTTGATTAAATTTAATCCACAAATCTGGTTATTCTTCAGACAATTTGGTACTTGTGCCTATCTTCACGTTGTTTATTGTCCACCTATTTCACATAATTCTACAGCCTATTTAAGATATTTTCGGGCGTTTCGAAGATTAAAAGGGATTTTTATAACGAATTCCTTTGATAGAAATTTGTGCAACATTTATTGTACAAGTTCACGTTTTTCTTTGGATTATTCTAATTACTCCTCAAAATGAAAATGTACCTGGTGCTCTTATTGTCAGAACACTTACGACTTCAGATATGGATGTAAAATATGATAAACTAATGGATTCACGTATGAAAATAACTGAGGCAACTAAAAAAGAATTCTGCAAAGAAAGAACAATTCAATAGAGGATTGTTCTTTCTTACTATTCAATACAGAATTGAAGAAAGATTCTACATATCAGAAGAACTGAACCTCAATTTTTTATGAAATCACGAATGAATTTGTTCAGTTAATTATACAGTGTGTTTGGGTATGACTTAGCATGAATTTGAAGCGACGTACGTTCTCCGATTGGGCCCTGGAAAAGATGCGCCAAGATGATCAATTTCATCGCAAAATCATCTTCAGTGACGAAGCTCATTTTTGGCTAAATGGGTTCGTCAATAAGCAAAATATGCGTTATTGGTCGGGTGAAAATCCACATGTGCTTCATGAAACACCACTTCATCCACAAAAACTAACTGTTTGGTGCGGTTTGCATGCCGGCGGCGTCATAGGGCCATATTTTTTCGTCGACGATAATGATCGTCACGTTACTGTGAATGGTAATCGTTATCGCACCATGATAACCGATTATTTTTGGCCCGAATTGGAAGATATGGACTTGGACAACATGTGGTTTCAACAGGACGGTGCAACAAGCCACACAGCACACGTTACAATCGATTTATTGAAGAGTAAGTTTAATGAGCGTGTCATCTCCAGAAATGGACCAGTCGATTGGCCGGCTCGTTCGTGCGATTTAACGCCTCTAGACTTCTTTCTTTGGGGCCACGTGAAGTCATTGGTCTATGCCAACAAGCCGACGACGTTGGTAGAGCTCAGAGCCAACATTGAACGCGAAATAGCTGCCGTTTCGGCCGAAATGTGTGGCAGAGTCATCGGAAATTGGGTCCAACGAATCGACCGCTGCAAACGTGCCCGCGGTGGCCATATGAAGGAAGTCGAGTTCCATTCATAAATGTTTTGATTTTACTTCAACCCGATAATAAAGTTTTTGATATATCTCAAATGGTTGGCTTTTTATTTCGAAAAAAAGTTGTCAAGTCCTTATTGGAAAACCCTTTACCTAATTTCATCGACGAAAACACCCACATTGGGGAGTTCACCCCCATATTTTTGGAGTATTAATTTTTTTATTTTAGTTGACCCTTTTAAATGATATCGATTTCTTTGGACATAAAGGTCCTACAGATGTGAAAAAATTGTTTTTTGAAAGATGATACTACCACCTTTCAAAGAGGTAGAAAAATATGAAAACATTCAAGTTAAAAATGTCATAAAAAATTCTTGGAAAAAACTTTAGTCAAAAAATTTACTGAATTTTTTAGTTAATCCTCAATAGTACAAAAACTAGCATATTGAAGTATAATTTGTTTCTATGAACTAACACGCAAGGATATCAGCTACAAAACGCCACCCACCCCATTTCTGTATGTTACATAATTTGAGAGTTATTGCTGTTTTAACATGACCCTCATGAAAATTGATGAAATAAAATAAAAACTCAGTACTGTACTTTTGATCATTTTTAATGATCAGTAGTACATTACTGAGTTGATTTCCAGGGCCACAAGTCGTCATAAGGGCCACTGCCTGTATAAAAAGCAGAGGCGGCCATTTTGAGCAATTTTTATGATAAATCCGTTAGTTTGATCATTAAAAATGATCAAAAGTACAGTACTGAGTTTTTATTCAATCAATTTCCATAAGGGTCATGTTCAAACAGCAATAACTCTCAAATTATGCAACATACAGAAATGATGTGGGTGTGGTTTTGTAGCTGATATCCTTGCGTGTTGGTTCATAGAAAAATTATACTTCAATGTGCTAGTTTTTGTACCATTGAAAATTTACTAAAAAATTCAGTAAATTTTGTGACGGAATTTTTTTTAAAGAATTTTTTATGACATTTTTGAGTTGAATGTTTCCATATTGTTTTACCTTAATGAAAGGTGGTGGTATTATCTTTCAAAAAACATTTTTTTCACATCTGTAGGATCTTCATGTCCAAAGAAATCGATAACATTTGAAAGGGTCAACTAAAATAAAAAAACTATTTTAAAATGGCGGCTATTCCAAAAATGGGGGGCAAACTTCCCAATGTGGGTGTTTTTGTCGATGAAATTAGGTACATTTGATGCCCTTAAATTATCGCTAAGTCATACCCAAACACATTGTGTCTGTATATCTCGACCATCAATATTTATTTCAGTAATTCATTTTTGTGTAAGCTTTTTCTTCCACACCAATTTGATTTTTGATATCTACGCCTAGGAAAATCAAAATCTATAATTTCAGCAAATATTTCCTTGACTTTGATTCATAGATGCATAGAATACCTGGTGTTGGCAGTGATTAGATTTTGTTTAAGACTTCCTTGTCGATCGAAAATCGGAGAATTTGTCCTGCTTTTCATTTCTCCCAATAGGGGTCGCGCTATTTTCTACTGCCTCAATAGCGCCACGACCGCAAAATATTGCAGAATATTTCGGAACTAGACCAAAATCTGAAATCTAGAATGACGTTTTGATCTACTAATTTTGGTCACGATTTTTAGTAACGAATCTTTACACCAGGTATTCTATGCATCTATTTTGATTTATAAACAAACATCATTTTTGAAACAAGCATAACATATGCCATTTACGAATGTATAGGATTAGAATTGAAAGTTAATTATCAAACTTTCATTTAATCCCGTCAATTCAAGGTGTTACTGCAAATCACTTTGAAAGTGAGCTCTAATATATTTTTCTTTATTTTCGTTTATATTTTCATGATCATGTTCCTAGTTCGCGTAATTCAAAGAATGAACGTTATTTTCTTATATTCATACGCGGAATGGAAACATGTGTTGGAGATTCGATAAAAACGCCCGAAGAACATTCAATTGGAATACGGCTTCGATGCTACATCAAAGTAATCGCTCGATGCATTTTCGCTTTTCACTCGTTTTCGCATTTTCTTCGTGTTTGTGACTTTCTATTCTAAGTTTTCATAAAACTCTAAACTGCAGACACTGTTGTGTGTGGTTGTATGGTGCTGGAAACGAACCGGTTCAACTCAGTGACCGGCAAAACGCCGAGAAGCTACCAAGGATTTTCACTTATTAACGGTAGGCAATTTTCGATTTTCCAACATACGAACAATTCTCTTTTACGGTCCTTCGGAAATATTTTTCTATATTAAGGCCCTTGTCGAGCCACAAGGGATTTTATGTAAGAATTAGTTGAGGTTGTCAAACTAGGATTACGACACGGCGCAAGAGAATCATATCCACCAATCGAGGTTTTGGATTTAAATTATAGTTTTGTTATACGGTGCAAATGGCCCTAAATCACTGTTAATTTCCAATATTGAAAGTTATTATCCTAGGATAATCCATCTATAATATGAAGGCCATAAACAAAACAACAGAACAGGAACGGGGAGACGCCCATCTGAAATGCTAAAGCCGAACTTGTCCTAAGCAGAGGGGACGAACCGACCGGCCACGCCGGCAGTGGGGTTGCGACTATAAATGATATTGTTTATCCTGATTACTTATAGGCCTAAGACCCCTCTGCAACTACAAGCTTCGAAGCTTGTAACTTGTACCGAGTTCGGAGAAGCAATTGTGTCCTGTGTAGGCTTTGTTACTATGTCCTTACGCCACCTTAGGCAAAGCACTATTAATTTTTGACCCAACAGTGAAATGGGGGCCCCCACCAAGACTAGAAAATTTCTTTCCTAGCTCGAGTTTAACTTCGGACTTGCCGGGTTCTAATCCAATGCTCTTACCACTAGAGGTGTGCAACTTGGATACATTTGTGTATCCGATACTATCGGATACTGAAACATTATGTATCCGAGTACATTCATACTTGGTATCCAAGTCTATATTGACAAAAGCCACACTGAAAAGTGAAAATATAGGTTCGATGTCGATGTTTTGACTTTTGATACAGGGAATAATATTAGAAATAAGAAGTTATAAAATTTATTCGAAAAGATAAATATAACATTTTTACAAAAAACAAAAATTAAATGGTATCTCAGAAAAAATAGAAGTAAAAAGGTATGTAGATTCATTATTTATAATATTACAAATTTAAATTAAACTTTGATTTCCATTCAGAAATACAATTTTTTGGACTCTATCAGGTTTCAAGCGAGATCGCCTGTCTGAAACAATCTGACCAGTTTTAGAAAAAACCCTCTCACTGGGAACAGAAGTGGCAACAATACTCAAATATTTTTCGGCTAAACGAGCTAAGCGGGGATAAATTAATTCCCTGGACTTCCACCAAAGTAGAATATTTTCTTTTCTACCAACGGTAGGTTCCTCATTATATTTTCTAAATTCTATTATAGTATCCGATAATGGAGTTCTTTTAATACCAGCAATTTTCTCATCGAAAAAATGCCATATTGAATCCATATTATCTGGAACAGTCTCTGTGTCCATACTACCAGATGGCAGACCTTCATCAACATCAAGCCCTGCCATCTCATTGGATATTCTGCTTTTTATTTTCTCTAAGGCTGAAGGATCAGAAAATGCATTTTTTCCAAACCTTGGATCCAGATACGTTGAATAAGCTAGAATGGTATTATGTTCGTATCTTGCAAATCGTTTTGATATTCCCTCTAGTAATGTATTTTTGAGATCTTCAGCTATAGATGTATCAATTATTGGCACTCTTATCACACATTCTTTCAAACCATGGATTAGGGGAATTGTTTTTGACGAAGTGACAACTTTATCTGCACTCAGTTCCACTGATATTTGTTTGAATGGTTTTAGAATTGAACATAATTCTCTTAAAACAGACCATTCCCCTGCAGTGAGTGGCTCAATGGGATTGTGTAACACCCCCAATGCAGCAACTACAGGTTCTTGAATTACAAGAATTCTCTCAAACATATCATATGTTGAATTCCAACGTGTTTTCACATCATTAATGAGTTTCAAAATATTGGAATCCTCATTAATTTGATGTTGAAATTTTTCAGCTGCTACAGTGCTTCTATGAAAATATTCTACAATAGCTTTAACTTTTACCTGAATACTTTCTATTTTTTTTATCCCATTTTGAACGATCAGGTTCAGTGTATGCGCCAAGCAAGGTAAATGATTCAAGTTTGCTAATTTCACTGCATTTGTTATATTATTTGCATTATCTGTTACAATAGTATGAACTTTATCAGATATTTCCCATTCCCTTAAAATTTCCACTTTCAGATTTTCGCCTGTGTGTCTTTCAGGAAAACTGAAACAATCAACGAGAAGAGAACACAAATCCCAATTATTGGTCTTATCAATGAAATGTGCAGTAATTGATATGTAATTTTCTGTTGCTATTGACGTCCATGTATCAGTTGTGAGAGTAATGTGACTAACATTCTGCATTTTCATCTTAACTTTTTCTGTTACATCATTATATTTTTCTGTTAATAATGTTCTACTTAGTGTTGTCCTCGATGGTAAAACATATGTAGGATCAAACCCTCTAATCAATTCTTTAAATCCTATATCGTCAACAATGGAGAAAGGTTGTAGATCTTTGATTATCAAATTCATTATTAAATCATTATAATGTTTTTGCTTGTTAATTGTTGGTTTTTTGGCAAAATAATCAAGAGATACCTGCAATTTTCGTTTTTTTGTGAGTGTGGCTGTGGGTACTGATACTTCTGATGGTGTAGGTGTCATTGAGGAGTGTTGGGACATAGTATCCGAAGAATCATCTACTGATGGATTTGTTGATGCTGAAGATACCTGAAATTTTCGAATGAAGTTGAGTTTCTTGATCACATAACAAAATTAGATGTACTTACTGTTGGAATCGGAAATATACTCCTATCATCTGCGAAATCATCAACATCTGCATAATTTGATGATGTACTCGAGCTCGACCCAGCTTTCAGTGTTTCACTACATATTATAGGATGCTTCACTCTCAGATGTTTCCGTAAATTGGAAATTGCGGATCCCTTGTAGGAGAAGGTGCTTCGGCAAATTTTGCACTTAACTTTATTTGTTTCATTGGTGAAATCGAAATGAAGCCAAACAGCACTTTTTTTGTTTTGTAGAGATGACATGATGAATTATAAATTCAATCAAACGAATATCTTTTTTACTTTTAAGAGTTTTAAGAAACTGCACTACTGCAAGAATATCAATTCAAAGCAACAAGAAAACCGTATATGAAATTATTTGAATCGACGTTGAAACCGTTCAAAGTTTTTTTTCAGACTGCCTATCTGTCTTGCATTCTTCGTCAGGCTTTATTTTTCTCAGTACCTGGTATGCCGCCCTATGATAATAAATCCTTATTACTTTACTTACCCATTTCTGTTCAAAACCAAGTGCCGCGATGAGAAAACACATTAGGTATGAAAGCACGTATTTTATTACTAACATCTGTTTTCCTTCGTTGAACGCTTGAATCCTTAGATCCTATTGTATCTATGGGAACTAGCTGAGTTGCCGAATAAAAATGGTTTGTTTCAAAAAGTCTTCATTCTACAAAACCATATATAAATTATAAATGCGGTGAATCGGTGTCGGTGATTTCCCGATGACCAAAAACTTGTAGAATGTGCGCATATCGTAGTTTTACAAGTTCTCCCATCTGTTATTCTGGAGTGTGTAGGAAACTTGAATGTGTTGAACGAAATGATCAATTCCTTTTCAATATTGCGACGATACTCGTTAGATGGCGCATACTTTTTATGTAATTTCGAATATATAAAAGGTACCTATCCAAATATCCATAGTTTTTAAAATGGAGTATCCGATACTCGAATTTCAGTAGAGTATCCGATACTTTTTGTTGGATAGATACTTTTTGCACACCTCTACTTACCACTGAGCACCAGTCCAGAGCAGTCCATCGTCGTGTTACAACCTGCGACCAAGAAACCTATGAATATGCCTACCGAAGTTTTAGGCGAAACATCAGATGAAATTCCTATTGGACCACGGTTAGAAAGGCGGAATACTCTATATTTAACTATAAAATATTGGTTCCTTTCGAAATCTAGAATATCACTGCTTTTGCAGCTATTTAGCCTTATTATCTGCTATGGCATCCGAAGCAGATTATGTGTTCATTCCTGAAGATCCACCGAAACAAAATTGGCCCGAAAAAATGTGTAAGAAATTGCAACAGGTATTTCATGACTTTGTGAAATGGACTGCTTTTGAATAACATTAAAATACTATTGGGCTTCTAAGTGTTTCTAACGGTGTGTCTTACGTGGCAAAGGCGCGCGCGAACAAGCGCGGTCAAATATGCCCGCCCAAAAAACGCAGAGTTGCAGTAATGAGTCTCATTACCTTTACATTGAATGAACACGCCTTTGCCTAGTATGGCACACACTGAATGCATAATGTTTTTACTAATATTAGATGTCTTCAATATCATTGCTTGGCTTGTTTGTTGTACAGTTATACTTTCTTCATACCATTTTATAAGGATATTGTATTCCTTCAGTCATTCTTCTGGAAATTTTGAAAATGGGCGTGTTCATATGACTTTTCCGCTGGTTACCTCCTTATCGGTTACCGCTGAACTACCAAATATTCAGATATTCAGTTGCCCTGGTTCTCGATGCGTCGTCAATTGAGTTGACTTTTAATTTTTTTCGATATAAAAAAAGAACCAAGGGATTTTCTGGCTATTGGACCTATTTTATTTTAGAGATTATAAAAAGGAAATAATATATTGCTCTATATACAGGGTGTATTTAAAGGTGAGACTTTTCTTTTCAGAGATGGAAGGACTCATCAAAATAAGTCATTCTACCAAAAAATTTTTATATGAATTGTGTCCCTGTTTCGAGAAAATGATACTAGAATATTTTGTAGTTTCTAGATAAATCTGAAAATTCCCCAGTCCGAACCTGCTCCCTTGCCTGCTCTGCCGTAGACATCTTGTTTTTTATCTTCTTATCATACATGACTTAGAAAATCAGTAATTTTTGATCGTGTTACGGCGAAGGTGCGGTGTAGAATGTGAGTGTTTTGTTTCGAGAGTGCAGCGCTTTTATTCAAATAATGAACTTGTTAATATGCTTTTAATTTATGGTGAATCAAAACAAAATGCCAGTTCAGCGTATAAGTTGTACAGAATAAGATTTTCGCTAAGAAATCACCCAACCTCGCGGATGTTCATAAACCTCGTGCAGAGATGTAGAGATATGAACAGAGATATGCAGGCCAGAGTAATATTAAGGTATTGATGTCCAAAATTTTTTATACATTCTTCAAATTGAACATTTCATATGAGAAATTTTCGGTAAAATGACTTATTTTTATGAGTTCTGCCAAAAGAAAAGCCTCAACTTAAAATACACCCTGTATATTCGAAATATCTGATCAAATTGCACAATGCTGTGAATTATACAGGGTGTTTCATCAATAATAGTGTGTATAATTACTGCGAAAGCTTAGCAGGGCCGTTGACAGCTTTCCTCGGCCCCTGGACATCTAGAGTTCGTTTATACCAAGTCTTATTTGAGTGTCATATTGTTCTGCAGTAAATGTCCAGTTATGATTTTGATGTATTATAAGCTTTACTTATAAGTTGATGAATAAAATATCAGTGAGAAGGGATTGGGAATATATCCGAAATAAAATCTTTCGCGGTTTATCGTTGAAAATATTTTCGCTATTCATTATACTCTCATGTTTTAAAACTAAAATTTGGACATCAAAATATACTTGTGAAAAGTCATAATCCCATATTTCACATTTACGCGCTCTGTTTCCTTGATTCGTCTTTTAGTTTTTTCAACATAAAAAGTGGATTTTTTGGCTTCAGAATATATTTCAACTTTTGTTTTTGGCCTAATCAATTTTTTGCGTCGCAAGCCGTCTGTGCAGTTCTTCCAGATACTACATTGACATTCATTAATGAAACAATCTGTATATTCGCAAATGTCTTTTATGCTTATCGAAATCCGATGATTAGAAGATATCAAATGAACAAAATTTTCGTCAACATGATATATATTTTTAAGAGGAGTTCTTAATTTCCCACCTCTCTGTCTATCACCCGACCCATCGACACATCCTGACGTAAAAGCTCATGGAGGTTCTGCTGTCAATATAAGGTGTTCCCATTGTTAAAACGAACAGTAAAAATTCCAAACCCATGCCATTCAAGCAACTTCCGCAAAGATCAGAACTAACACTGGACACATACCTACGCATTACATGTTTATAATGTCCACCACGACATACAATTTCAACCGACACCTACAAAGATTTCTACGCCACTCTTGGGCTCAAATTCAATGTTGGGGGGACATACATACATACTGGGGTTCCAGGTGATCTACAACTAAAGTTCGTAACTTGCTACTGGCTCTGACAGAGAAAAACCATAAACACCTGGCGAAGGGAGAGATTCAAGGAAACTACCCGCTCTCCTAGATTTTTTTTATACCGAGGGGCATTGCTACTCAGAACTGTCAATTGAAGTTCAGTTATGACCAACATCCCATCATTCTCTTGTTATTGTGCCCGTAAAAACCTGATACTCCGCCGAAATTAGCCACGAAGCACACTAGGAATATATAAATGAAAAAATGATCAAATGGAGAATGAAAAATACAACAGAAAAAGACCTATTAAACATTTCATACAAACCAATTCACACAAGGAGATTCAGAGAAGAAATTTTTAAGGATATCAGCAGTACCCTGCATATGATATAACTCATTGCTGAGAAAAGAAGAGTGTATTGTATCGACCACGAAGCATCAATGATCTTCACTACTACAGAAGATTGTATCTAAAAATATGCACAAAACAACTTTTTCGAACAGTACTCCGAAAAATTAAACACAGAAATCGCAGGTTATGGAGAGCTACAAAAAATTCTAAAAGGCAAACAGCCCCTGTCCCCGATACGAACATATAATGACAGGGCACAGACAAAGAGAAAGAAGAGGCATTTGCATCGTACTTATCGAAGATATTCGAAGAGCCAGAGCAAACACAAGTATTTGAAAAACACTTATTCAAGCAGTAAGCCCTAAAGAAGTCCAAGCGGAAATTCTCAAGCTTATAAACAACACAGCTCCTGGTCAGGATTTAATTACTGCAAAGGCCCTTAAGAATCTACCCAGAGAAGCAAAGGTATTCCTAACCATCATCTACATTCGCATCCAGAACCATCCAAAGATTCCAATCCATACCGATGTTTGATAACCGACGCACCATGGGGCCACTAGCCAAAGACTACATGAGGACCTTCAAATACCTAATATAAAAGAGGTCATCAAATCTTTCTCTACCTAATACCAAGGACAATACAATACCCCTACATGGAAAGTCCAAATATCTGAAGACATGATCAGAAGATAATTTTTAAGTTGATTCTGTTGGGCGAACATTTTGTTCATTTGATTTCTTTAATCATCATGTAATCAAAAGCGCTCCGAAACTTGACCTCGACTTCGATAATTGCGTCAGTTGATTAAAAAATGAATCAGACTTTTTTTACAATTCAACTAATGAGTTTGACGAACACTCCCATTTATATCAAATAATTCAGAAGTTCTGAAAACCTTAAGTATTGTTATCAATCATATTCACTAGATTTTCAGTTGCCAAACTTCCAATACTTAATATTAACATCCTATTGATATTGATGATAAACATGTTGAAGTACAGCAAAATTTTCTCTTGGGATTCGAAGAATTGGGGAAAAGTCACAAACACATTGTTCAGTATTTCCCTGTTTCCTCAAAATCATTCCGTTTCAAGGTACCGCATGAAATTTGCAAGTTGGGTTTCAAATTCCTCTGGTAAAAATTATATTTTGACCATATAGTTATCGGGATGAAGGCTGCAACGGACGAAGAGCGATTATATAATAGATATTAGATCTTATTCCGGGTGCTGCTTTTATGCATTCTTCCATTGCTACTGCTTTCGAGTTTGTTGTGGTTTGCATGGTAATAGTATGTAAATCATAATCTTATCTACAGACGTCTCGAGGTTTATAATCTTATGTATCATTTAGTTTAGAGCATTGATCAAGCTTCCGAATATAAAGATGTCATATTGTCTATTGCGAGTCTGTGATATGTAAGATATTATGGTTCACCGTCCGTTGCGGCCTTTAAGGACTTTGAAATTGGAAGAATGCTCATAGGGGCGGATCTTCACTAAAGTTCTTCCAAGTAGCCACGTATTCAGTGGAATATAGAACTCTACATTTATTTCCATGTTATCTTGCTCGGAAATAATTCCATCAGTGGGGTGTAGTCATTGACAATTTCATTCCGATCGAATTTGCAATTTTGAAATTATTAGGAAAACAAAATTTCGAACGGCCATATTTACGGAACCTCTGAACGAATTTGCCCATTAACCAACTGGATCACATTCGAGATCGGAACCTACCCTGAGTCTCTAGGTTGATCCATTCGAGAGTTATCCTGTCTACGTCAGGCCGAACAAACATAATTTAATTGTACTTTGGATTCGTGATGTCCAGAGAGTTTTGGCAATTCGTTTGCTATGTTTGAAGCTAGAAATTCTTCGGTGTGTGAAACTGTAACTGGCTCAGCCAAAAATCATTATTATACATTTTGCAAGACAGATCTTACCGGTTCATGTACAGTGCTGAAGTTGGGAAGTAATGGGACGTTTGGAAATGAATGTAGAGGCCCAAATTCTGCTAAATGTGTTGGTATATCGAAGATCCTTGGCGATGTTGAACTTCTAAAACAATACTTCATAGTAAGACCACTTATGACAAAACTATGATTTTTTATATTGTGAACTCATCAACATCGAAGGCATTCTGCTTATTTCACATTTTGTCAATGGTTCATGTATATTGCTAAATTTGACTCGTGCAACAATTTCATTATTTTGATAACACATAATCATCTGTGTATGTTGCATCCAAAGCATTTTCTCGAATAATTATTCAGATCTGTCTAAATTTTAGGAAAGAGAAATGGGTAAGCGCTTGAATATTATAATTTTGGCAGAAGGCGCTGTTGATGTGGAAGGAAAAGCCATCACTGCAGATCAAATTAAGAAGGTTGTGGTTGATAACTTGCATCAAGATACCAGAATAACAATTTTGGGTCACGTTCAAAGAGGTGGAAACTCAGTAGCTTTCGATAGAGTTTTAGTAAGTGACCAAAGCTCGGCTTCAATTTTCATTGGCTCATCAAATATCTTGATGTTATTACATATTTGATATTAGAATACTTGATAAGAATTGTTTTTCAATGAACAGAATTGTTTTTAACCACGAAGACTAAAGGAAAATAGGGTGCTTTCGAAGTGTGTCTTTATTTTCAACAGAATGTAGAACTCATTAATTTTAATGATTTGGTGAATTGTCATATTCAAGCCATTTCTCCTACATAAAACGTGGACGCGATGCGATCAAGCCGATTGTGCGTTTTTCATGTTGAAGTTTTTCTTGAAATTTGATGAGTTCTACCGCCAATAAAAAAGACTTACCTTCAAAAACACCCTGTACATATTAGTGTATCGAGTGTACGACGCAATTTATCAGATTCATTTTTTCACCTAAAGGGATCCCGTATGGGCGCAGAGGCTGTTATGGCTCTCATGGAAGCAGAAGAAGGTTCTACCCCCTGTTTGATATCATTGGAAGGTAATCAGGCCATTAGATTACCACTAATGGAGTGTGTCAAACAAACAAAAGCAGTAGCGAAGGTGAGCGTTATTCATTTAATTGTTACCTTGTCTGCTATTGTGATTTTTTGAAATAGGCAATGGAAGAAAAGAATTGGGACAAGGCTATTGAATTGAGAGGTAGATCTTTCGCTAGAAATTTGGAGACTTACAAATTGCTGACAAGATTGAAACCAGCATTGGATCAGAAAATGGTAAGAGGAATTATGATTCGATTATTGATTTGAATTCAGTTATAATAACTCTCCGAACATTATATCATTCACATTCATTATGTTAGATGTGAAAACAATCACACGGGGTATTTTTGAAGAGACTCTATTTTTGAACAGAAGGTAGAACTCATCAAAATATACGAAAAATTAATATCATATTGCATTAACTGACAAAGAAACTGCAACACCCAGAAGAAGCTATTTAAATTTTAATTTTTTTTTTGTAAAACATGATAGTATAGCAAGAAGTAAATAATTGAAATTTGGAGAAAACATCGAAGGGTTACAATTTATTTTCTTTGTCAGTTAGTATATGTATATTGAGTATAGACGTGACTTTCAAAGTCTAAGAAACTTCATATTCTAAGTTTTATTTGAGGATTTTTGGTGAAACGGTTAAGTTCAATGAGTTCTATCTCTTTTTGAAAATACCCTCCATAAGTAAAAGTAGTAGTTTCCATTGATCCATGATAGTTCAGTATCATGTCTTCCATTTAATTCTTGATAAATAACCTACCGATGCTCATCAGGTATACTATTGACTGAAAAGAACATTTATTCTTACGTATTCTATGTTAAACTTCACCATCGTTTCGGTATTGAGTATTGATTTGATGAATACTTTATGGACTACTACAATGAGATATGAGTTTTAATAAACGGAAAATGGTCATAACGCAAATCATCAACAGATTTGTTATGTATACTTCCTTGAATAAAGAATTCCATAACCTCAAAAATCCCCCAAGTAATAGTATATCCTAAAACTAGTTGCAGAATGGGCTCCTTTTCCAATACGAATGCGAAATTCGAAAACGAGCGACGAAGGAGCGAGTTTTTGAACGCATGAGAATTGGAATTGCATTCTGCAACGAGTATTAGACGATATTTTCTCTATAAAACAATTTATCAGGAATTTGGACTTTAATGTTTTTTGTTAAATTTCTTCAATTCATCACCAACGTTTCGGATCCAGTTGATCCTTTATCAAGGCTAAAAAGTAACGAAGTACAATAAAATTGTAGAATCAGCCCAGGCGAGCAAGAACAAGAACCTACCTCGAATTTACTCTAATTTAACAAACATTTTGGAAGAAGCATTATTTAAAACTTTAATTTGTGAAGCATAAGAAAATATTTTCTTCAAGAATCAGAGTGTGTCGAACAAGAAGTCAGGTTAGAATATATCTATTTGTCAAATTTAAATATTCTGTTATATTTCTTATCTCAAGTTATATGATCTGATCATCCGGGCAGGAACCTGAACTCGCCCGTCCGAGCGTCATCTGCACCATACTAGTCAAGTCTTACAGAAGTCGAACAGGTTTAAAAAACAATTCACAAACAAATATTATACACTAAACAATTGATAAGTTAATCAAGAGAGAGAATTAACATTGGATAAATCTTCAACGACACTTTCAGTTACAAACAACCTATATAAACACATTAAAGTCCAAATTCCTGATAAATTGTTTTATTTTTATAACATGGACGAAAATTTCGATACAGATATTTTCTCTATTTCACTCAAATTTTGTGAAATTCAACAAAAAATTCAAATTATAGGTCCTAGTGACTTTCATATTGTATCTTGCCAGTTGGTGTGAATGTTAGGAAATACGAAAATTGACGTTTCTAAATTGACGTCTGCTGAAATTCAAAAGGATCGGAAGTCATTGCGGACAACCACAAAACGAAAAATGTTACTGAAAACGATGCTGAAATGAATTCATTACAGCACTGTTTTTAGTACTGTAATGAACTCATTACGATACTGAAATAGAGAAAGAATCTTCCGCAACTAATGCACATAATATCATTCTTCTTATAGAAACCCGTAACTGTGGCTGTTATGCATGTAGGGGCACCAGCATGTGGAATGAATGCTGCAGTGAGATCATTTGTTCGTAATATTGCCTGGCACGCTGGTACTGTCTTAGGTATTCAGAATGGTATTGAAGGTCTTATTGAAGGAAACTACAAAAAGCTCTGTAAGTTTAACTTGTATAATGAATATGTTGTTAAACATTTGATTGTTTCTTAAATAGCTTGGAGAGATGTAACTGGTTGGGTTTCTGTAGGAGGTTGTTTCCTAGGAACCAAGAGAACTCTACCGGCAAATCATTTGCCAGAAATAGCTGCCAAAATCAAAGAACTGAATATTCAAGGAATTCTGATCATTGGGGGTTTCGAGGTTTGTGAGAATTTTTCTGCATGAAGTTAATTGATTAGCATATTTGGTGTTTGTGATACTTTTTGAGATATTAGCATTTATTTTCTTCGTAAGGTACGTATTTTTAATTTCTCGATATTCCTTGGCTTACAGGCGTTCCACACATGTCTGCAATTTTTCGAAGGAAGGCCCAAGCATCCAGAACTTATGATTCCAATTGTTGTAATCCCAAGTACAATAAGTAACAACGTGCCTGGTACTGAGCTCTCTATTGGATGCGATACAGCTCTAAATGAAATAACAGAAATTTGTGACAGAATACGATTGTCTGCCCAGGGAACAAAGAGAAGAGTATTTATTGTTGAAGTTATGGGTGGACATTGCGGATATCTGGCAACTCTGGCAGGTGAGGCATATTAGTTGTCGTGATTTACCCTTCTGAAACATCCTCTTTTTCACGACACCTTGGTCATAAGTTTCTAAGTCAATGACCTATCCAATCTTCTGTGATATTTCACAGAACTTTTGAGAAGACGGTACTAGATTGTTGATTTCCTCTTCAAACAATGGTAAGCTATCTCGCAATGCGAGGTAGTTAGCGCGCAAGAATAACCGTTGCGTCTAAAACGTCAGTCCCATGAACGACGCATGCGTACAGCAATAACCTGCATGATGGAGTGATATACTTCGATTTGTTTATTTACAGAGAATAACGCAAAGAGGTTCACTGTAGCGTGTTGCTATACTAGCAATTGTGAATCGGGGTGGGGTTTCGTCCCGGTCTCAATCACGACTCATCAGATTGGCTAATGTGAGCGAGGCTTGCCGATGACGTAGGTGTTGAAGCTACCCTGCTCGAGGCGAGCGAGGGTAACGGATAGTTGCCGTGGTCGGTCCATAAATGATATCGTACTGCAGTATCCAACTGGCTGCGGCTACAGTGACTATATTACTATTACTAGTCACTGTAGCTGGGGCTAGGAGGAGATGCCCTCTGCCGAGCACGGGCGGCGTGTGAAGAGTAATGCAGGCTTCTACACGCCGCCGGTGGAATTTAGTCGCCATAGTATAACACCGAAAACAATGTGTTGTGAATGGCGTAAAATGGTCGAATCATTTCTAAAGATATCTTGTTATAGAAGGGGAAAGGGATTCTTCTAGGATATTTTCTTCGATCTCGTAATGATTATGTGAATATGTAATAATAATAACGGTGTAGTGTCGAGTTTATAAAATTCCAAGAGGTTATTGTTTAGATGGCAACATCGCCACAGAATATTAAGTGCTAAGTATCATTTTATTTTTCATTAATTTAAATACATAATTCAATACGTGGTTTGTATCGACATTCGTCATTAATATCCGAATTTTTTATTTCATTGACATTTATTTTTAGTATGGACCGGTAAAAATACATTTTTAATAGAAACTGTGCTCATAAAATATACCTATAATTTATGCTTCTCAGAATTCAATTATATTTCCCACATTTGTGGGATTTTATTATTATATTCCATTAATTTTTATAAAGTATACCGATTTGCTAAGATTTAGGTTCATCAAGTTTTTTTACTTGAAACTGACGCAGGTTGGCACTCGTGAAATGTGGAATAATTCTGAGAGTCGTTGCCAATGCCAAACTTTCTAAATGGAGTTATTTCCTTTAAGGTCGGCGTTTAAAGCGAGTAGGAAAGCTCAGCCGATAGAGGCGCCACCGTCCATTTTATGGAATATCTCCATAGAACATGCAATACATGCATTATCACTATCAAGTTCTATGAATATCTCTCTGATTATGAATGAAATGTACAATGGCGCTCTCTATCCGAAAATCGCCGAACTATGAAATACGTGAATTTGTGGGTAAAGCAGGAATTTTTTCCCGCCAAAATTTGAATTTGGCCATTCTCTGCCAATTCCGTATTTCAAGTTGTTTTTCTGAACGAAATTATCAGTAGATTCACTTTTAATCGGATGTTGAACTATTTTCATGGGTCTTTCATTTTCAGTTAAATTTCAACACTGGATTCTTGATTTCCGTACAAGAAAAAAGCATAACTGAATCTTCCAACCATGGGGAAATATTTCCAGTATTAACAGAGTTTCTTCAAAATTCTCATATAATATTTTCTCAAATTCATCTTTTTCCCAAAGTAGATAAACATTTTGATAATTACGTAATCACTAGGACCTCAACGTAGAAAGGAGAAAATGTTGCGTATCTATCTGATTGGAAAATGACTATACCCTAACATTTTCAAAATATACACGGTGAAATGTGTCAGAATATCATGGCCAACCGGGATACCGGGATAATAGTGAATGGAGTATACATATTTCCACATGAAACGTTTTTCCACCATAGAAATTTCTATATTCTGACAACAATGTTAACTTGTATAAAGATCAGAGAGTTTATAAATTTCAAACATTCTGTGATATTAAAAATCCAGGGAAGCATCCAGATTATTCTTATGATTTTTGAATTTTTCGTCAAGTTTTATCGGGTGAAATTGAGAATAATTCGAAAACGACGCTTTTATTGAAAAAGTATAAAAATGTTTTTATTTTTTGAAATGAATGATTTTTTCCAAAATATGAACCGTTTATCCTTTTCAAGTGGTTTTATGGTATTGTAACGTTTTCTTGATTATAAAACGTCCGGGGTAAATAAACTATTTATTTACACTAATAATTAACAACTAATGAACTCGTTATAGCAAACGTCTGTACAGTTTATTTCTACTGATTTATTTTCACTCGTCGCTTGTCTCGGAATGAATTCCCTCTTCGCCAATGTGCCCCGTATATAAATATCGCGCCCATTCCGCTCTCGTAATCCCTGGATGTGTCTAGAAATGAAAAACTTCGAGAACTATCGCACTCGGGCGCTCTGTCGAGTAGAAGGGTCGAGAGAGTGCATTCCACAAGCGTCGGGAAGCGCGCTGAATGCGGAGGGCCGCACTTGTCACAGTATTTTTGCGTGGATTTATGAGTCGACTACGCTGTAACTTTTATACCAGGAGAAATATTGAATGAGTGTTGATTGAGGAATATGCACCACGAATAGGGTAAACAATCAATCTAAATTGAGATCATTTGAAATCCCAAGATATGTTTTTTTCGACACAATTAATCAAACGAAACCGAATTTTGAAAA
The DNA here is from genome assembly GCA_951802165.1 of Adalia decempunctata. NCBI lineage: Eukaryota > Metazoa > Arthropoda > Insecta > Coleoptera > Coccinellidae > Adalia > Adalia decempunctata. The sequence continues at coordinate 76,394,193 of OX637695.1, forward strand.
ATGGTATAGGATGAAAGTGTTTTTTTTATGAGAGGAATCTACAGTTGAAATATATGTACCGGTCAAAGACTCACCATCATTATTCAGTTCGCCCTGAATATGCCTCTGAAGCTCTATGTGCATAGTGTGATAGTTCTCTTTTGAACGCGTGAAGCTTAATTATGCTGGAGACTTTCAAAAGTAGCGAAGTAAATTACTCTGATTGTACTCTCGTTCATGTATTTCGTGATTGTACGTATCGAATAAGCTCTCAAGGTCATTCCAAACTAGGTTTTCGTCTATCGTTATGCCCAGGAGTTTTGGTTATTCTGATGGTGTTATTTATTGATCTGATATTTTCATAGTTCTTGGTGTGTCAATCCTTTGTCGTTTTGTACGGAGTAATCGTAGCTTTTTCTTATCAGCGTTTATTATTAGATTATTCCTGGTAAACCATTCCTTTATATTATTAAAAATATCTGATGCTTCCGTTATCTGGGTGATTTGTTTTGTTCACAAGTATGTTTGTATCATCCACATAGGTTGTTATTTGGCAGTCTTTGTATTCATTCAATATCCCCACAATGTCATTCATAAATATAATTAAGGAAAGTGGATCAAGTATGCTACCTTGTGCTACTCCAATGTAGTTTTCCCTGATGTCAGATTTGTGTGTTTGGTGTTTCCTCGATATTTTCATGCTTTGTTTTCTATTGCTCAGGTAAGATTTAAACAACTGCATTGCTCTTCCTCTTTTACCATATCTTTCAAGTTTATTTAATATGTACCTATGCGTAGGGCAGTCAAATGCTTTCGATAAATCCAAAAATTTTGCCAGTAACAACTCATTTCCTTCCAAAGCTTCCACATTTTTTCCGTCAGTTGTACAATTGCTGTTATAACAGATTTTATAGAGAAGAAGATGAGATAAAAGAACAACTCACATGAAATTTAGAACATATTAACACAAATTTATAAAGATATACATACATTCTTTGAAAAAAGAAAAAAAATAACAAATAATGAATGAAATTATATTGCATTTGACGAAAAGTATCGAGTCTGGCTTCATATCTTGGATGACTTGAGTATTTTTTTGTTCTAGGACTTGCTGGTGGTGCTGATGCTACATACATCCATGAGGAATCATTCAATGTGCAGGATCTACAGCAGGACTGCTATCAGTTGGCCGTGAAAATGGCGGAAGGAGTTCAGAGAGGTTTAGTTTTGAGAAACGAAAAAGCATCAGCCAACTATTCAACAGATTTCATTCACCGTCTATACTCTGAGGAAGGCAAAGGAGTGTTCAGCACAAGAATGAATGTTCTAGGTAGGATATATCGCAGTTGAATTAGAAACAACATATTTTGAGACAATTCATTTTCAATACAGTCGAGGTATTCATGTAATATTATATAGAATAGAAATGATTCACCCTTTCCCCCAAAGGAAAATAAACCACTCTGGTACATAGATCATTTGATTCATAGTCAAGATGGCGGACGAACCAGACGACAGTGAAAGTAGCTCCGTTAAAAGTGCGAAAGTTGCGGAAATCAAATCCTTTCATTGCCAAAAAAAGGTGGTGAACTATGTCAGGTGCATAAAGTGCGACGGGTTCTTTCATAGAAGTTGTATGGATCAGTCTACAAACTCTAGATCAGCAACGTGTAAACACGAGCAGTGGAACGCAGATAAGAACGGCGACGATACAAACGAGCTCAAAAATCAGAATGTCATTTTGAGTATGGAAAACTCTTACCTCAAAGAACTGTTGAGAGAAGTGCAAGAAAAAAATACAATTCTGATGGATAATAACGCTTTGTTGATGGAAAAAATTCTGAAGCAAAACAGTGAGAAAAAAAAACGAAGAAAACAAATCCAATGAAAACATCAAAAAATACATAGACAAGAAAGATGACAGAAATCAACAAACTGTCAAAGGAAAAGTCAGTAGTAGAGAAAATTCAGGGCAGGATAGAGGACCTACTTACGCTGGTGCATTGGCGCTACCATCAGGCAAGATTGGTTCACATAACCGCACAATAATGCAAGCTGAAAACGACAGTCATGAAACAATAACAAACGTGAAAAACATTGAACAATCAAGTACACTCAACAAGAACAATCCAAAGGAAGCAACGAAATTTCATTCAAACGGTGATAATGTGGAATTTCAAACAGTAAAATACAAAAAGAAAAGACTTCACAAACCTAAGAAACCAAATATGGGAACAAATGAATCAGATGAATCAAACCTCTTCAAGTCAGCCGAAAAGCCAAAGCTATGGTTGTTCATCTCACGAATTAATCCAACAGTGAAAATAGAAGTAATTAACGCATACATAAAAAAAAGAGTCATTCTGAGGGGCAGATTTCTGTCAAGCAATTGGATACCAAAAAGACAAAATTCAAGAGCTTCTTGGTAGGAGTTCCCATGCAGCTGAAGGAAAGGATCTACAACAGTGACTTCTGGCCGACAGGGGTTACTTTTGGGAGGTTTAATTTTTCCAGGGGGCGTCATTTTTTGGAGGAAGTTCCAAGCAAGACTCCAAATCAGACATAGTACAACAACAATATTTTTCCGTCAATGAAGTTCCAGTGAGAAACAGTGAATATTTAACCGTTACTAGTCCGGACGTAACTAAACCTCATGTTGTCAATTTAAATAAACAGACAGAGCTTTTGAGAATACTACATCTGAATATACAAGGTATTTCAAACAAAGTGGAAGCTCTCGAAGAACTGAATAATAACCTCAACATCGATGTCTTATGTGTCAGCGAACACTGGCTAAATAACAATAATAAAAGCCTGTATCAAATTAAAAATTACAATTATCTGCCTGTTACACCAGAACTGCACATGTTCATGGAGGTGTTGGCATATTTGTCAAAGCAGATATAAAATACATAGAACTGGGAGAAATTAATCAACTCTCATGTGAAATGAATCATGAGATCACGGCGGTATACCTTCCTGACCAGAATTGCATTGTGGTGGTTTACTATACACCGAAGATGCCTAAAGAACCAGAACATTTCTGGTGTCAAATTGCTGAGTATCTGTTTTCAGCCTTCAATCCCAAGGTGGATGTTGTCATATTGGGTGATTTCAATGTTGACTTCAGCAGCAAATCTGAGCAGGTGCTTGATGTTCTCAATATGTTTGAGAGCTTTGGATTACATAGGACTATACAGGGTCTTTCACGAGGAACCTCACCCATATTTATACGGGAAACTACTGAACGTATTTTCATGAAATTCAGAACTTATAAGTATTTCACGATGCTGATGAAATCTGAAATATTTTCGAGGCATGAGCACCTCCGGTTTTTTCGGAAATGACGTCAACTTCCGTTTTTCAAATTAGAACACCATTTTTTTATTGCAGAAATAGATTTCTTAGAAAATTTCAAGTTATTTTGATGTAACATTTTTCAGTTTTGGTTGGAAAATTCTCTCTGAGCGGGAAAATTCGAAAAAAAATCGAAAATAGAGCTCCGCTGAAACAAAACTTCGAGGTTTTTGGATGGAAAATTTTCATTTTTGGTATTTTTCAAGATGTAAGATTGATGTATCGACTTTAAAAATCGAAATCGCGATTCATGATACAGGGGGTGAAAAAATCGCTTTCAAAGTTTGGGATGACAAAATCGTGAAAAATCAATTTTTTCAAATTAGAACCCCATTTTTTTATGGCAGATATTGAATCTACGTTAAAAAATAATGTGGGTGTATGCATCACACCCTTGCCCTAAAGTGGATATTTTCTGAGTTATTCACAAAAAACTGTTTTTCGTCTTGAATTTTCAGCTATTTCTTTTCCCTTCACGCCAAAAAGATGAAATTTTCAGGAACTGTTACTTAAACCATGTTTTAGATTTTACTACCCTAATATGCAAGAGAAAAAAGTTACAGGTTGTTCCTAAATAGATGGCGAATTTGGATTCGAATTTGTATCGGAAACCTCTTTATTTCAACTAATCGGCCATCGGTTTTCTCTTCAGTGATAAATAAATAATTCCTTATGAACCATATGCAAAAACTTACTATGTTTTACATTCTTTTTTTTTAATGATAGATATCATTAATTACATCTACTGAATAAAGAGGAATTTGGCAGATGTAATTAATGATATCTATCATTAAAAAAAAAGAATGTAAAACATGGTAAGTTTTTGCATATGGTTCATAAGGAATTATTTATTTATCACTGGAGAGAAAACCGATGGCCGATTAGTTGAAATAAAGAGGTTTCCGATACAAATTCGAATCCAAATTCGCCATCTATTTAGAAACAACCTGTAACTTTTTTCTCTTGCATATTAGGGTAGTAACATCTAAAACATGGTTTAAGTAACAGTTCCTGAAAATTTCATCTTTTTGGCGTGAAGGGAAAAGAAATAGCTGAAAATTCAAGACGAAAAACAGTTTTTTGTGAATAACTCAGAAAATATCCACTTTAGGGCAAGGGTGTGATGCATACACTCACATTATTTTTTAACGTAGATTCAATATTTGCCATAAAAAATGGGGTTCTGATTTGAAAAAATTGATTTTTCACGATTTTGTCATCCCTAACTTTGAAAGCGATTTTTTCACCCCCTGTATCATGAATCGCGATTTCGATTTTTAAAGTGGATACATCAATCTTACGTCTTGAAAAATCCCAAAAATGAAAATTTTCCATCCAAAAACCTCGAAGTTATTCTTGTTTCAGCGGAGCTCTATTTTCGATTTTTTTTTCGAATTTTCCCGCTCAGAGAGAATTTTCCAACCAAAACTGAAAAATGTTACATCAAAATAACTTGAAATTTTCTAAGGAATCTATTTCTGCAATAAAAAAATGGTGTTCTAATTTCCTCCTCATTTCCGGAAAACCGGTGGTGCTCATGCCTTGAAAATATTTTAGATTTCATCAGCATCGTGAAGTACTTATAAGTGCTGAATTTCATGAAAATACGTTCAGTAGTTTCCCGTATAAATATGGGTGAGGTTCCTCGTGAAAGACCCTGTATTTACCTATATAAGAGAACATTATACAGGTAAGAGGTCTTGTATTGACAACATTTTTACCAATATTGAAGACTATCATGCAAAAACCCATGAGCCTAATATATCCGATCATTTAGCCCAACTAATAGATGTATTTACAGAACCGTTAAACGAGAAATCGTCAAAAATGATCAGAAAACTGTCTCCAGAGAATGTTGAGTATTTTAGAAGAAATCTAGAAGCTGTGGATTGGGAAATAATTTATAAAATATCTAATATAAATGAAAAGTTCAACACCTTTCTCAACATATTCTGTCTACACTACAATAGTTCAATACCACTCCAATCAATATCCACAGTTAATAAATACAAACCTTCCTTCCATCTTAAGCAAATTAAAGAAACACTAGATCTTATCAGGGAAGTGTACACCCAGAATAAAGATGATGAAACCTTGGAGATATATAAGAAATATAAAAGATTTTACTTGGATAGCGCACAATTGGATAGAAAACGTAAGAATGAGATGAAAATTGCAAAGGCCAAGAACAAACAGAAGACAACATGGCAGATTATCAAGGCAGAAACCAGGACAGCAAAAAAGGGAACAATACAAAACTCCCCATCACCTGATAGCTTCAATGAGTACTTCACTAAAATAGGACCCTCAATATCGAGCAATATTGAAGCAGATGCACCACCAGCTCGCACACATCTACAGAAGGTGAAGATCACCCAACCTCACTCACTATTTTTCAAGCCAATCACTGAAGGAGACACACATAGGTACCTGCAAAAGATGACATCGAAACCAACTATGGATATTTTTGGGATTAGTTCAAGCTTGGTGAAGTCAGTGGCTGATACTATCGCAGCCCCATTAACTGATATAATCAACACAAGCCTCCAAGAAGGAGTGTTTCCTGATAAAATGAAACTTGCCAAGGTATAGTCCATCCAAGAATTATTGACATCAGAGCAAGCCTTGAAAGTCCAGTCGCAGCTTTATTTCTAGTTACAAAAAAGTAACTAAAAGTTTTCTGTGTCTGTGCTTTCATCATAGCAATAAAAAAATATAGAAATAACCTGAAAATTGAATGGTATTTTTTCAAAGTACGGCAATCTGAACATGAAAATGTTTCCAATTATCACATACGATTACCTGCAAACTGAATGGATTGGGAAAATTGTAATATACAGGGTGTTTGGAGGGTGAGTAGCCATAAGTAAATGGTGGATAGGTGATGCTCTTGGCTACTTGTTGCGCCTAATAAAATAACATTTTGCCCAAAGTTCAAGGTGTTATAATTTTTTTACCATTTTTCTAGAAATTTCCCATTTTTCTCATTAAAACCTTGAATTTTTTCTAATTTAATGCTCGAGGTGCCTATAAAATGATTTATTTCCTTAGTCTAGTCTTGTCTTATTCAGATTGAATTAAAATTTCGTACAAACGTCTTCAAAAAACCTGACAGCGTCGTATCGAACTTCAAAATGAGAAAAAAAAAATAATGTTGTGTCCACTTTACAAAGTGAAGTAAAAAAAAATTTACATAGTGTTGGGTTTTAAAATGGCTTTAAAAACTTCTCTAGTTAATACTCTTTGAAATGGTATGTAACATGTACCATTAATAATCAGATAACTCAACAAAAAACCGTTTTGTCTTCAAGGATGCCTTGAAAGGATGACGACAAAACTATTCCATTGAGCAGACAAAATCTTTTCTCCCATTCTACCACAGCTAAAAATAGCGTGCTCTCTCTATCATCGGCCAACAATACTCCCAAGGACGTCACCAGGGAGGGGGCAGCTGCCCCCCGTGCCCCCCTCCAATAAGAATAGAAAAAATTAACTGATTTTCGTATATTATGCTATTATTTCATAAGTTTTTAAGGGATTTTTGAGCTCTGGGGGGGGGGCAGCTGCCCCCCGTGCCCCCCCCCCCACCAGCTCAAAAGCTGGGGGGTAATTACTACATTTGCCAGTCATTTCATAGGCCTGCAGTAAAGGTGCAGTAATGCAGTTTTGAGTTCACTCAACATTTCGGTGGTTCATCAACATATTCTGTAGAAAACTAAAGATAGAGAACTTCAAATCATTTAGTTTAAATCTTGGTCAAATTGTTGGCCATTGACACAAGAGATCAATTAATAGAAAAAATAGATAATGCATTTGTGATAATGAAGCAAGAAATTGGACTAAGCATGTATTAGAAATAATGGCCAACAATTTGAACGAGATTTAAAATAAATGATTTGAAGTTCTCTATCTTTAGTTTTCTACAGAATATGATGATGAACCACCGAAATGTTGAGAGAACTCAAAACTGCATTACTGCACCTTTACTGCAGGCCTATGAAATGACTTGCAAATGTAGTAACTACCCCCCAGCTGTAGAGTTGGGGGGGGCAGCGCTCCCCCCCCCCAGGAGCTCAAAAATCCCTTAAAACTTATGGAATAATAGCATAATATACGAAAATCAGTTAATTTTTTCTATTCTAATTGTAGGGGGGCACGGGGGGCAGCTGCCCCCTCCCTGGCGACGTCCTTGGGAGTATTGTTAGCCGATGATAGAGAGAGCACGCTATTTTTAGCTGTGGTAGAATGAGAGAAAAGATTTTGTCTGCTCAATGGAATAGTTTTGTCGTCATCCTTTCAAGGCATCCTTGAAGACAAAACGGTTTTTTGTTGAGTTATCTGATTATTAATGGTACATGTTACATACCATTGCAAAGAGTATTAACTAGAGAAGTTTTTAAAGCCATTTTAAAACCCAACACTATGTAATTTTTTTTTTATTTCACTTTGTAAAGTGGACACAACATTATTTTTTTTTCTCATTTTGAAGTTCGATACGACGCTGTCAGGTTTTTTGACGACGTTTGTACGAAATTTTGATTCAATCTGAATAAGACAAGACTAGACTAAGGAAATAAATCATTTTATAGGCACCTCGAGCATTAAATTAGAAAAAATTCAAGGTTTTAATGACAAAAATGGGAAATTTCTAGAAAAATGGTAAAAAAATTATAACACCTTGAACTTTGGGCAAAATGTTATTTTATTAGGCGCAACAAGTAGCCAAGAGCATCACCTATCCACCATTTACCTATGGCTACTCACCCTCCAAACAGCCTGTATATCAGGACAGAAACAAAAACTTAACGATTGGATTTATTCAATATATGAAGAATTTTGTATGACATTCTAATTTTCAATATTTGTGAATAATGAAGGTGCAAAATATGAGATGTAAATATTCCTACTGTTGTTTCAACAACCACAACTGCTATTTCCTCATCTGGGCAGACCTCATCATGTTCATAATGAAGGATTTTATGTCAGCAACATCCCATATATTTCGACTAATCTTCTCTTATTTCTTTCTATATGTGCTATGGAAAGCCTTTCCAATTATAAGCTATTATTAACAGCCTCATTCTGAAGATATCTATTTCACTTGCTCAATTATTTGCCGAATTTATTCGAAACATTAATGACAGAACCAAAGATTATAATCTTTGGACAGAACAAAATATTAGTGTTATTTTCAACACCAACCTGAATTCTACAACTCAAAATATCACTGAACGGGCATTACCAACCTAATTTTGATTTTCCAAAGCCGCCCGAGATGTCAATAATTCTTGGATGGACTATATGTCCCATACTGAAAAAGGGAGACCCAACCTTATTTACAAATTACCGTCCTATATCGATCCTTCCTGTTTTTTCGAAAATTTTGGAAATGGTGATGGCTGAACAACTCATTTCCTATCTAGATAAACATAATTATCTTTCGAGCTCCCAATACGGATTCAGACAGGGAAAATCAACCATTGATGGTATCAAGGACTTGTACTCACACATTTTGGATGGTTTCGAAGAATGCGAGACAATCAGAGCCCAAGTTTGTGACCTATCTAAGGCATTTGACTGCATGGAACATGGGATATGTCTGGAAAAACTAGAACATTATGGAGTAAGGGGGGATAGCTCTATCGATATTCGAATCATATTTGCAAAACCGGAAACAAATGACCTCGCATAGTCAACAGAATAGTTCCATGGCAACTATCACACATGGAATACCTCAGGGATCGATCCTAGGACCCCTTCTATTCCTAGTTTATATCAACGATCTCCCAAAGAATATTGATTGTCACACTGTACTATATGCAGATGATACTACACTGGTTATAAAAGACCAAAATATTAACAACTTATCACATAGATCAGAGGATATCAACAAACAAGCAGCCAGTTGGTTCAAATCTAATAAACTATGTCTTAACCACGAGAAGACCAAAACGGTGACTTTTACATAATCCACTATGATACCTGCAAGCTATGCAGTGTTCTTGGGCATAAATTTTGATACCAGACTAACTTGGAAAAACCATTGTTCCCATCTGAAACAACGATTACAGCCAGCCATATATGGTATACGACGTGTAAGGCAAATTATTAACCACCAGACAGCCCTCCAAGTATACTATGTTTTATTTCACTCTCGCATGACCATTGAGTTTAAATATACATAGAGACACAGCCCAGTTCAACGATTTAATGCAAAAATTTTTGGCAGTTTACTTGCAAATTTGCCAACTCAAGTGGCGGCACATAGTAGCTACTAAAGGAACTATCGAGCAAACTATATTCTGATTCCTACTCATTTATAGAAATCTGTAGGATATTTATTTTCCTCTAGTTCTATGAATCGTAGGCAGGGTCGGATTCATCCAAATTATATAACTCCGTTACAAACGGTATGAATCAATAATGATGAACTATTAGCCATGAATTTTTCTAAAGGAGTGTTGTCAGGTAGGAAATGAGGGATATTCCAATCAGGGGTGAAAATGTTTCTTGGAGGGACATAAAAGAAACCTACTTGATCGATGAAAAAAATTGTCTTTCTCGTACTCTTTTAAAAATAACTGAAAACCACATAAATCCAAACGCCTTCCAAAAAATGAAGGTTAAATTGGCCACGCAGATTTTCAGTAAAACTTTATACTCGGCTATGAGAACAGTCATTGCAACTGGTGAGCTGAGGACCAGAAGTGCAAATTCAACTGCTCAGTTCATCCTGAAAATGAATGATCTTTTCGACTGCCTCAATTCTAATGGAAATTTTGAGGGAAATTATCTTCGGAGACCGTTGTCCAAGAAAAACACCGCAGCAATACAAACTCTGATGGAATCAATTGAATTTATTGAGTCTTAGGAGTTGGGAAAATATTCCCTACTGTTTCAACGGTTTGATACAAACCATCAGAGGCATCCTCCAATTGTGGGAGGAGACGAAGGAAACATTTCCATATTTGTTAACAAGCCGGCTCAACCAGTACCCAATCGAGAATTTATTTTCAAAAATAAGACAGCGTAGGGGTTATGATCCAAACCCAGCTCGACGCTTTAAATTTGGGTTGCAGTCGGTCATGACAGGTTGTCTGGAAAAATGTTCCGATTTTTCATACTGCCAAGATGACAATGATTTCAACCTGTGTACAATGGGGGAATCTGAAAGTAGGCCCGTTGATGTGGTTGATTCGACAGATTCGACCATGTCTTCTGTGGATTCGGACAACGGTGAGCCTTGTGAGGAGGATATAAAGGATAAAGGATTAATTGAACCCCTAAATACCCTAGAATCCAACTCAATCGCGCATTTCTCGGGGTATTTGATGAGGAACATCGCCAAAAAATATAAATGCGATAACTGCGAGAAAGCACTCCTCATTGGTGATTTGCTAGGTAATGATGGGATATATATTGCAAATCGAAATTATGGCAATAAACGCATACATCTGAGAATCCCCTCAACCGATTTCAAACATTTGATAAGGAAAGCGCTGTTGGTCATAAAGAAAATTATGATCAGAAAATCAGAAAAGATAGGACTTCAAAGGTATATTTTGGGAAAATTAAAAAAAAATTAATTTATTAAAGATTGGATCTCTCCGTTAACTCCAGAATGTGAAGAGCACAGGATTCATTTGTTGAGAAAACTGATTAGAGTGAAGCTGTACAGGAGACGGAAAAAAAAGCCAAAGGAATCTCGACACAGAAGCATTCCACTGCTAATAAAAAATTAAATATTTTTAAAAATTCATAGAAGATCTATTTATAAAAACTTGTGAATAAAGGAAAAATTTCATGCATTTATTTTTTCATACATCAGTATTTTAATTCATGAAAGATCAAAAATAATTGTCGTTTTATTGCATCCAAAAAATCAGGTGTGATGAAATACTGAACATCCAATATTTCTTACGCCGGTCCTGACCGTCATCGAATTCGGCTTCGAAAATATTGCCTTATAGTTCAGCTACTGACCGCCAGATGCGGGAGTAAAATATTTCGCTTCTCTGAAACACACTTATCCATCTATGAACCGGTGAAGGAACTACACAAAATTTAGCTTCAAATCGTTGAACTGGGCTGTGTCTCTATGTATATTTGAACTCAATGGCATGACTTATGGCCTACAGATATGGGGTAACTCAAATCATGTACAAGAAATACTGGTCACTCAAAAGGAAGCTGTAAGAGCAATAGAAGGTGCAACAGTTAGGACTTCCTGCAGACCCATTTTCACTAAATATAAAATCCTGACTGTGATAGCTGAACTCATTATAAGACTGGTTGTTGATGTTGCTGAGAATAAGGAAGAATTCGAGAAGAGATCCGATTGTCATACATACAATATAAGAACAAAAGAAGACCTTACCATAAAGGGAACCAGACTGAAAATTACTTCCAGAAAATCTACTGGATTGGGGCTCTACAACAAACTTCCTCTAGCATGGAGAGCGCTCGAGGTGAAGTTGATGAAGAAGAAGATGAGAGAATTCCTACAAGAAAATCCCCCATATAGCCTGACGGAATTCAACGTCAACATTTGATTGTTTCTGTCTTCTTTTTGTATGTGACGTAATCACTATGTGATTTGAATAAAACTATTTCTATTTGATTTCAGGTCATATGCAACAAGGCAGCACACCAACACCTTTCGATAGGACTTTTGCGACTAAGATGGCTGCCAAAGCATCCGACTTCATTCTGAAACACATCAATAATCCAAGCACATGTGCCAGTAATAAGGCCAACTTCGAACCTCAAACTGCCTGCCTTTTAGGAATGTTGGAACGACAATACAAATTTACACCCATCATTGAACTGAAGAATCAATGCAACTTTGAGTAAGTATGAAAAATCATTTAGGGATTTGAAGAAAGAATATAACTATCAGTGCGATTTTTAATCTCGCCATGAGTACTATTGAAATTTTCCTCATAGTCTCTCTTTATCTAAGGCTCAGAGCAAAAAATGAGCTTAGAGGGAGCTTAAGTTACAATTATTGAGTTGTAACGAGCGTAAAAAAATCGTGATCTGCTGTGGGATCGATTTTGTGTGATTGAGAGTAACGCTCAGCTTGTACCACATGGTTCCCAAATTTGAAGTATGTATGGGCGATATTCCAGAATTTACTGACAGTACACATTGAAATATACACCATTTACTTTTATAAATCCCTGTTGGCCATGACATTCTGACACATTTCACCTTGTATATTTTGAAAATGTTAGGTTATAATCATTTTCCTATAGTTTAAATGCGCAACGTTGTCCTTTTTATATGAAGGTCTGAAGGAATAAGCCAACAGAAGATATAAACCTTTTGGCACAACTTGAAATACTCCAGTATGAAAATGTAGTAGTACCATGAAACCTGTGTCACAGTTAAACCTTAAAATAACTAGTTCCATTTACAAAGTTAAAAAGAGTAAATAGCAATTAGCATTGGCAACGTCTCCCAGAATTATTTGACACAAGCAGGGCCGTCCCAGCTTCGCCCGGTGAGAAATTTGTTTCAAGCGGCGGTTTCATCTTCAACACTTCAACCTGCCATATCTTTTGATGTACTCGTTGTAATTGTATGATGTGAAGGGCGATTTCGTTCTAAATTAAATACTTGGGATAAATAACGTATTAGGTTGGATGAGGATCAATACCCAATTCATAAAAACACACTCTCAAATAGTGCATAATTTTGGAAAACATCTGATTACCATAAACAGGCAATAGCAAGTAAATCTTGAGAGATAGATATATGCTATTGCAGACTTTTTTGTAGAACTATTTAAGAGGTACATTTCCGTCATACATTGTATCCACGTAAGTCATAAGGTTTTTGCAGCGCACGTGAAAATAGCTGATTATGGCTGATTTTTTTGTAATTATTGAAGTTATAGTAGGTATCCTTATTTTTTCGGGTGGAAAGTATAGCCTATGTCACTCAGGGATAATGTCAGTTTTAAGTAAAGAAAGGACCCCGCACTTTTTCTATGGCAAATGGCGTTCCGTCAAATTTTCTAAAATTTTGGTATAACATAGTACTCGACCCACTGATCAAAAGTGTCCATGGCCCCAACTCAATCCTATGACTAGTTTTCGAGATACAGGGCGTTGAAGTTGAGAATTACCCACTTTTACTACGCCCGTATCTCGGAACAGAATCGAATGAACTTCAATTTTTCTCAAGAAACATTTCATTACATCCCCAAGGAGCAACCATATAGAGGAATATGACCGAAAATCGTTACGAATACGGGGTCATCCATAATTTAATGCATGCCTGATTTTGAAAGTATAAAATATGTCAGTTTCAGAGCGAGAACGTTCACAAAATGAACTATTACACTAGATATATTGTTGTTACATCGAAAACGTCTGAAATACCCAGAATTTATACTGGGTGATCCATTATTATAGAAACTATTCTCAAGGAGGGTTAAATGGACACCCTGTATTTATGGGTTGATTCAAGCTGTTTGTTTAATTTTTTTAGAACATATCATCATGGTCTTCAAAGAATACAGGGTGATTCAGTCATGAAATGAACTTTGAACCTCACGAAAATACCCAAAAACCACCTTTTTTTTTCATCACCCTGTATTTCAAGATTAACTCCGACGAGGTGGGAGTTTTCTTTCACCACTGTACCTGATATAAAAACATCAATACGGCTGAGAGTTTTTATCCACTTCCTATGACCAGATTTTTTGTTATGCTGGAATAAGAATAGAATAACATACCTAAATAAATAATTTTCATATTACATTAAAAAAAAATCTGCTCATAGGAAGTGTATAAAAACTCTCGGTCGTATTGATGTTTTCATATCAAGTACAATGGTGAAAGAAAACTCCCACCTCATCGGAGTTAATCTTGAAATACAGGGTGATGAAAAAAGGTGGTTTTTGGGTATTTTCGTGAGGTTCAAAGTTCATTTCATGACTGAATCACCCTATATTCTTTGAAGTCCATGATGATATGTTCTAAAAAAATTAAACAAACAGCTTGAATCAACCCATAAATACAGGGTGTCCATTTAACCCTCCTTGAGAATAGTTTCTATAATAATGGATCACCCAGTATAAATTCTGGGTATTTCAGACGTTTTCGATGTAACAACAATATATCTAGTGTAATAGTTCATTTTGTGAACGTTCTCGCTCTGAAACTGACATATTTTATACTTTCAAAATCAGGCATGCATTAAATTATGGATGACCCCGTATTCGTAACGATTTTCGGTCATATTCCTCTATATGGTTGCTCCTTGGGGATGTAATGAAATGTTTCTTGAGAAAAATTGAAGTTCATTCGATTCTGTTCCGAGATACGGGCGTAGTAAAAGTGGGTAATTCTCAACTTCAACGCCCTGTATCTCGAACACTAGTCATATGATTGAGTTGGGGCCATGGACACTTTTGATCAGAAGGTCGAGTACTACATTATACCAAAATTTTAGAAAATTTCACGGAACGCCATTTGCCATAGAAAAAGTGCGGGGTCCTTTGATAAACCCAAATATTGGCCAACCGGGATACTTTATAAAAGTGATTGGAGTGTATGCACTCAGACACATTCATAACGGAAGTTGTAATACGCGCATACTGGGCCAGGAAAATGCTGAGAATCGAACAGTTGTATGAGACTTAATGGGGGACTTCGGTCCAAGTTGCCAACCCAAAAATTTCGCTTTTTTTCTACCAATGGGGAAGGTAAATTTCAGAACAAATTTGTAATGATCAGCTTCACATTATTCATAAATACCCGTAAACTTCGACTCGGCTTTGGAAACAAGGTAATTAGAGCAAAATATCGATATTTGTCAAGATCATCGCTGATTGGCTGAAAGTTGTGTTGGATCTCCTGGTTCACGTCAACAATGTAAATAGACCAGTCCAACGATCTGTCACGATCAGCTGTTAAAATGGCTGCTGGGACAAACAAATAGCAAACATTTCTGATCAGTACTTCTGTTACTCTGTTATTACTATCATTTTCTCTAAAGTTGAGTGTTGTGATACCAATTTTTAAGTGAATAAACATTGTGTGATATCTAAGGACTATCCTAATTGAGTAATTATTCCGTAAAATTGCAAACTGAAGATGTATCTGTAGCACAAAGATATTGCCAAAAACTTCTACGTATACAGAACGTGAACGTGAATTCTTTATGCAATTTGTGAATATAGGAAAATGCAATTCAAAATTACCGAATGTATATATGATATGATATACAGGGTGAGTCTTTGACTTGTACATATATTTTAACTGTAGATTCCTCTCATCAAAGGAAACACTTTTTTCCTATACCATTTTTCAAAATTCGGTTTGATTTGGGAGATACAGGGTGTCGAAAATCCATGAAAAAAACACTTTTCTGTTTATATCTTCGGAACCGTTATCTCAAATGAAGTAAATTTTGGTTGAGTTTTTACTCTATTCATGGTGCATATTCCTTAATCGAAACCTATTCAATATTTTTACTAGTATAAAAGTTACAGGGTAGTCGACTCATCAATACACGCTAAAACACCATAAAACCATTTAAAAAAGATAAACAGTTCATATTTTCGAAAGAATCAATCATTTAAGAAACTAAAAGTATTCCTATTTTTTTTTCAATAAAACGCGTCGTTTTCGAGTTATTGCCAATTTTACCCGGAGAAATTTGACGAAAAAATCATTAATTTCAAGAATAATCTGAATGCGTCTCTGAATTAAATATCATCGAATATTATTCAGTCTCTGGTCTTTAAACGAGTTTACAATGTTGTCACAATATTTATCAACTTTGTCGAGATATGTTAAATAAAAAAAATTCCACAAATGTAGGAGATAACATTGAACACCAAGGAGGATTTAATACGCACAGTTTCTATTGAAAATTCATAGTTACCGGTCCATATTGAAGTTAAATGTCGATGAAATACAAAATTCGGATATGAATGATGAATCTCGATACAAAATACTTATTAAATTGAAATTAATGAAAAATAATACGATGCCTGATAATTTGTGGCGATGTTTCTATCTAAACAACATCCTCTTGGAATTTTATAAACTCGACACGGTTGAAATTATATTAATTCACTTCACATAATAATCACATTAGAACAATAAGTCACTGAGTGTATTCAGATTATTCAGAACTCCACATAATGTTTACAGTTTGTTCAGAGACTCTGGTTTGTTATTGTTCAACGTTGGCCTGCAGATAACCAATAATTCGGTTTTTCGCTCTACGCATGCGTGGTAAAATTTGGCGGCAAAGTCGATTTATGATGGAAACGGCAGAATTCATAGATATTTATACCACGGTACACAAACGTATCGTGATTTATACTATGTTTCGTGAAAAATCCTTAACCTCAATGAAAATATCAGCAAGCTGACAACATCTTCTTGAAATTTATGTGCAAGAATTCACAGAATGGATACAAATTAGATTAAGTTAGGTTGTTATATAAATCTGAATGAAAAGTCTCTCTTCATGATATTGTTTGGGAGTTTCGAGGAAAATATGAACAAGTTATTAGTGTTCACAAAGTAATCTGCAGAAAAATCGAAGAAGGTACTTATTTTGGTGGAATAAATGTGGCTTTTTAGTTGCAGATACAATCCGATGAAACTAACTGTTTCTGTTGAAATTATCGTGTTTGCAACATTTTTATTCCAATAAGGTAGTACTTGACTACTTGAGTGTTCCCTAAATTGGGCTTAAATGTATAAACTCAATTTCTATCGAGAAATATGAACTTTGCATCAATTCCAGAAGAACATTTCAGAGGCGTACTCAGCCCAATTTTTTTTTCAAATGCCTATATCTTTTTAACAGAGCCGAATTCGGAAAAATGGAAAATAAAAAAAGGTTTCTTTTGGCCTCAAGAATCTTCAGTTAAAATATATGTACAAGTCAAAGACTCACCCTGTATACACTTAAAAAAGTTTGGGTATGTACATACATTGAGGACATTTTAAATTACAATACAAAACTCACAAATATCAGATAACTCTAACTGTAATAAAATGTTTTTAACATACAAGTATTTTTCAATTTCTTCTCAGTTTAATCAGTTCTTCAAATAACAGGCAGTCCATTTAGTTGTATTTTATGGGTGAAATTGAAGTAGCAGGAATTCTATAGAATTTCACAATGCCAAGAGGTCTTTCACGTCCCCAATTAACCACACAACAGAATAATAGCATACTTTTATAAGACAAAAATGAAGATATTGCGTGAAAAAACAGAGTAAACAATCGGTTTATTTACTGTTTGTCGTGACAGATCGTTGGTCTATTGACATTGTTGGCGTGAACCAGGAGATCCAACACAACTTTCAGCCAATCAGAGATGATCTTTACAAATATCGATATTTTGCTCTAATTACCTGGTTTGCAAAGCCGAGTCGAAGTTTACGGATATTTATGAATAATGTGAAGCTGATCATTACAAATTTGTTCTGAGATCCTATCTTGTTTTGCACGTAAATTGGAAGAACAGTATGAATACTTGGTAATTAAAGGGTTTCTCAATAATAGGTGTTATTTTGAAAAGACGGCTATTTCGGTAGATGTCACTCTTGAAGCTGTAATTTTTTGACATTTTACAATTAGAAATTACGCCATCAATAAAAATGTAACGATACACGCTCCGACAACGCATTGAAATTATTAAAATTCAGTATAAAATGGTGAAAATTTAGCAGAGACGGTTCATAAAACTCGCACATTTTTGGGTCGTTGTGACTCATCTTGTTGAACTGCAATACAGAAATTGGTGGAAAAATTTGAGCTGTTGGGACTAGTTAGTGACGTGAAGAATAAAACCCGTGCAAGTCGCTCCAGAACAGCCGAGAATATTGCTGATGTAGCAGAAAGTGTTGAAGAAAACCCAGGCTTGTCCATTCCTTGTCGTTCTTTGGAATTGGGCATTGTTCTTAAGGCTTATAAGGTTCAGTTAACACAAGAACTCAAGCCGACCGATCATCAACGACGTCCTGTCTTTGCTTATTGGGTCCTTGAAATGCATGAAAATTATCCGGATTTCCATCGAAAAATCATCTGGAGTAATGAGGGCCATTTCCACCTAGGTGGCTTCGTCAACAAGCAAAATTGTCGCATCTCGGGCTCGGAAAACCCAAGAGTTATTGTTGAAAAGTCTCTCTATTCTCAACGTGTGACTGTTTGGTGCGGAGATGTCATTGGACCTTACTTTTTCGAGAATGAGTCTGGAGCAACAGTTACGGTGAATGGATTGCGCAATCGAGAGATGATTAATGATTTTTTATGGCCGGAGAGGAATGGTTTTCTTTCAACAAGACGGTGCTACGTGCCACACAAGCAACGAAACCATTGACCTTCTACGGGAAAAGTTTCCGGACCGTGTTATCTCTCGAAGAGGTGATCAAAATTGATTTAACACCTTGCGACTTCTTCCTTCTATCGAGGACATAGGGCAGGCACTTTGCGATTTGGTTATGGAAAATTTCATGAAAAGGATAAGGCCCTGTGGTCGTGGTCGTCATTTGGCTGATGTTATTAGCCATTATTATGGGCATACCTTCCTCTTTATCACGAAATAATCATCCGATCAGTGATAAAAAAATGGAATTTTTCTTTGTATCTCAAAATAACACCTCTTCTCGGAAAACCCTTCAGTTAGTTCTATAGAAACCTGTCAAATCGACTCTAGCTTCCGTGTAATGAAAGACTTATTTTTCTGAGACACTAGCGCCATCCTCTTTTACAGAATGGAGTAAAAAAATTGTGATACATAATTCTATTTTCGTTTTTTTTTCTATGCATCATGACTCTAAGGTTTACACTGAGCGTCGAATTCCATCTGTTTCTTCTGTCCAGTGAGCCAACGATGATTAACGTTGAAGGCATTTATAGTTGAAGTACAACTAAATATTATACAATTTCTTATTACCTAAGCGTTTTTCCATTAGTAACTATTTCTTCACTCAACAGTAAACCGACAGCGAGAGAGAGTGGAAACATCTTGTATTTCTCTTCCTTTATCATTTTCTTTCTACACTTATTGTCAGATAGAACTTGGGGTTCCCTAAATGGAATTACTTTAGTCTAAGCATATTTCAATATTTTTTATAGAAAGAAAATTCCAAATGAAAGCTGGTGGTTTAGACTGAGACCTCTTTTGAGGATTTTAAGCAAGCATAACAGTGTTCCTGGAGATGAAGCTATAGAGTTGACCATAGAAGATAGACAAACAGATTGGGGTCATAATGATTGAAGAAAAGTCATTGAAATGTCCGAATATCTTGCTCCCATTTATTTACACTTTTATTTGAAAAATAAAGTAATAATTTTTTTTCATATATTTAATTGAAGATTAGTTCAGATATTCAATTCTTAGAGCAAAACGCAGAAGGTAACCTTCCAATTTAATCCATTGATTAAGTAATTCCCTTTACAAATACTAAGTTAAACATTTCTTCACCTGTATATTAACACACATTTCTTGGTTTTGTAGGTTAAGAATACCCAAAGATCAATGGTGGTTGAGTTTGAGACCATTACTCCGCATTCTTGCCAAGCATGAGAGTGCCTATGAAGAAGAGGGTATATATATGACAGTCATTGATCGTAAACTATGATCTTATCGATAATGAGGTATTAGTAATGTAATTAGAAAATTGTGATTTCAAATTGAGATATTACTTTGAATTTAGTGCTCATAGGTATTTATTTGCAACAAGTGATTATATATCTTATTGGTAATTAAAATTTATTTGAAATTTTTACCTACTCGATGATTTTTGATAATTTCTTGGATTCATTTCAAGTGGAAAATGAATGACAGGCTTTATTTATTTTTGTCCACGATTATTGAATGAATTGTTAATAATCCATCGGTTTCATCAAGCATTATGCACATCACTTTTAATTTATGGTTTATCAAACGTTAATCTTGAAGCCACAGAATACCAATAGTAGGCAAAATGTTAGTTAAAATATGAATTGTGTTTACTTTTAAAGAATTATTCAAAAGTCGTGGATAAAGTTGAATATTCTACTCGAATATTATGGCTAATATTTACTTGGATGATTAACCAAACTCGTCTTTGTGTTATCTGGTAAATGTCATCCACGTGAACAATAGCCATCATATTATACTTGTTGAATAATACACTACATATTAATAAATGGCTTTTTCAAAATGTGAACATTTCTTTACCAATTCGATTCCACCAAGATCAAATACACTGTGTCCGTAAAGTATGGAACAAATTCATTTTTAGCTAAACAGGTCATTTTGAGAAATAATCCTGAAACACGTCGATCTTTGATGTTAATTTACCGTATTTTAAAATAATAATCTAATATACAGGGTGAATTACGTTCGAGTAATGACGTCACCGTCATTTTTTTTTAAATGGGACACCCCCATTTTGTCTCAATTTTCGGATTACTCCAGCTGAGCTGATTCCAAAAATGTATCACATGTTGATTCCAATTGGTGCAGGGTGGACAAAAACACAATAGTTTTGTGTGTGCTCATAAAGTAACGCGTAACATTCTTTATTAGGTTAATTAACAATATTATCAAAAATACTTATTTTCTGGCGGCGATTGGTTTAAATGTAATACCCCGTAGTTTGCTACATGTTTAGAGTAATAAAAAATTAGCTGTTACTTTATGAGCACACACAAAACTATTGTATTTTTGTCCACCATGTACCAATTGGAATCAACATGTGATAAATTTTTGGAATCAGCTCAGCTAGGGTAATCCGAAAATTGAGACAAAATGGGGGTGTTCCATTTAAAAAAAATGACGGTGACGTCATTACTCGAACGTAATTCACCCTGTATATTAGATCATTATTTCAAAATATGGTAAATTTACATCAAAAATCGCAATCGTTCTTCCGATCAGTACTGACAGTACTGGGTGGTGTTGCGTCGGCAAGTTGCGAATTTAACTTTGGATAGTCGCGTAATTTTCACATCCCTGCTTCGCGCTATACTGCAGATCTTTTTTTCCATCTTCTTCATTTCCTTTTCCTTTCCGTGGCCTACCCTATCTGTGTTTAAGTCTCTCTTATCGGCCCAAGAGAGTGAAGTTTGTTATTTCCTATTCCTTTCCTGATATAAATAAACATCTGCTATTGCGTTCATCTCCGCTCTCGGCAACAATTCACAGTGAGGCCTTCGCCATCCCTCATGGCCTAGAACAACTGGTCGAGCTACCAACTCGCATCCCAGATGTCAACAACCACTCTGCCAATATACTGGATCTCTTTCTCACCACCAATCCTGATCCATATAGAATAGAAGTTTGCGCCCCACTTGGAAACTCCGACCACACCCTAATCTCCACAACTTGCTCTTTTCATGTACCATCAAGCAGCACAATACCACCCCGTCTCATGTGGCATTACAAATCGGCCGACTGGGAAGGGCTTCGTATGTTTTTCTCAGCGTTCCCATGGAAGAGAGCTTGTTTCTCCTCAGTAGATCCAACAGAATGTGCTGAGACAATTTCTGAAATAATTATGTTGGGGATGCAAACTTACATACCGAACACAGCAAGAAGAACATTATCCGATAAGACCTGGTTTAACAAGAACTGCTCTAAAGCTGTAGCTTCCTAACAGGCAGCATACCATCGATGGCAAAAAAATCCAGGCCCTGAGACTAGAGCAGAATATGTGGAGGCTAGAGGCATATGCAATGAGACAATCAAATCTTCAAAAGATGCTCACAATGCCAAAATAAGATCTAGACTTGTTGAATGTCTTCACGGATCCCGTTCATTTTGGTCTTTCGCCAAAGCTGTAGGAAGAAACATCACTTCCACGTTCCACATTCCACGTTCCGACCAAGGAAGATGGAACACTAGCAACGACTGCCCTGGAAAAAGCCAACAACTTCGCGCATTTGTTTGCTGAAAATTCCACTCTGGATTCATCGGGAAAACAACCCCCGAATATTACACCTATTGACAGTCGTATGCCCGAGATAACCTTTCGCATACGTACTGTCAGAAAGATTCTGTTGGGTCTCAATACCAACAAAGCCAGTGGATCCGACGGAATCCCACCGATTGTTCTGAAGAAATGTTCGTGCCCCCGAACTAACACCTGTCCTCTGCAAGTTGTTCAACCACTCTTACAAATTGGGTGTTTTCCCATCCAACTGTAAAATCGCAAGAGTACAACCAGTCCCTAAAAAAGGCAAAAAGATCCTACCTAGCAACTACAGACCTATTGCTCTGCTGTCTATTATTTCAAAGATCTTGGAAAAAGCCATCAACTTCAAGCTCATGGAACATCTGGAACACTCAAAAATTATCAACGATAGACAATATGGTTTCCGTCATCAGAGATCCACTGGTGGCTTGCTCGCTTACGTCTCACATATATGGCAGCTATATATTGAGAAATATGGTGAAACCCTAGCCGTAGCACTGGATATCTCCAAGGCCTTCGACCGAGTCTGGCATCAGGTACTCCTCGCCAAGATTCCATCTTATGGCGTGCCCCCAAAGCTTTGTTCTCTGCTGGCTAGTTTTATCTCAAACAGATCTCTCCATGTAGTGGTCGATGGAGTTTCATCTGACTCTCTACCCATAAATGCTGGTGTTCCGCAGGGATCAATTCTGGCTCCAACACTATTTCTACTTCACATCAACGATTTGCTGGAAGCAACTTCGTGTCCAGTGCACAGCTTCGTGGATGATAGTACCCTCCATATCGCCTTTTCTTCTAGGGCTCCAATACCAGCCCGCCAAATCAAAAACGAACGAGGAAGAAATGTAAACAACATAAATATGGACTTGGCAGCAATCCTTGAATGGGGATCTAATAACCTGGTAGAATTCAACGCAAACAAAACACAAGCATGTCTTTTCTCTAGAAAAGCCGATCTTACTGTGCCCAGCATAAAATTGTCGGGAGTGACCATACCATTGAAGTCATCCATTTCGATGCTTGGCATTACTGTCGGCAGTAACCTTTCCTGGGAGAATCACGTGAGATCCATTGCTAAAAGTGCATCCCAAAAACTTGGTTTTCTGTTTCGTGCCAGGAGCTATTTCACCTCAGGTCAGCTGCTTATGATCTATAAGGCACAGATTCGATCTGTCCTGGAATACTGTTCCCATATTTGGAGTGCTGCACCTAAACACACCCTAAAACTCTTGGATTCCGTACAAAAAAGGACAATTCGTCTCGTCGGTGATGCATCGCTTACAAGCTCGCTCACTTCTCTGGAACACCGTAGAAAAGTGGGCGATCTGTCTCTATTTTATAGGTATTTCCATGGGCGATGCTCTTCTGAATTATCAGCAATCGTTCCCCCTCTGGCAGTCCCTTCCAGACTAACCCGTCAAGTTAAGTCTTCACATCCCTTCGTGGTAACTTTGGAGACCTGCAGAACATCTCTCTTCAAAGACTCGTTCATCCAACGAACAGCGAGGCTTTGGAACACATTGCCTAGGGAGGTGTTCCCCGAGGCATATAACCTCCAGAAATTCAAGAAGAACACCAATTCCTACCTGCTTGCCCTTGGTTCTCACGATGTTCCTTTTCGTGAAAACCACAACATTAAAAAAAAAAAAAAGCTAAGTGTCATATATGTTCGAAACAAACTACTTCTACTCGTTATTCTAACTGTTCCGGGTGCAAGCATTCATTTCATTTAGACTGCCTCACTTTATCACCTGAGGAGTTGAATTTGCTCGATTGAAATTGGGTATGCAGTTATTGTAAAAAGGAGGGTCGATCTCTCCGTAGTAAATCCACTTCCTCGTCTCAACCAACTTCGTCGGCTTCCGTGAGCGATGATCAGTTCACTTTACTTATGGCTAAAATGAATGAGATTTCTACCGATATATAAGTCATCAAGGCCACCCAACTAACGTTATTGTCGGATTTGACTGCGCGTAAATCCATTCTTGAGAAGCACTCGTCGGAAATAAGCAATCGTGGAAACACATTGGCTAGTCATTCTGAGGCCATTGGTCGACACGATGAGGATATTACCTCTTGCACTCCCAAAATTGATGTCTTGACTGCAAGTCATAGCTCACTCAAGATTGCTGTTGAATCCACTAGCCAAAGATTGTTACAAGTTGAGGCTTCTCAGCTTGATGCCTCCAACAACGTTACACCTAATCCCGTCCTCCTACCATCAGAACTACTTGACCGCCTACGAAGATCTCATAATCATTTAATCCGCGGCCTACCTGAGACAAACCCTTCAGAGGATCTGTCTTCCGTTTCCAGGATTCTCGATTATGTGGCTCCTGATGCTAACTCCCAGCGTGTCTCGGTTGCAAGATTTGGTTCCTCTTCTGGTAGTCGTCCAAGAATTTTGAAGGTATCATTCGCCAACCCGATGATCGTTTACAGGGTTCTTAAAAACAAAACTGTGATAAAAAATGTACCAGACTGGCGTAGCCTTAACATTTCTGATGATAAGACCCCCCTTCGAATCAGAGAACTCAGCAACTTGCGTGAGTAGCTTATGCGTAGATTGAATGCGGGTGAATCTGGTATCGATATCAAATATGTATCTTGTATCCCCACCATTACCAAATTGCCAGCATCCAAAAACTCAAAAAACAAGTTGGTACTTGCGAGTGGTCCATCATGTACACCAACACTCAGTCTCTGCATTCCAAGTATCTCGAACTTCTCGCCATCCGACCTTTATCCTGGTTGCAGAATCTTGGCTGTAGTCTGCAATTCCGGATACTCTGGTGGCATTACCTGGCTACTCCATCTACAGACATGACAGCGTGACGACATTGGGGCATGCGGGGGGGGGGGTTGTATTTATGTAGCTACTGAGATTCTCAATTCCTTCTCACTTCAGACCTTAAGTCCTGATTTTCCTGGAGTTGATTGTTTATTTATCGATCTCCTAATTGGGAGCTCCTGCTGCTTCACCAATGGTTGCGTCTATCGACCCCGTCCGTGTCCTTCTGATGCCCGGGTGGCTGCTCTACTTGGTGACCTTTCCACGAGTAAACGCAATTTCCATATAGCTGGCGATTTCAACATGCCTGAGGTTGTTTGGCCATTGTCGACGAGAATTTATAACTCGGCTTCTTCTGTTTTTGTTGACTGCATCCGCGATAGTAATCTTGTTCAGTTGATCGAGTTCCCAACCCGTTTCCGTAATTCGCAGTCTCCGTCGCTTCTTGATTTGGTGCTGGTAAATGACCCTGACATTGTCTCAAACATCGTAAACATCCACCATTGGGTAAATCTGACCATGTTGTCTTACACTCCACGATACAGTTGAAATTTCCTGCCGCTTATAATAAAACAATTAAAACCCAGAAAATTACGGATTACCTCCGTCTCAATCGTTTGGTCGAGGAGGTTGATTGGGTGTCTTCGCTCCAACCGGCCGCTGATGTTGACTTTGATTGATTGATTGATTGATTTATAAGCTGACAAACAAGAGACCGGGCCATCGCTTGGCCTCGAGAATAGGTTCGTGTCCTTTATCAGGTTCAGTAGCCTTTTTATGAGGTTTTTCGGATTCATTCCCGTTTCCGGATTGATTTCACCGAAGATTCTGTGGCGCCTTCTTCCCAAGGCGTCGCATTCAAAAATTATGTGAGAGGCTGTTTCTTCCTATTCACCGCAGAGTCTGCAATCCACGGGTTCTCCAAGTATTCCTATGGTGTTGAGATGTTTTCTAAGGCCGCAGTGTCCCGTCAGTAGACCTACTATTATACGTGCCTTTGTTCTGTTTAGATTCAAAAAGTCAGCTGTCAAGGTTTGGCTTGTGCGTCCTACCATGGCTTTGCTGTGTGTTTGCCCGTCGCTCTGTTCCCAGTGTTGGCGGTGTCTTTGTTTTATCCACTCCTCAATCAGGGTCCTGCATCGGTTTTTGCTGATTCCAAGCACAGGTTCTGGCCCTGTGAATGGCGTTTCAGATGCTTGTCTTGCTAACTGGTCTGCTTTTTCGTTGCCCGCTATTCCCTTGTGACCTGGCACCCACATCAGAGTGACCTTGTTGTGTTTAGCCAGCTCCAGAAGGTCCTGGAGGCATTCCCAGACGAGTCTAGACTTTATCTGTGTCGAGTTGAGAGCTTTGATGGCGCTCTGGCTGTCAGAGAGAATGTGGATGTGTTTTCTTTGGTAGCCACTTTCCAGGTTCTTCTGTATGCATGTCGTAATGGCATGTGTTTCAGCTTGAAATATCGTGGCGTGTTTGCCGAGAGGTATTATGTAATCCCTTATTGGCCTCACTCCATGTATTCCCGCTACTGTTCCTTCATCTGTCTTAGAACCGTCTGTGTACCAGACTATTTCTGCAGATGATTGTGAGTCTATACTCGAATCCCATCTGTTCCAGTCGAGCTGTGTTTTGAATGGTTTTTCGAATGAGTATAGAGGTTGCATGTAGTCTGAAATCATATTAAGCTCGGCTACGTCAGCTACATGAGTGATTCTGGTGTGCCCAGTTGTGCTGGTTCTCCAGTTTTTTGTTTGGATCAATCTGTATGCACGCATCCTGGCCTCTCCCATGACATGTATGTCAAGGGGTGAGAGGTTGAGGATGACCTCCATAGCAGCTGTTGGAGTGCTATTCATTGCACCCGTGATGCAGAGACAGGCAAGCCTTTGGATTTTTCCAAGGTTGGTTTTTGCCTGTCTCTGATTTGTTTTTGGCCACCACAGGAGTGAGCCATAATTGATTCTGGGTCTTATTACCGCTGTGTAAAGCCAGTGCATGGTTTTCGGTTTGAGTCCCCAAGTTTTTACAAAAGCTCTCCTGCACATCATAAGTGTCGTTTTACTTTTGTTGGTTACATGATGTAGATGTGGGTTCCAGGTTAGTTTCTTATCGAGAATCAGCCCAAGGTATTTTACCTGTTCTACAACTTGTAATGTTTCGCCGAAGAATCTGGGAGGTGTGAGATCTCCCATGTTTCTTTTGCGAGTGAAGGGAATGAGTGCTGTTTTGTTCGGATTTGCCCTTAGGCTCTCTCTGTTGCACCATTCCTCTACAGTCCTCAGTGCGTTTCGCATAAGTTCTGAGGTTATTCCGGTGTATTTTCCCTTGACGAGTATGACTATGTCGTCTGCGTATCCTTGAGAATAATATCCTTGGTTATTCAGGGAGGTTAGCAGTTCGTCCACGACCATGTCCCACAGAAGAGGGGATCGTATGCCCCCCTGTGGGGTACCTCTGGCAATTTCGACCCGCAGTTTTTCCTCGAGCATGTTGGCCTGGACCAGTCTGTTGTGAAGCATTGAGCGTATCCACCTGCAAGTGGTCTCATCAATGCCTCGTCGAGTAGCCGCAGAGACCATGCTTTCGAAGGAGGTGTTGTCGAATAATGCGATTTCCTTGATTGCTAGAGACTCTTCAATCCTTGAAACTAGATGGTGAAGAGCTGTCTCGTAGGATTTTCCTGTTCGATAGGCATGTTGGATTTGGTGTGAAGGCCGCTCTATGAGATCGGTTTCCCTTATGTCTCTATCTATCAGTTTTTCTAAGCCTTTCAGGAGGAAGGATAATAGGCTTATTGGTCTGTATGCCTTGGCCTGGTCGTAGGAGTCCCGTCCAGGTTTCGGGATAAAGACCACATTCACAGTTTTCCAGGTTTGAGGTAGCCATCCCAATGCTAGAACTCAGCCTGTATAGTCTGCATAGTTCTGGTGCCAGATCTTCAATTCCCTGCTGTAGTAATACTGGGAATATTCCGTCAGGACCAGGTGATTTGTATGGGTTGAACGAATTGATTGCCCATAGTACCTTAGAGTGAGTTACAATCCGTTTTGCCACCTCCCAGTCTTGCCCTTGTTTCAGGGTTTACAAGTATTTCTTCTCTGGGGTTTTGGTATGTGGTAACGGTGGATCCTGGAAAGTGTGTTTAGAGCAGAAGTTCCATAGTTTCTTTCCCAGAGTTGGTATAGTCGCCATTGGGTTTCTTGAGAGTCCCCATTGGATTGATTGGATCTTTTGAAAGGGCGATGGAGTCTCGCACTTTCTGAGGTTTGTTCTATATCCTCACAAAACTTCCTCCAAACCTTCCTTTGCGCCGCTCTTATTTGTTTGTTATATTCTGTGAGTGTTCCGGAGATTCCCCCCACTCTCCAGTTTTCTTTGCCCGATTGAATAATTTACGGGTTTTATTTCTAAGGTATTTGAGTTCGTTGTTCCACCAGCTCACTTTACCTTTGGTATTACTGCTATTTAGTGGGCAGTTGTTTTGATATGAAGTTATTATTGCCTCTTGCAACAAGATTGAGGTTTGCTCTTTATCATAGATGGTGTGTGTGTTAGATTTGACATTTCTAAGATTAGTTAGGTTATCTCTGAGCTCCCAACGGTATCCCGACCAGTCGGGTTTTCTGGGGTTCCGACACATTCTTACAGGTTTATTGGCGTGACCAATCTCCACATGTATGTGTCGGTGATCCGAGTTTGAAGGTTCCTCAGATACCGCCCATTTGCCAACGTGCCGAGACACCAGGGGGGGTGCCCACAGTTATGTGAATGGTTTCCCGCCTATTGCGGGTGACAAAGGTTGGCTCATTGCCCTTGTTAAGTACTTCCAGGTTACTGGAGACGATAAATTCAAGCAATGACTCACCTCTTGTGTTCGTGTCGGTGCTTCCCCATACGCTATTGTGGGAGTTTGCATCGGCACCGATAATTAACTGGAGTTTTGAGTCCTCGCAGTGTTTGACCAAAGCCTTCACTTGTGCTGATGGTGGAGGGCTTGGAGAGTCATAAGGCATGTAGACAGAGGCTAGCACTATGTTCCTCTCTACTCCATCCTCGATGTAGGTCGTATTGATTGCTGTGATATCTCTAAAACAGAATTCAGTCAGATTCAAAACATTTAAATCATTCCTGACGATTATGCAGGATCTGGCATTTCCACAGTGCTGATTATAAATAATCTTACCCTTGGATCCAAGGCCTGATATGCGCCCTTTCACTAGCCATGGTTCTTGTACTAGGGCAGCGTCGATGTTGCCCTGTGCGAATATTCTGCACAGGGTTGCTGTAGCAGCCTTACTGTGCTGCAGGTTGGCTTGAACTGCCCGCAGCATTAGGATCGCTCCTGGTAAGGCTTATATTCTTGAAGTTGACCTGCGTTAGTCCCAGGAATGCTTTCATTTCCCTGGCCTGCAGGTTCTTCAGGGAGGTCTCATCAATTTGGAGAACAAGAGTTAGGCTTGTGGCCTCCTCTTGTCTCTTAATGACAAGCCATTCTCCAGTTTCTGCCCCCATGTTCTGTGTTTTAATCAACTGGAGATTCCATTTTTTTGTGTGGTTTTGGAATCCAGACCACTACCTTGGAGGTTTTGAGGATCTCCTTGGCAAGTCCTGCTTTGAGGACGGCCCCCTCCCAAGGTTTCAAACCGGGGACGCATTCAAGCAGCCAGGATTTGGTTGTTTCTTCCGAGCATGCCAGGAACAGCACGCCCTTGTGAACGTAGCTGTTCCTGAAGTTCGGACCCTTCCCCGGCTCGCACTTAAATATCTACCCGGTGATTGCTTCCTGCAGAAGAATCCCCTGGTCTTCGGTCAACCGCTGCTCCGGATAACTTTTCAGGGCAACGGCCATCTTCAGACCTCTGGCGGCCACCTCGTAGCCGTCCCGCTCAGTTTGGTTGCCTGAGGCTGAGACTTCCACGGGTAGCTCGCGTTTTGGTTTTTTCTTCTGCACAGAGCTCTCTGTGGAAGAGGGCTGGCTTCTTTGTGAGCGATCCCTCTCCCTGATTGGAGTTTCTGATTGCCCGCTGCTTCCAGCGGTGCTGGAAGTTTGTTCGGGACAATCAGTTTTCCCTTCCGAGCGTCGAAAGCGGCGGTTGTTACGGCGTTTTCTGGGATTAATTTCTTCCCCAGCTGCCTTAGCCGCCTCAATTCGCGCCCTTCTTTTCGCAGCTCCTGAGAGCTTCTTTTTGTCCTCCAGATGTAAGCGGTTTACACCTGAAGCAACATGTTTCAGAGCAGGAGGGTCTGAAGGTTTAGTGGAACTGCCACTGCCCCCAGGTTGTTCCCTGTTCTCTGTTACCAGGAGTTTTTCAGTGGAGGTTTGACCCTCTCCTGATCCCTCGCTGGATTTTGCAGCGGTTTCTGATGCCGAGTTCGATTCAACTGGAATCCCCTCGACTTCCATGGCCGCCGGTGTTGAAGTTGTTGGGTTTTCTTCAGCTGGAAGTTCCCCAGGGTTTTTGGTTTCGTCTGTTACAGGTTCCATATAGTTCCCACGACTATGGGGGAAAGGAACGTCCGCACCTGCGGTGCCCCCTGTACAGGTGTAAGGCTGATACTCTGGGAGGTCGCCATGTATCCCAGAGGCTCCGTTTACGATACCTGATTATTGGTTCAGGTACCATCCATCCCTCAGCACGGGTCGCTTTACACCTTAGATTAAACTGTTGACTTGGTGTGGGACTGTTACACCGAAACTTTGCAAGTTTTGGTCGACAATTGCACCTCTACAAAAAATATTCCCTTTGTACCGGCGAAGCCTTGGATCGATTCTTAAGCTGATCCGTCACAAAAAATCCATATGGCAACTTTACAGACGTCGGAATGATCGGAGGGACTATGAAGTTCATCGAATTTTCTCAAACTACCTCTCTCCTGTCCTTGCGAATGCTAAGAGAGAATTCGAGCTGAGGCTAACGCGGTCTGGCGATCGCAAGGGTTTCTTCAAATATGTCAGGTCGACCTTGAATTCTAAAGTTGATGTTCCACTGGTCTTCAACCAAAATAATCAACCGTGTTCAGGCACAGATGAGACCACAGAACATATATATAAGATAAGTGCAAGCTCGGTTCAAAACTATGGCAACACGAATGACATTTGAATGGCTGGTGTCCGCCATCTTTCTGGTGTGAGGGAATGAAAAATGTGGCGGGAATATTTGAAATTACTGAAGTGAATTATTTTCTTTGATTTGAGACTCGAACACAAGATTAAATATAAATAATGAGGATCTTACGTTGAAAAATAATTAAACGTTAAATCCTCATCTATACTAATATTATAAAGAGGAAAGATTTGTATTTTTGTTTGTTTGATACGAATAGGCTCAAAAACTACTGGACCGATTTCAAAAATTCTTTCACCCTTAGACAGCTACATTATCCCTGAGTGACATAGGCTATACTTTTCACCCGAAAAATTAAGGATACTTACCTCCTATAACTACAATAATTACAAAAAAATCAGCCAAAATCAGCTATTTTCACGTGCGGTGCAAAAACCGTAAGAGTTACGTGGATGCAATGTATGACGGAAATGTACCTCTTGAATAGTTCTACAAAAAAGTCCGCGATAGCATGTATCTATCTCTCAAGATTGACTTGCTATTACCTGTTTATGGTAATCAGATGTTTTCCAAAATTATGCACTATTTGGGAGTGTGTTTTTATGAATTGGGTATTGATCCTAATCCAACCTAATACGTTATTTATCCCCAGTATTTAATTTAGAACAAAATTGCCCTTCACATCATACAATTACAACGAGTACATCAAAAGATATTGCAGGTTGAAGTTTTGAAGATGAAACCGCCGCGTGAAATAAATTTCTACTCGGGCGAAGCTGGGACCAAGGCCGTAGCTAGAAAAAAATTTCGGGGGGGGGTCCGTCCGAGGCCGTAGCTAGAAAAAAAATTATTCGAAGAATTTTCTGTGAAATGATTATCTGGCATTTCTGAAAAAATAAATTTCGGGGGGGGTCCGGACCCCATCGGACCCCCCCCCCCCCCCTGGCTACGGCCTTGGCTGGGACGGCCTGCTTGTTATTAATATTTAACCTTTATGTGAACGAGAATTTTACACTTGGGAATGAATTGATTTCTTTTCAAAGACAAATTTCAAATGGACGATTTATTGATTTTATGATCTTTATTCATCCGTTCTAAAGGTACAACTCATAATTCGAAAACTTAAAAATTAACCATCATCTGTCGAATATCAATAACTTAATCAATGAGGTCAGAGGTATTGGCACTGAAAATTTGGAGGATAGGTAAGTATATCGTCAAATCTCTGACGACATGTTGTGGTTAGGTATCAGTTCACTGGATCAAATAATGCTTCCAGGGACGAAATCCTCGCATGACTAGAGATTTAGTCACAACTGTGAAACTTGAATGGGATGCTTGAATGCTGAAAGTGCTCAGTGAAATTTCTAAGTTTACATTAGTCACAAATTGTTATGTGCAAAATAAAATATTAATATATACATTTTTACAGTGAATAAACATCTTTTTACAAGATAGTTTGTATCTAATCAATTTACATACTCAAAACGAATAAAAAATTTTCTCCAGTATAATATCACGATATTTGGATTCGGAAGACTTCAAATGAATACATCAAAAAAAATCAACAATAGGCATATTTCTAGAAATAAATTACATGATCACAGGTTTGATATCCTTATTCTAACGCAAATCTTCCTCCTAGTTGATGAAGAAAGTTTTAAATATAATAATTCAAATGTAGCATAAATCTATCACTTCACCGTCATAAATAAATAAGTGGCTTTTACCAAAACTTGTGATTCGTTCTGTTTCCAAATTTATTGTGATCAGTCAATTCTGATTTCTTCAAGATATAACTGATGGCCAGTTACGCAGTAGCATAATTATTTTCAATAGTACCATCTGCAAAGATATCAAAATCCTCGAAATTTTCAAAATCATTTTAAACATTCGAGGTGTATACGTTACCTGTTATTTCTATACAATACAATTATATAAATAATTCTTTGAATTAATACACTCTCTATCTGAAAAACAACGAAATTTACATTTTCGCTTTCATCAAATTTTCATGTGTTTGCATTTTATTAGAGGTTATTTTAATTTCGCGGATTTCGCCGATGACAGATATCGAACGTAATCTGTCAGACGTCAGACGCCAGCTGCATTGGCGGTCATTTTTCTGGTGTGAGACCACAGATTGGTGTTTCCAATTTTAGCACTAGCGTTTCACCCCCGTGGATGAGACTGCCAGCATCTTAGCTGATACATTTTCATCGTCCTTTACCCAAGAGGTTGGTTCACCAAATCCTGTTGATCCCCCTCGTATTCCCCACGACCTATGTGCTATAATTTACTCTCCTTCCATCGTGGAACATCATCTTTCTGCTCTCAACGCTCGCTCCTCGCCGGGTGCTGATGGACTTTCTGCTGGGTTACTCAAAGAATGTGCTCATTCTCTCTCGCTCCCCCTTTCTATTATTTTTTCTGCCTCATTTGAGACTTCCTCCCTCCCTTCCTGTTGGCGAAATGCCCGTGTAACGCCTATTTTCAAAAAGGGGGACAAGAGATGCGCTGCTAACTATCGCCCTATCAGTCTGACTCCGATTGCAGCGAAGATTTTACCTAATGGAATTCTTCATTTTGCATTGGGCCACAGTAAAATCCCTCGATGCCAACAAGGTTTTCTTTCGGGGAGCTCGGTCATTACTAACCTCTTCGAATGCGTCAACTCCTGGTCGGTCTCCCTCGACAAGGGTGTACCAGCCGATATTGTTTATCTTGATTTCTCTCGTGCTTTTGACCGTGTGCCCCATAAGCGCCCCCTACGCAAAGTGGAACATCTTGGTATTGGTGGTCGCCTTCTTTCATGGATCGAGGCATTTCTTTCGGATCGCACTTTTCAGGTCCGCGTTGGGGAGTCTTTATCTTCACCCAAGCCAGTTGTGAGTGGTGTTCCCCAGGGGTCTGTACTAGGCCCTATACTATTTCTATACTACATCTCGGATTTGCCTTCTCATGTTAACTCCTACTGTTCACATTTTGCCGATGATTTT
This sequence comes from Adalia decempunctata, assembly GCA_951802165.1. Lineage (NCBI taxonomy): Eukaryota > Metazoa > Arthropoda > Insecta > Coleoptera > Coccinellidae > Adalia > Adalia decempunctata. The sequence goes on from OX637695.1 coordinate 76,428,324, forward strand.
TCGCTAACTCAACTGGTGCCAATACTATTCAGGGGGACCTCGACTCTATCTCGCAGTGGTGTCGAGACTAACAGTTGCTTCTCAACATCGAAAAGTACGTCGTTATTCACATGGGAGTCCGCAATCCACGACGGCCGTACTACCTTGGTGGAGGCCCCATCCCAGTTTCTGGTAGTCACTGCTATCTGGGGGTGATCATAACTGATAGCCTGAGCTGGTCGGATCATATCCTCCATACTGTCAATAAAGCCAAGAGATCCTTATTTCTGATCCAGAAGGTTTTTGGCAGGTGTGAGTTGTGACCCATAAACGTGTACAGCGATCTACCGGATGTATGTCAGCCCCATCCTGGAGTTAGCTGGTCCCGTTTGGAGCCCAGTTCTGAGCCGTGATTTGTCGCTGCTCGAGGGCCTCCAACGTCGCGCTACTCGTCTACCCTATGGTGTTTCGCGGCTTTCCTACAACGAGAGACTTTCAATAATGAACTAATCAACGTTCGCGGACCGGAGGACTCGTGGTGACCTTATCATCTCCTTTCGGGCTCTTCATGACTTGTTTGGTGTCAGTTTGCGGAACTTATTTGTGATCAATTCGGACGAGCGTTTGCGTGGTCATTCTCTCAAGTTGAAGAAGGAAAATTTCAACTCAGTGCAGAGGCAACACTTTTTGGCCAATCTTGTATTTTATGCATGGAACGCTCTACCTTCAGCCGTGGTTGGTTCAGTGTCGGTGAACTCCTTCAAGAATGGCTACGACGGCTGGCTTCGACTTGTGTGACGGGATGTGTTGATTGAAAACATTGAACTTCGGTTTATTTCCGCTCTTCAAGCACTTCTTTTCCTCTACATATATCTTTGTATTGTAATTTAATTTTTTTTTTGTGAGTTTATAGGCACTGCCTAAACTCTTATCAGTTTGTAATAATAATAATAATAATATCCCAGAAGATATGCGGGATATGCACAGCAGGCTGTAGCATTGCAGACCTGTCACATCGTGCGGAAATTCCTGAACTAGTGGGAGGAACTGAAATGTTTTTTCGCTGGTTCAAAGAAGTAATACCAGCTCAAGCTGAGACCGGGAGACCGATGATGAAGAAAAATAATATTAAAATAGCAGCAAGGGAAGTAATGAATGCCTCATAATCGACATGATCCAGACGAAGCAGGCAGCAAAAAGTAATATCTCCATTGCGTGGGTGGACTGTCCAAAAGCGTTTGATTCTGTTCCCCACACGTGGATAAGGAGGATTCTCACAGTATACAAAGTCGACCAAACTATAATCAATTTTCTTACGGCGAGCATGAGGTCTTCGAGGACTTCGCTGAGCGTCTGCGTGAATCGTGAACCTTATGTTACGGATACCATAGCCATCACCAGATGTATTTTTCAGGGGGATAGTTTGAGCCCACTGCTTTTCTGTCAATCCCTTAAGCTTCATGCTGAAAAAAGAAAATCGCGGATATGTCATCAATAGATCAGCTAGAACGAAGCTGACGCACCTCTTCTATATGGATGATTTAAAGCTTTATGCCGCAAATAAGCTCGAATAACAGAACCAACTAGAGATCGTGAAATAGTTCAGTAAGGATATAAAAATGGAATTTGGATTGGAAAAATGCGCGTACATCCATGCGAGAAGAGGAACCGTCCAAGAAACAACAACAAATATAACACTTTCGGATGGGTCGGAATTTACCTGCCTTCAGCAAGGATGCGCATACAAATATTTAGGTCTGCAACAGAGTCTTACCATTGATCAAAAAAAGACAAAATTAAAAGTCCAAGAGAACTTTCTCGGTAGACTCAAAACAATAATGAAGACCAAGTTGTACTCAAAAAGTCTCACCTCTGCAGTCAACGTTTGGGTGATACCTGTCATCTCACACACCTTTGGAGTCATTAAATGGACGCAAACAGACCTTGAACGCCTGGACCGAACTGTGAGAACAATTATGACAAAATATAGGCAGGGCCGGATTAACCATGTGGGGGGCCCCTAGGCAGTGCAATTTTTGGGGCCCCTCCCTATTCCAACCATTATCAGAAATTTTCAAGTTGATAAGTATATACAGGATGGGCCACCCCAGACGCGGTTCTCATTTTTAGGCAGTAAATGAAGACATTTTGAAAATTTTTTTTTCGTGAAATGTAAAGGGCAATCAAATGCACAATTTAAAATTGTTTTCACATATACAGGGTGTTCGATAACAAAGATATAAACCATAGTAACACTTTTTTCAATGTAATACCCTATAAATGAATTCAAAAATTGAGAGGCACGCTCAAATAAGGATGAGTTCATAAAGACCATTTTATGCCCTAGGGGCCTAGGAGAACCATTTAAGAGAAAATGGTGAAAAATCGGAAAAAGGAGTATTTTTAATTTGCAATTAATGAATAAACCCTTCAAGCCAACGAGACAGACAATGTTTTTTCGTGTAGACATATTGGCTACCCTTATGCAGAAGGAAAAAATTTTACTCTGGAATATTCTAAGTGATCATAATTAATATTCAAACATTAACTACAAATAATGGTCAAAAACTTTCCTATTTCAAATGTGAAATGGCACACCCAGTATTTCTATACCTTGTTGAACGTAAAAATTAATATCGAAACATCTTCTTCGGGTTTCCCTATACCTAAACCTAATAGTTTTCCAGTAATTTTCGATTTTTAATTCAACTTGTAAACCGACTATTAGGAGCAATGATATTCATAGAAATACGTTCTATGATGAATGATCTGACAGATGGATAGGTTGTGGATGCCCACAAAATTGGCCTGCAAGGTCACCAGATCTAACATCTCCAGATTTTTTTATGGGGTTATATCAAAACTATTGTGTTTGAGAATCCCGTAACAACTTCTCAAGACATGAAAAGAAGAATGAAAGACGCTTTTGCAAGCATTACTACCCGAGTATTTGCTAATATTAAAAACTCTTTTCTTAAACGAATTCGTTTATGCATTGAGAAAGATGTAGGATCATTTGAGCGGTTTATGTAGATTTTCAATTTTTTTTGTTGGTGATTTTTTTTATTTGGTTTTTCCTTTGTATTTATTGATTTTTATTCTAATATGTATATCCATAAACACCCGGCAATTCACTTCCGATCTTGTTCCGAAATTTCCTCAAATACTAGTAGGTATGTATGTCATTCTAGAAAAATAGCGAAAATCATATTATTTAAACTTGTTTTCCATCGGAGAACATTGAAAATAAAAAAATTGAAGAGGCGCCCAACGGAAAAATTAGCAACGTTATTAAATATAGAACCTACCTTCAATAATACAATTCTAAGTAAAAAAATCCAAATATACATACACCAAAAAAGTCACAAAATATTGAACACTTTGACTCTGAACGCAATCTCAACGTGGTTTCACTAGAATGGAAATAGAACTAAAAAGAATCTGGAATATTGTTCCCCTTCTGGAATAATATCCTGATTGGAGACTGGATAATCATTTTTGAAATATAGAAGATGCCGCCAGTCGCATGTGAATCGGCTCTCACATCAGAGGTGCCGCCTGCCTAATAAAACTATCATCTAGTGACGTTTTAAGAGAATGCCGACACTCTTGATGAGTATAAAAAGCTCTTGAAAATAGGGGATGTGATATGCCGACTGGAATGTAATTCGGGAATATTTTTCTGGTATAGGTATAATTATACCTTCGTGGGCTATTGAATTTATTTGTTTTGCTCATTGTTTCAGAGAAATTACGCGAATCGGTAAGTTTGCGATAATCGGGGGTCCATTTATTGCTCTTTCGTTTGGCTCGGGGACACCTTTAGTTCCGGGCACGGGCACGGCCACGGGGCCCCTAGCTGATGCGGGGCCCCTAGGCAGTTGCCTACTCTGCCTCTTGGTTAATCCGGCCCTGAATATAGGAATCACCACCCAATTTCATCGAGTAACCGTATGTACCTTCCAAGAGACCGCGGGGGACGAGTTCTAGTAAATCTGGAAATGCTTCACGTTAACCAACTAGAGAGGCTATATACTTACTTCCAGGAATCTGACGATCCACTTTATAGAGCTCTTAGTCTGGCTGATGTCAAGCTTTCTCCTCTCAACTTGGCTGGTGGCTTCCTCCCTGGAAAACAAAAGAGTATCAATTCAATGGAGCAGGAATGGAAAAATAAGGCCATCCATGGAAGATATGCCGCTGCACTACACTGTAAAGATGTCGACAAGCAATTATCCATCACTTACCTCAGGCAGGGATTCCTCATGCCGGAGACCGAGGGATTCATTCATGCAATCCGAGACCAAGTCATTGCTACCAGGATCTACCGCAAACACATCCTGAAACAAGAAATAGCTAATGACAGATGCAGACTCTGCAAAACCACACAAGAGACAATACAACACCTCACCTCAGCTTGTACTTACCTGGCGCCTAAAGATTATCTGGAATGACGCAACAAAGTAGCTGGAATCTTATACCTAGAAATCTGCATAAACCAAGAACTTCTGAAAGATACTCAGCCCTTTTACAGATATAAAGCAGCAGATTTCTTAGAAAATGACAGAGTGAAGGTGTATTGGGATATGGGGGTGATAACGGACAAAGAAATCAGGCATAACCGGCCTGACCTCATGGTCAGAAATAAAAAGGACAGCTCTGCTTTCATCATAGACATCAGTGTACCACTCGATGAAAACATTAGAAAAGCTAGGATGGAGAAGATCAGTAAGTTCAATGATTTGGCGAATGAACTGAAGAACATTTACCAACTTGAGGATGTTCATATTGTGCCAATAATTATTTCTGCTAATGGCCTTGTAGATAGAGAGCTAGCAGGGGCCTTGGAAATGTTGGGAATAAGAGAATATCGAAAAATTATCAGTCAAATGCAAAAAGCAGTGATATTGTCTACCTGCGCGACCATCAGAAGGATACTGACCAGGGATTGAATCGTTGGTGGAATACACCCCGGTTCTTTCTCCTAAAACCATGAATTGTGATTATTAAAAAAAAATATATTTCACGTATATAAACATGGTTGGAGGATTCAGTTATGCTTGTTTCTTGTACGGAAATCAAGAATCTTGTGTTGAAATTTCACTACAAAATAATGGACAGAATAGTCCGTTACTTTGTAATAGTTCATTCGTAAAAAGAATGAAAGTACTCGAATAACCCGATAGAAAGACTTCTAAATGAACAGAAGGGCCTATGGAATTCCCCATCTCTCAATTTATCAGTAAATAAGCCTACAGAAGACATTTTCTTCATTTTTTTTTTATCAATGTTTATTGATCAGCAATCAGAATTTACATTATATGAGCTAATTTGATGTTATTAATTATAGGCTCGGACATGGCGTGAAGTGGTTCTCTCCATTGAGAAAACTCTCAGTTCCCTCAGCTGGCCAATGTCTTCTAAGTCATCTCGGTTCGCTGTTTTCCAGTAACGGCTGTAGCAGCTCATTTGGATGTCCATCTAACTTTGCGTGGTGTCGTTTGCATCTGGATTTGATGACATCTTGGACGTATGGGATTTTTAGGTCATCGTGTAGGGTCTGATTGGTCACGTACCATGGTGCATTGGCTATCATTCTCAATGTTTTGGATTGGAATCTTTGTATAAGAGCAATTTTGGATTTTCTCGCACAACCCCATACTTCGATTCCATATGTCCATATTGGAGTGATGATGGTTTTATATAACAAAATGTGCATGTCTCTGATTTTTAGTTCCATTTGTTTAATTTTTTTTGACTATGTGGTCCTTCCAGGTGAGTCTGGAGTCCAAGTGAAATCCAAGATATTTGGCTGTTGTAGCTTGGGGAATTAGTGTGTTATTTAGGCGGATGGGGGGACAACGTTCATTCCTTAGCGTGAAGTCCACTTGTTTAGATTTGGTGTTATTTATTTCCACTTCTTTGTTCAGACTTGTATTTTCTCTAAGTGCCTCTGGACAAGATCTGCTGAAGTTGTAGGGTCTTTATGTGATGCCAGAACGGCAGTATCATCAGCAAATGTTCCCAAAATAATTGCGGCGGATAGTGGTAGGCCTGAGGTGTAGAGCAAATAAAGAACTGTTCATAAGACGCTTCCTTATGGGACCCCAGCTTCGATGGTATAATTTCTGGATATTTCCTGACCTACTCTGATTCTAAATTCTCGATCCATAAGATAAGATTTTAGAAATTGATAGTACATCATTGGAAGGGTATTTTTAATTTTATGTAGCAGTCCTGCGTGCCAAACTTTGTCGATGGCCTGACTCACATCCAAAAAGACTGATGTACAGGACTTCTTCTCTTCTAATGCTTGATTAATAGCTTGTGAGATTCGATGGGTTCGTTGTCCTGTTGAGTGTCCTTGCCGAAAACCAAACTGATGGGATGGAATCCATTGGTCGATAGGGAGGTCAGCATTCATTCTTTGTAGTAGAAGTCTCTCCAGTAGTTTTGAGACGATGGGTAGTAGGCTTATTGGACGATATGACGGCACTTCATTTGGATTCTTACCTGGTTTTAATATAATCAGAATCTCTGCTGTTTTAAGCATTTTGGGCCAATGTTTCAGTCTTAATATGGCGTTAAAGATAATAGTTAGCAAGATTACGCCTTTTCTAGGAAGTTCCTTTATCATTCTACGGGTTATACCATCAATACCAGGGCCTTGTCGAGTGTTAAACAGTGTGATTTCTTTAAATACCTCGTTTGGTGTGAAGAATGTTATGTTCAGTACATCTTGCGGATCGATAGAAATGCTCCTCTCAATTTCATCATCTTTTCTCTGGTTGTTTGGGGTACACACTTTAGCCAGGTGCTCTGCAAACAGGTTCGCTTTTTATGACTCGCTTCTAGCCCGTACAGCGTTAGGGAGTATAGAGTTTTTAATCGGTGGGATTTGTTCCTTTGGTTTTCTCTTGGATTTCATGGGCCTCCATATCGAGTTGTCGTATTTGTTTAATTTGTATATGTAGTCACTGAATGATTTGTTCTGTAGTTTTCGAAGTCGATTTTTGAGTTTATTAGTTATGTGATTCAGGTCGGTTTTGTCAGCAGGAGCATGTTTGTTGCCATCTTGATCTTGTTTTGCGTTTTTCAGCAATCAATTTTTTAATTTCTAGGGGTATCGATTTAACTGTTTCATCTTTCCTGATTTGCGGAGAACATTGGGTGACTGCCTGTTTCAATATGTTCACACATGTCTCTGGTGCTTCGTTAACTTCGTCCGGATCCTTGAGTTGTAATGACAAGTTTACTTTTCGTTCTACTAAGCTGCGATACTCATTCCAGTTTGTTCTATTGTTTGGTATTCGGGTGTAGGCTTCCGATTGATTGCAAAGGTACTCAGTGAAGCAATTATTGGAAAATGATCGGAAGAAAGGTCATAGCTCGGTCCCACATACAAGTATGTGGCTGATATACCACTAGTTAAGAAAAAGTCCAGTAGGTCAGGTGTTTTGTTGGGATCAGAGGGTCATTATGTTGGGCTTCCGGTGAACAGGAACATGTAATTTTTTTCTTGTAAGAGTTTGGCCATTTCCCTACCCTTTGTAGTTGTAAGTCGAGAGCCCCAAAGCGTGTGCTTACTGTTAAAATCTGAAAATCGACCAATACAGAGATTTCTTTGATACGCTAGGAAGAAATCTCTGTATTGGTCGATTTTCAGATTGTGTTTTGGTGGACAGAAAACTGCAGAAATTGTCAGGTCATAGGAGAAGAGACGTAAATCATTACCTGAACGGGGTCATAAATCCCGATGACAATGACGCATCTATAGAGACACTATCTGTTGGAATTCAAGAATTCACCTACTTTGTTTTTCATATATATATATATAAGTTGATAGTCCAGTTGTCATATAATAGTTTTGAAATGGAACTTGTGATGTTGTTGTCAATACAGATCTGAAAATAAAAGTTGCTTGTGTTTGAAGTAGATTTTGGCCCTCAACGTGAAAAGGTACACCCATATTTGATAGTTAGGGAACTCTATACTGAAGAAACAATCAGTTTCAACATTTGGCGACCGTGACAGGACCCTTCTATTACAAGTACCTATGGAAAAAACCCAGAAAGCCTTAACTCTACAAAGAACAGCTTTTATGAGGATTTATGATAAGTTGAAAGAAGAATTCTCTAAAGAAAAATGCGATATCCTAGAAATACAGAGTAGCATCAAAGTTTTGGATGAAAGAATGCTTCAAGTATCCGAACTGAATCAACTCATGATTGATCTCATGTTGGATTCAGGAGATGAAGAAGCAAATATGAATGCAGAAGTGGAATTGATGGATACGATGAGTTCTCAATATCACAAGATGAAATGTTGTATTGACAAGTTGATATGTCAAGGAAGTATCTCCAAGAAGTCAGAATCCAAAAATTGAAGCTTCCCAAACTTCAATTCAGACACTTTGGTGGTGAAATAAAAGATTGGCTTGGATTTTGGAATCAATTCGGCAGAATTGATGAAGATTCTCATATAGAAAAGGAGGACACACTACAATATTTAGTTCAAGTTACGACCCCAAGCTCTAGAGCTAGACAAATTGTGGAAAGTGTTGGGCAGTGTTTGGATATCTGTGATATCTCGTTATTCTGAACCCAAGGCATCATGATGAAATTCTGAAAATAAGAAGAATTATCATCAAAATTTAAAGATTCATTTTTCCGTAGCTGCAATTTTGGAACGCCCTCTAGAACAAACCGGATGTAAGACATTCGTGAAAATCTGATATATTGTTCTTAAGGTTGATATAAATATAATATGTAGAAATAGGGAAAATTCACTGGACCCGCTTTTCCTAAGTAAGTGTGCGGGGTCCTTTACATAATTTACTATTCTCCGGAAATCTTCATCACAAAACGCACTATTTCGAATTTAAAAACGACTGCACATTGATATCATTTGTCATTCAATATTTAGAGGGAGGAATTATATGAACTAATGTTTTAAAGATAAGTTTTAAAGTATCGGCCTTGATAGCATTATTCAATTTTCAACTAAACCACGATTAATATCCTAAAAAGCCTCTGTTTTTGTTCTCATATAGACATACTGGGTGATGAAAACCAATTTATTTATATAAACTATATTTTATTCAGCTTTCAATAGGTACAAAAATTCGAAACATGTAAATGGATAACATAAAAAATTTAACAAATAAAACATATTGCAGAACAAGAGCAATGAATAATTCATATATGTATTCATAAAAAAACTATGATATGAATACATTTTTTCGAAATCTGGAATCATACAGGTCTAGTAGAAATTAATCATAAAATCATTTCAAAATAACAACAATAAGAAGATAGAAGAAAGGTTTAGTATTATTTCTTGTCTTCATTATGTTAAACAATTGAGCTATGTATTTTAAGTTTGTTAAGTCTATTTTATCTTATAATTCTTAATCATCATCTGCAATATTCTGGGACGATGTTTTTTTTTAACCGCTTTGCTTGCCTGTACGAGCAGAAAACTAGACAAAATGTGTTGTTCTAAAACCTTTATAGGAAATCGTCATGAAAAGTCACGTATTTTCTTTGAATCGTTGTGACCGAAGCTCTTTAACGAATTCTTCCATGGCCGGAAAATCTTCGGTGTTAAGAAAATCAGCAATTTTGTTTACACAGAGTGTCGGTAATCTATTCCCTGTGATAACATTTATAGCTTTTCTTTCGTCATCTTCATTTCTTCTGATTTCTTCGGCCTCTTGCAATCTCTCAATCAAATCTAGCCTAAATGGAGAACTTTTAACAGCTTTGGATGAATAAAACCCTTCCATTAATTCAGGATTGCGAACGAAATTTGCAACGTTTTTCATCGCCCATTAAAACTTCATACAGGGAAACATATGAATTTTCTATAATGCCAAAATTTTTCAATGATTCTAATTTTCGATTGAAATAGTTGAAAACATCGCGTTGGTGATTTGTTTCAATCGCTTGCATTATTGAGTTGGTAGAGCAACCACGATGTAATCTTAAAACGATATGTCTTGTTATTAGTATTTCTGTTGTTTTTCTCTTGCGGCGAGAGCACGCCAAATCCAGTGGATTTTGCCCATTATCATCAGCAAGTTCCACATCTGCTCCATTTCGCAGCAAGAGTTCAATCAGCAGATCCAATCCTTTAGCTACTGCAACGTGTAGAGGACTCTTTCCGTCAAAATTTTGTTTATTTAGATTTATACCGTTTTTTATTGAAACTTTTGCCATCGCAACTTTTTCCAGTTTTGTCATCTTGTTCAAGGCTATGTCATGAAGACAATTATTCCCTTGAGCGTTCGCAGTATTAACGTCGACTTTGAAATGTAGCAGTTGCAATATCTTATCCATTTTCACATCTCTTTGATTAATCATCAATTGAAGGACAGTTCTTCCTTCTGCGTCCTTCCCATTCAGATTAACTTTATGGTTTATCAGTTCTTGGAGGCACTCCTCGAAAGCTGAAGAAAATATCAACATATGAATTGGTCTGAGTCCATCACGTGCTGGTCTTTCGATATTCCCATTGTATTCAAGAAGATGTTTTATGAGGTTTGAATGTCCACGCGCTATTGCCTCATGTAATGTTGTTAAAAATTCAATGTTCACAGAATTTACTCTGCCACCGTCTTTTTATAAACGTATGGTTTCATTCTCATCGACTCTATTCACTGCTTGATGCAAAGAAAAATTAATTTCTCTTCGTGCGGAGAAATCCAAACATAATCTCACCTGTAATGAGAAAAAGAAATATTATAGAAGATGTGTTTAAATGGTGGAAGTTCAACTTTTTGGAAGAAGTTTCTTATGTGAACATTCGTTAAATCTTGATCATTGTGCAATGCATTTTTCAACTAGTTTCAGTTGTAATTGAGAGAAATATTATTTCGAAGGCAAATGGAAAAAAATGGCAAATTTTTTATTTGTCGCCAAAATATTCTTCAAGATATGTACTATTTCTTTTATTACAAAACAAGTTTTTCAACAAATTACATTCGTTTTGGTATGCTAAACTTTTCGAATATTCAATCGGCAAAAGTATACATATTCACGCAAAAATATAATGTTTTTATTGATATAAATTACGTTAACAAACTAATACTCATTTGAATGTCCACGAGAACGATCTTATTAATAGGATTATGTTATATTCATTTGAATTTTCTGGAAAAACTTCTTGAATGAATAAGAAAAATTCTTAGTTCAAAAATTTAAAATAATTAACAACTTCAAACAACACTTACCATCTCGAAATTTGAATTCCAAAGTAATATATCCACAGAAAACTAGAAAACACACAGCAGCACAAAATCACCACTCTTATCGCAGCACTTGTTCAAAACTGAATGCCAGGAAACGGTCTTCGACAGACCAATAGAAATTTCACTCGACACGGCTTCAAATAATTTCTCGAAAACGGCAAAAACGCAAAGATCTATTTAAACAGAAAAATCAAGTCAAAAAGATACCGGATCAGCCCCGATGTCTCTTTTTAAAACCTCCGAAAGAGTGGGGTGATGACGCGTGTGAAAATTCGAAATTTCGAGAAGAAGGGACCTAAGGCGCCGTCCGATTGGCCGTCGAAATATCGCGTCATTCAAAAAAGGAATTCTAATGCCGGGTTTCCACCAAGCGGACAGGTCAAAACAAAACACGAACTGTCCGTTCGGACAGAAATTTCGAACAATTTTGTTTGGAAAATGTTCGAAGACTGTTGGGGTTCCTAACGGACTTTCTGTTTACACCAGTCGCGGACAGAAATGAATGAAAACTGTTCGTGTTTTGTTTAAGTTTCATTCAGTTTACATAAAGACACCGGACATGTAGTTGTGAGAATGTGGCGCGCTGCAAACTTGAGAGAACAAGACGACGAGGATTTATTTTTGCTGGCAGTCACATTATACATAATAATGTATAATGTGACTGTCACATTTCCCCTTTTTTGCTTTAAGGATGGCCTAATCCAAAACCGGCGTTTAGTTTTGTTCTTTTTAATAAAAAAGAACAAAACTAAACGCCGGTTTTGGATTAGGCCATCCTTAAAGCAAAAAAGGGGAAATGTGACGTCTAAACTGTAACAAGATCTCAGAGGAGATGATATGAGTATAGGAGGTAAACTTCGATCAAGTTTTATTAAACATTACGACTTCTTCCCTTCACGCACCGAATCAAACTACCACATTAGATCGCAACAACGTAAATAAAAACAAACTGGGCGTTTACACCAAGCTGACAAACAGTCCTAGAACTCGTAAATCCTTTGAAGTTTACCGACATTGGATGGGACTCTGTTTGTGTCCGTAAAAACGCAATTCGCGGACTTTCGAGTCCGGAAAACAATCCACAAGTTCTAGAACAGTTCGCGAACTTTAAGAAATGAGAGATTAACGACCCACCTACCCGAAGGCTGTATGGCCACGGCCACCATTAGGCCCGGGATTTGGATACGCCAAATCAGCGCGATCCGCCTAACGACGTCTCTCCCAGTCCGGCTTTGGCTCCCAAGATCTAGACCCTCACTGGTAAGAGCGAGGCACTATCCAACCTCTGGTAACTCTGCAGGCCACCAACCGAGTTGATACACGCAACTCACACGGCGAGAAGACGAACTTCTCTAGCCCAGCATGCGGGCTTTCAACCACTGCCACTACGAAACCAAACCCAATAGGGCGGACAGGATTGCTCCTGCGGGCACGCCCTCCCGTAGTTCCATCATAGCGTCATGGTTTGACATGCTGCGGGAACGCATTCCCTAGCAATTGAGGATCTTGGGAATCCATGCCTTGCTGAGGCAAGTTCGGGATCCTGTGCGGGGTAACTACTCCCCGTCGATCCCCACTGGAATCAAAACATCCTGAAGCACCATGACCAGCGCTCCGACTCACCCCCCTTAGCACTCCATGGGTGAATCTTTCTACCAGTGGTGATCGCCCTGCACCACATTCCCCACAGAGGGGATAAACCAATCACCTTCTACTACGATTTCCAGAGAACGGATCCCTCAATGAGTCTAAAGCTTGAAGGGCCGCTTTCCGCTTAGGAAAGACAACCCTTGCAAAATCCTCCATACGCCTGTACCTTCCCTCATCGGCAATGAAGTGAGCCAATCCGCCGTCCTCATGCATACCTCTCGCCATCCCTTCGAGAATGACCATTCTTTCGACCTGATATTCCGAGCAATGAAGTAGCACATGCGACCAAGATTCGATCTCGCCACATATGCACCTATCGCTCGCACTGAGACATCTCTTATGCAGAAATTCATTCAGGTTCCCATGACCCGTAATGATGTAGCCAAAATACAAGCCAGGGGAGAACCACTCATTCTCTCCGGCAAAGTCCACACAAGGGACAAACTTATGTGTTACTCGTCCTTTATCGCTATCATTCCATCTTTGCTGCCACACCTGCCTCAGTGTATCTTTCATTCCTCTTATACACGCAGTGGGACCTTCACTTTCATCAACATACTTCCTGTCAAATTCATCTAGAAGCAGGCCCCTCTTTAGCCTGCCTCGAACACCCATTCCCACAGCCACCAGATCCCACGGTAGCTTACCAAGCAGTACATTCATGGCTTCGGTGGACACCGTTCTACATACCCTCAAGCATGCACTTAGTACCACCCTCTGACACCTATTCAGTTCATCTCTTGCATACCCGTACGTCATGGCTTTATACCATACTTCCACACCATACATGGCACATGCTTGAAACATGCCACCATATATCACTTCCATAGCCTTCCTTTGCAAACCCCAATCTTTCTTCAAGACACGCGCCAAGCATCCTGTCAGCTTAGCCAACTTCGACCTTACATCCGAGAAGTGTCCAGAGAATCTGAACATCTCTTCTACCCTGACACCTAAGTACTTAGTACTTCTTACATACCTCACAGACTTCTCATTCAGACGTACGTTAGGTGGCCTATTCGCGGACTGTCACAAACGGACCGAGTTCGTGTTTTGTTTTTGTTCTGTCCGCTTGGTGGAAACCCGGCTAAGGCAACAGAATTCGAAGACCGCCGCTATTTTTTGAATTCGCGGCCGTCTGAAAAACATAAAAATTCGCGAATTTATCGGACCTTATCAGCGGACATATGCCACCTTATGGTATTTCTTTCGCACGCGGACCGGGAATATATGATTTATCGGGTTTAATTTATCAGATCGAATTTCTTGAATGAAAAATAATGAAACTCGATCGGAAAATTTGTCTATGGCAAAGAGAAAAAAAGTAGCTTCGTTACACACCCCCCTTCCCCCAAAAAAAAAATTTTTTTAAGTCTCCACCTCGCTCTACCCTTACTTGACTTTACTCGTCTCTTCCACTGATGATGTCCCAGAAGATACCTGGCCGCCACTTCAGGGAAACCGGTGGGGACCGTCGTCTGGGCGTTGGTATTAATTCGCACTGGATTCCAATGGACCTCCGATCTCTCTTTCTGCGAGGTTGCTCAGGATTATCACACGTACAATTGCGGGAAAGCACGTTCAGCCGTCCACACCGTGAACAGAACAGTTTTGGTGGGTTCTGGCAATCCCTTCTTGAGTGCCCAGGTAGGCCACAGCTCCAGCAATCGCCTTTGTGGACCTCGATGTAGCCCGGTCCATTTTTGGGCTCCGGTCGTCGGGTTGTGGTGGCGACCGCCACATTTGCCTGGCGTTGTCCATGACGTCTTCCAGGTCTCCGTTGCTGGGTGTCTCGACCTCGAATTGCGTTTGACTCGCGGCACACAGCCAATGCTTCGAATTCTCTCTTCTGACAACTTGCACTATAGTGGAGGCGGTAGCGTCTGCCTCGTACTCGATATCCCTCTGGTACTCGGACGGCGTTCTGCGTCGAAGTTGATGGCTTCGGCGACCCTATCGGCGGACGCTCGCTGACAGCCGATGTGTTGATAATGGACGGTGGACGTGTCAATGGGTTGATGTCTTTACCCTGTTCCTTCCTGGTTGGGCTGACTGACAACTGATCCAGGTTCCAATCGCCAAGATCCCATTCGTCGATCTCGTACTCGGGGGACGAAATCGGGGTAGCTTCTTTTGGGTTTCTACCGGCACGGGTCGCATTGCGGCAGGCGTTCATCTTGATGTAATTCTCAAGCCCTAGGGATGTTAATAGCCCGGACCGTACCATCGGGGAGCCCGAACCGGATGCGTAGCCTTCGGCGGTCGTTCGCGGGCCGGTACTTCAATAGCCGCTGACGGAATCGCGGTGTCCATGCCGTTCCTTCCTGCAGCCGCAGTGCGTCGTAAAACGATTCAGAGACCCATCTGACGTTCCGCGGGGGTTCTGCGGTTGGGGTTGTTACCTTGTACGAGGGCGGTCCGCTATGACGGCCGCCCTCACCTCGGCTCCGGCAGGAGGATCGCGGTTCGAAAAGGATCTTCCTATCCGCTGCTGTTGCCCGTTCTTTCGGGTCGACCCTCAGCATCTTTCCTACCCCTGCCGCAAGACTCGCAGGCATAGACTCCAACTCCGGGCCGCGGTACTGCACTTCTAGCGCCATAATTTTTCTCTCAGCGTCCGGGTCGTAGCCGAAGGGAGCAGCACCCGTGGCTGTGAAGATGGCGACCATTCCCATCGACCATACGTCCACCGGCACACCTCTGGGGCCATGTATGATGGAATTCCGGCGCAGAGGTCAAGAGTGGCGTCTGGCGTCGGTAGTTGGGTCGCTAGGCCGAAATCTGTCAGGCACACCCGTCGGGCCCCCACCAAGATATTATCCGGTTTTATATCCCGGTGCACAATAAGCGCCTGATGACAAGCCGCGAGTCCCGCGAGCGCTTTGCCCAGGATATCTCGTACCCTATTTTCGTCGAGGGGTTTGTACCGGTTGACATGGTGCCTCAGGTCTTCCTCCATGAGTTCCAGTCCCAGGGCATACGTATCTTTGGCGTGGTACTCAGCCACGAATCGACACACGTTGGGATAGTTGATCTGCCTCAACATATCCCCTTTGTTCGTTGCGAACTCGCTGACTTCAGCGACCTTCATGGCGAAGTTCGCTCCTCCCTCGGATCGGGCCACCTCATACACTCTGCCAAAAGCGCCGCTTCCCAGACAACGGACTGTCTTGAACTAGACCTCGTCCCCAGAAGAACTTTCCGCCCGTCCAGAAGTCTCCGCGGAATCAGAAATTTCTACGATAGCTTCCATAATCTGCAACAGAATGGAGCTGAATCAACGGCGCTGGCGGTAGACCGGTTAAATACCGATTCGTTCGGATTCGGGTAATGAGATAGGGGAATTCTCTTTGCCTTGCTCACCTCCGTACCACGGTTTAAGATCTTCAATATGGATGTTACGAATACGTTTTTCGAACATGTCTTTCAGGTCATAGACTACGGGTGAAACGACTTTCGCCACGGTTTACGGGCCGGAGTATTTAGGGGCGAGTTCTGAAGCGAACTTGTGCACCGCCGAGGACAACGGATGCTCTATACGCCAGACCATATCTCCTAACCTGCAGGACTATTCCCTACGGCGCAGGTTATAATAATGGCTCTGCTGAGAATAAGCTCGGGACAGTTGGATACGGACAAACTCGTATGTCTCTTGAAGGCGTCGCATCCTGCCAGCGTATTGAGTTACGTCTGCTAGGGAGTCCTCCATAGGTTCTTCTCGGGTACCACCTTCGGAGTTCCTCTGGAATTGGGCTGTCAGAGGGCGGATTTCTCTGCCGAAGTTCAGGAACGCTGGGGAAAAACCTGTGGAGTCATGCTTCGCTGAGTTGAGAGCGAAAGCTAATTCTCCTATCCGTTCATCCCAGTAACGGTGATTACCTTCGCAGAATTGTGCTATCATCGTTTTTATTGTTCTGTTGGCCCTTTCCACTGGGTTGCACTGCGGAGAGTAAACGGGTGCGAACCGGTGTTTGATTCCCAGATCCTGGAGATTGCCTTTGAACAGACGACAATCAAATTGTGAGCCGTTGTTGCTGATAACGACTGATGGACTGCCAAATTTTAGAACAACTTGCTCGTAGAACGTTTGGAACACTCCTTTACCCGTGGCCGTCCGGAGAGGTTTACATTCTTTCCACTTCGAGAATCGGTCCTGAAACATGACGAGGAAGGTGTTGCCCTTTTTGGAGCGCGGCAAGGGTCCGATGAGATCGGTGCTGACGGTGTTCCACGGTTCACTGATCGTGTACGGTTGCATTTTGCCTGCAGGTTTCTGTTGGCTGACCTTATAACGCTGGCATCTTGCGCATCTCCTGACATACTGTGCCACTTCCCGGAACATTCCCGGCCAATAGTAGTTTCGAGCTACTCGGGATATCGTTTTTGCTATGCCCAAATGTCCGGCAGTCGGCTCATCATGGTTTTCCACTAACACGGCTTGGCGGTGCTCGGTAGGAACACACAACTTCCACGGGTTACCCATTTCCGTTTCAGTGAAGTCTCCTGGGTCCCAGAAATGGCGATATAATTTGCCTTCCTGAATCTGGTAATCTGGATGCCCGGCCGGATCCTTATCCACTTCCTGAAATTTCCTCTGATACCAGGAGCACGACGAAATGTTTCCTACTAACAAAGACTGATGCGTTTCATCCGGCAACGGATCTCGTGATAGGGCGTCAGCTATCCGGTTCAAAGCGCTCTTCCGGTATTTTATTTCAAAATCGAATTGTTGTAGGAAAACACTCCAACGGGCAATCCTACCGGCTGGAGACTTGATGGATTGAAGCCAACGGAGGCTCATGTGGTCGGTAATGATAGCCTTCCAAATACGGTCGCATCTTCTCGATCGCCCAAACTATGGCCAGACACTCTTTTTCGGTGACAGAGTAATTCCTTTCGGCATCATTGAGCGATCGGCTCGCGTATGCGATAACCCTTCCGTGCTCATCCAACACTTGTGTTAAGGCTGCACCCAATCCGGTTTCGGATGCGTCGGTCTGTAACACAAACGGCTGTTTGAAGTCAGGGCAGGCTAGAATTGGCGATTTGGTCAACTTTTCCTTCAATGTGTCGAACGCTTGTTGCTGTTCGTTATCCCATTTCCACTTTGGTTTCTTCCTCAAAAGTGCTGTGAGTGGGGAAACGATGCGGGTGAATTCTTCCACAAATCTGCGATACCATCCGGCTATTCCCAAAAATCTTCGGACTTCTCGCACGGTTTTGGGCGGTGACATCGAGTTCATGGCGGCGATCTTGTCAGGGTCTGTTGCAATACCATTTTCTGTCACTATATGGCCCAGATATTTGAGCGCATTCCTCACAAAAGCGCATTTATCCGGGTTGATCCGTAGGTTGGCTGCCCTGAGACGGCGGAATACGGCCCTCAGATTTGCCAAATGTTCTTCGAACGTTTCTCCCAGGATTACAATGTCGTCCAAATAAGCGAAGGCGACAGGATCCATCTCCGGAACGATGACCCGGTCCAAAAGCCGTTGGAAAGTCGCTTCGGCGGAGTGTAGACCAAAGGGCATCACTTTGAACTGGAACAGCCCTCTTCCAGGAACGGTAAATGCAGTGACGGGTTTGCTCCTTTCGGTCAGGGGAACCTGCCAGTATCCATGTCTCAAATCCAACGTAGATATAAATTTGGCCCTGCGAAGCTTATCCAATATCCCAGCAATATGCGGCAATGGGTATGCGTCCTTGATTGACCCCTCGTTAACCGGTCGGAAATCGATGCAGAACCTTGGCTCGCCATTGGATTTCTTCACAATAACTACGCTTGAGCTCCATGGTGAACTTGACGGTTCCACAATACCCTCTTCCAACATTTTATCCACCTCCTGGTTAATAACTTCCTGCATCTTCGGGTTGTAAGGACGGTATCGCTGTTTCAGAGGTTGCGTTTCGGGTTTGATCCTGATGTCGTGATCAATCAGTGTGGTTGTGCCTCGAACTTAGGAAAATTTCTGAAGTTCCGGCCTCAAAAACTCCTCCAAAATCTGTTCCTGTCCGGATGTCCGGGAGTTCACCATGGGTCTCTCGGAATGTTGCAAAACGACATCTGGTGGGTCCAATGGTCCAATGGTCGACCGTTCAAAAAGCATTGTGCTGTCCTCAGATTAATATGGAAGTCGTGTTTCGATAATACATCCATACCAAGTATTATGTCTACCGGCAGCTGGGGCACCAGCAGAAGGTGAACATCGACCTTCACTTCGCCCAAGAATAGCGATGTACGGCAAATTTCCTGCACTGATACGCAGCTTCCATTTGCCACGGTTGCCAATACATTGCTCACTGGTGTTGTGATGATTCCCAGACTTCGGCACCCTTCGGCGGCGGATGAACTGAGAAATGATGGAGCTCCGGTGTCCAAGAGTCCTTTAAATCTCAGGTGCTCAATACAGACGCCGATCATGGGGCGATTCTCTTTTGACGGATACTTCGGTGTATTCGGGGAAGCAGGCGTTGGAAACTGTCGAGTCTTCCTATCCCGGCAGTTCCGCTCTAGTTTTCCGAACATCTGCAATCCCGGGACAGTATACCCTGTCTCCCACAACGGGAGCAGAATATAACCGGCTTGACTCGGCACTCTCGCCTCATATGCCCCATTGTACCGCATCGCCAGCATTGTGGTTGTCCTTCAGAAAACCTCACTTGCTTCTCCCTTGCTGGTTCTCGGACGGTTCCTGACCTATCATTTGAGGTCTTTTTCGTTGAAGTAGTGGAATTCACTTGTTTGGAGGAAGGCGGAGGGTCCTTGGCAGGTGGTACCCGTGACGGTTCGACTGAAGTCCTATGTCCTGAGTCTATCATCAAATTCCCTGTTGACTTCTGGCTCACAGTTCTATAAGTCAGATGTCGTTCATTCACAAATCCTGGCTGGTCGGGCGGTGGTATATAATGGTCGGCCTGCCACTGAACCAACTCGAACACTTTCCCTTTGTTCAGTAGTTCCGAGTATGTTCTCGTTTCCTGGAAGGCAAGGGCTTTCTGCAGTGACGGGATTAATCGTCTTTCAATAATGCTGACTTGTTCCTCCTCCGAAGGTCGCTTCGTGTTCAACTTCAGAAACAAGTTCTGCATTCGTGTTGTAAACAGAACCAGTTTTTCTCCATCACCCTGAGTCCGCTTTCGTATCTCTTCAAGCAGGTTCTCCTCGTATTCCGGAGGCAGAAAACAACCTCGGCGGGGAATGTACCAGTCCTTGGCGTCCTTACGCAATAATTCGAAGATAGACTCGAATAATTGTTGATGTGTAACTTTCCGGGTCTCGGCCAACTGTTCTACTTCTTCCAGGAAAGAATTCACGCCACTAGAACCGCCGAAGTACACATTCCATTTGTAAATCAGGATTTTGTCTCGGAAAGTGGACTTGGAGCTGTTGAAAACAACCTATCACGCAAATTTTGTTTCACTTCTGAGGTACGGGCTTGTCATATGGGGTGGATGCACCGATTTGACCAAACTATTTGTTCTGCAAAAATACGCCCTGAGAGCAATTCTCGGGTTGGGATATCGTGAGTCATGTAGAGGTTACTTCAGAAAAAATTCAATGCTCAAATACAAGTGCAGTCTCGGTTATTTTATTATAAAAGAAACGGTCCCTGCTCGGGCGCCACTGTGAAGATCCCTTAATTTGGGGAACGACTCCAAGGGCGGAAGTGGCGGAACTACCTTTTCGGTCTAAAAAATTCTCGGGCGCCAGCCACAATAGGTTTTACAAGGTTGTAGCGCCTTGACTAGAACCCTTCACTTCTGCCAGGGCAGCTTTCATACAGTGGAGAAGGGTTCGGTTTTAATCTAAGTTGTTAGCGATTAAGGGAATGTTTCTTTCACGAATGTGTACGATGAATCGAATAAAACACCAGGATGAAACTAAACTTATAAAGAGCCGACTTTCGATACTTTTAACAATGAAATCCCAGAACTAAAAATAAATGTGCTTTATATGATACAAACGAAAATGAAATTTACCATCCAAAATGAAGATTACAGTGAATGTATTTAAAGAAGAAAATTAAGATATGGAATATGAAACAATGACGGTTTACGATTCGTTAAGGCGGCGGAGCGAGGTGAGCAGGCGTGGCGACAGAATGGAATCAAAGAGGACGGTAACAGCGAAGCAAAAATAGGGAGAATCGGCAGGGCACGGTGAAATATCGTTCAAAACCAATACTGACAACGGACCTGATGCCAGGGTGTTTCACTCTCGTCGTTCAGATCTGACCAGGGTTGAATTAATGATTCAAACGGGGGTGAACGAGATACAGGTACCTAAGGCTGTGCTTTTCACAACGCACAGGAGAGTGATTCCAGTATAGAATCCCTCAACCGGACAGAGTGACCTCAGTAAATCTGCGAACTCTCAGTGGATTGACCAAGGGTAACAAGGTGCCGTAACAACGCTATATAGTCTCGCCGAGATCAATCCAGATGGAATCCGCAAGGAATACGAAGTATTCGCACAACAGAAGGAGAAGGTATGATGGGTACGGTGATGCCAACAGCACCGCCCGGACAAGTGGTTCCAACAATGGAACCAACTGAACCTGACGGAGTGACTTCAGTAAGTCTTCAAATTCTCAGAGTTTTGACCAAGGGTGATACGGTGCCGTAACAATGCTATATAGTCTCGCCGAGGGCAATCCAGATGGAAACCGCAAGAAATACCAAATATTCGCACTACAGAAGGAGAGGATATGATGGGTACGCTAGTGCCAACAGCACCGTCCGGACAAGTGGTTCCAACAATGGAACCAACTCAACCTGACGGAGTGGCCTCAGTAAACCTGCAAACTCTCAGTAGACTGACCAAGGGTGACACGGTGCCGTAACAACGCTGTATAGTCTCGCCGAGGTCAATCCAGATGAAAATCGCAAGGAATACGAAGCATTCGACAACAGAAAGGAAAATATAAAAAAATAATGATGAAACACAAAAATTACAAATCAATGAGATGACACATCTCTTTTTTGATTTTGATTCATATTTGAATTAAACAGAACAGAACTGTCATCCGTTATTCCGTTGCTATTGTGATGATCATCACAATGACAACAACGACGTGAGTTTTTCCGGCCTATTCCGGGAAGTACGTACTTTCCGGACTAGACCGGGAAATGCTACTTTCTCAAAGAAAAAGCGTCCGGGAAGTAGGTACTTCCCGGACGGTTGCCGAAAAAATAATGAAACTCGATAGGAAAATTTTTCTATTGCAAAGAGAAAAAAAGTAACTTCGTTACAATTGTGCAGTGTTGTCTGGATGGTTGGTACAGTGATGAAGTTGGGTATTGTAACGAAGGATTTCTCGGCGGAGTGCGTTTCGACAGAAGACATTTAAATACATTTTTGCACAACTTGGAATACTCCAGTATGAAAATGTAGTAGTACTATGAAACCTGTGTCACAGTTAAACGTCTCTCAGAATTAAGGACTGAACGAGAATAAATTCGCTATCACAAAAACGCTCATATCTTTTGAACCACTGGACCGCTTTCGAAAATCAAACTCATTTTCGAATCATGTTCTAATTCTAATGAAAACTGTTTTTACAATAAAAAAAAACCAAAACAATTTCTACAAAATTCATGGATTTTTTTCTGGAATTCTTCCCATCATGCTTCTTATAGTGTTCTCGGTCATTTTCTGGGATGCTGTCTTCCACCTCTGCTTGAATTCCGCCCAATATCTTTCGATTGGCCTGAGTTCTGGACAATTTGGTGGATTGGCCTCTTTGGGGAGAAAAACCACCTCATTAGCTTCGTACCATTCCTTGGTGGCCTTGCTGTAGTGGCATGAAGCTGAATCTGGCCAAAAGATTGTTAACACATCGTGCTCACGTAAAAATGGTAAAAGTCGCTTCTTCAAGCATTCCTCGATGTATATCTTCGAGTCAACAGAGCCTTGGCCAACGAAAAATTTGCTCCTTTTCCCATCAGTGCAAATTGCTTGCCAAACCAGGATTTTTTTAGGAAACTTTGCTTGTTTCTTCACGCGAAATTGTTCGTTAACATTTCCACGAGGATCTGCAGTATAAAATTCTTGACCAGGAAATTGCGAGAAATCAGCCAAGACACAGGTTTCGTCGTCCATCACGCAACAGGAAACATTTATCAAGAAATATTTTTTTGATTTCTTTGCTCTTGATTTCGCTTCTTGATTCTTCACAGCGTTTCTGTCTGGCACTTTCTGCACTTTGTATGTTCTAAGCCCAGAACTCGACTTGATTTTATGAACGGTTAACTGCGAACAACCCACTATTTGGGCCACTTTCCGTCCTGAAAGGTTAGGATTCTTCTGAAAAAGGCTGATGGCTTTCTTCACTTTTTTGGGCTATGGAACCCCTTTTTCCTCCTGGTTCCTTCCTTGCGGTTAATTGTGAGATCTTCGTTGGAGCGCTTAAGGTGGGCGTTCAATGTAGTGTGTTTTTATTTCAAGTTGATTTCGAAAACGGTTTCACTTTGAGAACTGAAATTTTGTGGGTGAACTCAGAAAGGATTAGGGTTCTTGTTGAAATAATTTTGATCGATTTTATTCCGACAGTTAATTTTTTTTCTTTCAAAAATAGAAGAAAATGAGCCAACCCATGCTTCTGTTTTATTTCAACAGAAAGACCCATGAAAATAGTTCAACTTCCGATTAAAAGGGAATCTACTGATAATTTCGTTCAGAAGATCAACTTGAAATACGAAATTGGCAGAAAATGGCCAAATTCAAATTTTGGCGGGAAAAAATTCCTGCTTTACCCACAAATCCACGTATTTCATAGTTCGGCGATTTTCGGATAGAGAGAGCCATTGTACATTTCATTCATGATTAGAGAGATACTCATAGAACTTATTGTGATAATGAAAGTTCTATGTAGATATTCCTTAAAATGGATGGTGGCGCCTCTATCGGCTGATCTTTCCTACATGGTTTAAACGCCGACCTTAACACGACGGACGCGAGCCTCTTTTGCGATTCTTTTGAAGCTCCATTTTTGATTATTTTGAAAAAGTTTCACTATGAATTCTCGTGTTTTCACTTCGCTCGACATTTTGCGACAGAAAATTGGAATATCTTTGAAGTAAATGTTCCACATGTTTCTGACGTTCATAACAAAGCTAACTATGGTCAACTTTTGATTTTTTCTCAATTGGTTCAAGAAATATAGGCGTTTTTGTGATAGCGAATTTATTCTCGTTCAGTCCTTATTCGATATTTCACGAGTGCCAACCTTCGTCAGTTTTAAGTAGAAAAACCTGATGAACCTAAATCTTCGCCAACCGGGGTACTTCATAAACGTGAAGCAGTGCTTCACCAATAAATTCGTATTAATCGAATATTTTATTATTTCATTCCATCATTATTGTCACAGTTAATTTCGCATGTTTATCCATTCTTCATATACGGGGTGTTTCATCATAAACTGGACAAACATATATGCATAGCCATATAGACGACATCGGCAAAGTCATTTTTGCCTTATGATAATATATAACCCGTTTTCGAAGCATGAGCGAGATACAGGTTGTTTAAGGATAACTGTGGTGAGTTATGCGTGATATTTGAAATAACGGCTTCTGGTCATATGCTTAATATGATAACAGATGTGTCGGTTTGAGCTCTAATAATATCGAAAAATCAGCGTGCTAACAGTGAAGTTTCGGACTCGATTATTTTCCTTGTTAAGTAAGACTTTCTGAATGTGATGATATAAAATTCAAGTCCTAAAATTGAAAAATAGCGAATCAGATTCCTGTAGATTTCTGATTCGTTTTGGAATAGTCCAGTTTTTTTTGTTATCCTTCGTTATCTGAGGACAGATGGTGATACGGCTAGCGGAGGATAAGGGTTTCCATACACTGACAGTATTTGTATAAAACTTAGGTTAATTTGAATTCTCTGCATGGCGTCAGTATTCAAGGAAGAGGAAATAAACTTCCCAGAATTATTGTGATTGCCTATTATTAGCATAGTATGAGTGCCACCTATGAGTGCTGCGAGAAGAAAGAGAGCAGTCATGCTGTTTGCATGAAATGTTTTGGCCATTTCCATTTGAGTTGCCTAGAGAGAAGGAAATCAGCCAAAATTACAGAGGGAGGAAATTGCCTTTGTTCAATAGAATGTCAAAAAAGTTATAAGCGTGGGGAAGAAGAGAATAAATTGCAAAGGGAGAAATTGGAGCAATATTCAGAGAAAATTCGAACGTTGGAAGAGAAGATTATTCAGGTCATGGAGGAGAGTGAGATGAAAGAAAAGGACTGAATGAAGAAGATGGATACAATGAGCTTGTTAAATATTGAGAAAGAGCAACAAATAAGAACCATGCGAAGACAGAGTGAAACCTTCGAAAATTACGTTTTTCTATCTGAGAGTGAATATGAGGAAAAGATAAAAAAGCTGAATGAAAACGAAAAGAAGTCCAAGAAGTTTTGAGTTTGGAAAATAAGATCGCTTTTCTGCAAGAGGAATTGGATTGTAGTGAGAATGTTGCAAAGGCTCTTAGAGTAGAATTGGAAAATTCTAAGGAAGTAAACGGGAATCTTTCATGTTTAATAAAGGATCTCAATAATGAAAACGAATCAGTTCAGAAGCGGGGTGTAACGTGCAATGATCATGAAAACTATACATGCGAAGGTTTGAAATATAAACGACTAAAAGAATGAGAAAGCGGCAAAAGTAACGTGCATTAACAAGCGGGCGTAAGCGAAAATGAAGCAAGAGTGCAAGCGGATAATATTACAAGCAAACAGAACTACGGCAGGTAATAACGTGGGCAGCGTTGAACAAAATTGGATGTCGGTACGCTACGGTTGATAGGAAACGACTAGTCACCGGGCTGAGGAGGACGAACACGCCCCGGAAGGCGCGCTCGGACTCTCCGACCCTTGAACATTTAGAGGACTGTTTATATCCTCGAAATCCCCGGTGGTAACCAACTTAAGAAAGGAATGTACCCGAGTAGGATCGTGAGATGCGCCGTTTCAAGCTAACATCGCA
This sequence comes from Adalia decempunctata, assembly GCA_951802165.1. NCBI lineage: Eukaryota > Metazoa > Arthropoda > Insecta > Coleoptera > Coccinellidae > Adalia > Adalia decempunctata. The sequence goes on from OX637695.1 coordinate 76,454,198, forward strand.
CAATCCTTCACACTCAGAATGCTAAGAGAACTATAGGCCGTTTCAAGCTACTACACGGACTCCCAGAATTCGAGCGGTACCTTGAGGGCGATGCGGGACTGTCGAATGCGCCATTTGAAGCTAACATGCACATCCCCGCACCTTTAGGAAACCTCATAAATCCATGCAGACCATTTAAAGTTACTACACGGATTCATGGAGATACGGAAGACTAGGGACAATACAGGGCCGTGGATGCGTCATTTGAAACTAACATGCACCACCCTGTAGACTAGGAAATCCACGGAGTCAAATAGGCCTTTTAAAGCTACTACGTGGCGCCATGGATATTCGGAAAGGAACGAAGATGTAAATGTGCCGTTTAAAGCTAACATGTACAACCCCGTATATTGGGAAACTCGCAGAATCATGCAGGCCGTTTGAAGCTAATACATAATTCTACGGCCCAAGAAGAATGGAATAGAAAAATTCAGCAACGTACCGACAAAATAATAATATTGAAAGTAAATATTCATACCTAACAACTTGCCCACGCGTAACCTTTATGTACACTCACTGGTTTTCTTTGATTGATTCTTTGACCTGGACCTGGACCTGGATTAGCACTCGCGCTTCTATTCACTATCGGAGTATCGGAACCTGGAACCTGGGACCTGGATTTCGGCGGTACTGGCAAGCACGGCAATTATGTTAATTTAATTGACCTCCTCGACCGCGCGCCCGATCTTATACGCTTCCGGGTCGCGCCGTTGACCACGCCCAACGTGGCAGACTCGCGACTCGGACCTATCGCGCGTCAATTAGCGCGCCGCGAGATATTCCCTTACTCAACCGGGAAACTTGCTCCGTTACATCCCCCTCCTTCTTCGGATAGAAAAGAGAAGACTAGTTTTCTCTTTTCTAAGAATTAATTCTCTGAAACAATGAAAAATAAAAACTATACTCTTCCTAGCTACTACAAAACTAAAATAAACAAAACTCTAAAAGAAAAAAAAACCATTTTTAATTCGGCGGCTGTCTCATGGCTTCGACCAGGTGGGGGCCCCGGACACCGTCACCCGGATTATGTCACACTGAATGCCCATCTCTCGGGTCCTGGGCGCTGTTGATGGGGGCTCCTGGCGGGATGTCCCCTTCGGTTGGGACGCCTTCCTCGGCGGAACCGGAATCTTCCTCGGCGGAACCGGAATCTTCCTCCGGCAGCCACAGTCGGCCGATCGGGTGCCCACTCTCCCACATCTTGAGCAAAATGTTGTCGGAGGTCGTCGGCAGGTGCTCCGGTCATGGTCCGGATACCCACACCTCCAGCACAGGGCGAACTCCCCCACCGGGAGGTACACGGGCGTCTCCTCCCTCGGCCTTCCGGCCGCCTCCGTCGGCCTCGCGGCCCTCTCGCCATCGAGGACCACCTCCTCGTGTAGGACGAGGACTTCCTGGTTGTTGTTCATCTCGACCTGAAATCACACAGGAAGAAGGTCTAAGCAAAACATTAGACTTCTCAACAATTTTTTATTTAGAAAGGGGAATAGACAAAAGGCCGCAAAGTAAAAAATGTTATTGCTTCGCCGGGATCCTGATCCATTTAGGCTTTTCGCCTATGGGCACCTTCACGCGGAAATATTTTCCCGCGGGCCAACCAGGCGGACGTAGCTCCTCGGCGATTTCCCATATCTTCGGGGTCCAATTTCCGTCTCCGGGCGGGACTGTCTGCAAGAGCCGACCGAATTCCTCGATAAGCTCTTCCCTAGTCGGGGTTGGAGGTGGAGGAGTTGGGGGAAGTGGACTGAGTAGCCTCGGCACTACGAACTCCCTCATCGGAACCTCGTCTTCCCTTCGGCGTCTCGAGGGTCTCATCTTCGACGGGATGGTGGATTTCGGCATGTCTGTAACATAATTAATGTGTTCATGGTAAGGTTTAAGGTCTTTTACATGTATCCGCTTGACCAGTTTTCCTTGCTCATCTCGCAGATCGTAGACCACGGGCGATATCACTCGGCAGATAGTGAAAGGACCGGTGAATTTGGGGGCCAATTTGGCAGCAAAGTCGTTAATCGCGCGAGACAGGGGGTGTTCCCGCTTCATCACCTTGTCACCCAGATGACACCTCCAAGCACGGTGACGTAGGTCATAATGCCTCTTCTGTTTGTCGAAGGCCTGCGCTAAGTGACGGCGCACCAAGCCAAAGGTTTCTTGCAGTCTCTTCAGACGGTTGGTGCGTTCCTGGATGGTAAGCGGGAGTTATATTCCCGGGCACGATGAACTTCGTCAGAGAGCCATGGGAAATGCAAACTCAGCATCGGATACTTTCCGGAATCCGAGAAAGAAGACCGAGCTTACATATATCATTGTATCATTCATTTTTATCAGTCTTGACTTGACATTGTAATCTGTACGAAATACATTTTTAAAAACGCTTTTCCTGCCTTGATAATTATAACTGGCGCAGTCGACGGAGTTTCACGGGAGTTTTCATTGTGAAAAACTTTTGAGTTCTACCCTCTTTTGTGAAACGAGAACCTACCCACAGCACTAACACTCAAAAATCCATCCAGGAAGAAGAGGGCATGCAGTTGTGGATTATCATAACAAGGTGGTGAGCGTAAATTTTTTCTTTGTTAATGTCAGACTCCTCTAATCTTCTTATTGATTCTCTTGCGGAAACCAATTCTGAATTAGAGACAGATTTATTAGAATCTTTCAATAATCTTTCGCTAGATAGCAGTAACTCATCTTTGAATATGCCAAACACACCAGCAAATTTTGATATCAAAAATCTGAGCATCGTGCCTGATTTTGATGGAAACCCAAATAAATTATATAGATTCATTCAAGCATCGGAGGCAATTCTTACTCATTATTTTGACATTGCTAATCCTAATAATTTCCAGAATTTGTTACTTTTGAATGGTATTTTAAATAAACTTCATGGTAAAGCGGAAGAAGTTGTTGCTATTCATGGGGCTACAGGAAATTGGAATGATATAAAAAATTCTCTCTTATTGCATTTCGGTGATCAACGCGATGAAAATAGTCTGAATCAAGATCTTGTTAATTTGAGACAAAATTTTGGTGAATCCCCTCATGATTTTTATGAAAAAGTGATCACTTTATTAAATACCATCTGTAATCATATCGATTTGAAATGTGAAGTTGCGTTGAGAGCTAGTAAAAGAAACTTTTTCCAAAAACAAGCATTGAAAACATTTTTAGCTGGTCTGAGAAATCCTTTAGGACCAATTATCAGAGCTATGAGACCTAATTCATTGTCAGAAGCACTTCAATTCATAATAGAGGAGGATAATATTAAACATTGTCAAAGATCACATCAATCTATAATGAATAGCTCTAGAAGACCCTTAAATTACAATAATCAGAGAAATTATCCTCATAGACCTGCAGATTTTCGTCAAACTTTTTCTAATAGAGTACCCACTGAACAGCAAAGCTTCATCCCCAATCAGCAATTTCCAAATAGACCTGTAACTATTCAAAGAAATACTAATTATAAAGAGCCAAGATATTTTACTAATGCTCAAGTCTTTGGAAAACCGCAACAACCTAAACCGACCCCTATGAGTATTTCTACAACTCACACTAGACAAAAAACACAACCTATGAGTACTTCATCAAATAGTAGACATTTTTCAAACGGGCAAAATCGTTCTTTTCGACAAAAACCTAACTTTATAAGTGAAGAGCTTTTTAATACAGAATATCATAATAATCCTCACATCTCCGACGAACAGTTCGAAGATGACGAAATTATTGATGATTGTGAACAAAATTTTTCGAACGTCCATTTTCCAAACCAGATCAAATAATAGAATTTCATGTTTCTAATAGTAAACGTGAATTACCATATATAGAAATTAAGAACCCACCTCTTAAATTACTTATTGATACAGGATCTACAAAATCTTTCATAAATCCTGATTTAGCTAGAAAATACTACTCAAAATTTGTGTTTAAAGAACCATTCACAGTATCAACTGTCCATCAAACTTCTCATCACGAATTTTGTGCTAATATCCCGATATTTGCTGAGTTTAATCGATATAATGAAAACTTCAAATTTTATCTATTCAAGTTTCATAATATTTATGACGGTTTAATTGGATTAGATAACCTAAAACTTTTAAATGCGTCCCTTGACTTTCACAGTTCTATGCTCAATACTCCTTTTTCAACATTGCCTATAAAATATCAAGAATCTGCAAGTAAAGCTCCGTTCAAAATAAAAGTCGATGCAAATTCAAGAATCATAGCTAAAGTACCTATCAGACACTTATCTGGCGATGTAATTATCCCAAAACAAACTATTCAATCTTGTAAAATTTCGGAAATCGTAACTTGTTCCAAAAATGGCCTAGCGAACGTAGAAATTTGCAATGAAACAAATGAAGATGTTATCCTCATTTTAAATAAACCTATAGAATCAATTCTCATTCAGAATAATTTCGAAATTTTTCATATGGAAGATAATCATATTTCAGAACATTTAAATATAGAGGAATTAATTAGAACCTATCACATGAATGAAGAAGAAAAATTTCACATTTTAAAATTATGTCGTAAATTTTCAGATATCTTTAAATTAGAAAACCAGTCCCTTTCGTTCTCTAATCAGATAAAACATTCGATCAAAACAAAAGATGATATTCCTGTCTATTCGAAATCTTACAGATATCCTTTCATCCATAAAGAGGAAGTTAAAAACCAAATAAATTCTATGTTGGAACAAGGTATTATCAGACCTAGTCAATCACCTTGGTCATCGCCGATTTGGGTGGTACCAAAGAAAGCCGATGCTTCTGGTAAACAAAAATGGAGAGTTGTTATTGATTTTCGAAAACTAAATGAAAAAACAATTGACGACAAATATCCAATACCCAATATTAGTGATGTTCTTGATAAAATCGGTAAATGTCAATACTTTACAACTTTAGATTTAGCTAGCGAATTTCATCAAATTGAAATGGATCCTACTGATATTCCGAAAACTGCATTTAATGTAGAAAATGGTCATTACGAATTCCTACGTATGCCATTCGGTTTAAAAAATGCTTGTTCCACTTTTCAGAGAGTAATGGACAATGTACTCCGAGGACTAGAAAATTGTTTAGTTTATCTAGATGACATTATTGTCTATTCAACATCGCTGCAAGAACATATCGTCAATCTTTCAAAGGTTTTCAAAAGACTCAGGGATGCCAATTTTAAAATTCAATTGGATAAGTCGGAATTTTTAAAAAAGGAAGTAGCTTATTTGGGTCATATTGTCACAACTGAAGGGGTCAAACCCAATCCAGATAAAATTAAAGCTATCAAGAATTATCCAATACCTAAAACGACGAAAGAAATTAAAGGCTTTTTAGGACTGTTAGGTTACTATAGGAAATTTATTCGTGATTTCGCGAAAATAACTAAACCTTTAACGGCTTGTTTGAAAAAGGGTGCTAAAATCGATCATACCTCATCGTTTATCAACTGTTTTGAATATTGTAAAAATTTGTTAATGAATGAACCTATCCTTCAATATCCGGACTTTTCTAGAGAATTCATTATAACTACAGACGCTAGTAATTTTGCAATCGGTGCGGTTTTATCTCAAGGAAAAATCGGCAATGATAAACCTGTTGCTTATGCATCAAGAACACTGAATGACAACGAACAAAATTATAGCACGATAGAAAAAGAACTTCTTTCCATAGTTTGGGCAACCAAATATTTCAGGCCCTACATTTTTGGCAGAAAATTTGTTATTGTAACGGATCACAAACCATTACAATGGTTAATGTCTCTTAAAGAACCAAATAGTAAACTTTTAAGATGGAGATTAAAACTTGAGGAATTTGATTTTGAAATTTTTTATAAAAAGGGCAATTCTAATACTAATGCAGATGCACTTTCAAGAATCGAAATTCACAATAAAGATCTCTTTGAGTATATGGAAAAATTTAATGAAGGATTTTCTAAGCATAAAGCTAATAACGATAGCGAATCAATGATTGTCAATTTAGAAGAAGGAGATGGTAACGATCAAATTACATATAAGGAACTATCATTTGAAGATTTTGAGAAACGTTTGAACATGAATGAAATATACTTTTCTCCTAATATAATCGAGAAAATTGGTAATTTATTTGATGCTCCAGATTACTACTCTCTTGGTCACTGTGTATCTGAAGATTTCTATATGAATAAGGGTATAGCACTCGATTTTAAAGAAAAATTTGGAAATGTTCAAGAACTCAAGTCTCAAAATAAAAAAATTGGAGAAGTGGCTAAAATTGAACACAACAAAAGAAATATTTATTATTTGGTCACTAAAGAGTTTTATTATCATAAACCGCGATACGAAGCCGTTTTTCGAGCACTTCTCAACCTCAAAAAATTGTGTCAAAAAGATGATGTAAAATACCTTGCACTACCAAAGATTTCTAGCGGTTTGGATGGACTTGAATGGAATAAAATATTCAATATGATCAATTTTATTTTTGCAAATTCCACCGTAAACATTGAAATTTATTATTTATCTCAAGAAGAATTAATTAATTTCCAGAACATTGAAAATCAAAACGAATCAGATGGAAATACTATACATTCGAATCTCGAAAATCCAATTCAGGAAATTCCCATTTCTGAGAAAGTTTTGAATGTATTCGACAATCAAATAGTTTTCGAATCTGTTTTTCATTCTCCGGCAGAGGTGAGAGTAGAAAAATTTTTTTCAAACAAACAGAGAATTTTTGTTCAATTATCCACTAACGATTTGAGTAGAGAAGTCATAGAATTTTTCAAAACATATATAAGTCCAAATATCCTTTATGCTTTGTATTTTAAAAAAGATGATTATTATACAGAAATTTGCGAGATTCTCAGAAAGACTTTCAAACAATCTGCTTTCAAATTATTGAAGTGCAATGAAATCTTGGAAGATGTAGAAGAAAAAGACGAACAGGTTAGGGTTGTTAAATATATGCACGAGGGAAAAACGAATCACAGAGGTATTTCGGAGACTGTTACTAGAATAAAAAGAACGTATTATTGGCCCTGTATACAAAAAGAAGTAACAGAATACATTAATAATTGTGAATTATGTCAGCTTAACAAATATGATAGAGATCCTCCGAATCAAAAACTGATGCTAACACCCACACCAAATAAACCCTTTGAAATTGTTCACATCGATACTTTTCAAGCACAAAGTAAAAAATTTCTTACAATTGTCGACGCCTTTTCTAAATATGCCCAAGCATATCCACTCATTTCCCTTACAGCTATAGAAATAGTAAGATCTCTTTTAATTTTCATGACGCATCACGGTTCACCGTCAACGATAGTGATGGATAATGGAACAGAGTTCAAGAATAGTACTGTGTCTGAATTTCTCGACCTACACCAAATTTCTCCTCATTATATCACGGTAAACAATTCACAATCCAATGGTATCATTGAAAGATTTCATTCCACTATTTTGGAACATTTGAGAATTTTAAAAGCTAAAAACAATGATTCGTTAAATATTGAGGATTTGATGCCCTACGCCATTTTTGGTTACAATAATACTATTCATTCTTTAACAAAACAAAAACCTATTGATATAATTAATGGCCATTTAGATAGTAAGGACCCCCTCAATATAGATATAAACAAAACTATTATTAATAATTATGTAGAAAACCATAAGCAAAAAACTAAAGAAATTTACAGGAGATTGAACGAACTGATGGGGGAGAGGAAGCAAAGCATCATAGAAAAACATAATAAAAATAGACATGATCCTTTAACGTACAAATCCGGTACTATCGCATATAGAAAAGTTAAATCTAATATGAGAAATAAGCTTACCCCCAAATTCTCCAAAGAGAGAGTAGTACGTAATAGGAAAATTAAAATAAGTAGTGATAAGAAGATTTTGCACAAACAGAACCTAAGAAAACCAAAAACTAAATCTAAGAAACTTTTTCAGGTTGATCGTAATGATCCTAGTAGCAGCTCAGGACATTCAAATAATAAACCTGAAGGACAATCCGGGAGTTCTTCCGATTCACCTAGGCACAGCAAAAATTAAAAGCAAATTTCACAATTTCATACATTACTATAATCTTAAACCAATTTCCGTAGAATTAAAATATTTAGAATTTCATTATAAGACAGTATCTAGTACTATTTTAAATGCTTCAAATTCTATGTTTCGTACAGAATTGGAAAATCATAAGAAATTTTATGAATATCAATTAAGCTCAGCGAAGCAAAAATTGAAAAGTTTGATACCAATGGGACGATCTAAAAGAGGAATTATTGATGGATTAGGAACCATAATAAAGAGTATCACTGGTAATTTAGATGCGAATGATGCATTACATTATGAATCAGCTTTAAAAGAGCTTCAAGACAATCAGAAAGGAATTATGATAAATTTAAATGCAGGTATCTCATTAACGGGTGAAGTAATTGAAAATTTCAATAAAACCATTTCAGTCCTCAGACATAATCAGAAGACGATTGCATCCCAGCTTGAAGGAATCTCTGAAAAATTTAATCAATTAAGTGATAATTTTTATATGTATATTCAGATAAAGAATCTCATGGATCAAATTGGTATTTCGGTCAATATTATTATAGAATTAATCGATGAAATCGAAAATGCTATTAGTTTTTCAAGACTTGGAATATTGCATCATAGCATAATTAAATTTTCAGAATTGAATTCAATAATCACAGAAATAAAAAAATTATACTCTTCAAATAACTTGATATTCACGGACGAAAAAGAATATCACAGATTTTATGAATTGATAAAAGTAGATGCATATTTCGTCGAATTCAGAATTGTTTTCATTCTTCATTTTCCTATTGTTCACTCTGAACTTTTTTCTCATTACCATTTATTTTCAATTCCAACTATCAACAACACTATTCTTATTCCCAAAAATACCTATCTGACAAGCAATGAAAAACGGTATCAATACGCCTCTTCACCTTGTGTTGATTTACACCCACTATATTACTGCGAAAACGATAAACTTAATGATGCCTCAGAGGTAGAAGATTGCTTGTTCCAGCTATTGCATCTCCAAAAATCCATTGGTTCCTGTCAAAATCATCCTGTGGAAACCAATAAGAATGTTATCCAGCAAATTGGCAATGGTAGATTCATCATGATAGCTCCGAGTGGAATAAAAATCCGCACAGTATGTAGAAGAACTGATGTCAGCACATTGAAGGGAAACTTCTTGATAAACGTTCCGAAGGGATGCCACTTCGAAAGCTCAGAAGAAAAATTCTACAACGACAAGGAAATCCTGAAGGGAGAACCAATGTATCTTCCCCAAATTGCTGCTGATCTGAATGCAACAACCCTTACTGCATTCAAAATAAAACTTGAAGATTTTTCACTGGATCAAATACACCAACTGAAGAGAAAACAAGAGGACATTCAACCCTTGATGGAAAAACAAGAGAGCACCAAATCATTCCATGAAATATTGATATCTATTACTTATTTTCTGTTTTTCATAGTTATCTCCTATTTTGGTTCGAGGAAAATCATATTATGGCTGAAGTCCCCGGTTCCAAGAAATCAACCAGAGAGCCAAGAATCCCAACCACGGGCAGTTCCATTCTTCACGACGTAAGCACCTTTCTGAGGATGGAGGAGTTATATTCCCGGGCACGATGAACTTCGTCAGAGAGCCATGGGAAATGCAAACTCAGCATCGGATACTTTCCGGAATCCGAGAAAGAAGACCGAGCTTACATATATCATTGTATCATTCATTTTTATCAGTCTTGACTTGACATTGTAATCTGTACGAAATACATTTTTAAAAACGCTTTTCCTGCCTTGATAATTATAACTCGGGCCTGGATCGGTATCTTCAAATTCTCCGGTACCTCGCGTAGCCTCCTGGTAGATCGTCTTCGGGGCCTCCAACTCTCGACCGAAGTTCAGAAATGCCGGGGTAAATCCTGTGGACTCGTGACGGGAACTATTGATGGCGAAGGTGATCTCGTGCAGATGACTGTCCCAGTGTTTATGGTTGTTCTCGCAGAATTGTGCAATCATAGTTTTTATAGTGCGGTTGGCTCGTTCGACTGGGTTGCACTGGGGTGTGTAGACGGGTGTTAGCCGGTGCTGGATACCAAGTTCTTCCATCATTCCTCGAAATATCTTGCTGTCGTACTGTGATCCATTATCCGAGATTACTGTTTTCGGACAACCGAAACGAGTGATTATTTCTTCGTAGAGTGTCTTGGAGACGGCGGCTGCGGTAGCTCGGCGTATGGGTCGGCAGGCGGTCCATTTGGTAAAACGGTCATGAAACATCACCAAGTAACAATTCCCTTTTGATGAACGCGGAAGCGGTCCCACGAGATCGGTGCTTACTGTTTCCCATGGTAGGGAGACGGGACTCGGTTGCATTTTTCCAGGTGGTTGCTGCTGTGACGGCTTATAAGCTTGACAGACGTCGCAATTCCTGACGTATCTGCTAATCTCCCTATACATATTTGGCCAGTAATAATGTCGAGCGATGCGGGCGGCGGTTTTTGCAATTCCCAAGTGTCCTGCGGTCGGTCGATCATGATTCTCCCTCAATACGGCCTCACGTTGGTAGGTAGGTGTACATAGCTTCCATGGATCCGAATCTTCCTCTTCCTTCAGATCGGAGAAGTCCCAGAAATGACGGAAAAGTTTTCCTCCTTGAATTGAATAGTCGGGAAAATTCCCCGGGTTCAGCTGAACTTCTTCCATTTTCCGGTCATACCATGAACATTTCCGTGGAATCTCTCCCTCTTCGGCTTGAGTGTCGGTCTGTATCGTATAAGTCGGCTCATGCAAAGGTTCTCGGGACAGGGCATCAGCTACTTTGTTCAAAACGCCTTTACGATATTTGATATCGAAGTCATATTGTTGTAGGAACACACTCCATCTGGCTATTCTTCCTGTCGGGCTCTTGATGGAGTGTAGCCATTTCAGACTCTGATGGTCAGTGATGACGGTGAAGTGGTAACCCTCCAGGTAAGGTCTCATTTTATCGATGCCCCATACGATCGCCAAACATTCTTTTTCGGTGACAGAATAGTTACGTTCGGCGGGTTGCAAAGTGCGACTGGCGTAGGCAATTATCCGATCGTGACCATCCTGGTTTTGCAGTAATGCTGCTCCGAGTCCATCGTCCGAAGCGTCTGTTTGGAGTTGGAAGGGTCGATTGAAGTCTGGGCAGGCCAATACCGGCGATTCTGTTAAGAATTTCTTGAGTTCTTCGAAGGCTCTTTGTTGTTCTTCGCTCCAGTACCATTTCTTTCCCTTCTTCAGCAGGCTTGTCAACGGCGTCGCGATTTTTGAAAAATTGGCTATAAACCTCCGATACCAGGAACAAACTCCCAAAAAGCGGCGTAGGGCGCGAACAGTAGTCGGCGGTTTCATATCGACGATAGCTTTGACTTTGTCGGGGTCGGTCCGGATCCCTTCGGCGGTGACTTCATGGCCTAAGTATTTCAGGGAGCGTTTTCCGAATTCGCACTTCTCTGGGTTGAGTTGTAAGTTTGCCTCTCGGAGTCGGCGAAAAACTTCTCTCAGATTTTCCAAATGTTCCTCGAAGGTTTCACCCAGGACTATGATGTCGTCCAGGTAAGCGAATGCTCGTGGGTCCATGTCCGGTCCGATAATACAATCCAATAAACGCTGGAAAGTAGCTGGGGCTGAGTGTAACCCGAAAGGCATCACGTTGAAGTGGAACAATCCTCGAGTTGGAACTGTGAAAGCGGTTATCGGTCGACATTCTTTCGCTAAAGGAATTTGCCAATACCCCTGTCTCAAGTCGATACTCGAAATATATTTCGCAGCTCGCAAACGATCAAGTATTGCGGAGATGTATGGTAGTGGGTACGCATCCTTGCGGCTGACTTCATTTACCTGGCGGAAGTCTATGCAGAATCTTGGTTTACCATCCTTTTTCTGTACGAGGACGATCGGGCTACTCCACGGGCTGTTAGAAGGCTCGATGATTCCTTCGGCCAACATTCTATCTACTTCTCGATCAATGATATGCTGCATCTTCGGGTTCTGTGGTCGATAACGTTGTTTGATCGGCTCCTTCTTTAGGAGATGAATTTTATGCTCCACCAGCGGTGTAGTTCCTTTAATGTCCTTGAACCTCGCTAGTTCTCTCTTCAGAAAAGCCTGTAGTCGTTGTTGTTCGTCGGGTGCTAGTTCCAAATTGGGTTTCACTAGTTCATCGGCAATGGTGTTCAGCTTCGAAGAATGCAGCGGTTTTCCATTAATTATAATTTCATCGGCGGCTGGGAATATTTGTACGTCGTTGGATAATAGGAAATCCATTCCTAGTAGAATTTCATGATTCAACCTTGGCAAGTACATCAGTGAAGTTTCGAATTCCTCATCTTGGATCGTAAGCGGGAGTTTTACAGCAAGCGGTATCCTCGTCAGACTTCCGTCGGCTAGGAGGGCGTTCGGCATCTTCCCTCGGATGGTTGGTATTTTCTTGACTTTACATAGGTCCATTATTGTGTCTCCGAAGTACGATCTGGAGGCTCCGGTGTCCAAAAGTGCTCGGAACTTTCTCCCAAATAACTCGACGTTAATGTGCGGGCGGTGGTCTACATGTTTATCGGCGGCGGAATACGAGGCGGAGGGCACGGGTATCGGATCTGGCCTCGTGACAAACCTTTCCCTGCTTAGTTTCCCGGCTTGGGACAGCTACAATCCCGGCTCATGATTCCTTTTCGTCCGCATCGAGAGCAAAATAATTGCGGTGGGTTCCGGCAGTCGCCCCTCAGATGTCCGGTTTGTCCGCATCTCCAGCAAGTCGTAGATCGGTTATGACTTTCTTGTTTCGCCGGATATGTCGGTCGTGGCCTGTTTGGCGTAGTTGGTCCTTTTACCGGGTCCCTGGATGTCGATGGACCGTTCTGCTGGCGGATCTCGATCTTCAACGTTTCTATTTCGCGGACTTTCTTCAGGAACATGGGTATATCCTTGATGTCTTGTCCCCATAACATTTGGCGGTAGTCGGGCAGCAGGTTTCTCTGAAGCGTTGATAGTTCTTGACCGTCGCTGTATCCTCCGTGTCTTCTCATCATCGTCTGTAGGTCGGTTATGTATTTTGTGACGGCCTCGTCCGGTTGTTGTTGGCGTCTGCGGATGTCTTCCTCCAGTGTGATGTTGTAGTCGGTTGGGAAATAGAAGGTCTTGAATGCCACGATGAACGCAGACCAGTTCGTCAGGTCGCGTTTATTATTCCTAAACCATAAGGAAGCATCCCCGGTCAGGATTTGCGGGAGTCCTGCCAATATTCCTTCCGGGTCTAAATGAAGTTGACTTTGTATCTCTTCTATCCTCTCTAGGAATGCGGCTGGGTCTTGGATCCCGTCGAAGCTTATCCCATACTTGTGCAGGTCGATCGGGTCTGGGCGGCTGGAAGTACTCGGTGCCTGCGGGGTTACTGCCGGAAATGCTGGCGGTGTCAGGTAGATAGGCGGGTTTGGTGTACCTTGTCCACTCTTTATGAACCTGGCTAGTCTCCTCCTCATTTCATCGACAGTTCCTTCTGTTCGGAGACGGAATTTGACCAACTCTACTTCGAGTTCTTCCTTCTTCAACTTATAGATCCAGCTGGTACTCTGGTCTGCGGGGATGGCGGCTGGCGGAACTTCTTCGTCGTTGCTGTTCATGTCGATGATCCCGCAGCTGGCTGGTCGGAAAGTCTCTTTGGTTGGTGACTGGTAGAAAAATCTTCTTCTTAGCTGGCGGGCTGGTCGGAAATCCTCTTCGGTCCTGGTCGCTGGAAAAATCCTCTTCTTAGCTGGCTGGCCGGAAATCCTCTTCGGTCCTGGTCGCTGGAAGAATTCTTTTGTAAACTGGCTGGTCGGGGTGCTCTCCGGTCGCTGGCTAGTAGAAAACTCTTCTTGTTAGCTGTCTGGTCGGATATCTTCTTCGGTCGCTGGTCGTTGGATTCATCTCCTCAGGCCCTCCGTGTGGCCGCATATATACGATTTCTCTCCTCTGAGAAGCGGTGGTGGGAGATCAACCATGCGCAGAACATCGTTCGGAGTCGGGTCGAAATCCAGGTCAAGTCGGAATGGGCAATGATGTTCACCCATCTTCAAGTCTCGTTGTCGCCATGTATAGTCGTTAATTTCTCGGTACTTGCTCATCCTCTGGTCTGTCCAGGTGTTGGGGACTATACGGAAGGGCTGGCAACATTAGGGTCCCTGCTCGGGCGCCATTTGTGACGGCCCTCCGTTTCTATCCGTTGCCGTCTTACCTTCTGGCAACAGAAACCTCGGGCGCCACCTCTAGTTTTGAGTGTTGAGGACACTCGGAACCTGTGGGCGGTACCCCCACAGGTGTCCAGGAGCTACAGTCAGAGGAAATTATGCCCAGGGGCCTGATATTAATAAAATTCTGAATTATTCCCTATCTCTGAAAATGGTTTTGAACGTGCTGCTCAGGAAAATAAAACAAACAATAACCAGGAAACTTTTATTTACTGTTCACTAATGTACACTACGATATCGTCTATGAAATGGTATGATATACATTATGATGTCGATTCGATAGAAAAATGATACAGGTAAAGGTGCCAACAGTAATGTGATGTACATAGCGCTGCTCAATATATGAAATGATATATCTGTGTACCTCGATGAACCCGGTGTGAAAATGATATTTATGTGTGCCTCGATGTACCTGATGTGAAATGGTCCACCATGATGTCAAATGACGTGAAATGATACGGGCATACTACCCAGGATGAAGTGTTGTACGATATGAAGCGATGTATACATACTATCAATGACGAAGTGTTGTAACTACCTTGATGTCGTGTACACCACCCAGGGTGAAGTGTTGTACCTACCTTGATGTCGGTGATATACGATTTGATCTGAGGCACACACATTACCATTGGCGAAGTGTTGTAACTACCATTGATGTCAGTGATATAGTATACTTAATAAGGTACAGGGAATAGAATGAGCAAGCAGTTCAGAAGCGGGGTGTAACGTGCAATGATCATGAAAACTATACATGCGAAGGTTTGAAATATAAACGACTAAAAGAATGAGAAAGCGGCAAAAGTAACGTGCATTAACAAGCGGGCGTAAGCGAAAATGAAGCAAGAGTGCAAGCGGATAATATTACAAGCAAACAGAACTACGGCAGGTAATAACGTGGGCAGCGTTGAACAAAATTGGATGTCGGTACGCTACGGTTGATAGGAAACGACTAGTCACCGGGCTGAGGAGGACGAACACGCCCCGGAAGGCGCGCTCGGACTCTCCGACCCTTGAACATTTAGAGGACTGTTTATATCCTCGAAATCCCCGGTGGTAACCAACTTAAGAAAGGAATGTACCCGAGTAGGATCGTGAGATGCGCCGTTTCAAGCTAACATCGCACAATCCTTCACACTCAGAATGCTAAGAGAACTATAGGCCGTTTCAAGCTACTACACGGACTCCCAGAATTCGAGCGGTACCTTGAGGGCGATGCGGGACTGTCGAATGCGCCATTTGAAGCTAACATGCACATCCCCGCACCTTTAGGAAACCTCATAAATCCATGCAGACCATTTAAAGTTACTACACGGATTCATGGAGATACGGAAGACTAGGGACAATACAGGGCCGTGGATGCGTCATTTGAAACTAACATGCACCACCCTGTAGACTAGGAAATCCACGGAGTCAAATAGGCCTTTTAAAGCTACTACGTGGCGCCATGGATATTCGGAAAGGAACGAAGATGTAAATGTGCCGTTTAAAGCTAACATGTACAACCCCGTATATTGGGAAACTCGCAGAATCATGCAGGCCGTTTGAAGCTAATACATAATTCTACGGCCCAAGAAGAATGGAATAGAAAAATTCAGCAACGTACCGACAAAATAATAATATTGAAAGTAAATATTCATACCTAACAACTTGCCCACGCGTAACCTTTATGTACACTCACTGGTTTTCTTTGATTGATTCTTTGACCTGGACCTGGACCTGGATTAGCACTCGCGCTTCTATTCACTATCGGAGTATCGGAACCTGGAACCTGGATTTCGGCGGTACTGGCAAGCACGGCAATTATGTTAATTTAATTGACCTCCTCGACCGCGCGCCCGATCTTATACGCTTCCGGGTCGCGCCGTTGACCACGCCCAACGTGGCAGACTCGCGACTCGGACCTATCGCGCGTCAATTAGCGCGCCGCGAGATATTCCCTTACTCAACCGGGAAACTTGCTCCGTTACAAATGCTAGCTTCACTAGTGCTGAGAGGAAAGCATGGCTATATGTGGGAAGAGTAGACTTAAAGGCTACTGAAAGTAACATAAAAAACTTTCTCATCCAAAAGTTCCCCAATCGAAAATTCAAGGTCGAAATGTTACCAAAAAGAGAACATGCTGGTAGTATTGCCTTCAAAGTCGCGGCGGATTTTTCATTAATGGAAGAATTACAGAGACCAGAAATGTGGCCTCATGGTGTTCTCGTTAGGAGATTTCGCTTTCTTGGACGGAGACAATCTTTTCAAAGTAGAGAATAGGAATCGGCTGTCAGTCAGCCTGATTTCACAGAATGTGCAATCCATTAGAAATAGTGTTGATGAACTAGATGCAATACTCGGACATAACCCAGAATGCCATTTCCTGGCACTTTCCGAACATTTGGAAAACTGCAACACAACTCCAAAAATTCAGGTTAACTGGTTTCAACCTAGCTGACTTCCACTGAAGACAGGAGGGTCAACACGGCGGCGCTGCAGTTTACATCAAAAAGGGGACAAAACACAGAGTACACCAGCCAATTAACAGGATATCCAAGGATAATGTGTTCGAGTGTGCCGCGGTCGAGTGTTTTTTTAACGTTGAAAACTTTGTCATTGTCAGTGTATACAGGGTCTTTCACGAGGAACCTGTTACCCTTTTCCCAGGTATTGGTACGCCAATGAGAATGTAACGCGCATAAACCAAGTCACCGCAGCGCCAGGTGTCGGATGGAATGAGCATCATTGTTTCGATGATGAAAAAAGTTCGATAAGAATAATAAAAACAGACAACGACCGAAATCGAGCCTTTTTCGAAATCTTGTTTCTGAAGAAATAACAGTTGACAAATTTGTCTCTGAGAGCCATTTTGATTTGAGCTAGTCGTTTGTCGGAATTGCAGAGCAAATTTATTTTATATTTTGAGAAGAATTTAGTCTTGAAATGAATCGCTGATTAGCGGATTCAATTAATTGTGTTCTCGGAAGATTCGGTAAGTTGTTGGCATTTCAATTTTGATTGAAAAACGTGAGAGCTGTTCCGCCATTTTACAATGTCGAATTTTCTTGAATTCAAAGATTCGATAGATATCCACGGAAGAAGAAAACCATCGGTCATCAACGGAGTGATTGTTTCTCCCAGCAGTCCAAGCAATAATAATTTCGTTCGATACGAGAATTTTTGGGTTGAAAAGAATCCAGATCATCATTCGTCAATTCAGAGGATTGAGCCAAGTCTGCGTCCAAGTTATACCGAAGGAAAGGAGGTCGTCTGTATTCTGCCCTAAAAGTTAAGTCTATCCATTACTGATTATAAATTGTTGTCAATACTGTCAATAGTAATAAACTCTTTAAATTTTAGCCATTGTAATAAAATAGGTAATATATTCAACTCAAACTTATATTTTGTTCTTTTGATCAACCATATATCCGACCAATGAAATATTAATTCACAAAAAATAGAATCGAACCCAAAGCGACCATTTAGGTCGTAACAAATTGGTTCCGATACGGGTTCTCTCTCAAAAATATTTTGTTGGTTTTGGATTTTTCGGTTGATATCGCATTTTTGTTAAACTTTGTAATTTTTTCATCACAGCTAATATCTTTGAAATTTCAGATTGATTTGTACTCCAGAAGCAGAGGATTTCCTTTCGAACCAGAGGTATATTCATTTTGCGGAACTTGAGAGCAGACAAAAACTTGTTTTGGGAGTTGTTGGTGATAGTAGGGAGAAACAATCGTTCCGTTTGTTCACGGGATTTGCCTAGCCATAAACATCGGCAAACGGAAAAACAATTGGGTCGCTCGAAAGGAACTGTGGTAAGAAAGTTAAACTTTTCCATCTTGCCATAAATTGCCACATTATATATGGATATTAAAATAAAATTTTATTATCTACTTTGAACAAAATGTCAGATTGTGATTTTGAATTATTAGAACGATCTTGGATTGTTTATGAACTGAATATCAGAGGTTATACAGTATCAAAAGAAAACAAATCTGATCTAGCAAAGCACCTTAAAGGTTACATAGATAGAAAAGGCCATAAAGTAGATTTGAAAGCTTCAAAAGTCTCATTAGATTTTGCATCCGAGATTCAAACTTGTAAAGATATTTTAGAGACATTGCAGAAGAAAACTCAGTGCATTTTCACTGAAAAATTAGTTTCATATTTGGATGTTGCATTTTGGCACATTAAAAACAGAATTTCTCTTCTAAACCCTTCCACTGAGGAACAAAGTGGACTAGTTTCCACGTTGAACAATTCAGTGAAGGATCTTCAGACAGAATTTGATGAACTTCGTTCATTTCTTTTTGATGATTCACTCAATCCAAATGATGACAATATTTCCACACCGGACCCAGAGTCGAAATGTAAACATTTAGTCATTAATGACTTAGATTATTTGCCTATATCTAAATGGAATATAAAATTCAGAGGTTCCTGTAAAAATAGTATAGATGTATTGATTTTCATTAGCAAGATTAACAACCGTCGCAAAGCATGTAGAGTTTCTGAAGAAAAATTATTGGATTCATTTGATCTCCTTCTCGGAGGAAATGCAGAAACATGGTTCAGACATATAAGATCTCAGATCACTTCTTGGGAAGATTTATGTGGGCGTTTGAAAAATGAATTTTTACCAGTGAATTTTGAAAAACTCGTTAAACAACTTATAAAAAATTGCAAACAGACGGAAAGTGAAGGCATAGGCACTCACTTGGCCAGAATTGGAGAATTCATGGACTATTTACCAACTCCATATTCTAAAGAAAAACGATTTAGAAAAATTAGGAATAATTTATTAAAAAGATACAAAGAAAAGATTGTTCTTGAAGATATTGTATCAGAAAATAATTTAATTCAATTAATCAATAAAATAGACTTAAATTCAAGCACTACAGAAGTGACATTTTCAGATATGCAACTCTTAACACCGAATCAATCAGAATATTCAAGTTCGGTTAACATGGGTCCTTCAACTTCATCGGCAACATCAATTTCCTTTTCCAATAATAATGACAACCATCACAGATCTAGGGAAAAGTCTAGTAGACAGAGAAATAAGTCGGCAAATAGTAGTTGTTCTAGTGGTAAAAGTTCTTATAATGATAAGCGTTCATATGATTCGAACAGAATTAGAAATCGTTCAAGTAGTAGAGATTCACGTTATTCGGAAAACTCAGTAAATCATAAAAATCACCATCCCGAGAGATCAAATACAAACTATTATAACGGTAAGAACTATAATAGGAATAACTCACATGGTGGACATAGGAGCATTAGTAAACAATGCTTTAAATGTGATTCTTATAACCATTTGGCTAATGATTGCCCATCAAGAATTATTAAGTGTTTCAAATGTAAAAAAGTGGGCTTTACCATCAAGACGTGTCCAAATTGTAGCAGAGCAAAAAACTATTAGTCGGTCCAGACCTTAATCGTAGTCTAGACCCAAATTCACCATCAAAATCGATTAATCAATTTTCATTTTCCAATGACACAGAAAACAAAAGAATAGAATATTGCCTACAATATATTCTCACTCAAGTTGACGAAAATCAGTGTCCATATGTCACAGTTGATATTTTTGGTATAAAAATAAATTCACTATTAGATAGCGGAGCAAACCGGATTTTTATGAACGCAGAAGGGTGGAATATTCTGAAGAACATTGGTTTGGAATTAAAAGAAACAGATCATTTGTCATGCATTGTGGCCAACAATGAAAGCTTACCTTGTATTGGTCAAGTTTCTGTGCCAATAAGTTTAGAGAATAAAACTTGTATCTTTGATATTCTGATAGTACCATCATTACGACATACACTAATTCTTGGCACTGATTTTTGGATAACAATGGGTATCATACCAGACCTGCGGAAGAGCACATGGTTCTTTTCTAGTGAACATTTGAAAGATGAAATATTATTAAATAACACTTGTTCTTTGAAAGATACTTCTAATTTGAATTCAGAACAACTGGAAGAACTTAATTCTATCATAGAAGAATACTTTGACAGCGTTAAGGACATAAAATTAGGTAGCACCAATGCTATAGAACATACTATAGAAATAAAAAAAGATGCAAAACCAGTTAGACAAAAGTATTATCGGGTCAGTCCCATTATGCAAAATAAAATCAATGATACAATTGACAATTTATTAGAACTCGATGTTATTGAACATAGTAAATCAGAATGGTCTTCACCAATCTTAATGGTAGCAAAAAAAGATGGATCCTATAGATTTGTCACAGATTTTAGAGAATTAAATAAAGTCTCAGAAAAACCTAGTTACCCCCTACCTTTTGTTCATCAAATAATTGATTCATTGGGTCATGCTAAGTATATGAGCTCTCTAGACATTTTGCATGCATTTTGGCAAGTTCCACTTTCAAAAAATTCAAGAAAATATACAGCATTCACTGTGCCTGGCCGTGGCCACTTTCAATATAAAAAACTAGCAATGGGACTGCATGGTTCCGCACAAACCTTTCAGCGTTTAGTAGACAAACTTTTTGGTGACCTAAAACCCTACGTTTTCGTTTATTTAGATGATTTAATTGTTGTTGGGCCAGATTTTGAAACTCATAACAAAATTTTGAAAGAAGTTTTCACTCGACTGAAAGAAAACAACCTCACTCTCAAAAGGGAAAAATGTAAATTTTGCAGGGAGGAATTGGAATACTTAGGTTACGTGGTTAATAGAAGTGGTTTGTGAATTAATCCAAAGAAAATTAGCGCAATTTTAAATTTGCCAAGTCCAAAGTGTCCGAAGGATGTAAAAAGAATTATCGGCATGTTATCATGGTACCGAAGATTTGTACCTAATTTTTCCACAGTAGTTGCGCCGTTAAATAACTTAACGAAAAAGAATGTTAAATGGAATTGGACTACAGAATGTGAAGAATCTTTAAGAAATATCAAATCGCTTTTGGTTTCCCCACCTATTCTTTCTTGTCAAAATTGGGATCATCCATTTATAATTCAGACAGATGCTTCTTCCTGTGGACTTGGTTGTATTCTCTATCAAAGGTATGACAGTACCGAACATGTCATTAGTTATCTTTCCAGGTCATTAACGAAAAACGAAACCAAGTTTGGTTCCACGCAACTAGAAATTTTAGCAGTTATTTGGGCAATTGAAAAATTAAGAGGGTACATTGAAGGTCAGCATTTTACCGTTGTCACTGATAATTATGCTCTGAAATGGATTAATAATTTAAAAGATCCCCAGGGTAGATTGGGTAGATGGTGCTTAAAATTGCAGAGTTATGATTTTGATGTAGTACATAGAAAAGGTAAACTGAATGTAGTACCCGATTGCTTGTCTAGGGCTCCTGAGCAAATCTCTTCACTCTGTTCTGAAATATCAAACACTCAAAGAACTAACGAAAGGGACCCTCTCGAAATTGTAAAACAGAATATTAACGATCCTTGGTACGAAAAGCTGCGTGAGAATATACAGAAACACCCGTTACGCTTTCTTAAATTTCGGATAGTGGGAAACAGAATTTTTAAACATATTCCAAACGGCTTTACAGAATTAATGCTAGAGATAGATGAATGGAAAGAGGTGGTTCCAAAACATGAAAGAAATAACCTAATTAAGAAATTTCATGACGACATCACAACCGGTGCTCATCTTGGAGTATACAAAACTTACAATCGCCTTCTTCGGAATTACTTCTGGCCACGTATGAAAGCCGACGTGTACCGTTACATACAAAAATGTACTATTTGTTGTAGCTTAAAACCACTATTCACCTCACCAGCTGGGGAAATGGGCAAAAGACCTGAAGTGTATCACTGTTGGCAAATGATTTCTAGTGATTTGTTTGGCCCCTTACCTTCCAGTAATGGGTATAAGTACATTTTGGTAACAACTGACTATTTCAGTAAATTTAGTATCCTTACTCCACTTCGTACAGCTACGGCTCAAAATGTAATAAAATCTATAGAACAGCAAATTTTTCTTGTGTTCGGTGTTCCTGAATTTATGATAGCGGACAATGGTACACAATACGGTCGTAGTACGGAATTTTGTCAGTTTTTGGAGAGGTATGGTGTAAAAGCTTTGTTGAATGCAAATTATCACCCTCAAAACAACCCAACAGAAAGAGTAAATAGAGTTCTGAAGACTGTAATTAGTTCTTATATTGATGAACATCAAACAAATTGGAGTTATAATCTTCCTCATTTGGGATGTGCTTTGAGAACAGCTAAGCATGAAACAATAAAATGTACACCTTATTTCGCCAATTTCGGACGTGAAATGATAATAAATGGAACAGATTTCAGTTACCTTAGAGATAAACCCGGCCGGAAACATAAAATTGACCTAAATTGTAAAAGTGAAGGGCTGAATAAATTGCACCAAAACATAAAGAAAAACATTGAAAAGGCATATTCAAATTCCAAAAGCAGATATGATCTCCGAAGGAGACCTGTTTCGTTTAAGGTTGGCGATTTAGTTTGGAAAAAAGAATTTGCACTTTCTGATGCTGGTAAACATTTCTCTGCCAAATTAGCAAAGAAATTCAGTGGTCCTCACAAAGTACGTAAAAAGATAGGTTCAAACGTTTATGAACTGGAAAGTGAAGGAGGAAAAGTTTTGGGTAATTTTCATATTAAGGATTTAAAACCAGACACAACTCAAATTGAACCTGGTTAGAACATTACATTTTTGGGTATTTTGGAAAGAGTTGGAAAAGTACTGTTTTTTAATTCTTCCGTGGGTGGGATACGTTTCAGTTGAACATAACAACTTATTTTAATCAACATAGCAACCGTTTTTTTCATAAATACAGATGATTTCTAGGCCTTCGACTTGTTCATTATAGTACAATTATAGACTAAAAAAAAAGGCACAATGCAACAAAATCTTTGCTTAGAATACACTAATTTTTGTTTGTGTTTCGATTGGATTTTTAATGGGTTTGACGTTTAATAGTACAATAGTTCAAAAGTAGGTATTACTTTTGTCAAATTTTGTTAATGCCTTTACCTTTGATGTGGTTTGCTGGTCAGCACTTTCCGATTTTAATTTTGATAAATTTCTTTTTGACTTTACAATTAGATCATGAATAGACATATTGATAATTCCGATAACTTAACTTCCTCAAAGTTTCCTCTTTCTCATTTTACCTTACCTTATTTTGGTTCATTTTGGTGTTGGAGCATATCTCAGAGTGAAATGGAATTTAGGGCACCTCTGCATGTTATGGCAATTTTGTTCAGACCTTAAACTTTCATCCGTTGATGGCAAGATTGAAGAGTAGCTTTGTGGGTGTTTTGTCCGACATTTTGCGCTGTGTGTATTTCTTTTGAAAACACTACGTATTTTCACCTTTTGGAGGGATGGTGTTACCCTTTTCCCAGGTATTGGTACGCCAATGAGAATGTAACGCGCATAAACCAAGTCACCGCAGCGCCAGGTGTCGGATGGAATGAGCATCATTGTTTCGATGATGAAAAAAGTTCGATAAGAATAATAAAAACAGACAACGACCGAAATCGAGCCTTTTTCGAAATCTTGTTTCTGAAGAAATAACAGTTGACAAATTTGTCTCTGAGAGCCATTTTGATTTGAGCTAGTCGTTTGTCGGAATTGCAGAGCAAATTTATTTCAGCACTAATAAGTATTTCACGATGCTGATGAAATCTAAAATATTTTCAGGGCATGAGCACCTCCGGTTTTTCCGGAAATGACGTCAACTTCCGTTTTTCAAATTAGAACACCATTTTTTTATTGCAGAAATAGATTCCTTAGAAAATTTCAAGTTAATTTGATGTAACATTTTTCAGTTTTGGTTGGAAAATTCTCTCTGAGCGGGAAAATTCGAAAAAATCGAAAATAGAGCTCCGCTGAAACAAGAATAACTTCGAGGTTTTTGGATGGAAAATTTTCATTTTTGGGATTTTTCAAGATGTAAGATTGATGTATCCACTTTAGAAATCGAAATCGCGATTCATGATACAGGGGGTGAAAAAATCGCTTTCAAAGTTGGGGATGACAAAATCGTGAAAAATCAATTTTTTCAAATTAGAACCCCACTTTTTATGGCAGATATTGAATCTACGTTAAAAAATAATGTGAGTGTACGCATCACACCCTTGCCCTAAAGTGGATATTTTCTGAGTTATTCACAAAAACCGGTTTTTCGTCTTGAATTTTCAGCTATTTCTTTTCCCTTCACGCCAAAAAGATGAAATTTTCAGGAACTGTTACTTAAACCATGTTTTAGATTTTACTACCCTAATATGCAAGAGAAAAAAGTTACAGGTTGTTCTTAAATAGATGGCGAATTTGGATTCGAATTTGTATCGGAAACCTCTTTACTTCAACTAATCGGCCATCGGTTTTCTCTCCAGTGATAAATAAATAATTCCTTATGAACCATATGCAAAAACTTACCATGTTTTTTACATTCTTTTTTTTAATGATAGATATCATTAATTACATCTGCCAAATTCCTCTTTATTCAGTAGCATTTTGTGTTTACTATTAATTTGGTGATAATTCGTATTAAGTTATAAAATCGATCACTATGCCTAATTTTACCAATGAAGATTATTTAAATCTCATTCTACTTCATGGAGAATGTAATAAAGTTTTAGATAGAACGATTCGACTGTTCATTGAGAGGTTTCCTGACCGACCCAGACCAACGAGAGATACCATTAACAGAACCATGACAAACTTGAGGAATGTCGGATCTTTCGTTAAGAAAACTATACACAGAGAAAAAAGTGTAGTAGAAGATGAGAACAACGAAATTACAGTTCTTGCATATTTTCGTGTGAATCCTCAAAATTCTCTCAAAGATGCCGAGATTGATCTGGGATTATCTCAATCGAGTGTTAGGAGAATATTAAAAAAAAAACATAAAATGCACCCATATAAATTCAATAGGGTACAGCATTTGAAGGAAACTGATTTCGTCAGGAGAACAGAGTTTTGCGAAGCCTTGATGATTCGATTTCAAGAGAATAAAAACTTTTTGGACTGTATAATTTGGACAGATGAATCTAAATTCACAAAGAATGGTTCTTTCAATAGGCATAACAGTCATTATTGGGATGAAGAGAACAACCAGCACTTCAGACAATGAAACTTTCAAGAGACCTGGAGTTTCAATGTTTTTTGCGCCATCAAAAATAATGCAATTCTCGATGTTCACATTTATGATGGGACTTTAACTGGTAAGAAAGAACACTACACATGTTTGCATTATTCAAAGAATGTTCTCCCTTAGGAGATAGATATTCTGACATATTGACTCAAATAATTGAGCCGCTAGTACAGAACCATAATGACTTATGGTATCCACACAATTCACTCAATGTGTCAAATATCCTCTACAGGCTATTTGAAGATCGATGGTTGGCGAACAATGGTCCACATCTTTGGCCACCACGTTCTCCCGATTCAACTCCTTTAGACTATTATGTTTGGGGTAGGATAAAAAATATTGTCTACTCAACTCCCCTGACTGATAAAGATGACTGCATAGAACGAGTCAGAAATGCGTTCAGGTTTGTTTAGATTTTTAGATTCATAGTTTTGAAACTCAATTTGGTTTTTAAACACTTTTGCAGATCTCTTCCTCCCGATGAAATAGTAATAGTAAATAGTAACTTGAAGTCGGTTTCAAGAAGGGGTGAAAAATCTACAGCATGGTTCAAATAACAGTTCCTGAAAATTTCATCTTTTTGGCGTGAAGGGAAAAGAAATAGCTGAAAGTTCAAGATGAAAAACAGTTTTTTGTGAATGACTCAGAAAATATCCATTTTAGGCAAGGGTGTGATGCATACACTCACATTATTTTTCAACGTAGATTCAATATCTGCCATAAAAAAATGGGGTTCTAATTTGAAAAAATTGATTTTTTACGATTTTGTCATC
The DNA here is from genome assembly GCA_951802165.1 of Adalia decempunctata. Classification (NCBI taxonomy): domain Eukaryota; kingdom Metazoa; phylum Arthropoda; class Insecta; order Coleoptera; family Coccinellidae; genus Adalia; species Adalia decempunctata. The sequence continues at coordinate 76,480,394 of OX637695.1, forward strand.
CCTAACTTTGAAAGCGATTTTTTCACCCCCTGTATCATGAATCAATCTTACATCTTGAAAATCCCAAAAATGAAAATTTTCCATCCAAAAACCTCGAAGTTATTCTTGTTTCAGCGGAGCTCTATTTTCGATTTTTTCGAATTTTCCCGCTCAGAGAGAATTTTCCAACCAAAACTTAAAAATGTTACATCAAAATAACTTGAAATTTTCTAAGGAATCTATTTCTGCATTAAAAAAATGGTGTTCTAATTTGAAAAACGGAAGTTGACGTCGTTTCCGGAAAAACCGGAGGTCTCATGCCTTGAAAATATTTTAGGTTTCATCAGCATCGTGAAATACTTATAAGTGCTGAATTTCATGAAAATACGTTCAGTAGTTTCCCGTATAAACATGGGTGAGGTTCCTCGTGAAAGACCCTGTATATACCTCCTAATAGTACTACATTGGAGGAGTTTTACAGAAAACTTCAGGGCATTTTGGAAATTCTAATTTCTGATAACAAACTAGCTTTCACAGCGGGCGATTTCAACATCGACTTCAAGGACCACAAAAATATTGTCAGGATGAATTTTCTGCTGAATTCCTACTCATTCGGTTTAACTTTCAGTGAACCCACAAGAATAACTGCTTCATCTAGCACTTGTTTTGATAACATAATCGCTAATTTTAAAAAGGCGTTTACTACCCATATATTGTATACTGCCGTTTCTGACTCTTGGGGCTCTCTTTCTCTTTGAAAGGTGTGACTCCACCTGTTACATTTTACAAGAGATTTTATACATCTGAAAATAGAAAAATTTTCATCTCGAAACTGGTGGAGCAAGATTGGTCTGATGTATATAACGTTGAAGAGGATGAGGTGAACATTCAATGGAATCTACTCAGGATTTTTTGCGGGAATCGGACCATAGATGTGAAATAGAGATTATCTCATATATTTGGTGACGTTTCGCAGATTTTCATCTGCTCCATCAGACCTACGAAAGTGAAATAAAATAATTAAACAATTTTGTTACATGATTACACAAACATCAATTACCTCTATATGTTAAAAGTAACTGTATCTCAAATTCACAATGATTAAAATGTATTTATGGACAAAATAGGAAAAATTCAAAAGCATCCAAGTCCACCGAAACAAATTGAAGCAGCAATAGAATTCCTGAAAGAAAGCCAACTGTTCAATCAAATATGATCAATACATCCATAGTTTATTTCTCTTTCTGTTTATAACCATATTTTGTGAAAATTTTTGTCTTAATCTATAATGTAAAAATAGAATATTGTACTGTGTCAATGGCCTAGTTGCCGAGACACGATAATTTAAAAAAAAAAAAAAACAAACTGAATTAACCCATAACAGGAGATAAGACGACGTCAAGAATAAAACATGTTATCATTGTCAAGACTGTCAAGAGTATCCACCAAAATTCTCTCACTCGTGCATTCGCCAAATCTGTGTTACGGACTCCACCAAAAATGTTTTCTTTCCTTCCTCCGTTCAACTCCATATCATATTACCATATTTCACGATTATAGAATTATACAATCCGCTAAGATGATTCGTATCTGATCTGAAATTTACTGAATCATTCATGTTTATATGAATCATCTCTAGAATATTTCTTTTTCTTGATTGTCTTTCCTTGTCAAAAATTTTCACATTAGAAAAATCAAAACTATGATTCTCGTAAATGAACTTCACCATGAGTGTGTCGACGTAATATGAGGAACAGGAAAAAAAAACAAACACACTTTGATTTTATTTCTATAATCTTCGACTACCGGTTATGTATGTATGTATGTATATTCTCAAAAAGGCATGGCCCCAGCCAGATAAGCCCCTGACATGAGGACAGCCAAGATATGGGCTCAGCAACCATAGGCTATGTACCCAGGCTCAATGTATTAAGAAAAATAACTTTGATGCTGGGTCCCGGGGGCGTCAGGAGTCTTGGAAGTCCAATCCCAGCACCAGTTTTAAACAATAATTAATCTTCGTCGTTGAAAAATACAGGAAACACTTGATACAATCACAATTTATAAACACGATCACTAAATTTTAAATGCTTTTTTCGAATAATTTCTTGTGATTTAAACAGATTGGGAGTTCCAAACCAGGACGCGAGGAAATGTAGTCATCTCGCCGTAACAACCATTTTGGAACCCCCCCACTACCGGTTATACTTTCCGAATATGCCAAAAATACCTCCCGATATGCCAGAGCCGATTAGCATAGAATACCGGATTAGACTGATAGCTCGACTGATGTCATGAATGAAACAGAGAGCACCTAAAACCCACAGATAACAGAACTGTTTCTGTTATGTGTGCCAAAACCTACAATGTTGGAGTAAATAATTATTGAGTTGAAACGTGTATGTTTATTATAGAATTACAATTGTTTTTTTTTACAGTTACGCACAGGTTTTATTCTGCTATGATCTCAGTAACTTACTGTGTTTATTTAATTCTGAATAAACATTATTATTATTATTTTTCATCATCGGTCTCCCGGTCTCAGCTCGAGCTGGTATTCCTTCTATGAACCAGTGACAAAACATTTTAGTTCCTACCACTAGGAATTTCCGCACGATGTGACAGGTTTGCAATGCTACAACCTGTTGTGCATATCCCGCGATCCTCTGGGATAATTCGATCTTTTGAAGATTTTTCTTAAACGATTTGGACATGACTCCCTCAGCCGAAATCACCAATGGCATAATAGTGACTTTCGACAATTGCCACATATTAATTCTTCAGTTCTATTGCCAAGTTCTCGTACTTCGTTATTTTTTCCGACTCCGTTTTTCCATGTTATTGGTCAATGGTACTGCCACATCAATTATCACCCCATACTTCTGATCCTTCTCAATGAATACAAGGTCCGGTCTATTGTAGTCCACTGATCTATCTGTTGTTATGGGTCTGTCCCAAAAGAGAACCGCTGTGTCCGTTTCCAAAACTGCTGCAGGTTGATACTTATAATATGGCAGACAAGTATCCAAAAAACCATGCCTAAGAGCTAATTGCTAGTAAACAATTTTGCCACTTGGTTTTGTCGGCCCAGATATGCGTTGTCGGCAAGGACTCGACAACCTGCAATTTTATGTTCAATAGACTCACCAACTGCGCCGCACTTCAGTGCTTCTCATAGTGCGAGTTCTTATAACTCGGTCTTGGATAGCCGTCAGAAATCCCTCAGTTTCAGGATACAATTGTCCCGCATTCAACCACGACAAATAAGCTAATTTATCGACATTTTCCCCCTCAAGGTGTTTGGGAAATCTGCCGTGCAGAGCTTGTTCCCGCCATATACTTATATCTTCGCTTCTCGTGGTCAGTTCTCTGTGTTGTAGGTTCAGACATTGGCGCAGCCCTTTATGTTCAGGAATATTGCCATACTTTTTTCTCCGCGTGAGAATCCTTTATACACGAATGCGGTCAGAAACGCGAGGCAGTCGTTGACAGATCGCCCCCTTCGAAAACCGAACAGAGGCCGGTGAATTCCGATTTGATTCTCTATCAGTTCTTCAATAATTCAAATTCATTTATTTTCCTAAATATATACAGGAATTGTAAAAATTTCATCTACGAAATCCATAGCGAATGATAAAGTTACATAAATATAATATAAATTTTGAGAACATATACAAATATCCAGTACAAATTTCACACAGAAAACACACTAAAACAATAAATTATGAATTAAAATTGTTAAAACTTGTGTGACATGTACTCGTCCATGGAGTAGAATACAGCTTCCACGAGTATTTTTTTAATTTTATTTTTGAAGGCTGCAAACGATAGGGTCGTCAAGCACCCGGGAAGTCTTTTGTAAAATCTCAGTCCATTAAATATGTGCATATTCTGGGTTTTTTTTCAGACGATGGGGAGAAGGTACATATTTATCCTTTGTTCTTGTGTCGTATTCGGTGTTTTGAAAACTTATCTCTGCTTTTATTTATATACAAGAGGCACTCGAGTATGTAACAGGACGGAGCTGTGAGTATGTTATATCTCCTGAACAAAGACCTACAGCTAGTCATTCGGTCAACCCCAGCTATCAAACGAATCGCGTGTTTTTGTTGTAAGAAGATTCTACCAGCCCCTGCAGATGCACTTCACAGGATTATGCCGTACGTCATCCTTCCATGAAAATGTGCATGGTATACCACTAGTGCCTCGTTTTCGGTAAGCATGAGCTTGATCTGCCTTATCGCGAACAACGCTGTAGAAAGCTTCTTACCCAGCTCGACCAGATGCTGCCCCCATGATATATCCGCGCTAATAGTCACCCCCATTAGGTGAATACTGTCTTCACTATGATGCCCTGTGGAGATAATTAGTTCCTGGGTCTTATCTCCATTGACCTTCATGTCGTTGCCGCTGAACCACCTAACAGCGTCATTTAACGATCTCTTCGACTTCTCCCGGAGCTGATTGTCTGATCCAGCTCTGCTTAAAAATGATGTGTTATCCGCAAACAAGGCCTGACCACCCGCAGCAACATTATACACCAAGTCATCTATGTATATTAAAAATAAAATGGGTCCCAGCACAGATCCTTGGGACACACCCAAGGTGAGTTCTCCTCTGGTTGACCTTCTCCCATCCAGGTCCACAATTTGGTAACGTCCCTGTAAATATGATTTGAGCAGGCTTAGCGCTAGTCCTCTAATGCCAATGCTTGGACAGGAGCTTTTCGTGATTGACACAATCGAAGTGTTTGAGAAGATTTTTAAGGTTTTTTGTGATGCACGGCGATAGAGATATGGGCCTATAACTATTTGGAATATTAGGGGTCCTGCCTTTTTTTCAGAAATGGGAGTATTAGTGTTTCCCTGAATTCAGGGGGAATAACCTCCGATTCAAAAATCTAGTAGAATACCCTCTGTAACAGTAACTTTGCTGACATTGGAGCGTGCGCAAATAGTGAATAGGATAGGACATCCAATCCCCGAGCAGAATCCTTTTTCTTTTCCAATGCCAAACCCAATTCATTGAATGTGAAAGGCTCGCAAGTACCTAGGTTTAGGGTATCTGGGAAAACCATGTTGTTGGGGCTTGACAAATTACGGAGAATGCATTCTTCTGAGGGTGAAGCTGACAAGGTAGCAGGGCTGGTGCCAGAGAATTTTTTCACAACCCTCCACATTCTGTTAAACTTCACAAAATTTATGTTCTCGCAAAATTCTCTGTATGTGGCTTTCTTTTTCGCCCTTATGAAACGGTTACAATGTGCCCTTGCGTCCTTACCCCCTTGACATCGCAGAAGTTTTCTAGGGGGGAATTCGATCTATATTTTCTGAAAGCTGTTCTCTTTTCCCCGACAGCATTGGCTACGTCGTCATCCCACCAATGTATCAAACTGACCCAACGAGAGCCTAAGGTGGTGAGTACATGCAAAAGATCCTGTGGGAATCGATCTCCAGTGCTAGCAGCTGCACTCTGGGTGGGAAAAGCAGATTTTGCATATAAACCATATGGTATGGGACGTTCTGCCTGGCTGCCATAGCTATGCCTTCATTCCTGTCTTGTCCAATCAACGAATATCCCAAAATTTGGGCCTTGATGGAGGAGTTGAGAAAGGTTTCGTTCAACAGTCTGGATTTTTTCCTTGATCATTATTTTAAGATCAACCAAGTTGCGCATCAAGGAATGTATATGCAGGATTTCAAGTTCCATTGGAGCTGATAGGGACATATAAGGTCATTGTCAATATCAGTATACAAGGGTGCAACGTGATTGATTTCTTGTTATATTGTTATAAATATATATTTACTCACATATATTAATGATAAGAGGAGAGTTATTGGGGCCTGGAGGGGACTCCTTCGTGCACCAATCAAAGTTTTCAGCAGAGTTCTCATTTGTGAATTCTTTAATATTATACTATCTTCGTCGTTGGGGGAAGTGGAGAGAGGGGTATGTCGAATGATGTCGGTAATTATCTTTTTATTGGGAGGTAAAGGGGATGGTGTGCTTGATTCTAAGCAGTTAGTGTTAATGGGAGAATATGTAAAAAGTGCTTGAGCGTGTGCCTGACGATCATACTGGTCTTTTGATGTTGTAGAGGGGGAAAGGGATTATCACGTTGGACGATGTTATTTAGGTGAGAGGGGAATTCAGACGGTACGGGACTTTCTGGGGTCTGGTGGCGGTATTTGCTTCATATAAAGATAGATTATGGATGGCCATTAATTCTCTCATTTTTACATGTCTGAGGTATTCAGTTCACATTTTATCATTAGCAGAATGTGGTTCGCTACAGAATAAACAATTGGTGTTGTTTTGCAGAGGGAAGTGGTGTCATGTGACTCGCCGCATGTTACGCATCTAATGTTTACTCTACATTAAGTTTCAATATGGCCATATCGTATGCATTTGCGACATTGAATAACAGGGGGTATGTATAGGGAAACTTCAGTGCAAATACTGAAATTTCAAAATATTTTGGCAGGGAGACGCCCTGAAATTTTATTAAGGATGTTTCTGATGGAACCCTAGATGTTTGGTCATTCGTTTTTATTGTGCGGTTGAACTTACGTACTCTGAGTGAGGGTGTGCTGGGAGACAGACCTGTACCATGTTGAATAATATCCTCCTCTGTGATATCTGATCCAATATCTCTTACGATTCCCATTAACTTCACCATTCGGACTGGAATACATACTTCATATGTTCTAGTGCACAGTGAATGCTTATCAACGAACCAATCAGCTTGTTCTGCTGTTGCCATATAAATTCTTGTTCTTTTAAGACCTTTTTTGCAAATATTTTCGATATATTGAGTCTGATGAAGGAGTTTACTGATGTTCATTGGGTTTTGATTGCCAATATTCTGGCTTATTGACTCAATTGAAGGGGCAAGTCTGCGCAAAATTCCATAAGCAGCTTACAACCTCTGCACTACCCCTACTGGCTACATCTTCTGTCCACGTTTGCATCACCGATTGGTGGCCCTCAGTAGTGATGCAATGGATGCCCAAATTATAAAACCAGATTTGTCGTAGGTAGAAAGCCTTTGAAGTGGTGATTTTGGGTAAAGGCATAGCCTGCTGCAAATCGACCGTTATGTAGCATTCATTTTGGTCTATCAACGCTCTTTCACGGTCCTTGGACATTAAGTCAAAGCCCAATTTCACATTCTCTTTGTGTTCTTCAGTTGATTGCCCAGAGTCGCATCAACTACAGGTGTCACTTTTGGGACTACTGAACGACAGATTAAACTTAGTGGAAAAAATTCGAGAGTATGTTGATTTTTTCTATCAAAAAGGTATTTGGCATGTTTTGTTCCTTGCAGTCTTCAATATACAGGGTGTTTGGAAGGTGAGTAGCCATAGGTAAATGGTGGATAGGTGATGCTATTGGCTACTTGTTGCGCCTAATAAAATAACTTTTTGCCCAAAGTTCCAGGTGTTATAATTTTTTTACCATTTTTCTAGAAATTTTCCATTTTTCTCATTAAAACCTTGAATTTTTTCAAATTTAATGCTCGAGGTGCCTATAAAATGATTTATTTCCTTAGTCTAGTCTTGTCTTATTCAGATCGAATCATAATTTCATACAAACGTCTTCAAAAAACCTGACAGCGTCGAATCAAACATCAAAATGAAAAAAAAAATGTTGTGTTCACTTTACAAAATGAAATAAAAAAAAATTACATAGTGTTGGGTTTTAAAATGGCTTTAAAAACTTCTCTAGTTAATACTCTTTGCAATGGTATGTAACATGTACCATTAATAATCAGATAACTCAACAAAAAACCGTTTTGTCTTCAAGGATGCCTGGAAAGGATGACGACAAAACTATTCCATTGAGCAGGCAAAATCTTTTCCCTCATTCTACCACAGCTAAAAATAGCGTGCTCTCTCTATCAGCGGCTAACAATAATCCCAAGGGCATCGCCAGAGAGGGGGCAGCTGCCCCCCGTGCCCCCCCCCTTCAATCAGAATAGAAAAAATGAACTGATTTTCGTATATTATTTCATAGGGTTTTAAGGGATTTTTGAGCTCTAGGGGGGGCAGCTGCCCCCCGTGTCCTCCCCCCCAGCTCAAAAGCTGGGGGGTAATTACTACATTTGCAAGTCATTTCAAAGGCCTGCAGTAAAGTTGCAGTAATGCAGTTTTGAGTTCACTCAACATTTCGGTGGTTCATCAGCATATTCTGTAGAAAACTTAACATAGAGAACTTCAAATCATTAAATAAAATGTTTTTAGACATCTCAAATAAAATTAATATTGTGTGGATGATACGAATTTAGTGATTTATTATATTGAAAGGAATATGTGAAGATTTTCATACTACTGCGAGTAAAATACGAGTATTCTGTTCCACGCTTTTCAGTATTTCGTGCAATTTCGATTGGCAACACTGCTCCTATTGGCCCCCGCCCTTTGTACAGCAGGTGTCAAAGTCGTGCATTTATTTAGTCGAGACTTATTGTTGCTACTTCACGTGACACGTGGCTGCTATTACTAACGAAGAATACGCCGATATGTTGATGGCATATGGCAAAGCAGATGGAAATGGTCGAGAAGCAAAACGAATTCACGAAGGGAAACCATTGACACAAGAGAGCAATTAATAGAAAAAATAGATAATGCATTTGTGATAATGAAGCAAGAAATTGGACTAAGCTATCACAACGGAAATAAGAAAGAGATGTTACGCATGTATTAGAAATAATGGCCAACAATTTGAACAAGATTTTAAATAAATGATTTTAAGTTCTCTATCTTTAGTTTCCTACAGAATATGTTGATGAGCCACCGAAATGTTGAGTGAACTCAAAACTGCATTACTGCACCTTTACTGCAGGCCTATGAAATGACTTGCAAATGTAGTAATTACCCCCCAGCTTTTGAGCAGGTGGGGGACAGCTGCCCCTAGCCTAGAGCTCAAAAATCCCTCAAAAACTAATGAAATAATAGCATAATATACGAAAATCAGTTCATTTTTTCTATTCTGATTGGGGGGGGGGCACAAGGGGCAGCTGCCTCCTCCCTGGCGACGCCATTGGGAGTATTGTTAGCCGATGATAGAGAGAGCACGCTATTTTTAGCTGTGGTAGAATGAGAGAAAAGATTTTACCTGCTCAATGGAATAGTTTTGTCGTCATCCTTTCAAGGCATCCTTGAAGACAAAACGGTTTTTTGTTGAGTTATCTGATTATTAATGGTACATGTTACATACCATTGCAAAGAGTATTAACTAGAGAAGTTTTTAAAGCCATTTTAAAACCCAACACTATGTAAATTTTTTTTTTATTTCACTTTGTAAAGTGGACACAACATTTTTTCTTTTTTTCATTTTGATGTTTGGTACGACGCTTTCAGGTTTTTTGAAGACATTTGTATGAAATTATGATTCGATCTGAATAAGACAAGACTAGACTAAGGAAATAAATCATTTTATAGGCACCTCGAGCATTAAATTTGAAAAAATTCAAGGTTTTAATGAGAAAAATGGGAAATTTCTAGAGAAATGGTAAAAAAATTATAACACCTGGAACTTTGGACAAAATGTTATTTTATTAGGCGCAACAAGTAGCCAAGAGCATCACCTATCCACCATTTACTTATGGCTACTCACCCTCCAAACACCCTGTATAATCTATACATGAGTGACATGTTCAGATTTGGGGACAGATATCGTTTATGTGGATTACTGTTACGGGAATAATGTGATTCTTCTGTGGAGAATTTATTGATATGCGATATTATAGCTTGCTCGACTGCATCACTTATTTTGTGGGGTCTGTTCATATGTCGGCCACGTTTATCTGGGGATGGAGCTGATTGTCCAGTTTCTAGTTTTGTCTTTATAACGTCTACTTTTTTACGGCTAATTTGGTATGAAGCACAAAAGGCTTTTTTACACACGTGAATTTGCTGATTGTCCAAAACCAGTGAATATTTGTACGAATGTGATTTATGCTTTAGAGCATTGTTACGTACACGGGCAACCTTCTGAGGAGTGATACATCTAAATAATAAGGCATTCTTGGCGTTCACATCAAGATTATAAAAATCATCTAGTATTAATTTCCGCTTGTCGTCCTGAACTTGGTACTGCATTTTAATCTGCACTTCTCAGTGCATAAACAGCCAGAGCAAATGGTTTTGGGGGCTACGATATTCCCTTTACTTGAAGTGTAACTCTGCCCCTTGTCTCTGCAGAGTTTCGCAGTTGCTACTACTTTCTGATGAAAGTGGCAACACCGCATAGATGAAAATTTTTTAGTTGTGTAGAGAATTTGCGATAATGCACTCGAGCAAATTTTCAAACTGATCCGATATCTGGTTCACCAGAAACGTCTAATGTGCCATCCACCGTGAATCAGCCTGTATAGGTATATGATCGGGACTCTGTGAATTATTGTGTTTCATTCGAAATGTTTACTGACTCTTGACGCAGTAATAGCCAAATAGTAATAACGCTTTGTATCTTTTACTCTTTTAGCATTCCAAAAAAATGTGCGTTAAAAATAACCCAACTAAAATTTCTGTTTTATTGTGACACTCAAATATGCATCGATATGTAGTTTTTATGTTAACCCTTATTGTTATTACAAAATTGACATAAATTATAACGTGATTATGGTTGATACTTAAGAAATTTTTGAAGAACATTGCCAAAATTAAAAATGTTCACAATATGACAAAACTTTGTAGTGTACTATGATATAAACCAATGGTCGCTCTCTGAAAACGCTCAATCATCCATCAAAGTTGAAATATCTTGCATGTATAATGTATAGGCTCTACTTCTTATTCTGCAGAAGCCCATCTAGAAGCCCAAATAGTAACTCCTTCACGGTTGATATCGTAGCAAGGTAGATTTTCTATTCTTCTCCACCAAGCCATAATTTTGGGAAATCTTTCTTCTGAAATTTTGAAAGGGATACTCATAGTTGAAATCCAAGAAACGAATGATAGATCTGCTATTGTAAGATCGTCCCCAGCTAGGTATTTTTTATCTGCCAAGATTTTTTCAATGATATCGAGGTTATGGAATAAATCATCTACTTGTAATTGGTTTTGATTTAAGCTCGATTTTTTTTGTCCACCAAGCATGATAGGTCTCTGAAACAAATAATTCAAAAATCATTGAAATTAGTAGTGACGAATAAGAAAGTAGGATAGGTTTTTCCAATAAAAGTTCAACTTTGAGTAATTATCGCCTATTCTAAACCCTGGTTAATAGTTGTGATTATGGCCTATGGGTTTATGATATCTGGTTTAAGTCAGAGCAGGATGTTCGACGAGCGTCAAAAGTGCGTTGTTTGAGAACATTCCCATAATTAGAAAAATACAGATATCGAGATGCAATGATATAGCCTCCGTGTAAGTACAACGAGCACTCTAGAAATGGTTCGAAGAGACATCAGTTGCGGGAAACAAGAACGTCCAAAATGGAGAGATTGATATGAAATTTTTTTCTAGTGCCCTAGTAACGGTTCTGATGTGACAGTCATGTGTATTCCTTAAGGTGCATACAAACTGTTGTCACGTCACGTGAGCTCACACGAGGAAATGGGAAGGAAATATGGAGAATATAGCGTCTTTTACAGTTGCTGGTGATTCTCATAGAAGGGATTCGATTTACCAAATGAATCAACGAACAGAGGAAGTGGGGGAATTCCATCAATTAATTCAAGAATTATTGAATGAGCACCCAGATCGGTTTCAAATGTATGTCAGAATGACATTCCACATAATATTAGACGTAAAATCACGTGCATACAGAAAATGTAAATTTGCGGAATATAGATCTTGCGTGCTTTCAGTGCTATAACGTGACAGCAGAAACAATGTTGCAAAAATTTTTATTACATTTTGATTCCATAGTAGTATAATCACCCAGTTTAGTTCTGATGATTTGGCTTCACTATTTATTATTGAAAGGTGTGTCTCTCTTCCTATGGTCTAAGTTCAATGCATTATCGTGGTTGCACATTTTGGGAATAGGACGTGATGTGACGTGACGTGATAACAATGTGTCTGCACCTTTACTAACAAGAGTACTTTTTCGTATGATTAATTTTTAGTTTTACCTGGTAATTTTTTCGATGAGATAATTATTTATTTATTTTAATCAATAAGTGGAAATTACAAATAAATAAAACTTACAAAACGTTTTCCCCTAGAATAACATCATCAACTTATAATGAATGTAAAAAAAGAAAAAAAAAATCAACGGAAATCCTGAATAATATCGGAATTTTCTTGAAAATGCCGGAGTTTCTATTCATACTCACGTATCCACAGAGTGCGTATGACAGTGACGTTTCTTTCTCTTATGTACGTTCATTATTTTTTGATTTTTTTTGGGTAGACCCTTGATTGAGTCAGCTTCATTTAAATTTTTTCATGTTTTATTTCTTATTATAAGTTTCTTAATATTGTTCCAAATAGTAGATTGATAACACTCTGTCTATAATACGTGTTGTGGACTTTTCTATTGGGTGTTTACTGCTGTTAGCGTTCTTCATGTGAAACAAAACAAACATTTGAAGAGACTATGTAACGACCGTTCAATAAATCGTGGAGTTGATTTTCTGTTATTGAACGTATAGTCCATCCAAGAATTATTGACAACTAGTGGGGCTTTGAAAAATCTAAATTATGTTGGTAATGCCCATTCAGTAATATTTTGAGTTGCAGAATTCAGGTTGGTCTTGGGAATAATGTAACGGTTCATTTGCCGCCTTAAATTTAAATAATAATAAAGGGAAGAATGCGTGCGACGAAAATGCAAATTGAGATGAAAATGTGCTGATATGATCGGAACATATGAGAACCAAAATTCATTCTTAGATGGTTAATTGCGAATGAAAGTATACGATATTTGCTTAAGGATAATTTTAGCGATATTTTTCCAAATACATTATTGGGATTGATACTACATTTCGTCGGCCACGATTTGTTCAGATTTTAGTGACAAATCTCCGTTGTTTCGGGATCAGGGCCAGATAAAGAACCTACACTATATAAGCCGCACAACATCAAAGGTTAGTTCCATTGTTTTCGTGAATATAAATATTCATTTTTCATTTCTTCACACAAAGGCTTTTATTTCCACCTTGATATCTGACATCAAGGGTGGCAACCACCTTTTCATTAGAGGCAGTGAGGAGGAGAAAATTCTACGTGAGAGTCACTGCCAGAAATCAACCAGGCTGGCTATACAGTCGATCGAGAAATCCACATATACATTTTTCCTATCGTCATCAAAAGGGTCTATAAAGTAGTTGGTAAGGTAGATTGTACTGTATAAATCATAAACACCTGATGTAATATTTTCAATTAATTAGAATGTAGAATCATCGGATTCGCCAAGTTCGTAGAAATATTTGCTATGTGCAGCTTAAACATTGAGACAGTTTGAGTAAGAGTTACAAGACTTAGTATACGCTAACAAAACTACAAGAATGATATAGACTTACCAGTAGGGCAGCGAAGAAACACTTGGAGTTAGTTCGGTCGTTGTGCGGACGGAGTTATGCGTTTTGTCGTGTGTACTGACTTATCGGACCGTATCAGAATAACTGACCCGCATTGGTTTTTAAGGGCTGGACGTCGACTTATCGCGAACCCCCACTCCTTCCCTTTAGCCCTTGGTCTGAAAGGGGCGTAGCCCTTATTTTCTTCTTCTTGGTTCGCCGACTTAAGCCTCATCATTCATTACGCATGTCAGCGAGATGGGGTTAAAATAAAGGCAAACACCAAGAATACTACACAGGCGCTACAATTGCATCGTGTTAAGTGAAATCTAAAGTAATACAATAATAATAATAATAATAAAGGAAAATAAACATATATACATATATACAATATGAGAACAGAACATCCTCCCCCCCTTGAAGAAAGGAAGATATTCTTCAATTGCTCAATTCGTGGGCAAGGGACAAAGTTTGACCAATGGTCTGCGTAGTACCCCCTTTACAGTGGTAACTGAATCGACCCGTGCGACTCCATCTGTACCGTAATTCAATTGGCTGATTCTTCCTAAGGTCCATTCTAGGGGAGGCTCATTATCTGATTTGATCAAAACCATATCACCTATTTTAGGAGCCGCTTTATTCGGAAGATGCCATTTTGCTCTCTGAGTGAGTGTATGCAAGTATTCCGTTTTCCATCGCTTCCAAAAATCTGTGCGCATACGTACTAACAACTGCCAACGAGTTAAGCGGTTCATGGGTACGTCAGACACATCTGGATCTGGGATGGTTGTCAGTGGTTCTGACACTAAAAAATGCGCGGGTGTCAATGCCGACAAATCGTTCGGGTCGGAGCTCATGGGAGTTAACGGTCTAGAATTTAGAACGGCTTCTATCTGCACGAGTACCGTGTTCATTTCTTCATAAGTCAATATTTGTGATCCCGTAACTCTTTTGAGGTGTGTTTTCACTACCTTGATATTAGCCTCCCAGAGGCCCCCCATGTGTGGTGCTGCAGGTGGGTTGAAATGCCAACGAATGGCTTCCGTTTCTGCCACATTGGCATAAATACTTTTAAGATATTTATCGGAACCTGTGAAATTTGTTCCGCAATCCGAATAGACGTTTTTGCATATTCCGCGTCTACTAATGAACCGTCTAAAACCCGCTAAAAAGGCATCTGAAGACAGTTCGGATAATAATTCGATATGAATCGCCTTTGTTGCGCAGCATACAAATAAACATATCCACGCTTTGAATGTTTTGTTGGTCCGAATTCTACCCATTTTCATTGTGAAAGGACCGGCTAAGTCAACACCAGAGTTTATGAAAGGTCGTGCTTGGTTAACCCGAAAATCTGGCAGATTACCCATTGCCGGAATAAAATTAGTGGGATGAACCTTCCAACAGGCTATGCACTTATTGACAATACACCGAGTTAATCTTTTGGCACCGAGTATCCAATAATTCCTCTTTAATATGGATAAGGTCGTTTCAATTCCCGCATGCATATTCTTAACATGTATTTCGGTAATGAGTAATGTGGCCAAGACTGATTTTCTTGGTATAAGTATCGGGAACTTTTGGTTAAATAACATGTCAGAGTTACGCAATCTACCACCTACCCTCAACACGTCGTCATCCATAAAGGGATTCAAAATTCTCAATGCTTTTGATAGTCTTTCGCCATTTTTCAAACATAATATGTCATCACCGAAATACTTCTTTTGCTCGTGTTTTATGATTAAAAGAAGGGCGGACTGCAACTCATCCTCTGTGAGGCAGCCGAACGATTCATGGATGACACTTTGGCGTTTCATGCATTTATTTTTGAAACGGATAATATAGGCTAGGACACGCTTAACTTTATTGAGAGTAGAGTATTTATTGATCAACGAGTCTAAGAAATTCAGTTGCGACACTTGCGCGTTCAATGTTATTTTTCGCCGTTCAGTTTCAGCCGTCGCTGGATCATGCTCAGGGACTTTCTTGACCCAGGTGGTGGGTTCGTCTAGAAGAAAGCGTGGCCCGGTCCACCACAACGAGTGTGACAACAATTCTGAATTGGAAAAATGCCTCTTGAACCACAATCTGCCGCGTTATCTTTAGAAGATACATGATGCCATTTGTTAGGCGGTACTCTTTCCTGAATAAAAGCCACTCTATTCGCGACATACGTTTTCCATAAATGTGGGGAGTTCTTAATCCACGATAAAGCCACGGAACTGTCACTAAAGGCATAGACATCCGTCAAAAGTATCTTGTCCGCGAGAACCTTTTCCACATATGCAATCAATTTCGATAAAAGAACTGCAGCCTCCAGTTCCAGTCTGGGCAAAGAAACCGATTGTAATGGGGCGACTTTCGATTTCGCGAACACGAAATTACATTTTACCTCCGAATTTTTATATTTGATTCTCAAATACGTTACCGCACATGTTCCCTCGATTGAAGCGTCACAGAACCCAATGAGATGACATGAATCCATATTGCGAAAATCGATATGCCGTGGCAGCGCGAAAGAAGATAGCACCGTGAGGTCTTTCTTAAAATGTAACCACTTATCAACAATATCTTTTGTTGGTATTTCATCCCAGCCCAAACCTAGAGTCCACAACCGTTGAATCAGTACCTTAGTGAAGAAAGTTATGGGCGTCAAAATCCCCAACGGATCGAAAGTGCGCGCCAATTCCGAGAGCATCGTTCTTTTAGTACAATTGGATTCGACGTATTTGAATGTGAAGAAAAAATTATCTTTAACTGGTGACCACTTCAAACCTAGAATTTTCAGGGAATCATTATTTTCGGAATCGAAAGAAAAGTCAATATTTTGTATATTATCTTCAGGCAATCCGTCCAAAAGTGATTTTGTATTGGATGCCCACTTCCTGAGTTCGAATTTACCTTTATTTAGTAATTCTACAAGTTGATCGCGCATGTTTTTAATCAATTCTAGATCATCGCTACCGAAAGTGATATCATCGACAAAGGTTTGTGTTCGTAAGATTTGTGAAGCTAATGGGAAATTATGGTATTTATCGGCGAGATACAGAAGCGTTCGGATGGCTAGAAAAGGTGATGAAGTAATGCCAAAGACGAGAACGTTCAATTGGTAATCCATGATCGGACCATGTGGATTGGGGCGCCAAAGAATACGCTGATATTGTCTTTGGTTGGTATCGACTTGTATCATTCTGAACATTTGTCTAATATCCGTGAGCATGACATGTTTGTGGAGTCTGAAATTTATTAAAATTTCAATTAGATCGCGTTGTAATTTAGGACCGCAATAAAGAGCTTGATTTAGTGAAACCTTGTCAGGAGCGTGACTGCTCGCATCCATGACTACTCTAAGAGGTGTATAGATGTGGAATCGGTCTTCAGAACGGCATGATGCGGTATATAGAAAACCCCATTCTGTTCCGCGTGTGTGAGTGGTTTCACCCTAGTCATGTGACCCTTACTAAGATATTCATTGATGACATCTGTATAAGCAATACGACTCTGAGAATTTTGTATTAATCTTCTTTCTAATGACAAATATCGTCGCATTGCGAGAGAACGTGTATCTCCGAAATCGGGGGCGTTTATTTTAAATGGAAGCGAGACTGTGAACCCGCTGCGTTCGTCGTATTTCACATTTTGAATGAAATGACTCTCACAAAATGCATCCTCAGGGTTTTCTACACGCACATCTGGGACTTCTTCGGTTTTCCAAAAGAGTCGCAGTGTATCATTGAGTTGATCATTCGTGGTATATTTCGCGAAGAAGGTTCTAATCGGACGTGGCGCGTTGTATTGAACCTTTTGAAGAGAGGCGAGTTTTCCCATTACAACCCAACCGAATGCAGTATGTAAACAAACCGGTGAATTTTCATTGAAAACGATTTTTCCCTCCCTAAGAATGAAAGGATATATTTCGGCGCCTAAAAGCATGTCCACTTTATCGCTTTTGTTGAAGTTGGGATCTGCTAATTTTAAGCCACGCACAGACGGAATTTTATTAATACCAAACCCGGTGGCGTATTGGCATTCTTTACTACGCTGCAACGCATACATGGTGTTGCACCGCGGTAAGGAATGACTGAACCAATGCTCTATCTACCCAGACATATCTTACCACGGCTCAGCGCAGGATGGCGTTCAGACGTATTCTATTGTACGAGTATTATGGATACGCGCCTGTTCTCGGGGCATTGTTTTCCGCGTTCCAGTCCCAACAACGTTCAAATTTTCTTTCTTTTGTAGCAGTTCAGGTCATAGTGTTTCCGAAATTCCCTTAAAACCAAGCCCGGGCCCTAGAGACGACACTGGACGCCATGATTCGATAGCATGGGTTCCACGATTCGATAGCATGGGTTCCACAGATTCCCTGTTACGAAGAAAATAATCTGAAGGGATTCTATGATCCGTGGGACCGTGGATACAGGAGTGTGCGCAGAAGTGTGGTTAAAAAAGTGAGGTTTGGGGATGATGCTTAAAAGGGCGTCCTTTTTTAGAAGAGAAGTTCTTCGACATTCATTATTATTAGAAACTTTGTAAAAGGCGTATCCTTTGCTCACTGGTATGTACTCTCCACCATTTTAAATATTACTGTTTTCAGGATTCGATTTCATGTAAGCTTGTCCTATTTTGTTTTGCATTTCTATTTGAACTTGTTTGAAATATTCCTATACACTCGATAAGAACTACTGCACATTTAACTATTCATTCGACATTATGGTATACGCATTGGGGTTGTTGCTTTTAGTATAATATTTCACGTACAGGGGAAACATGGTTTGGAGGTCTAAGGTAAACTGTTTATATCGCCTGTGCCTAAGGAAAACATCCCCCCTAGCATCGTGGGGGAGACTTACCTCTGGGAGTTCTTTAGACGAACGTCCCCAGCAAAACAAGCCTTGGTCATTGGCCTAGGTGATCCGGGCAAGTATCCTAGGCCGGATTGCTTCGCCCCGGGTCCACCGTTCATCAGTTAACAGGAAATATAAAGAGTTTATTGTCCACTTCCAAGCCAACGCGAATAAAATCACACACACACTCGGAAGGAAGGATTCTTGCACATGGAACTGTAAAAGCTCTGCGCAACAATAAAGTGACACACTCTATATGCCTATAACCTTTGGATGTATTGGATTCTGCTTTTATCACAATTGTGCCAGTAATAACCTTACCAGAGTATAGGAAGCCCCATATCATACATATCGCCAGTGCTTGTCTTATTAATAATTGTTCCATGGTTTGCAAACATATCAACTGTAATGCTAGAAGGTTTTTTGCTTTGAGTTTCAATTGATTCTCGTTCGTTTTTCCTTCATAGGCTATGGTTCCCCGAACTATGGCGCTGGACGAATAAAGGGCTCTTGTTCCACCTTTATGTCCAATCTAGTGTTTTATTTATCAATTTTACCTCATTATTTCCCATCCTATATTTCACTAATCTGAGTTATTACGAATCTGAATTACTACGAGATAACATAGAGTTCTACCAATCTAGACGATCACATCACCAGCCAAAAATATAAGTATAAAACCCCCTTTAACGTAATTCTACCTTTAGCCAGCTCACCAGAGCAGGGTAGGGTTTGTCTTTTCTCTTTTTCAAATAATATTTCCTAGGATTTACAAACTTGGAATGTTACACTTTCACAATTTTGCAATCCGCGTTCATAAAAATAACAGTAATATACAATCGCCACTATAATAAAAAACCACATTAAATGCAAAATCCACTAAAGTATAATCCTAGTGTGATATAATGTGATATAATCCATGTGATTTTGCATTTGATCTATTGAGATCAATATTTTTCTTTAAAGATCTTTGCCTTTTAGGATTGTTTGGCATTTCTTTGTTTGATGGCCTACCAGCCGCATGATAAACCGCGTCTAATTTTTCTTCGGCTTACTGATGTTGACTGAGAAGAAATGTTCTCTTTTAGTGAGATAATTTTTGATACACAAATAGAATTAAACAAGTAAGAGGGTGTAATAATTTTGTTCAGAGTTTCATTAAATTTTGTCATAGCATTAACCATATCAACCGTTTTATTTTTGTGTGCTATTTTACTTACGGTGGATTTCCATGCATCCGTCATCCGATGATACGATCGTCCGAAAGTGTTGTGATTGGCGGAAATATTCAAAATTGAAAGAGCGCCAAACATTCGTCCGAAAGTTTCCACTCTCCTCCGTTATCGGAGAATGTTGAAAAATGTTTAACTTTTGTCCGTTATCGTATCAAATTTGACATAACTTTTTGAATGTTTGGCGTTCTCTTCTTTTTGGAGAAGAATATAAATATCAATGGAAAATTTGTTGTTGCTTTCGATTCTTCTATTAAAAAAAAAAAAGAAAACGAAGTTCACCTATATTATGGGTGAAAGATATTTTTATGAGCAGAAAGGAGGCCCAATAACTTGGTGCAAGAAATGCGATTGTCCGATAGTGGGCAGTATTTCAATTATTTGAGAACTAGCTGGCCCGGCGAACTTTGTTCCGCCTAAATGATACTTACGGTGGATTTCACAAATCGTAATCACCGGTGATCGGAGATCAACAGCTTGGTTCTCTGATTTTTGAACTGTCAAATGTTTCGATGGATATGAGCTGTCACACAGAACAGATACATAAAAATAATATGTCAATTACCAATTATAGCAATTTTGGATTTAGTGATTTCCGCAAATATATTTATTACCCAAACAGAAATTCAAAAACATTTTAAAAATTATTAGGAAAGATGAGAATGGACATATCACGACCGAAACTGATCGCCAAAATCGTATATACTTGACATTTCGATAAAAATTCACTGTGATATTCACGCGCTTCTGGATCTGTTAATTGACCTTCATGGTACTATAGGTCCTATGCAAAGTACACAGTAATTAATGTCATATGTTCTTTATTCGACCATTTCAAACAACGACGACCGAAATTCTCGAAAAAAAAAAAACAGATGACATAAATTGATGGTCGCGAAAGCCTCAACAAATTCATCGCCATCTAATGGTGCTGATGTCAAATATAGTTAGTACCTTCACGATAAGATGTCTAGATGTATAGAATAATGGTGTAGGCACCTGTCAATTTTTGAATGGAATGACGTTCGACCAAATCGAAAATATTAGCAATGTGGCGGCGCCGCAATATCATTTCAGTGTATTTTCCGGTGTCAATTTGATGGATGTATCAACAGCTGATTTGCTAAAGTCAATTATGACATGACAGCAGAATGGCATCTTTTTATAATGAAAGTTTTCTACTTTTCCTAAGAACTAATATACATCAGAATGTCAGGAATATAAACACAAATTATTGCTTGACAAAATTGTCTACCATTAACACGCCACGTTCGCCAGAATAAATTCAAGTATTTGAAATAACTGAAAAAAATCAGTCATAATTTGTGAATAGCGCCACCTGAAGTGGAAAGAACGAAACATTGGCCAACGGCGCAAAGTTGTAGGCAACCCAAATTACACACTATTACAGTGACTATAGGCGTAACCAAGGAAGCGGTACGCCCCCTAGCGTTAACGAATGAACTAACGCAAAGACACTACAATGTTTTGTTTACAGTTTGAATAACACGTGTTTCATTCAGGTTATTGTTTCATTTTTGTTCTGAGATCATAAATAACTATTGTTGTGTACCTAATTGTTCATCTTCAACTAAAAGAAATCCTGAATATAGTTTTCATACCCTTCCAAAGTAGGAAATAAGAAAATGACTGATTTTTCACTTGAATATCTCTTCTGTTTAACCGATTTATCATCCACAATCAAATCACATTCAGAATGTACCTCACTTGAACAACCCTTAACACAAAACAGAACAAAATCTCTTTGTCAGAACAACGTGTGAAAGCATGCTCAAAGTAAAAGCATTCGCAACGTAAACAAATATATGTTTGTAGTGTGTAGAGAGTAGTTCTGATTCTCGCCGATATGGCGCTACGATCTTAATTTCAGACGCCTATAGTGGTAATATACAAAGATATTCTACATGTAGAGAATATCTTTGGTAATATAGTCACTGTACACCCCATCTAACGGCGAGAAGTACCTACGAATAAGCGGTAGCGTAACTGTAACTGTAGCGACACCTAGTGGCCTCGCTCAAAAGGAGGAAAAGCATTTCCTGTATGAGTGAAATTTTCATCGATTTTTTCGAAGTTTTATTGCATTTTATAATAACCAGACCGTAGACGAATCCATATATGAAGTTTCATAGCAAACAGTCCATCCGATCTCGAGTTATAAATGGTGTAACCAACATCTTTCTTTTATATATATAGATGAGCAATATCACATTCAACAAATTACTGAGTATTGTTGGACCATCTCTCACAAGAATGTACCATATACGAGAACCCATCTCATCGGGTGAAAGACTAGCTTTGAATTTAAGGTTTGTAATTTGATAATTCAATAATTATACAGTTCGCGTCAAAATTATGGAACAAATTCATTCTCTCAGAAGAAAAATATTTGGCAACAAAAATCCTTCAAAAATGCATAAAAATTTGGTAAAAGTGAAACAAAAATTGACCTGTCTTGATTTTTGTTGTCAAATATTTTTCTTCTGAGAAAATGAATTTGTTCCATAATTTTGACGCACACTGTATATACAAATTGTTACCATTTTTCTCATAAAAACACACGACAACGTTTTGAAAATTCGGATGGATGGAAATTGACAGTTTCGTCCGTCCGACAAAATGTATACGATATCCGAATCGGACATCGGATGACGGATGCATGGAAATCCACTGTTATGCGTTCAAAATTTTCGGATAGTTCTGTTACAGCTGCGGAATGTTCCAAATACAGATGCGGAATGTCCTATATTGGTTTCATTGGCATTCTCGACAGTGTTTATTGTTTCTTTAGAAAAAGTACCCTGTTAGGCAAAAACATTGCTTTGTTGCTCTGTGCTAGTTGGCAAGTTATTCTCCATACCCACATCTGTTGATATGTCGTCAAAAAATTCTAAGGATATGTTTTCTCCAAGAGCTAATTTTCCAATTCTTTTCTTTCATCAGTGTTTATTTGCCTACAGGTCCTAAAAGTGATTCCAAACTTATTTTATATGGCCCAAAGGTGCTTACAATACCTGACCAAAAACACAGTCGCAAAAAAGAATATCTACTTATGCACTATGAAACATATGATCATGGTTCTCCGAAGAAACTAAAAAAGTATTCTTTGAACAGAGACATTAGAATAATGTGACAATTTTCTAAACAGTATTTCATTCTTGAATTCCGGAGATCGGCAAATGACTTCAAGTTCCTCTATCTATGCAGCAAGTGTCGTCTTTGATAGGACTCGAAAATATTGGCAACCAAATCCATCAAGGCATAAGCAATGTTGAATTGGAACGCGGTAAAAAAATGCCCCGAGAATAGATGCGCGTATCCATAATACAATAATTACTACGCCTGAACACCTCCCTGCGCTGAGCCGTGGTAAGATATGTCTGGGTAGATAGAGCATTGGTTCAGTCATTCTTTACCGCGGTGCAATACCATGCATGCGTTGCACTGTAGTAAACAATGCCAATACGCAACCCGGTGATAGGCAATGGATCACAAATCTGATCTAAAATGATGAAATCGGCTTGAAATTCTTCGGAATCTTCGCCGGAGATCACGCAATGTATACCCGATTTAGCCGGCATATGCATTTTGTCAAGACCGTGAAGAGTAGCAGCTATATTTATTTTCTTGAGACCCAATTTATTAGCAAACCCCTTCGTTACAAAGCACGATTGCGAACCTGAGTCTAAAACAGCTCTCGCGGTTTGAATATTGCCGAAAGCATCGCGAACGTTAACCAGAGCGGTGGACAACAATACTTCGTGTTCACCCTTCGTGAACATAGCAACCGTTCGATTTATAGGTTCTTGTTGTGGTGTATCATTTTCTGAAGGTTCTGAATTCTCCGTAAAATGCAATAATGTGTGATGCGTCTTTTGGCATTGTCTGCAGCGGTATTTAGAAGCGCATTTTGAGGACGTATGTTTGTCGGACAAACAATTCACGCATAAATTTTTTTGTTTTGCAACTTGGAAAAGCTCTGATGCATTTTTATTCAAAAAATCCGAACAATTATGTATTGGATGTTCACCTTTGCAAAAAATACAACGAGTGAGTTTCGGAGTTTTTCCGACGGCTCCTTTTGTATTCGCGAGCAAACTGTTGCGTTGGGGAGTTCTAGTAGCATCCCTTTGGTTTTTATTTGTTTCATTAGAAGTCTTTGCGCACAATGAAAATGTTTCCAAGGCATTACACTGGGTCGCAATGAAATCTCTTACTTCTGTATATTTCGGCATTTCGTTCGACGCGTGATGTATCTCAAACTCTCGCCGGGTATTCGAATCCAAACGGTCTAGCAGCATATTCGATATAATAAAACACCAACCGTTAATATCGTACCGTATGGTTTTTAAAATTTCTAAATTATCGGAGAAAGTATCCAATAAATGGCGCAGAGATTTACAATCACCCTTTTGCAACTTGGGGCAGCCTTCTAGTTCCTTCCAGCAATTTACTGCTCTAAGCCTTTTATTGTCGTACCTGTCCTTTAAGGAATTGTACGCAATGGCATAGTTGGCCGACACGACAGGTAATTTTCTAATTAAAGCATGCGGAGGACCACGTACTTTCGAAATCAGGTAGGTAAACTTCTCGAGGTCGGACAATCTTCCGTTGTTATGTACCAAATTGTCGAAGAGTTCAATAAAAGATGGGAACTCTTGAATGTTGCCCGCAAATTCCTGAAGTACGATTCGCGGTAAGCGGATGTTATCATTCGTGTTACTGAGTGTTGTATTTTGAAATGCGGTTGTGTTGATTTTGGAACGTTGTTCTATTTCCTTTTCTGTTATAAGTTTGTGATGAATAGTTTCTAATTCCAAATATCTAGAGCAGAAATCGTTCATAATTTCGGACTGAGCATTCAATTTTGCGGAATCCCCGGCTAAAGCGACCGCGATTGCCAAATGATGTTTTTCAAAATCCTTTTGTATTTTTTTAAGTCCCCTGAATGCCATCGCGAATTTGGTGATATTAGTTTCGTCACGTTGTGCATTTATCGCACAAGTTTCAATCAACACTAATTGGTTAATAGCTATTTCTCTGAGGGCATGTGAGCGGGCGATTTTTTCTTCCATTGTGAGAGGCATAATTGAGGATGCCTATTTAGTTGAAGGAAAAAATTGACAGAAAAAAGGGATGAAGCGAAAGGAAGTCTTTCGAAGGTTACACTCCACTATTTGGTCATAAACTAAAATTGGCCCAATTGATGGAATTTCAGAGGAGAGAGATACCGAAATTACCTGAGCGCGCGAAGTTGCACCAATGAAGTGATAAGCACGAGTAAATTGGAGCAGACCGGTGAGAAGAGTACTTGATCGATGAAAGATTGCCTTTTTTAGAGAATTGAGTCGTTCTGATATGTACACATATACAGGGTGACTGGTGACGTAAGGGACAACGGCTAAGTGGAGATAGAGGACCTCAAACTGAATGAGAGTTTGGGTTTCAAATGTCCCATAAGGGTATTCGTTTCGGAGATATAGGGTGATTTATGAAAAAATGCTAAATCTATGAACTCTCATATCTTCGTTAATATAATATGTTTTTCGCTGATATTTTACATGTTTGTTCATACAGGCATTCTCTGTCAGTATAAGAAAAAAAAATTGAAAAAATTGCTGGCCCGTACTCAAAAATTTCAATTTACATGTCAAGTGAGAAATATCACACGGTATATGAGATAAAATAAAATCAAATAGAAATTTGGAAAAAGGAAAAAAAACTGATGAAATATCTGTTTTTTGTTTGAATGGCACAAATTTTCTTTCGTTTCTATGATATGTTGAAGTAAGAATATTACAATATTTTTATATTCAAGTCATGAAAATTAGTACTACTGATAGAAAAAACCTTGAATTCGAGGCGCTAGAATGAGCCTGGCATCAAAATATTCCTTCAAATTCTCTGAATAGGGAGTTTCCTGACAGGTGGATTGGTCGGCGAGGTTCTAGGAATTGGCCTGCTAGATCACCCGATCTAACTCCTCTGGATTATTTCCTATCGGGTCATCTTAAGGATACGGTGTATAAAGAAACAATAACAAGCCGTGAACATTTGAAGAGCAGAATAACTGAAGCATGCGAAGAAATTAAAACAAATATTCCTCTGATTAGAAAAGCTGTGCTTCATTTGTTCAAGAGAGCCAATAAATGTATGGAGGTGAACGGCCCTCATTTCGAACATTTGCTTACTTGATTTTGACTTTTTCTATTTTTGTGTTTGAGTATCCAACTCTTTCATCACCCCATCTACAACAAATTTTATTTTGAAATTTTATATGGCATCGAAATATTAATTGATAAAAATAGATTTCAAGATTTGAAGGAATATTTTGATGCCAGGCTCATTCTAGCGCCTCGAATTCAAGGTTTTTTCTATCAGTAGTACTAATTTTCATGATTTGAATATAAAAATATTGTAATATTCTTACTTCAACATATCATAGAAACGAAAGAAAATTTGTGCCATTCAAACAAAAAACAGATATTTCATCAGTTTTTTTCCCTCTTTCCAAATTTCTATTTGATTTTATTTTATCTCATATACCGTGTGATATTTCTCACTTGACATGTAAATTGAAATTTTTGAGTACGGACCAGCAATTTTTTCAATTTTTTTTTCTTATGCTGCCAGAGAATGCCCGTATGAACAAACATGTAAAATATCAGCGAAAAACATATCATATTAACGAAGATATGGGAGTTCATAGATTTAGCATTTTTTCATAAATCACCCTATATCTCCGAAACGAATACCCTTATGGGACATTTGAAACCCAAACTCTCATTCAGTTTGAGGTCCTCTATCTCCACTTAGCCGTTGTCCCTCACGTCACCAGTCACCCTGTATATTATAATCAATAGTGATACTCAGTCGTATGAAATATGAAAAAATATATAACAAGATGCAACCGTAACACTCGAATAGATACTTGACATAAAGCAGTTATTTCAACACCTGTTACTTCAGAATTGAAACTCCCAGACAAAAAATCTCAATGAAAAAAGAAACTTCTTAGCAGAATCCGGCTCGAAGGACCATGTAATATTTTCAATTAATTAGAATGTAGAATCATCGGATTCGCCAAGTTCGTAGAAATATTTGCTATGTGCAGCTTAAACATTGAGACAGTTTGAGTAAGAGTTACAAGACTTAGTATACGCTAACAAAACTACAAGAATGATATAGACTTACCAGTAGGGCAGCGAAGAAACACTTGGAGTTAGTTCGGTCGTTGTGCGGACGGAGTTATGCGTTTTGTCGTGTGTACTGACTTATCGGACCGTATCAGAATAACTGACACCCGCATTGGGTTTTAAGGGCTGGACGTCGACTTATCGCGAACCCCCACTCCTTCCCTTTAGCCCTTGGTCTGAAAGGGGCGTAGCCCTTATTTTCTTCTTCTTGGTTCGCCGACTTAAGCCTCATCATTCATTACGCATGTCAGCGAGATGGGGTTAAAATAAAGGCAAACACCAAGAATACTACACAGGCGCTACAATTGCATCGTGTTAAGTGAAATCTAAAGTAATACAATAATAATAATAATAATAAAGGAAAATAAACATATATACATATATACAATATGAGAACAGAACACCTGAGTTCGAACTCCGTAGGAATTTCTATTATTGTTTGTATTATTGTCTGCCATTTCAAACACTTTTATTTTCATTCTTTTATTAAAATTTAAAAAAATCATTTCTTCTTGTCATTATTGATCATACCAATCCATTACTCAAGATAAGAACTCACCCCCATTCGCACTGAGCGAAGGGCAAGTGTACCACTTCGCAGAAAAGTTGGTGCACTCTAAATTTTGTGGCTTCCTATTTTTACAACAAGTAGGAACGTTACAAAGTAGACTATTCTACCGAGAAAATTTCATTCGAAGGTTATGTTGATGCTTGGTATGACAAGATGAAGCTCAAATTAAAGCAGGATCCTATTTCTTTTCCGGCTTGGAGAGTGGAAGATGATATAATTTATCATAAAACTAAAAATCAATATCCAGTTTTATCATGTTCTGAGTTCAGTTGGAAAATTGTAGTACCAAAAAGTCATCGAGGTAACATCATTAAAAAACACCACGATAACATTACAAGCGGCCATGCCGGTATTTACAAAACTTTTCACCGCATTGCTTGTCAATATTATTGGCCAAAAATGAAGTCAGATATCACGAAGTACAGAAACCACTGCCATATATGTCTTGCTTTCAAGTCAGAACAAAAATTGCCTATGGGACAGATGTGTAGCCGTCCAAATATTTCGAAGCCGTGGGAATTGATATCTGTAGATTTAGTCGGTCCGCTCCCAAAATCATCAAGGGGATTCCTTTATATTTTATCGGTTTGTGATTATTTCAGCAAATTCGTTTTCTTTTTTCCTCTACGCACAGCTAACGCAGCTAATATTTGTAATTTGCTGGAGGATAATGTGTTTATGCTCATGGGTGTGCCAAAGTATATAGTTATGGATAATGGTGCTCAATTTAAATCCCGCACAATGAGTAATTTGGCAAAACAATATAACTTTGAGATCAAATATACAGCATTGTATCACCCTCAACCCAATGCAGTCGAACGTGTTCACAGAGTACTTAACACTATGCTAGGTTGTTACGCTGAGGACGATCAAAGGAATTGGGATCGGAATCTTCAAAAAGTAGCTTGCGCCATTCGATCCGCTAAAAGTGAGGCAACCAAAATGTCACCCTATTTCATAAACTTTGGCCGAGAGATGAATTTGTCAGGTGACGGAATCGGATATTCGGAAATTTCTGAAGGTGGAATTAATGTTTCAGTCAATGAATCGGATATGGAAGCTCGTGCCGAAGAGTTAAAGAAGGTTTTCCAAGATGTCAGGAATAATCTTGACAAAGCCACCAAAAAGGCTACGAATGCCTATAACTTGAGACATCGTGATGTTAAGTTTAATGTTGGACAGAAAGTTTGGAGAAAGAATTTCGTTCTTTCAGACTCTTCAAAATACTTCTCTAAGAAACTCGCACCCAAATTCATCGGTCCATTCACTGTCCATAAACGAATTTCCCCGTGGATTTATGTGTTGAAGGACGGAAATGACAAAATTACTGGTACATATAGTATTAAAGACCTGAAAGCTCATCCCCCTGAGCAAGATGAATAATTGAATTATTTATGCCTACACTGAATATTTTAAAGTACAGTATTTTCGTTTGAGGTTTTGATTTCGGTTGCAATGATTGGATAGTTTCGTCTACGTAAATGTCGTGTAAAAAAAAAAAATGATATTCATTTTTTTTGGGGGAGAAAGGTGTGGTATGTACCGGTTCATTTGCCGCCTTAAATTTAAATAATAATAAAGGGAAGAATGCGTGCGACGAAGATGCAAATTGAGATGAAAATGTGCTGATATGATCGGAACATATGAGAACCAAAATTCATTCTTAGATGGTTAATTGCGAATGGAAGTATACGATATTTGCTTAAGGATAATTTTAGCGATATTTTTCCAAATACATTATTGGGATTGATACTACATTTCGTCGGCCACGATTTGTTCAGATTTTAGTGACAAATCTCCGTTGTTTCGGGATCAGGGCCAGATAAAGAACCTACACTATATAAGCCGCACAACATCAAAGGTTAGTTCCATTGTTTTCGTGAATATAAATATTCATTTTTCATTTCTTCACACAAAGGCTTTTATTTCCACCTTGATATCTGACATCAAGGGTGGCAACCACCTTTTCATTAGAGGCAGTGAGGAAGAGAAAATTCTACGTGAGAGTCACTGCCAGAAATCAACCAGGCTGGCTATACAGTCGATCGAGAAATCCACATATACATTTTTCCTATCGTCATCAAAAGGGTCTATAAAGTAGTTGGTAAGGTAGATTGTACTGTATAAATCATAAACACCTGAGTTCGAACTCCGTAGGAATTTCTATTATTGTTTGTATTATTGTCTGCCATTTCAAACACTTTTATTTTCATTCTTCTATTAAAATTTAAAAAAATCATTTCTTCTTGTCATTATTGATCATACCAATCCATTACTCAAGATAAGAACTCACCCCCATTCGCACTGAGCGAAGGGCAAGTGTACCACTTCGCAGAAAAGTTGGTGCACTCTAAATTTTGTGGCTTCCTATTTTTACAACAAGTAGGAACGTTACAATAACCCTGAAATTTCTGTTCTGATGATATGTGATATAAATATCTTTCTCTATTTCAGTATCGTAATGAGTTACAGTGCATCGTTTTCAGTTATATTTTTCGTTTTGTGATTGTCAGCAATGACTTCCGATCCTATCAAATTTCAACACCCGTCAATATGGAAATGTCAATTATCCTAACACTACCAACTGCCAAGATACAATTCAAAAGTCACTAGGATGTGTAATCTGCATTTTTCATTAAATTTCGAGTAGTATTGCACAAATTTTGACTGAAATATAGAATAGTATATTCTAAAACCAATGCGTTCAAAACTTCGCATTCGTATTGGAATAGGAGCCCATTCTGCAACTAGTTTTAGAATATAAATGGAATGCTGCACAGAGCACGTAGAAAATGAAATTTGAGAAGATTAGTCAAAATATACAGGGTGTCCCGCACTTCCTTGAGGGGATCAAAAGTGAAAAATATTCTAAGCCCAAATATCCATGTTTGAAATTTTTTGATAAAGTAGGTAATCAGTAATTAATTAATGAAAGTGACCAATCAGGAGCGCGCTACAGAAGAATGAGTAAGCAGTTGGGGACCCGAGAGTGAGACGCCAGAGCTGCTGCCGGCTTTTCACGCAGTAAACCAAGACTGGCGTCCCACTTTCGCGTCCCCACTTCTTACTCATTCTTCTGTAGCGCGCTCCTGATTGGTCACTTTAATTAATTAATAACTAATGAACAACGTTATCAAAAAATTTCAAACATGGATATTTGGGTTTAGAATATTTTTCACTTTCGATCCCCTCAAGGAAGTGCGGGACTTCTGGGACACCCTGTAAACATATATGGGAGTTTATGTTATTGCTGACATAAAACCTTTCATTATGAACATCACGGGGTCTGCCTTGACGAAGAATTAATTACAGTTGTGGTTTTTGGAACAGAATTATAGAAATATTTACACTTTTATACGAGTATTACATATTTTCCACCTTCATTCTTCACAAATATTGAAAATTACAATGTCATGACAAAATTCTTCCTTCATTGAATAGATTCATTCGATAAGTTTTGTATCTGTCTTGATATCTATCACAATTTTTCCATTCCATTCACTTTGCAGCAACACGCTTTAAAGTATCAACTAGATTTTTCTGGTTTAATGATCATTCATATTGAACATTGGAAAGGAACATGTTTTTTAATCACCCACGATATTTTTCGTTATCGAACCAGAATTTCCAGGCTGTATGCTTCTATAATTGATCGTAAGATCGAAAATGTATCAGTACAAGAAGAAATGATATACTGCTCTGGTATACAGATTCACAGGATGGTAATCATATTCAAATCATATTCAAATAATTGGTAACATTTTCATGTTCAAAATGCCTTACCTAAAAAACCTAAAAAATACTATTTAATTCTTAGGTTATTTCTATTGTAACTAGAAATAATGCTGCGACTGGACTTTCAAGGCCTGCTTTGATGTCAATAATTCTTGGATGGGCTATAGCGCTTAGCTTTCACCATATGGTTCCCTGATTTGAAATATTTGAAGTTCCGTATTTCAAATTTGGATACCATATGGTACACGCACATAAAATCAACTCTCGCAGCAGTATAGAGCCTAATTTTTTTTAAACTCGTTACAACTTATATAGAAAATAGAAATAGCCTTGTCGTTGACGTCGCCAATGCAATGATCACGTGTCCACTAGGACTGACCTCTTAAAGAGGAAAATTCTTCGCCCTCCTTTTCTTGATCGACTGCATTGGCGTTGGTTCTGCCTTATTCTTCGATGATAAAATTTCGTTTATGAAAAGAGATTACGTAATTTTTTTAACGTCGTGTTCCATTATCATTATAATCATTTTGTGTTTCTTTTTTGATTTAAATACCTATTTATTCAGTAGATACATAAAAAAATCTTAAAACATTTTAAACACATATGCAATTTATTTCTTTGCTCTAACGGTGAGAAGATATATAATGTGTCTCGATAAAAATATAATTAAACAATGGTGAAGAACCATTGACATTCAATTGTAATTTTGATATGGCGGTCAAACGCCGCTACTCAGTCGAATATTCAATACATTTATTTATCAAATCTTAGTGCTAAAATTACTTATTTTTAACGAAGGAGTGGTCGTTTCTGAATTGATACTAATCTATCAATATGCATTATGGCATATGAGTAACGGCCGCTATTATAAAGGGCAACCGACGGTTCAACCGTAGCGCCATCAACCAAATTCCTCACTAAAAATACGGAATCTGGTAGTTGACGCACGGTTCAACCGTTGGTTCTCCTTTATAATACAAGCCCTAATCTAAATATATAAAAGAAAAAGTTTTTGACATTTGCCCTATTGAGGGTATATGACAGATTTTATGTTATCCATTTTAAATCAATGATGTATCGGTTAGATAGTGTGGAAAATTTTGAGATATATTTGGACTTTTTCGAACAATAATTAGATTTATAACGGTGAGTCACTATTGTAATCACGGTAAAAGATGTTTTTAAAATAAATTTCGTCATTTTTGTAGCCTGAAGCAGGAAACAGTTTGGTTTCCGAAACTGTTGCGTAATTAAATCATCAGTAGACTAAAGAAGTTTTTGCCTATATACCGAACCTCTACACCAATAAAAGAAAGATGTTGGTTACACCATTTATAACTCGAGATCGGATGGACTGTTTGTTATGAAACTTCATATATGGATTCGTCTACTGTAGGGTTATTATAAAATACAATAAAACTCTGAAAAAATCGATGAAAATTTTACTTATACAGGAAATGCTTTTCCTTCTTTCGAGTAGGGCCACTAGGTGTCGCTAGAGTTAGACAGCGATGTAATCATATAGTGTGTGATTTGGGTTGCCTCCAACTCTGCGCTGTTGACCAAAGCCGAAATGTCTTAGGGCCGATTGCACCGTGGACAAAACTATAGATTAAATCTTAAAACCTCGATTAGTCTCTATTGATTATCATAGACACTAATCGACGTTTAAGAATTAATCTACAGTTTGGTCTACGGTGCAATCGGCCCTTAGCGTTAAATTACAGATCTCTAAAATGATGAGATTTCGTTGAGATATGTCTGATATGAGAGTAGTTTCGTTCTTACCACTTCAGGTGGCGCTATTCAGACATTATGACTGATTATTATTAGTTATTTTCACATCTTTATTTATTCAAAATAACGTAATCGTGAAGGTATTGACATCAATTACTGTATAATTTGCAAAGAATTCTATCACAGTGAATTTTTATCGAAATTTCAAGTGAATCGCATTTTGTCGATCAGTTTGAATCGTGAGTTGTCCATTATTCTCATCTTTTCTCATGATTTTTGAAATGTTTTTGAATTTCTGTTTGGGTAATAAATATATTTGAGGAAATAACTGAATCCAAAATAGCCATAATTAGTAATTGACATTATTATATTTGTTTCTGTTCTGTGTGACAGCTCATATCCATGGAAATCTCGCCCAAGGGCGGATTTTTTTTCATGGGGGGGGGTAATAACGATTGAAAATCAGGTACACAATGTATGAAATATTTTATGTGCACCACATTGTGTAACTTTTTCTAAGGACTTCGATACTCATGGGGGGTGATCTGAGTTTCATCTAGCATCAACTCGATTTGACAATTCAAAAATCAGAGAACCAAGCCGTTGATCTCCTATCACCGCTGATTACGATTTGTGAAATTCATCGTAAATATCATTTAGGCGTAACAAAGTTCGCCGGGCCAGCTAGTAAAATGATATTTGCAAGCTCGACACTGTTGGGAACATACCCTTTTCCAATCATTGTTGTGTAAAGGTATACAGGCTTTTCTTTTGACAGGTGATAGAACTCATCAGAATGAGTCATTTTAACTAAAATTTCTTATATGGAATGTTCAATTCGAAAAATTCAGAAAAAAGTTTGGGCATCAATACCCTAATACTACTCTGGCCTGTATCTCTCTGTTCATAATATCTCTACATCCCTGCATCAGGTTTATGAACATCCGCGAAGTTGGGTGATTTCTTAGCAGAAATCTTGTTCTGTACAACTTGTACGCTGAACTGGAATTTTGTCTCGATTTACCATTAATGGAAAGCATATCAAAAAGTTCATTATTTGAATGAACGTGCGGCATTTTCGAAACATAAAACACTCCTACCGTCGCCGTAACACGATCGAAGGAAGATTACTGATCACAATCGATATTCTACGGAGAATCAGACGAGGGAGCATGTTCGGACTGGGGAATTTTCAGATTCACCTAGAAACTATTATTATTTTTTTTGTAGATTTCCTGTAACTGGGTTCTGCTTCTATGAACCAGTGAAAAAACATTTCAGTTCCTCCCACTAGTTCAGGAATTTCCGTACGATGTGACAGGTTTGCAATGCTACAGCCTGCTGTGCATATCCCACGATCCTCTGAGATAATTCGATCTATTGAAGATTTCCCTTGAATGATTTTGACATGACTCCCTCAGCCGGAATCACCAATGGTATATAATAGTGACTTTTGACAATTGCCACATATTCTTCAGTTTTATTGCCAAGTTCTCGTACTTCGTTATATTTTCGGTCTCTGTTCTTCCCATGTTATGAGTCAATGGTACTGCCACATCAATTATCACCCCATACTTCTGATCCTTCTCATGAACACAAGGTCCGGCCCACTGTAGTCCACCTGTTCTATCTGTTGTTATGGGTCTGTTCCAATAAAGAACCGCTGCGTCCGTTTCCAACACTGCTGCAGGTTGATACTTATAATCTATATATATAAAAGAAAGATGTTGGTTACACCATTTATAACTCGAGATCGGATGGACTGTTTGTTATGAAACTTCATATATGGATTCGTCTGAGGTCTGGTTGTGATAAAATACAATAAAACTTGGGAAATATCGATGAAAATTTTGCTTTTACAGGAAATGCTTTTCCTTCTTTAGAGTAAGGCCTCTAGATGACGCTACAGTTACAGTAACGCTACAGCTTATTCGTAGGTACTTCTCGCCGACTTGGCGTTCTTACGACTTCAGATGGCGCTATTCACACATTATGACTTATTATTGATGAGTTATTATTATCAGTTGTTTTTACAGTTTTGCTTATTAATAACGACGTTAGCAAACATTTTCCTGTCCATGAATTTTAGTTATTACAATAAAACTGAAGTGAAAAGTAATAAAATCGAATATTTGGCAAAGAAGAATTCTGTGATATCTGTCATTGATATCTGCGCTGTTGACCAAAACAAACTATTTTGGCGTAGGAGTACAGATCTCTTTAGATTCCGTTGAGATATCTCAGTTCTCTTAAAAAGTTTCGTTCTTACGACTTCAGATGGCGCTATTCACACATTATGACTACAGTGATTATGACTTATTATTATCAGTTATTTTTACTGTTTTACTTATTAATAACGTTACTACACCAAAACTGGAGTGAAAAGTGGTAAAATCAAATCAAGAATTCTGAGATACCTGCCACACTTATATCTGTGTTCTGTGTTCTTCTTCTGGATTCTGTGTTGCCATCGTTTTGTCAAGGACGCAAAGTTTGGTTAAGTGAAAACCGTTAAGTGAGTGAATTTCAATTCGAATTTTCAGTGTCTTTGGTGTTTGTATTTGCATTTGTACACCTAAAGTGGATCAGTGGTAATTGATCATTGGAACTATCGTGGACATATGTAAGTATTGAATGCTTCTTTCCCACATTTTGATTTGTAACAATTTGTTTTATTCTCCAGTGTTATTTGTAAACCTAAAGTGGATCAGTGGTAATTGATCATTGGAACTATCGTGATCTATATTTGCATTCGTGGACATATGTAAGTATTGAATGCTTCTTTCCCCCATTTTGATTTGTAACAATTTGTTTTATTCTTCAGTGTTATTTGTAAACCTAAAGTGGATCAGTGGTAATTGATCATTGGAACTATCGTGATCTATATTTGCATTCGTGGACATATATAAGTATTGAATGCTTCTTTCCCCCATTTCGATTTGTAACAATTTGTTTTATTCTCCAGTGTTATTTACAATGCCACGTACCAGAAGATCTGATACATCACGAAGAAGCCGTAATGCAACTAGGCTTCGGAATATTTCGAGTCAATCCTCTGTAGAGGATCAAGAAAGAGCACGGGAGCAGCGCCGTTTAAGTATGGCCCGACTTCGTTCTTCACGGACACCAGAACAAAGAGAGGCAGTCCGTCGAACAGCTCAGATGGATATGAGACAGCTTCGAGCTAATCGCAATAACTCGATTATAAATTTGAAAGGTATAGCTTTTCAATATGATTGTACAATTGACTACAGCTCTCACCGTTCAGTTGTAATAGGCCCAATGGAGGTTGTATGCTGCTATTGCGATGCTTTGAGGTTTGTTGGAGAAGTTCCAGGATTGTGCTGTTTGAATGGCAAGGTAAAATTGCCATCATTGCCTCCCCCACCTGAACCATTGCATTCTCTTCTTCTTGGAGAAACAACAGAATCGCGACATTTTCTATTGAATGCTCAGAAATACAATGGATGTTTCCAAATGACTTCCTTTGGAGCAGACATTATTGAAGAACGTGGATTCAATCCAACCTTCAAGGTAAGATAGTTTTACTAACATTAATGATATCAAATCACTTACTTTGTCTTCCCCTTCCGATTTATAGATACAAGGCCAGATTCACCATCGAATTGGATCATTGCAACCACATCAGGATGCACAGCATAAATTCCTCCAAATTTACTTCATGGGCAATATGGATGATCAACTCGATCAACGGCAAACTATTAATGCATCAGTGAGAAGAATAATTCTTCAAGAACTGCAGCAAATGCTTCATGATAATCATGCATTGGTTCAATTGTTTAAAACTGCTTTGGAACGCATGCCAAGTGACGATCACAAGGTTGTGATTAGAGCAGATAAACGACCTGTCGGAGCACATGCACGCCAATTCAATGCTCCAACAATAGACGAAGTGGCAATTGTGATTGTAGGAGAAAATTTGGATACTCGGGATATTATTCTGACACGTCGCAATACAGGAGAATTGCAACGAATATATGAAACACACCGTTCATATGATGCTCTGCAATACCCCCTCATGTTTTGGAGTGGAGATGATGGATATCACTTCAATATCAAGATGATAAATCCATCGAATGGTGAGTACCTATATTTGAATTTGAAAAAATCCAAAACAGTACTTCAGTATGGGTATTTATTCAAGTAGAAACCCAGCCCTTTCGACAAATTGTCATCATCAGGATTTCCTGGAAGGGTAGCTATGGTTATTACAAAGCAAGTAAAACAAACCTAGATAATTACCTGTCCAAGAGTTATACCCACACTGAAGTACCGTTTGATTATTTTTAAAATATTCATTGTGCACAACCATCTTCTGATTATCTATATTAGAATAGAATGTCTATTTTATACTAATTTGCATTATTTGATTTCAGGCCAGGAAACTACCAAGAAAGTTAGCTCGATGAATTATTATGCATTCCGTTTGATGATCCGTCAAAATGCTGATAACTATTTGCTGAGATTTCGTCGTTTGCTGCAGCAGTATTGTGTGGACATGTATGTTAAAATAGAAACAGAGCGCCTCACATTCATCAGAATGAACCAGTCTAAACTACGTTCAGAGGAATCTATTCATTTACGGGATGCAATCAACACCGAAGGAGATGCAGCTAATGTAGGTCGATTGACAATTTTACCAGCAACGTATATTGGCAGCCCGCGTCATATGCATGAATATGCACAAGATGCAATGACATATGTTCGTAATTATGGTCGCCCTGATTTATTCATTACATTTACATGCAATCCGAAATGGGATGAAATCACTCAGCTGCTACTTCCCGGACAAACATCAAGTGATCGACATGACATCACTGCACGTGTCTTCAAACAAAAAGTGAAGTCGCTAATGAATTATATCACTAAACATCATGTCTTTGGGGATACTCGATGCTGGATGTATTCAATTGAATGGCAAAAGCGAGGCCTTCCACATGCACACATTCTCATCTGGTTAGTAGAAAGAATTCGACCAGACCAGATAGATGACGTTATATGTGCAGAGATTCCTGATCATGTGAACGACCCTGAACTGCATGATATTGTAGTCACTAACATGATTCATGGACCATGTGGCATCATCAATCCCCAATCACCTTGCATGGTTAATGGAAAGTGTTCAAAGCGTTATCCTCGAGGTTTCACAGAGAACTCCATCACTGGCAACGATGGTTATCCACTTTACCGACGTCGATCACCTGATGATAACGGCAGAACCACCATAAGGAAAGTTAAAGGAAATGATATTGTTATCGATAATACTTGGATTGTTCCTTATTCACCACTTCTTTCCAAAACCTTCAAGGCCCATTGCAATGTGGAGTACTGCAATTCAGTGAAGTCGATTAAATATATCTGCAAATATGTCACAAAAGGCAGTGATATGGCGGTTTTCGGCGTACAAAATCCCAATACCAATGATGAAGTCACGCAGTATCAAATTGGTCGATATGTCAGCTGCAATGAAGCAATTTGGCGTATATTTTCATTTTCAATACACGAACGCCATCCGACTGTTGTACACTTGGCAGTTCATCTGGAAAATGGACAAAGAGTTTATTTCAATTCCTCGAATATAGCTCAACGAGCTGAAACACCTCCAGCAACAACATTGACCAGTTTTTTTTCGATCTGCCAAAGTGATCCGTTTGCACGAAATTTACTTTACTCTGAGATACCACGTTATTATACTTGGAATGCTTCTTCAAAGAAATTTCAACGTCGAAAACAAGGTAACGTGGTGCCCAACCATCCAGGTGTGCGTTCTTCTGATGCTCTTGGTCGCATTTACACAGTTCATCCGAAAAATGACGAATGTTTTTACTTGCGATTATTGCTGGTGACTGTTCGTGGGCCAACGTCGTTCCAGTCTCTTCGAACTGTCAATGGTGTTGTATATCCAACATTTCGTGCTGCATGTCAAGAGCTCAATCTACTTGAAAGCGATGCACATTGGGACACAACAATCGCTGAAGCAATTGTTTCTGCATCTGCAAGCCAGATACGCACATTATTTGCCATCATTATTTCTGCATGCTTTCCATCGAATCCATGTGAACTGTGGAGTAAGTACAAAGATGACATGTCCGAAGATATACTACATCACCTTCGTGTCACATCAGGCAATCCTAATCTAGAGATGAATGCAGAGATCCATAACCAGGCTCTGATTTTGATTGAAGATCTTTGTTATCTGATGTCAGGCAATTTGTTGCTTAAGTTGGGAATGCCATCACCTCATCGTGGAACTAATGAAGCTTTCAATCGAGAATTGGAACGCGAACAGGAGTATGATCGAGATGCTCTAAACCACTTAGTGCAAACAAATGTACCACTCTTAAATATCCAACAAAAGGAAGTTTACGATAGGATAATGGGAACAATTCAAGAAGGGAATGGTGGTTTATTTTTCCTCGATGCGGCCGGTGGCACTGGTAAAACTTTATTGATATCAATAATTTTAGCTACGATTCGTGCAAATTCAGAAATTGCAGTAGCAGTAGCTTCTTCTGGGATAGCAGCCACATTGCTAGAGGGATGCAGAACAGCTCATTCTACATTCAAGCTACCGTTAAACCTACAAACAGTAGAATACCCAACATGCAATATTGCAAAGCATTCAGCAACGGCAAAAGTTCTGATAGCAAGTAAAATAATTATCTGGGATGAATGCACAATGGCCCACAAACGAGCATTGGAAGCACTCGATCGGACTATGAAAGACTTGCGCAATGATTCCAGATGTTTTGGAGGCGCATTGATTCTATTGTCTGGCGACTTCCGACAAACATTACCGGTCATTCCAAAATCGACCGCTGCTGATGAAATAAATGCTTGCCTAAAGTCATCGACTTTGTGGCGTTATGTGCAAAAACTGCAATTGACAACAAACATGCGAGTTGCATTGTTAAACGATCCATCTGCCAGAATTTTTTCAGAACAGTTACTGGATATAGGTAATGGTCGTGTGCCTGCCGATCAATCGACAGGTTTGATTTCGCTACCTCGGACTTTTTGCACTTTTGTGTCAACAAAGGATCAACTAATTAGCAAAGTCTTTCCTGATATTATTGGCAACCATAAGAATTTGAATTGGTTAAGTGAACGAGCCATTCTTGCGGCAAAGAACAGAGATGTTGATGAGTTGAATCTGACCATTCAAAATCAAATTATAGGTCAGCTGCATAGCTATAAATCTATAGATAGTGCAACGAATGAGAACGACACAACAAATTATCCAACTGAGTTCTTGAATTCATTGGATATACCTGGTTTGCCACCTCACAATCTACAACTGAAGGTTGGATCTGTTGTCATTATGTTGAGAAATCTTAACCAGCCAAAATTATGCAACGGAACACGTTTAGTGGTGAAAAATCTCAAAAATAATGTGATTCACTCCACAATACTCAAAGGAAAATATAAAGGTGAGGAAGTTCTCATTCCCAGAATTCCGATGATCCCAACAGATATGCCATTTGAGTTTAAAAGAATTCAATTTCCTATTCGCCTTGCCTTTGCTATGACAATCAACAAATCGCAAGGCCAATCATTGGGAGTGTGTGGACTGAATCTAGAAAATAGTTGTTTTTCTCATGGTCAATTGTATGTTGCATGTTCGCGAGTTGGAAAACCTTCTGCTCTATTTATTCTGGCACCAGGTGAAAAAACTAAAAATATTGTTCATCACAAGGTACTTCAATGAGGTAACTGCAGAAAATTAAAAATGTTATGCTTTAATGAAGATGACTTTTTTTCTCATGTAAATATCAATGTAATTAAAATTTTGTATATTTTTACTTTAATTTTGCCTCATTTATCTCCTGCTTGGGAACTTAGCAATGGTAAGTTAATACAACTTAATGTAAAATTGAGGCGAAACAACGTTCGCCGGGTCAGCTAGTATGGCGGATAAGTATCCAAAAAACCATACCTAAGAGCTAACTGCTGGTGAACAATTTTTGCCACTTGGTTGTGGCGGCCCAGATATGCTTTGTCGGCAGGAATTCGACAACCGGCGATTACATGTTCAATAGACTGGCCAACCGCGCC
The DNA here is from genome assembly GCA_951802165.1 of Adalia decempunctata. Classification (NCBI taxonomy): domain Eukaryota; kingdom Metazoa; phylum Arthropoda; class Insecta; order Coleoptera; family Coccinellidae; genus Adalia; species Adalia decempunctata. The sequence continues at coordinate 76,521,262 of OX637695.1, forward strand.
GCACTTCCTGCATGTGTTTTCCACGTTCAGCTTCGAACAGTGTTTCTCGTCGTTGCGAGTTCTTGTAACTCGGTATTGGATAGCCATCAGAAATCCCGCAATTTCAGGATTATTATCATTATTATAAATTGATAAGAGTTCAGGCAGTGCCTATAAACTCACACAAAAAAAACAATCCAATAAAGGTATATGTATATGAAACAAAAGTGCTTGAAGAGCGGAAACAACCAAAGTTCAGTTTTCTCTATCATCACATACTCAACTAAATAATCTTCTAGTTTCATTTTCTCGAAACAGGGACATAATTCATATCAAAAATTTTGGTGAAATGACTTATTTTGATGAGTTCTACCATCTGTCAAAAGAAAAGCCTCACCTTTAAATGCACCCTGTATTTTCCAACCACGCAATAGCTCAATAGTAACTTACAACAAGCATGAGGAGCCTCGTGAAAGTAGAAGTGCTGAAATGGAGCAATTGATCGACCACGGCACGTTTTTTAATGTCTTTTGGGTATAGGCTGTCATCTTTTCCATATTTTCCAACGAGATACCCCATTATGGCTCCACTTTCCCATATAACCAATTCGTCATCCACCAGTGTTGGTATTGTATGAGCTGGATTGAGCTGAAAATTCAATATGAAACATTGGAATTAGTCCTGAAATTCATATACTCGACAGGGAGTTCTACCACGTGGAGTTCTCCGTAGCGTTTATTGATCCATTTAGACAGAAGACAATGTATAGGACAAGTCAGTATAATGTATACATCTACACAATTACAAATCATTGTAAGTTTCGAATAGTACTCAAGCCTTTCCGGCCTTACACGGTCATAATTCTGGCTTGAAATTGTTTTTCGAAATTTTATCAATTCAGGACGAACCCGAAACGGTGTTCGCAATTCGATGTGTGTAGATATATGAGAAAAAAATCACACATGAACATCGACCCTAAATTGAAAACACAATTCTGAGTGAAAACAGGAAAGAACAAATTATACAGGGTGAGTCTTTGACTTGTACATATATTTTAACTGAAGATTCGTGAGGCCAAAGAATACTGTTTTTCATTTTCCATTTTTCCAAATTTGGCTCTGTTAAAGAGATATAGCCATTTGAAAAAAAAATCGGGCTAAATACGTGCCTGAAAAAATTCTCTGCAAACACTTCAAAGTTCATATTTTTCGATTGAAATTGAGGTGATTAGATGTTCTGGGTGATACAATAAGAAACCTTATTTAAATAAAAACGTAACAAACACGTTTTTTTCTAACAAAAACACTCAGTTCTACCCGATTATTTCTGCAATTGAAAAGCCATATTTCTCCCACCAAAATAAGTTCCTTCTTCGATTTTCCTGAAGATTAGTTTATAAACACTAATAATTTGTTCATATTTTCCTCGATATTCCAAAACGATCTGATAAAAATTGGTTTCTCACTAACCTATCCTAACTCCATTAACCAACGTCAAATAATTCGGGGTCAATGACCTAACCTTACCCATCCTCTGTGATATTTCACTCACAGAACTCTAGAGAAGACGATGCCAGATTGCCGATTTTCTCTTCAAACAATGGTATTGGCGAACTCAAGAAAGCAGTACGTCCCCTATCGTTAGCGGATGAACTATCACAAGGAAACTAGTTTTGTTCACTTTTCGCTGAAGGCGTCTAGGCGTTGCTCTTTGGAAATGCCAAACGAGTAGTTCTGATTCTCGCCGATTTAGCGCTACGATCTTAATTTCAGCGCGGTGCGCTGCGATGTAGCCGCCACGCAAGACAAGCCGTTGTTCTGTGTCTCCAGAGTCCCATCACATTGATCACAGGCGCAGATTTGGTAGAAATCTCACATAATAATACAGGGTGTATTTAAAGGTGAGGCTTTTCGTTCGACAGATGGTAGAACTCAACAAAATAAGTAATTTTACCAAAATTTTTTTATGGATTATGCCCATGTTTCGAGAAAATGAAACTAGAATAGTTTCTAGGTGAATCTGAAAATTCCTCAGTCTGAACCTGCTCCCTGGCCTGCTTCTCCGTAGACATCAATATCTCTTGTTTTTTGTCTCCTATCTTATGACTCAGTTACGGCGAGGGTGCGGTGTAGATTCTACGAGTGTTTACCTTTATTCAAGTAATGAACTTGTTGATATGCTTTCAATTTATGGTGAATCGAAACAAAATGCCTTTTCAGCGTATAAGTTGTACAGAACAAGATTTCCGCTAATGTTCGCGGATGTTCATAAACCTGAAACAGAGAGATGCAGGCCAGAGTAGTATTAATGTATTGATGTCCAAAATTCTTCAAATTGAACATTTCATAAAAAAAATTTTCCGTAAAATGACTTATTTTGATGAGTTATATCACCTGTCAGAAAAAAAGCCTCGCCTTAAAATACGCCCTGTAGTGTTGGAGTAATGAAAATGTATAGGTCGAATTATTTCTCAAAAAAAGTGATTGTTCAAAATTCCATAATAAGATTATTTTCTCTTTTCTGATACGAACAATTTCGGAAATGAGTTTGCCAAGTCTTCAACACGGTAAATCCCTCTCGGCTTATAAGGACAATCATTTCATCTCAATCGAAGTGACACAATATTAATACTTCTAATAAGAATATGAAGAAAATGAACATTAATAATACCAACCATTTCCATTTGGCCATTCTATGTGGTTTTCAATAATTAGGTATTACATAATTGGCCTTTCAAACTCTTTTCGCAATACAAATACTATTGTCGATACAAAGTTGCATAGAAACTTTGGTGGAGCCACTCCTTTAAACTTTAAATCTTGACCAAAAATTGTAGGTTTGTGCAGCACTTTTGATTGCAGTTCAGGTCCTAGTTCCGGAATAATACGCAATAGGTACTTCACGTTCGTCGCAGTGATGGAAACATAGCGCGGCATCTTTCAAGGGAAAATCACAGTGTTTTTTTTGCATCCATGTAGATACACATACCTTCAGATATTCTTCTTTATGCTGGTCGCCAGAAATAACGTCACATTTTCTATTTTCTAATTCGATATTCAAGCATTTCGCTGTCATTAACACTGCTCTGACTGGCGGACTGGCAGGTAACATATAAAGAATGGGAGCCATGCTTTAACAAATCCTCACGTTCCACTATCAGATACAACTGAACCGCTTGAAATCAAACCGTGACATGGGTCAAAATGTAGTAGTGAGTAGTGGGAATATCGAGAGAACGTTATCAAGGACGTCGCGTAGTTGGGAAAAGGCAAGGGGGCCCCCTGAAAATGATTTGTTGTTGTTGTCTGAACTTCTCTGCTGGTTTCATTCCTTTCCTAGTGAATGGACAATGTCGATTCAATGCTGCCAACAGATCATATTGGGGAATTTCGAATATCTGGTTTGATTCACGAATTTGATATTTGTCATTTCTCCACTCAATTCTACTAAGGTAATTAATAAGTTCACTCATTCTGTCAATGGATTATTTTCTCACATATTTGAACTGCTTTTGTTTTTTCAGACCCAGTAATATTAAATTCTGCTCTTCGGGATGGATGGTCAGGGATACGAGAAATAATTCATGGGGGGTGTACTGGAGGTAACTACCCCCCCCATGAGAATACCTGAGAAAAAGGTGGTGCGCATAAAAGATTTCATACATTGTTTACCTAATTTAATGGTTTTCAGTCGTGTTGACCCCCTCCCCCATGAAAATCAGCTATGTCCGCCCTTGATATGAGTATTAAACCTACTAGTACAAAAACCATGACTTTTAAAATGATTGTGAAAAATATCATCAATGCATGTTGACAAAAATTGAAGCTAATTCTCGATGCCGTTCTAAAGTGAAGCTCAAATCCGAACTCCTTCATCAGATTCAAATACCTCTCACATTTCTCAAATGCCTTCTACCTTAGACTTGAGAAAGAGTAAACGCGTGTAGTAGGTCAGTAAGTCAGAAACAAAACTGGATATATTTAATTTATGAAGAATTTTGTCATGACATTATTCTGCTTCAACAACCACTGTTATTATTTCCTCATCTGGACATAATTTGTCATGCTCATAATTAAAGGCTTTAAGTAGTTTAAGTCAGCAATACCATAACATCCCATATATTTTGACTAATCTTCTCTCATTTCTTTTTCTAGGTGATCTGTGCAGGCTTTCCATTTATTAGCTGTACAGGCTTTCTATTTATCAACTCTACAGGGTGGGCATATTTCGATGTTTTAGCACTTTTAAACCAGAGGAGATAGACAAAATCTGATACCCTATTGTCGATCCCTCTTATGGAGAAACTAACAAGAGTAGTATTCATTTTTGGCTACCTTCATTTGTTTTCGAGTTATAAGCGAAAATTGGAAAAATGGCCATATCGAAAAAAATTTATATCTCCGCTAATACTGATGATGAAGCTCTGAAAACAATACATTTTACAGGCACTTTTTTACGTAGAATTCAGTGGCGTGTTCGTCTTTTTTGCTCCATTTTCGATTACGAAGCTATGACCCAAAGTTATGTTGTTTTTAATGGGAACACTAAATTTCTGTGTCATTTTCTGAAAGCTTAATTTTTTCAGATTTCAAAAATATATAACATCGTTTGATTTCTATCAATATAAGTATGGAAATTGGTCAAAAACCTATTTTCATTTGAGTCTCAATATTTTCTATGGTTTCAAATGTCGATAAACACAGAAAAATTTAGCATCGTATAATTACCACAATCTCCGTCTAGTAGTTTTTTTAATTTCTATGCTCTTTACTCAATTTCTCCAAGATCGAAGAATAAAGGACTGCTGTCATAGAGATTCTAGCTTTTGACTCAAATAATTCGAAAGTTTGTATTCAAATCAGCGATATTATTGTTTCGAAATTAGTATATTGTTCAATGAGCGGTAATGTAAGTCATAACACACGCAGATGAATGTTTGCACCGCGAGCCGTCAGGCGAGTGGTGTAATTCATCAAGTGTGTTATGACCATTACCGCGAATTGAATACTATGCTTTATCTTCGACTTCTTCAGTAAAATTCGAATTCATTTGCATTTTCAAAATTGAAAACAATTATCAAAAACACTGACATAAATTTCTGTGTTCACTGAATATTTCATGCAGTCATATATGCATCTATGGGCAGTCCAATGAACTGTCATCGTTCCATGCTTGGTTATTTTGAGTAGGTTTTCAGCATTTTACATTGTTTTTCTTGAATGAAAACAGGCCATTCTTTAGTTATGTTGTGAACTGTGGCAGTAGACAAGAACGAAGTAGGGTTGGGTTACTCAGAATATCGTCTATCGTCATTTTCCTACATATTTCTATTTGAATGAATAAGCCAGAATCAGACAATCGAAATTGATCATCTGTGTTGAGAGGGTTGTGTTAATACCTATACCCAACTGAGAAATTCTTGAAATTGCTTAAAACCCCCTCTTTTTGGTAAAATTATAATATTTTTGTTCATGTTGCATACCCTCCAGAATCATGATCAGCTATTTTCTTTGACTTCCCTATCAGTATAATATCTGTGAGTATAACAATAAATACAAGGACTTTAGTAATTAGGTACTAATTTTCTTTATTGATAACATAAACTGTAACATTTGAACAACCTTGAATCTGAATATTTGGGAATGAATTATGCAAGTTTATTGTTTCTTCTTGTGTTTTTTGTATATGTGTTGTTGATGTACTAACTGGCTGGGGTGTTATAGAACTGTAAATTTTATTTGCAGTATCTTTCTTATTTTTTTCGGAATCATCAATGTACCCCTCAGCCACAGTAGTTGATCGCCAACCGCCATGGCGCTTTAGTGCCGTTATGTCTCCTCCAGAATCTACTAATAAAGTAGCCGACGAGCGGCGAAAACAATGCCCTGTGTATAAGTTATAGTCAGGTAATTTTAAAAAAGATGCAATGTCTTTCCCCATTGCTCCAAATTTATTGATGCCAATTCTTTGTGGGTGATACTTTCCATTTTGAAATTTAAAGAATAAAATATTGTGCGATATATTGTTAGGCCTCAGATTCAAATATTTCTTCACTATGATATACAAATTTCCAGTAATAGCAAATTTTCTGGCAATTTTTGTTTTTGTATTTGGTACATTGACCATTAAAATAGATCCTTGGTCTTCTAAATCATTAATCTGCATAGAGTACAATTCTGCTGCACGACAAGCACCCATAATGCCCATTATTAAAGCAACCTGAAATAAATTATATATTTGACGAGATGATGAAAACGATTGAATTATTGTGAGATCTACTACCTTTGTTGCCAGATATTTATCATCAGAAGTGTGACGAAGCTCGATTTTCCGATCATGAAATCGGTCTTCATCTTAAATTAATTTTTCCGGATTTTTATTTCGAATTCCTGCATTTCATTTCCGTTCAGAATTAAACCGAGAAGATCGAATATGGTTCGTTCGATATTGTTTTGCATGCAGAGAATCTAGTAAAAAGAGTCATAAGAACCACGTAGAATGTAGATAACGCCGTTTTTCTAGTTTATACGTACGATAAGCCAGATTCGAAGATGTTTTACCGGAGTACTTTTCTAGAAAAATAACATTTCTGCGCCTGTCATTTCTGCCCCACTCAGGGAGATTATAAAAGGCGATTTTCCCCTCATCTGGGACCCCATTATTCATTTTTGCTCCGGCCGGAATCGAATAGTATTTTCTTGCGTTTCCGAAATTTCCTTTCTTTTTTTGAGTCGAAAGTTTAACGAACGTAATTCCTGATTTTCTCTTTTCTTTACCGAGTGAAAAGTAGTGCACTGAAACCGTAAGTACCGATCCAATTCATTTCAGTCTCATTTTCCTGTATCTTCGTTGAGTCTATCAAAATAGCTGTTACGTCGAGATCCGTATTAAATCTTCCTTTACTCGTACAAGATTTCCTGAGTCTATAGTACGTTTATCTGAGTTAGTCAGTACCCGATAACGTCTGATTTTAGTGGCGAGTAATCTCACTATCAGACCGGAGGGTTCATGCAAACCTATACTATAGAACGTGGAGTCTAATTCCGTTTCGGTACCGATCTTTCGCGCCCCTTGTTCGGTGCGTCCTGTTTGACCATTTATATTTAACCTGGCCAAACCCGACCTTTCTAGACGTAAAACAAGCTAAGTAGACAATATAACCCTTTTGAGTTTCCGGACTGAAAGAATATCGGACAGACAGTGAGCACTATACATTTTCATATCCGTCCCACATTCTTTTCAACTGTAGATTTAAATTCTCCGTTTAATTCAATTTTCCCCCCCCCTTCTATTCTGGCTGACTCGTACCGTAAAATATTTCTTTTGAATAAATGCTCGCAGTCAGGCAAAACTGAATCACTTTTCTTTAACTGTGTATATTTGATATTTTCTGATTACTGCATATTTGATATATCTTGGGATTAACGTATATTTAATGTTTTATTGCTATTGGTGAATATTTGATATTTTCTTATTATTGCATATTTGATATTTTCTTGACATTATTGCATTTGTATCACTATTTCAATCTATTGAATAAATTGTGTGAATTGCTCTATTTTCGATTTCTCAGTTATCGCTACCACCCTAGATACAACCGAACTCTGTCTCCGACTAAGCAGCTATCCTGGCAGGTTTGCTATTCTACCTTATAAGCAAAAAGAATAGCTGGCGCCCGAGGTAAGGTTTCCAAAAAGGGAAGAAAACCCTATTACAAAATGGCGCCCGAGCAGGGACCGCAAAAATAGAGTTTCTGTGCAAAATTTGCGCCCCGATTCTGACCGTATTCATTACCTGATACTGTGCATTTTTTTTTTCGTTCGAAATTGACTTTCTGAACTGAGTTGATTCCCGATTTATTCGGTAAGTGAAGTGAATACCATATATTGAGTTTTATGCCTGAACTGTGCAAACCCGCTGTTTCTGATATTTCTTTTTGCAAACTGTGTGAAATAAATACATTGTTCTGAGTTTGATTTGTTGCCATTGTTTTGAACTGTTATGAAATATTGAATCTTTCCCGGTAGTGTTTTATTTCTGATGAACATTGAACTTTCAGTACTGATCAGTTGTTTTTGATATTATTGGATTTCGTTGTTTAATTTTCTGTTACAGGAACCGTTAAAGGATTATTCCGAGGTAGGTGGTTTTGAATTTTGTACTTGAGACTGAAAGTTCTTTTTCTATTCTTTATCTGAACATTTATTGGTGAATGAAATAAAGACAGATTTGGTGTTATTCCGGCTATATCATTTGTAACTGTTGCGACATTTATATTTTTACTGTTACCTGCACGCATAAACAAATAATCCACAGTTCGTGAGTGACATAACCGGCAACTGTGAACATTTCTAACTGGACACAACTTTACGTGGAAAGACTTGACCGCAAACTATAATCATGGATGTGAACCGGCTGCTGAGTGATGAGCTGACCTACGAACTTCAACTCCGAGGGCAAACGGTACCCAGCACAGTGATGACCAAACGAAGTTTGTTACGACAGGTTCTCCATTCGGATGCACCCTTACAATCTGGGGCATGGATGGATCCTGCTCAAGATGTCGAGGTGTGCCGGGACAAGCTCACCGATTTAGTAGAGGCAGTTCAGAACTTCAATCACGACAACGCCGATAACGAGTATTCGCGCATTTTCACGAGGCTGAAACACATACAGGGAAGACTGAATTTTATTGACACAACTGATGAGTCACAATTACAGGTGGTAAATCAGCTCAAAGGAGCCACCCTCAAGGCCTTGGATGCTTTACAGGCAGTTCACAAAGTCAGCAGTCAGCAACCGTCGTCACAGCCAGAAGGAAGGTCTCTCCTGGACCTGGAGGTCCCACCGTCACCTGGGATGTCTCCAATTCAGCCACAGCGAGCCCTCCCTTATTGACCTGGGAGAAGACATCCCTCCACCGTCAGCTGGCAGGATCTCACGAGCTCGCACACCTGAAAGAAATTCCATATCAGATCGAGTTATGAATGACACTAGACGGACATGTAGAAGCATACTACAGGAAATGCCGGCCATACCTACTTCTCAAGAGCCACCTGCGATATCACGACCTGAGAGACTGACACCGGACCGCTGGGCGAACTCCACACGAGGGGTATCTTTCCCGGCAAACCTACCACCGAGAAACCCCCTAAGATCATTGGCACAAGGCAGTTACCGACCTGAGCCCGAAGCCCGACCTACATCACCACCGTTTGTCCCGCTGTACAAATGGTCGATTTCTTTTGATGGGACCCAGAGTGTCACCGAGTTCATTGATGAAGTGGAGAGGCTGGCAGAATCACGGAAAGTACCCTTACGACAGGTGTTTGACTCTGTGTACGAACTTCTGAGGACAGATGCTCGGGATTGGTTCATCCCCAGGAGGGGAACGTTTCAGAACTGGGACGACTTCAAGGCCCAATTGAAGGACGCGTTCCTACCGGTGAATTATGAGGAAAATCTGTTGGAGGAAATAAAAAGGCGAATGCAGGGCCCAGACGAGAAACTTCTGCTCTACGTTACCAGGATGCAGAACCTGTTCCAGAAACTATCAGGTATTCGACCGTCCGAGGAGGAACAGATTCGTCTGATTAGACAGAGGTTGCTACCGTCCCTACAGCAAGCCTTGGCCTTCCAAGAAACTAGGACTTACGATGAACTTCTTCGGAAAGGAAAAGTGTTCGAACTGGTCCAATGGCAGATGCACCAATACACCCGGCCACCCTCCAAACCAGGCCTCATTGATGAACCGCACCTGACCTACCACACCCAGCAGCGAAACCGTTATCAGGCCAATTGTTCGCTGGACACCGAGAATCGAGTCCAACCAGCAACCGCCGCAGTCCATCCAAAACCTGCAGAGTCAGTTTCTCGGACACAAACATCACGTTCAGCATCAACAAGTAATACTTACAGTCAACCACAGTCGACCGCCACCCCCGCACACCGTCAGGCTGAGAATTCATCACCTCCGGACCGGACCGATCAACAGAGAGCCCGGAGAGTCTCCTTTCAGACCCAATGTTTCCGCTGTGGTGGATACGGCCACATGCGACGAGAGTGCCGGAGACCCCCGAAACTGTTTTGTTCTCGATGCCAGAGGGAGAATATTCTCTCCAGAGACTGCCCGTGTTCGGAAAACTAAATGGAGGTATGAAATCGGGGTCAGCCATATCTCCGGAGACTTTGACTCCACTGACACCGTCCATCTGTAAAGAAAATCGTCCGTTAGTAGAGGTTCATGTGACAGGCGAGCCCTTCCGAGCATTAATGGATACAGGAGCCACCAAAAGCTTCTGCAGCCAGAAAGTTGCAGAATGCTTGGAAGAAAAAGGAATAAAGGGAGAGCCCATGGTCAATGAATTTGTGGTGATCGCCAATGGCAAAACTACCGTCGTACCGAAACGCTACACAACTATGGTCCGGATAGACGATTATACCTTGGCCGACTTAAAATTCCTGTTGGTTCCTGACCTACCTGTAGACCTCATATTGGGAATGGACATACTCTCAAACTACAACTTCAGCATCAATCTGAAAACAGCAGAATGCTATCTGGAAGGACAACCGATTTCTAAACCAATTCCTGTCTGTGAACCAACCCCTGAAGTAAACATCGCCGATAAACCTCTTTTGGAACTGACCAGCAAACAGAAGAAGAAACACCGATGTAAATGGAGAGAAGACCAGCAAAATGCCTTCGAAGTCCAATACCGGAAAGGATCCATGAACAAAGTTGCTGACAGTCTGTCCCGGAATCCATTGCCGTCCGTTAATTCTGTGTGTTTAACCGAGGTAGAAACAACCCCCTGCAAATGGTATAACAAGAAGTTACAGGAGGTGGAAAAAGATCCGGCAAATTTTCCTGATTATTCCGTAGAAAATGGAAAATTATTCAGGCATTTCTGGGACTCATCCGACTTCACTGAAGATGGATCCGGCCGACCCTGGAAACTCTGTATTCCTACTGACCAAAGGACTGAAATCCTGAGAGAAAACCACGATTCCGAATTAGCTGGTCACATGGGAATTGCCAAAACCATTTCTAGGATAGCCCGGAAGTACTACTGGCCAGGGATGTTTAGAGACGTTGCGAAATATGTAAGGAGCTGCACTTCGTGCCAAAAGTTCAAAGTTTCGCAACAGAAAACTCCTGGGAAAATGCAACCACACCGAATGGCGGATGCGCCGTTCAAGGAAGTATCTACCGACATCGTGGGGCCATTGCCACGATCCAAAAAGGGAAATTCCTACATCGTTGTGATGCAAGACCGGTTTACAAAGTGGGTAGAATGCCGCCCGTTGCGAAAAGCCACCGCCAAAACTGTTAACTCTGCCCTCTACGAACAAGTAATTCTGAAATATGGCTGTCCAAAACTGGTGATATCCGACAATGGGGTACAATTTGACAGCCGATTATTCAAGAACAGTCTCCGCGAGTTGAACATAGCTCACCGTTTCACCCCTCCTTACACACCGCAATGTAACCCCGTAGAAAGGGCCAACCGTACATTGAAAACAATGGTAGCACAGTTCTGCGAAACCGATCAACGAAACTGGGATGAGAAGATAGGAGAACTGACTTTTGCAATCAACACTGCCAAGCAAGAATCTACCGGATTCACACCTGCCTATTTGAATTATGGAAGAGAACTAGAAGTTCCAAGGGCGATTTATTCGACAAACCCCCATAATGAAGAAACCGGCCAGGAATCCGGCAGTCAGGAAGCAGGAAGAAGAGATATGACTCACCGTACTGATCAGCTCAAACATCTCCAGGAGGCATATGAGTTTGTCCGAACCAGGTTGTACCGTGCTTTCAATCAGCAGGCTCACAGTTACAATCTCCGCCGTAGAGATGCCCGTTACCATGTTGGAGACAGAGTTCTTCGCCGTGATCGTCCTCTATCGTCTGCTGTCGACCATTTTGCTTCCAAACTGGCACCAAAGTTCGTCGGCCCATACACCGTAGTAAAAGTAATTTCCCCCGTCGTGTACGACCTGAAAGATGACGGTGGTAAAAGAGTGTCAAACATCCACATTAAAGACCTTAAGCCATATCATGAGTAAAACTGTAAGTAGTTATAAAATAACCGTTTCTGTGAGTATGTTTGACTACTGTATCTATAAATTTTCTGATCTGATCATAATTCTGTTCACTTACCATCCTCTGCTTTCAGGCCGCCAATACAGTCAAGTCTCAGTCGTTGCAGGGGAGCTACCCGTGAACTCGTCAGCCAGAATAGGACGATAGTTCTGTAAGTTCTTGCCTGTGGATTGTATCAAGTACCGTTTCAGATGGAGAACTACGTTCTGGACGAACTCCTAGGCGAGGGGGGGTTCGGTCAGGTGTACCGGGCCCGCAGGACGGACCAGACAACTTCCGTCGCTGTGAAGAGGGTACGTCTGACGCCGCAGTCCGTCCACGAGGCAAGACTTCTCCACCGGTTCCGGCACCCGAACATCCTGACCCTGCACGAGGAGATAGTAGAGGCCCCCTACCGATACCTAGTGGTGACCCTGTGCGAGGAGGACCGGGAGGGTTATCTCAGCCGTGTGGGCCCGAGGCCAGAGCCGGCCCAATTCTTTTGGATACTCCGGCAGATCTCGGCGGGCCTCGCCGAATGTCACCGGCAACGAGTGGTACATCGGGATCTGAAACCGGGTAATGTACTCCGCAATGGCCGTCGGTTTCAGATAGCTGACTTCGGGGTGGCTGATGAACTGGAGCCCGGACAGCGATTCCAGTACAATGCGGGGACAGAGGCGTACTGGGCTCCAGAGCAGCGTCGGAGGGCGCCCTATGGTCGGGAGATGGACCTATGGGCGCTGGGGATGACCGCCCTGGACGTTGCCACCGGCCGAGATCCGTACACCGGCAATATCCCGGGACAGCACTGGGCCGCCACCCTTGCCGAGGAGTACCAGAGGACACTAGGCACCCTACACCCTGTAACATTCAAAAATGTTACATTTTCAAAGTTGGCATTAAGATCACTGCGTCTGCGTCAAATGACGCGAATTCGTGACGAAATGGTCAAGACGAGAGTTTTCTCATTCCTGCTGATTTGATAGATGCCGTATGTGCTATCAATTTACCTGCGATTTTATATATCTATATCTTCAACCTACAAATTGTATGATTCAATACATTTACCTATCTCTTTCTTCGTGTAATTTCCTCTGAAATAAGAGGTAAGTTTCTTTTTTATCCATAAAATTGTATCTCAAATTTATTTCGCATATTAATTCAATTGTTCGAATGGAATGAATAGGAACTACGGCTGGGCCGACATTTTGACCATTTGTCGAGTCTGGATATTTCACGAATATTCCAGGGGACTAATATCTTCTCCTACTACTTCGGAGACACAAAATCAAGTTTGTAAGATCTTCAAAACTTTGGACGTCCCACAAAAAGGTCAGATCTGTACTAAATTTGATTTCCGTTCATTATTCGAGATTTTTGTGAAATCTCCATTGTATATAATTCTGTATATAATTAGATTTAAGTATCTAGTAATAATCTGGGGAGAAAGCTTCCTTTATTTGATTTCACCATTCTTAATCTGTAAATTTTTGCCTTTTAGAAATTTGGGAAATAAAGGCAGTGTACATAACTTTGTAAATTTCTTATTCCTCCTCACACATTATATTATTTTTCCACTTTCCAGATTTTTGTGGCATAGCTAAATATTTTTTCAATTGTAAAATCTGGTGGCGCCCAAAACATCTTTATTTTTAAAGCCTATTTAAATGTACCCACGACCTGGCTCACCAAAGGCATAAGAGCTGCCTGTCGCAAAATTTGTAACCCTTCTCAATCAATCATTTTAAATTAAAATAATAAAATTAAGGTTACAAAAAGTGGCGTCCAAACGTGGGGCCCCGAAAATTCTTTAGGCTTATTCAATTTCCTTCAATTATTTTATTTTTCATAATCCATAATATCTTGTGTGAGGAATATAAGTATTCTGTATAAATTTCTAGTTCTTAAGAGTGGGTTAAATTTCTGAAATTTGATTCGATTCAGATCTGTTCAATTTCAGTATTTTCATAATTCATAATTTCCATTTATTTCTTGTCGTAAATTTGATTGATAAAACTCATACGATCTAGCGTAGCATGCCATATGTTGCGAATTTTTTGTTATAACATCGCGCTGTGAATTTATTCACGTTATCTTTATAATTTGTAGGCACATTTAATTTCTCTCAGCGCGAAACTGAAAATTATTATATTGATTTGTGAAACACACATGTTTCTTATCGAGACACAGTGGTGACTTCGTTTTTCAGTTATTTCTGTTCATTTGAATTTTTCATTCAATAATTTTTTATCTCCTGTTTACATTTTCAATCATGAACGAATTTAAACCTGTACATTTACTTCTTGATGAACTGAATTATGAATTGCGCATAAGAGGTGTTACAACATCTCGAGTACAAGATGAAAAACGTAAGATTTTAGTTAGACTTTTGGCGAAAGAAAAATTTGCACAAAATTTAATTTTAAAAGATCCCGAATATAATTTCGCAAAAGAACAGGAAGATGTTAATAAAACGTTTACATCGATCAGACTGTTGGTTGAAGATTTCGATGGAACAGAAAATGATTCAATTTTCAAAAGAGCAAAATCTCGTCTTGTTCATATTTCGTCTCGAATTAGTAGAATGCCTATCAATGAAACTAATAAGGAAGAAGTTGATTTCAAAAATGAATCTTTGGCTACGGCTTTATCTATAGAAGCTGATTTACATGAGAGTTTGAGTTCTGAAAATAAAGTATCTGACTGCCAAAATATTACAGAAAATAGTTTATGTCAAATTTCACCTATAATAGCACCCTCAGGAAATGTTATACCAATATATAAATGGGATGTTAAATTTGATGGCAATGCTAGATTACTACATCCATTTCTTGAAAGAGTATCTGAGCTTTCGATTTCTAGAAGAGTTTCACAAGATGAAATGTTCAATTCGGCAATCGATTTTTTCACTGAAAAAGCCTATATTTGGTATAGAACTGTTAGATCCACGGTGAAAGATTGGGATTCTCTAGTATCTTTGTTGAAGAAAACTTTTTTACCGCCCGACTTTGATGACGTAATCTGGGAGGACATTAAATCTAGGAAACAAGGAAAAAAAGAACCTATACTTATTTTTGTTGCAATTATGGAAACTTTATTCAATAGATTATCTCGAACACCATCCGAACATACAAAAGTTAAAATGATAAGGAATAATTTACTTTCTGAATATGTAACTCAATTAGCTTTGGTTGATATTAATGATTTACCTTCTCTCATCAAACTGTGTGAAAAATTAGAGTCTGTTTTTTTTATCCAAAATAGAAACCAAAATGTTGGTTCCCTCAAACAAACTTCATTTTTGGAACCTGAATTAACTTATAATAATCCTGATGATAATCAAAATTTTAAACCGAAAAGTAATGTTTGGAATTCAAATAAAAATAGAAATAATAATAGAATTAATGCTGTTGCTTCTACTTCTGAATCGGATAAAAATAATATTAGAAAAGTCATTTGTTGGAATTGTAATAGACCCAATCATTCTTATCAAGACTGTAGAAATCCAAGAAAACGCTTTTGCTATGGTTGTGGCACCCCAAATGTAACAAAATTTAACTGTCCTTCATGTTCAAAAAACTGAACAGGCAGAAGGTCCGTTATTATCGACGTGATCTTCTGCATAATAATTGTAAATTCACAAAATTTGATAAAGAGCATAGAAATTCATGTTTAACTGGTATCGAAAAATCTCATTCTCTTGATAACCCCCCAAATTTCGTTTCTCCTTTGATTTTGAGTGATTCCTCAGATAATCGCCCATATATCACAGTCAGCATTTTCGAAATATCGATAAAGGCATTATTGGATTCAGGGGCTAATGTTTCAATTATTGGTGCTAGGGGCATAGAAAGATTGAAAAATTTAAACTTAAAAAAATCTACTCCCTATATTTCACATGTCAGGATGGCAGATGGTACTAAACGAAGTGTAGAAAGTATTGTAGAAATCCCTCTAAGTGTTGATGAAATATGTAAAATTATGACATTCTTGATAGTTCCAGGTCTTGAACATGAATTAATTTTGGGCAGCGATTTCTGCAATTTGTTCAGTATTAGTGTTGATTTTAAGAACTGTACCTGGAATGCTCAAACAAATGTCCTTAGTGTTCCTCCTCAAAATGTTACAACAAATCAAATGAAACCACTTTTTAGTTTAGGATCATTACCTCAGAGTGAACGTCATAAAGCTAGAATAGTTATCGAATCATTTCGTGAGATAAATAGTGACAATAGATTAGGTAGAACCAACAAAATTACCGCAAAAATCATAACTAAGGAACACCAACCATTTAGACAACGTCAATATCTAATGTCCCCACCAATGCTCAAAATTTTGAATGACCATGTAGATGAAATGTTAAAGTTAGGAGTCGTTGAGCCATCTAACAGTCCTTATTGTTCACCTGTCTTATTGGTGAAACGAAAAGAACCAAATCAGTATCGTTTTTGTTTTGATGGAAGAAAGTTAAACGAAATTACAGTTCACGATAGCTATCCTTTGCCTAGAATCGACAGAATTTTGAATATGCTCAGAAATGCAAAATATATATCTTCGTTGGATTTTCGATCAGCATTTTGGCAAATTCCATTAGATGAAGATTCTAAGGAAAAAACATCTTTCAACATAACCGGAAGAGGTTCCTTTCAGTTTGCAGTTTTGCCTTTTGGTTTGCGAAATGCGGCGCAGTGTCAACAAAGATTGGTTGATCAGCTATTTGGTCCAAAGTATGAACCGAAAATATTTACTTATCTTGACGATTTAATTGTAATCTCTGAAACTTTTGAAGAACATTTGGAATTGTTGAGTGAGGTTAAATCAATTTTAAAGGATGCTAACTTAACATTAAATTTGGATAAATGCGATTTCTTCAAATCATCTTTGAAATATTTAGGGTTCGTCATAAGTTCAAGCGGAATAAGTACAGATCCCGATAAAGTTCAGTCGATGTTAGATTATCCTAGGCCTAAAACTACCACGGAAGTGAAGAGATTCGTCGGTATGTGTTCCTGGTATCGGCGTTTTATACCTCAATTTTCTTCTATTTTGAGTCCAATAAACGATCTTTTAAAAAATAAAGGCCGAGCAAAAAAACAGCCTATTGAATGGAATTCCGAAGCTGATCAAGCTTTTGTAAATATAAAAAATGCTCTAATTTCAGCCCCAATATTGTGTTCCCCTGATTTTGAAAATAAGTTCACAATTCAAGTTGACGCTTCAAATTTTGGAGTTGGCGGTGTTCTCACGCAAACAATAGACAATGAAGAACGTGTCATTGCTTATTGTAGCAGATCCCTTACTCGTACCGAAAGGAACTACTCAGTTTCTGAACGGGAATTATTATCTTTGATTTTCGCTATTGAAAAATTTCGTCCTTGGGTTGAAGGATCACAATTTGACGTGATAACTGATCATTACTCACTTTTATATCTTAATAATTTAAAGAATCCTACTGGAAGATTGGCAAGATGGGCCGCAAAATTGGGTCAATACGATTTTAAGTTGATTCATAGAAAGGGATCCCTCAATATCGTTCCAGATGCTCTTTCTCGCTCACTAAATCAGGACTCGGATCCTGAAGTTTCCAATATTAATATTCCTTCGGAGGTTACTACTGATAAATGGTACCACAAAATGTGTGAAAATGTTTTGAAAATTCCCCAAAAATTTCCTCAGTGGAAATTTGAAAATAACACCCTATACAAGTTTATTCCGAATAATTTATTGTTAGCTTCAAATATTAAAGAGTGGAAATTAGTTGTACCTCGAGAAAAAAGAAAAGAAATTATTCGTGAAAATCATGAGCCACCATTGTGTGCACATTTGGGTTCTTTCAAAACTTTTAATAGAATCAGAGAAATTTATTATTGGCCGCAAATGCGTATAGATATTCATAAATTTGTTAGATCTTGTAAAACTTGTGGTTCACAAAAAATTAATACTGCCGGTCGAGCTGGACAAATGGGAAAGGAAAAAAATATACAATATCCTTTTCAAGTTATTGCTGTAGATCTCATAGGTCCACTACCAAGATCATCCCGAGGTAACCAATACATTTTGGTTTGTACCGATTGGTTTACGAAATATACCTTAATGTTTCCTTTAAGAAATGCTACGGCCCAATTGATTGTTAAACACTTAGAAAATGATGTATTTCTAGTACATGGTGTTCCCCAAAATATAATCTGTGACAATGGAACTCAGTTCACTGGTTCGATTTTCAGAAATTTAATTGAAACATATAAAATACAGAAAATATGGTTCACTCCCAAATATTCACCACAATGTAACTTTGTAGAACGTACTAATCAAACCATTGGTACCACAATTAGATGTTATATAAAAAAACATAAGGATTGGGATAAAGAAATACCTCGTATACGTCAAGCTTTAAATACTGCAAAGCATGAAGTCACCGGCTTTTCGCCTGCGTTTTTGAATTTTGGCCGTATCATTCCTATCACTGGTACGTATTATGATAAAATAGGTTTGGACTTGACAAAATTATCTATAGAAGATAGGTCAGACTACGCTTTGGATTTGGAAAATCTACAACAGGTTTTCAAAAGCGTTCGTGATCATTTGCATTCCGCCTACCTACGAAACTCTCGAACATATAATCTTCGTAAGAGAAATATTTCCTTTTCTGTTGACGATAAAGTATGGCGCCGAAATAAGGTACTTTCCGATAAATCTGCGCAATTTTCCTCGAAGCTTGCTCCAAAATATGTCCCTTGTAAGATAAAGAAAAAGATTTCGAATCTTGTTTATGCTTTACTGAATGAGGATGGTTCAGATGCAGGTGAATGGCACATAAAAGATTTGAAGCCTTATCATTATTCTGAATCAGAGCTATCTGAATCAGATGATAATTTTCCATAGATATTCCTATTTTCTCTAATTTACCTAATTTTCTTTGTTCAATACAAACTGATTGATCATAAAACAAAAATTAAATAAATTTAATTTTTTAGTAAGGAGGGGGATGGTGTAACATTCAAAAATGTTACATTTTCAAAGTTGGCATTAAGATCACTGCGTCTGCGTCAAATGACGCGAATTCGTGACGAAATGGTCAAGACGAGAGTTTTCTCATTCCTGCTGATTTGATAGATGCCGTATGTGCTATCAATTTACCTGCGATTTTATATATCTATATCTTCAACCTACAAATTGTATGATTCAATACATTTACCTATCTCTTTCTTCGTGTAATTTCCTCTGAAATAAGAGGTAAGTTTCTTTTTTATCCATAAAATTGTATCTCAAATTTATTTCGCATATTAATTCAATTGTTCGAATGGAATGAATAGGAACTACGGCTGGGCCGACATTTTGACCATTTGTCGAGTCTGGATATTTCACGAATATTCCAGGGGACTAATATCTTCTCCTACTACTTCGGAGACACAAAATCAAGTTTGTAAGATCTTCAAAACTTTGGACGTCCCACAAAAAGGTCAGATCTGTACTAAATTTGATTTCCGTTCATTATTCGAGATTTTTGTGAAATCTCCATTGTATATAATTCTGTATATAATTAGATTTAAGTATCTAGTAATAATCTGGGGAGAAAGCTTCCTTTATTTGATTTCACCATTCTTAATCTGTAAATTTTTGCCTTTTAGAAATTTGGGAAATAAAGGCAGTGTACATAACTTTGTAAATTTCTTATTCCTCCTCACACATTATATTATTTTTCCACTTTCCAGATTTTTGTGGCATAGCTAAATATTTTTTCAATTGTAAAATCTGGTGGCGCCCAAAACATCTTTATTTTTAAAGCCTATTTAAATGTACCCACGACCTGGCTCACCAAAGGCATAAGAGCTGCCTGTCGCAAAATTTGTAACCCTTCTCAATCAATCATTTTAAATTAAAATAATAAAATTAAGGTTACAACCCCTCCGTCCGGTGGTTCGTGTCGGGACTATTGCAGGAGGTGCCAGCTCTCCGCCGACCAGCTGCACAGTGGGAATGGCACTCTCCTGCCGAAGTCATGATGGTCAAGGTAGAAGACAGTCCCACACCACCGTCGCCCCCAGTCGTACCAGCAGACATTCCAAGTCCACCGGGTGCCGTAAGACTGACTCCAGGAGTGGCCGCTAGGATAAAGGCGCAACCAAACCCACGGCTCTGGACGGAAGGATTGAAGAAGAGGATGAAAGCCCTATGTCCTCACCGGTACGTCCAGCGTCGAGCCCGGTTCAGAATCCAGTTCCCCTCAGGCACCGTCCGGCGAATTTGGCTACCGTTCAACGACTGAGACAAGCTCCGGGGGCGAAAACAGGTGAAATTGTTCTTTTGTCCTGAAAAAGTAAAAAAAAAATTAAGAGAAATACTGTTTACTAACACCTTTTTGTTATTTATTCAAAATCCGCTTACATTTGCTTGTTTCGCCCACAGATAACCGAACATCATGACCGAATCAGAACCCAGGTATTTAGAGGGCAAAGACCTGTCCTTCGTCGACTCCTGTGCCTGCGAGGGTGTCTCTCACGCCGACCCAGTCCCACCGTCGTTGAGAGTTCCCAAGCCAGCCCACTCACCGTCCACCTCCGGGCAACCCTGCCTGCGTCAGAAGCCGTCCCGGATGAAAGATGGTAGCACCACCACACCCAACCACCCCGCCGATCCCATGGAAGTCGATACCTGGGAAGAACACACCGTTGACAAGCCGCAACATCCTGGCTCGAACAGGACACAAAATGACTCACCTCCCAGAGTCCGTACGGTTGGCACCATGGGCCACAACGTCTACCTGGAGCTCCGTCCTGGTATGTGTTGGAAATGTGGCCAAGGAAAACATAGTAGGGCCAACTGCACCGGAACACCGCTGCTGTTCTGCAGCCATTGTGGCCTACTGGGCACCCTCTCCCGGAATTGTCCCTGTCATACCCGCCAGAAGGAAGTGGCCGTCCAATGTAGCCTTCCATCTCGGTCCAGGCCAAGAGAAACTACTCAGAGGGTTCTGCGTATAAGGACGACTCACCGAGGATCCAGCAGGATTAGGATGCCAACCAGTAGGGAATTGGCCCTCCGTGCTTGCCCCAGATGTAGAGCGAGGGCTGAGACCTGTAATACAGAGAACCGTCAGCACTAGTATTACCCTCATCACACCGTAACACCGTCACCTTAGAGAAGCCACCGCATTTTCCGGCCAACAACACCAGGTAATCGTTCAAAATAATACATAAATTAATAACAACCTTTCAATAACGTTACCTGGTGGTGTTATCTCATCTTGATCTTTTCTCTACCGGGAAACAACTAACCCATTATATAAACTGTCTGAACTGTCATATTTTGCCTATGAATTGATATCTGTTTCACTCGTTAGACTACTAAACCTTCATCTGTAAAACATTCATCAAGGTACCTGTCTGGGCTAATACCGTTAAACGTAACATCATTACTTCTAAGTATTTCTAGTTCAGAATTATTAAATCAGTCTGTTAGTCCAGGAAGGTCAACCTATTGCACCGTTTCCATTCTGAATCAAGCATTATTGCATTAATAACTGATGATTAATTATTGTATTATGTATGTTTTATGTACACAACTGTTCGCTGTTCACTGTCTGTGGAAATGAGGACTAGTCTATCGAGGGAAGTCCGCTAGAAAGAAACAAGAAAATGGGAGAAGTTTCACCGAGATCAGATGGTTGGAACTATATGGAATACCTACCTGTAACAATCACGAAACAGCCGAAGTCGACAATCCGCCTAGTACCTACATCGACGACCCATCAACTCCGATGCCAACATCCAGTGCGTCAGTTTTGGACCCCGACTCCATCGTCTATTCCACTGGATTAATTCATACCAATTCGGCGTGCCCTATTTCGAGTCCAACAACCAACAAAGTCAAGCCAAAATCTGAAAAGCACTAAGTCAAACCACATCGAAGAGGACTTGTAATTAAGTACTTACTGTGTAGGAGGTGTCTTCGAACAATTATTTCATTATTCCATCACCCTTCGCTGTACACCTTTATTAATTCAAGGTTTACTGTTAACCAGAAAATGGAAATGTCAGCTGATAACACATAGTAAACAAGGCAACCCTGACAGTACGGATCGAAATGGCGGCGGCGTCGACAGCGACACATGCGCAGATATGAGATATGGGATATTGGAACTACCCTTTGACTGGAGGAACAGAGATCTACGACCACGGACCACGCACAGAACATGGAGACGATAGATTGTAAATAATGTAAGCCTGATTGCGAGACAACCGTGTTGATTTGTTTATTTAGATGGTCGGGAACCGCGAAAATTCAAATTGTGATTGATTGAATTTTGCCGTCCGTCCTTAGGGAGATGTGATGAAGCTCGATTTTCCGATCATGAAATCGGTCTTCATCTTAAATTAATTTTTCCGGATTTTTATTTCGAATTCCTGCATTTCATTTCCGTTCAGAATTAAACCGAGAAGATCGAATATGGTTCGTTCGATATTGTTTTGCATGCAGAGAATCTGGTAAAAAGAGTCATAAGAACCACGTAGAATGTAGATAACGCCGTTTTTCTAGTTTATACGTACGATAAGCCAGATTCGAAGATGTTTTACCGGAGTACTTTTCTAGAAAAATAACATTTCTGCGCCTGTCATTTCTGCCCCACTCAGGGAGATTATAAAAGGCGATTTTCCCCTCATCTGGGACCCCATTATTCATTTTTGCTCCGGCCGGAATCGAATAGTATTTTCTTGCGTTTCCGAAATTTCCTTTCTTTTTTTGAGTCGAAAGTTTAACGAACGTAATTCCTGATTTTCTCTTTTCTTTACCGAGTGAAAAGTAGTGCACTGAAACCGTAAGTACCGATCCAATTCATTTCAGTCTCATTTTCCTGTATCTTCGTTGAGTCTATCAAAATAGCTGTTACGTCGAGATCCGTATTAAATCTTCCTTTACTCGTACAAGATTTCCTGAGTCTATAGTACGTTTATCTGAGTTAGTCAGTACCCGATAACGTCTGATTTTAGTGGCGAGTAATCTCACTATCAGACCGGAGGGTTCATGCAAACCTATACTATAGAACGTGGAGTCTAATTCCGTTTCGGTACCGATCTTTCGCGCCCCTTGTTCGGTGCGTCCTGTTTGACCATTTATATTTAACCTGGCCAAACCCGACCTTTCTAGACGTAAAACAAGCTAAGTAGACAATATAACCCTTTTGAGTTTCCGGACTGAAAGAATATCGGACAGACAGTGAGCACTATACATTTTCATATCCGTCCCACATTCTTTTCAACTGTAGATTTAAATTCTCCGTTTAATTCAATTTTCCCCCCCCTTCTATTCTGGCTGACTCGTACCGTAAAATATTTCTTTTGAATAAATGCTCGCAGTCAGGCAAAACTGAATCACTTTTCTTTAACTGTGTATATTTGATATTTTCTGATTACTGCATATTTGATATATCTTGGGATTAACGTATATTTAATGTTTTATTGCTATTGGTGAATATTTGATATTTTCTTATTATTGCATATTTGATATTTTCTTGACATTATTGCATTTGTATCACTATTTCAATCTATTGAATAAATTGTGTGAATTGCTCTATTTTCGATTTCTCAGTTATCGCTACCACCCTAGATACAACCGAACTCTGTCTCCGACTAAGCAGCTATCCTGGCAGGTTTGCTATTCTACCTTATAAGCAAAAAGAATAGCTGGCGCTCGAGGTAAGGTTTCCAAAAAGGGAAGAAAACCCTATTACAGAAGCTTCATTTAAGAATTTATTCACTTGTTCTGGCGTAAAAGTTTTTGCCTTTTTGGCAATATGTTTTTCTGATTTCCGTTTCAGAAATGCACGTAATTTTGAATAGTTTTCTATATTGACTCCCTGATTTATGTTAAGTGTGCTTCTTAACATGGAGTAGAAAGTCCATAGGGATGATGCTTTATATTTAGTGCTCAATTCACTGAAATTTGCCAGAAGAACGTTCTCAGAAATCGATGACTTGATGTTCTTACTTTTACACCAATCCAAAAAATTTATGTATGCAGCTTTATACTTTTTTTCGGATTTTTCAGGCAATAAATAATGAATTGTAGTATTAGCTGCTTCCCGTATTTCTGGAGGTGTACATAATAATTCATCTTCATCTCTTTCATCAAAATATCCACAATAATTAGATACCTATCAATTCAATTCAAATACAGTACATCAAAATTATTCAAGTGACATTTCTCGTACTCGCCTACTCCCCTCGATATCAATAATGAATAGTTCCCGTTCGCCGACGCCTACTCCCCTCGATTTCAATAATGAATTGTTCCCTTTCGTTCAACAAGCGCGATTTCTGTGGTCGAGAATTGAATCGCGTAATGAACGTCAAAAATTCACTTTTTCCAAATTCGATTTTTGAATATTCAGGCCAAAGGAAAGGTAGAAATGAATGGCGAGAACGTTACCTTGGTGTTTGAAATAGTGGTCCCGATCGATCCGACTTTTTTTATTCATTTGGTAAGCTGTTTTTCCTATTTGTATAAGAGTGAGTTATAGGCGTGAGTTATTATTACCTCACACTATTGGTTTATAGAGACTATTATAGATCAAATTCAGTTGAATAATGGATATATTATTCTATGGTAGTAGATAAACTAATTTTATATATTTTTTCATTTTAAAATGAATTATGAATGTAATGAAAAGGTCAACATGCTCGACTGTTTCATTAGATGCAATTTTAATGAGGAAGAAGCATCACAAGACTATTTGAATAGTTTTCCAGAAATAACTCAACCGCACAAGTTAATATTTAGATGACTCAAGAACAATTTGATTAAACATTGGTACTGTACCCATATAGATCCCAATTTTTTTTTACGTCCGTGTGAGAGGAAAACCCTTTATGGGCACCGAGAGGGTCCGCACTCTCGGTAGTGTGAGAATCCAGGATCTTGTTTGGCTACTCACTAAAAACCCCTCACACTTCAATGGAGGAGTTCTTCATGAGATGAGCTGCAAGTCGCTTCTAGAGTTCATGGGACCTGTTGATATGAAGTGACCCGAGCAACACTGCCTTCTGCATTCTATGCGCCAATACCTCGGCCAGTGCAGGGCCGTAGCTAAGAGCTTCTTCTAGGGGATGGAAGAATGGATTCTGGCGCCCTCATTACAAAAATTGGCCAAATATCAAAAAAATACAAATATATGGAGAAAAATATATATTGATAGATATCACAAATACAAAATCAAGGAATTAGTCATGAATTAACATAGTTAACTGAATATGAAAATTATTGTACAAAACTAAGGTTTTTTTTGGTGTCTCAAATCAGTTTATTATTCTCCGCTCTTTCAACAAACTCCAAGAAGTCACCAAAGAGTGTAGACAAAGAGTTGCTGCGATTTTTTTCTCGCATTTCAAAAGTACTAAGTTGTTCAAACGTTCATCAGACATTGTGGTTCTAAGAACATTTTTCACTAGCTTCAGCTGACTGAATGGCCTCTCGTTGGTACTGGTACCATAACCAGCGGTTATAATGAATCTATATATATAAAAGAAAGATGTTGGTTACACCATTTATAACTCGAGATCGGATGGACTGTGCTTTTTATGAAACTTCATATATGGATTCGTCTACGGTCTGGTTATTATAAAATACAATAATCTATATATATAAAAGAAAGATGTTGGTTACACCACTTATAACTCGAGATCGGATGGACTGCTTTTTATGAAACTTCATATATGGATTCGTCTACGGTCTGGTTATTATAAAATACAATAATCTATATATATAAAAGAAAGCTGTTGGTTACACCACTTATAACTCGAGATCGGATGGACTGCTTTTTATGAAACTTCATATATGGATTCGTCTACGGTCTGGTTATTATAAAATACAATAAAACTTTGAAAAAATCGATTAAAATTTTACTATTACAGGAAATGCTTTTCCTCCTTTTGAGTAAGGCCACTAGATGTCGCTACAGTTACAGTTACGCTACAGTGACTCTATCAAATTGATAGAGTCACTGTAAGTTACGCTATACCGCTTATTCGTTTGATATTCTCCGCGTTAGATGGCGATATAAACAAATAGTGTGTACAGTGACTATATTCCCTCTATAGTCACTGTAATAGTGTGTAATTTGAGTGGCCTACAACTCTGCGCTGTTGGGCAAAACCAAAATGTCTTAGCATAGGAGTACAGATGTCTAAAATGATTAGATTTCGTTGAGATATGAGAAAAGTTTCGTCCTTACCACTTCAGATGGCGCTATTCACACATTATGACTGATGATTATTAGTTATTTTTATAGTTTCATTTATTCCAAATGACGTAATCGTGAAGGTACTATATTTGACATTATCACAATTAAATGGCGATGAATTTGTTGAGGCTTTCGCGGCCATCGATTGATATCATCTGTTCTTTTTTCGAGCATTTCGGTCGTCGTGATTTGAAATGGTCGAAAAAAGAACATATGACATCAATTACTGTGTAATTTACATAGGGCTTATAGAACCATGAAAAGCTATTAACAGATATAGAAGCGGGTGAATATCACAGTAAATTTTTATCGAAATGTCAAGTAAATCGGATTTTGGCGATGAGTTCCAATCGTGAGATGTTCATTCTCATCTTTTCTCATAATTTTTAAAATGTTTTTGAATTCCTGTTTGGGTAATAAATACAGGGTCTTTCACGAGGAACCTCACCCATATTTATACGGGAAACTACTGAACGTATTTTCATAAAATTCAGCAAATATAAGTATTTCACGATGCTGATGAAATCTAAAATATTTTCAAGGCATGAGCACCTCCGGTTTTTCCGGAAATGACGTCAACTTCCGTTTTTCAAATTAGAACACCATTTTTTTATTGCAGAAATAGATTCCTTAGAAAATTTCAAGTTATTTTGATGTAACATTTTTCAGTTATGGTTGGAAAATTCTCTCTGAGCGGGAAAATTCGAAAAAAAAATCGAAAATAGAGCTCCGCTGAAACAAGAATAACTTCGAGGTTTTTGGATGGAAAATTTTCATTTTTGGGATTTTTCAAGATGTAAGATTGATGTATCCACTTTAAAAATCGAAATCGCGATTCATGATACAGGGGGTGAAAAAATCGCTTTCAAAGTTAGGGATGACAAAATCGTGAAAAATCAATTTTTTCAAATTAGAACCCCATTTTTTTATGACAGATATTGAATCTACGTTAAAAAATAATGTGGATGTATGCATCACACCCTTGCCCTAAAGTGGATATTTTCTGAGTTATTCACAAAAAACTGTTTTTCGTCTTGAATTTTCAGCTATTTCTTTTCCCTTCACGCCAAAAAGATGAAATTTTCAGGAACTGTTACTTAAACCATGTTTAAGATTTTACTACCCTAATATGCAAGAGAAAAAAGTTACAGGTTGTTCCTAAATAGATGGCGAATTTGGATTCGAATTTGTATCGGAAACCTCTTTATTTCAACTAATCGGCCATCGGTTTTCTCTCCAGTGATAAATAAATAATTCCTTATGAACCATATGCAAAAACTTACCATGTTTTACATTCTTTTTTTTTTAATGATAGATATCATTAATTACATCTGCCAAATTCCTCTTTATTCAGTAGCATGTAATTAATGATATCTATCATTAAAAAAAAAGAATGAAAAACATGGTAAGTTTTTGCATATGGTTCATAAGGAATTATTTATTTATCACTGGAGAGAAAACCGATGGCCGATTAGTTGAAATAAAGAGGTTTCCGATACAAATTCGAATCCAAATTCGCCATCTATTTAGGAACAACCTGTAACTTTTTTCTCTTGCATATTAGGGTAGTAAAATCTAAAACATGGTTTAAGTAACAGTTCCTGAAAATTTCATCTTTTTGGCGTGAAGGGAAAAGAAATAGCTGAAAATTCAAGACGAAAAACAGTTTTTTGTGAATAACTCAGAAAATATTCACTTTAGGGCAAGGGTGTGATGCATACACTTACATTATTTTTTAACGTAGATTCAATATCTGCCATAAAAAAAATGGGGTTCTAATTTGAAAAAATTGATTTTTCACGATTTTGTCATCCCTAACTTTGAAAGCGATTTCCCCCCCCCCCCTGTATCATGAATCGCGATTTCGATTTTTAAAGTGGATACATCAATCTTACATCTTGAAAAATCCCAAAAATGAAAATTTTCCATCCAAAAACCTCGAAGTTATTCTTGTTTCAGCGGAGCTCTATTTTCAATTTTTTTTTCGAATTTTCCCGCTCAGAGAGAATTTTCCAACCAAAACTGAAAAATGTTACATCAAAATAACTTGAAATTTTCTAAGGAATCTATTTCTGCAATAAAAAAATGGTGTTCTAATTTGAAAACCGGAAGTTGACATGACGTCAACTTCCGGAAAAACCGGAGGTGCTCATGCCTTGAAAATATTTTAGATTTCATCAGCATCTTGAAATACTTATAAGTGCTGAATTTCATGAAAATACGTTCAGTAGTTTCCCGTATAAATATGGGTGAGGTTCCTCGTGAAAGACCCTGTATATTTGCGGAAATGACTGAATCCAAAATTGCCATTATTAGTGATTGACATGTTATGACATATTATTTTTGTGTATCTGTTCTGTGTGATAGCTCATATCCATGGAAACATTTGACAGTTCAAAAATCACAGATCACCGGTGATTACGATTTGTGAAATCCACCGCAAGTATCATTTAGGCGGAACAAAGTTCGCCGGGCCAGCTAGTTTGAGTATACGAGTATAATCAGTCAGTTTCAACATTTTATATTTTTTTGCCAAAATAGCAGCAACCTCCGTTAATGATTCACATGATTCGCAATCGGAAAATAAAATTGTGAGTTCGGTAAAAAGCGCTTGTGGGTCTGGTCTTACAAGTTTTGGTGGAATCATGTTAATCAGTGCTTCCAAGTCCTCTATTTTCAAATGTTTTGGCATCAATGGGAAATGAAACACTCTGAATATGGGATCTAACGTTTCCATTACTGATTTTAGGTTCATTGTTAAATTATTAATTAGGGTGTCTAATACCTGTTTGAATTCTTTTCTTTAAAATGTATTCAAATCGAAAACTGTCTCATTTTCATTTTTGGTGTCAAATTTTTTCGGTCCTAAGCGACGCCTATGAAATTTCTCAAATTCTTTTTCAACGTCTATTTTGAATTTTTCAGCAAACTGTATTGCGCTAGTAATTAAATCATCGAAATTTGAGTTGTCTTCATTCATTGCTTTCAAGTTTTGAATTTGAAAGTCCAAAATATTCTAGCAATCGATCACATTTATTCCAGGAGTTTCGATTGATTCAATTAAAATCTTAATTTTGAACATTTTTCATAAAATAAAGGGTGACAATGAAATCAAAATTCAAAATTTTCTTCCTTAACCCGGAACTTTTTGTTCTTGAGGTGCTATCAAAGTCACTGTTTTCGGCTATTTCTTGAAGAAGTTCAACTATCTCGTCGTAGCATATAGGTATTGACTGCCCTTATACTTTCGGCTCTAGCTACCCAGCGAGTTCTAGACAAATTTCTAAGCTTCAATTCTTGGAGTTTTCAATTTTATCCAATTTGTTTTTCAGCAGTTGATGTCTTTTGGTACTTAAAGTGAAAAACGTATACAACTCCTCCAAATAGTTGAAAAATTCTCTCACCAAAAAGCTAGCATTACTACAGTGCTCCACTGCTGTATTCACTCTGTGATCCTGACAAGGAATATACGGAATTTTGTGCCCAAATTCACATAATTTTTGTTGAACACCTTTGTGTTTATACCCGACATCGCTGCGGCGAAATCATAAGATTGGAATGTAAGCTTCGATAGATCGATTTCATATTTGTTAAAACAATCAACGATGTCAGTTGCCATCTCCATCCCAGTTTTTCCACTAGGTTCCATAATTTCTAATAATCGTTCATTAGGTTTGGAGTGCTCATCAACTAATCTCACAACAACTGAAATCATTTCTTTGTGAGAGTGGTCGGGTGTTGCGTCAACCATAATAGTGTAGAAATAGCTGTTATTGATCTCCGATACGATTTTTTTTCTTAAAGTTTCTCCTAACAGATTTATGAATTCATTCTGGGATGTGGGGCTCAGGTAGGTTATATGGTAAGGGCGCATGTTGGTATTATCTAACCACTGTAGAAGCAACGGATTGTGACGAGCAATTAATCGGAAAAGTTATTGAATAGTCTCCAAACTCACCACTTTCGTTATATTCGGAGATACTGTCTTCTTCTTTTGAGGAACTGGCTTTCAGCCATGTATTCATTACGTTTGCTGCTTTTTCTTGATCAATTTTCTGTTTTTGCGCCCTCCTTCTGAATTCCGCCCCGGACGGTTTGAATTTTTTTTGGGAAGGATTCATAATCCGTTCAAATGTTTCTTAATATAAAACTCAATAGACAAGACCAAAGAAACACACACTCACTACTCACAAAGTTATCAATTATAAATCAGGAATGAAAGGTTATGTTTGTCTTTGACGTATAGCCGGGAATTCGGGGATTCACCGCATTACGATCTTGACTGCCATAACGAGGTTTTCTACAATGCCATTGCTGTAGTTCAAAATACATAGACAAGATGTCATTGTAAGCAGATGATGTATACGGCGACTCTATTAGATTCACTGTACTTATGTAAGTATGTATAAATCATTTTTCGCAAGTAATAGAAAAATGAGCGTTTGCTTGAGACATTTTGTTGTAGTTATTCAATGATAAGAGATCAATTTGGCGCCCTTTCGAATCTGCTCTGGGGGGGGGGGAGGCTCCCCTTCCTCCCCCCTTGTAGCTACGACCCTGGGCCAGTGATCTACAGACCGGGATAATTTTCAGTTCATCCACGTAGTTTGCTCTTATTCCACCGAGACATCCTATGATTAGTACGACCATCCTAATTTAATGACCTGGGTATAAAGTTCCATGTTCGAACATAAGGTCTTTGTATTTTTGCCTCTTCTGTTCTTCTTTCATCACAACATTCAAAATCCCAATTATAATTATCATTATTATTAACAAGAATCTGGAGCTGAGGCTAGGCCTATGGTAGCTCGTAATGTAAAAAATGACATCAAATAAAGTTGACAGTACACTCCCTAGTTAGAGATAGACAGCAAACACAGAGCAAAATAATAAGTTCTGTTTTTTATTTTTCATTTCGAGTCGTCAAATAGCAAAAGAAACTGGTATAACTAGAAGGAGAGCTTTGAAAATATTGAAAAGAAAAAATTTTGACTCTATACCTATAGGAAACAACTTGCTCTCCGACCTAGAGATCCTACCTGTCGATTAGAATTTTGCCACCGGTATTTGGAGAAACTAGAAGAAGACCCTTCGTTTTTTGAAAAGGTTATATGGTCGGACGAAGTTCACATAAGTAGCGCTGGTATATTTAACAGACAAAATGAACATTTTTGGTCAGACATTGATGTCCATGTTACTGTAGATGTTCCCCATCAAGGGATAATCCTCATCAAGGGATGTTCCTCATCAAGGTAGGTTTGGGTTTAATGTATGGTGTGCTATTATGAAAAACCGTGTGTTGACCTATCGTATTTACGATGGGAATTTGAACAGTCAACGCTATGGAGAAATAATGGGCAGAATATTTGGAGAACTTACCTCTTATCGAAAAAGGAAATTTTTACTTCCAACAAGGTGGTGCCCCACCTCACAACAGCAGAAATATTAGTGAAAAATTAGCAAACAACTTCGGCAATAAATGATTAGGAAACCAAGGGCCCATAAGATGGCCGGCTCGTTCACCTGATTTGTCACCGTTGGATTTTTTTTCCTGGGGACATATAAACGATAAACTTCATGGAAATGGTCATGATAACATGAATGAACTCAAAAAAAATTTTCTGCGCTGTTTGAACACAGTTTCAAAATATTCATCTAATATAGTGCTCAGTATCGAGAAAAGGAGTGTGTGATTTGAGCATGACTTCAATTATATATATGTATATAGTTTTTAACAAAAGAGCAATGGACTATACAGGGTGAGTCTTTGACTTGTACATATATTTTAACTATAGATTCCTCCCATCAAAAGAAACACTTTTTTCCCATACCATTTTTCAAAATTCGGTTCCGTTTGGAAGATACAGGGTGTCAAAAATCCATGAAATTAACACTATTCTTTCCATATATTCGGAACCGATATTTCGAATGAACTGAATTTTGGTTTATAGTCTACTCTATACATGGTGCATATTCCTCAATTGAAACTTATTTCATATCTCTCCTGGTAAAAAAGTTACAGTATAGTCGACTTATAAATTCACGCAAAAATACTATGAAACCACTTGAAAAAGATGAACGGTTCACGTTTTCGAAAGAATTAATTATTTTAGAAAACAAAAGTATTCCTATATTTTTTCAATGAAACGCGTCGTTCTCAAGTTATTCCTAATTGTATAAGATTGAATTAGAGGAAAAAATCATGAATTTCAAGAATTAACTGATTGCTGTCCTGAGTTAAATCTCATCGAATATAATTTTTTTCTCTGTTCTCTCAACAAGTTACCAACGTTGTCAGAATGTTTATCAACTTTGTCAAGACTAAAATCTCTATGATGAAAAAACGTTTGATGTAGAGATATGTAATAATAAAATTCTACATTCGTGGGACATAAAATTGAATTCTAAGAAGCATGAAATTATTTTATAGGCAGTTTCTATTTAAAATTCATTGTTACCGGTCCTTCAGCAAAATATCTATCGAAACAATATAACTCGACACCAGAACGACACTACTATTTCACATCAATTCACTGAAAGTCATTTACATAATCATCACCTGTTTGCTTAGAATATTTGTTTTATATTCTAAGCCTGTTTGCTGTCTGTAAATAAATAAAGAGTGAACTTCGTCTATGGGATCACTGACTAAAGTTTTAGGTTGGACTGGTTGGAGCACAGAACAACGCTCTTGCGTCACGGCTACAATGGCTACATCCACGCCGTGGATTCCACGGCCTTCTGAAGGGAACGTAGCGCTATATTGGCGAGAATCAGAACTACTCTTTTGGCATTTTTAAAGAGCAACGCCTTTAGCGATTGTGATAGTTCATCCGCTAACGATAGGGGACGTACTGCTTTCTTGAGTGCGCATTGTTTGACGAGAAAATCGGCAATCTGGCATCGTCTTCTCTAGAGTTCGGTGGGTGAATTAAATATCTGCACAGGGCACAGACGATGGGTATGGTTAGGTCATTGACACCGAAACATATGACTTTGGTTAATGGAGTTGGGATAGGTTAGTGAGAAACCAATTTTTATGAGATCGTTTTAGAATATCGAGGAAATATGAACAAATTATTAGTGTCTATAAACTAATCTTCAGGACAATCGAAGAAGGAACTTATTTTGGTGTGAGAAATATAGCTTTTCATATAGCTGAAATGATCGGACAGAACTAAGTGTTTTGTTAGGAAATATCGTGTTTAAAACATTCTTATTCAAATAAGGTTAGTGCTGGAGTATTTTTTATATGTATCACCCAGAATATCTAATAATCACATCAATTTCAATCGAAAAATATGAACTTTGAAGCGTTTGCAGAGAATAATATCAGGCACGTACTCAGCTCGATTGATTTTTTCGAATGGCTATATCTCTTTAACAGGGCCGAATTCGGAAAAATGGAAAATGAAAAAAAGGTTTCCTTTGGCCTCAAGAATCTACAGTTAAAATATATGTACAAGTCAAAGACTCACCCTGTATAAAACAATAATTGAAAATTGTGACTTACCCAAATATCCGGATTCGGTTTCCCTTCAAGGTCACCAGGTATTTTTGAGGAAGGAAGGAAAGGATTACCTGTATCGTCTCAACTTAACTATATAACCCAACTAAAACTGAAACAATTCACCAAACTCTGGAGTTTGACGTTTATTGAACTCGAAATCGTTATTTTTTTCAAAAAACCAAAATTCGATCGTTTCCTTACGAAATCTGTCTATCCACTGTGCGTAGCATAGGCGGTACGAAACAGATCCGTATTATTTCCCAACAAAAAATAACACAAATTTTGAATTATGCAGAACTGGCCTCAACAGTATACAGGGTTATCATAATAATCCGTGCATTAGACTTTTCTCGGCTTCTATGGGGAAAAGATTTCTGAAATTTGGCACACGGCCGTTTTTCAAAGGGGGAAATCATGCTAAAATATTTTCATCGAAATCGAACTTCCGGTTATAGCGGAAGTGATCACCAGCTTTGGTATTTCAAATGGAACTACCTATTTTTCTAACCAGAAATGGATTCCGTTTCGAATTTTACACATTTTTCATGTGAACATTTTTTACGTAGTTGTCATGGTTACGAAGATATAGGGACTTCTATGAGAAAATGGCAAGTTGCAGAGGTCCGCGAAATGTATCATAGCATGCATGCTATCCATAATAAAGAAACAAATTAAGGATCTTACGAAAATTCAATAATTTTGCTTCGTATTGCATGGCTATCCAATCATGTTGTTCCATTGGAATTGTCACAATAAATTCATATTTCTGAGAAATTTCATTTTTTCAAATGGCATGCCCATATTTTTTTCACAGAGTTTATGAAATATATCCATGTTCGAATTTTGTAGAAAAAGTTGAAAGCATAGAAATAATGAGATTGACGAAAGGAGACTGCTCGTGTTATAGGAAGCTCCATTTTCTGGCTCATCAACAGTTGAAACCAGAGAAAATATTGAGACTCAGGTGAAAATAGGTTTTTGACCAATTCATATACCTACTCATATTGATACAAACCATACGATGTTATATAGGTACAGTGTGTTTGGGTATGACTTAGCGATAATTTAGGGGCATCAAATATACCAAATTTCATCGACAAAAACCCCCACATTAGGGAACACCCCCCTATTTCTGGAATAGCCGCCATTTTAAATTAAATTTTCTATTTGAGTTGACCCTTTAAAGTGATATCGATTTCTTCAGACATAAAGGTCCTACAGATGTGCAAAGAATGTTTTCTGAAAGATAATACTACCACCTTTCATCAAAGTAGGACAGTATGAAAGCATTCGACTCAAAAATGTCATAAAAAATTCTTTAGAAAAATTTAGTCAAAAAATTAACTGAGTTTTTAAGTAAATTCTCAAGAGTACGAAAACTAGCACATTGGTATAATTTTTTTTTTCAATGAACTAACACGCAAAGATATCAGCTACGAAACGACACCCACATCATTTCTGTATGTTACATAATTTGAGAGTGATTGCTGTTTGAACATGACCCTTATGAAAATTGATGAAATAAGATAAAAACTCAGTACAGTACTTTTGATCATTTGAAATGATCAAACTAACGAATTTATCATAAAAATAGCTCAGAATGGCCGCCTCTGCTTTGTAGACAGGCAGTGGCCTTATGAGGACTTTTCTTGTGGCCCTGGAAATCAATGCAGAATGGCGCAAGATTTTTAGAATTTCTAGAGAACTAATTTCGTGCAGTAATGGAAGAACTACCAATTATCCATCGTAGGCGTATGTGGCTTCAGTAAGATGGTGCACCAGCGCACTACGCTCGTTTAGTGAGAGATCACTTGAGTGAAAATTATTCAACGTGGAATGGACGTGGTGGAACAGTTGCTTGGCCACCACGCTCTCCGGACTTAACACCGCTGGACTATTTGTTATGGGGATGGATGAATCAAAGGGTATATTCCACAGTTCCAAACATCAGAGAATATCTGGTGCACAAAATAATGACTGTTACGAACGAAATAAAAGCAGACACTGCATTGATTTCACAAGAAAAGTCATTATAACGCCAATGCCTGTCTACAAAGCAGAGGCGGCCATTTTGAGCAATTTTTATGTTAAATTCGTTAGTTTGATCAATAAAAATGATTAAAAGCACAGTACTGAGTTTTTATTTTATTCAATCGATTTTCATAAGGGTCATATTCAAACAGCAATAACTCTCAAATTATGTAACATACAGAAATGATGTGGTTATCGTTTTGTAGCGAATATCCTTGCGTGTTAGTTCATTAGAAAAAAAATATACTTCAATGTGCTAGTTTTCATACTAATGAGGATTCACTAAAAAGTTTTGTAAAATTTTTGACTAATTTTTTCTAAAGAATTTTTTATGACATTTTTGAGTAGAATGTTTTCATATTGTTCTACTTCAAGAGAAGGTGGTGGTATTTTTTTTAAAAAAACATTTTTTTCACATCTGTGGGACCTTTATGTCCAAAGAAATCGATAACATTTGAAATAGTCAACTAAAATAAAAAATTAATCTAAAATGAGGGCTATTCCAAGAATAGGGGGGCAAACTCCCCGATGTGGGTGTTTTTGTCAATAAAATTAGGTATATTTGATGCCCTTGAATTAACTAATACCGAAACACACTGTATATTTGAAATCAGAAAAAATTAAGCTTCCAGAAAATGGCACAGAAATCTAGTGTTGAAAAACAAACACAACCTTCGTGATTAGAAATGGTGCAAAAAAGACGAGCACGCCACTGGATTCTACGTGGAAAAGTTCCTGTATAAACATTTTGATTTCAGGGCTCTTTCATCAGTATTAGCGCAGACATAAACCTTTTTCGATATGGCCTTATTCAT
The DNA here is from genome assembly GCA_951802165.1 of Adalia decempunctata. NCBI lineage: Eukaryota > Metazoa > Arthropoda > Insecta > Coleoptera > Coccinellidae > Adalia > Adalia decempunctata. Next base: position 76,557,924 of record OX637695.1, read on the forward strand.
AACACATCATGCAAATATGCAAAATATAATATGCTAGAATCTATATATATAAAAGAAAGATGTTGGTTACACCATTTATAACTAGAGATCGGATGGACTGTTTGTTATGAAACTTCATTTATGGAATCGCCTTCGGTCTGGTTATTATAAAATACAATAAAACTTCGAAAAAATTGATGAAAGTTTTACTTATGCAGGAAATGCTTTTCTTTCTTTTGAATAAGGCCACTAGGTTTCGCTACCGTTGATGCGTAGTCGTACAGTGAATAGACAAGTCACTGTACGTAGTCGTAGGTTGATATTACCGCTGTTAGATGGCGATATGTGATTCGCATAGAACTCATGATAACATGGAAGTCTATTGCCAGATCAAAAAGCGGGTAAACTTATTTCAAGTTGGTGGAACAGTGAATTCTTACCGAAAGATCAAGTATCTGATTTTGACGATCAGTTTCAAACGTGAGTTGGCCATCTTCATCTTTTTTCTTTATTTTTGAAATGCTTTCGAATTTCTGTTTGGGTAATAGATATATTTGCGGAAATAACTGAATCCAAAATTGCCCATAATTAGTAATTGACATATTATATTCGTGTTTCTGTTCACACAGAGACAGTATTGTAAGCGTCAATAATTTTGAAACGTTTGCTCATCGGGCTTTCACTTATGATATACAATAATGTTTCATGGGTTGCCTAATCTGATCTGGTCGAATGACCATCAATAAATTTGAATATGAGTTCAACATAATTCACAGTGTTGATAATTTTGCCGTGTCGATCGTACTATCGACATTTTAACATCTCGATTTGTCTTCTAACGAGCTTGATATCGTCAACTAAATTGAACAAATTGAAGAGAGATTGACAGCTCATATCCATGGAATAATGAGAATCGCGCTGCTCTACTAACTGAGATGTTTACCCATTATTTTGAGCTTAGCAGCATAGCTAAGATGTCTAAAATAATGGTGTGACCACTGATTAGATTTTGAGAACATAAGAAAAGTTTTGTTTTTGCCACTTCAGGTTGGGCTATTAACAAATGACTGATTTTTCAATTCTGGTCGACGGGCTGTGTTAATAGTCGATAGTTCATTAAAGGAATAATTTTTGTTCATATTCTTGACATTTTGATTCATATAAGAGGAAAGGTACCTATAATATGGATTATACTCCTGCTATTCACAGTCACATGAGGTACTGCAAAAAGAGAACTGTACAACAATTAAAAACAAAAAGTTATATGTTCAAGTTCAACAATTAGTTACCGCTTAAATAAAGATAATTCTTTCCATGTGAATTACAAAATTATTAAAATTTTGTATATTTTGAACTTTGATTTTGCCTAATTTTTTTCCTGCTTGAAAAAAAGCAATGGTAAGTTTCTACAACTTTTAAGTACCTATAATTCAGGCGGTGCAAAGTTCGCCGGGCCAGCTAGTGTTTTATACAAGCATATGACGCTGATAATGCATCTAAACATTAAAATAAATTGGAAGATTGATAAGTGTGGGCAATTTCATAAGATTTTCCATCCAGCGTCGACTTTGGGATATTCCACCCTGATGAGTCCTAAATAGGACGAAACTGAAGTCGGTGCGATTCTCAGTTGACGTTGGACTATTCGGTCTGGTGGAGTGACCGGTGTGGAAGACCTAGTTCGTATTCACATTTCATTTGTCATTATTTATATTGGCAAACGATTTGTGTCTTATTTCTTTCAAGTATTAAGTAATTTTGCTCACTTAGGAAGAAAAAAAAATAACATGAGAGTGGAGTGTCCAATGACATTTCTACTCGTTGATCTCAGTTTTGTGAGATATCTTCAGGTCAAGTCTTCTTTAGTCTTCAGATATTTGGACCTTCCATGTAGAGGTTTTGTCTGAGGTTGTTTTTATGACCTTGTAGTCGTCCTTGGTAGTTGGCAGAGTGGTATTTTTTCACATCAGTTACATAATGGTATTTGTAGGACTTCATGCAATCTTTGGTTAGTGACATACCATGGTGCATTGGCTATCAAGCGTAGTGTTTTTGATTGGAACCTTTGGATGGTATTCCTTCTAGATGGTTTAGCGTAGCCCCATAGTTGTATACCATAGGTCCAGATAGGTTTGAGAATTGTCTTGTACACTAGTATTTTGTTTTGCATGGTCAGTTTTGATTTTCTTCCAATAGGTAAGCCAATGCATTTGTCGGATCTTCATGTCTAGTTGTTTTCTTTTAGTGTCTACATGCTTCTGCCAAGTAAGCCGACGTCGTCAGCAAATACGGCAATGATCGTATCGGGAACAAATCAGCTGTATAGAGTAAATACAGAAATGGTCCTATACCACACTTCCTTGCGATACACCAGATTTTATGGGGAGGTATCCTGACAGTTCAGTGTTGTGCTTGAAATTTTTCTATCAGTGAGGTAGGATTTCAGAATCAGGTTGTAGTTGTTGTTCAAATTTTTTAAAATTTTGTATAATAGTATGCCAGACTTTGTCGAATGCCTGGGAAATATCCAAGAAGACACTTTTGCAGAATTGTTTTCTTTCGAGGGAGTTTGCTTTGGTGTTGACGATCCTATGAGTCTGATGTGATGTTGAAATCTTTTGTCGAAAACCAAATTGATAGTCAGGTAAGAGTTTCGTTGTTTCGTGATCTTCTTGTATTCTTTTCAAAAGTATTCTTTCGAAGATCTTTACTGGGATTGGGAGGATACTCATGGGTCCATATGACGATGGTTCGTGCGGAGGTTCGCTACTTTTATGAATCATAATCACATGAGCATATTTCCATAGGATAGGAAAATAGTCCAAATTCAGCATTCGTAGATGGTGGTTAAAAAAGTTATTGCCTTTCTAGGTAGGTTCTTAAGGATCTGTGCAGTAATTAGATCATTATCGGGAGCTTCGTTATTTTTAAGCTTGCGAATTTCTGCTTTAACTTCTTAAGGACTTATTGCATGAATGGGTAGTGACAACTGACAGGGTGAATCCAGGAATTCCTCAAGGTCATTTTCAAATCCTGGTGTTTGCTCTGGCTCCTCGAATACCCTCGATAAGTGTGCTGCAAATGCCTCTGCTTTATCTTTATTTTAACGTGCCCAACCATTATTGGTTCGTATCGGGGTAACGGATGGTGTTGGTCTTTTAAATTTTTTTGTAGCTCTCCATAAACTGTGATCTTCGGTGGTTAATTCTTCAGTGTACTGTTCGAAGGAGGTGTTTTGTGCATCTTTTAGGGTTCTTGATAGATTTCGTGACAGTCTTCTGTAGTGACGAAGATCATCGATATTACGTGATCGCTGCCATACACCTTTTGCTCTCCTTTTCGCAGCAAGTTGTCGTATATGTAGAGGGGTGCTAGCTGATGGTCTTGGGTATTTCTTTGCTGATCCAAGAAGTAGCATGTAACGCTGCCTGTTGTACAGTGTGAGGGAAATGCTGAACAGCTTCGTCTAGTTCGCTTACTTTTCAATGCGCTGCTCAGTAAGTTTTTCATTCATACATTCTTTGAAGTCCGCCCATCCTCCCATTTTTCCCATCCAACTGGAAAATAGCAAGAGTACAACCAGTCCCTCAAAAAGGAGAAAAGACCCTATCTAGCAACTACAGACCTATCGCTCTGTCATCTGTTATTTCAAAGGTCATGAAAAGAGCCATAAACTTCGAGCTCATGAAACATCGGGAACACTCAGGAATCATCAACGATATACAATATGGTTTCCGTCATCAGAGATCCACTGGTGACTTGCTCGCTTACGTCTCACATATATGGCAGCTATCTATTGAGAAATATGGTGAAACCCTAGCCGTAGCACTCCAAGGCATTCGATCGAGTCTGGCATCAGGGCTCCTTGCCAAGATTCCATCTTATGGCGTGCCCCCAAAGCTGTGTTCTCTGCTGGCTAGATTCCTCTCAAACAGATCTCTCCATGTAGTGGTCGATGGAGTTTCATCTGACTCTCTACCCATAAATGCTGATGTTCCGCAGGGATCAATTCTGGCTCCAACACTTCAACTTCACATCAACGAATTGCTGAAAGCAACTTCGTGTCCAGTGCACAGCTTCGCGGATGATAGTACCCTTCATACCGCCTTTTGTTCTAGGGCTCCAATACCAGCCAGCCAAATCAGAAACGAACGAGGAAGAAATGTTAACAACATGAATATGGACTTGGTAACAATTCTCGAATGGGGTTCTGATAACTTGGTGGAATTCAACGCAAGCAAAACACAGGCATGTCTTTTCTCTAGAAAAGCCGATCTTACTGTGCCCAGCATAGAATTGTCGGGAGTGACCATACCATTGAAGTCATCCATTTCGATGCTTGGTATTACGTGGGATCCATTGCTGAAAGTGCACCCTAACAACTTGGTTTTCTGTTTAGTGCCAGGAGCTATTTCACCTCAGGTCAGCTGCTTATGATCTATAAGGCACAGATTCGACCTGTCCTGGAATACTGTTTCCATATTTGGAGTGCTGCACCTAAACATACCCTAAAATTCTTGGATTCTGTACAAAAAAGGGCAATTCGTCTTGTCGGTGATGCCACTGATGCCTCGCTTAGAAACTCGCTCACCTCTCTAGAACACCGGAGAAGAGTAGGAGATCTGTCTCTATTTTATAGATCTCTTCGAGACTAACCCGTCAAGTTAAGTCTTCACATCCCTACGTGGTCACTTTAGAGGCCTGCAGAACATCTCTCTTCAAAGACTCGTTCATCCAACGAACATCGAGGCTTTGGATAACATTGCCTAGGGAGGTGTTCCCCGAGGCATATAACCTCCAGAAATTCAAGAAGAACACCAATTCCTACCTGCTTGCCCTTTGTTCTCGCGACGTTCTCTGAACATTACAGGGTATTCCTTTTCGTGGGAACCACAACATAAAAAAAATCTAGTATGCTAATTTTGGCATAGTATCAGTTTTTAGGGGCGAGCTGTTCAAATTCATGACGACAGGAGAGTGATCTGATGATAAGTCATAACTTGACTCCAATGTGCAGTTCTGCGGAGCAATACCATTCACTGTGAAGAAATCTAGGAGGTCCTGTAGTTTCCTTGGATCTGTTGGCCAGTACGTGGGCTTATTAGGTGTTTGTAGTTTTTCTCGGTCAGGGCTCGAAACAAGTTACGACCTTTAGTTGTGATTAATCTGGAACCCCAGTGTGTATGTCTGGCGTTCCAGTCGCCTCGAACGATGAATCTGTGCCCAAGAGTGGCAAAAAATCTTTGTATGTGTCCGTTGAAATTATTTGCCGTGGTGGACAGTACACTGATGTTATGCATACTTGTCCAGTATTAGTTCGGATTTTTACGGTAGTTGCGCTTGAATGGCGTTCGTTTGAAATTTTTCCTGCCCGTGGTGAGAAAGAGAAAATACTATTCTTGGATAAACGTTTTCTCATTTAGTTTTCCATACGAACGGGGTAATTTGGAATAGCTATATCTACATTGACATTTTTCCACATTTTTCTACTATATCATTGTTCAAACTTTATATTCATATTACCACAAAGTTTCCTACTGCGAATGGACTTCGTCGATAACAAAGAAGAACCAGCTCTATGACTTTCTCTGTGGTTCAGCTACAATTCCAAAAAGGTCCCACCTGATCTGCTCAATATACCTCTGTGACTTGTCGCAACGAACATACGGTCTTCCGTTCGCTACCTTACACAGTTATACCCGATATTCTTATGCACGCCGTACCTAATAGAGTGAATTCATTCAATCATTGGATGGATATATGTAGTTCTCCTATTCTACATGTAAACCTTTTCTTTCTTAAATCTTGAACATAGAAACAATAATTCATTTGTCTTTAGGAAATACGAAAATTGACATTTCCAAATTGACGTCTGCTGAAATTTGATAGTCATTGTTGACAACCACAAAACGAAAAATGTAACTGAAAACGATGCTGTAATGAATTCATTACTGTTGGGGCCGAATCGAAAGATAGGAATACTAAACGGGCGCAGAATACCAAAAAAAATATGAGTTTCAAAAGGTACACTGAACCCGATTCCGGATGGAAAATGTTCCAATGAGAGCAGACTGTATAATAATCAAATGTGTTATTCCCAACACAACACGAAAAAACAAGTATACAGTCAATCAGAAAAAAAAACTTACCTTCTCTAGCAGTAGGTGGTTGTCAAAGACCTTATCGTGATAACCAATCCACGAACAAATTGATTGAGCTCAACAACCGATCGGGATGGCAGGTCCTGAAGTTTGAAGGTTGAACATTTTCCTATTCGGAAAATCGAAATTTTCCCGAAACAATAAAATGAACTGACGTTCGCTTTGGCGTGAACAATTACAGCACTGTTTTTAGTACTTTAATGAACTCATTACGATACTGAAATAGAGAAAAGTACAATACTTCTCTGCTTCTTTGAACAAACCGGTTTTTCAATGAAATAATGAATATTGGGAAATGGCCGTGATAATTGTCACTCACCTTTACGGTATACCTAGGTATTATAACCAAAAACTAATGCAGACAACCGTCGATACAATGAAGAAATTCATTGATTCTTGATTCAATTTTGGATCTGAAGCTTAGGTTAGGAGTTGTTTGTTAGCTGACACGATGACAGCAAGAAACTCAAGATACAGTGCAATTTTACGGTTGAATATGCTGCAACAGATATTTCAGGAATATCAAGAGCGAAATATTCCAGAAACATTATATTATTATTATTCCAGGGATATCCCATAAAGAATATTCAATTTGAAATACTCTTCAATTATTCTGGGGATATTCTATAAAAAATAATAATTTTGGAATATTCTCAGCATAATGTTCTGGAATATGCTGGGAAATTTCGTATGGAAATAATCCTGAAATATGCATCATGGAATATTACTATTTTATGAATATTCGGAATATAACCATCCAATTTTGCACATTCATGAAATATTTCAAGAATATCTGGTGCTGTCTGGGTTGGTTCATTTGAATATTTTCTATGTGTTTTTGTTTTAATCTCAAAACTGTACTTTTTTCAGTATCTCGTATCATTTATTCATTATCAATACTTAAAAAGATATAGCTAGTATTGGTAGGAACCAATACATTAGAAGTCAAGAAAAATTATACAATGTTTTTATACTAGGAGCTAAGTAGCAAACAGAAACACCATATGAGTAAGAGAAACTTATAATTCCTTAGCAAAGCATAGCTTGAAGATAATATTTCTAATATACATATTAATGAAATTATTACTTCTATACTCAAATAATATACCCACATTTACATAATATATCTCAATGAACCATTACAAAACTGAAGTAATCGAAAATAAATAATTGAAATGTTGCTTTGTAGAAAAAATTTGAAGAAAAATGATAAATTGTTGATGGTGCTTGATTCAAACAGGTACTCCATGTATCCATTTATCAAAATTTCCCCTTGGCAACCATGATCAATTTGTAAAATTCAAAGCAGGTCATTTAGCTTGAAATATTTTGCTTATGTTCGTTGCAATAATTGCAATTTAAAAATGAACTTACACCAAGAAATTTTTTTGATAGTCGGGATTAATGCACACCTTCCTATTCTTTAGTTGCCCAAATAGATGCCGCGATAGATAGTCCTTGACTGTTGATATCGTAGCAAGGAAGATTTTCTAATCTTTTCCACCAAGCCATAATTTTGGGGAATCTTTCATCTGAAATTTTGAAAGGAACACTCATAGTCGAAATCCATGAAATGAATGAAAGGTCTGCTATTGTAAGATCCTCTCCAGCAACAAATTTTTTATCAGCCAAGATTTTTTCAACGACATCGAGGTTATTAAATAAATCATCCACTTGTAATTGGTTTTGATTTAAGCTTGATTTTTTTTCACCTTTGAGTAAAACAGGTTTCTGAAACAAATAAAATGTAAGAATAAAATGAAATATGAATAAAATCGTAGAGTCGATTGTAAAACATTGTATGTCATTTTAATAATTATAATTTATTTATTCTGAAGTTTGTGGTACAGATAATAATGTAATCACATAGCCAACTAAGAGAACAACTTAGGAAGAAGATTTGTGTAAGAAGTATGAGGAAAATGGATTAGCAGAGATCTAATTTACGAAGTACACCACTGGTGGCTCCGCCATAGCAGGATAATGACGAACCGGTTTCTGGCTTGATAGCCTTCATCAGTGCAACATAACCCTCAATGAGGTATTAACCAAATGAAACGGCAGAACTAATATAACGCCTTTTACTTGTTTCACAAATTTAAGAAACTGTACTATATATAATTATGACTGAAAATGGTATCAGAATACCTGATGCTACTGTAGCCAATAACTTCAATGATCATTTTTTAAATGACCCATCATTATCAGGTGATTTTGATGGTGAGTTCAGTGATGGTAATGTTTCTCTCAACGGTCTCTTCAACGCAGATCTAGGTGTAATGTTCACTCTCAATGAAGACGAACGTCTGCGGGGCCACAGATACAAGCTGCGTAGGGAGAATTTCAGGACAACTCAGAGAGAATACTTCCTGCCTAACAGTGTTTTCTTCATGGAACCGTTTACCGTCTGACATTGTGGAGGCGTCCTCTGTCAATTCATTCAAAAACCGATATGACAGGTGGATGCAGAGTTTACCGTCGCCAAACATAAGAGAATTTAGTTTTTTCCTTTTTTGTTTTTGTATTTGCTTAATATTTTTAATTGTAATTCATACATTTCTGCCTAGCTGTGTGCATCTGTATTTATTTTCAATTTCTTTAAGGTTATGGAATTTTCCTGAACTCTCGCCAAATGAATAGGTAATAATAATAATAATAATATGTATGTCATTCTACAAAATACAGCACCACAACAGCAACGAGAAGTGGAAACCGATATCATGGCAGAAGATCGAAATGCCACTCCACCTGCTGGCTCGACCACCGTCAGGAGGACTGCCCATAGCGCAGCTCGCAATACACGTATCAAGTGGAGCCGCGAAATGAATATTGAAGTGAATAATGCGAGCTTTTTATTACGTGAACAATTGAGATAACAAATTACTTCCTGGATGGAGGTACTCCCTTTATGCCGAATTCACCAAGAGGCATCCGGAACTTCAGCTAACAGAAGGGAATATTGCGGATCGTAAAAATATTATTATACGAAAAGGCTACTTGACAGGACAGTTGGTGAGTCTATTAAACATATAATCGCCGGTTGTCGAGTTCTCGCCGAGAACGTATATCTGGGCCGACACAACCAAGTGGCAAAAATTGTTCACCAGCAGTTAGCTCTTAGGCTGGTTTTTGGATACTTGTCCACCATATTATAAGTATCAACCTGCAGCAGTGTGGAAAGCAGCGGTTCGCCATTGGGACAGACACATAACAACAGATAGAACAGAGTACTACAATAGACAGGACCTTGTGTTCATTGAGAAGGATCAGAAGTATGGGGTGATAATTGATGTCGACTGAAATAGAGAAAATATCGTCTAATACTCGTTGCAGAATGCAATTCCAATACTCATGCGTTCAAAAACTCGCTCCTTCGTCGCTCGTTTTCGAATTTCGCATTCGTATTGGAATAGGAGCCCATTATGCAACTAGTTTTAGAATATACTATCCTAGTTTCTAGATGTGCCAGAAAATTTCTCAGTGCGAACTTGCCCCCTCGTCTACTCCTCTGTAGATGTCAACATCAACATCATGTTTTTTGTCTTTTCATCATATACTCATATGACTCAGAATATCGATTGTCATCATTAATCGATCGTGTTACGGCGATGGTGCGATGTACATTTTACGAGGGTTCACGTTTGTTCAAATAATGAACTTGTTTATATGCTTTTATTTTAATTCATGGTAAATCGGAACAAAATGCCAGTTCAGCGTATAAGTTAAACCGAACATATCCGCTAAGAAATCATCCAACTTCGCGGATGTTCATAAACCTAGAACAGAGAGATACAGGCCAGCGTACTACCTTGGTATTGAGGCCCAAAATTTTCAATAAATTTTTCAAATTGAACATTTCATATTAGAGATTTTCGGTAAAATGACTCATTTAATGAGTTCTATCACATGTCAAAATAAAAGCATCACCTGAAAATACACCCTGTATATATAAAACGAAGTTGTTGGTTACACCAAGACTCAAGATCGGATGAACTGTTTGTTATGAAACTTCGCGAGCATTTCCGATATAAAAGTCCCAGGCAACACAAAGATATCCCAGAGAAATCCCTGCGACTTCTTTAAAGAAGTTGTGACGCCTTTTATGACTTCTTTGGGAGGTCGCAGGGAGCTCCTCCAAATGTCCGCCACAAAAGAGTTCCCAGGGAGCTCTTGGCGATATCCTACGTGATAATTCTCAAACAAGCCACAGGTCGCATTGCGAGATGTACAAGAAGTTTCTACAGGGGCCCCTTTGTACAGGTATATACAGGTCGCATTGCGAAATGTGAATAAAACATAAAAAACTAAATTTGATTTGTCCTATTCCTATGATGAGAATCTGTATATTAACTATATTATTGAATTGAATTACACAACAAACAGCGTTGAAATATTATTTTCGGCTGCAACAGAAGGTGAACTAAAACAAGCGAATAACTCCTTCAATCTTCATTATCAACAAATTGCAACAAAAAAATTAAAAAAAAAATCAAAACATTATATTTCTTTCTTCCTCTGGGTACAATGTCTCAGCCAATCCTGAGAAAAGACTCTGCTCCACGTATGCAGTGTTGCTACCCTCCGTACCTACAAGTGTTTTTGGGAAAAATCGGTAGATTTTTGGAAAAAATACCTTTTCACCTATTTATTGTGTTATTCAAGTTGAAATACCATTTATCCTAAATATTGGGCAAGAAGGCAATTTTACTAATGAAGCAAAATTGAAAATGGATTTCATTTATTTACAAAATTAATGTTCGAAAAACTAATCTTTCGAACAAAAAATGAGTATTCTAGCGAAATATATAACTAGGTATTCAAATAATTAACACCGTCCTATTGAAAAAAGCAAATATGCTGAAAATAAACGCATGTAGATCAAATTGCTTGAAAAAATATAAATTTATCAACGTATAACTCAACTAATGTATCAAATTATGGTACGAGTCATTATTTTCTAGAATATCAGAACATACATTCACTCCATCAAATTTCGGTAGATTTATGTGCATTTTCGTTGGATCGGTAGATTGAGAAGAAAATCGATATAAGTGGTAACACTTTTGTAAGGTCTGTGGTTTATACATTAATCAAAACGTGAATAAACATTGTGTCAAGTTCTTTCGGAGCACAAATTAAACAAAGAGGATTTCGATGAAAACATTTCAATGCCCACTCATATACAGGGTCTTTCAAGAGGAACCTCACCCATATTTATACGGGAAACTACTGAACGTATTTTCATGAAATTCAGCACTTATAAGTATTTCACGATGCTGATGAAATCTAAAATATTTTCAAGGCATGAGCACCTCCGGTTTCACCGGAAATGACGTCAACTTCCGTTTTTCAGATTAGAACACCATTTTTTTTATTGCAGAAATAGATTCCTTAGAAAATTTCAAGTTATTTTGATGTAACATTTTTCTGTTTTGGTTGGAAAATTCTCTCTGAGCGGGAAAATTCGAAAAAAAAATCGAAAATAGAGCTCCGCTGAAACAAGAATAACATCGAGGTTTTGGGATGGAAAATTTTAATTTTTGGGATTTTTCAAGATGTAAGATTGATGTATCCACTTTAAGAATCGAAATCGCGATTCATGATACAGGGGGTGAAAAAATCGCTTTCAAAGTTAGGGATGACAAAATCGTGAAAAATCAATTTTTTCAAATTAGAACCCCATTTTTTTATGGCAGATATTGAATCTACGTTAAAAAATAATGTGAGTGTATGCATCACACCCTTGCCCTAAAGTGGATATTTTCTGAGTTATTCACAAAAAACTGTTTTTCTTCTTGAATTTTCGGCTATTTCTTTTCCCTTCACGCCAAAAAGATGAAATTTTCAAGAACTGTTACTTAAACCATGTTTTAGATTTTACTACCCTAATATGCAAGAGAAAAAAGTTACAAGTTGTTCCTAAATAGATGGCGAATTTGGATTCGAATTTGTATCGGAAACCTCTTTATTTCAACTAATCGGCCATCGGTTTTCTCTCCAGTGATAAATAAATAATTCCTTATGAACCATATGCAAAAACGTACCATGTTTTACATTCTTTTTTTTAATGATAGATATCATTAATTACATCTGCCAAATTCCTCTTTATTCAGTAGCATTTTGTGTTTACTATTAATTTGGTGATAATTCGTATTAAGTTATAAAATCGATCACTATGCCTAATTTTACCAATGAAGATTATTTAAATCTCATTCTACTTCATGGAGAATGTAATAAAGTTGTAGATAGAACGATTCGACTGTTCATTGAGAGGTTTCCTGACCGACCCAGACCAACGAGAGATACCATTAACAGAACCATGACAAACTTGAGAAATGTCGGATCTTTCGTTAAGAAAACTATACACAGAGAAAAAAGTGTAGTAGAAGATGAGAACAACGAAATTACAGTTCTTGCATATTTTCGTGTGTATCCTCAAAATTCTCTCAAAGATGCCGAGATTGATCTGGGATTATCTCAATCGAGTGTTTGGAGAATATTAAAAAAACATAAAATGCACCCATATAAATTCGATAGGGTACAGCATTTGAAGGAAAGTGATTTCGTCAGGAGAACAGAGTTTTGCGAAGCTATGATGATTCGATTTCAAGAGAATGAAAACTTTTTGGACTGTATAATTTGGAAAGATGAATCTAAATTCACGAAGAATGGTTCTTTCAATAGGCATAACAGTCATTATTGGGATGAAGAGAACAACCACCACTTCAGACAATGGAACTTTCAAGAGACCTGGAGTTTCAATGTTTTTTGCGCCATCAAAAATAATGCAATTCTCGATGTTCACATTTATGATGGGACTTTAACTGGTTAGATAGAACACTACACATGTTTGCATTATTTAAAGAATGTTCTCCCTTAGGAGATAGATATTCTGACATATTGACTCAAATAATTGAGCCGCTAGTACAGAACCATAATGACTTATGGTATCAACAAGATGGCGCGCCTCCACACAATTCACTCAATGTGTCAAATATCCTCTACAGGCTATTTGAAGATCGATGGTTGGCGAACAATGGTCCACATCTTTGGCCACCACGTTCTCCCGATTTAACTCCTTCAGACTATTATGTTTGGGGTAGGATAAAAAATATGGTCTACTCAACTCCTCTGACTGATAAAGAGGACTGCATAGAACGAGTCAGAAATGCGTTCAGGTTTGTTTAGATTTTTAGATTCATAGTTTTGAAACTCAATTTGGTTTTTAAACACTTTTGCAGATCTCTTCCTCCCGATGAAATAAGAAGAGCAACGCACGAAGCATTCCTGAGACGTGTATAAATAAATGTCTAGAAATTAACGGTCAAAACTTTGAGCATCTTCTCTAGTTATAACTGCGAGAGTTTGCCATGGTCCTCCTAATAGTAACTTGAAGTCGGTTTCAAGAAGGGGTGAAAAATCTACAGCATGGTTTAAATAACAGTTCCTGAAAATTTCATCTTTTTGGCGTGAAGGGAAAAGAAATAGCTGAAAATTCAAGACGAAAAACAGGTTTTTGTGAATAACTCAGAAAATATCCATTTTAGGGCAAGGGTGTGATGCATACACTCACATTATTTTTTAACGTTGATTCAATATCTGCCATAAAAAAATTGGATTCTAATTTGAAAAAATTGATTTTTCACGATTTTGTCATCCCTAACTTTGAAAGCGATTTTTTCACCCCCTGTATCATGAACCGCGATTTCGATTTTTAATGTGGATACATCAATCTTACATCCTGAAAAATCCCAAAAATGAAAATTTTCCATCCAAAAACCTCGAAGTTATTCTTGTTTCAGCGGAGCTCTATTTTCGATGTTTTTTTCGAATTTTTCCGCTCAGAGAGAATTTTCCTACCAAAACTGAAAAATGTTACATCAAAATAACTTGAAATTTTCTAAGGAATCTATTTCTGCAATAAAAAAATGGTGTTCTGATTCGAAAAACGGAAGTTGACGTCATTTCCGGAAAAACCGGAGGTGCTCATGCCTTGAAAATATTTTAGATTTCATCAGCATCGTGAAATACTTATAAGTGCTGAATTTCATGAAAATACGTTCAGTAGTTTCCCGTATAAATATGGGTGAGGTTCCTCTTGAAAGACCCTGTATAGCTTGAAACAAAATGAGATATAATTCCAAACAGTTCCCGTGAAATGTCGAATCATCACAATTCTCATGGAAGTGTTTTGTTTTATTACTATTGGAATTGCAATAATGGTTTCCACAGGAACTTGTATACCATGCCTATTAAGAATCAATAATTTATTAGCTTGAATTTTGGGAATATTCGACTCTAGTTATTACACTCATCCATATTCTTGATAGAAATAATTATCCTTATCACCAATATACCAAGTGGAAAATCGTTTAATGTAAATTACTTAATTTCGTTATTGGTGGTTGAATTACTCGGATAACATAAATGGCTGCAAAAATGGTTACGGTATATGTCCTAATAGTAGAGCACTATAAAGATAGGTATGCTAGATAGACCTGGCTCTATGGTTGATTGGGTCCAACCATACAGGACTCGCAACATTTTCATCGCCATCTATCGGGGTGATACACCAACATAAACAATAAATTATTATGGTTCCATTTAGTATCGATCGAGACACCGACCTGTTCGTACGTACGGAGAGAGCGCAACTTCCACCATCGAGAGTAACCCCCACCACGACATAAAGAACCAGTTCGGAGACGATAGACGCAAGCGTAGAGACGTTTCGAGCCCGGAGGAAGAATTTGTTGTAATGTCCAGATCACTGATCGTTCGATCGTTGGTACTACAATGGAAGAGGCCATCAAACAATTTATCTGACGGCAGCACTGTCAGAAAAACGGTACGACGTTCAAGATATGGTTAAACAAGTAATGGAAAAAATCGAGGAGAAGAAATCGAATGCGAAAATAAGTGTGAAGATGAACACGAGTGACGAAGTGAACTCTAATTCGGGTGAAAAAGTGAACGAGAGTGCGGAGAATGACGTTGCAGAACCAGCGTTCAAACGACCGAAGAAATAAAGGAGAAACTTAACCTGGCCACGAATACCGGCGCTGTTTTTCTAGACATAGAAAAAGCGTTGGACAAGATGTGTCATCAAGGACTTATATACGAGATGTAGGAGATGAAATTCCCGGAGAAGCTAATAAATATCGTTAAGGCGTATCTGAGCAACCGAAAGTTCAGAGCGAACATAGATGGAAACCGATCCCAAGAAAGAAAAATCGAAGCAGGCGTACCACAAGAATCTGTCATAGGGTCCTTACTGTTTAACATTTATATGTCAGATATACCCGAGATGAAATATTGCAAAATAGCACAGTTCGCAGACGATACGGCACTGTACTACTCAAAGAGGCAGAAGAAAAGCTTGACGATGAGGATACAAGAGGACGTGAACCGCTTGACTGACTACTTCAAGAAATGGAGAATCCAGATAAATACGAAGAAGACTGTTTCGATATACTTTGGCAGCAACAGACGGAACAAAGAAGGACTTACTAACATCAGGATAGAACACGATAGAATGGAAAGAAGAAGCGAAGTATCTAGGAGAGACTTTAGACGAGAAATTCAACTTCAACAATCAAATTGAGGAGAATAAGAAGAAGACGAGGCAACTACACGGGTGTCTGTACCCGCTGCTGAATGACGAGAGCAAACTTTCACTAGAAAATGAAGTGAAAATAATCAAGACAATCCTAATACCGAGCATAACTTATGCCGGAGTGATATGGAACAATACCAACAGCTGCAAGAAGAAGGAACTTCAGGGTACACTCAACCGAGTAATAAGAACATCGATCGGAGCCCCTTGGTACGTGAGTAACCAGCAAATAAGGGAGGAACTGAAAATAGAATCGATAGAAGATATCGTGAAGAAGCAAACGAAGAACCTTATAGGGAAAATGAGAGAACATCAGAACGACGAACTATTCCCTGGATTTGATCTCATGTAAGCTTATTCTATCTTATTTTTGCATTTCTATTGAATATTTTAGAACTACCATAAATCCCCGTTGCATATTCTTATACATCCGAAAAGAAGTACTGCACATTTAACTATTTAATCGACATTGTGGTATAGGCATTAGGGTTGCTGCTTTTAGGATAATATTTCACGTACAATAATGAATGGTGTGGAGGCCTAGGATAAACTGTTTATATCGCCAGTGCCAGGGAAAACATACCCACACAGTGGCTTGGAGTCTTCACCTGAGGTTTCTTTAAACGAACGTTCTCAGAAATCAAGCCTCGTTTTCGGGCCCCGGCGGAACAGAGAAATAAGGAGTTCTTCGAAGTTTCTAATGTTCATCAGTCAACAGGAAATATAGGGACTATGGAGTTTATTGTCATTTTCAAACCAACGCGACTACTAGGAACACTTGGAAGGAAGGATTCTTTCACTTGGAGCAGCAAGGATACTGCGTAGGAATTTCATTAAAAATAACACACTCTATATGCCTCAAATGTTTGGATAACTTTGGATGCATTGGATTCTGCTTTTTATCATGATTGTGCCAGGAATAACCTTACCGGGGTATAGGAAGCTCCATATCGTACATACCACCAGTTCATGTCTCATTGATAATTGATCTACGGATTTTTAACATTTCATCTGTAATGCTAGAAGGGTTTTTTGCTTTGAGTTCAATGATAAATTGAATCTAGTTAATTTATTCCTTCTTAGGCTATAGTTTCTCGAACTATGGCACTGGACTAAGAGAGGCCTTGTTCCATCTCTATGTCCAACCAAGTATTTTTATTTATCTGATTTCACCTCATTCTTTCCCATCCTATTGTAACATTCCAGGATATGTAAACCCTGGAACATTATGAAAAAGAAGAGGAAAGTGGCAACTCTGGTCTGAAGAGCTAGCTAAAGGTATAATTACGTTAAAGGGGGTTTTATACTTATACTTTTGGCTTGTGATGTGATCGTCTAGATTGGTGGAACTCTATGTTATATCGTAGTAATTCAGTTTCGTAATAACTCAGATTAGTGAAATAATGAGGTGAAATCAGATAAATAAAAATGATTTATTGGACATAAAGATGGAACAAGAGCCTTTATTCGTCCAGCGCCACAGTTTGAGAAACCATAGCCTATGAAGGGAAAAAACGAACGAGATTCAATTTATAATTGAAACTCAAAGCAAAAACCCTTCTAGCATTACAGATGATATGTTAACAATCCATAGATCAAATATTAATAAGACAGGAACTGATGGTATGTACAATAAGGAGCTTCCTATACCTCGGTAAGATGGTAACTGGCACAATCATGATAAACAGTAAAATATAATACAGCTACAGTTGTTCAAAGGTGATAGGCATATAGAGTGTTTCACTTTATTGTTACCCAGCGCTCTTACAGCTCCATGTGTAAGAATCCTTCCTTCCAAGTGTGTGTGTGTAATCCTATTCGCGTTGGTTTGGAAGTGGGCAATAAACTCTTCAGATTTCCTGTTGACTGATGAACGGTGAACCCGGGACGAAGCAATCCGAAGGAAGGCTTGTTTTGCTGGGGATGTTCGTTTACAGAACTCTCAGAGGGAAGTCTTCTCTACGATGCTAGGGAGGATGTTTTCCCTAGGCACAGGCGATGTTTACCTTGGACCTCCAAACCATGTTTCTCCTGTACGTAAAATATTATCCTAAAAGCAACAACTCCAATGCGTATACCATAACGTCGAGTGAATAGTTAAATGTGCAGTAGTTCTTATCGGATGTATAAGAATATTCCATGGGGAGTAATGGCACTAGAACGAAATTCCACAATATTCAATAGAAATGCAATAATAAAATAGAATAAGCTTACATTAGGTTGAATCCTGTGAATAGAAAAAAGTTATCTTAATGGAGAAAAATGTACATACCAGAAAACAAGGAAGCGTTTTTAGAATATACTAAAATGGCGGATTTCTAGAAGAGGAATTCCCTTTCAAAGGAACACTATCGTGAACCAGAATGAAAGTGAAACGAATGAAGATGGCAGTGAAAAAGGGTGCATATGGAGGGTAGAGGTAAGGAGAAGTATCTCCGTGTATTAGAAAGTGGCCAAAACCTGATCCAAACTAAGAGACGCTGGTGTCGCAAAAGGGTGATTGACATAGACACAAATATCATGTCATTTCAATTCGTTAAGTTCGTCCGTGATCACCGGCTTGTCAATGTTTAATTCTACACTCTTGATATACTAGCGCCATTGTGGTGATTTCTTGAACTATTCTATTTCTTCCACTCCGCTGGACACTTTTCGATCAGATGCGCCATAACAGATTGTTCTCCTTCCCCTTACCCTCCATAAAGGGTGCAGTCGAAGTGAAAGTGAATCTTCCATTTGTTGTCGTTTCCTCCACAGAATCGTATGTCTTCGGTGGTCACAGAAGAACAAGTTTACTTCAAGGTGGATCTTCGATATGATTAAATCTCCTATTTACAAAGATGTGAATTGCATGAAGTATTGCTTGAAGTCGTACTACTATTCATTATTCATAGAATTATAAAATAATATTAAAGTTTTATTCAACGTAGTCCCACGTTTCGACAATAGACAGCGTTGCAAAGTTGGAAGCCATGAAGTAGGTAGGTTTGGCAACGGCGTATTTCATTTTCTTAAAGGGTAGGAAATTCAGAAATGTTACACTATATTTCACTAATCTGAGTTATTACGAATCTGAATTACAACGATTTAACATATAGTTCCACCAATCTAGACGATCACATCACAAGCCAAGTATAAAACCCCCTCGTAATTGTACCTTTATATAGGGTGGCCATTTGAAAACGAAACAGACGAGATTACAGACGAAATGTCGATTTTTCACAAAAAAACACTACAAGTGCCATGAAAACACCACTTCATTTTCAAATACTAAGTTAAAAATATTTCGAGAACTAATGCATAAAATGAAAAAACAATTACTGTGCTGAAATCAGTATAAAAATACCTTTCAAATGAGGTATCACTCACCCCATCTTCCCTATTCAAAAATTGGGGGTGAGGGTTGTAGTAGCAAGGGTTGAAGCGCTATGCGTCCGTAACCTACATCTTAAGTTGTCCCCCTCGAAACAGAAATCGACCTGTCCGAGCATTTCTATCGAAAAAATTTATTTCGTCTGTAATCTCGTCTGTTTCGGTTTCAAATGGTCACCCTGTATATTTCCTTACTTTCAAAAGGAGGCATGTTACAATATCAATCCGTCACGATGTAAGTAGTTTTCGAATTTAGAGCCTGAAATTGCCTCTATCGTCTAGGTTGGACTCACTGTCAAATTCAATCAGGTCTGTCCGTCTGGCCGCTCTGAAGGAGGATGACGAAATTGCGTTACCCTTTTTTTACATTTTGTTCATATCGATCAGCCAGAACCATACAAAATGCTGTCGAATCATTGGTAAAAATTTCTTAATATTTCTGTTAAAGCATATTGAGGACCACCGACGATTTCTTTGACAGATGCTGTCGATTTAATTGACAGCTGTGAAATTTTTTCTTCATTATATTCTGAAATGTGGATCTACCTATAAGATAGATAAACTTACAAGATGGATGAAGGAACGCACAAAACCGTCTGAGTTCACGTCAGTGCTTTTTTTCTTTTTTTTAATCACCATGAAATTTTTTGAATATTGAATATCTAGGTTTTTTTGTCGAGCCTTTTCGGAACTTTTAACTGTAATATCATAGCCTCATGAAGTTCTTAACTCGCACCTTTTAATATAGAATAAGGGTATTATAGTCACTGTAACGTCCGTCAGCTTTTGTATGGAAAGTAACTATCTTCTCCTTAATCAATGGTTCATACTATGCAATATCAAGAATCAAAAACATTCTTCCTGTGAAATATCTTGTTAGCACCTATTTCAGCTTAGTGTATTGCCATTTGTCATAATATCTTGTTGTGGTGATATTCCTTGAAGGTTAATAGAGCCTTCATAATTCAGAAAAGAATACTTCATAATATGATATTCGGTTCTGCTCTGCGGTCTTCTTGTAGACCACTTTTTGTTGAAAATGGTATTCTTACGTTGGCCTCCATTTTCATTTCGAGATGTTTTATACACATAGAGCAGAATGCGAATTATATTGTAAAACTTCCTAGTTTTCATTCTCATGACACAAGAAACAAAGCAATAATGTCCTCTTCTAAACATAAAACTTTCCAGTTTGAGATGTCTCCGATGTATCAAGGTAGCAAACTTAGGTACATATCTGTATATTTCTATTCGCAGATAATTCCTTGAAAAATGATCCCAAGATATCTCACATAATGGATTGTGCTCGATTAAAAACAGCGCTACTACTATATCAAATGTAAACATAGATTACTGATAAAGTGATAATCATAAGGAGCACTCATTCGGAATAATTCGAGGTCAGGTAGGCTATGTAAAATTTTTCAATTTCTGATTTTCTGCCAAAGTTTACTGGCAATAATATTTATCGTATTTATTTATTTGGAACAAGAAACTTATCACAAAAGTTACCAGCCTACTGGATTTTCCGAATGCTCATTAGACATAGCAAATAATTCAGTGTACCATGAGGTTAACTTTGATTATCTGTCGAAAAAGAATAGGGAAAGTAGTCCCCACTAGATGTTGAGCATGAATGTATGCCTCAGATTTCAGAATCCTTTTCATTAGGAATATTTTATCAGACATTGTAGGTAAAGTGTTTACATTATTCTCTACTATGTGAGTTGTAGATCGCAAAGTTGTTCAAATTGTATAAGTTTACCAATCAGTTAGGAAAAAAAGAGGATTATTGTGCAAAGTGCCGAGTAATTTTTCATTCCCAGAAACGTTCAACCGCCTATATAAGACGAAGTTGTGAAGTCAAGTATAAAAGTCTTATTAAACATAACTGTGATGAGAAAATGATTGAAACGCCGGTCCTCTCAAAAAAGATCTATCTTAGCCCAGCAAAATTATGGAGACAATTGTTGGTCTGATTCTCAACTAGATGCCGCCATGATGAAGATTTTGCTCATGACGATCTCTAGCTTTGTTTCAAGAGTACCTGAATTCCATTCCTATTCTTATCAGAGCCCAGAAACGTTGTCCAGATCAATCCAATCCGATCATAAAAAATCATTATTCATCTCTTGTTACCGCAATCCGTTCACCGTTACTGTTGGTCCAGCCTCCTTATCGAAAAAGTAAGGTCCAGTGATGATGTCGAGCCATAAACCGCACGAAACAGTCAGACGTTGAGGAAAGAGAGGCTTTTCAACAATAACTCTTGGGTTTTCCGAGCCCCAGATGCCACAATTGTGCTCGTTGATGAAGACAGCGTGATAAAAATGGGCCTCTTCACTCAAGATTATTTTTCGATGAAAATCCGGATCATTTTCATGCTGTTCAAGGACTCAATCAGCACAGACGCGACGTTGTTGATGAACGGCTGGCTTGTGTTCTTCTGTTAACTGAACTTAGACCCATATCTTTATGCAAAAAAAGGTGGAATGGACAAACCTGGGTTTTCTTCAACACTTTTGGCTACAGCAGCAATTTTCTCGGCTGTTGAGTGACGTGCACGGGTTTTATTATTCACATCACTAACTTGTCCCAACTGCTCAGATTTTCGTCCAAATTTCTGTATTGCTTCACGACGACCCAAAAATGTTCGTGTTTACCGAACCTTCTTTGCAAAATTTACACAATTTTATAGTGAATTTCAATATAAAATAAAACTGCTAGTAATTCAGTGTAGTCTATATTAATGTAAGAACCATATAGAGCACACTGAAGTACTAGCCGTTTTATTTTATATTCATACTTAGTGTGCCCGACCATCATTTGAATTTTAATACTTTCAATGCGTTGTTGAAGCGTGTATCGTTCCATTTTTATTAACGGCGTAGTTTCTACTTGTCAAATGTCAAAAAATGGCATCTACCGAAATAGCGGGCTATTCAAAATAAATCCCTCTATATCCATTCTTCAATAACTAATTGTTATTCAAGTTTCTTTTTTTCCATAATTGGAAAAATGATATATTGGCATATTTTTAGCGAAGAATTACAGAGTTGATATAAACATTAACAGCTATTGTATGAAGCTTCAGCGTGAGTTCTGAATTTTCGAAGTGTTTTTAATAGGAATGTTTTTATAAGCTTTTATTTAGTTTCACCTGTCCCGGTGTCTGTCTGTCTGTCTGTCTGTCTGTCTATCTGTCTCTCTGAGTGTTTATAATCAAATTTTGCAAGTTAAATATGACACACTTCTAATCGTCCGATTGATTTGAAATTTTGAAGGTGGACCTTATTCTGGTGACAATGCATCAAGAAATATTTTTTATAGAAAAAAACAAAATGGCGGGTTCAAAATGGCGGATGAGTTTATTAATTATGATTCGATTCTATTCAATATTAGTATCTGGGGGCATTTGGTTTCGAAAATGATGATACTTTAGTCAAAATTGGGAAAATCAAGATGGCGGCCACAATATGGTGGACGAGTTTTGTAATTATGATCATATTCTATTAAAAATTGGTATATGGGGGTTTTCTGGGTCGGAAATTACGATTCTTCAAAATCGATGAATTCAAGATGGCGGCTTCGAAATGGCGGATGAGTGTTATTATGAAAGCTTATCTTCAAAAATGTTTTTTGAGAATTAGGCTTGTTTCCAAGCTCAATTTGTTTAGTGGATGCTCAAAATTAACTCACAATAAGAATGGCAAGCCGGGTAAATGAAGAAGTGCTGAAATGGAGTAATTGATCAATGATGGCACGTTTTTTAATGTCTTTTGGATAAAGGCTATCATCTTTTCCATATTTCCCAACCAGATAACCCATTATGGCTCCACTTTCCCATATTGCAATTCCGTCATCAACCAGTGTTGGTATTGTATGAGCAGGGTTTAGCTGAAAATTGAATATGAAATAATATTTGAATTAATCGTATGACTACGTGGACATTAATTGTCGCAAATTGTTCTTCGAAATAATACTATGTCTGAAAATTACAGAATTAAATTCGAAAAGTTTGGAGATTATGAATGAGTAGGCGAAAGTTGGTGAAAGATCAGTATTACACAACTAAACGTAATCTTTCAATTCAATTCTTATGGTACCTTCCACAACTATCCGCAATTCAATACTGGGTGAGTCTTTGACTTGTACATTAGTGATGTAACGAATGTCATTTTTCAAACATTCGCGAATGCGAATGCAAATGTCTGCTACTGACATTCGCGAATGCGAATGTAGATATGTTCAAATTTGGCGCCAATTGTCTATGGCTTACTGGCAGTTACGCGTTGCGTTCCGTTTGTATTTTGTTCAAGATGATTATTATTTAAACATTGAAAAGTTATATAAAGAAAGACTGATAAATGTTTCATAGATTTGTTTTTGTAAGTTTCAGTTGCACCTAATTTTTGTGTTATAAGTTGTTTTTTTTTCTGATATTCATATTCGCAAAACATTCGCAGAAATTTTGCGGATGCGAATGCAAATACGAATATCAAAAAAAATGCGAATGCGATTGCGGATATTCGTTACAACTCTATTGTACATATATTTCAGAGGATTTTTGAGGCGGAAAGAAACATTTTTTCATTCCCCAATTTGCTGAATTCGACTCTGTTAAAAAGATACAGCCATTTGAAAAAAAATTGGACCAAAAACAAAATTCAAAATGGTAAGTACATTTAGGGAATATTCTAATCTTATTGGAATGAAAATGTTGAAAACACGATATTTCTCAACTAAAACACTTTTTTGTCCGATTATATCTGCAATTAAGAAGCCAATATTGCTCTCAGCAAAGTAAGTGTCTTCTTCGTTCTTCCTGGAGATTAGATTGGAAACACTAATAACTTGTTCATATTTTTTTCGGATATGATTTATCAACCTAACCTAACCCATTCCGTATTCATTCAATTCGTAAACAATCAAAACAAATATCTTCTATGAATATTTCACATAAATTTTCATGTGTCCGTTGCCAGCTTTACCAATATTCCTGAAAATTAGGTTGGGAGGGAACCATAGATACATATGACATGCCTCTTCTCTACGCGGCGGAAGTCCAAGACGCATGCGCATAGTGACAACAAAATTCACTTGGCGGACGTATTCTTGATTCTCTGTTGCTTCGCAGAATGCATTATTTCTGGCAAAATGAGGTATGGACTGTTTCTGGTAATGTTTGTGATATACCACCCGATTTTCAACATTTTGATTTGGGTGAACTTAAGATATCGCATTTCTCGTGTTATCAAACGTTTTTCCATCATAGAGATTTTAGAACCTACTAGGTCGGTGATTTCCAAATGAAAATTCGACAAAGTTGATCGACATTCTGGCAATATTGTTAACCTGTAGTGCGATCCGGGAAATATTAATTTCCTAGGGATTCGATTATACAGGGTGGCCAAGAGATTGACGGCAAAAATGAAAAAACAGGTCCCTCGTGTCATGGGCTATTCGAATCACCCCCATGTATGTTATGCTATTTTTCACGGTTTTCGAGTTATGAATTTTTTTATGAGCTTTGAGAATTTTCGACTTGACCATCTTAAAAAAGATATTAAAAAAGTACAAGACTTCTCTGTGAAATTCTTTTTGCAACTTAATCTCCATGAATTGTACTTTTATACATAAAAAAAGAAGACCGTCCCAGCTTCGCCCGAGTAGAAATTTGTTTCACGCGGCGGTTTCATCTTCAAAACTTCAACCTGCCATATCTTTTGATGTACTCGTTGTAATTGTATGATATGAAGGGCAATTTTGTTCTAAATTAAATACTGGGGATAAATAACGTATTAGGTTAGATTAGGATCAATACCCAATTCATAAAAACACACTCCCAAATAGTGCATAATTTTTGAAAACATCTGATTACCATAAACAGGTAATAGCAAGTCAATCTTGAGAGATAGATACATGCTATCGCGGACTTTTTTGTAGGAATATTCAAGAGGTACATTTCCGTCATGAATTGTATCCACGTAAGTCTCACGGTCTTTGCAGCGCACGTGAAAATAGCTGATTTTGGCTGATTTTTTTGTAATTATTGAAGTTATAGTAGGTATCCTTAATTTTTTCGGGTGAAAAGTATAGCCCATGTCACTCAGGGATAATGTAGCTTCCAAAGGATGAAAGAATTTTTGAAATCGGTCCAGTAGTTTTTGAGCCTATTCGTATCAAACAAACAAAAATACAAATCTTTCCTCTTCATAATATTAGTATAGATAACCACATTGATAAAAATTATGGAAATGTTGGTCTTAAGTGAAAAATTAAAAAATTAAATCAAAATTTAAAATGTAAAAAGGCTAACTCACTGTTTCTTAGTATGCTTAAAAACTGCGCTCAACAGTCAGCTTTTAGAATCTTTGATAAAGAAGGTACTTAACAACATTTACATTATGATGTGTGATTTATTGCCATACCTTTTCCATTTTTTTATCTGGAACCTTTCTTGACCAACATCTAAAGCTAATTTTCATTAATTTTCAGCATTTTCTATCATAACTTGATCAGAAATATCTTAAAATGGCAAAAAATAATTTTGTAGTAAATGTCTAGTTCTTTGATTTTTTCCACCTCGATGACTTCGAAGGCTAATTCTAGCAAAAGTAGAGTGTTCTTCTTTATTAATGATTCTAAAAGCTGACTGTTGAGCGCAGTTTTTAAGCATACTGAGAAATCGTGAATTAGCCTTTTTACATTTTTAATTTTGATTCGAAAATTCAGATCATAATCCAATTTACGTAACTTTTTCAATTGAGACCAACATTTCCATAATTTTTATCCAAGTTAGGAATCTGGTTATTTTACGTATAAAAGTACAATTCATGGAGATTGAGTTACAAAAAGAATTTCACAGAGAAGTCTTGTACTTTTTTTTAATATCTTTTTTAAGATGGTCAAGTCGGAAATTCTCGAAGTTCATAAAAAAATTCATAACTCTAAAACCGTGAAAAATAGCATTATATACATGGGGGTGATTCGAATAGCACATTACACGAGGGACCTGTTTTTTCCTTTTTAACGCCAATCTCTTGGCCACCCTGTATTTAAATAAAATCCAGGAAAGCATTCAGATTATTCTCAAGATTTTCTAAATGACTGATTCTTTCGAAAATATGATTCGTTTATCTTCTCAAGTGGTTTTATAGTATTTTTGCTTGGATTTGTGAGTCGGTTACGCTGTAGCTTTTATATCGGGAGAAATATTTTGAATGAGTTTTGAGTTGGGAATACGCACCATGAATTGGGTACACACTCAACCAAATCCGGTTCATTTGAAATAACGGTTGCTAACATATGTAAAAAGAGAGTTAATTTTATGGCTTTTCGACACCCTGTATCTTTCAAACGAAACTGAATTTTGAGAAATGGTATGAAAAAAAGGTTTCGTTTGATGAGAGGAATCTACAGTTAAAATATATGTACAAGTCGAAGACTTACACTGTATAGTCATGGAGAAAACTGCTACTGCATCAAATTGAATAATACAATATTATCAATTCGTGTAGGTATAGGTATGAATAGTTTAACCTTAATACCGTACAAGCATATAATTTACTCATCAATAAATAATTGGATTGTCCAATTATTCGGTCGGAATCAATCTTACCTTTTCGTTCAGCTAACACCGGAAACAGTTACAGAGTATGGATTGAAGGACATTCAAATGAAATATGTACATCTATCTCGATTTCTACGAATGAAATGTAACAGCGTAATGAAATTTACGGTAAACAATGAATTCTCTTGAAAAAACTGAAGATATTATCGATTTTCAGGTGGTACAAGAGGCGTGCAATTCATTCACAGTTCAATCATTACAAAAAAACATGCCATTGACATTGAATACGTATATCTAGTAAATTATTCGCTTTTTGATAACGAACATGTTAAGTTCTAGAAAGAAATTCCGGAATACTGGCTAACATGGTTAAAATCCATTTTTAAGTGATCCTAGTTCGACAATGGCATTTCGAATCTTGTCGGATGAAGAAATGGAATTGAATGACAGGAATGTACCGTATTATAAGATAGGACATTGAAAAATTCGCTTCGAGTTATCAGAATTGAACGAAGATTTCTAAATTTCTTCATGAAATAGCCCTTAGTAGAAAGTCCAAGTATGCAAAATAATGTTTGAATCCAAGCGTTTTTATGGTTATAATTGCAAAATATTTTTTTTGGGAATGAAACACGAAACACCCCTCATCAGGAATCCAGATAGAAATATATAATGTATATTCTTCCGACTCAGCACGACAAGGAGAATTTTTCATTCAAGAAGGCTCGAATAAAACGGATATACCCTGTATTATATTGGAAAAAGATTTCTTCTGAAAACCTTTTTTATATATATATACACACCTTTAAGAAATCCTCTTTGTGCTGGTCGCCAGCGAGAATATTACATTGTTTTTTTTCCAATTCGACATCCAGGCATTTCGCGGTCATCAACACTGCTCTGACTGGTGGACTAACAGGTAACATATAGAGAATTGGAGCCATGCTAATTTGTGCGTTCTTCACTGCAATACGACTAAAATAAAACGTAAGTGCTTGAAACCATGGAGTCCATGGGTCGAATAGATTGAGTTTGAAGAATAGTAGTGGGAATTTCGCTAGAATTCTATCACGGGCGTCGTTCAGATGAGGCAAGGCGCCCCCCTTCAAATTAATTATTTCACAATATGAATAGGAGATGGTGAAACCTGAAGAATCATATTGAAATAAAAAGCACTGTTTTTGAAGTCAGCTGCATTTGAGCGCTCGTTCATTTAACTTGTTACTTTGTAGTTATTTCGATGATAAAAACCACTCAGAATCTATGTGAGATGATCCCTCAACATAAGAAGCCTGTAGCAATCCTCGAACACTCAAAGAACAGAAGAATCATCACTCGAAAGATCGGATCTGATCGAAAGATCCTTCCGATCTGAGAGACGAGAACTTCTTGAAATTTGGGGGCACGGCAGTGGCCCCGCCAAGTCGAGCGCGAAGCAAACACTGCCATACTATCTTTACCCGAACCATTTCGCCGCATTTTCAGGCCCCCATTTGAGAATCTCCGGATAAGACCAGAACGCCGAAATTCTTGTCATCCAGTAAGCTATAATCACGTACTTTAGTTCCGAAGTTACGCGAAAGCAAAGTTTCGCATTTTTGACCCTCACTCACTCATGATCATCAAAATAGAACTACTACTTCCCATAAACTCAGAGAGCTGAAATTTGGTACAGAGTTGGGGTTTAATGGCCACATAAAGGAAAAATTATAAAAACTAGGATAATCGAAAATCTGGAGTACCATTGTTGGCACGTCACGTGAGCTCACGTGTTATCACGTCATCTTCGCAAAATGTGCAACCACAATAATGTATGGAAGTTTATGCGCTTGGAAACACTTTGTTATCATACTCGATATGTGAATATCGACTTTAGAATATAAATGAAAAAAAAAATAATAATCGGGTGACCAGTCTTATACACAGTGATATTTTTACTGTCGCATTTATTGTTCAAGGAAACGATAGGTTTTCGAAAGCTAGGCCGGAACAATAAATGAGACAGTAAAAATTATCACTGTGTATAAGACTGATCACCCGATTATTATCCTCTTTTCAATTGTTATCATTTCACGCATTCACGAGGTTAGCATCTGCTGTCACTTGATAGCACACCAGAACTACCCGCAAATTTACATTTTCTAACCGTAAGTGATATCACGTCGGATATTTTGTGACGTCATTGATAAAGTGAAAATGGATGAAAATTTGATCGAACTTGTCAGGCTTCATGAAGTGATCTATGATCATTCTTCATCAGAGTACAAGGATCAGAATGTAGGACAACAAGCTTGGGTTCTGGGTGCTCATTCAACAATTGTTGTGATATTTGAGTTAATCCTCCCACTTCCTCTCTTCGTTGATTTATTTGGTGAATCAAATCTCTTCTATCAGAATCACCAGCAACTGTAAAAGCCGTTATGTTCTCTATATCTTCTTTCCATTCCGAAGAGCTTGATGAAGAAGAAACTGTGTTTCGCTCTGTATCACTGAATAAAAAAATGCTATGAAATTTTGGTGCAATATAGAACGTCTATTGCTCTTCAGAAAAAACATCATCAGATGGGTCAGCGGTGGTTAGATTGGGAGAGAAAAAATTGAATCCGAAAAAGAATCGGGTAAGAGATGGGCTATATGGACAAGTTTGGTATCAAACTATAGGCTTTCGAGGACGCTGAAATCAATAAAAAATAATCGGAGGCTCTCTATCTACCATAGTTCAGAACCGAAAAAAAATTAAGATTTGTAATAAAAAAACTACTCCTAAAACAAAGTGTCAAATAAGAAAATCTAATAAAATAGAAACAAAAAAAGTGAAATCCCACCAAAAACATTCTGTAAAAACTAGCCAAGTCTCGATAGAGCTGCTAGTTTATCTCTAAAAAGTAATGAAATCTAGAAAAATTCGAGCCAAGTTTAAGGCTCCTTACTGTGATGTCTTCATTATTATAGTTAATGTTGTGTGACTTGGCCGTTGAAGGGTACACAAGGGTA
Organism: Adalia decempunctata; assembly: GCA_951802165.1. Classification (NCBI taxonomy): domain Eukaryota; kingdom Metazoa; phylum Arthropoda; class Insecta; order Coleoptera; family Coccinellidae; genus Adalia; species Adalia decempunctata. The sequence goes on from OX637695.1 coordinate 76,587,619, forward strand.
AAAGACCAGGTGCTCCGTGACACCATTGCACCAATCTGTCGCCAGAAACGCAACCCATTGACGATGGAAAATTGGAAAACGTTCATTCAATAACCAGTCAATTGTAGGCTTGATAAAGCTGCGTATTCAATAATACGAACCTGAAACAAAAATAAAAAATTATCTCGAGTACAGACGGACTTCTAATCATTGATAGAAGACCGTCTGTACGTCTATTTTATTTTAGATCGGTAGTCGATTTGACGCTCCAAAAAGGAGAGAGCAGAAGTCAGCATTGTGAATGCTGAATGTTTATGTGTTGCACAATCAACAACAGCCTAAAATGAGACACTAGCGTCCAATTACCAATACCAGCATGGGCTATTATCTCGCTTAACAAACATAGGTTACAATAGATATAGCATTACGTGCAAACAAAATTGGCTTGTACCCACTAACGTATAAAGAATGTTCAACAGCCAAGTCACACAACATTAACTATAATAATAAAGAAATCGCAGTAAGGAGCCTTAAACTTACTTTTTAGAGATAAACTAGCAGCTCCATCGAGACTTGGCTAGTTTTTACAGATTGTTTTTGGTGGGATAGTATATTACATAACAAGAGTTGTAAGAAGCATATTACGCACGACTAGAAAAAGTTACGCACGAGCCGCGAAGCGGTGAGTGCGTACTTCTGGGAGTGCGTAATTGCCTTACAACTCGAGTTGTGTACCATAATTTTTCTACGATCTCATTCATTCCCATAAAACTAAGAATTCCATTAAGTGAATATATTTTTAATCAATCAATCAAACAACTACAAAAAACGAGACAAAGAATCTTACAACTATAATAAGTTGCTATTGTTTCGTTCACATTTTGATTGTAATAATTATTATTAATTGTTACTGTGCAATTTTTGAAAACAAGAGAGCGTTGGTTGGTATTTGGATTTTTTGTATTTTCAAAAATAATATAATTATTTTCTCTTCTATTAATAATGGCACATGTAATTTTCGATGGGTTGGCAGTCATGTTTTTCATAGAATTATCTACATAACTCTCGGCCTCTGCTGATGACCGCCAACCGCCGTGTTTCTTTAATGCTAGCATATCGCCACCAGCATCTACTAAAATTGTGGCAGAAGAACGCCTAAAGCAATGGCCCGTGTATTGATTGGGATTCTCTAAGCAGTCTAAGCCCAGATATTCTGCCACTGTTTTTGGCTTGTTAACGATTTTGTTTATTCCAACAGATGGCTTAGTGCGTTTTCCATTTAAGTAATTCAAAAGGAAAGGCAGAGTCTGAAGATGCTCCCCTGCAGGACGTAAATTGATATACTTAGTTTTTACAAACCGGATGAAAGGACTCGGAAACGACAAATGAACGTTGCGTTTTGGTTTTTGAATCTGCAATATGAATTGGCAGACATTTTTCTGTATCTTCCACCTCTTCAGGCGTAACTCCTTCTTTCTACAAGTCACACTAATACCGATAATTAAAATCACCTGGAATGAAAAAGTATCAATATTTGCCTGTTTATTTATATAATTCGTGTATAGATAACTTCGTCAGCAAATATCTGCTATCTGGAGCGTTTTGGAGAAAGATATTGATTTCTTTTGATGTCAACGTTTTCGATTTCTTACTCTTGAAACCATCTGATTTTTTTTTGAGTAAAGCCAACAGTTTAGGATAAGACTCAATATTAACGTTCATCATGATTTATGTTTATTGTTGACCTTAGCATCGACTAATTGACCAAAGTGACGATGGCTTCATTGTTTTGGACAGTTCTTCAAAATATGCTTACATAACATTTTCCGAAAATGAATTGATTTTGTGTTTCAGCTTCCAATCCATGAATTTATGATATACTTGTTCGTATCTTCCACGAGATTTTGCGGGTAATAAATTATATGAAGCATTTTTCGCTCTTTCCACTATATCGGGAGGTGTGCAAAATTCATCTTCGCTGCCACTGGACATTTTTCACAACAATTATTATTCGTTAGGAGGGATTTATCTTCAAATAATCTTGGCAAATCCAAAAACTGGTAACAATTCGCGATACATTCACGAAACGTCAGAAACTAATGGCGTCTTTTCGTTTCCATGGTAACTACTAAAGGCTCTATCTTATTGGTTATTTGCCGTGCGTTTGACTTTACAGATTCACCGTATTGGCTTTCGAGCGTGCTTTCTGTTTACGGTAAAGTAAATCACACAGTTTTACGTTGCACAGTGCTTAAAATAGGCAGTTAGGGGAGCGCAGGGTAATGGGAGCCTACTAAGGGAAAACTTTCATAAAAACCATATTTATTGACATTCCCATAATTTTTAATTGAATAGAATAGTAATACAGATATGTTTTGATCAAAGTAAGAATCAATTACATGTCATGTATCAGGGTTGAATAACGATTTTGCAAAAAAAAGTCAATCTCTCTCATAACCCGACATGTTGGGGTATTGGGAGCCCATTTCACGCTCACATGGGAAATGGGAGTCATCATGTTGATTATTGCGCAAAAGTTGAACAAAACACACTTCAAATGTGATCTAAATTAGTCTTTACGAACTATTCATTGTAACAAGAATAAAATAATCTACTTTTCGAGAAAAACAAGAGAAATATACACAAAATGTTTGAAAAAGAACATATGACCCAGATCTCATGGATCCAAACAGATGGAACAAATATAAGAAACTGGACCATACTTCCAGAAAATCATCATGGGCCCATTTTCCGCAATTTCTGCATCAGTACCTCATCTACCTGCTTTTTCATGAGTCAAAATTACCATAGGCTCCCATTTCCCGTTGACTACCATTTTGAAAAGTAATAAAATAAATAATGTAACCCTAATTTCAATCGTAATTGAATGAATCTACGGATTGAATGGATATAACCATAATGAAATAAGAAGGAAATTTCATGCTTCTCTGGCGGTGAAAATCCACAGTTTTTTATAAGCGCGGGTGCGAATAACTTACAATTGTCCCTCCAGACTGATCGGTGGACACTAAGGGCTCATACAGTCCAGGTGAAGTTTCTCGAAGGTTTGCGAATGCATCCTTGTGTTTAAAATCACGTGAATTTGCCTACATTCGGTTAAATCACCATAGCTCGCATTTCCCGATCGCTCCGATTACCCCGCACTCCCCTACATATGTGGTTCAATGTATGAGTTTCGTCACTTTCTATAGGAGGAGTAGGAAAAGGTATTTTGTCAGCAGGTAATAGTATATTACACACCGAGGTGGGAAGAGATTCATTCATGTCGTGAGATTAGTTAGTTAACCGAGACGCAAAGCGTCGAGGTTAGCTATGATCTCGAGACAGGAATGAAACTTCCTACCAACGTTTGTATACTATTTCATTTACAACCATCATGTTTCAATTAAAATAGGTAAATTTGTGTTTAACGACAAATCACCAAGAACGCGTTGTTCTCAGAATAATCAAGTAGATCTACTATAAGGTTCGCACCGGTTTTTGAGAGCTTCGACAATTTCTCTGGAGGACACAATGAAGAGATTTCGTACAAGGTACACAAAAGCAAAGTATGTTCTGACTCACCTGTGGTATGCTGCGTGCTGGATATCATAAGGCCTCAATTAGCTGAAGTGCGGTTTTCTGGCTTGCACTAAAGTTTTGCGGCGCGCGTACTTGACCGTACTAGGTACTAGAGTTGTCGCGACGTTCGTAGTTGAACTTGTTATGGTGCATGGAGTCTGTGTCTCTTCTGAGGTTTAGTACCTGTTCGAATCACAGAGTTTTCACCCCCGTGGTGGGGGGCATTTGCCTTTTTTGCTTCAAAATAAGCCAAAACATAGAGTTGCATCATGCCGCCTTGAGTTGCATTGCGTACAAGGAACAGAGCAGACATAATGCAAAGCCAATTCGATATTTACATTATTATTTACATACAGGGTGAGTCTTTGACTTGTACATATATTTTAACTATAGATTCCTCCCATCAAAAGAAACACTTTTTACCCATACCATTTTTCAAAATTCGGTTCCGTTTGGAAGATACAGGGTGTCAAAAATCCATGAAATTAACACTATTCTTTCCATATATTCGGAACCGATATTTCGAATGAACTGAATTTTGGTTTATTGTCTACTCTATTCATGGTGCATATTCCTCAATTGAAACTTATTTCATATTTCTCCTGGTAAAAAAGTTACAGTATAGTCGACTTATAAATTCACGCAAAAATACTATGAAACCACTTGAAAAAGATGAACGGTTCACGTTTTCGAAAGAATTGATTATTTTAGAAAACGAAAGTATTTTTATTTTTTTTCAATAAAACGCGTCGTTCTCAAGTTATTCCTAATTGTATAAGATTGAATTAAAGGAAAAAATCATGAATTTCAAGAATTATCTGAGTGCTGTCCTGAGTTAAATCTCATCGAATATAATTTTTTTCTCTGGTCTCTCAACAAGTTACCAACGTTGTCAGAATGTTTATCAACTTTGTCAAGACTAAAATCTCTATGATGAAAAAACGTTTGATGTAGAGATATGTAATAATAAAATTCTACATTCGTGGGACATAAAATTGAATTCTAAGAAGCATGAAATTATTTTATAGGCAGTTTCTATTTAAAATTCATTGTTACCGGTCCTTCAGCAAAATATCTATCGAAACCATATAACTCGACACCAGAACGACACTATCACATCAATTCACTGAAAGTCATTTACATAATCATCACCTGTTTGCTTAGAATATTTGTTTTATATTCTAAGCCTGTTTGCTTCATTCTCTGTAAATAAATAAAGAGTGAACTTCGTCTATGGGATCACTGACTAAAGTTTTAGGTTGGACTGGTTGGAGCACAGAACAACGGTCTTGTGTCACGGCTACAATGGCTTCATCCACGCCGTAGATTCCACTGCCCTCTGAAGGGAACGTAGCGCTATATTGGCGAGAATCAGAACCATTCTTTTGGCATTTTTAAAGAGCAACGCCTAGACGCCTTTAGCGATTGTGGTAGTTCATCCGCTAACGATAGGGGACGTACTGCTTTCTTGAGTTCGCATTGTTTGAAGAGAAAATCGGCAATCTGGCATCGTCTTCTCTAGAGTTCTGTGGGTGAATTGAATATGTTCTGTGTTGAATATCACAGAGGATGGGTATAGTTAGGTCATTGACACCGAAACATATGACTTTGGTTAATGGAGTTGGGATAGGTTAGTGAGAAACCAATTTTTATGAGATCGTTTCAGAATATCGAGGAAATATGAACAAATTATTAGTGTCTATAAATTAATCTTCAGGTCAATCGAAGAAGGAACTTATTTTGGTGTGAGAAATATAGCTTTTCATACAGCCGAAATGATCGGACAGAACTAAGTGTTTTGTTAGGAAATATCGTGTTTATAACATTCTTATTCAAATAAGGTTAGTGCTTGAGTATTTTTTATATGTATCACCCAGAATATCTAATAATCACATCAATTTCAATAGAGAAATATGAACTTTGAAGTGTTTGCAGAGAATAATATCAGGCACGTACTTAGCCCGATTGATTTTTTCGAATGGTTATATCTCTTCAACAGAGCCGAATTCGGAAAAATGGAAAATGAAAAAAAGGTTTCCTTTGGCCTCAAGAATCTACAGTTAAAATATATGTACAAGTCAAAGACTCACCCTATATATACATATACAAATATATAGGGAATATTTACAAATTGCATTAGCCGGGGCCGACCAGGTCTCGTTAAGATGATCTTGGATTATTTTATCCAATACGGCTAGATCTTCAGCCTTATGTCTTGTTTTTATATGGGTGGCCTTGACCAGTGGGTCTCTAACGGCAGCCTCAAATGCTTCCCTTGTATTGACGATTAACTTCGAAACATCTCTCACCGTTCTTGGCCTTTGTTGCTGTTGATCTGGAGCATCTGTCACCTGCTCTTCAGCGTGTTCTATTTCTGGAACATCTATCACTTGTTCCGCTCTTGGCCTTGCCCTCAGGGCTATTGCTTGGTGTTGTTGGTTTGGAGCATCTGTCACCTGCTCTTCACCGTGTTCTTTTCCTGGAACATCTCTCATTTGTTCCACTCTTGGCCTTGCTCCCAGGAATATTGCTTGGTGTTGTTGGTTTGGAGCATCTGTCACCTGCTCTTCAGCGTGTTCTATTTCTGGAACATCTCTCACTCGTTCCGTTCTTGGCCTTGCTCCCAGGGCTATTGCTTGATGTTGTTGGTTTGGAGCACCTGTCACCTGCTCTTCACCGAGTTCTATTTCGGGAACATCTCTCACATGTTCTGTTATTGGTCTGTTGGAGCGTGTACCAGTTCCGGTTCGGCCCGCAAAATTTCTCACCAGGGCGACAGATTGTTCATCAGCTGTGTCAATCGTCAATAGCTGATTCTGACTCGAAGCATCTGTCACCTGCTCCTCAGCTTGTTGTTCCGTCCTTTCTTGCTCTTGAGACCGCCATAAGATTCCTCTTCTCTTGAGATGACTGATCTGATCTCTAAGGTTTTGCTGCGTCATGAAGTCAAGGTCCGGATAATTTTCGCACCACAGAACATGCAGCCTATCTATTCATGTATCCTCGTCTTTCGGGTCTTGATCGTCTGTATAGCGCAGTCAGCAGGCTGCTCGGGCGTCCACTTGTGGCGTCCCCTTTGTGCCGTCCTGTTTCGGCTGCCGGTTCCGACTGCTGCCTGCTCTTTCGAGCGTTGAATCCCTATGCGACCGACAACCTCAACTCTCTCCTCGTCGATGTCCTCCTCGTTTAAAGCATAGCTTCTTGTGTGACAGGCGCCTGCCTTCTCAGCATCCTGCCGTTGGTGTCCCGCATGCTGTCACGTCCAGCACCAACTCCAGACGCGCCACAGGCAACGACTGTTCTCCGAGGCTTAGCTGATATCTGTTCGACATCGGTTGAGAGTAACTGGGGTCCGCGGGATTGTCACACCCGTAACGTATGGTCCTAAAGTTTTTGGAAAAATTTCAAAAGCATATGACTCTGACTTCAATAATCTTATATTTTTATCAAATTATTCAACAATTTAACTTAACTATCCTTACTATAAATCAAAATTCAAATAACAGACAAGGGACCATTATTTTCGATTTGCCTAATAATTCCCCTGACACGTTGCTTCTCAATCAGACCAGGTGAAATTTTTCCCAAAACTTTAGGACCATACGTTACGCTACAAAGTAGTACCCCCCGTGAGGGTTTGCCACCATTCATCCTGGGTTGCTCAGGTAACTCGGGCCGTGAGGACGTCACCCCCCCTGTGGCATATGGCAGGAACCACACAACACCCGTGCGGTATATTATTATTGTAACGTTCTCGGGGTTCAAACAAATTGTCTGCTGAATTGATTGTCTAATTTATTTACAATACCACTGACTGATCACACTAATTTATGTACAATAACTAATACTGATTTATTTACACACTGGCTAATATTGCTGATTTATATTCACAACTCTGAATTCGCGATTCACAATTCGATTCGGCTCTATTCAGATAGTAACTGACTGTCCCAATTGTGCGCGTCTTTATATACCCAATACGTCTCTGTTTCTAGAATAGTTCAGATAGTTTCCGGAGGCTTCCAGAATCGGTACGCTGAATCAGAGAGTCCAGAGACGTATTCAGGAGGATTTCGTCCGCTACACTGCCCCCTCCTTAAGACGTTCGGTCCCAGAACACCCTGGATGGTGTGGCTGAATCTACAGGCGTCTCCTTTTCTGCAGCACCCCTGTTGTCCGAAAAAGCATTCCACTGTCTTCTTCTTCGGCGTATATCCGCTCGGGTTGAAACTGCAAACCAGTATCTTCATTCCGGTCTTATGGAAAATGACCTCGAGCATACTTCGAACGATTCTCCAGTTGAGCTGATCTAAACCACAACCCAACTTTGGCACAGCTAACTTTTTCACCTTCAACTTGGTGAGCTCGTCTCTCAGCTGCAACAGGGTGTCCCACATACTTTTGTAGCTGGGTTTGTTGTCGGAGAATCTCTTGGTTACCAGGTAGAAGAGGTAACGCTGGCCATCAGCCAACCTCAGCGTTTTCCCAGTACGAGGATGTTGATTTAGGAGTTCTGATACACGGCCAAATTTCTTCCGGAAGACGAATGCTATTCCTCTCGACATACGCAGGTCTTCCGAGACACAATGAGCTAGTGAATAGTCTTCAGATACAGAGAAGAGATCTTGCTGTTTCTCGATGGTTACTCCGAATCTTGCCTTTCCGGTTCCACCGTAGTTTGCCATGAATAGGTCGAAACTCATCTCCTCATGCTCCGCTTTCTGAAAAGTCGTTCTTCTCAGATGGGTTTCGTCACGTTCTTCGTAGTCTGCCTCATATTTGCCTAGACGATTTATATGGACCACACGTTTCTTGCCTCTGGGTAGTTTCTGGATACGGTACACTACATCGTTGATTCGTTTTACTACTCTGTATGGCCCTTCCCAATCCTTCTGCAGCTTAGGTGATAAACCCTTCTTCCTCTGGGGGTTGTACAGCCAGACTAGGTCTCCCACATTGAAACCACCTTCTGCAGCTTTGCTGTCATACCGAGTCTTCATTCGGTCACTCGCTATTTGGAGGTTCTGTCTGACCTTATCATGGATGTAATGTAGCCTACCTTTCAAGAGGCTCGCGTAGTCCTCACCAGCTATCTCCGCTCCAGGCTTGCATCCAAACTCCAGGTCACAAGGCAACCTTATTTCTCGGCCGAACATAATACAGGCTGGTGTCTCTCCAGTCGATTCTTGCACTGACGACCTGTAGGCCATAGTGAACAGATGGAGATACCTGTCCCAGTCTCTTTGGTGATCAGAGACCACTTTAGCCAGATATTTTCCCACAGTTCTATTCATTCTTTCGACCATGCCATCTGACTGTGGGTGAAGCGCAGTTGTCCTTGTCTTTTTGATTCCGAGTAATTGGCATACATTCTGGAACAGGCTAGACTCGAAGTTTCGTCCTTGATCCGAATGAAGTTCGAGAGGCACACCAAATCGGCTAAACATCTCCTTAATCAGAACATCCGCCACTGTCGAGGCCTCTTGATTTGGAATAGCATAAGCTTCAACCCATTTGGTGAAATAATCCATCGCAACCAGTATGTACTTATTCCCATCTTCGGTTTCGGGGAATGGACCTGCAATAGCGATGGCAACTCGTTCCAGAGGACTCCCCACGTTATACTGCTTCATTGGAGCTTTACGACTTCCCCTCGGGCCATTCGATGAGGCACATAATCTGCATTTCCGGCACCAGTCTTTAACATCTTCTTTGCAGTTGACCCAGTAAAAACGCTCTCTAACCTTTTCTAGCGTTTTTTTGATACCGAAATGGCCACCGGAAGTTCCGTCATGTAACTTCTCTAAAACCTCTCTCACTCGACTCCTGGGAATTATCAGCTGTTTCCTTGCTGCGGTACCTTCGTCATTTTCGATGAACCTTTTCAGCAGTCCATCCTCCAAAATGATAGAATCCCACTGTGCCCAGTAGGACTTGACCCTAGGATTCAGATGACTCACTTCCTCCCATCTTGGTCTCTGTCCGCTTATCTTCCAATACAACAGCATCTTCAATTCTGGGTCACTTTCTAGATCTCGCTTCAGGGATTCTGGCATCCAGTCCGTATCCACGATGGTCGTTCTCAAGCAGAATTCTTTCTCTTCTACTTTATTGCAGTGCTTGCAATCTGACGGACATGGTCTCCTAGATGATGCGTCAGCGTTGCCATGAGTTTTTCCTGCACGATGTTCGACAGTAAAATTATATTCCTGCAATCTTTCTATCCATCTGGCAACCTGACCCTCTGGATTCTTGAATTGTAGAAGCCTCTTCAGAGCGGCGTGGTCAGTCCTGAGAAGGAATTCTCGGCCGTACAGATATTTATAGAAGTGTTCCATGGACTTCACTGCAGCGAGAAGCTCTCTTCTTGTAACGCAATAGTTACGTTCGGGCTTTGACAGGACCTTGCTGAAATATCCTATCACTTTTTCTTGGCCATTCTGAATTTGGGACAATATGCCTCCTATGGCCATGTTACTCGCATCTGTGTCCAAGATGAACTTTCCACTGACTTGGGGATAACTTAGAACAGGAGCCATTGTTAGAGCTTGCTTCAGCCGATTGAAAGCATCCCCGCATTCTATATCCCATTTGAAATCCTTTCCATCTTCCGTCAGTTTCGTCAAAGGCTTCGCGATATTGGCAAACCCAAGAACGAATTTCCTATAGTAGGTACACAATCCAAGGAAACTTCTTACTTGATGCCTGTCTTGCGGTATCGGCCATTCTTGTACGACCTTGACCTTGTCTGGGTCAGCACTAATTCCATTTTCGGATACTACATGCCCCAAGTATTTCACTTCTCTCCTGAACATGTGGCATTTCTTCGGACTGAGTCTCAAATTTGCAGCGCGTAGCCTCTCCAGAACGTCTCTTAAATTTCTCAGGTGTTCTTTGAATGTCCGACCAAAAACAATGACATCATCCAAATAAACCAGGCACGTCTTCCAGGATAATCCTCGAAGAATGGTTTCCATTAATCGCTCGAAGGTCGCAGGTGCATTACATAGACCAAATGGCATTACTGTGAACTGCCACAGTCCTGTCCCAATGGTGAAAGCTGTTTTCTCTTTGTCCTTGGGATCTAGTTCCACCTGCCAATACCCGCTCTTCAAGTCCAGTGTGGAGAACCATCTTGAGCCAGAAAGAGTGTCCAAAGTGTCATCAATCCTTGGAAGGGGGTAACAATCCTTCTTAGTGACTTCGTTCAGACGACGGTAATCGACACAAAATCTGGTGCTGCCATCTTTCTTTTTCACCAGAACCACAGGTGATGACCAAGGACTATCTGATGGCTCTATTATTCCTTGTTGGTGCATGTCCTTGATAATATTCTCTGCTTCTTCCCTCTTTGCTATCGGAAGTCTTCGTGGGTGTTGGCGAATGGGACCGGATTTATCAGTGTTGATTGAATGTCTCACAACATTTGTTCTTCCCATTCGAGTATCATCCGTAGCAAAAACGTCGCTGTATTCACTTATCAATTTCTTCACCTCGCTTATGTGTTCTGGTTCAAGGTCTATATAGGAAGAAGTCAGTATCTCAAGTAATTTTTGCGAACACTTCCCCTTTCTGGTACCCTTGTTCTGTTCATCCCGAATGTCTCTTGTCACACAAAGCACGGAGCAGCTTTCTCCCAGAATCGTGTCCTTTTTTAATGTCACCGGGTACATGTTGGTATTCAATATCCTCACAGGAACTTCCTTCCCGCCTCTCACTAAGGTTTTTCCGAGTAGCAATCCTTTTCCTAGGTTATTTTCACTAGCTGGTTCGATGAGTCTTATACCTCTATCCCGAAGGTTTCTGTCTAAGTACCCCTTCACTATCGTTTCTGCCTGGCCACTCAGGTCAACATCTTCGCTGAGCAAGACTCGAATTGATGCACCTTCACATCCCAATAATGGGATTTCCAGACTTCCAATTCTCAAGACATCGTTCCTCATATCCATCTGGAAGCCATAACCTTTGATGATATCCATTCCCAGGATGACTTCCTCCATGATATCTGCTACCAGCACCTCATGTTCGAGAGTTATGTCTCCAATGCTCAGGACAATCCTTTTCTTTCCATGTGTTCATACGTCCTCTCCAGTAGCTGTTCGTAAACGGACCATTGTTTGTCGGATTTTTCCATTCCTTTCAACTATTCCTGGCTTTACTATGGTCCGGGTTGCGCCTGTGTCGACTAACATTTTAACCGACCGCCCATCAACTTTACCGTCGACATAAATACTTGAAGAGATGGTCTGAATTATGACTTCTGGGGCATTGTCATGGCGGGTCGGTTTATGCCCCTTCTCACCAACCCGTTTTAGTTTTCCTGCTCCTGACGTTTAGCTGGCTCTTTGCAGTAACGCCGAATATGTCCTTCTCCGCCGCAGTTCCAGCATCTTTGTCCTCTATTCCGTCGCTCTTGACGAACTCGGCATAGAACCTCTTCTATAATTTCATCGTTGACCGAGGAATCATCCACAGTGCGCCTCACCTTGCTCTGCCCCCTGTGTGAAGCTTGTTTGGCAGCTTCAAACTCTAATGCAAAGGCCAGAGCGTCATCCAGAGTCTTGGGTCGGGCCAATCGTAGTGTCTGTTGGGTTTCCATATCTCTCAAACCATCGACAAAGGTCTGGATAGCGAGCTGTTCCAGGAAGCTATCCGGTGCTGTAGGATATGCCAGTCTTACCAACCTTGCTATATCGGCTTCAAATTCCTGCAACGTTTCTGCACTCCTCTGCTGGCGACTCTTGATCTGCGCGTGATACACTTGTTGGAGGTGTGCATCACCATATCTCATTTGGAGTTTAGTTGTCAAAGCCTCGTAATTACCTTGTAGGCTTGCAGGAACAGTCTGGAGTATATTCAATGCATCTCCCCTTAGTGCAACAATCAAAGCTGTCGCTTTCTCTTCCGCTCCCCATCCATTGGCATTCGCTGCTGCTTCAAATTGCTTCTGGTACGTGCACCAAGGTGTCTTGCCATCAAAAGTTGGAGGTTTAATCTTCATTTTACCACTTTCTGTGTTGTTTTCCGATTTCACGAAGTTATTGGATGGTGAGGCTAGAGTTTCTTTTCTCTTCAGGGACTCTATCAACTTGGCATGTTGTTGAATTATTTCTGACATTTCTTCGAATCTTCCATTAACCTCATCGACTACTTCGTCAAATTTTTCATCAACTTTATCGAATTTTCCATTGACTTCTTCAAATTTTTCATTAACTTCATCTATTATCACATCCTTGATGGCTTCCATTCTCTCGTCCAATGTACTCGCAATTTGACTCACCACCTTATTTTCCATTTTATCCATTTTTTCTTCCATTTTCAAGTTCATTTCTCGAGAATTTTCTTCCAAATTGTCCATTATTTCCTCCAATTTCGAGCTCATTTCTCGAGAATTTTCTTCCATCTTCAAGCTCATTTCTCGAGAATTTTCTTCCATTTGATCCATTTTTAAGCTCATTTTTTCAAAGGCTTGCTTGAAAAATTCCATACTCGCCTGGTCCATTTTCTCCTTTTGCGATCTTGTTATCGGCATTCAAAAAGTTCCACAATGAAGTCCACAATTCACTTAGCACAGCAGTTCAATTGACCCCACACCTGACACCAATGTAACGTTCTCGGGGTTCAAACAAATTGTCTGCTGAATTGAATGTCTAATTTATTTACAATACCACTGACTGATCACACTAATTTATGTACAATAACTAATACTGATTTATTTACACACTGGCTAATATTGCTGATTTATATTCACAACTCTGAATTCGCGATTCACAATTCGATTCGGCTCTATTCAGATAGTAACTGACTGTCCCAATTGTGCGCGTCTTTATATACCCAATACGTCTCTGTTTCTAGAATAGTTCAGATAGTTTCCGGAGGCTTCCAGAATCGGTACGCTGAATCAGAGAGTTCAGAGACGTATTCAGGAGGATTTCGTCCGCTACATTATTATTATATTTTCAATGCTCTTCAATACCTCCACCATGATGCAAAATATTAGGGATATTTTTCCAACAGGACGGATCTTATTAAGAAAAAACTGCAAAATTTCGACGAAACATTAGTTCGGTAAAAGCCCTTTACCGATTTCCAGAAGCGATAGAAACATGAATTTGATCAGGATTTCTTTTAACTCAAGAATTTGCCTAGTCATCGTACCTAAATGATCAACCTCTCGTATGCAGGGTGTCCGTTATCAATGTCCAAATATGAAGAATTTCAAATTGTTTTTTCTCGATTTTTTTCAAATATAACACCCTGTATTTTTTTCCATGATGATGTACACAGTTTAAAACCTCACATTTTTTCAGAAGTAACCAAAGGGCTATTTTCACTCCTGCGTCCAGCAGGTACGAAAAATGAAATCAGAACGGAAAATTTTATTCAAATATTGGATATAAAAACAAACAGGCGTTGAGAAAAACAAAGAAAAATTGTGTCAATGATCCAAGAGATGTTCAAAGTGTCGTCCGCCTTCTCTGGAACACAAAGCGATCCGATCGTTGAATGTCCCACTAACCCTCGTCAACATAGCTGGAGTAATGCTTCGGAAAGCAGTCACAATCCTCTCTCGCATATTGGAAGCTGTTGTTGGAACTTCATCACACACGATTCCCTTTATGTATCCCCACAAAAAAATCTATTTTGGTGAGATCCGGTGATCTAGCAGGCCATCTTGTTGGTTCGCCCCTACCAATCCATCTATTTGGAAACTGTTGGTCCAGTACATCCCTCACAGGACGAGAATAATGAGCGGGTGCTCCATCATGCTGAAACTATATTTCATTCCGTATTTCCGTAGGTAACACTGTTAACATTCCGGAAAGCATGATCTGAATGAAAGTAAAATATGCAGCTCCATCTAAATTTCTTTCGAAAAAATGAGAGCCTATCACATCATTGCCCATTACTGCTCCCCAGAAATTCAATGACCACCTGTGAAGTCTATTTTCCTTATGATTCTTGGATTTTCTACACAGTAATAATGAAAATTGTGTCTATTGACGGCTGTGGAATTGTGGAAGGTTGCTTCATCACTGAATAAAATAAATTAAAAAAATGTAGGGTTCTGTTCAATTCGAAAACTTGCCCAGTTGCAGAAATTCAGACGGTTTTCAAAATCGCTATCAGTAAGCGCCTGATGCATCTGAATGTGGTAGGCATGATACTTATTTTTTTTTAGGATTCTTTGAACTGAACGCTTACTTATACTGCAGGCTACATCAAGCTCCCTTTGGCTTGTGTGTGGATTTTCAGTTACATGCAGTAAAGCCTCGAGCTCCCTGTCCTCGTTAGTGGCCGATTTTATCCTCTCTTCTTTTATATACTTGACATCTCCTGTCCCTACAAATCTGTTTAAAAGCTTCCGAAAACTCGATTCGTGTCGATGTCTTCTTTGGGAATATTCGACAGCATGTCATCTACTGGCTAATAAACAGTTTCTATGGCACTGCCCCAACATGAAAATCATGCATCGGGGGATTTTTGACCAACAGAACTTTCTCAGTGAGTGTCGGACCAGCAAATTCCGAACCCAGGAGGGTGCTCAGTGGCGTACCTCAGGGATCGGTACTCGGTCCTCTGCTATTTATAGCATACGTGAGTGATCTGACATCTTCTATCTGCTCACCAAGTGTCTCCTATGCGGACGATGTTAAGTTTTTCGGGGAATCTGGGACATGCAGAGGATGACTGCAGGAAGATCTTGATAGAGTATCCCTTTGGTCTTCTCGTTGGCTTATACCGCTCAACCAGTCAAAGTGTCGCGTTCTCTATCTGGGTGCAAACAATCCCCGACACAGTTATTATATTGATGGACGTAGAGTGGAGGGTTGTACTGCGCACGTTGACCTGGGTGTGACCATCACCAGTGATCTCTCCTGGTCAGGCCACATAACGAAGACTCTGAACATGGCGAGAGGGTCACTTTTCATCATACAGAGATCCTTTCAGAAATGTGATGCAGCAATCGAAGGACAAATCTACAAAACTTTTTTAAGGTCAATCTTGTAGTTTGCTGGTCCGGTTTGGCACCCATGGCTCAGGGGTGACCTGGAGAGGTTTCAACGCAGAGTGACAGGTTTGCCTTATGGTGTCTTCAGACCACCCTACCAGGAGAGGTTGAGGCTGATGGGATTGTCTTCACTGGAGGATAGGCGGCTGCGCGGGGACCTGATTATTACCTTTCGTGCGCTCCATGGGATGTTTGGTGTGGACATCTCGCATTTGTATGAACTTAACACAAACAATTTGCGCGGTCACAGCTTGAAACTCAAGCGTGAGAATTTTCGTGCGAAGTGCCGCGAACATTTCTTTTCTAACAGAGTGTTCAGTGTCTGGAACGGTCTCTCCTGTGACGTATTGAACGCACCCTCGGTGAATACTGTCAAAAACAGGCTTGACGCCTGGTTTGCCAGTGGATTTCGCACCTGAACATTACTTTTTACCTGCATTACTTCTGTGTTAGAGTTCACGATGTTTCTTTTTTGTGCTGTTTGTTTATTTTCCCTTTCTGATTTCTCTACTTGTAGCATTTTCAAATTTATTACCTATCTTTGAGTTCATAGGCTTATGCCTCAACTCTGTAATTTTTTTTAATAATAATAATAATAATAATATCAACCATTTCATCTTTACCAAAATTCATCTCAATTTATTCGGAAATAACTTTGAGCTCTGAATAACAATATTTTGATCAATAATAATAATCGATGTACCTACTTCATAACATTTTCTGTGGCACTGCTGCGACATGAAAATTATATGAACCATTTCATGAATAATAATTCTTTCGGATGCCGATAAAACTCTGTAATCGTTAGAATACACATGTTACCAATAATACCTATGTATGGGTTACTTATTCGGACAAACATTATCATTTTCATGTTGAACTTCAAGGATTATGATTTTGGAAGGGTTTTGAAGTTTTTCAAAAATTGGTCATTCAGTTTGGTTTCATTGTGTGACTCGTTTAAAATAGCTGTTGGTTATTAGGTACTACATAATGAAGGGTTGTTTCACATTGAATCACAGTTTTTGTGCATTTTAAAAGTCTTAACTTCCATTTTTAAAGATATACAAATATGAAATGATGATAATCGAATGATGGATATAAACTATGGATATCACAGAAAAAAAAGAATACTGGCTACATAATAAAGGGTTGTTTCATATCGAATCACAGTTAAAATTAAACAATTTTTGTACTTTTTAACATTCTTTACTTCTGTTTTTTAGATATACTCGTATACAAATATGAAATAATGATAATCGAATGATCAATACAAACTATGAATATCACAGAAAAATATAAATAAAGCATAATAAAAGGTTGTTTCACATCGAATCACAGTAAAAATTGAACAATTTTTGTACATTTTAAAAGTCTCAACTTCTGTTTTTATAGATATATACAAATATGAAATAATGATGATCGAATGAAGAATACAAACCATGAATATCACAGCAAAATATGAAGACTACATAATAAAAGGTTGTTTCACATCGAATCACAGTTAGTTAGAATCAAACAATTTTTGTACATTTTAAAAGTATTAACTTCTGTTTTTATAGATATATCCAAATATCAAATAATGGTAATCGACACTAATACGTAACAATGCTTGCCATATTCACCGAAGTTTACTAACTTCTTCGAGATCCACTGTTGGCACATATCAGATAATTCGAAGAATCGCATCATGAGGTAGAAATTTGTTCAAGCTCATTGAAAGAATTTCGTATGCTTCAGTTTTAGCTTTAAATCTCCTCAAACCCGATACCAAATCCTCTTCCATTACACTTCCATAAACTGGAAAACGTTTGGGGTAGAAATTGGATATCAACGATCGTATAACCTCATTGCGGCAGAATTTTGCCACCTTGATTTGATTAGAAGTTTATGTCATACCAGCTAATAGACAGATTTTCAACTAATTTATTCTGAATGCAAAAATCCAATTCAGTTCGATAGGACGAGTCTATCTGAGATATAGCTTCGTCTGAACGAATTGAATGTGATAAAGTAGGATTAAAAACAAATTTTTTCTGCGATTCTTCAACAATCGAAAGTGCCATAAATGATTGTACCTTGCGAGGACCTTGAAAACGATACAGAATATCCAAGAAAATCTCTTTTGCATCATTCAGGATGCCCGTATCTGCTCCTCTATTTATCAAGAAGTACAATAATTGATTCGCGTTGGGAGGTATATATTTTGCAAAAATATGGAGGAGAGTCTCTCCAATCAAATTTTTCACATTTGAATCAGCACCATATTGCAGAAATAGTTCTACTAATGCAATATAGTGCTGAATGTCACTTCCATCTAGTAGGTTTTCCAAAGTGAAATGTAAGAGAGTATCTTGGTCAGTGTCACGATAATTGGGATCGCATCCATGTTTTAACAGCAATCTACAAATACCAAGATCAACGACGCCGCGAAAACTAACAAGGACATGAAGTAATGTTCTGCCTTCATGAGTTACAATCGTCATGTCAGTTCGGTGTTCTAAAAATAGTGTAACTAGTTCTATAGGGGGTTTTTATATTCTAATGCCGAAAACAGTGGCGTCGCACCATATTGGTCCTTGCATTAACATCAACACCCCTTTCTATGAGCATCTTCGAAACCATCGTATTATGAGCCTTTGCAGCCAAATGCAAAGGTGTAGCTCCGTTAGGAGTCCTGAAATTCACATCAGGATTCCTTCCGAGGATGTACTCCAGAACATTCGGCTTTTCAAATTTGAAGTTGATGGCTTCACAGAGTGCTGACAATCTTTGGACAGTGCTCAAAGTGGTGTCGATATTCTGAACTTTCTTCAGAACTTTAATCGTCACGAATGAATCTGAAATGAAAACATGAGAATTAGTTTCTTTTATTGCTCTCAATACGAAAATTATTGGAATGATATCGTTCGAGAGAGAAAAACAAAGCTATAGTCCGTTGTTGGCTTCATTCAAAGATTCTCAAAATGACTTTGTGAAACGTAATTCGCTAATATTTCTACTCGTATTAAGGTTGTATAAGAATCGTTGAGAAAAAAATTTGGAGGTGGTTCCTTGCCGTAAAGTAGGATGAATCTTTCATATAAATTTTTTTTAGTCCCCTTGGTTAAGTTACAGCCCTCTTAAGGTGGCGTCCTCAATTCTTTGCCTAAAAACAAAAAAACCGACAAGAATTAATTCAGACAGACATTCTATGTGAGCGAGAAGCCTCTCAATTTTTTTGGTGTTCCTGTATGATTGCAAGGAGTAGAAAAAGCCATCACTTAACTTATTTCACAAGAAACTTTTCTCCATATTCATATTTTACAAAAAAAATTTGGTTAGCTTGATCGATTCTCAACAAATAAGTTCTCTTGTGATTCCTTGATAAAGTTCACGGTTTTGTAAAAAAAATTATTCATCAACATACAGGGTGATGCGTCAGCAAGGCGTACGGCTGAAAGAGCGCCTTAACTATTCCGTGTCGAAAAACACTTATATTGAATGGTTATGAGGTTGACAAAAATCTACAAACTAAAAATTATTCTACATATACAGGGTGCGGCGAAAAAAAGTGACGCAAAAATATTGTTTTTTTTTAATGGAACACCCTGTTTTTCATGGCATTATCCTTTCGGGGACAGCAAGAGCTTCACACATGCTACAAAGTTGGTATTTTTGGGATATTTTTAGTGTTTCAAGGGGTTCATCAAGAGTTCGATCTAGATATACGAAATTTCTACAGAAGTTAGCATGAGGCACCAGCTTCATCAGTCGGTGAACATCTGAGGTTTTTTTATGAGTACAGAATGTCATATAATATAAGATACTACTAAGTTCGCTTATTGAATGAAGACGTATTCTGTTCTGCTCCGTTAGTTCTTGTATTTTTCAGTGCCTGCTATTGTTTCTCAGTGATATCAGGTAACGAATTAATCGTTTATTGATTCTGATTGAATTTTTCTGAGGGGAATCACCGATATATAATTATTTGAGGAGATAGTTTTAAGTTATTCTTTGTTTTGTTTACAATTGCAATCGCTTATTGATAACGGGGGGACCGACGTGGGCGATTCCTTTCGGTTCGGCGCGCTAGAGCTTGCTGCAGCTGGCGATCTCAACGCAGTGATTGTTACCCTGATCCCTTCTGACATAATATTTCCTTTCTCCGTGGCCCTCCTACCTTTGTGCACAAGTCTTTCTTATAGGCCCAAGAAAGTGCAGAGTTTAATTGTTTATAATTGTTTTCCTATCTTCATCATATTTGAAATCAGATATGGCACGATCCTGTTCCATTTGCACCAAGTCTATATCGGCTTCTCAGAAACTAATATCGTGCGTCAAATGTGCCAAACATTTTCATTTGGGCTGCATCAATCTCACTGAGAGGGAGTTAAATTTTTTGAGTGATGCCGGTGAGGTATGGAGCTGCACTACTTGCACAAGAAGCGAACGTACTTTACGCAGTAACTCGGGGGATAGACGACCGATCTCGCCGTCTCAAGCCCAGCCACTCGCGTCGGTCGCGTCCCAGTTGCCCCCATCAGCGGGTGAACTCCTGACTGTCCAGCATTTCAACGTCTTGATGCAAAAGATGACGGACATGTCGTCAAGTATTGAACGTATGGAGAAGCGTCAGAATGAGTTGTTTGGCCAGCTGGCCGTTTGCACGGAAACGCTCGCTAAACATTCCAAGATCCTTTCTGACCAAGAGTCAGCGCTAGCCTCCCATGGCTCACAAATTGATGTGAAACTATGTCTGGCAAAATTGCTGAGATCTCGTCGGGTCTGGATGAGGTGAAGGGTGGGTTGCTGTTGCCGGGTGATCGTGTTTCCCAGTCTCTTGACATACCTGAGGTACTCGAACGAGTGGGGAAATCCCATAATATACTAGCTCTCAATGTCCCGGAGGGAGTACAGTCGTCCGATGATGTCTCTCTTTCGTCCGAGATCGTCGACTCTATTTGTGGTTCAGCTAGTCGAAGCCTGGTTGGCGCTGTAGGGTTGCCGTCGAAGGACAAATCCCGCCCTGGATGGTTGAGATTGACTTTTTCCAATCCAAATATCGTCTCCAATCTACTCAGGAATAAATCTCGTTTGAATGGTATTGCAAGATTTCGTGGCATTATAATACGGGATGACAAGACTAAAAACCAGGTAGCTGAGCTGGATTTGTTGCGGGAAGAGCTCAAGAGAAGACAGTCCAACGGCGAGAGGGATCTCACCATAAAATATGTGAAGGGAACTCCAACAATCATTTCGACTGCTACCATGTCTAAAACTCCAGTCCTACCAAAAAACTTGAAGGACTCCAGGTGTGGTCGATAGTCTACAGTAATGTTCAGTCTCTCTCCTCCAAATTTTCTGAAATTTTGTTATACGTGCAGGTACACCAACCAACCATTTTATTTTTTACTGAAACATGGCTAAAACCCTCATTGCCTGATAGCACATTTCACATTACTGATTATACGTTATACCGCGATGACAACAACGTAACCGTGGGTCACCGAGGAGTTTGTGTTTATGTGAGAAACTCAATTGCTAATCATTTCAGGATTGATGTGACTCATTACGACTGGTCTGGTATCGATAACATTTTTCTGAAAATTTATAACCCTCGTTTTCTTCTTTTGACTGGCTGCATCTATCGTCCCCGCCCTTGCTCAGCCGATAATGATTTGATAAAATTCCTAATGGAATCTTCTGTATCCTGCAATAATATTTTTGTCACGGGGGATTTCAATTGTCCAGACATTGAATGGCCTCTGAATCATCTGCCACCTTTGGGTTCTCCCTCTTATCCCTATGCCGAGCTTATCAACAGAACTGCCTACCAACAACTTATCGTGCAACCAACTAGATTCAGAGCCGGACAGTCTCCCTCATTGCTTGATCTTTTCTTGGTATCCGATTCTAACCTTGTTTCTGAAATAGACTATTTACCACCATTCGGAAAGTCTGACCATATCACCCTGTCTACGAAACTCCAGTTTCGTCTGCCGGGTACAAGTCCTAAATCATCCAAGGAAATCTGCAACACCGACTATCGAAGGGCATCAGAACTGCTGGCAGCAAGAGACTGGCCACTGATTTTGGATGATGAGGGCGATGTTGTTGGGATGTGGAGCGTCTTCTTGGGGATCGTGGCTGAGGTTGTTTCCAATTGTACATCCGTCCGAACGGTTCGTATTGTTTCTTCGAAGCCGTGGATCAACGATGGCGTTCTGGCGATGGCGAGGCGGAAGAGATCCTTATGGCGGAGATATCTTCGAACCAGATCAGCTTGTGACTATCACAATCATCGTGGCTATTCGAATCACTTGACAGCGACTATAAGACAAGCCAAGAATCGCTACGAGAGTCAACTTGCTACCACTGGGAACCGGAAAAAAATTTTCAAGTATTTAAGATCCTCGATGAGTGGTAGAGTTGGTGTTCCGACGATCCGTAACCATTCCAACGAAATATGTGGGACCCCAGTTGAGGCGGCCAATGTGCTGTCGGATGTATTTTCCTCCTCATTCGTAAGTGAACCAGACGGCCCGCTTCCCCAGATTGGGACACCTCGGCTTCCTGAGGAGATTCGTGATGTCGAGATTAACGAAGATGTTGTCAGAGGGTACTTGTTGCAGCTCAAGGTTGACACCGCCCCTGGACTTGATGATCTGTCATCCCGACTTCTTCGGAGTTGTGCTCATTCTCTCGCTTTGCCTCTCTCTAGGATATTCTCGTGTTCCCTCAGATGTTCTGTTCTTCCGAATGACTGGTTAACTGCCTCTGTTACCCCAATTTTCAAAAAGGGGGACAAACTGTCGCCGCATAATTATAGACCAATAAGTTTGCTATCGACGGCCTCGAAAGTCCTGGAGAGAATCATATCTGACCATATCATTCGGTTCGCATTGTCTCATGGCATCATTCCCTCCGAACAGCATGGGTTTCTACCTGGTCGTTCTACGCTTACCAACCTTATTACATGCATTAACGAGTGGACCAAGGCTTGGGACCGAGGGATGCCTGTGGATGTCGTGTATCTCGACTTTTCTAGGGCCTTTGACAGGGTCCCTCATCGCCGGCTGCTGGCTAAGCTTTCCCATCTCGGTATCAGAGGTAGTGTTCTCGCTTGGATTGAGGCGTTTCTGTCCCGCCGTTTCTTCCGAGTCCGAGTTGATGATTCCTTCTCCTGTCCAGATAAGCCTATGACATCAGGTGTACCACAGGGTTCTGTTCTCGGCCCTATATTGTTCTTACTGTATACCTCTGACCTCCCCTCTTTACTCCACTCTACCTGTTCTAAGGGAAAGTTTGCTTAAATATGTGAGTAACTTTATACCACTTTCTGAACGATGCATGATGATACAGCTGAATGGGCATCCATTTAACATCAATATAATCCAGGTATATGCACCAACCTTTGATAAAAATGAGACAGAAGTTGAAAATTTTTATGCCCAGATAGAATCACTTTTGCGGGCTGTCAAAAAGCATGATATTAACATAATATTAGGCGATTTCAACGCAAAGATTGGAAAAGGGAGATTCGAGAATATAATAGGCGAACATGGATTGGGAGAACGAAATGAGAGAGGGGACAGACTGTTACAGTTCTGTCAAGAAAATGACCTAATTATAAGTAATACTTGGTTTGACTTGCCATCTAGAAGACTGTATACTTGGAGGTCACCGTTGGATAGTCCAGATCGTACTGTTAGGAATCAGATCGATTTTGTTCTCATTAACTCACGATTTCGGAATATAATCAGGAGCGTTAAGACTTACCCCGGCGCAGATATGAATTCGGATCATGTACCTCTGCTTGCTGTAATTGTACTGCGGTTGAAGAAGTGTGAGCAAAAAAAGCAACCAAGACAGTTTGATTTGGATAAGCTGAGAAATGAAGAAGTCAAAACAGAAGTAGCGAAAGAATTAAATAAACATCTATATGACATTGAGACTGATACCGAAAATATAGAACAATTATGGACCCAAATGAAGCAAGTTTTGAAGCGGACAGCAGAGGAAAAAATTGGCTTCAAAAGGAAAAAAAAGAAGAAAGACTGGATGACTGACGAAATATTAGCTCTAATGGAAGAACGAAGGAAGCAAAAAAACAACATATCAGAGTACAAAAGGATACAACAATTCATTAGAAAGAAGATAAATTTAGCAAAGGAGCAGTGGCTGGTGGAGAAATGTGAGGAAGTAGAGAAATTGGAGAAGAAACACGATAATTTTAACCTCCATAAGAAAATAAGAGAGATGACAGACACCAAAAGAAAGAGACATACAACAGTGTTGATGGACGACCGAAACACACCGATATTAGAGCAGAAGCAGCAGGTTGAAGTCTGGACAAGATACATATCGGATCTATTTGAAGATACTCGCTCGGAGTTGAGTGAAGACGTTGAGTTGGAGGGACCATATATTATGAAAGAGGAGATCAGGAAAGCAGTCACTCAGCTGAAGACAAATAAAGCAGTTGGACCAGACGGGATCAATGCAGAACTTCTCAAATTGATTGATATAGACAATAGCGACATTTTACTGAAGCTGCTAAATAAAATCTACAACACCGGAAATATTCCTGAAGATTGGCTGAAGTCTACGTTTATCCCTCTTCCTAAGAAATTAAATGCAAAAAAATGTTCAGATTTCAGGTTGATCAGCTTGATGAGTCATGCTCTTAAGATACTTCTAAGGATATTGCATGCAAGGCTGTGGAGAAAAATTGAAGCCAACATAGGAGATTCGCAGTTCGGTTTCAGGGACGGTCTAGGTACTAGAGACGCTCTTTTCACAATACAGGTCCTAATACAAAAATGTTTAGATCAACAGAAGCCTGTGTACGCCTGTTTTATTGACTACGAGAAGGCATTTGACAACATAAAGCACAACATTCTTATTGAACTTTTGAAACGGATAGGACTAGACAGTAAAGATATAAACATAGTTCAGAAATTGTATTGGGGACAAACAGCCCGAATTAGAGTAGAAACAAACAGTACAGAAAATATCAAGATCTGTAAAGGAGTGAGGCAGGGGTGCATTTTGTCTCCGGTTCTATTTAATCTGTATTCGGAAGCAATATTTCAGAAGGCCTTAGATGGTGTGGAAGTGGGAATAAGAATAAATGGCAGAGTAATTAATAACATCAGATATGCAGACGATACGATTCTGCTATCGGAAAGTTTAGAAGACCTACAGTTCCTCCTCAACAGTGTACACAAAGTCAGCAAAGAGTTCGCCCTAAACATGAATATATCAAAAACAAAGTTCATGGTCATAAGCAAACACAACGTTGAAAATGCCTGTTTATATTTGGACGGACATCAGATAGAAAGAGCACATGTTTTCAAATATCTAGGATGCTGGCTGAACGACAATTGGGATCCTGATAAAGAAATAAAAATTAGAATCGAGGTAGCCAGAAATACTTTTCAAAGAATGAAGTCCGTGCTTTGCAATAGCCATCTAAACGTCAACACACGATGGCGGGTGATTAAAAGCTATATTTTACCTGTCCTATTGTACGGGGTGGAGGGGTGGACTTTGAAACTCTCAGCTATGAATAAAATAGAGGCGTTTGAGATGTGGCTGCACCGAAGAGTGTTGAAAATACCCTGGACTGATAAAGTTACAAATGAGGAAGTTCTCCGACGAGTGAACATGGAGAGAGAACTGTTGAACACGGTGAAAAGGAGGAAAGCATCTTATTTTGGTCACATCTTCAGAAATGAGAAATATGCTTTACTTCAGCTGATAGTCGGGGGCAAGATCGAGGGTAGACGTGGTATTGGTCGAAAAAGATTTTCTTGGCTGCGTAATCTGCGTCAGTGGTTCAAAATTAGAGACGCAGCAACTCTAATCCATAAGGCTCGGGACAGAGAAGCTTATCAGATGATGGTCGCCAACCTCTGCTAGGAGAAGGCACTTCAAGAAGAAGAAGAAGACCTGTTCTATGTTTGCGGATGATACCAAAATTTTCAATTTCCCCCTATCCAACTTCGATACACTCCAGCAGGACTTGCTCAGAATTAGTGTTTGGTGTGACGACTGGCTTCTCCCGTTGAATTTAGAAAAGTGCTGTGTGTTGCACATTGGCAGGGGCAACCCGAGACTTGACTATAGTATCGACGGTGTGACGCTCCGTAGTGTCTCAAGTCACTGCGACCTCGGTTTGACTATCTCTGAAGATCTCCGTTGGTCAAACCATGTTTCAGTCATCACTGCTAGGGCAAGACGATTGACATATGCCATTCAAAAATCATTTGGTGGCTGCGATATAGCCACATGCAAGCTTCTTTACACCAGTTATGTAAGACGAATGCTGGAGTACGCTGGCCCTGTTTGGTGGCCTTCCACACGCCACGATGAAGAGCTTCTCGAGTCCGTACACCGATGGAATACCCGCATACCATACGGAAGAATTCGTCCTTCCTATGAAGAAAGGTTCAGTCTGTTCGGGTTACCGAATTTCCAGGCACGCCGTGAGAGAGGAGACTTGATATTCTCTTTCAGATCACTCCATGGTCACTTTGGCGAACGTATTAGTGACTTCTACAGAATTAACACCAACAGTCTGAGAGGGCATCACTTCAAACTATCGAAGGAGAATTTTCTGACCAACCGGATTTTCGAGAGATGGAATCGTTTGCCGGGCGCTGTGGTCGAGGCTGGAACTGCAATGGCTTCAAAAACGCCCTGGACCTCTTAGATGCAAGATCTACTTGATTCAACTAGTGAACACTCTAACTTATTTCTTTTTGAGTTTATAGGAATTTCCTCAACTCTTGTTTTGATTTAATAATAATAATAATAATAATAACCTTACTAATTCACTCAAATTAAATATGCGATTACTCGATTTTATTAAATGGAACACCTATATTTTTCTGTTACATAAAATTCGTTTTCCAAATGTTTTTTACATAGTATGTCCCATATTTAAACCGCACTTTTTCGAGATATTTCACATTCTTCGAAAAAACTATTACTTTTTAAGATGTAGACATTTGGAAAACAAATTCAATGAAACAGAAAAATCTTAATCTTTACAGAGTATGTCCCATATTTAAACCGCACTTTTTTGAGATATTTCACATTCTTTGAAAAAACCATTACTTCTTAAGATGTAGGCATTTGGAAAACGAATTTAATGAAACAGAAAAATCTTTTAAAAAGTAATCGTTTATCTATAGAATGTGAAATATTTCAAGAAAGAACGGTTTAAATATGGGACATACTTTGAAAAAAATTCAGACATTTGAAAAACAAATTGCATGAAAAAAAATCGAGTTATCGCATATTTAATGTGAGTAGATTGGTGAATTTACATTGGACATTCTGTATAAAAAAAAAGCCTTCAGATGTTCACCGAATGATGACGCTAATACCTAGGAGCATAAAATATCTGGAGGGAAGGCTTCATATGCTCGACAGATTATTTTGAACTGCCAATAACGGCGGAGGTTGGACTTTGCTTTCGCGTAACTTCGGAACTAAATGACCCACACACTTGAAATTTTGGATTTTGGTACATGATTATAGCTTACTGGATGACGAAAATTTTGGCGTTCTGGTCTCATCCGGAGGTTCTAAAATAGGGGCTTGAAAATGCGGCGAAATGGTTCGGGTAAAGAAAGTAAGGCAGTGTGAATTTCCGGTGAGAAATGAACCTGTTGAAGTTGCACTTTTAGGACAAGTTCATGCAGACCCAACATTGAGCACAAGGAAATTGGCTAGTGTTACCAATATCAGTAGAACCAGTATCCGCCGAATCCTGAAACTTCATAAATTCTACCCCTACAAAATACATTTGGTAGGTACACCAATTGAATGAAGATGATTTTGATAGGCGACAGGAATTTTGTGAAATTATGACTACGAAAATAGATGCTGATGAGAATTTCCTTTTCAACATCTGCTTTTCTGATGAGTCTACATTCTTTTTGAATTCGACTGTGAATCGTCATAATTGTCGTTATTAGTCAGATGCCAATACACACGTTTTTCACGAAGTCCATACTCAAACTCCCCAAAAACTCAATGTCTGGGCCGGTATTTTTGGGGACCGTTTGATTGGACCAGTATTTCTCGACGGTAACCTGACAGGAGAAACTTATTTGGAATTATTGAATCGATTTGTTTATCCACAATTAGTAGACATCATTGAAAATGACGATCGTCACCATGAAGACCACTTGAAATTTCAACAAGACGGGGCACCTCCAAATTATGCACAGCCTGTTAGGGCGTTTTTAGATAAAATGTTTCCTGGAAGTGGCCAGCCAGATCTCCAGATTTAACCCCACTCGACTTTTTCCTGTGGGGTCACTTGAAAAACAAAATCTATGCAACCGAACCAGAATCTCTGGAAGATTTACGACGTAGAATTATTGAAGAATGCCGTCGAATAACCCCGGAAATGCTACGAAATGTGAGGTCTCATTTTGAACAGAACTTGTACTATTGTATGAAAATGGGTGGTAGACAGTTTGAACATTAAATTCATTGACAATGATAATTATCTTTGAACAGTTGCATTGTTAGATCTTATTTTTATTGATTGGGTGAATAAAAAGTTATTTCCCAACTTCAAGTTACTATATCTCGAAAACGAATCGATAGAATTAATTTATTTTTGTTGTATGATATTAAGAAGGAAACTACCTTTCAAATGAGATATCACTTGCCATATGGTGCCATTTAAAAATTTAGGGGTTGTGGTCACAGCTCCGAGGGATGGAATGTATTTTGGGTGAATTTCATCGCGAACGATGTCCCCCTCGAGAATGTTGTTGACGTGTCCGAGCGTTTTTATATAACTCGGTTCTGCCGACCTACAGAGCCGCTGTTTCGTTTTCAATCGCCCACTCTGTATAGGGAATATTTACAAATTGCATTAGTGGGGACCGAACAGGTCTCGTTAAAATGATCTTGGATTATTTTATCCAATACGGCTAGATCTTCAGCCTTATGTCTTGTTTTTATATGGGTGGCCTTGACCAGTGGGTCTCTAACGGCAGCCTCAAATGCTTTCCTTGTATTGACGATTAACTTCGAAACATCTCTCACCGTTCTTGGCCTTTGTTGCTGTTGATCTGGAGCATCTGTCACCTGCTCTTCAGCGTGTTCTATATCTGGAACATCTCTCACTTGTTCCGCTCTTGGCCTTGCCCTCAGGGCTATTGCTTGGTGTTGTTGGTTTGGAGCATCTGTCACCTGCTCTTCACCGTGTTCTATTTCTGGAACAGCTCTCACTTGTTCCACTCTTGGCCTTGCTCCCAGGAATATTGCTTGGTGTTGTTGGTTTGGAGCATCTGTCACCTGCTCTTCAGCGTGTTCTATTTCTGGAACATCTCTCACTCGTTCCGTTCTTGGCCTTGCTCCCAGGGATATTGCTTGATGTTGTTGGTTTTGAGGACCTGTCACCTGCTCTTCACCGAGTTTTATTTCGGGAACATCTCTCACATGTTCTGTTATTGGCCTGTTGGAACGTGTACCGGTTCCGGTTCGGCCCGCAATATTTCTCACCAGGGCGACAGAGTGTTCATCAGCTGTGTCAATCGTCAATAGCTGATGTTGACTCGAAGCATCTGTCACCTGCTCCTCAGCTTGTTGTTCCGCCCTTTCTTGCTCTTGAGACCGCCATAAGATTCCTCTTCTTTTGAGATGACTGATCTGATCTCTAAGGTTTTGCTGCGTCATGAAGTCAAGGTCCGGATAATTTTCGCACCACAGACCATGCAGCCTATCTATTCATGTATCCTCGTCTTTCGGGTCTTGATCGTCTGTAAAGCGCAGGCTGCTCGGGCGTCCACTTGTGGCGTCCCCTTTGTGCCGTCCTGTTTCGGCTGCCGGTTCCGACTGCTGCCTGCTCTTTCGAGCGTTGAATCCCTATGCGACCGACAACCTCAACTCTCTCCTCGTCGATGTCCCCTTCGTTTAAAGGCATAGCTTCTTGTGTGACAGGCGCCTGCCTTCTCAGCATCCTGCCGTTGGTGTCCCGCATGCTGTCACGTCCAGCACCAACTCCAGACGCGCCCTGACGATCCCCAGGCAACGACTGTTCTCCGAGGCTTAGCTGATATCTGTTCGACATCGGTTGAGAGTGACTGGGGTCCGCGGGATTGTCACACCCGTAACGTATGGTCCTAAAGTTTTCGGAAAAATTTCAAAAGCATATATGACTCTGACTTCAATAATCTTATATTTTTATCAAATTATTCAACAATTTAACTTAACTATCCTTACTATAAATCAAAATTCAAATAACAGACAAGGGACCATTATTTTCGATTTGCCTAATAATTCCCCTGACACGTTGCTTCTCAATCAGACCAGGTGAAATTTTTCCCAAAACTTTAGGACCATACGTTACGCTACAAAGTAGTACCCCCCGTGAGGGTTTGCCACCATTCATCCTGGGTTGCTCAGGTAACTCGGGCCGTGAGGACGTCACCCCCCCTGTGGCATATGGCAGGAACCACACAACACCCGTGCGGTATATTATTATTATTAAATTTTCAATGCTCTTCAATACCTCCACCATGATGCAAAATATAAGGGATACTTTTCCAACAGGACGGATCTTATTAAGAATAAACTGCAAAATTTCGACGAAACATTTGTTCGGTAAAAGCCCTTTACCGATTTGCAGAAGCGATAGAAACATGAATTTGATCAGGATTTCTTTTAACTCAAGAATTTGCCTAGTCATCGTACCTAAATGATCAACCTCTCGTATGCAGGGTGTCCGTTATCAATGTCCAAATATGAAGAATTTCAAATTGTTTTTCTCGATTTTTTCAAATGTAACACCCTGTATTTTTTTCCATGATGATGTACACAGTTTAAAACCTTACATTTTTTCAGAAGTAACCAAAGGGCTATTTTCACTCCTGCGTCCAGCAGGTACGAAAAATGAAATCAGAACGGAAAATTTTATTCAAATATTGGATATAAAAACAAACAGTCGTTGAGAAAGACAAAGAAAAATTGTGTCAATGATCCAAGAGATGTTCAAAGTGTCGTCCGCCTTCTCTGGAATACAAAGCGATCCGATCGTTGAATGTCCCACTAACCCTCGTCAACATAACTGGAGTAATGCTTCGGAAAGCAGTCACCATCATCTCTCGCATATTGGAAGCTGTTATTGGAACTTCATCACACACGATTCCCTTTATGTATCCCCACAAAAAAAATCTATTTTGGTGAGATCCGGTGATCTAGCAGGCCATCTTGTTGGTCCGCCCCCTACCAATCCATCTATTTGGAAACTGTTGGTCCAGTACATCCCTCACAGGACGAGAATAATGAGCATGTGCTCCATCATGCTGAAACTATATTTCATTCCGTATTTCCGTAGGTAACACTGTTAACATTCCGGAAAGCATGTTCTGAATGAAAGTAAAATATGCAGCTCCATCTAAATTTCTTTCGAAAAAATGAGAGCCTATCACATCATTGCCCATTACTGCTTCCCAGAAATTCAATGACCACCTGTGTTGATTGTCTATTTTTCTTATAATTCTTGGATTTTCTACACAGTAATAATGAAAATTGTGTCTATTGACGGTTGCGGAATTGTGGAAGGTTGCTTCATCACTGAATAAAATAAATTCGAAAAATATAGGTTTCTGTTCAATTCGAAAACTTGCCCAGTTACAGAAATTCAGACGGTTTTCAAAATCGCTATCAGTAAGCGCCTGATGCATCTGAATGTGGTAGGCATGATACTTATTTTTTTAGGATTCTTTGAACTGAACGCTTACTTATACTGCAGGCTACACTAAGCTCCCTTTGGCTTGTGTGTGGATTTTCAGTTACATGCAGTAAAGCCTCGAGCTCCTTGTCCTCGTTATTGGCCGATTTTATCCTCTCTTCTTTCATATACTTGACATCTCCTGTCCCTACAAATCTGTTTGAAAGCTTCCGAAAACTCGATTCATGTGGATGTCTCCTTCGGGAATATTCGACAGCATGTCATCTACTGGCTAATAAACAGTTTCTGTGGCACTGCCCCAACATGAAAATCATGCATCGGGGGATTTTTGACCAACAGAACTTTCTCAGTGAGTGTCGGACCAGCAAATTCCGAACCCAGGAGGGTGCTCAGTGGCGTACCTCAGGGATCGGTACTCGGTCCTCTGCTATTTATAGCATACGTGAGTGATCTGACATCTTCTATCTGCTCACCAAGTGTCTCCAATGCGGACGATGTTAAGTTTTTCGGGGAATCTGGGACATGCAGAGGATGACTGCAGGAAGATCTTGATAGAGTATCCCTTTGGTCTTCTCGTTGGCTTATACCGCTCAACCAGTCAAAGTGTCGCGTTCTCTATCTGGGTGCAAACAATCCCCGACACAGTTATTATATTGATGGACGTAGACTGGAGGGTTGTACTGCGCACGTTGACCTGGGTGTGACCATCACCAGTGATCTCTCCTGGTCAAGCCACATAACGAAGACTCTGAACATGGCGAGAGGGTCACTTTTCATCATACAGAGATCCTTCCAGAAATGTGATGCAGCAATCGTAGAACAAATCCACAAAACTTTTTTAAGGCCAATCTTGTAGTTTTCTGGTCCGGTTTGGCACCCATGGCTCAGGGGTGACCTGGAGAGGTTTCAACGCAGAGTGACAAGTTTGCCTTATGGTGTCTTCAGACCACCCTACCAGGAGAGGTTGAGGCTGATGGGATTGTCTTCACTGGAGGATAGGCGGCTGCGCGGGGACCTGATTATTACCTTTCGTGCGCTCCATGGGATGTTTGGTGTGGACATCTCGCATTTGTATGAACTTAACACAAACAATTTGCGCGGTCACAGCTTGAAACTCAAGCGTGAGAATTTTCGTGCGAAGTGCCGCGAACATTTCATTTCTAACAGTGTTCAGTGTCTGGAACGGTCTCTCCTGTGACGTAGTGAACGCACCCTCGGTGAATACTGTCAAAAACAGGCTTGGTTTGCCAGTGGATTTCGCACCTGATCATTACTTTTTACCTGCATTACTTCTGTGTTAGAGTTCACGATGTTTCTTTTTTGTGCTGTTTGTTTATTTTCCCTTTCTGATTCCTCTACTTGAAGCATTTTCAAATTTATTACCTATCTTTGAGTTCATAGGCTTATGCCTCAACTCTGTATTTTTTTTAATAATAATAATAATAATATCAACCATTTCATCTTTACCAAAATTCATCTCAATTTATTCGGAAATAACTTTGAGCTCTGAATAACAATATTTTGATCAATAATAATAATCGATGTACCTACTTCATAACATTTTCTGTGGCACTGCTGCGACATGAAAATTATATGAACCATTTCATGAATAATAATTTTTTCGGATGCCGATAAAACTCTGTAATCGTTAGAATACACATGTTACCAATAATACCTATGTATGTGTTACTTATTCGGACAAACATTATCATTTTCATGTTGAACTTCAAGGATTATGATTTTGGAAGGGTTTTAAAGTTTTCCAAAAATTGGTCATTCAATTTGGTTTCATTGTGTGACTCGTTTAAAATAGCTGTTGGTTATTAGGTACTACATAATGAAGGGTTGTTTCACATTGAATCACAGCTAGAAATAAACAATTTTTGTGCATTTTAAAAGTCTTAACTTCCATTTTTAAAGATATATAGTTATGATTTTCGATCTACTTAAACTGTTTTTAAAAAGAATTTTATTCTTTCAATTTCAAATCACAATCGTTCACGAATGAATGATTATTCAATTGAACAGAGTAGAACGGAGTTACATCAAGCTTAAAGTCTAAAATGGAACTAACTCTAAGAAGTGTCTATTTTCACTAGGCACCTGGATTCTGAAAGAATCCGTATCAGCACTATCGGCACTCTCGCACTCTCGCGTAGCACTTTCCTGGAACTCGCGGCCGGCGTCAGCTACTTGGTACAACGAGGATATCGTAACACTTTCCCCCTTAAGAGATAACGTCTCTGTTATCTGGTGGATGGCCTCGGTGAACGTCTTCCATTTCCACATGTATGATTTTCCGTGGATTGTAGATTAGCTCGGAAATTCTTGCCCTATGTTTCATAATTATGATTATTCCTGCAACTATGAAACAAAGCAAAATTGCACTCGTTGATAAGTGGGAGATTTGGGATGCTGCATGTAGATACAGGGGCTGGTCCTGAAGTTTCTCGGCTTCCTGGAGGATTGTGGTTGGTTCTACCAAGTGTTGTAATTGAAGTTCCACTTGGTGGTTGTAGTTGAGAGTAATTTTTGAAATATTCTGTGATTTAATTTCAAAAATTGGAATTGTATTGTCGAATATTGAATTCTCGATGATGACGTTGCAGTTGGAATTCAACAGGTTTATTCCTTGGATATATTTCTTGACTACTATACCATGGCAGTCCTCTAGTATTGTCTGCGTATGCTTGAACAGGGTGAGGAGTTCTTTATTCTTCAAAATGTGGATGATCTTGTAGTCATTTTCAATGTAAACTGTTTGGCAGCGATCTGGTGATGACAGGGTGCATACTTCTTTGGTTGGTGGTTGAAGGCATAAAACAATGGTATTGCCTAATGTGGAGGAACAGGCTTCGTTTGTCCAGTATTCTTCATTCTTGATTTTAATCAAGTACTTCTTTGGAGGTACAACAGCAATATCTTGGTGATTGGGTAGAGGGTACACTCGGGAATAGTTTGCAGTAAAAAGTTTAAGAATAGGAATTTTAAGAAGAAATGTAATAGTTTCATCCGTTCCTATGACAGATATCTTTGCAAATTCAATGATTTTGTAAAAATGCACATGATCAATTGGAGATAATTGCTATGATTTATAAATTTTTTCAAGATAGGTTCCAATCAAGTTAAGTTCTTCGACTTTAATGAGTTCTAAATTTGGTATTTCTTTCATTGCAAAACTAATAGTTCTTTCAAGCATTAAAAGAGTGTTCAATAGTTCTTCTGATTGAAGTATTTCATACTCGATTGTATTTCTAAATTCTTCAGTTGATTTGATATTTTGAAAAATTGATTTAGTGTGTAAAATAGTGTCATTTAATAAGGATAAATCTTCTGCATACCTTTGCGTCAGATGATTAGCAAACGAAGTTATTTTATTTATTGTTTCAATTTCAGAATTTTGATACTGATGGAGACTTTCTAAGTTTTCATTGATAGTTTTCAAATCGTCATCATCTAAATTTCCAGTTACAAATTTGATTCCTTTACCGATGAAATTTGCCAAACCTCTTCTAACTTTTCTGTTAAGAAATTTATGTAAAATTTGTTCAATTTGAACTAAATTGGTTTTCAATTGAAGATAAATTCTGTGAGATAATTCATCAATAGTACGATTTTTCTGAAGAGCATTGAAGTTGGAATTGAGTTGATCATAATTTTCTTGCAAAGTGGTTATGTTTATGAAAAAGAGAAAATTATGGTAATGATCAAGCATTTTTGCGAGACCTAAAGGTTCTTTGAAGTATCCATTATTGGTTATTTTGTAGACCTGAAGGGCCTGGTTGGTTTGGGTCTGTATCAGGAGGATTATTGGTATCCTGAAAAGAACAAACGTTTTTTCTTAGTTTTTTTACTTTTTTAATGTGAGCTGTGGTTTCTCTAGATTTTTGAGTTAAACCACAAATCTTATTATGTTGTTGTTGTTCAACAGTGACTTTTTCAAAAGGAGGGTCTGTTTTTCTTGGTCTATTTCTTTCAACGAAAACTTCCCTCTGATCTAAATTCGGAGGATCGTTTCGATTTTCATTTAATTTATTGAGTTTCTTCTGTGATTTTTCTTTATTTCGTTCGTAGATGTGATCGAAAAATGGTAAGATTTCCTGTTTCCTTTTTTCGTTATACTGTTCGTAAACAGTCATATTCAAGTCAAATTCTGGAAATTTGTCGTAAGGACCATAAAGTAAATGAAAGGGTGAATAACCAGTTGCTGAATGAATTGACTGGTTGTAGATTAATGTTGCAGTTATCATAAGATTGGATGGATTTTCGTTTGGATTTTTCAATTTTAAAATTCGTAATTTTTCTATGATTGTCGAATGAAATCTCTCTATAGGAGAATTTGAACTTGGATTATTCACGGTGGTGAAGTGTAAATCAATTTTGTTCAATTTACAATACTCAGTGAAAGTTTTATTATGGAATTCTCTTCCTTCATCACATACAATTTTCTGAGGAATATTATGATGTGAAAAATAATGACGTAGTTTATTAAGGATTGTTAATGCCGTACCGCCTTAAACGAGGTATGACTGAGCATATTTGGAAAATAGATCGATTATTGTCAAAAACTTGGAATTCTGAAAAGAAAATGTGTCAACATGAATTACTTCAAAAGGTCTTTTCGCCAAGAGAGGTCCTGAAAATTTCAATTTATAGGGGTGTCTCTCATATTTTGACTGGAGGCATAATTCGCATTTATTTATAATTTCAGTTATTTTGTTTTTCATTTTCGGCCAATAGTACCTTTTGGATAGATAGCTATGTGTTTCTGAGATACCATTATGATTTTTGTCATGGTATTCTGAAATTATTTCTTTTTGGTTTTCTTCTGGAATTACATCTAATAGAAAATTATTACTTATGAAAAGTTTCACTGAATAATTAAATGATTTTTTGCAGAATCTTACAAAGGGTAGACGTAATTTGTTGTCTCTAAAATAAATTCCGTATGATTCATTTGGTCTAAGAATTTCTCTGAAAAGGGTTGAAAAATCATTTTCAATACAGTGCTGTCGTATTGATACGTTGTATGTGTTTTTTCCGAAGGGCTTAGTGAACTTCAGATTGTACTGTTCGCCAAAATTCAAAATTATTCTATTTGGGTAGATATTCACGGATGTTTCGGTGATAGGAATGACTTTTCCGTTATCTTCTTGAGTAGAATGAATTGTAGCATTCGAATCATCGTCTTCGTTCAAATTCTGGTTTTCATTATTCTGAATAATATTTTGTGAATTCAAAATATTTTCTACTTCTTCGTCGCCTAGTACAGGGAGTTCATTTATGTTTGGTAAAATTGAAGAGAGTTCTACATTTAAATCTTCTTCTGATAATAAAGATTCATTTTCTCGGTTATTAATCTCTACTCGAGAAAGAGCATCAGCAACTTTGTTTTCTTTGCCTTTGGTATAAACTATGTTGAAATCGAATTCTTCTAATTTCAATTTCCAACGTATAAGTCGGGAATTTGGTTCTTTTATTTTATAAAGCCATACAAGGGGATTATGATCGGTTTCAATAGTAAAATTTTGTCCAAAAAGGTATGGTCTGAAATGTTTAGTGGAATCTAGTATTGCTAGTAATTCCTTTTCTATAGTGGAATAATTCTTTTCAGCTGAATTGAGAGTTCTTGAGTAGTAAGCTACTGGACGATTTGCTTGTGAAAGAACGCTTCCAATGGCTATGTTTGAAGCATCAGTAGTTAATTTGAAAGGTTTTTCGAAATCTGGGTAGACTAAAATTGGGGCATTTGTTAGTAATTCTTTACATAATTGAAATGCATGTAGATAATCAGGATCATCAGGCTTTATTTTTGCGCCTTTTTTCAAACATTTTGTGAATGGTGAAACAATATGTGCAAAATTTTCTATAAATCGACGGTAGTAACCTACCAAACCTAAAAATGATTTTATTTCCTTTACTGTACGTGATAAGGGGTAGTTTTCTACAGTTTTCAATTTTGAGGGGTTAGGAGATACTCCTTCAGGGGTAATGACATGTCCCAAAAATTCTACGTTTTTACTTAAAAATTCACATTTATCAAGTTCAATTTTAAGATTGTATTCTTTGATTTTTTCAAATATCAATTTCAAATGGTAAATATGTTCTTGTAATGATTTAGAGAAAACGACAATATCATCCATGTACACGAAACAAAATATGTGGAGATATTTTTTGAGTACGTCGTCCATAACACGTTGAAATGTGCTTGGGCCGTTTTTCAATCCGTAGGGCATACGAATATATAATGACCGTTGTTGACTGTAAAAGCAGTTTTCTCGATGGATTCAGGATCCATTTCTATTTGATGGAATGCTTTCGCCATGTCGATAGTTGAAAAATAGCAACTTTTTCCAAGATTGTCCAAAATTTCTTCGATACGTGGAAGAGGGTATTTATCTTCTACAGTTTTATCATTGAGACGTCGGTAATCTATAACCATTCGATATTTCTTTTCACCGGACGCATCTTTTTTCTTGTCTACAATCCATACTGGGGCACTGTAGGGTGAAATTGATGGACGTATGATGTTATCATCAAGCAGTTTTTGAATCTGATTTTGAATATTTTTTTTTATGTGATGGGGGTGTCTGAAAGATTTGACGTAGACAGGTTCCTCATCTTTTGTCCTAATTTTATGTTTGACTGCATTACTGAATGAAAGATCGCAGTTTTCATTGTAAAATATGCTTTTGAATTTACTACAGGGTTTTAAAATTTCTCTTTTTTCTTCAGAATTCATGTGAGTTGTTCTGATATTTTTTGCTAGTTTGAAATTTTGAGTTTCTAACGGAGGAGTTGATATTTCAGTTTCGAAAAGAGATTGAACAGGTATTCTTTCCGAAAAATTGATTTCTACATCATTTTCGATTGGCTGGGCAATCGGTAAGAGACAGAATCCATTTTTCGCGTGGGCAATGCATCTAGGGGTAGAAAATTGATGGAAGTTTATTTCAGGTAATAAGACATCACCATTTTCTATAGTTACCGGTATTTTTAAGAAATTCTCTGCTGTAAGTTTACGTGGTTTTATTTTTGTAGACGAATATTCTAACGTGAAAGGAATTTTCAAACCATTGATTTCGAGAGTATGGGTTTGATAATCAATTTTTGCACCTAGTTTTTGCAGGTCAGACGTGCCTAATAAAGCATCAAATTTTTTATGCCAATCAATTACATGTAAGTGGATATTCTCAAAAATGCCTAGTTCGTACAATATTGGAAAATTCAGGTTATCATTTGCTTTGATTGTGTTTCCTAAGCCTGATACACTAAATTCTTCTTTGAACAGAAATTGGGAAAATTTTTCGAAGGCGGGTTTTTTATTAATGACTGAGTTAGTTGCTCCAGAGTCGATTAAAATTTTTAAGTCAACATTGGGGAGGTAAATGTAAGGTAATTTTGATTTGATATTAACGCAATTTAAGTCTAAGTTTCTGGAAATTCCGAGGCAACTTTCTGAAAATTTCCGTCTTCCTCAAAGGTGTTTTCTTGATAGTCTTGATAATCGACATTTTCAGTGAAAAATTCAGATGGGTAATCTTCAAAGTTTTCATCTACTGGTTGGACATTAAATAGTTCTTCAGAAATGAAGTTTGGTCTCCGTTGGTTTGTTGAGACAGACATGGGTGTATTCTGCTGTCTGAAAGTATTTCTAGTAGAGACAGACATAGGGGTAGGTTTCGGTGGTGGTTGCGTTTTGTACATACTTGAACCTGGTTTGGTTCCAAAAACTTCGCGATTCGTTGGAAATCTTTGTGTATTCGCAATCGGTTTGTTTATTGAATGGGGAAAACCTGATGGGTTTCCGGAGTTATTTGAAACATGACGGTTTATTGGAAAATTTGAATTGTTGCAATTCCTTGAATTATTTGGATTAGAATATTGATTAAAATGGTTATCTGAGAATCTATTCGGATGATTATTGTAATTTTGAATTGGTTTGAAATGAGGTTGTGCCAAAGTTTTCTTAGTTTCTTGAGATTTACGAAGAAACTCGGAATATTCCCATTCATGTTTTCTATTGTCATAGAATTTACATTTATTGATGCATTCTTCTAAGTTATTGAGCTCGAAATTACTTATGTAAGATCTGTAGGGTTCTAGTAGTCCTACTTGAAATGTTTTTAATGATAATTTTTCTGCCTCATATTTCTTATAATCTAGCAGATTTTGGTCTTGTATATTCAAAGTGAGGTGTTGTAAAAGGTCACTCAAAGTTTTCGAAATTCGGCAATAATAGTCTAAATAATTTTCGTCTCTCCTTTGGACGCATTGTGAGATTGCAGCAATTGATAGTTCTTCATTTCTTTGATCGCCGTATCTCTGTAAAAGAGCACGTCTAATGGAGGGCCAATCGGTCGCATTTTGAAATGAGATGAAGTCTCTTGCTTCATTCAGAATTTTCGAGCGAATCGAAAAATTTAAGCAAAATTCTAAATCTTTAGTTAGTCTACCATGTAAATGTGAGATTAAATTATCTACTTCATTTATAAAAATTGACAAATTTCTTCCAGGTGAAAACTCTGGAATTGAATTTAATAATAATTGGATGTCTTGTCGAGACACAGTCTCGGATACAGATGTGTTAGAAGAGTTTTGGTTCATTTCAACGTTCAAAACTCTACTGGGATAAGGTCGAAATCGGTTATTTCTCAATAATCGTGCTTGAATATTATTTGTGTTTAAAGATTCTAAAGTTTTGATGTCTTCAGCAATTATCTCTAATTGTGTGGGTGAATCTGTCATCGAAATCAGAAATGTTTAAACTATTGGGAATGATGTTGGGAAAATAGGACTTACACCAAGATTTGCATCCTAGAGTGGATCGTCCTTCCTTCTTGGTTGAAGTGCAGGTTGGATAACTTATTCCGTTTGGTTCTTGGTTAGCAGATATCGCACTAAGAGTTGAAACTCAACGGGAGTTCCTAGAATACGATCCGTTCACAGTTCGTATTCACTATGGACACTAATTTCAGTTTTTTCTTGAACTAAAACCCCGTTGCGATATCCTGTTCGCAGCGCCAGTTATGATTTTCGATCTACTTAAACTGTTTTTAAAAAGAATTTTATTCTTTCAATTTTAAATCACAATCGTTTACGAATGAATGATTATTCAATTGAACAGAGTAGAACGGAGTTACATCAAGCTTAAAGTCTAAAATGGAACTAACTCTAAGAAGTGTCTATTTTCACTAGGCACCTGGATTCTGAAAGAATCCGTATCAGCACTATCGGCACTCTCGCACTCTCGCGTAGCACTTTCCTGGAACTCGCGGCCGGCGTCAGCTACTTGGTACAACGAGGATATCGTAACAATATACAAATATGAAATGATGATAATCGAATGATGAATATAAACTATGGATATCACAGAAAAAAGAATACTGGCTACATAATAAAGGGTTGTTTCATATCGAATCACAGTTAAAATTAAACAATTTTTGTACTTTTTAACATTCTTAACTTCTGTTTTTTAGATATATACAAATATGAAATAATGATAATCGAATGATGAATACAAACTATGAATATCACAGAAAAATATAAATGAATCTAATAAAAGGTTGTTTCACATCTAATCACAGTAAAAATTGAACAATTTTTGTACATTTTGAAAGTCTCAACTTCTGTTTTTATAGATATATACGAATATGAAATAATGATGATCGAATGAATAATACAAACCATGAATATCACAGCAAAATATAAAGACTACATAATAAAAGGTTGTTTCACATCGAATCACAGTTAGTTAGAATCAAACAATTTTTGTACATTTTAAAAGTATTAACTTCTGTTTTCATAGATATATCCAAATATGAAATAATGGTAATCCATACTAATACGTAACAATGCTTGCCATATTCACCGAAGTTTACTAACTTCTTCGAGATCCAATGAGATAATTCGAAGAATCGCATCATGAGATAGAAATTTGTTCAAGCTCATTGAAAGAATTTCGGATGCTTCAGTTTTAGCTTTAAATCTCCTCAAACCCGATTCCAAATCCTCTTCCATTACACTTCCATAAACTGGAAAACGTTTGGGGTAGAAATTGGATATCAACGATCGTATAACCTCATTGCGGCAGAATTTTGCCACCTTGATTTGATTAGAAGTTTAGATGTCATACCAGCTAATAGATAGATTTTCAACTAATTTATTCTGAATGCAAAAATCCAATTCAGTTCGACAGGACGAGTCTATCTGAGATATAGCTTCGTCTGAACGAATTGAATGATAATAATAATAATAATAATATGCATTTATTTTCCAAATTATAATCAATTGACAATAAAAAGAAAACAAGTCAAATCTTAACTTAAGGGTACAAAATTAACTAAGAGAAGAACAATAGTCTGCAAACTCCAAGATAGTGTACGGCTCAGCATTAAGAATGAGAGAGTACAGAGTTTTTCGGAACGTTCTCAATTTATTTAAATCTCTTACAAATCTAGGAAGCAAGTTATTAAGTTTTATGGCAATATACAATGGATTGTGTTCAGTTATTGATAATTTATGAGGAGGAAAGAAGTATTCATATTTCTTCCTGGTATTATTCGCATTTTTATATTGTTCATAGTAATGAGAGTTCTTGAAAAAAAAACAGGAGAGTTCTATAAATGAAGAGACCATGTAGGGTGAGGATGTTGTTTGTTTTAAACTTGCCTCTGCAAGATGCCCTGTAAGACATCCGAAACATAGCTCGGAGGGCGGTTTTTTGTGTGATGAACACCCGTTCTGCGTGTGAAGAATCGCCCCAGAAAATGAGACCGTAGCTCAACAGTGACTGGAAATTGGCGTAATATATGGTCTTCAATGTGTCTTCATCAAACTGGTACCTTAGGACTTTGAGGGTATAGATAACTGAATTGAGCTTGGATATCAGGTTATCACAGTGCAAACTCCAGTTCATGTTGTGGTCTATCGTAACGCCAAGCAGTTTAGTGCTAGAGCTGACTTGGATAAGTTCGTTTGAATGGATGATATTCTCTGGGCAGACGATTCGGGATCTGGTGTTTGTAAAGAAGAGGATCGTCGTTTTGTCGGTGTTCAATTTCAGGTGGTTGTTAGTACACCAGGATACCACCCTATGAAGCACATTGCTGATGTTATCGGATGCTCTCTCAATCCTTCGGTTGGATAGAATTATGTTTGTGTCATCAGCACATAGAGAGGTATCGACATCACCCTCTACCGCAACACGAAACTCATCATCCTGAAATATTTCGGGGAGATCATCAACGTACACTACAAACAAGATAGGTCCGAGGATCGTACCCTGGAAGACGCCCTCAAGAATAGCAGCTTCCGTTGATCTGAAGTTGTGACCAGCATGATCAAGCACCGTAATCTGCCTCCTATTCTTCAAATAACTCCCGAAAAGTCTCAGTGGTAGTCCTCTTATTCCCACTCTCTCCAGCTTTCTCAACAATTTCTCATGATCAACTAGATCAAAGGCCTTGGAAAGATCCACAAATACTCCAGTAGGGATTGCGCCCCGCTCAAGAGAGTGAATAATGTTTCGTGTTATCTCGAACAATGCGGTCTCAGTGCTGCGACCTGGAATGAATCCATGTTGCTTCTTGGAGAGAACGTCAAATTTTAGCAGGAAATTTAGAAGGCGATTGGCAAGAATCTTCTCGAAAATTTTAGCAAAGGATGTTATAATGCTAATGGGTCTGTAGTTGGCTAGGTCGTTGTGATCGCCCTTTTTGAAAAGAGGCTTTACCAGTGACACCTTAAAACAATAAGGAAAGATGCCACTCCTGAATGAACAGTTAATTATGTGACAGAGGGGCTCCACCATATTTGCAATATGTCGCTTAATCAAGATCACAGATACATCATCGTGACCGCAACTGCTCTTATTTTTCATGTTCTTTACAGTTTTCAGGACCTCAGATTCTGAAACATCGAATAAATAGAAAGATCTAGAAGGGCACTTGTTAGCATTGTTCGCAACGTTAGGGACTCCTGTCTTACTTGAGGAAGAAACGTTGGTATAAAATTTATTGAAAGCATTCGCCATTTCATACATATCGTGATATTTGTCATTGAGAGACGGGTAAGTATTTCCATATGAACTGGTTTTTCTAGTTGTATCCCTGATGATCCGCCAAACTGTTTTAGTTTTATTAGAGGCCTTGTCAATACTCTCCTTGTAAAACTGTTGTTTGTTGAGTTTAAGGGCTCGGTCATAAGCATATTTGATCTGTCTGTAGTTGTCTATGAATTCTGGTTTAAATCTAGACACTGTAAATAAAATGTCCAACAATCTCTTAATCTCTTCAATCTCTGGTGTAACCTTGAAATTTACTTTTTTGCTTGTATTGATTGTTTTGAAGGGGAAAGATTCATTAATCATCGCACCAACCTGACTAGAAAATGCATTCCACATTTTATTAACTTCGTTGTTTGGGAGTTGGAGAACACTGGACCACTCGCATAGTTTGAGTTTTTCTTCGAAAGTTCCGTGGGTTCTGTCATTAAATATTCTTACCTTCTTCATAATAGGTTTTGGTACTGGTTTTTTCTTCAGGAAAATGAATTTCAGGCCTGAATGGTCTGAAAGATGTTCTTCAACAACAGTCGTGGTGCCTACAATGTTTGTTATGATGTTATCTATGCATGTTGAGGAACGTGAGTTCACACGGGTGGGTGAATCAGTGGAAATTCCAAGATCACAAGTTTCTAGAATCGACAAGAACATGTTAGTTTCAGGAGATGAAGTTGAGACATCGATGTTGAAATCTCCTGCTATCAAAAATGGCAAGTTCTCATGAATACATTGATCT
Organism: Adalia decempunctata; assembly: GCA_951802165.1. NCBI lineage: Eukaryota > Metazoa > Arthropoda > Insecta > Coleoptera > Coccinellidae > Adalia > Adalia decempunctata. Next base: position 76,631,702 of record OX637695.1, read on the forward strand.
AGTAATCTGCTGAATTGTTCATAAAATACCTTTATATCGCTCGATGGGGCAGTGTTTGGACGATATACACAGATGATAAGCATCTTCTTTTGTTCAAGATCTAACTGGGTAGCACAACATTCGAAGGAGCCAGGTACTGTGAAGGATGTTAGGTCACTTCTGTTTGTGGAATGAAATCCCTCATCAACGAATACAGCGCATCCACCATGACGACCACTTTCTCTACAATATGATGACTAAAACCTTTCGGAATGTAATAGGGCAACTCTTCCTCCGATTTCCAATGCTCGGTTATGCATAGGATGTTTGTGCAAAGTTTGCTCTAACCTGAGAAAAGATGTTCCAATGGCTTGAATGTTTTGACTGAAAAGACATATTGTATCATCCTTTATTTCGTGACTGGAATTGGCTGTCTCCGGAAAAAATTTGTAAAATTGAAGTCCCTCAATGTCACTCCACTTGGCCAGAAAGCAGGATCACTCAAAGTCCTGAACAGTTCATCATTTGGCACACCAATACTGAAAGCAGAATTTGTACCTTTAGTTTGAAGTTTCTTTACCTCGATTGTTGCGGCTCCAGGAATATTTGACAGAAAGCTCTTCATGTCTTCCTCTGTAACCTCTTTCCCTGCAATCTTGCCGATGTATAACCATTTTCTTCGAATGGCACCCTTTATCTTCTCACTCGGACTTGTATTTCCAGTACACGTTATACTTCTCCTAGGTTTTCTTTGAGAACTCTGCATCGATTTGTTATGACGTTCATTATTAGCTTTATCTCTCGAGCCTTTCCTGACGACTTTAGTCCACTCATATTTCCTGGACGATTTCTCGCCTGTTCCTAAGTTGTTTTCTTTGTTTGCATTTGTCGTGTTTGCAGCTGTGTTTTCGACGTTGACAGTGCTGTCAAGTTTTGACATCGACGCAGCCGCAGACAGTTCCGCAGAAATTTCTGCCGATTCTGCCTCGGCCCCTGGGATATCAACTCTGTGATCTGATGTTTCCACTCTTTGAAGCACTGGTTGCTTTTGTTTATGGTATTTTTTGTCATTAGTTTTTTCTTCCATGTTTCTAATTTTTTCAAGAAGCAATTCGTTGTTAACCATCAAAATTTGATTTTTGCTTCTAGACTCATTTAATAAAGCAGTTAGTAGGTCTACCTGCATTTTCAGGAATTCGTTTTCCGATTTGTTTCCATCGCCTGGTGTTAAAACGGGCTCGGGGAGATCTTGAATACCAACTTCTTCCACATGAATGCATGGTGCCGATTTCTTCATTTTTGAAGTATTCCAACATGATTTGTGTAAAATCGCTTTGCATTTAACACAACACATCGAATCCACCACCTTTCTATTACAGTGATTGCACAAATTTGCGTTCAATTCTCCGGAATTTAATTTTTTCGCGGAGCGATCGTTTTCATCATTCTCATTTGCCGACATCTGGACAACGAATGTGATAAAGTAGGATTAAAAACAAATTTATTCTGCGATTCTTCAACTATCGAAAGTGCCATAAATGATTGTTCCTTGCGAGGACCTTGAAAACGATACAGAATATCCAAGAAAATCTCTTTTGCATCATTCAGGATGCCCGTATCTGCTCCTCTGTTTATCAAGAAGTACAATAATTGATTCGCGTTGGGAGGCATATATTTTGCAAAAATATGGAGGAGAGTCTCTCCAATCAAATTTTTCACATTTGAATCAGCACCATATTGCAGAAATAGTTCTACTAATGCAATATAGTGCTGAAATCACTTCCATCTAGTAGGTTTTCCAAAGTGAAATGTAAGAGAGTATCTTGGTCATTGTCACGATAATTGGGATCGCATCCATGTTTTAACAGCAATCTACAAATATCCAGATCAACGACGCCGCGACGTCGTGAAAACTAACAAGGACATGAAGTAATGTTCTGCCTTCATGAGTTACAATCGTCATGTCAGTTCGGTGTTCTAAAAATAGTGTAACTAGTTCTATAGGGGGGCTTTTATATTCTAATGCCGAAAACAGTGGCGTCGCACCATATTGGTCCTTAGCATTAACATCAACAGCCCTTTCTATGAGCATCTTCGAAACCATCGTATTATGAGCCTTTGCAGCCAAATGCAAAGGTGTAGCTCCGTTAGGAGTCCTGAAATTCACATCAGGATTCCTTCCGAGAATGTACTCCAGAACATTCGGCTTTTCAAATTTGAAGTTGATGGCTTCACAGAGTGCTGACAATCTTTGGACAGTGCTCAAAGTGGTGTCGATATTCTGAACTTTCTTCAGAACTTTAATCGTCACGAATGAATCTGAAATGAAAACATGAGAATTAGTTTCTTTTATTGCTCTCAATACGAAAATTATTGGAATGATATCGTTCGAGAGAGAAAAACAAAGCTATAGTCCGTTGTTGGCTTCATTCAAAGATTCTCAAAATCACTTTGTGAAACGTAATTCGCTAATATTTCTACTCGTATAAAGGTTGTATATGAATAGTTGAGAAAAAATTTGGAGGTGGTTCCTTGCCGTAAAGTAGGATGAATCTTTCATATAAATTTTTTTTAAGTCCCCTTGGTTAAGTTACAGCCCTCTTAAGGTGGCGTCCTCAGTTCTTTGCCTAAAAACAAAAAACCCGACAAGAATTAATTTAGACAGACATTCTATGTGAGCGAGAAGCGTCTCAAAAATTTTTTTGGTGTTCCTGTATGATTGCAAGGAGTAGAAAAAGCTATCACTAAACTTATTTCACAAGAAACTTTTCTCCATATTCATATTTTACAAAAAAAATTTGGTTAGCTTGATCGATTCTCAACAAATAAGTTCTCTTGTGATTCCTTGATAAAGTTCACGGTTTTGTAAAAAAAATTATTCATCAACATACAGGGTGATGCGTCAGCAAGGCGTACGGCTGAAAAAGCGCCTTAACTATTCCGTGTCGAAAAACACTTATATTGCATGGTTATGAGGTTGACAAAAATCTACAAACTAAAAATTATTTTACATATAAAGGGTGCGGCGAAAAAAAGTGACGCAAAAATATTGTTTTTTTTTAATGGAACACCCTGTTTTTCATGGCATTATCCTTTCGGGGACAGCAAGAGCTTCACACATGCTACAAAGTTGGTATTTTTGGGATATTTTTAGTGTTTCAAGGGGTTCATCAAGAGTTCGATCTAGATATACGAAATTTCTACAGAAGTTAGAATGAGGCACAAGCTTCATCAGTCGGTGAACATCTGAGGTTTTTTATGGGTACAGAATGTCATATAAATTTACTAATTTACTCAAATTAAATATGCGATAACTCGATTTTATTGAATGGAAATGGAACACCTATATTTTTCTGTTCCATAAAATTCGTTTTCCAAATGTTTTTTACATTGTATGTCCCATATTTAAACCGGACTTTTTTGAGATATTTCACATTCTTTGAAAAAACTATTACTTTTTAAGATGTAGACATTTTAAAACAAATTCAATGAAACAGAAAAATCTTAATTTTTACAGAGCATGTCCCATATTTAAACCGCACTTTTTTGAGATATTTCACATTCTTTGAAAAAACCATTACTTCTTAAGATGTAAACATTTGGAAATCGAATTTAATGAAACAGAAAAATCTTTCAAAAAGTAATCGTTTTTCCGGAAATGACGTCAACTTCCGTTTTTCAAATTAGAACACAATTTTTTTATTGCAGAAATAGATTCCTTTGAAAATTTCAAGTTATTTTGATGTAACATTTTTCAGTTTTGGTTGGAAAATTCTCTCTGAGCGGGAAAATTCGAAAAAAAATCGAAAATAGAGCTCCGCTGAAACAAGAATAACATCGAGGTTTTTGGATGGAAAATTTTCATTTTTGGGATTTTTCAAGATGTAAGATTGATGTATCCACTTCAAAAATCGAAATCGCGATTCATGATACAGGGGGTGGAAAAATCGCTTTCAAAGTAAGGGATGACAAAATCGTGAAAAATCAATTTTTTCAAATTAGAACCCCATTTTTTATGGCAGATATTGAATCTACGTTAAAAAATAATGTGAGTGTATGCATCACACCCTTGCCCTAAAATGGATATTTTCTGAGTTATTCACAAAAAACTGTTTTTCGTCTTGAATTTTCAGCTATTTCTTTTCCCTTCACGCCAAAAAGATGAAGTTTTCAGGAACTGTTATTTGAACCATGCTGTAGATTTTTCACCCCTTCTTGAAACCGACTTCGAGTTACTATTAGGAGAACCATGGCAAACTCTCGCAGTTATAACTAGAAAAGATGCTCAAAGTTTTGACCGTTAATTTCTAGACATTTATTTATACGTCTCAGGAATGCTTCGTGCATTCTTATTTCATCGGGAGGAAGAGATCTGCAAAAGTGTTTAAAAACCAAATTGAGTTTCAAAACTATGAATCTCAAAATCTTAACAAACCTGAACGCATTTCTGACTCGTTCTATGCAGTCCTCTTTATCAGTCAGGGGAGTTGAGTAGACAATATTTTTTATCCTACCCCAAACATAATAGTCTAAAGGAGTTAAATCGGGAGAACGTGGTGGCCAAAGATCTGGACCATTGTTCGCCAACCATCGATCTTCAAATAGCCTGTAGAGGATATTGGACACATTGAGTGAATTGTGTGGAGGCGCGCCATCTTGTTGATACCATAAGTCATTATGGTTCTGTACTAGCGGCTCAATTATTTGAGTCAATATGTCAGAATATCTATCTCCTAAGGGAGAACATTCTTTAAATAATGCAAACATGTGTAGTGTTCTATCTTACCAGTTAAAGTCCCATCATAAATGTGAACATCGAGAATTGCATTATTTTTGATGGTGCAAAAAACATTGAAACTCCAGGTCTCTTGAAAGTTCCATTGTCTGAAGTGGTGGTTGTTCTCTTCATCCCAATAATGACTGTTATGCCTATTGAAAGAACCATTCTTTGTGAATTAAGATTCATCTGTCCAAATTATACAGTCCAAAAAGTTTTCATTTTCTTGAAATCGAATCATCATAGCTTCGCAAAACTCTGTTCTCCTGACGAAATCAGTTTCCTTCAAATGCTGTACCCTATTGAATTTATATGGGTGCATTTTATGTTTTTTTAATATTCTCCAAACACTCGATTGAGATAATCCCAGATCAATCTCGGCATCTTTGAGAGAATTTTGAGGATTCACACGAAAATATGCAAGAACTGTAATTTCGTTGTTCTCATCTTCTACTACACTTTTTTCTCTGTGTATAGTTTTCTTAACGAAAGATCCGACATTTCTCAAGTTTGTCATGGTTCTGTTAATGGTATCTCTCGTTGGTCTGGGTCGGTCAGGAAACCTCTCAATAAACAGTCGAATCGTTCTATCTACAACTTTATTACATTCTCCATGAAGTAGAATGAGATTTAAATAATCTTCATTGGTAAAATTAGGCATAGCGATCGATTTTATAACTTAATACGAATTATCACCAAATTAATAGTAAACACAAAATGCTACTGAATAAAGAGGAATTTGGCAGATCATTAAAAAAAAGAATGTAAAACATGGTAAGTTTTTGCATATGGTTCATAATGAGTTATTTATTCATCACTGGAGAGAAAACCGATGGCCGATTATTTGAAATAAAGAGGTTTCCGATACAAATTCGAATGTTACATCTTAAAAACTTGCTCAGTTTTTGCAGATTCCAAAAAGGTGTCATAAGCCTAGGCATTCTGTAGTTTTTCATTCTCGTAACTACTTGATTACCAAATAGTCGAAAAATTTCGAAAAACTGTTTTTGTTGTAATCGTTATTCTGAGCTCATGTGTTAATTTAAATGTATGATTTTACCTAGCTATTCTGATTTGTTTAACCTTATGGTTATTTTTCAATAGCAAAAGTATGAATCTTTCAAAGAACTCCAATACCAAATTACTATTCATTGGAAATGAATGAAGAATGCAAAATAAAACAATAAGTTCATTATTCATATCGAACATTTATTAATAATAAATGTTCAAATTGACGTCCTTGCGCCCTTATACACGCTCTACACCTTTTAATGAACGCACTTTAATGCGACGCGCGTAATGCGACGTATTAATTTGAGCCGCTGCATTTTGAATACGAGCCCGTAACTCCTCAATCGAAGATATTGGCTTGGAGTAGACCAGATCTTTCAGGCACCCCCAATAATAAAAATCCAGGGGGTTTAAGTCCGGTAATCTCGGGGGCCATGAAATAGGGCCAAGCCGGCCTATCGCACATCCACCTTTGAGGGTATTTTGCATTCAGGTGATTTCTCACTCTTACTGCGATACGCTACTGCTTTTTTCAAAATAAAAATAATTTTCGTAATTTCCCACTAGATTCCAACAAAAATGGCCTTTGAGGGTATTTTGCATTCGGGTGATTTCTCAATCTTACTGCGATACGCTACTGCTTTTTTCAAAATAAAAATAATTTTCGTAATTTCTCACTAGATTCCAACAAAAATGGCCTCCTGACTTTAACCCATGAGCTCAGAATAACGATTACAACAAAAACAGTTTTTCGAAATTTTTCGACTATTTGGTAATCAAGTAGTTACGATAATGAAAAACTACAGAATGCCAAAAAGGTATCATAAGCCTAGGCTCATGATACCTTTTTGGAATCTGCAATAACTGAGCAAGTTTTTAAGATGATGTCTACCAGGGGCGTCCTACATTTTTTTTTACACTGTAGCTCATCAAACTTGAAGGAAATTTCATTTAGTTTTCAATTTTTCTTTGTAATTCACGAGTTTCTAACTTTTTACACTAGTTTGATGAATTTAAGTCTTTGTTTCCGATAGCTGAACAATCTCATGTGAAATTAAAAAAAAACATATCGAAATACCTCTCCATTTGTAGAAATGGTACGAGAAAAACTAATCGCACTTGGAAATTTTCTGAAAATACTAAAACCATGAATATCTCCGAAACCGTGGAATTTTCATTGAGGTCAAAATTTGGAATAAGTTAGACCACGACAGTGTCTATCTATAGTTGCAGGCTCATCCATTGTTTTCGGGACACCCTGTATATTATAAAGTGGATAACACCGGGACAGGAAGGAAAAAGCCAAAAAAAAAGGCACATCCTGGATGCTACTAAGTTGAAGGAGGAACTGAAGGTGTTCATGGAACGAAAAACAGAACACCTGTATAGGGAAATTGTGGCCGCAAACAGAAGATCCACTATGGGCGAAAGAGGACATACCACAAGAAGTCCATACTGGTGGAATGAGGTGATAGGTGAACTGAGGGACTCATATATTACCAGGAGGAGAACGTTTACGCGTAGGATTATTGGGGGTCAGGACGATTACGAACAGGAAAGGCAAGAAATTAGGGAGCTGAAGAAAAGACTGAAGAGAGAGATACGGGCGGCGAAGAGAGAGGCGTGGAAGAGTGTATTGGAGGAGTTGAATGAGGACATATGGGGAAATGCCTATAAAATAGTAATGAGGGATAAAATGCAGCCGTGCCAGTTGACTATGAGAAAAACAAAAGAGGTCATTAGAGACCTGTTTCCCTCGTCCGCAGGGCAAGGAGGCAGTGGGGGGCCCAAGATGCACGGGATCTCAGCGAGGAGGTGGTAGATTTCGATCTGGCAGAGCTGAAAGGAGCACTAAGCTCTACTAAGAACGGGACGGCACCGGGTCTAGATGGCGTGACGGTAGCAGCTGTTAAGATCGCATGCGAGGCTTTAAGGATGATGTACTGGAGATTTATAATCGACTGCTGAGGGAGGGTAAGTTCCCTAAGGAGTGGAGGGAGGGGAGAGTCGTCCTCATACCAAAGGCAGGCAAGGACCCAGCCCTGCCGTCTAGTTATAGACCAGTTTGCCTCCTGAACACCTTCGGCAAACTGTATGAGAGGCTTCTCGTCGAACGTCTCGTTGGGGAGCTGGAGGATAGAGACGTACTCTCACCAAGCCAGCACGGCTTCAGGAAAAAGAGATCAACGGTCACTGCGATGTTGGAGTTGAGGGAGGCCGTTCGGGATTGCCGCAGCAGGTGGTCCGTGGCAGTCACTCTGGACATAAAAAACGCCTTCAATATTGCCGGGTGGAGGGATATCGTGGATGACCTAGAAGGAGCGGGGATAAGCGGGTACTTGGTGGATGCATTCAGAGATTACCTGAACGGGAGGACGGTGAAGGCAGGTGGTTTCTGTCACAGGTGCAGCAGAGGAGTCCCACAGGGTTCAGTGGCTAGCCCGGTGTTGTGGAACGTGTATTACAATGGGGTTTTGAACATTTCCCTGCCGAGAGGAGCTCGCCTGATCGCATATGCGGATGACCTGCTTTTGGTGGTGGGTGGAGACAGCGAGACGCAGGTGGGAGAGACTGTTGCGACGTCGGTGAGGGCCATAAATGGATGGATAAGAGCAAGAGACCTGGAGGTTGCGCTCCACAAGACGGAGATGCTAGTGCTGAGGGGTCCGAGGGGTGCTCGGCTTGCTGTGAATTTGGGAGGGACAGTTATCAATTCGGAGCCACATACGGACTACCTTGGGGTGAGATTCTCCCGCAATATGGAGTTCTCGATACACATAAAAGCGCTAACCGAAAAGGCGAAAGCGAAGGTAGATAAGCTCAAAAGAATAATGTCGAACATAGGTGGACCGGTATACCTGAGGCGGCGAATACTCTGCACAGTCCTGCACGGGTAGCTACTTTACGCCGCGCCAGTCTGGAGGGATGCTCTAAAGGTGCGGAGAAACCTGGCACGAATGATCGCTGCACAGAGACTGGGCCTGCTGCGGGTTGTTTCGGTCTACAGAACCGTGTCAGCGGAGGCTGTGCAGGTGATATCGGGGTTTCCCCCGATTGATTTGATGGTGGCAGAAAGGTGCTTTCTTTTCACCGTGGGGGGGGGGGGGGGGCACTGCCGGGCAACCGACGAATGGCTCGAGGAAGGACAGTGAGGAAATGGCAGGAACGATGGGAGAGAGGTGGACAGACAGCAAGCTTGACGCGCACGTTGATAAGAAACTTGTGTGCTTGGGTGGAATGCGAGCACAGGAGTACAGGTTACTACTTTACCCAGTTCCTGACAGGCCATGGGTCGTACGGATCCTTCACGATGAGAATCGGGAAGACCACAACCGACCTTTGTCTTGCATGCCAAGTGGGAGACGATCCGCAGTATATGTTTTATGCTTGCACGAGGTGGCAGAAGGCGAGAGATACCTTATGTCAGAACATAGGTAATTTGCCGGAGGTGGAGGATATAGTGCGGGCCATGGTCGAGAGCAAATGGATCTGGCAGTATGTGTATGATTATGTGCACGGGGTTATGCAGAGGAAGGAATTAGAAGATAGGGAGAGATAGGGATAGGAATGGAGAAAGGATGGGTATGCTCGCTGAAGTACGGACAAAAAAGTCTTTTCCGGCGATACATACACCCCCCCCATCAGTTGTGGTCTTTTAGTCGGTCGGCAACGCCATCCAGCCAACCCGACATATCCCATGACACGGGTCGTGGTCGAATCTGTCAAGCAGATTTTTTCCACAACCGAAGAAAAAAAGGTTAGGTTAGGTTCCCGTACGAGGTCATCACCTTGTCGTGGTGTACGGGCTTAAGTAATTGGAAGGAATCCTAAAAATTATTTCGGGGAGAACTTCCAATGAAAACTAAGAATGACCAAAACATGGCAACTATGGCTTAACTGGCCCCTCGAACCTGAGGACGGATCGGAGTAGACCCAGTGAGCAACGTTAGTACCCCATGTAACCCCATCCCACTCCCAAAAATCCTCTCAGACAGTAAAGGTCTTAATTGACCAGGGTACACGGTGGCTGCTTGGACGGGCAGTTACCATCAGTGTATCAAGACCCTCCGGGGATTTATACCTGTTGTTAATAGTTCCGTGAAATAAGCCAGGTGAAACTTCGGAACGATGGTCAGCTGCAGTCTCGCAGGTCCTCACAATGTGAGACAGCGGTGGGACCTTATAGGGCTCGGGACGCTACTCCTATCACCCAACAACTCCATGGGGAGGAGATACCGGTCGGCTCGAATGCGCGCACTGTCGAATTCCAATCGCATTGGAGACCCAGTAGTGCCCACGAAACAAGGTGTGATAGTAATAGTCGTTGTCCTCCGGCTCTGCTATCGCGCCGAGGAGGAGGTTTTAGTTGGGTTAGAGTCCCACACGAATCCCAGCATTGAACCGCCCGCTGCGGAGAAGGCATGATGCTTTCCTCCTTCCTCAGGGCACAAAAAAAAGGTTAGGTTAGGTTAGGTTCCCGTACGAGGTCATCACCTTGTCGTGGTGTACGGGCTTAAGTAATTGGAAGGAATCCTAAAAATCAATTTTAGGGGAACTTCCAATGAAAACTAAGAATGACCAAAACATGGCAACTATGGCTTAACTGGCCCCTCGAACCTGAGGACGGATCGAGGTAGACCCAAGGTGCGTTTGAGTTGACGATCGGTAGAGCGAGTAGAATAGTGAACAGAGTAGAAAGAGGAGCTCTCGAGCACTTTTATCAAATCGAACACGGTGGAGTAAAAGCTTGACGGAAGAATTGTATTGTGACAGATATTCGAATTGATTTGTGAGAAATATAATTGGGCGCGTTCATCCGACTGAGTAGCTACCGCTACCGCTCCTTCAAACGTCAAAACCATATCATTTTTTCGATTCGTTGTGTCAAAATTACTAACTAATTTGACACAACGGATCGAAAAAATCATATGGTTTTGACGTTTGAAGGAGCGGTAGCGGTAGCTGCTTAGTCGGATGAACGCGCCCATTGATAATATCTAATAAACCCCATAATACTGTGAATATGAACAATTTGGAAATTCGGCTTGTAGCCGAATTATTTATGTTTGATTCCGATGATGAAGATGGAAATGAAGAAAGGATGAAAAGGCTGGAAAAAATAAAATTTTTCATTCATACTCAAGAGAAAATAACTAATAAAACCTATTTGATTTTATTTATTGTTTTTATTCAACACATTCTATAATCTGAAAACAACATAATAATATTCCTTATCAAAATATGAGATCTGAGGACTAATTAATAATAAATTCTTTGGTATTTATTGACAATAATACTTATAAATAAGGCCTTTGGATATCATGATTGATTATTTTTTCTGGAAAAAATGCATTTTCAGTATATTCTTGCGTATAATGCCCCAAAAAATGTTTTTGAATCTATTCCAGGGTTCCTTCAATTCCACACTCACCACATGTTGCTAATTCTGTGCCGGTGAATTTGCCTGCCATTTTCTTTCCATTCGTTCTATAATGGCTCATGGCTCCTAGCTCCTCTATTTCTTATTCAAATTGAAAAGTAATAATAAATCGCAAATTGTTTGGATATGATGACAGCAACAGATGACAGCCGGAAAAAACTCGCAGTGCTCCTCCAAAAGCTTGAGGCACATCGAGCGCGCTCGATCTACACTTTCTGTTTCAAAACGAATGCGATCGAGCAAGCTCCGAGCGTCAAAAAAAACTCAAAAGTAGACGTGGAGTGCGCTCGGAGCATTTTGACCGTCAACTCGAACGCACCGCCAGTGAGCAACGTTAGTACTCCATGTAACCCCATCCCAATCCCAAACAATCTTCTCAGACAGTAAAGGTCTTAACTGACCAGGGTACACGGTAACTGCTTGGACGAGGAGTTGCCGACAAATGTATCAAGACCCTCCGGGGATCTGTACCTGTTGTTAATAGTTCCGTGAAATAAGCCAGGTGAAACTTCGGAACGATGGTCAGCTGCAGTCTCGCAGGTCCTCATAATGTGAGACAGCGGTGGGACCTTAGTGGGCGCATGACGCTCCTCCTATCACCCAACAACTCCGAGGGGAGGAGATACCGGTTAGTCCGAGTGCGCGTACTGTAGAATTCCAATAAAATTGGAGACCCAGTAGTGCCCATTTATAAAGTGCGACAGTAGTAGTCGGTGTCCTCCGACTCTGCTAACGCGCTGAGGAGGGTGGTTTAAGTGGGTTAAAGTCCCACAAAAATCTGGAGCTTTGCACACGCCCGCTCCGGAGATGGTCATGATGCTTTCCCCCACCTCAAGGGCACAAAAAAAAAAGGTTAGGTTAGGTTAGGTGCCCGTACGTGGTCATCACCTTGTCGCGGTGTACGGGCTTAAGTAGCTGTGAATCCTATGGAGGAACAGCGAAAAACCAAGTATGACCAAAACCAAGGAGTGACTATGACTCTCTTGGCCCTCTGAGTCGTGAGACCCAGAGTAGACCCAAAGACTAACGCTAGCACTTCACAACAGAGAAGTAACTATGACTCAGTTGGCCCCTGGAATCTACAGACTCTGGGTAGACCCAAGGAGTAACGTTAGTACTTCACAACACACTTCCCGAACCCAAACTCCTTTCAAATCCAAGGGCTCGAGTCTAAGCGTGCGCTTAGATTGTGACATCTTCGCGATCCACCCCTAGGCTAAACGACCTAGAAGACGCTGGCGACCGAGCTATCAAGAAAAGGCTTCGAGGGATGAGCATGGGAGAGTGGCGTGGTTAACTATGGCTTCCTTGGCCCCCCCAGTCCAATGACGAGGGGTAGACCCAAAAAGTAACGTTAGCACCACATGCAGGGAACAACTATGACTCACTTGGCCCCCTGTAATCACAGACACAGGGTAGACCCAAGGAGTAACGTTAGTGTTTCGAACGCGGAGAACTTGCATCTGGCCTACGCCACACTGGCAACCCGGGCGCGGACAAGGAGTTACGACTCACTTTTCCCCTCGGGCTGAAGGCCACTGCATGAATCAGAGTAACTATGACCCACTTGGCCCCCCGAATCCTCGGACTCGGGGCAGACCCAGGGAGTAACGTTAATGTCTGACGGAAATCGCACTCTCATAGCTCAATCCATGAAGGACCAGGGCCAACGGCTCGCTATCGGGGTGTTAGTAATTGACAGACTGATAGTGAGCCGGCCAAGACCTCCCGAGGATCTATCCCTGGTGTTAGAGTTCCGTTGCAAAAAAGCAAGGTGAAAATATGGAACTAGGTCAACAACAGTCAGTGGACTCCTCACAAGTTCTTTGTGAGACCGCAAACTGTGAGACCCGTCAGTCGAGGTGCAGGCTTCTTCCCCTCAATCCCTACATCCAAGGGGGGCAAGAGTCTGGGACTACCACGCAGAAACTGCACCGTGAAATACCAATCGTCTTGGTGATCCGGTGGTGGTGCCTGCGCAAACCATCATAGTTGGAATCGGTGTCCTTGGGATTCCGACTAAGATGGCGAGGAGGAGGTTTTAGTTGGGTTAGAATCCCACACGAATCCCAGCATTGAACCGCCGCTGCGGAGAAGGCATGATGCTTTCCTCCTTCCTCAGGGCACAAAAAAAAAAATGTTAGGTTAGGTGAGGTTCCCGTACGTGGTCATCACCTTGTCGTGGTGTACGGTCTTAAGTAGCTGTGAATCCTATAGAGGAACAGCGAAAAACCAAGTATGACCAAAACCATGGAGTGACTATGACTCTCTTGGCCCTCTGAGTCGTCAGACCCAGAGTAGACCCAGAGAGTAACGTTAGTACTTCACAGCAGAGAAGTAACTATGACTCAGTTGGCCCCTGGAATCTACAGACTCTGGGTAGACCCAAGGAGTAATGCTAGTTCTTCTGAAGTAACTATGGCTCTCTTGGCCCCTCGTATCTGAGGACTCGGGGTAGACCCAAAGAGCAACGTTAGTGCTTCACAAGTAACTATGATTCACTTGGCCCCTGGAGGCTGCTGACTCTGGGTAGACCCAAGGAGTAACGTTAGTACTTCACAACACACTTCCCGAACCCAAACTCCTTTCAAATCCAAGGGCTCGAGTCTGAGCGTGCGCTTAGATTGTGACATCTTCGCGATCCACCCTAGGCTGAACGACCTAGAAGACGCTGGAGACCGAGCTATCAAGAAAAGGCTTCGAGGGATGAGCATGGGAGAGCGGCGTAGTTAACTATGGCTTCCTTGGCCCCCCGGTCCACTGACAAGGGGTAGACCCAAGAAGCAATGTTAGCACCACATGCAGGGAACAACTATGACTCACTTGGCCCCCTGTAATCACAGACACAGGGTAGACCCAAGGAGTAACGTTAGTGTTTCGAACGTGGAGAACTTGCATCTGGCCTACGCCACACTGGCAACCCGGGCGTGGACAAGGAGTTACGACTCACTTTTCCCCTCGGGCTGAAGGCCACTGCATGAATCAGAGAAACTATGACCCACTTGGCCCCCCGTATCCTTGGACTCGGGGCAGACCCAAGGAGTAACGTTAATGTCTGACGGAAACCGCACTCTCATAGCTCAATCCCCGAGGGACCAGGGCCAACGGCTCGCTGTCGGGGTGTTAGAGACTGACAACCTGATAGTGGAGCGGCCAAGACCTACTGGAGATCTATCCCTGGTGTTTGAGTTCCGTTGCGAAAAAGCCAGGTGAAAATACGGAACTAGGTCAACAATAGTCAGTGGACTCCTCACAAGTTCTTTGTGAGACCGCAAACTGTGACACCCGTCAGTCGAGGTGCAGGTCTCTTCCCCTCAATCCCAACATCCAAGGGGGGCAAGAGTCTGAGACTACCACGCAGAAACTATACCGTGAAATACCAATCGTCTTGGTGATCCGGTATGGTGCCTGCATAAACCATCATAGTTGGAATCGGTGTCCTTGGGATTCCGACTAAAATGGCGAGGAGGAGGTTTTAGTTGGGTAAGAGTCCCACACGAATCCCAGCATTGAACAGCCCGCTGCGGAGAAGGCATGATGCTTTCCTCCTTCCTCAGGGCACAAAAAAAAAGGTTAGGTGAGGTTAGTTTAGGTTAGGTTCCCGTACGAGGTCATCACCTTGTCGTGGCGTACGGGCTTAAGTAATTGGAAGGAATCCTAAAAGTCAGTTTTAGGAGAACTTCCAATGAAAACTAAGAATGACCAATATACATGGCAACTATGGCTCAACTGGCCCCTCGAACCTGAGGACGGATCGGGGTAGACCCAGTGAGCAACGTTAGTACCCCATGTAACCCCATCCCACTCCCAAAAATCCTCTCAGACAGTAAAGGTCTTAATTGACCAGGGTACACGGTGACTGCTTGGACGGGCAGTTACCATCAGTGAATCAAGACCCTCCGGGGATCAATACCTGTTGTTAATAGTTCCGTGAAATAAGCCATGTGAAACTTCGGAATGATGGTCAGCTGCAGTCTCGCAGGTCCTCACAATGTGAGACAGCGGTGGGACCTTATAGGGCGCGGGACGCTCCTCCTATCACCCAACAACTCCATGGGGAGGAGATACCGGTCGGCCCGAATGCGCGTACTGTCGATTTCCAATCGCATTGGAGACCCAGTAGTGCCTACGAAACAAGGTGTGATAGTAGTAGTCGGTTTCCTCCGGCTCTGCTATCTCGCCGAGGAGGAGGTTTCAGTTGGGTTAGAGTCCCTCACGAATCCCAGCATTGAACCGCCCGCTGCGGAGAAGGCATGATGCTTTCCTCCTTCCTCAGGGCACAAAAAAAAAGGTTAGGTTAGGTTAGGTTAGGTTAGGTTCCCGTACGTGGTCATCACCTTGTCGTGGTGAACGGGCTTAAGTAGCTGTGAATCCTATGGAGTAACAGCGAAAAACCAAGTATGACCAAAACCAAGGAGTGACTATGACTCTCTTGGCCCCTGGAATCTACAGACTCTGGGTAGACCCAAGGAGTAATGCTAGTGCTTCTGAGGTAACCATGGCTCTATTGGCCCCTCGTATCTGAGGACACGGGGTGGACCCAAAGAGCAACGTTGGTGCTTCACAAGTAACTGTGATTCACTTGGCCCCTGGAGGCTACTGACTCTTGGTAGACCCAAGGAGTAACGTTAGTACTTCACAGCATGGCAACTATGGCTTAACTGGCCCCTCGAACCTGAGGACGGAACGGGGTAGACCCAGTGAGCAACGTTAGTACCCCATGTAACCCCATCCCACTCCCAAAAATCCTCTCAGACAGTAAAGGTCTTAATTGACCAGGGTACATGGTGACTGTCTGGACGGGCAGTTACCGACAAATGTATCAAGACCCTCCGGGGATCTATACCTGTTGTTAATAGTTCCGTGAAATAAGCCAGGTGAAACTTCGGAACGATGGTCAGCTGCAGTCTCGCAGGTCCTCACAATGTGAGACAGCGGTGGGACCTCATACGGCGCGGGACGCTCCTCCTATCACCCAACAACTCCATGGGGAGGAGATACCGGTCGGCGCACTGTAGAATTCCAATCGCCTTGGAGAGCCAGTAGTGCCTACTAAACAAGGTGTGATAGTAGTAGTCGGTGTCCTCCGGCTCTGCTATCGCGCCGAGGAGGAGGTTTTAGTTGGGTTAGAGTCCCACACGAATCCCAGCATTGAACCGCCCGCTGCGGAGAAGGCATGATGCTTTCCTCCTTCCTCAGGGCACAAAAAAAAAAAAGGTTAGGTTAGGTTAGGTTCGACTCACTTCTCCCCTCGGGCTGAAGGCCACTGCATGAATCAGAGAAACTATGACCCACTTGGCCCCCCGAATCCTCGGACTCGGGGCAGACCCAAGGAGTAACGTTAATGTCTGACAGTAGAGAAACAAAGCGGGTTCTCCGCCGGAAGTGACGCAATAGGTCTCCTATACGAGCTAGGTGAATATTTCAAAATTGCGATTTGGCGCAATCGCTGATAAGGATGACCACACCTGACCGCACACTCACTGACGACCTTGTTATCGTGATGATATGTAATTTTTAAAAAAACTCTCGA
Source organism: Adalia decempunctata (assembly GCA_951802165.1). Taxonomy (NCBI): domain Eukaryota; kingdom Metazoa; phylum Arthropoda; class Insecta; order Coleoptera; family Coccinellidae; genus Adalia; species Adalia decempunctata. The sequence goes on from OX637695.1 coordinate 76,648,442, forward strand.
TTCCCCCGTTCGGATTCGAACTTGGACTTCCTTTGTCTGTATTCTGACGTCAGCCTGTTGGATCTCTCGGCCACCTCGACGACGGTAATATCTGTACGAAATGTGTATGTAGAACGATGGAGAAAGCGGGGGTGGGGTGGGGTCTGAGAGAGAGAGAGAGGCTAGGGATCGCGCGCTCGGGCACAGACAGGCAGACAAGAACCCCAATGAGCCACCCCCACCCCCCGGGGGACCCGGCGGACCCCCGGTGACCGGGTAATGGGGTGATCTGCCCCCCTGGTGGTCTGGTTTTCCGGGTCACCCGGAAATCTGGCCACCGGGCGACCCGGTGCCCGGCGGTTCTTCTAGTGATAATGATAAAAAACATAGACTTTTTGGGGACTGATGAGTGTGTGGGGGAACAGATATATATGAATATAATTTAGAAGTTAACTCGATCAGTACCCGGCAACTGCTTGAAAAAAATGGAAGTGTACGAGTTTAAAAAATCTAAAATTTTCCATAGATATCTGTGTCAAGAGTTGCATTTTGCTCTAGTGTATCATGACAGTGAATTATTTTCGAGAATTCTATCTGATATAGGATTATTCACACCAAACTCTGTTTTTCAAGAACTCGTACAATATGTTGCACCGAGGACAATTATAAAGCAAGTTTTCGATCATAAAAAGAAGAATGATGCGTTCATCGACGATCTCCAATCATCTTTATTGAATCAACAAGTGACATTGAGTGAAGTGAAATATATTCTGGAAGATTTTGGAAATGGATTGTTGCCATATGACATAGTGAACGTTCAGATGTTGTTAAATAGATCATGTCAAAAAAAGGACCTGGCTGTATCAGATTTCCATATATATCATCCTATAATTAATATTTGCTCGAATTATAAACCGTTGAATGCATTTGCTGATGAAATAATTGGACTAGCTTCATATTGTGGTGAATTTACCTTGGTATGTGACTTATTGGATGAACTGCAGAATCATGGAATTTCCTTCAATTTTGATCCTGAGCATAATATTACTCATGAGAAGATAATGAGTAATTTACAAAATCATGGTATTGCAGGAAAATGTTTTCATGATGAACAACTTGGATTTTCAGGATGCCATAGTAATACTGAAGTATATGAATATATAAAACAAAAATTATTGAGTTTGTAAAATATATTTATTAAATATTTTATTAACATTACAAGGTGTTTCAATTACTATTGGTACATACACATATTCTTAATCTAAATAGAAATAATAACAACATTCAAAAAGGTGTGAGAAAACTTGAACTTCATATCAATTTTTTGTATCGATATTATTATTCATCTGCTGGAGGCATAGATTCATAACACATTAAATCAATATCTGTAACATACGGTTTCAAATCATCACTTTTTATTTTAAAAAAATATAACAAAGGGTGCTTAAGAGTATCTTGAATGGCCAGATTTGTACAGATTTTACACATAGAAAGAAATTTCAGTGTAGGAGGATTGTACGTTATTGTATTATTTTTCAAGTGGTCTTCCTTTTGACGGTAATATTCAGATTCATAACCATAATTGATATCAATCGATAGACCTGATTCTAAATGTAACATTTTTTTACTATAATGATGCAGAAATGAAAGATCTACATAACAAAAAACATCTATCAAAAAATTGGGTGTTTTCAATGGAAAGTTATTTGCAAGACAAACCTTTAATTTTGAATTTTTGCTTTGAAATCGATTGGGGAATATTAAGATTTCATTTATTGATCTCCATTTTCTGCTTCTCTCGAAGTAGTTCAATATAACATCATTATAATCGAACACAATTAGATTTATGGAATGAAATGAATTTGCTTGACCTTTTAAGAAGGCAATAAATTTACCCATAAGTACCCACGTTTTGCAAGGGATGTCGTTAGCTTCTTCAAATTCGAGAGGGAATTCTTCTTTGAATTTTTCAACAAGTTCAGGTTGGAAGCTGAAGTAATCTCGTATGGCACCTTCTCCAATGTTGCAGATGAATGATTTCATCTTATGGAAGAAAAAATACATAGTATTTTTATTGTTTAATGCTATAATGACCCCAAGGCAGTGTGTTGTGTGATTGTGGAATTATGTAACGTTTGTCATCTTTATAGCATAGAGCAATCTTTTTCTGTTCTACTGAGAAGACATTATGACACTTAGAAACTATATTTCTCTGTTTGATATACATTACACTATCATTCAGTAAGCACTGTAAGAAATCATTAAATGATAAACTTTTCACAACATTCTTTTTGATTCCCTTGATTTTTTTAAGTTCTTTTGAGTCCACACAATAAGAGTACATTTTTGAACGTAATCCAACGAAATCTGTCATTATCAAACCGTTGTTTTCATCTTTCATGAGTCCAAGAACTTTTTTATTCACTCTTGGAATATTGTATACATTATCAGGAGGATAGTCTGATGTATCAAATCGAGTAGGACAATCTTGTCTGATTTGCTCGTATGGATCTTGATTACTAATTTCATATGTTAAACTATCGGTATCTACATAGTTCAATATACAATCCTTGAAGGTAGGTAAGAAATAATCGTAGTGGAATTCATATAGACATATCTTCGAAATATCTAATACTGACATTCCAACATATATTGGTTTATCAAATATAAGTAGTCGTTTTTGCATTTCGATTGCTACCAAATCATCATCTAATATTGTTCTACATTTGAAAAGGGGACTTGCAATAAGATTCTTCGCTCCATATCTTCCATTCCACTGATTAACTAATTTAACAGTTCGATGTTTCCTAATATTTTCAATAGTTTTTCCAAATACAGCATTGATCATCAATTTGAATAAGTTTTTTTCGAAATCATTACACGCAGCTTGTCTTAGAAGTGTATTTTTATCAATATAAACTTTAAGCCAGGCAGACTGTTTGAATTTAAGGACCCTATGAATTTTTTTGAGTATCAGTCCATGACTAAGAGCTTGTTTCAGATTTCGATAGTGTAGAATGTAATTTTTCTTTGGAAATAAAGTTGTTAGTAATTTGGGTTGTTTTATTTTTGAACCTGGTGGTATGCGCGATTCTGCACAAAACGGTAGATCTTTATGAAGATCATGAATATGCTGAGGATATTCCAAATCGACCTCTAATATATAACCTTCAGGAGCATCATCAGGTATACCTAAGATATCAATATTTGTTTCAACCCACTCGAATCCCCCATAGGGTAAAAATTGACTCATAGCGAATCCGTATAAGTTGTTCACATCAAGGTAGAGCAGGTATTTTTCTTTTTCCTGTTTATTATACTTAGATCCCATATATTTGTTATTTGCATGAGATAATCTATTGGAACATTGACTAATACCACCTCTTATTCCATCTTCTATGAAGAGTAACATATCAATATCCTTAATAATTTCTAATTCAATATTCGTGATTTTTAACATACAATCCCATGTATATCCAGGCAAAGTATAATAATGAATAGGATCTAACTCATATTCTTTAATGCAACTATCACGGAATTGTTCAAAGATATCAGCCAAAAGTAATATATCAGTTTTAAGATATAGCATTATGTAATCTTTCATTGTATGACACTTGAATGTGGACCAAACCTGTTGAGCATGAAGGTATTGTTCCTCACTTATCCCATCATAATTCAATTGATTATAAAATTTTTCTCTAGATGGCAGACAGGGTTCACATAATTTGTCTATACTATCTATGTAATCGTATGGAAAAACACCCTTCCTAGTTAACAGTTTCAAGTTGTCTACACTCAAATTAGAAAATTGATTTTTCAACTCAGTGTACTGATCTAATTTCAAATATGAAGCTAGATTTTCAAGTGAACTGTTCAAAAAACGGAAACTATCGATAAACCTAAGCTGTATTTTTGTTTCAGAATCATATTTTGTGAAACTAATATATTTCTCCATATTCAAAGGTAGAAGAGAAACAGAACCACGTTTTGCTAGTTCTTTTATTATGAAATGTGCATCATATCCTCCAAGGTTGTGAAACACTACTGGAATAACGAAACTTTTTTTGTAATTCAGGTTACATTTATTATGGGCTCGTCCTCTGTATTTTCCATTGAAATGGTCATGATCCTTAACAATAATATCGTCTGGTGTGAATTTTTTTCTACATATATGACAAATAGTTTTATCATCACAATCATCATCATCATATGAATAATTCATAGGTTCCACAAATTTAATTTTTTGATGTAAAGTGTCTGTTAATTCCGCTAATTTAGAAGAAAACCACTCCATGCAATTCACACCAGTATAACTGTCGAAAAATGAGGGAATTAATTCTTCATACATACTTTTCAAATAAAATCCTGCACTTATAGCCGTATGTTTTTGATATCTAATCGAATTGAATTTCACTTCGTTCATAGGTTCTAAATAAGATTCAAAATCACAATATAAAACAGTAGTTAGTGAAAGAAATATGACTTTTTTCTGGAAACTCTATGCGACAGGATTGATGTTTTGAACACAGTTTGATGTGGTTATTCAACTTTTCATCAGAAGAGAAATAATTCAAGCATTGATCACATATCCATAGCTTACGTTTATGTTTGTTCACTTGACCTGCTATTAGTCTGGATAAATTTTTTATATATACAAAATGGTATTTTATCTCCCTATCGATTGAATTGTCTTCTCGAACATTTTCAGGTTGATAGTAATTCTGTATGAGTAGCAAATTCACATGTTTATTTGGAATTTTCGAAGTACAAATGCGTGTGGGAATTACTGTGAATTTTTTATGCTTATCCATTTGCAGAGAAAACACGTTTACTGATAATTCATTCAGTTTTTCAAACTTAGATATATCTTTAAATGCTATTGGAAATTCAATATCATTAATTTTGAAGATAGTTCTCGGATGAGGATAGGACGATGTTCTATAATTGTGTGAGTCAGATGTTGGATATAAACCTGCGATGATGCTCCACATGAAACAAAACTCATCATCATAGTTTTGAATATTTATACAAGCGCGTTTGCATGCTATTTCTTCAGGTAAACGTATAAATGAACTTCCACCATTTCCTATTTCAACTTTATTCATATTGACTTCTAATGCAACTATTGAATGAAGTGCAAATCCGCTTTCTTTCTCTTGAAACGATTGGAGTTTAATGTTTATTGGATCTACTACATTTTTTTCATACCACTCCTTCAAGTTTGTACTTTTATCGATAATTTCATTTTTAGTTGGAAAATATTTGAAATCTATCAGTTCTTCATCACCTCTTTTTTTAATAAATTGTCCACAAAAAACAGTATTAATTTTAACAATATCATTTTTTTTTAAAGCAATTTGTACTCTTCGTTTCAAGAGGTGAAATGCATCTTGTAGAAATTCAGTGAAAAGTATATGTTTTAAATTAATTACTACGCCTGTTCTTATCCGACACTTGAAAGATGAACAAACATCTTGCCATTTCACTCGATCGCTCCGTTTTCTACTGATTCCGGCTCCTTTATAATTAATAGAAGATTTCAGTTGGATTTTATATCGTTTCAAATGACATAAAGCTGTTTGAATTTTGATTTTCTGTCCATGATCCACATTATTGACAATATTTTTATTGAATAAACAAATATGCTTATTTATCAAACGTATCCAAGTTCTTATTATATTTATGTCTTTCTCACGAACAAGAAGTTGCATAGCTCTATGGAATAAAGAAATGTCACATACGTCCATTATTCCATCAACTCAATCTGGAACAGCGGTGTTGATGGTCCTTTATAATTAATAGAAGATTTCAGTTGGATTTTATATCGTTTCAAATCACATAAAGCTGATTGAATTTTGATTATCTGCCCATGATCCACATTATTGACAATACTTTTATTGAATAAACAAATATGCTTATTTATCAAACGTATCCAAGTTCTTATTATATTTATGTCTTTCTCACGAACAAGAAGTTGCATAGCTCTATGGAATAGAGAAATGTCACATACCTCCATTATTCCATCAACTCAATCTGGAACAGCGGTGTTGATGTTGTGAGTCCTATGATCTCCTTCATTCCAATAAATTTGATGCCATATTTCTGACTGTTCAGCTCATCCAAATGTTCTTTCAAAACTAACGTTGCTCTTTTTGGTAAAAAAATCTTATTATCTTCAAGTTCTAGAAGAATACAATCTCCATACACGGTCGTTACCAGTTTTGCATCCAATATTGCATGAATGCAGTTGACTTCCAATGTGTTCAAAGGCACAACTTCTTTATTCTTAACTGAAAGAGCACCCATCTCATTAATTTTATTAAGATCCATCTTTTTTTTCTGAAAAAGGTAGAAAAAAATAGATTTCCTTATTTTTCAATAAAAAAGCAGATAATACTCACATTTGATTTGGTAGAGATCAACACAACACTTTGTTATTGATTCATCAACATCAACTGATGAATTTACTCAGTTTATTCAGCTTTTATATCAGTGAAATGGGTGGGTAGTTTTTTTTTTTTTTCCACCGAAACCACAGACAATCTTAGGATGCTTAAAATAAGTACTATTTCCTAATTTCAGACCTATTTCACAAACCAGGAATTGAAAATCTTCACTATGACTACATGAGGATGCTGTGGTTAGTCTTGGGACATAATTTTCAAACAAAGAGATATCAAGGAAAAATTTTATTTATTATAACGTATTCAGTTTACATATTCAATTTCATTGAGTATTTTGTCTTTGATGAAAATCATGCATTCACATAAAATCAAATTTTCAATCGATGAATTGAGATTACTAAAAATTGTAATTAATTCCTCAATAGACTGTACACTATGTTTTTTCATAGCAACTATAGCATTCAAAAATTTTTTATAGTAGGCTTGAAAATTGAGATTCAATAACATTTCTAATCTAGATTTTATAAATTGATCATGAAGTTCTACAATATTCGATACATCTTGTGAAATAAAATATAAATTATTATCATTCCTCGAAACATGTAATATCTTGAACCCATTTACTGTGGTAGTTACAATAGAAATGTCTTCAATAAATCTGATGTCGTTGGCTTCATTCAGTTTGAGGATCTCAATAAACAGCAGCCATTGCTTAGAATCGAATGATATAGACACTTTTCGTCCTAAGTTCTGTGAGTCTTCATTATTGGATATCCTTACAGATGGTTCAAAATTTCTTACACCACTTAATCCACAATCAATGACGTGTTCAGTCGTTGTAAGATTTGTGTTCAAAACAAAATTTTTTTCCATATCCATTACTATGGAATCATACACTGTATCAAATGATGCTGTGTCCTGATAACCGAACATGATGTTCAATCGAAGTCAAAACTTGGAATGATAGCTTCATTCACAATTTGTTTGATTTATTAATCCAGGAGTCATGTGATTTATCGAATCCTAACCACCTGACCAGAACTTTATTTCCTTTTTTACGTAAAATTTTTTCAACTAAATATACATCAGAATATTTAGCTTTTTGGAGTTCTGGTTCATAAAAAGCTCCTCTAATAGGTTGTCCTTGTAAATCATCAAGGAGATAGGTAACAGGATTGGTAATTTGAATCTTGCTGATTTTGAATATTTCAGTTGTCCAATTCGGCAAATAACCCTTACTGAAAACATGTTTGAACTTGCTTATTCTCACCATATCTCCAACTTTAAATTTACCATGAGCGGCAATTTTAATATGATTGTATCGATTCTTGAGGAGAAATTGTTCATTTGTCTCATTTACTTCACTAGGTTTCATACCAATTGTTCTATGTTTCACATTATTGTATTCATGAATGATAGTAGGTAAAATATCTAACCATCTGTATGTGCCATTCAAACTAAATGTTTTGAATATTTTTTCTTTGATTGTTCGTATAACTCGTTCAACAATTGCAGCTTTTTTCACATTATATGTGTTATAATGATTAATATTATATTTCTTCATCAGGTTTTTGAACTTGCTATTGAAAAATTCCTTTCCTTGATCTGTTTGTAAGTTTTTAGGACTTCGTGCACTCTCCTTCAATATTTCTGCAAATGCCCGAGATACTTCTTCGGCACCTTTCGTTTTCAATGCTCTAACCCATATGAATTTGGAGAAGCAATCAATTATAACAAGGATAAATTTATGATTGCCATTTTCACTAGCATAAATACTTAGTTCTATTAAATCACCCTGCCATAAATCATCTATACCTTTAATGATTGTACGTCTACGTAAAAAATTTTTTCGAGCAGGTCTATGCAGTTCACTAACCACTTGAATTTTTTCTTTAGAGTGATGATGCTTCATTGTCGGTGATTGAATAAGGAGTGGAAATCCTGTTTTTTAGAGTCATCAATTCATTTCTTATCAGATTCAATTTCATATCCATACTTACTGTCATTGTTTTTCTGTATGTTTCAACAAATTTTTCGAAGTCTTTCTCTAAATTGTATTTCAAGCTCACGAATTTGTTTTCCAGTTCAGAATTCAGACTGACACTTTCAAAATGGTTTTGCATAATTTTCTCTTCAATGGCTTTCAAAGAGCTGGTAACTTTGACCAACTCAAGATCAAGGAAATCTTTGATTACCACATCTTTTTTTTCTGTGGGTATTTCAACATTACATAGTTTACGATTACCGAAATCATAATTTCCTTCAGCTGTTAAGGGAAAACTGTGATGTTCAAAACGTTTACGTTTAAATTTATTTTCTCCTGCATGAGAGGTACTTCCAAACTTATTAAGAGGCATTTTGAAACTGAGATTACTTTTTTATTTCCATTATTAATATATAATATTGGATTCATGTAGTTCTTCGATTATAGATTGTATTTCATTATCAACAGATGTATTACCTGCTTCTTTCGATGCATAAAGTAATCGCAAACGATCAATTATCTCGTTCACATCATCATAATAAATATATTCGATTGGTTTTTCGTTATATGTCATCAAACTTCCTCCTTGATTGGAAGTAAGAGGTTTTATAATTTCAAGCCATTTATATCCAACCGTTCCACGTCGTTGCTTTGTAGCATCGAAATTTCTTCTATGAACGTTCGTTAAATTCAAAATTGTTTTATAATATTGTAAATCATCTTTAGTAAAATCGGATGGTTGTTTATCGAATACTAAACTGTAGAGCCCTGCTGTGCCTGGAAGTCGTTCGTTATTGTCTATGATTATTTCACTAGTTTTTTTATCGAAATTGATAACCTTGCTACCTAGAAACCATTTCGAAATTTTTGCATCGTATTTAGGTCCATATGTTGGATCATTTGAATTACTCTGATCTTTTAATAACCATATTGATGAAACGTATTTTCTTGCTTCAGCTGGATACTGCTCTAAGTATTCATCGACAATCGAATGATCTCCTACATCATCTTGGATTTGTTGAATTTCTTCTTTGGTGTTATCAGGGAACACATCCTCTTCTTCATCAGTTTCAGCTTCAATATTTGTGGGTAGAAATCTAGGAGATTTGTTATACGAGGGTTTTTGGAATAATGATTCAGGTTTGAAAGCTGAAGTTGGATATGATGTTTTTGTTGTAGGTGTAGATGAACTGAATGCGTGAAATGTATGCTGAAGGGGTGGAATTGGTGACACAACTTTGGGGCTCAGAAAGCTAGATGAAAAATGAGGTGGAACTGTCAGAGGGCCTTTCTGAAGCAGATTTGAACCTGTCAGCTTAGCTGTTCGAAGCTGTGCCGGACTGGCATGAAGCTGTGTTGGATCTGCTAGGTGTGCTGTATGAAGCTGTGTTGGACCTGTATAGAGCTGTGTTGTTTTCAATAAACCGGCTCTTTGTTTATCTTCTATACTATGTAGTTGTTTGGTAATTGGTTGAAATAATTGGGAGATTGCTTTATCATCTTCATGTTTTCCTAGTTTGAATGTAAGAAACTTCTTCCTCACATCCTTCACAAGTTGTTGTATTTTACGTTTTCTTTGATTCTCAAGATCACTCTTCATTTTGACTAGGGTTCACTTATACTGAATGTGATTCATAGAAGTCAATATATTTATGTACTTTTATTATCGTTGTCATCCACTATAGTAAATAATGGGTTATTATTTTAAATATCAAACGATTTTTTCGGTATAAGTCATTTTTATTGTTTCGAGGAAATTTTTATATATCGATCAAACCCTTGACGATAGCGTCCTCCGTTAATATCAAAGTTTTTAACAACAACAATAAATCCATACTTGTTTGCATTCCAACAAAACGCACACAGATGTTTGAATTCTTCAAAGGTCATATCTGGAGAGACATGTTCATCGAATGCATGTTTCAAATTAGTTTCATCTTGTTTAAATAACACAATAATATTCATATTATCACGACATAAATGTTTGCTAGCCATCACGTATGTCTGGCATAATAACGCAACATCGATTGCTTTATGCCGACCCATAGAGTAATATGCTTTAATCTTATCTTGTTTGTCTCCTACAACATCATCGAAAATAATGATTGAATTTTTTTCGGCGTCATTGGGATCAATTATATCATCATTCTCCTTGAAAGGATGATAACCTATTTCTGGCACACCTTTCAGCACCTTCTCCAGTAATTGATATTTGGGTTGATATAGGCTTTTAGAATAAATATAGATATTCTTGAAACGTAATCCGTTTGGTGATAACAATAAACTCAAAAGAGCATTTGATTTACCTGATCCACTTGGACCTGTCATTAAAATTCTGCAACTATCAGGAAACAAATCACCATGTTTCGAGGGTCTTTCTTTTTCCAGTATATCTAAATTATCCACTGATAAAACGGTTTGTTGTTGTTCAATTTCCATCTTACAATCAACTGAGGCAATACTCACTTTATACAATTTTATATTTATATATACAAATATTTCGTATGATTTCTCAGTATCATGCTGACTTTTGTGAATGGTGGGGGCCTCATTAATTCCATCATAAATAAGCTTCCTATTGAGCTTCATTTACCAGGTATGTAGATTTATTCATGATGCTGTAAATATTATTCTCATATACATGTTTTTTTTTTCAGGATATTCATATTGTGGTCCAGGTACTAAGCTACAGAAACGATTAGATAGAGGTGATTTGGGGGTCAACCCTTTAGATCAAGCGTGTAAGGTTCATGATATTGCCTATAGCAAAACTAACGATTTGAGAGAAAGACATAAAGCAGATAAACAATTAGAAGATAGTGCTTGGAATCGTTTTCGTTCAAAAGAAGCTTCTTTAGGAGAGAAAACTGCGTCACTTTTAGTGACCGGTGCCATGAAAGCTAAACGAAAATTAGGAATGGGACATCGAAAATCTTTTCGAACTGCTGTACTCAATCCAATCAATAAAATACTCAGAAAATCGAAACCTGGGGATTTGAAGAAATCTGCTTCCATAGCTCTGAGAGCAGCAAGAGCGGCCGTGAAAAAAGCCGGTGGAAAAAGTAAAATAAGAATTCCACGAATTATACCATTTGAAAGTAAATCTGGAGGAGTATTACCAATATTGGGTATTTTAGCTGGCTTAGGAGCATTAGGGTCAGTTTTAGGAGGAAGTGGTACAGTCGCAAATGCTGTTATAAATGCCCGAAGTGCGAGAAAAAAGTTGGAAGAAGAAAAAAGACATAATAAAGCGATGGAATCTATTGGACACGGATTATTTTTGAGAAAGATGCATAAAGGTTATGGTTTATATTTGAAGAAGCAAAAAAAAAAAAACCTCTGAAAAGTTTGCCTCCAAGAGCATTATATGATTATGAGATATTACAATATTGTAAGAGTATTCCATATTTTCGAGGAGTGTTCATGCGAAATACTTTACCAACCGCTATAAAAGGCAGAGAGTGTGGTGTTGTGAATTTAGACAGTTCAAATGGTCCAGGAACTCACTGGGTTGCATATGTCAAAAACGGAAATTACGTGGAATATTTTGATAGTTATGGAAATTTGAAACCACCCCAAGAATTGGTTCATTATTTCAAAAACTCTATTATTAAGTATAACAGAACCGATTATCAGAAATCGAATTCATTCAATTGTGGTCACTTGTGTTTGAAGTTTTTAACGTCGAAAATGTTATAAATAAAAGGATACTTTGTTTCATTTCATCAGTCATGTCTATGCTCTTCACATTGAAAGATCGATCTCCGATACTTTCAATCGACTTACCTACTCCAATAGAATTAGATCCAAATTATCATTATGGTCTAGCGTTGATTGGCTTCCATACTTTCAATTCAATTCCAAATATTGATGAAACTAATAATAAATTCTACTTTTATGAGAGAAGCATTAATGAACAACTCCATTCAGAAAATTTCATACCAAAACTGTCGTCTAACCCACAAGTGAAACCGAAAAGTGATATTGGAGAAACTTTGAAAGAGAAGAGGAAAGTAATTGTTATTCCCACAGGAGCCTATGAAATAGGTGATATTGAAGAATTCTTGAAGAAGAAACTACTCTCAGAAGAACAGTATAAAAGTGGAGGTGAAGACATATTTTTTTTACGTCCTAATCTGAATACACTAAAGAGCGAAATATATCATAAACATTTTTCAATTGATTTTTCAGAGGACGATACTTTGGGTAAAGTTTTAGGATATTCCAAGAGAATTCTTAATCCAAATCAGATACATGAATCTGATGTAACTGTAGATATCGTGAAGGTTCAAACTATCCACATAGATAGTAATATTACAGAAGGAGCTTTCTATAACTATAGGCCCACACATACAATTTATGAATTTTCTCTAGATTCTGATCCAGGCTATAGCATTGACGAAGTGCCTAGAAATTTAATTTATTTACCATTGACTACATCAAGAATCTACAATATCACATTGAAGGTGCTCGATCAAGATTCTGAACTTGTTAATTTCAGAGGTGAAGAGATAATTATACGATTAGAATTGAAAAGATGGTCTTAATATTCAATTCTTCATCATCATCATCATATAAGTATATGTACCCCACTCCTGTGAAATCAGTAGTCAATAAGTCGTGCAAGAAGTTGGGTGGAAAAGTCACCTTAAGAAATAAAATATTCTTAAAATCTATCGGATATGCTATCCAACCAGACATTCAATCTTTATTCACCAATCAACAACGATGAATCCATCAGCAAAGTGGAAACAAGAACATATTTACCATTCATCAAATCTTTCAATAATAACGATTCGATCGAAGTTTCAATAAATCGATCAGATACATGGCTCTTCATGCATGATGCAGTACTTATCATTAAAGGTCAACTTGAAAAAACTGCAGGAAATGGAACAATTAAGTTGGTTCCGAATTGTGGAGCATTCCTTTTCGATTCGATCTCCTATGAATTACATGGAACTGAGATCGATTCGGTTAGAGAACCAGGATTGATAAGTACAATAAAAGGATATCTGTGCTACGACAAAGATTCCGTCAGAGAACTAGAAACAGCTGGATGGACATATCCTAATGATCCAGAAATAAATGCTGATGGAAGTTTTATATTCAGAATACCTCTTAAACATCTTTTGAATTTCTTCAACGACTATCATTTAGCTATTTGTGGAAAACAAACCATTCGACTCATAAGATCACAAAATGATAATAATGCCATGAAAATTACTGCTGGAACTGGAGAAGCTGTTGGGGTTACAAAAGGGCAAGTCAAAATCCATAGTATTGAATTGAAAGTCAAACATATTCATCCCAATGATGTTTTGAAGATTGAATTACTTGAATCTATGAAATCAAATCGACCAATATTATTTCCATTCAGAAAATGGGAAATTCATGAATTGCCCAATTTAACAACGAACTCTCTAACAGAAATATGGACTGTTAAGACTACTTCTATTATTGATTATCCTAGATTTATTATATGCTGTTTTCAAACCAAAAAGAAAAACATAAGTACAGAAGATCCTACATTATTTGATAATATTGATGTTTCTGATGTTCGACTGTTACTGAACGGTGAATTTATTCCTCAAGAAAATTCAAGATTGAACTTCAAGAAAAATGATTATGGTGAAGCCTATTATAATTACACCGAATTTTCGACTAGTTATAATAACTTAAAAATCAATCCTTTAATTCAATATTCAGACTTCAAAAACAGATGCTTATTTGTTATTGACTGTTCAAGACGTAGTGAATCTTTCAAATCATCAACGGTTGATATAAAACTTGAGATAGAGTCTAGATCAGGTTTCCCCTCCTCAACCAGAGCCTATTGCATTATTGTATACGACTGTATAATGGAGAATTTACCTTTAACTGAAACAGTTCGAAAGTTGACATCAATATGAGCACAATGATTGTTCTTGATATGCAAGGGTTTGTGATTAACAAAGAATTCATAGTGAAGGAATTGGCCGCATCAAATGGATATCAAATATATCATTTCATTTTTAAACCACCGATAGACTTCGAAATGTTATCAAATAAAGATCAAACCAGTGTTAGATACTTGGAACGTTTTCATCACGGAATACAATATAGTGAAGGTTTTGTGAACTATGAGGATCTGGATAACATTATTCGTGAAATTTTGTACGGAGTTGATACTGTTTATGTGAAAGGCCACCAAAAATATGATTTGTTGAAAAAAATATCTAGATCCAGGACGATAATAATTAATTTGGAGGATCAAAACCCAGAAAAATTTGAGAAGCAAACACCTAAATGTATGGCTCATCGAAGTGATTCGAAAAGTTGTAGCATAAATAATTGCAGAAAATTGTTCCAATGGTTAATTGATAATAAAATGATTGCAAGAAACTTTACTGATAAATGGAATGGAGTTTTTAATGATAGAAATAGATTTTCCTCATTAAGATGTAGTACCTCTAGACGTGTTCCATTAAATAAAATATCATAGTTGATTTTACGTTATTTCATAATAGATTATGTAATTTTTTTGTAATAAATGGTGAAAGATTATGGTTTTGATTGTCACTGAATAATTTTATCAGCACCGGATGTACAATGCAATACCTATCCAAATGTTCCCTATAAAAGAAGATTCTGAACTTCACCTCAAGACGATTTGAATGCAATACAATCGTTATATGGATTCGAAAATAATAATAATCCAACAACCCAATCTACAACAATCATAACAACACAAACCACAATGAAAACAACTAGAATTACACAGGAACCTGTCGGAAGTTATATAAAACCTAATTTATGTGAAGTAAAGAATAAAATAGAAAGGATTGTCATTATCAATAATCACATTTATCTCCTATATCAAGGCTGGGTGTGGGTGATTTCACTCGAAAATAAGATCATACATCCACCATTGAGAGCTCTAGAGTATATACCCATAGGTAATATAGATTTCAAAAAAGATTCTATCCACATTTATCAGAGACCGAATGATGAAATCGGGCTATTGCATCATAATAAGTTTTATAGAATTGATTCGAGTAATTTTGGTGTGCTAACAAGTTATGAGTATAATCGAATGGGTCTCCCCCGTAATATGATAGTTCATGGGGTTTTGAATACCTATAAAGGTAAAACATATATCTTTTATAATAATGTATATTGTGTTGAAATTGACGAATGCAATTTATCAAGGAAATCTGTGAGATATATTAGTGAAATATTCCCTGGAATACCGTCAAATTTTTCATCAGTATTCAGATATATCGATGGAAAAATCTATTTTATTAAAGATAATATGATATATGAATTCAATGAATTTTTTAACAAGGCTACAGGATCATATAAATTTGAAATAGAAGCCCTACTGAAATTACCTTGTCATTCAGAGGGATTACTGCAGCAATTGAAAAATCTTCTGAACAGGATCATATCGAATCAAATAATTATCAGTGACACCAAGTAGGAATTAATCAAACACAAATTACTTGAATATGATAAATAATCCATTCTAATACTATTTTATTCTTAAATGTATATATTAAGATTGTAATAAGATCGATCAGTTTTTTTTTTTTTTATGATTATTATATGAACGTGATAATAATATGTAATATATTGAAATCAATAGAGATTATTGTAAGGCTATTGTGTTTATATTTACAACTGCCCGAAATACCGGGCACCGGGTCGCCCGGTGGCCAGATTTCCGGGTGACCCGGAAAACCAGACCACCAGGGGGGCAGATCACCCCATTACCCGGTCACCGGGGGTCCGCCGGGTCCCCCGGGGGGTGGGGGTGGCTCATTGGGGTTCTTGTCTGCCTGTCTGTGCCCGAGCGCGCGATCCCTAGCCTCTCTCTCTCTCTCAGACCCCACCCCACCCCCGCTTTCTCCATCGTTCTACATACACATTTCGTACAGATATTACCGTCGTCGAGGTGGCCGAGAGATCCAACAGGCTGACGTCAGAATACAGACAAAGGAAGTCCAAGTTCGAATCCGAACGGGGGAATCGAGAGTTTTTTTAAAAATTACATATCATCACGATAACAAGGTCGTCAGTGAGTGTGCGGTCAGGTGTGGTCATCCTTATCAGCGATTGCGCCAAATCGCAATTTTGAAATATTCACCTAGCTCGTATAGGAGACCTATTGCGTCACTTCCGGCGGAGAACCCGCTTTGTTTCTCTACTTCTGACGGAAACCGCACTCTCATAGCTCAATCGGAGAACTTCAGGACTACACCGAGAAGCAACTTTCTTCCCAATAGAGTCTTCGAGATGTGGAATCGGCTCCCTACTGAAGTTGTGCTGTCGCCGACAGTGAACTCTTTCAAGAACGCCCTGGATAGTTGGTCTGGTCGCCAGCATTGAATTTATTTCAGAATCTAGTATTTTTTTTTCTTTCTCTTTCTATTGTATAACTTCTCGATTTCTCAGTCATTGTGTATTTTTCAGTTTTGAGTTTATAGGTTTACCTCTACTCTTGTCAGTTTATAATAATAATAATAATAATAATCCCCGAGGGACCAGGACCAACGGCTTGCTATCGGGGAGTCAGTAATTGACAAACTGATAGTGAGCCGGCCAAGACCTCCTGAGGATCTATCCCTGGTGTTTGAGTTGCGTTGCGAAAAAGCCAGGTGAAAATACGGAACTAGGTCAACAACAGTCAGTGGACTCCTCACAAGTTCTTTGTGAGACCGCAAAATGTGAGACCCGTCAGTCGAGGTGCAGGTTTCTTCCCCTCAAACCCTACATCCAAGGGGGCAAGAGTCTGGGACTACCACGCAGAAACTACACCGTGAAATACCAATCGTCTTGGTGATCCGGTATGGTGCCTGCGCAAACCATCATAGTGGGAATCGGTGTCCTTGGGATTCCGACTAAGATGGCGAGGAGGAGGTTTTAGTTGGGTTAGAGTCCCACACGAATCCCAGCATTGAACAGCCCGCTGCGGAGAAGGCATGATGCTTTCCTCCTTCCTCAGGGCACACAAAAAAAAAGGTTAGGTTAGGTTAGGTTAGGTTCCCGCCACTATGGAACGTCACATACAATGAAGTCCTGGAACTCAAATACCAGGAAGGGGTACAACGGTGGCTTATGCAGATGATCTCCTCTTTATAATCGAAGGGGACTCGGAAGAAGAAATTAAAGACACACTAACAAACTCGTTCAATAAAATGTTAGCTTGGATGGAAAGCAAAGATCTAGAGATAGCCACCCACAAGACTGAACTGCTAGTTATGAAAGCCCCAAAGGAAAAGAAACCGCCTGAGAGTGATATTGGATCGTACGATGGTAGAAGAATCAAATCGACTAAAGTACTTAGGTGTTATGTTCCAGAGAAAATTGAACTTTTTTGGCCATTTCCAACAACTAAAACAAAAGGTGAAAAACAGAATAAAATCCCTGAATACATTAATGCCGCACTTGGGAGACCCGGGATACTGCAAAAGGAGAGCACTTTGTTCAGTAATACATGGAACAATACTGTATGCAGCACCAGCGTGGAGAGAAGCCGTCAAAATAGAAAGGAACAAGAAGACACTAATGCATTTACAGAGAAAGCCCGTCCTTAGGGTATGTATGGCGTATAGGACCGTGTCCACAGAGGCATTGCAGGTCATTTCGGGTTTCTCACCCATTGACCTAATGATAGACGAGGCATGCTTCCCCTATACCATAGGTAGCAGACTGCCAGGAAACAGAATGATGGCAAGAAGGAGGGCGCTAAGGAAGTGGCAAGAAAGATGGGAGCGGGGAGGCACCTCTGCGTCCTGGACGAGAAGGGTTATTACAGACGTTATAAGCTGGGTGAACTGCCGCCACCGACGTACAAATTACTACCTGACTCAGTTATTTACGGCGCACGGATCATTTGGTACGTTTACCAAGAAAATTGGAAAAACAAAGTCAGACCTGTGCGCCACCTGTGGAGTGCAGGAATCAGTGGAACACGTCCTGTATGCCTGCGAACGATGGAGGAGACAAAGAGAGGAACTAGTAAGGAAATTTGGACCCATACCAAGGGTTGAGGAGTTAGTTCCCGCAATGATAGAAAACCACGAAACATGAAACATTATGTACGAGTACATCACTGGCATTATGGAAATGAAAGAAAAAGAAGATAGGGAAAACCAAGGATAAGACGGTGAGACACATACCGGGTTACGCTCCTGATGCACGGGCTCTTAGAGTCCTTTCGAGGAGGCGATAATACCCGGGGAAAGAGGAGGGGGTTTTGGTGGGTGAGAGTCCCACACAAAAGTACACGGCAGCATATGAAGATCTTTCAGGCCCGCTGCTGTGGAAAAAGAACATTAGTTTTCCCCCTACCTCAGGTTCGAAAAAAAAAAAAGTTAGGTTAGGTTAGGTTAGGTTAGGTTCCCGTACGTGGTCATCACCTTGTCGTGGTGTACGGGCTTAAGTAGCTGTGAATCCCATGGAGTAACAGCGAAAAACCAAGTATGACCAAAACCAAGGAGTGACTATGACTCTCTTGGCCCCTGGAATCTACAGACTCTGGGTAGACCCAAGGAGTGATGCTAGTGCTTCTGAAGTAACCATGGCTCTCTTGGCCCCTCGTATCTGAGGACTCGGGGTAGACCCAAAGAGCAACGTTGGTGCTTCACAAGTAACTGTGATTCACTTGGCCCCTGGAGGCTACTGACTCTTGGTAGACCCAAGGAGTAACGTTAGTACTTCACAACATGGCAACTATGGCTCAAATGGCCCCTCGAACCTGGGGACGGATCGAGGTAGACCCAGTGAGCAACGTTAGTACCCCATGTAACCTTATCCCACTCCCAAAAATCCTCTCAGACAGTAAAGGTCTTAACTGACCAGGGTACACGGTAACTGTTTGGACGAGGAGTTACCGACAAATGTATCAAGACCCTCCGGGGATCTATACCTGTTGTTAATAGTTCCGTGAAATAAGCCAGGTGAAACTTCGGAACGATGGTCAGCTGCAGTCTCGCAGGTCCTCATAATGTGAGACAGCGGTGGGACCTTAGTGGGCGCGGGACGCTCCTCCTATCACCCAACAACTCCAAGGGGAGGAGATACCGGTCAGTCCGAGTGCGCGTACTGTAGGATTCCAATAACATTGGAGACCCAGTGGTGCCCATTTACAAAGTGTGACAGTAGTAGTCGGTGTCCTCCGACTCTGCTATCGCGCTGAGGAGGAGGTTTTAGTTGGGTTAGAGTCCCACACGAATCCCAGCATTGAACCGCCCGCTGCGGAGAAGGCATGATGCTTTCCTCCTTCCTCAGGGCACACAAAAAAAAAAGGTTAGGTTAGGTTAGGTTAGGTTATGTTAGGTTTTGGGATTCCGACTAAGATGGCGAGGAGGAGGTTTTAGTTGGGTTAGAGTCCCACACGAATCCCAGCATTGAACAGCCCGCTGCGGAGAAGGCATGATGCTTTCCTCCTTCCTCGGGGGCACAAAAAAAAAAAGTTTAGGTTAGGTTAGGTTAGGTTCCCCGTACGAGGTCATCATCTTGTCGTGGTGTACGGGCTTAAGTAATTGGAAGGAATCCTAAAAATCAGCTTTAGGAGAACTTCCAATGAAAACTAAGAATGACCAATATACATGGCAACTATGGCTTAACTGGCCCCTCGAACCTGAGGACGGATCGGGGTAGACCCAGTGAGCAACGTTAGTACCCCATGTAACCCCATCCCACTCCCAAAAATCCTCTCAGACAGTAAAGGTCCTTATTGACCAGGGTACACGGTGACTGTCTGGACGGGCAGTTACCGACAAATGTATCAAGACCCTCCGGGGATCTATACCTGTTGTTAATAGTTCCGTGAAATAAGCCAGGTGAAACTTCGGAACGATGGTCAGCTGCAGTCTCGCAGGTCCTCATAATGTGAGACAGCGGTGGGACCTTAGTGGGCGCGGGACGCTCCTCCTATCACCCAACAACTCCAAGGGGAGGAGATACCGGTCAGTCCGAGTGCGCGTACTGTAGGATTCCAATAACATTGGAGACCCAGTAGTGCCCATTTACAAAGTGTGACAGTAGTAGTCGGTGTCCTCCGACTCTGCTATCGCGCTGAGGAGGAGGTTTTAGTTGGGTTAGAGTCCCACACGAATCCCAGCATTGAACCGCCCGCTGCGGAGAAGGCATGATGCTTTCCTCCTTCCTCAGGGCACACAAAAAAAAAGGTTAGGTTAGGTTAGGTTAGGTTATGTTAGGTTTTGGGATTCCGACTAAGATGGCGAGGAGGAGGTTTTAGTTGGGTTAGAGTCCCACACGAATCCCAGCATTGAACAGCCCGCTGCGGAGAAGGCATGATGCTTTCCTCCTTCCTCGGGGGCACAAAAAAAAAAGTTTAGGTTAGGTTAGGTTAGGTTCCCCGTACGAGGTCATCATCTTGTCGTATTGTACGGGCTTAAGTAATTGGAAGGAATCCTAAAAATCAGCTTTAGGAGAACTTCCAATGAAAACTAAGAATGACCAATATACATGGCAACTATGGCTTAACTGGCCCCTCGAACCTGAGGACGGATCGGGGTAGACCCAGTGAGCAACGTTAGTACCCCATGTAACCCCATCCCACTCCCAAAAATCCTCTCAGACAGTAAAGGTCCTTATTGACCAGGGTACACGGTGACTGTCTGGACGGGCAGTTACCGACAAATGTATCAAGACCCTCCGGGGATCTATACCTGTTGTTAATAGTTCCGTGAAATAAGCCAGGTGAAACTTCGGAACGATGGTCAGCTGCAGTCTCGCAGGTCCTCATAATGTGAGACAGCGGTGGGACCTTAGTGGGCGCGGGACGCTCCTCCTATCACCCAACAACTCCAAGGGGAGGAGATACCGGTCAGTCCGAGTGCGCGTACTGTAGGATTCCAATAACATTGGAGACCCAGTAGTGCCCATTTACAAAGTGTGACAGTAGTAGTCGGTGTCCTCCGACTCTGCTATCGCGCTGAGGAGGAGGTTTTAGTTGGGTTAGAGTCCCACACGAATCCCAGCATTGAACCGCCCGCTGCGGAGAAGGCATGATGCTTTCCTCCTTCCTCAGGGCACACAAAAAAAAAGGTTAGGTTAGGTTAGGTTATGTTAGGTTTTGGGATTCCGACTAAGATGGCGAGGAGGAGGTTTTAGTTGGGTTAGAGTCCCACACGAATCCCAGCATTGAACAGCCCGCTGCGGAGAAGGCATGATGCTTTCCTCCTTCCTCGGGGGCACAAAAAAAAAAGTTTAGGTTAGGTTAGGTTAGGTTCCCCGTACGAGGTCATCATCTTGTCGTGGTGTACGGGCTTAAGTAATTGGAAGGAATCCTAAAAATCAGCTTTAGGAGAACTTCCAATGAAAACTAAGAATGACCAATATACATGGCAACTATGGCTTAACTGGCCCCTCGAACCTGAGGACGGATCGGGGTAGACCCAGTGAGCAACGTTAGTACCCCATGTAACCCCATCCCACTCCCAAAAATCCTCTCAGACAGTAAAGGTCCTTATTGACCAGGGTACACGGTGACTGTCTGGACGGGCAGTTACCGACAAATGTATGAAGACCCTCCGGGGATCTATACCTGTTGTTAATAGTTCCGTGAAATAAGCCAGGTGAAACTTCGGAACGATGGTCAGCTGCAGTCTCGCAGGTCCTCACAATGTGAGACAGCGGTGGGACCTCATAGGGCGCGGGACGCTCCTCCCATCACCCAACAACTCCATGGGGAGGAGATACCGGTCGGCCCGAATGCGCGCACTGTCGATTTCCAATCGCCTTGGAGACCCAGTAGTGCCTACGAAACAAGGTGTGATAGTAGTAGTCGGTGTCCTCCGGCTCTGCTATCGCGCCGAGGAGGAGGTTTTAGTTGGGTTAGAGTCCCACACGAATCGCAGCATTGAACCGCCCGCTGCGGAGAAGGCATGATGCTTTCCTCCTTCCTCAGGGCACAAAAAAAAAGGTTAGGTTAGGTTAGGTTAGGTTAGGTTAGGTTCCCCCACTGGGTCAGCACCTTGTCGTGGTGTGGGGGCTTGTAGTAGCTGCATTGATTCCTGGGATCTCTGCGGATGGAACTCCGGTTCCTGGCAGGGTTAACACTCATGTCGATGAGATCCCGGAGGAGTGGCGAAACTAAGACTGACCACTTTCCTTATGGCAGGACCGGTCATAGTCCTGTCATGCTACCCCTACCTTAAAGGCAGTAGAAATACTGCATCCTTCTCTCTCCCCCTCCGACGCTATTAGGTTAACCGAGGGCTAGGAGGTATCCTATACTTACCATTACCTTTCCCCCTTTCTCCTCTCCTCTTCGGATGGATAAAACTGGTGACGATCTTGGCTGCCCTAGGACTGGTGATGTGTGCGTGCACTGCCCCAAATTCTTTTCTGTATGAAATGGACAGGAAAAAGGATAAGGAATTTACGGTGCAAGGGAGGGGTACCCTAGTACCAGTCGGTGAGGGTGGTTGGCCTAGCAAATTGCCACATAGAAAAAAGAATTGAAGTGAAGCAATGTAATAAATATTGGAGCTATGAGCATAAAGTAAATGCATGTAATGGAGTGAACAGAAGAGATTGCTGCTTCAAGTGCGGCGAGAAGGGACACACAGCTAATAGATGCGAAAACAGCCAGCACTGTGCCCTTTGTGAAAAGGACGGACATTATGTTGGTTCAAGTAAATGTAGTCTATTCAGAGGAGCTCTACAAAGAGAAAGGAGGAAACAAAAAAACAGGATTTTGAGTAAGGATTTAGTGAGCGAACAGATGGAGCAAACGGAAGTACCTGGCGCCGAACGCAGCGGGTGAAAAAATTGAAGCTCTGGCAATTGAACTGAATAAAGTCAATAAGAACGTATTAATTGATACATTGGTGCATAAAAAGTTACCTGAGAGTATAGCAAATATAACAGTGCGTGAATTCTTTAGGCCTTTTTGATGAATCATGTAATTGTGCAGCAAATGGTGAGTCAATTGGAGATGTACATTCAAATTCCACGGTGAGTGCTGTGTTTGAGCTCCAGTCGTTGAATAAGCAATTTGAATTGTTGCAACATTTGAACGAGGAATTGAGACTTAGAATTAAAGATCAGGCAACTATTATAGACCTTTTGCAAAAAAGCAAAGAAACCCGAAATAAAGACGTCAAAATCATCGTAAAAAAATCTTCCGTTTCAAATGGTAAACAATACAATGACATTGTTGGGGGCGGCGCAGTGTTATCGCCTCCGCATCGTATCAATGATGTTCCGGAGCATAGAAGTGATGGAGGTAGTCTTGACGTCCCACATGAGCCGTTGACCTACACATCGACTAGTCAATCTGTCAACAATGCATCACAAAAATTGATAACGAGTAAAGATGATTTGAATGTCAAATTTGGATCGAACAACGTCGTACCTAATGTAAATAAAGAACAACAACATGATCGACAAAACCTAAATAAACAAGTGAATGAATTTAAAAATTCTTTTCATAAAGAGAGAAAAATAATTGGTTAATCTAACACCCTATCAAATAAAATTAAAGGAGCTCCAATTTACATGAATTTATATGTGGGAAAAATTCAGGGCGACGTCAATGAGGATGATATGAACGATTTTCTTTCAGAGAAGTGGCCTGATATTAATATTAATTGTTCTAACCTAACTAGCAAGGGGTCAAATAGTAGCTTCAAGATAAGTTTTGAGTCTAAGTTCAAGACGGAAATTATGGACGAGACCAAATGGCCCGCTGGTATTCTTTTGAAAAATTTTTTTGTTCCTCGACTGAAACCGGAGAATGCATAGAAACTAAAAGAAAGCAATTAAAGTTATTTCATCTTAACATTAGGGGAATAAAAGACAAGAACGGAGCATTATGCCGGGTTTCCACCAAGCGGACAGAACAAAAACAAAACACGAACTCGGTCCGTTTGTGACAGTCCGCGAACTGTTTGCAAACTGTTCTAGAACTTGTGGATTGTTTTCCGGACTCGAAAGTCCGCGAATTGCGTTTTTACGGACACAAACAGAGTCCCATCCAATGTCGGTAAACTTCAAAGGATTTACGAGTTCTAGGACTGTTTGTTAGCTTGGTGTAAACGCCCAGTTTGTTTTTATTCACTTTGTTGCGATCTAATGTGGTAGTTTGATTCAGTGCGTGAAGGAAAGAAGTCGTAATGTTTATTAAAACTTGATCGAAATTTACCTCATATACTCATATCATCTCCTCTGAGATCTTGTAACAGTTTAGACGTCACATTTCCTCCTTTTTGCCTTAAGGATGGCCTAATCCAAAACCGGCGTTTAGTTTTGTTCTTTTTAATAATGTAAAATGTAACTGCCAGTAAAAATAAATCCTCGTCGTCTTGTTCTCTCAAGTTTGCAGCTCGCCACATTCTCACAACTACACGTCCGGTGTCTCTATGTGAACTGAATCAAACTTAAACAAAACACGAACAGTTTTCATTCATTTCTGTCCGCGACTGGTGTAAACACAAAGTCCGTTGGGAACCCCAACAGTCTTCGAACATTTTCCAAACAAAATTGTTCGAAATTTCTGTCCGAACGGACAGTTCGTGTTTTGTTTTGACCTGTCCGCTTGGTGGAAACCCGGCATTAGAGTTACTTCTGGACAAACTTGGTCATATTGAATTCATTTGTTTAACTGAGCACTGGTTGATGGAATGCGAACTTTCTGCTTATACATTGTATGGCTGGGTGGTGGCTCACGGTTTCTGCAGAAGTGGGAAAATTAGGGGAGGAGTCTTAACAATGTGTCGTCCGGATTTGACTTTCGTCTGTATGGATGAGTTAAATCGACTTTCGCAGGAGTCACACTGCGAGATATCCTCAATAAAAATAGTAGGATACAACCTTATCTCGGTGGCAATTTACAGACCTCCTTGTGGGGATTTTGATGTTTTTATAGATATACTAAGTCGAATATTGAATATCCTAACCAACTCTCGGTGCTATGTAGCCATCTTGGGTGATTTTAATTTGTGACGTACCAAGCTAGGGTAGGTTCGGCCAATCGTTATGCAGTTAAGGATGGTGAAGAATAATACCAGGCAGACTCATCAAAGGGGTTTATTTCTTAACCATACTGGCACAGATGATAATTCACATTCAATGTAACTGTTTACTACCGACAATAACTGTTGACTAACAAACATTCAATACGTACACGCTTCTGAATGAATCACTTCATGAATCTCCCTAGCCAATTGTTATATATATTTTATAAATGTTTACTTGTTTTAATAACATTATATTTGATAAACATAACTGGCAATGATGAGACCTAGAGCTCTGGCTTTACGTGCCGCTGTAGGTCTAAAGGGAGGTCGCACTAATCTTATTATATCACGTACGAAATATGCAGGGTGTTCAACATACTACATTTAATTGTCCGAACAATAATTGTAAAGCATTTTGTGATATTATGGCTTGTAATAATTTTTTTCCCACTATTCATGAGCCAACGAGGGGATCAAACACAATTGATAATATTTTTATTAACTTCTCGGAGGATCATTATTCATCTAGAGTCGTTGATTTTTTGTTTTCCGATCACTGTGCTCAGGTGGTGGACGTGAATGTACCTGCTAGGGGCGCCTCGGGGACGATGGTGTCGAGGGTTTTTCGGCCGATTACTCGTGCGGGTTTGAATTCCTTTTATTGCATGCTTGATGGTCTTTCTTGGGATTTTGTTAATGACTGTAAGCTTAATACTGTACGGAAGTTTGAAATATTCAATGAAAAATTGACAGATGCTTATTTGGCAAGTTTCCCGGAAAGAAGTGTTAAGGTACGAAGCCGCGATGGAGGCGTTAGTTGGTTTACGCCGGAACTCAGATTGATCCGCGATAATCTCGAGTCGCTGAGAGGTCTCATATCCGGTGAGGAGTACAATCGGCTCAAAAGATTTTACAGGTTCAAGATCAGGCAGGCGAAGATTTCAGCTAATGATCGGATTATCAGACAGTCTAATAATATCTCGAAGTCAATCTGGAATTTGATTAAGTCGGAGAACTATCCAGGTCAGGAAGAATTTCGCAATTTTACTTGTGACGAATTTAATGATTTTTTTATATCTATTGGACGTGATACAGTGAGAAGTCTTGGCGAGCGGACTGTCGATCCCTTGGGCTTCCTCCCTGGGGAAGCCGTTTCAGTTTTTACCTCTACTCATGTGACATATAATGACGTTCGGTCTGCTGTGGCATCCTTGAGACCCAGCAAGTCTGCTGATTTCTTTGGTCTTTCTTCCCTTTTGATCAAGAAGAATATAAATAACTTGATAACTCCGCTGACGAAACTTTATAATTTGTGTATAGATCATAAAACTTTCCCTTGTCCTCTGAAAATATCTAAGGTTATACCACTATTTAAGAAGGGCAGCCGGGATGATATTATGAATTATCGACCCATTTCATTGGTGCCAGTTCTGTCAAAGATTTTCGAAAAACTTCTATACTCTCAATTACTGGAGTTCTTTGAGCAGCATGGTCTGTTATGTGATGAGCAGTTTGGTTTCAGAAGAGGCAGAAGCACTTCTGATGCAATTATGAATTTTGTTGACTATACTTTGGGGTGTTTCGAGGATGGTGAGTATTCTTTGTCGTTGTTCCTGGACTTGACTAGGGCCTTCGACTGCGTGGATCGCTCACTTCTGCTGCGAAAGCTGGGAGCCTACGGCTGTTCGGGTGATAGTTTGAAGTTACTGCATTCCTATTTATCGGACAGGAAGCAGTCTGTTTATTTCAACAATGAATGGTCCGAATGTAGAGAGATCGATCTTGGGGTGCCGCAGGGATCAGTTCTTGGCCCCCTCTTATTTTTAATATTCATCAATGACCTACCTAACTATCTCGGTATATATAAAACAATGCTATTTGCCGATGACACGACTGTGTCCTTGTCGTCCGGTTGCCTTCGATCGTTGGTGGAGGGGGGCGATGCTGCGCAGGTGAGGGCTCGTGAGTGGTTTACCTCAAATCGGCTTGTCCGTAACGAAGGTAAGACAATCAAGCGGATTTTTGCTTTGCGGCATGTTGAGATGGAGGATTTGAAGGGTGATGCGAGGTTCCTGGGTGTTGTACTTGATTCTGCCCTGCGTTGGAGTGCCCACACCGACCAGCTGGCCACCAAGCTTTGTAGGAGTTGTTTTCTCTTGAGGAGTATGTCTAACCGTCTGTCGGCGGGTGTTCTAAGAGTGGCCTATTTTGGGATTGTTGAGTCCTTGTTGCGATATGGAATAGTGGCGTGGGGCAATTGCGCCTCTAGACATAGAATTTTCGCACTGCAGAGAAGAGCTCTGAGAATTGTCGCGGGAGTTATAATTATCAAGGCAGGAAAAGCGTTTTTAATAATGTATTTCGTACAGATTACAATGTCAAGTCAAGACTGATAAAAATGAATGATACAATGATATATGTAAGCTCGGTCTTCTTTCTCGAATTCCGGAAAGTATCCGATGCTGAGTTAGCATTTCCCATGGCTCTCTGACGAAGTTCATCGTGCCCGGGAATATAACTCCTCCATCCTCAGAAAGGTGCTTACGTCGTGAAGAATGGAACTGCCCGTGGTTGGGATTCTTGGCTCTCTGTTTGATTTCTTGGAACCGGTGACTTCAGCCATAATATGATTTTCCTCGAACCAAAATAGGAGATAACTATGAAAAACAGAAAATAAGTAATAGATATCAATATTTCATGGAATGATTTGGTGCTCTCTTGTTTTTCCATCAAGGGTTGAATGTCCTCTTGTTTTCTCTTCAGTTGGTGTATTTGATCCAGTGAAAAATCTTCAAGTTTTATTTTGAATGCAGTAAGGGTTGTTGCATTCAGATCAGCAGCAATTTGGGGAAGATACATTGGTTCTCCCTTCAGGATTTCCTTGTCGTTGTAGAATTTTTCTTCTGAGCTTTCGAAGTGGCATCCCTTCGGAACGTTTATCAAGAAGTTTCCCTTCAATGTGCTGACATCAGTTCTTCTACATACTGTGCGGATTTTTATTCCACTCGGAGCTATCATGATGAATCTACCATTGCCAATTTGCTGGATAACATTCTTATTGGTTTCCACAGGATGATTTTGACAGGAACCAATGGATTTTTGGAGATGCAATAGCTGGAACAAGCAATCTTCTACCTCTGAGGCATCATTAAGTTTATCGTTTTCGCAGTAATATAGTGGGTGTAAATCAACACAAGGTGAAGAGGCGTATTGATACCATTTTCATTGCTTGTCAGATAGGTATTTTTGGGAATAAGAATAGTGTTGTTGATAGTTGGAATTGAAAATAAATGGTAATGAGAAAAAAGTTCAGAGTGAACAATAGGAAAATGAAGAATGAAAACAATTCTGAATTCGACGAAATATGCATCTACTTTTATCAATTCATAAAATCTGTGATATTCTTTTTCGTCCGTGAATATCAAGTTATTTGAAGAGTATAATTTTTTTATTTCTGTGATTATTGAATTCAATTCTGAAAATTTAATTATGCTATGATGCAATATTCCAAGTCTTGAAAAACTAATAGCATTTTCGATTTCATCGATTAATTCTATAATAATATTGACCGAAATACCAATTTGATCCATGAGATTCTTTATCTGAATATACATATAAAAATTATCACTTAATTGATTAAATTTTTCAGGGATTCCTTCAAGCTGGGATGCAATCGTCTTCTGATTATGTCTGAGGACTGAAATGGTTTTATTGAAATTTTCAATTACTTCACCGGTTAATGAGATACCTGCATTTAAATTTATCATAATTCCTTTCTGATTGTCTTGAAGCACTTTTAAAGCTGATTCATAATGTAATGCATCATTCGCATCTAAATTACCAGTGATACTCTTTATTATGGTTCCTAATCCATCAATAATTCCTCTTTTAGATCGTCCCATTGGTATCAAACTTTTCAATTTTTGCTTCGCTGAGCTTAATTGATATTCATAAAATTTCTTATGATTATCCAATTCTGTACGAAACATAGAATTTGAAGCATTTAAAATAGTACTAGATACTGTCTTATAATGAAATTCTAAATATTTTAATTCTACGGAAATTGGTTTAAGATTATAGTAATGTATGAAATTGTGAAATTTGCTTTTAATTTTTGCTGTGCCTAGGTGAATCGGAAGAACTCCCGGATTGTCCTTCAGGTTTATTATTTGAATGTCCTGAGCTGCTACTAGGATCATTACGATCAACCTGAAAAAGTTTCTTAGATTTAGTTTTTGGTTTTCCTAGGTTCTGTTTGTGCAAAATCTTCTTATCACTACTTATTTTAATTTTCCTATTACGTACTACTCTCTCTTTGGAGAATTTGGGGGTAAGCTTATTTCTCATATTAGATTTAACTTTTCTATATGCGATAGTACCGGGTTTGTACGTTAAAGGATCATGTCTATTTTTATTATGTTTTTCTATGATGCTTTGCTTCCTCTCCCCCATCAGTTCGTTCAATCTCCTGTAAATTTCTTTAGTTTTTTGCTTATGGTTTTCTACATAATTATTAATAATAGTTTTGTTTATATCTATATTGAGGGGGTCCTTACTATCTAAATGGCCATTAATTATATCAATAGGTTTTTGTTTTGTTAAAGAATGAATAGTATTGTTGTAACCAAAAATGGCGTAGGGCATCAAATCCTCAATATTTAACGAATCATTGTTTTTAGCTTTTAAAATTCTCAAATGTTCCAAAATAGTGGAATGAAATCTTTCAATGATACCATTGGATTGTGAATTGTTTACCGTGATATAATGAGGAGAAATTTGGTGTAGGTCGAGAAATTCAGACACAGTACTATTCTTGAACTCTGTTCCATTATCCATCACTATCGTTGACGGTGAACCGTGATGCGTCATAAAAATTAAAAGAGATCTTACTATTTCTATAGCTGTAAGGGAAATGAGTGGATATGCTTGGGCATATTTAGAAAAGGCGTCGACAATTGTAAGAAATTTTTTACTTTGTGCTTGAAAAGTATCGATGTGAACAATTTCAAAGGGTTTATTTGGTGTGGGTGTTAGCATCAGTTTTTGATTCGGAGGATCTCTATCATATTTGTTAAGCTGACATAATTCACAATTATTAATGTATTCTGTTACGTCTTTTTGTATACAGGGCCAATAATACGTTCTTTTTATTCTAGTAACAGTCTCCGAAATACCTCTGTGATTTGTTTTTCCCTCGTGCATATATTTAACAACCCTAACCTGTTCGTCTTTTTCTTCTACATCTTCCAAGATTTCATTGCACTTCAATAATTTGAAAGCAGATTGTTTGAAAGTCTTTCTGAGAATCTCGCAAATTTCTGTATAATAATCATCTTTTTTAAAATACAAAGCATAAAGGATATTTGGACTTATATATGTTTTGAAAAATTCTATGACTTCTCTACTCAAATCGTTAGTGGATAATTGAACAAAAATTCTCTGTTTGTTTGAAAAAAATTTTTCTACTCTCACCTCTGCCGGAGAATGAAAAACAGATTCGAAAACTATTTGATTGTCGAAAACATTCAAAACTTTCTCAGAAATGGGAATTTCCTGAATTGGATTTTCGTGATTCGAATGTATAGTATTTCCATCTGATTCGTTTTGATTTTCAATGTTCTGGAAATTAATTAATTCTTCTTGAGATAAATAATAAATTTCAATGTTTACGGTGGAATTTGCAAAAATAAAATTGATCATATTGAATATTTTATTCCATTCAAGTCCATCCAAACCGCTAGAAATCTTTGGTAGTGCAAGGTATTTTACATCATCTTTTTGACACAATTTTTTGAGGTTGAGAAGTGCTCGAAAAACGGCTTCGTATCGCGGTTTATGATAATAAAACTCTTTAGTGACCAAATAATAAATATTTCTTTTGTTGTGTTCAATTTTAGCCACTTCTCCAATTTTTTTATTTTGAGACTTGAGTTCTTGAACATTTCCAAATTTTTCTTTAAAATCGAGTGCTATACCCTTATTCATATAGAAATCTTCAGATACACAGTGACCAAGAGAGTAGTAATCTGGAGCATCAAATAAATTACCAATTTTCTCGATTATATTAGGAGAAAAATATATTTCATTCATGTTCAAACGTTTCTCAAAATCTTCAAATGATAGTTCCTTATATGTAATTTGATCGTTACCATCTCCTTCTTCTAAATTGACAATCATTGATTCGCTATCGTTATTAGCTTTATGCTTAGAAAATCCTTCATTAAATTTTTCCATATACTCAAAGAGATCTTTATTGTGAATTTCGATTCTTGAAAGTGCATCTGCATTAGTATTAGAACTGCCCTTTTTATAAAAAATTTCAAAATCAAATTCCTCAAGTTTTAATCTCCATCTTAAAAGTTTACTATTTGGTTCTTTAAGAGACATTAACCATTGTAATGGTTTGTGATCCGTTACAATAACAAATTTTCTGCCAAAAATGTAGGGCCTGAAATATTTGGTTGCCCAAACTATGGAAAGAAGTTCCTTTTCTATCGTGCTATAATTTTGTTCGTTGTCATTCAGTGTTCTTGATGCATAAGCAACAGGTTTATCATTGCCGATTTTTCCTTGAGATAAAACCGCACCAATCGCAAAATTACTAGCGTCTGTAGTTATAATGAATTCTCTAGAAAAGTCCGGATATTGAAGGATAGGTTCATTCATTAACAAATTTTTACAATATTCAAAACAGTTGATAAACGATGACGTATGATCGATTTTAGCACCCTTTTTCAAACAAGCCGTTAAAGGTTTAGTTATTTTCGCGAAATCACGAATAAATTTCCTATAGTAACCTAACAGTCCTAAAAAGCCTTTAATTTCTTTCGTCGTTTTAGGTATTGGATAATTCTTGATAGCTTTAATTTTATCTGGATTGGGTTTGACCCCTTCAGTTGTTACAATATGACCCAAATAAGCTACTTCCTTTTTTAAAAATTCCGACTTATCCAATTGAATTTTAAAATTGGCATCCCTGAGTCTTTTGAAAACCTTTGAAAGATTGACGATATGTTCTTGCAGCGATGTTGAATAGACAATAATGTCATCTAGATAAACTAAACAATTTTCTAGTCCTCGGAGTACATTGTCCATTACTCTCTGAAAAGTGGAACAAGCATTTTTTAAACCGAATGGCATACGTAGGAATTCGTAATGACCATTTTCTACATTAAATGCAGTTTTCGGAATATCAGTAGGATCCATTTCAATTTGATGAAATCCGCTAGCTAAATCTAAAGTTGTAAAGTATTGACATTTACCGATTTTATCAAGAACATCACTAATATTGGGTATTGGATATTTGTCGTCAATTGTTTTTTCATTTAGTTTTCGAAAATCAATAACAACTCTCCATTTTTGTTTACCAGAAGCATCGGCTTTCTTTGGTACCACCCAAATCGGCGATGACCAAGGTGATTGACTAGGTCTGATAATACCTTGTTCCAACATAGAATTTATTTGGTTTTTAACTTCCTCTTTATGGATGAAAGGATATCTGTAAGATTTCGAATAGACAGGAATATCATCTTTTGTTTTGATCGAATGTTTTATCTGATTAGAGAACGAAAGGGACTGGTTTTCTAATTTAAAGATATCTGAAAATTTACGACATAATTTTAAAATATAAAATTTTTCTTCTTCATTCATGTGATTGGTTCTAATTAATTCCTCTATATTTAAATGTTCTGAAATATGATTATCTTCCATATGAAAAATTTCGAAATTATTCTGAATGAGAATTGATTCTATAGGTTTATTTAAAATGAGGATAACATCTTCATTTGTTTCATTGCAAATTTCTACGTTCGCTAGGCCATTTTTGGAACAAGTTACGATTTCCGAAATTTTACAAGATTGAATAGTTTGTTTTGGGATAATTACATCGCCAGATAAGTGTCTGATAGGTACTTTAGCTATGATTCTTGAATTTGCATCGACTTTTATTTTGAACGGAGCTTTACTTGCAGATTCTTGATATTTTATAGGCAATGTTGAAAAAGGAGTATTGAGCATAGAACTGTGAAAGTCAAGGGACGCATTTAAAAGTTTTAGGTTATCTAATCCAATTAAACCGTCATAAATATTATGAAACTTGAATAGATAAAATTTGAAGTTTTCATTATATCGATTAAACTCAGCAAATATCGGGATATTAGCACAAAATTCGTGATGAGAAGTTTGATGGACAGTTGATACTGTGAATGGTTCTTTAAACACAAATTTTGAGTAGTATTTTCTAGCTAAATCAGGATTTATGAAAGATTTTGTAGATCCTGTATCAATAAGTAATTTAAGAGGTGGGTTCTTAATTTCTATATATGGTAATTCACGTTTACTATTAGAAACATGAAATTCTATTATTTGATCTGGTTTGGAAAATGGACGTTCGAAAAATTTTGTTCACAATTATCAATAATTTCGTCATCTTCGAACTGTTCGTCGGAGATGTGAGGATTATTATGATATTCTGTATTAAAAAGCTCTTCACTTATAAAGTTAGGTTTTTGTCGAAAAGAACGATTTTGCCCGTTTGAAAAATGTCTACTATTTGATGAAGTACTCATAGGTTGTGTTTTTTGTCTAGTGTGAGTTGTAGAAATACTCATAGGGGTCGGTTTAGGTTGTTGCGGTTTTCCAAAGACTTGAGCATTAGTAAAATATCTTGGCTCTTTATAATTAGTATTTCTTTGAATAGTTACAGGTCTATTTGGAAATTGCTGATTGGGGATGAAGCTTTGCTGTTCAGTGGGTACTCTATTAGAAAAAGTTTGACGAAAATCTGAAGGTCTATGAGGATAACTTCTCTGATTATTGTAATTTAAGGGTCTTCTAGAGCTATTCATTATAGATTGATGTGATCTTTGACAATGTTTAATATTATCCTCCTCTATTATGAATTGAAGTGCTTCTGACAATGAATTAGGTCTCATAGCTCTGATAATTGGTCCTAAAGGATCTCTCAGACCAGCTAAAAATGTTTTCAATGCTTGTTTTTGGAAAAAGTTTCTTTTACTAGCTCTCAACGCAACTTCACATTTCAAATCGATATGATTACAGATGGTATTTAACAAAGTGATCACTTTTTCATAAAAATCATGAGGGGATTCACCAAAATTTTGTCTCAAATTAACAAGATCTTGATTCAGACTATTTTCATCGCGTTGATCACCGAAATGCAATAAGAGAGAATTTTTTATATCATTCCAATTTCCTGTAGCCCCATGAATAGCAACAACTTCTTCCGCTTTACCATGAAGTTTATTTAAAATACCATTCAAAAGTAACAAATTCTGGAAATTATTAGGATTAGCAATGTCAAAATAATGAGTAAGAATTGCCTCCGATGCTTGAATGAATCTATATAATTTATTTGGGTTTCCATCAAAATCAGGCACGATGCTCAGATTTTTGATATCAAAATTTGCTGGTGTGTTTGGCATATTCAAAGATGAGTTACTGCTATCTAGCGAAAGATTATTGAAAGATTCTAATAAATCTGTCTCTAATTCAGAATTGGTTTCCGCAAGAGAATCAATAAGAAGATTAGAGGAGTCTGACATTAACAAAGAAAAAAATTACGCTCACCACCTTGTTATGATAATCCACAACTGCATGCCCTCTTCTTCCTGGATGGATTTTTGAGTGTTACTGCTGTGGGTAGGTTCTCGTTTCACAAAAGAGGGTAGAACTCAAAAGTTTTTCACAATGAAAACTCCCGTGAAACTCCGTCGACTGCGCCAGTTATAATTATCAAGGCAGGAAAAGCGTTTTTAATAATGTATTTCGTACAGATTACAATGTCAAGTCAAGACTGATAAAAATGAATGATACAATGATATATGTAAGCTCGGTCTTCTTTCTCGGATTCCGGAAAGTATCCGATGCTGAGTTAGCATTTCCCATGGCTCTCTGACGAAGTTCATCGTGCCCGGGAATATAACTCGGGCGTGGGTTATCGTGATGATTGCAGGCAGAAGTTCGTTGAGTTGAAGGTTTTGACATTTCCGTGTTTGTATATTCTGGAAGTTCTCATGTTCGCATACAAAGGTAAAAATTCCTTTCAGGTTAACGGTTCTTATCATTCCTATTTCACAAGAAACCGATCATTGTTCAGAAATGACTTTTGCCGTCTAGCTATGTCACAGTCTAGCTCGCTGTATGTTGGTAAGCGGCTTTTGAACAAAATACCTCTGCATATACAGGAACTCCCTCAAAATAAATTCAAAAAATATGTAAAGGATATCCTATGCAGAAATGCTTTCTATATGTAGTGTGGAGGAGTTCCTGGAGTTGGACTTTTGTGTACTGTGATCCTCTCGTTGGCTCCACTGTGTTAATTATATGTTTTATTTCTACTTTATGATATATTTTATCTATATGACGTGTGTAAGCAATTTGACTTAGATATTGGATACTCTTTGTCATGACATTGTATAGCATGAATAAAATGAATTGAATTGAAGGTATGGAAGTTATCTAGTCATTTTAACGGGCCCTTTACACCTTTTATTTAAGTTCTTTTTCATATACACCTTTGTTTTGTTTGTTTGCTGTACATAAGTTAGTTAACCTATATAATTTATTAAATTTGCTGCGTGTTTATTGTGGTAATGGTGAGGTTCCTTCAAACAAATCTCGGCAGAGCAAGGGCAGCACATGACCTAGCGTTCGCGGCTGCAATGCAGAATAAATGTGATATACGACTGGTGATATCAGAACCGAACAGAAAGATGGGAAAGGAGAAAAACTGGATAATGGACAAAAAAGGAGACGTGGCTGTCATTATTATGAACAAAAGCGTGGAGGTAGGTGAATTGAGTAGGAAAGAAGGTTATATAAAGGCAAAGATAAATGGTATACAGGGTCTTTCACGAGGAACCTCACTTCCGTTTTTCAAATTAGAACACCATTTTTTTATTGCAGAAATAGATTCCTTAGTAAATTTCAAGTTATTTTGATGTAACATTTTTCAGTTTTGGTTGGAAAATTCTCTCTGAGCGGGAAAATTCGAAAAAAAAATCGAAAATAGAGCTCCGCTGAAACAAGAATAACTTCGAGGTTTTTGGATGGAAAATTTTCATTTTTGGGATTTTTCAAGATGTAAGATTGATGTATCCACTTTAAAAATCGAAATCGCGATTCATGATACAGGGGGTGAAAAAATCGCTTTCAAAGTTAGGGATGACAAAATCGTGTCCCAGTTAGCGATGACGGCTGCAAACACTGAACAGTCAACCTTCGTTAGATCAACCACGCAGAGCCACATAGACGTGACTTTGATGGCAGAGAGGCTGATGGGAAGGATAAATAACTGGAAGGCGGTCAGTGAAAACCCTTTCACACATCACAAGCACATTTATTTCGAAGTCCGAAGTGTAGGAAGGAACAAAACAGCAGGGCCAAGACGGGTAGAATTTGATGAGAGGATTTTCATCGAAAACATGCAAAATAAACAGGGAGACCTTTATGAAACAATGCTTGAAGCTTACAAAAGATCAACGGCAACACGAAACGAGTATGTTAGAACAGTTCCATACTGGTGGAATGCAGGTATTGAGCAATGCAGACGAGACTACCTAACCACGAGAAGAAGCCTGCAAAGAATGTGGAGAAGGGGACTTTCAGCACTGGCGGAGATAACAGAAAGCGAGGCAAGAGAAAAGAAAAGAGAGCTGAAAAGACTGATTAGAAGGGCGAAACACGAGCAATGGAAAGATCTGATCGGAGAACTGGAGAACGACATATGGGGACAGGGGTATAGGATCGTTACAGCGCAGCTAAAGGGAAGCAACCTACCGTACTCTATGCCAGAGGAGAAGATTAAGTCTATACTGCGAGCCCTGTTTCCATCAACGGGCAGGCAAGTAGAAAGGCGAAGAGGTGTAAGTTTATCCGTGGATCTCTTCACGGCAGAGGAGATGCACCAGGCGATAACCTCGCTCAAGAACAAAAAGTCACCAGGACCAGACGGCATCACAGCGGAAATAATGAGACTGGCATACACAGTTAAACCTGAAGAAATGCTCAAATTCTACAACGATCAGCTAAGAATACAGAAATTCCCCCGATATTGGAAAACCGCCAGAACGATACTCATACCCAAGCCAGGAAAAGACCCGGAAATACCATCAGCTTTCAGACCAATATGCCTTCTGAACGTTGCAGGAAAACTGTATGAAAGACTTCTGGTTAGTAGACTGAATCAGGAGATGGAGGAAAAATCTATGTTGTCAGACAGTCAGCATGGTTTCAGAAAAGGAAAATCAACTGTTACAGCAATACTAGAGTTGAAGACAAGAATTGGTAGAACAACAAAAAAATGGTGTGTCTTAATGACGGTGGATGTAAAAAATGCATTCAACTCCATACCATGGGAGAGTATAATAAAGGCTATGGAAAACAAGAGTATATCCCCATACCTGATCCATATCATGAAAGATTACTTCAGCGAAAGGTTCATCAAGATCCGAGGAATTCGGCACAAATGCACGATGGGAGTGGTGCGGGGATCAATTGTTGGCCCGCCACTATGAAACGTCACATACAATGAAGTCCTGGAACTCAAATACCAGGAAGGGGTACACACGGTAGCTTATGCAGATGATCTCCTCTTTATAATCGAAGGGGACTCGGAAGAAGAAATTAAAGACACACTAACAAACTCGTTCAATAAAATGTTAGCTTGGATGGAAAGCAAAGATCTAGAGATAGCCACCCACAAGACTGAACTGGTAGTTATGAAAGCCCCAAGGAAAAGAAACCGCCTGAGAGTGATATTGGATCGTACGATGGTGTTATGTTCCAGAGAAAATTGAACTTTTTTGGCCATTTCCAACAACTAAAACAAAAGGTGAAAAACAGAATAAAATCCCTGAATACATTAATGCCAAACTTGGGAGGCCCGGGATACTGCAAAAGGAGAGCACTTTGTTCAGTAATACATGGCACAATACTGTATGCAGCACCAGCGTTGAGAGAAGCCGTCAAAATAGAAAGGAACAAGAAGACACAAATGTGGGATTTTTTACGTTGTCTAGGGTAATTATCACGAGGTTGGAATAAAAGTTTATTCACGAAAGCAAGTAACAACAAAATTCGGAGGAAATACAGCCTCTGAACAAACTCGTCTCTAATCTGATTGACGTCTATCTCACACTCTTTTATTTTTCGCCTCCTATATCTAAGTTATTGATAACGTCATTCAAACAACATAGAATATTATAATTCAATTCGAAATATAAGTACGAATCCCACACTAATGCATTTACAGAGAAAGCCCCTCCTTAGGGTATGTATGGCGTATAGGACCGTGTCCACAGAGGCATTGCAGGTCATTTCGGGCTTCTTACCCATTGACCTAATGATAGACGAGGCATGCTTCCTCTATACCATAGGTAGCAGACTGCCAGGAAACAAAATGATGGCAAGAAGGAGGGCGCTAAGGAAGTGGCAAGAAAGATGGGAGCGGGAAGGCACATCTGCGTCCTGGACGAGAAGGGTTATTACAGACGTTATAAGCTGGGTGAACTGCCGCCACCGACGTACAAATTACTACCTGACTCAGTTCTTTACGGCGCACGGATCATTTGGTACGTTTACCAAGAAAATTGGAAAAACAGAGTCAGACCTGTGCGCCACCTGTGGAGTGCAGGACTCAGTGGAACACGTCCTGTATGCCTGCGAACGATGGAGGAGACAAAGAGAGGAACTAGTAAGGAAATTTGGACCCATACCAAGGGTGGAGGAGTTAGTTCCCGCAATGATAGAAAACCACGAAACATGGAACATTATGTACGAGTACATCACTGGCATTATGAAAATGAAAGAAAAAGAAGATAGGGAAAACCAAGGATAAGACGGTGAGACACATACCGGGTTACGCTCCTGATGCACGGGCTCTTAGAGTCCTTTCGAGGAGGCGATAATACCCGGGGAAAGAGGAGGGGGTTTTGGTGGGTGAGAGTCCCACACAAAGTACACGGCAGCATATGAAGATCTTTCAGGCCCGCTGCTGTGGAAGAAGAACATTAGTTTTCCCCCTACCTCAGGGTCGAAAAAAAAAAAAGTTAGGTTAGGTTAGGTAAGGTTAGGTTAGGCTCCCATACGTGGTCATCACCTTGTCGTGGTGTACGGGCTTAAGTAGCTGTGAATCCTATGGAGGAAGAGCGAAAAACCAAGTATGACCAAAATCAAGGAGTGACTATGACTCTCTTGGCCCCTGGAGTCTACAGACTCTGGGTAGACCCAAGGAGTGGTGCTAGTGCTTCTGAGGTAACCATGGCTCTCTTGGCCCCTCGTATCTGAGGACTCGGGGTAGACCCAAAGAGCAACGTTGGTGCTTCACAAGTAACTGTGATTCACTTGGCCCCTGGAGACTACTGACTCTTGGTGGACCCAAGGAGTAACGTTAGTACTTCACAACATGGCAACTATGGCTCAACTGGCCCCTCGAACCTGAGGACGGATCGAGGTAGACCCAGTGAGCAACGTTAGTACCCCATGTAACCCCATCCCAATCCCAAAAAATCCTCTCAGACAGTAAAGGTCTTAACTGACCAGGGTACACGGTAACTGCTTGGACGAGGAGTTACCGACAAATGTACCAAGACCCTCCGGGGATCTATACCTGTTGTTAATAGTTCCGTGAAATAAGCCAGGTGAAACTTCGGAACGATGGTCAGCCGCAGTCTCGCAGGTCCTCATAATGTGAGATAGCGGTGGGACCTTAGCGGACGCGGGACGCTCCTCCTATCACCCAACAACTCCAAGGGGAGGAGATACCGGTCAGTCCGAGTGCGCGTACTGTAGAATTCCAATAACATTGGAGACCCAGGAGTGCCCATTTACAAAGTGCGATAGTAGTAGTCGGTGTCCTCCAAGTCTGCTTTCGCGCTGAGGAGGGTGGTTTTAGTGGGTTAAAGTCCCACACAAATTTGGAGCATTGCACGCCCCCTCCGGAGATGGTCATGATGCTTTCCCCCGCCTCAAGGGCACAAAAAAAAAGGTTAGGTTAGGTTAGGTTAGGTTAGGTTAGGTTAGGTTAGGTAAGGTTAGGTTAGGTTAGGTTAGGTTAGGTTCCCGTACGTGGTCATCACCTTGTCGTGGTGTACGGGCTTAAGTAGCTGTGAATCCTATGGAGGAAGAGCGAAAAACCTTTTATGACCAAAACCAAGGAGTGACTATGGCTCTCTTGGCCCCCCGTATCTGAGGACTCGGGGTAGACCCAAAGAGCAACGTTAGTGCTTCACAAGTAACTATGATTCACTTGGCCCCTGGAGGCTGCTGACTCTGGGTAGACCTAAGGAGTAACGTTAGTACTTCACAACACACTTCCCGAACCCAAACTCCTTTCAGATCCAAGGGCTCGAGTCTGAGCGTTCGCTTAGATTGTGACATCTTCGCGATCCACCCCAAGGCTAAACGAGCTAGAAGACGCTGGAGACCGAGCTATCGAGAAAAGGCTTCGAGGGTTGAGCATGGGAGAGTGGCGTGGTTAACTATGGCTTCCTTGGCCCCCCGGATCCACTGACAAGGGGTAGACCCTAGAAGTAATGTTAGCACCACATGCAGGGAACAACTATGACTCACTTGGCCCCCTGTAATCACAGACACAGGGTAGACCCAAGGAGTAACGTTAGTGTTTCGAACGTGGAGAATTTGCATCTGGCCTACGCCACACTGGCAACTCGGGCGCGGACAAGGAGTTACGACTCACTTTTCCCCTCGGGCTGAAGGCCACTATGACCCACTTGGCCCCCCGAATCCTCGGACTCGAGGCAGACCCAAGGAGTAACGTTAATGTCTGACGGAAACCGCACTCTCATAGCTCAATCCCCGAAGGACCAGGGCCAACGGCTCGCTGTCGGGGTGATAGTAATTGACAGACTGATAGTGAGCCGGCCAAGACCTCCTGAGGATCTATCCCTGGTGTTTGAGTTCCGTTGCGAAAAAGCCAGGTGAAAATACGGAACTAGGTCAACAACAGTCAGTGGACTCCTCACAAGTTCTTTGTGAGACCGCAAACTGTGAGACCCGTCAGTCGAGGTGCAGGTTTCTTCCCCTCAATCCCTACATCCAAGGGGGGCAAGAGTCTGGGACTACCACGCAGAAACTACACCGTG
Source organism: Adalia decempunctata (assembly GCA_951802165.1). Lineage (NCBI taxonomy): Eukaryota > Metazoa > Arthropoda > Insecta > Coleoptera > Coccinellidae > Adalia > Adalia decempunctata. Next base: position 76,689,909 of record OX637695.1, read on the forward strand.
AAATACCAATCGTCTTGGTGATCTGGTATGGTGCCTGCGCAAACCATCATAGTTGGAATCGGTGTCCTTGGGATTCCGACTAGGATGGCGAGGAGGAGGTTTTAGTTGGGTTAGAGTCCCACACGAATCCCAGCATTGAACCGCCGCTGCGGAGAAGGCATGATGCTTTCCTCCTTCCTCGGGGCACAAAAAAAAAGGTAAGGTTAGGTTAGGTTAGGTTCCCGTACGTGGTCATCACCTTGTCGTGGTGTACGGGCTTAAGTAGCTGTGAATCCTATGGAGGAAGAGCGAAAAACCAAGTATGACCAAAACCAAGGAGTGACTATGGCTCTCTTGGCCCCTCGTATCTGAGGACTCGGGGTAGACCCAAAGAGCAACGTTAGTGCTTCACAAGTGACTATGATTCACTTGGCCCCTGGAGGCTACTGACTCTGGGTAGACCCAAGGAGTAACGTTAGTACTTCACAACACACTACCCGAACCCAAACTCCTTTCAAATCCAAGGGCTCGAGTCTAAGCGTGCGCTTAGATTGTGACATCTTTGCGATCCACCCCTAGGCTAAACGACCTAGAAGACGCTGGAGACCGAGCTATCAAGAAAAGGCTTCGTGGGATGAGCATGGGAGAGTGGCGTGGTTAACTATGGCTTCCTTGGCCCCCCTGGTCCACTGACAAGGGGTAGACCCAAGAAGTAATGTTAGCACCACATGCAGGGAACAACTATGACTCACTTGGCCCCCTGTAATCACAGACACAGGGTAGACCCAAGGAGTAACGTTAGTGTTTCGAACGTGGAGAACTTGCATCTGGCCTACGCCACACTGGCAACCCCGGCGTGGACAAGGAGTTTCGACTCACTTTTCCCCTCGGGCTGAAGGCCACTGCATGAATCAGAGTAACTATGACCCACTTGGCCCCCCGAATCCTCGGACTCGAGGCAGACCCAAGGAGTAACGTTAATGTCTGACGGAAACCGCACTCTCATAGCTCAATCCCCGAAGGACCAGGGCCAACGGCTCGCTATCGGGGTGATAGTAATTGACAGACTGATAGTGAGCCGGCCAAGACCTCCTGAGGATCTATCCCTGGTGTTTGAGTTCCGTTGCGAAAAAGCCAGGTGAAAATACGGAACTAGGTCAACAACAGTCAGTGGACTCCTCACAAGTTCTTTGTGAGACCGCAAACTGTGAGACCCGTCTGTCGAGGTGCAGGCTTCTTCCCCTCAATCCCTACATCCAAGGGGGGCAAGAGTCTGGGATTACCACGCAGAAAACTGCACCGTGAAATACCAATCGTCTTGGTGATCCGGTGGTGGTGCCTGCGCAAACCATCATAGTTGGAATCGGTGTCCTTGGGATTCCGACTAAGATGGCGAGGAGGAGGTTTTAGTTGGGTTAGAGTCCCACACGAATCCCAGCATTGAACCGCCGCTGCGGAGAAGGCATGATGCTTTCCTCCTTCCTCAGGGCAAAAAAAAAGGTTAGGTTAGGTTAGTTTCTCGTGAGGACCCGTACGTGGTCATCACCTTGTCGTGGTGTACGGGCTTAAGTAGCTGTGAATCCTATGGAGGAAGAGCGAAAAACCAAGTATGACCAGAACCAAGGAGTGACTATGGCTCTCTTGGCCCCCCGTATCTGAGGACTCGGGGTAGACCCAAAGAGCAACGTTAGTGCTTCACAAGTAACTATGATTCACTTGACCCCTGGAGGCTGCTGACTCTGGGTAGACCTAAGGAGTAACGTTAGTACTTCACAACACACTTCCCGAACCCAAACTCCTTTCAAATCCAAGGGCTCGAGTCTGAGCGTGCGCTTAGATTGTGACATCTTCGCGATCCACCCCGAGGCTAAACGACCTAGAAGACGCTGGAGACCGAGCTATCGAGAAAAGGCTTCGAGGGTTGAGCATGGGAGAGTGGCGTGGTTAACTATGGCTTCCTTGGCCCCCCGGATCCACTGACAAGGGGTAGACCCAAGAAGTAATGTTAGCACCACATGCAGGGAACAACTATGACTCACTTGGCCCCCTGTAATCACCGACACAGGGTAGACCCAAGGAGTAACGTTAGTGTTTCGAACGCGGAGAACTTGCATCTGGCCTACGCCACACTGGCAACCCGGGCGCGGACAAGGAGTTACGACTCACTTTTCCCCTCGGGCTGAAGGCCACTGCATGAATCAGAGTAACTATGACCCACTTGGCCCCCCGAATCCTCGGACTCGGGGCAGACCCAAGGAGTAACGTTAATGTCTGACGGAAACCGCACTCTCATAGCTCAATCCCCGAAGGACCAGGGCCAACGGCTCGCTATCGGGGTGTTAGTAATTGACAGACTGATAGTGAGCCGGCCAAGACCTCCCGAGGATCTATCCCTGGTGTTAGAGTTCCGTTGCAAAAAAGCCAGGTGAAAATACGGAACTAGGTCAACAACAGTCAGTGGACTCCTCACAAGTTCTTTGTGAGACCGCAAACTGTGAGACCCGTCAGTCGAGGTGCAGGCTTCTTCCCCTCAATCCCTACATCCAAGGGGGGCAAGAGTCTGGGACTACCACGCAGAAACTGCACCGTGAAATACCAATCGTCTTGGTGATCCGGTAGTGGTGCCTGCGCAAACCATCATAGTTGGAATCGGTGTCCTTGGGATTCCGACTAAGATGGCGAGGAAGAGGTTTTAGTTGGGTTAGAGTCCCACACGAATCCCAGCATTGAACCGCCGCTGCGGAGAAGGCATGATGCTTTCCTCCTTCCTCAGGGCCCAAAAAAAAAAAGGTTCTCGTGAGGAGAGTAAACTCCCATCGAGCGCCTCCCCAGGTGGCGGATAGGGGGATGCCTCCCAGATATGGGTGGTACCGGGGAAATCAAATACCCGGGGCGGACCAAATCGGCGCTGCCTTGCGTGAAGAGGTACGGACCTCGAAGGCTAAGGGAAGGAAAACCCTGACAGAAAACCAAGGACGGATTTACCTGGTATGAACTCGGCAAGGAACAGGACCTGGAGGATGTGTGCATTGCACTGCCTCCAAAAACTTCATGGAATATGGTTAAAACTAAAAAAAAGTCTACGGTGCAGGGGGCGGATCCCCCAGTACCGGTTGAGGAAGGCGGTCGCACGGGCCAACTTCAACCGTCACCCAGCAACCGTGAAGCTCCTTCCTCACTCCAGGGGGGGGTAGCTAATATTGCTACTGGAGATTTACCCGTAAGGGGGATGGAAGATGTTGAATGGAGTGAAATGGACAAGGAGCCTTTTGTGAGATCCAACAAGATGGAGAGAACGCCGCCAGCCAGGGAAGAGAAGGTAAAAGCAATTGAAATTGAAGAGGATCCCTTTGATGTAGAAGGTGAGGATGACATTCTCGGCTGGATAGTATCAGGACCAGGAAAAAGAAAGAGGATAGAGAGCCCACTGAACATAAGTTTGGACAGCGAAAGATACGCGAGTATCGTGTCGGTACTGCAGAACGTGGCGGAGAGACTAGAAAAGATACTACAATCGGATGAGATCTTCAAAGAGATGACCCATGAAGCACTCGAGGGAATGCGAGATGCGGTTCAACAAGAGATCAGGGAGACCCACAGAGCAGTTATTTCTGTAGAGAAGAGGGATTTTGGATGCCAGGTGGATGAGGAGGCCATGTCGTTAGATGTGTCGATGGCTGAAGTGAGGAGCCATTTCAAGGAGGTTCTGACCGAGGTGGAGCTGGCGACAATATTGGAGAAAAGATGGCCAGAGGAATTATACAAAACAAAGGTGAAACAAAGTAGCCTGGCGGAGGTGAAGGACGGAGAAATAGCCGTTCTAGCTCCATATAACAAAATGGCAGAACTAAAAATGATCAAACCGCTCATTGGTAGTTCAAGGAGGATGGTAGAGTATATCAAGGAGGGAAAAGTGAAGGAAGGTGAGGTAATTTCCCACAAGTCGGAGGGGCATGCTGAGATAAAGGGGAAAATAATCAGGGACAAAAGAAATATATACCTCGCAGGCCTGTCCGAGAGGGAAAACGATACAAAGAGTGTGTACCAAGCGTGCATCAGCATAAAGCACGCGTTTCCGAAAGGTGAGCAGGGAAGGATCCACATTGCGGTTATAAACGAGATGGATTTGGGAACAAAAAAGAAACTGTTGGAATAGGCCTTCTATGACTATGAGGGGGAAATTGTTCTCTATGAGAAAACACTAAAAACCACAGGAAAAACGAACAAGAGGATACACGAAAACGACGCAATTGTTATCGAAACAAATGAGAGAGTTACATACGCTGAAATGGTAACGACCTTAAAAGCGTCCATAGGAGAAGAAAAAGAGCTCAAGGAGCAGATAAATGGACTCCGCCAGACCAAGGAGGGTCACTTATTATTAGAGATAAAAAAAGGATGCAAAGAAACTGATGGGGTATACAGACAAATAAAGGAGAACATGAAGGAGCAGAAAGTAAGGAAATACACGGGAGGAAAAAAAAGGTATCTGCGAGTCTATATGGGATAGATATAGACGTGAGGGAGGGCCTGATAGAAAGAAGACTGAATGAGGAGCTGGAAGTAAAACCGGGGGAAGAGGGGGTTGAAATTAAGGCGCTGAGGCCACTAAGAGGGGGCAGACAAGCTGCTACTGTAGTAGCATCGGAAGAAATCATAACGAAGCTTCTAAAGATCAGGAGACTGAAAATAGGGTTCTCAACTGCAGACGTGAGGGAGCGGAAAGAAATTGTTAAATGCAACAAATGCTGGGAGGCAGGGCATATGGCCAGGGAGTGTAAGAATGAGGATAGGAGTAATAGATGCAGGAACTGCACCAGCGAGGAGCATGTGGTGAAGGACTGCTCGGAAAAACCGTTTTGCCTCACATGTGGGAGACAGGGACACAGAACAGCCAGCGAGGCATGCGAGAGAGATCGGAAGAAAGAATTAAGGAAGGCCTAGTAAACGTGTCTTGTTGGGCGGACTCGACTATTTACAGATATACGGGGAAAATGAGTCTCTATATTTACAAACTATTTATATAATTTATTGGCTTTTATGGTTTTTATTTATACAAACTAGTTGTTTAATTTATTGGATTTTATTTATACAGTGTGCGTGTACCAGTTTATGGTTTTTATATATACATAACATTTGTTTAATTTATTGGTTTTTATGGTTTTTATCTATACAAACGAGTCGTTTAAGTTATTGGATTTTACTTATACAGAGTGCGTGTACCAATTTATGGGTTTTATCTATACATAATATTTGTTTAATTTATTGGCTTTTATATATACAGATAGATGGGTAGTATCCAAAGAACCGATACGATGCAAGTTGGTGGTAAATGGGAATATTGTGAATCAGGTCATGAATGTCAGCTATCTAGGTGTGGAAACATCGAGCAATAGATGTGTAGCGAATGAAGTGGACAGTCAGGTGAAGAAGGCAGCAAGAATATCAGGTTGTTTGCAGGATATAATATGGAGAAATAAGTATATGTCTACAGAAAGTAAAACGCGAATTTATAAGACCTGTATAAGGCCAGTATTGACTTACGCTGCTGAAACAAGGGCGGAAACATCGGAAACAAAGAGGAAAATGAGAACAACTGAAATGAGGATATTGCGGACAATAAGGGGGATAACACTGAGAGACAGAATACGCAACACGGACACTCTGCGGGAGTTAGGAATACGGGATGTTGTTCGATGGGTGAGAGCAAGGCGCCGCTATTGGAGGGATCACGTGGACCGAATGGGTCCAGATCGAATTGCAAAGTGGGCCAAAACGCAAAGACCAGGAACAAGGCGACCAGTTGGTAGACCCCCAAAACGTTGGCATGACAGCTGGACATCAGTATCACAAGAAGGCAGATGACAGAAATGACAGGACCCGGTCCTATTTCAAGAAGAAGAAGAAGAAGAAGATAGATGGGTGTTTTGAGCGTGTTTTACCATGCTGAGCATACTCCAAGTAAACTTGGGGAGAGCCTACGCGGCGCATGATATGGTGTGTGAGGTAGTCAAGAAGAGGGATGTGGACATCGTGGTGATATGCGAGCCCAACAAAAAACTTTGCTCGAGAAAAAATTGGATATCGGACAAGAAAAGAGATGTTGCCATTATGACTGTTGAAAACTCGGTTCCAATAGATAACTCATACAAACACGATGAATTTGTTCACGTTAAGATCGGCAAAGTCCACCTCTATGGAATATACGTATCCCCGAACGTGCCAATCGAACGTTTCAAAAAAAGAATGGACGCGGTCTTAACAGACGCTATGCAACATAACAGGGAGGCTCTTATAGTCGGGGATATCAACGCGAAGTCCACGATGAGGGGGGCACCGGGGAGCGATCAGAGAGGTGAATACGTGGAGGAGTGGCTGGCAAAGATGAGCTGGAGAGCTGCAAACATTGGTGATCCTACATTCCGGCGGGGAGTATCTAGCACCCATATAGACGTGACGCTTGCCCCAGAGCGAGCAAAGTTTCGTTTGAGAGATTGGGAGGTCGTGGAGGAAAACCCGTTCACCTGTCATGGACACATATATTATAAAATGGATAACACCGGAGCAGGAAGGAAAAAGCCAAAAACAAGGCACATCCTGGATGCTACTAAGTTGAAGGAGGAACTGAAGGTGTTCATGAACGAAAAACAGAAAACCTGTATAAGGAAATCGTGGCCGCAAACAGAAGATCCACTATGGGCGAAGGAGGGCAGACCACAAGAAGTCCATACTGGTGGAATGAGGCGATAGGTGAACTGAGGGACTCATATATTGTCAGGAGGAGAACGTTTACGCGTAGGTTTATTGGGGGTCAGGACGAGTACGAACAGGAAAGGCAGGAAATAATGGAGCTGAAGAGAGAGATACGGGCGGCGAAGAGAGAGGCGTGGAAGAGTGTATTGGAGGAGTTGAATGAGGACATATGGGGAAATGCTTATAAAATAGTAATGAGGGATAAAATGCAGCCGTGCCAGTTGACTATGAGAAAAACAAAAGAGGTCATTAGAGACCTGTTTCCCTCGTCCGCAGGGCAAGGAGGCAGTGGGGGGGCCCAAGATGCACGGGATCTCAGCGAGGAGGTGGTAGATTTCGATCTGGCAGAGCTGAAAGGAGCACTAAGCTCTACTAAGAACGGGACGGCACCGGGTCTAGATGGCGTGACGGTAGCAGCTGTTAAGATCGCATGCGAGGCTTTACCGGATGATGTACTGGAGATGTACAATCGACTGCTGAGGGAGGGTAAGTTCCCTAGGGAGTGGAGGGAGGGGAGAGTCGTCCTCATACCAACGGCAGGCAAGGATCCAGCCCTGCCGTCTAGTTATAGACCAGTTTGCCTCCTGAACACCTTCGGCAAACTGTATGAGGGGCTTCTCGTCGAACGTCTCGTTGGGGAGCTGGAAAATAGAGATGTACTCTCACCAAGCCAGCACGGCTTCAGGAAAAAGAGATAAACGGTCACTGCGATGTTGGAGCTGAAGGAAGCCGTTCGGGATTGCCGCAGCAGGTGGTCCGTGGCAGTCACTTTGGACATAAAAAACGCCTTCGATATGGCCGGATGGAGGGATATTGTGGATGACCTAGAAGAAGCGGGGATAAGCGGGTACTTGGTGAATGCATTCAGAGATTACCTGAACGGAAGGACGGTGAAGGCAGGTGGTTTCTGTCACAGGTGTAGCAGAGGGGTTCCACAGGGTTCAGTGGCGGGCCAGGTGTTGTGGAACGTGTATTACAATGGGGTGTTGAACATTTCCCTGCCGAGAGGGGCTCGCCTGATCGCATATGCGGATGACCTGCTTTTGGTGGTGGGTGGAGACAGCGAGACGCAGGTGGGAGCGACTGTTGCGGCGTCGGTGAGGGCCATAAATGGATGGATAAGAGCAAGAGACCTGGAGGTTGCGCTCCACAAGACGGAGATGCTAGTGCTGAAGGGTCCGAGGGGTGCTCGGCTTGCTGTGAATTTGGGGGGGACAGTAATCAATTCGGAGCCACATATGGACTACCTTGGGGTGAGATTCTCCCGCAATATGGAGTTCTGTACGCCGCGCCAGTCTGGAGGGATGCTCTGAAAGTGCGGAGAAACCTGGCACGGATGATCGCTGCACAGAGGCTGGGCCTGCTGCGGGTCGTTTCGGCCTACAGAACCGTGTCAGCGGAGGCTGTGCAGGTGATATCGGGGTTTCCCCCGATTGATTTGATGGTGGCAGAAAGGTGCTTTCTTTTCACCGTGGGGGGGGGGGGGGGGCACTGCCGGGCAACCGACGAATGGCTCGAGGAAGGACAATGAGGAAATGACAGGAACGATGGAAGAGAGGTGGGCAGACAGCAAGCTGGACGCGCACGTTGATAAGAAACTTGTGTGCTTGGGTGGAATGCGAGCACAGGAGTACAGGTTACTACTTTACCCAGTTCCTGACAGGCCATGGGTCGTACGGATCCTTCACGATGAGAATCGGGAAGACCACAACCGACCTTTGTCTTGCATGCCAAGTGAGAGACGATCCGCAGCATATGTTTTATGCCTGCACGAGGTGGCAGAAGGAGAGAGATACCTTATGTCAGAACATAGGTAATTTGCCGGAGGTGGAGGATATAGTGCGGGCCATGGTCGAGAGCAAATGGATCTGGCAGTATGTGTATGATTAAGTTCACGGGGTTATGCAGAGGAAGGAATCAGAAGATAGGGAGAGACAGGGATAGGAATTGGAGAAAGGATGGGTATGATCGCTGAAGTACAGACAAAAAAGTCTTTTCCGGCGATACATACACCCCCCCCCCATCAGTTGTGGTTTTTTTAGTCGGTCGGCAACGCCATCCAGCCAACCCGACATATCCCATGACACGGGTCGTGGTTGAAACTGTCAAGCAGATTTTTTTTCCACAACCGAAAAAAAAAAAAGGTTAGGTTAGGTTAGGTTCCCGTACGTGGTCATCACCTTGTCGTGGTGTACGGGCTTGAGTTGCTGTGAATCCTATGAAGCAACAGCGAAAAACCAAGTATGACCAGAACCAATGAGTGACTATGACTCTCTTGGCCCCTGGAGTCTACAGACTCTGGGTAGACCCAATTAATAATGCTAGTGCTTCTGAGGTAACCATGGCTCTCTTGGCCCCTCGTATCTGAGGACTCGGGGTAGACCCAAAGAGCAACGTTGGTGCTTCACAAGTAACTGTGATTCACTTGGCCCCTGGAGGCTGCTGACTCTTGGTAGACCCAAGGAGTAACGTTAGTACTTCACAACATGGCAACGATGGCTTAACTGGCCCCTCGAACCTGAGGACGGATCGGGGTAGACCCAGTGAGCAACGTTAGTACCCCATGTAACCCCATCCCACTCCCAAGAAATTCTCTCAGACAGTAAAGGTCTTAACTGACCAGAGTACACGGTAACTGCTTGGACGAGGAGTTACCGACAAATGTATCAAGACCCTCCGGGAATCTATACCTGTTGTTAATAGTTCCGTGAAATTAGCCAGGTGAAACTTCGGAACGATGGTCAGCCGCAGTCTCGCAGGTCCTCATAATGTGAGACAGCGGTGGGACCTTAGCGGACGCGGGACGCTCCTCCTATCACCCAACAACTCCAAGGGGAGGAGATACCGGTCAGTCCGAGTGCGCGTACTGTGGAATTCCAATAACATTGGAGACCCAGTAGTGCCCATTTACAAAGTGCGATAGTAGTAGTCGGTGTCCTCCAACTCTGCTTTCGCGCTGAGGAGGGTGGTTTTAGTGGGTTAAAGTCCCACACAAATCTGGAGCATTGCACGCCCGCTCCGGAGATGGTCATGATGCTTTCCCCCGCCTCAAGGGCACAAAAAAAAAAGGTTAGGTTAGGTTAGGTTAGGTTCCCGTACGTGGTCATCACCTTGTCGTGGTGTACGGGCTTGAGTAGCTGTGAATCCTATGGAGGAAGAGCGAAAAACCAAGTATGACCAAAACCAAGGAGTGACTATGGCTCTCTTGGCCCCTCGTATCTGAAGACTCGGGGTAGACCCAAAGAGCAACGTTAGTGCTTCACAAGTAACTATGATTCACTTGGCCCCTGGAGGCTTCTGACTCTGGGTAGACCCAAGGAGTAACGTTAGTACTTCACAACACACTTCCCGAACCCAAACTCCCTTCAAATCCAAGGGCTCGAGTCTGAGCGTGCGCTTAGATTGTGACATCTTCGCGATCCACCCCTAGGCTAAACGACCTAGAAGACGCTGGAGACCGAGCTATCGAGAAAAGGCTTCGAGGAATGAGCATGGGAGAGTGGCGTGGTTAACTATGGCTTCCTTGGCCCCCCGGATCCACTGACAAGGGGTAGACCCAAGAAGTAATGTAAGCACCACATACAGGGAACAACTATGACTCAATTGGCCCCCTGTAATCACAGACACAGGGTAGACCCAAGAAGTAACGTTAGTGCTTCGAACGTGGAGAACTTGCATCTGGCCTACGCCACACTGGCAACCCGGGCGCGGACAAGCAGTTACGACTCACTTTTCCCCTCGGGCTGAAGGCCACTGCATGAATCAGAGTAACTATGACCCACTTGGCCCTCCGTATCCTCGGAGTCGGGGCAGACCCAAGGAGTAACGTTAATGTCTGACGGAAACCGCACTCTCATTGCTCAATCCCCGAGGGACCAGGGCCAACGGCTCGCTATCGGGGGGTTAGAGACTGACAACCTGATAGTGAGGCGGCCAAGACCTCCTGAGGATCTATCCCTGGTGTTTGAGTTCCGTTGCGAAAAAGCCAGGTGAAAATACGGAAATAGGTCAACAATAGTCAGTGGACTCCTCACAAGTTCTTTGTGAGACCGCAAACTGTGAGACCCGTCAGTCGAGGTGCAGGTCTCTTCCCCTCAATCCCTACATCCAAGGGGGGCAAGAGTCTGAGACTACCACGCAGAAACTATACCGTGAAATACCAATCGTCTTGGTGATCTGGTTTGGTGCCTGCATAAACCATCATAGTTGGAATCGGTGTCCTTGGGATTCCGACTAAGATGGCGAGGAGGAGGTTTTAGTTGGGTCAGAGTCCCACACGAATCCCAACATTGAACAGCCCGCGCGGAGAAGGCATGATGCTTTCCTCCTTCCTCGGGGGCACAAAAAAAAAAGGTTAGGTTAGGTTAGGTTCCCGTACGTGGTCATCACCTTGTCGTGGTGTACGGGCTTAAGTAGCTGTGAATCCTATGGAGGAAGAGCGAAAAACCAAGTATGACCAAAACCAAGGAGTGACTATGGCTCTCTTGGCCCCTCGTATCTGAGGACTCGGGGTAGACCCAAAGAGCAACGTTAGTGCTTCACAAGTAACTATGATTCACTTGGCCCCTGGAGGCTGCTGACTCTGGGTAGACCCAAGGAGTAACGTTAGTACTTCACAACACACTTCCCGAACCCAAACTCCTTTCAAATCCAAGGGCTCGAGTCTGAGCGTGCGCTTAGATTGTGACATCTTCGCGATCCACCCCTAGGCTAAACGACCTAGAAGACGCTGGAGACCGAGCTATCCAGAGAAGGCTTCGAGGGATGAGCATGGGAGAGTGGCGTGGTTAACTATGGCTTCCTTGGCCCCCCGGATCCACTGACAAGGGGTAGACCCAAGAAGTAATGTTAGCACCACATGCAGGGAACAACTATGACTCACTTGGCCCCCTGTAATCACAGACACAGGGTAGACCCAAGGAGTAACGTTAGTGTTTCGAACGTGGAGAACTTGCATCTGGCCTACGCCACACTGGCAACCCGGGCGCGGACAAGGAGTTACGACTCACTTTTCCCCTCGGGCTGAAGGCCACTGCATGAATCAGAATAACTATGACCCACTTGGCCCCCCGAATCCTCGGACTCGGGGCAGACCCAAGGAGTAACGTTAATGTCTGACGGAAACCGCACTCTCATAGCTCAATCCCCGAGGGACCAGGACCAACAGCTTGCTATCGGGGAGTCAGTAATTTACAAACTGATAGTGAGCCGGCTAAGACCTCCTGAGGATCTATCCCTGGTGTTTCAGTTCCGTTGCGAAAAAGCCAGGTGAAAATACGGAACTAGGTCAACAACAGTCAGTGGACTCCTCACAAGTTCTTTGTGAGACCGCAAACTGTGAGACCCGTCAGTCGAGGTACAGGTTTCTTCCCCTCAATCCCTACATCCAAGGGGGGCAAGAGTCTGAAACTACTACGCAGAAACTACACCGTGAAATACCAATCGTCTTGGTGACCCGGTATAGTGCCTGCGCAAACCATCATAGTTGGAATCGGTATCCTTGGGATTCCCGTGAGGAGAGAAAACTCCCATCGGGCGCCTCCCCAGGTGGCGGATAGGGGGATGCCTCCCAGATATGGGTGGTACCGGGGAAATCAAATACCCGGGGCGGACCAAATCTGCGCTGCCTTGCGCATAGAGGAACGGACCTCGAAGGCTAAGGGACGGAAAACCCCTACAGAAAACCATCATACCGTAAGCCTGACCTAGTCATGTCTTCGCCTGAACTAGAAAGTCAGGACGAGAAAGTTAAAGTCCTCGAAGAAGAGCTCAAACAGTCCGAGCAACAAATACAGACGCTAATGAAAGACCTCAAAAGGATGGAGGAGGGTTACGCCAAAAATAAAGAAGATTATGACACCGCAAGCTTAAAATCGGCCCTTAACAATGAAAAAATTAAAGAAATGAATGAGATCATACGAAAACAGGAGGAAGAACTCAAAGTCCTCAGGCAACCAAAACCAGCGCAAGCTGCCCAAGGTCCGATGATGTGGGAACAGGACCTCGCGAACAAATTGACCAGTTTAATCAAAGGCATACAGAGAGCTGGCGAAGAGAGCCAGCGTCTGGTGGGGGAAAATCCCAATACCAAGAGGGAAATAAAAGAAGCGATAAATCGCATTTTCAACATGACAACACAGCTCAGCAGCAGAGCGATGCTGGACTTCATCGCGTCCACTGGCGACAAGCTCTCTGCGACACCGAACGAATCACAGCTGGAGGAACTACCCAGTAAGGTTACCTGCGAAATGGGAACTCAAACAGAGTCGCCAGAAAAAGTGACTGCGGAGCTGAAAGTCCTCAGAGTGAGATGCGCGATGAAGGAGGATATGGAAAAAGAAGATCTTCACGAAATATTAGATATGCAGTGGCCGAAAGAGGCATACGGCTCCGATGTTAGCGCGGCCGCCATTACGGAAGTCGAGGGCGAGAGAGACGTAGTCATTGTGGCGGATTACAGAGTAGCTAAAGACGCCAGACTGGTGAAGCGCATGACCTACGGATCGCGCAAGATAAAAGAGCTGATCAGCAAAGGCATCCCTAAGAATGGCGACACCATTTATAGAAAAATATGCGGGGCGGTTGGTGACGACTCCGGTGAAGTAGATGAGGAGACATACACCTTCTTCACAGGTTACACTGTAACGGAGCAAGTTTCCCGGTTGAGTAAGGGAATATCTCGCGGCGCGGTGATTGACGCGCGATAGGTCCGAGTCGCGAGTCTGCCACGTTGGGCGTGGTCAACGTCGCGACCCGGAAGCGTATAAGATTGGGCGCGCGGTCGAGGAGGTCAATTAAATTAGCATAATTGCCGTGCTTGCCAGTACCGCCGAAATCCAGGTCCCAGGTTCCAGGTTCCGATACTCCGATAGTGAATAGAAGCGCGAGTGCTAATCCAGGTCCAGGTCCCGGTCAAAGAAACGATCAAAGAAAACCAGTGAGTGTACATAAAGGTTACGCGTGGGCAAGTTGTTAGGTATGAATATTTACTTTCAATATTATTTTGTCGGTACGTTGCTGAATTTTTCTATTCCATTCTCTACCTTCTTGGGCCGTAGAATTATGTATTAGCTTCAAACGGCCTGCATGATTCTGCGAGTTTCCCAATATACGGGGTTGTACATGTTAGCTTTAAACGGCACATTTACATCTTCGTTCCTTTCCGAATATCCATGGCGCCACGTAGTAGCTTTAAAAGGCCTATTTGACTCCGTGGATTTCCTAGTCTGCAGGGTGGTGCATGTTAGTTTCAAATGACGCATCCACGGCCCTGTATTGTCCCTAGTCTTCTGTATCTCCATGAATCCGTGTAGTAACTTTAAATGGTCTGCATGGATTTATGGGGTTTCCTAAAGGTGCGGGGATGTGCATGTTAGCTTCAAATGGCGCATTCGACAGTCCCGCATCGCCCTCAAAGTACCGCTCGAATTCTGGGAGTCCGTGTAGTAGCTTGAAACGGCCTATAGTTCTCTTAGCATTCTGAGTGTGAAGGATTGTGCGATGTTAGCTTGAAACGGCGCATCTCACAATCCTGCTCGGGTACATTCCTTTCTTAAGTTGGTTACCACCGGGGATTTCGAGGATATAAACAGTCCTCTAAATGCTCAAGGGTCGGAGAGTCCGAGCGCGCCTTCCGGGGCGTGTTCGTCCTCCTCAGCCCGGTGGCATATTCATATCCAACGTACCGTATCGCAGCTCGGAGACAGCCGAAGCTTACTCGATAAACCACACGCGCGTGATCGCGTCTTATTTGGCGATATCAGTCGTGGAATATGAATTGGGATTATACGTTATAATAATGATACTCCGATTCTTTTATTTTTTTTTTCAGTTCAAATAATAACGAGTAGGTTTTTTCCATATTCACGAATAATAACGGCTACCTCTTATTCAAGAGTGAATGCTTTCAGGTTATGAATTTATTGGTATGAAGAAATAAGTAAATTTAGAATGGATTTTATACTGAAACCAAAAGAATGATCGGAATCCTCTCTTTAATGGTATATTTTTTTGAGGGGTGTTTTAATAGTTGTAATGACAACAACTATTAAAACACTCGATCAATGGATCGAGTTACTTTTGTTGCATTCATAAGTTCGGCCTACCACTTCTGAAACGAATTGACAAAATTAATCTCAATTTACATAGCTATCAAGCAAATTGAATTTTGTGTGTATGAACATATTATATTCCGTTGCTGTTGCAAAGATACACAAAGTAAAAAGCCATTGAAAAGAAGAATCACTGAGCTTAATGTACACAATTGATAGGGGAGTTATGAAGTTCAAAAGTTGTCAAAAGGAGAATGGTATCAAAAAAGAATATCACTTAATTGAGATAAGTTGTCCAACATATACGAAAGATAAAAATAAGGATCATCGTTGCTTGGAAAAAATTGTGAAAGTAAAAGTATGATTGGAAGACTATTCAAAAAGTTAAGGGGACAGAATTTTTTCGAAAATTATATTCAATGAATAAGATCACTCCACATTTTTCTCAAATGGTATAGTTATATCAGAACTAAATTTGGGAAAACTAATTAACAACATCCAATAACCCTGTCCAAATGATGATTCAGATCGTTATAACAAAAAGTAGTTTGTAAGGGGTAAGAGTAACCCTATTTTACCTGAGTGAATAGGAGCTCAGCTATATGTCGATATAAATTTAATTCTATATATAATCCGCAATCCCTCAGTTGCCCGCCCATAATATTATGTTTAGTTACTGGTAAAAGGAATTTATAAATGTGAAATTTTTTTGGGTATGATATTTTAAGATTATTAATATCTTTTCACAATTAACTTTTTTACAATTATTCCATTCATCAAATAAATGATGATTCTTTATGTTGACTTAGATTCTTTTATCCATTCAGAAACTGCATTTACCAATTCATTATTCAGTCTTCTATTTCATTTCAAAATTTGATTTTTTTAATTGTAGTTAAAGAAGGTCTTGATGTAATTCCCTCTCGTTTTTTGATTCAATAATTTTTCGAATTGCTACTATGGGAATATTACGCAAAACCCCTCACCTCAGTTTCAATTTCCCCTTCTGTGGCTGTTATCGTTCTCACTATTTAATCATCGATTTGCAAAAAAAAATCTGCGCCTATTTTCTTCAAAAACAATTTGGTAACAATGCGATAGCGATCCCATACAGGTCATAAAATATGTTCAAGACCGCCTATCAATTGACTCCCCTATCGATTGTGTACATTAAGCTCAGTGATTCTTATTTTCAACAGCTTTTTACTTTGTGTATCTTTGAACAGCAACGGAATATAATATGTACCTACTCACAAAATTCAATTTGCTTGATAGCTATGTAAATTAAGATTAATTTTGTCAATTCGTTTCAGAAGTGGGAGGCCGAACTTATGAATGCAACAAAAGTAACTCGATCAATGACAACAACTATTAGAACACCCCTCAAAAAGTTAAAAAAAATATACCATTAAAGAGAAGATTTCGACCATTCTTTCGGCTTCAGTATAAAATCTATTCTAAATTTACTTATTTTTTTTTACCCCAATAAATTCATAACATTAAAGCATTCACTCTTGATAAAGGGGTAGCCGTTATTATTCGGGAATATGGAAAAAACCTAATCGTTATTATTTGAACTGAAAAGAATTGAAAGAATAGGGGTATCAATATAACGTATAATCCCAATTCATATTCCACGACTGATATCGCCAAATAAGACGCGATCACGCGCGTGGTTTATCGAGTAAGCTTCGGCTGTCTCCGAGCTGCGATACGGTACGTGGGATATGAATATGCAGCCCGGTGACTAGTCGTTTCCTATCAACCGTAGCGTACCGACATCCAATTTTGTTCAACGCTGCCCACGTTATTACCTGCCGTAGTTCTGTTTGCTTGTAATATTGTCCGCTTGCACTCTTGCTTCATTTTCGCTTACGCCCGCTTGTTAATGCACGTTACTTTTGCCGCTTTCTCATTCTTTTAGTCGTTTATATTTCAAACCTTCGCATGTATAGTTTTCATGATCATTGCACGTTACACCCCGCTTCTGAACTGCTTGCTCATTCCATTCCCTGTACTTTATTAAGTATACTATATCACCGACATCAATGGTAGTTACAACACTTCGCCAATGGTAATGTGTGTGCCTCAGTTCAAATCGTATATCACCGACATCAAGGTAGTTACAACACTTCGCCAGTAGCAGTATGTGTGCCTCATTCCACATCGTATATCACCGACATCAAGGTAGTTACAACACTTCGTCATTGGTAGTATGTATACATCGCTTCATATCATACAACACTTCATCCTGGGTAGTATGCCCGACATCAAGGTAGTTGCAACACTTCATCATTGGTAATATGTATGCACCGCTTCGTATCGTACAACACTTCACCCTGGGTAATTTACACGACATCAAGGTGGTTACAACACTGTGGTAGTATGTATGCATCGCTTCATATCGTACAACACTTCATCCTGGGTAGTATGCCCGTATCATTGCACGTCATGGTGGGTCATTTCACATCAGGTACATCGAGGCACACATGAATATCATTTTCACACCGGGTTCATCGAGGCACACAGATATATCATTTCATATATTGAGCACCGCTATGTACATCACATTACTGTTGGCACCTTTACCTGTATCATTTTCCTATCGAGTCGACATCATAATGTATATCATACAAGGTGCGGCACGGAGGGCGGACGTTTTTCAGATGGGCATAACTTTCCCCCACTGAGGACGAGAGAAGTGGGGAAGGTGCCGTTAGACTCGTGTGTTCCTAGCATTTATTATTATTAGCCCACTTTCACCTCAACGGCATGGTTAACCGGCAGAATTGCCGTTATTGGGCTAATGAAAATCCGCAACACTTACAACTCAGAGCGGTACGTCGAAATGATCAACAACTTCTTTATCCCCGAATTACGACGGCAACGTGTTCCAATCCGGCGTGTGTGGTTCCAACAGGATGGGGCGACCGCCCACACAGCCAGAGCATCAATGGACGTTATTCGCCCTCTCTGCCCTGGTCGCCTTATTTCCAGGTTTGGCGATGTGCATTGGCCTCCCCGGTCCCCAGATTTATCCATATGCGATTTTTTCTTATGGGGACACCTCAAGGCTAGAGTATACGAGACCAAGCCCCGAACTCTGGACGAATTGAAAAGGGCTATTCGCGTGGAAGTTGCCCAAGTTGAGAGAGCGATGTTGGAGAGAGTCTACGCGAACTTCCAAGAGCGCCTCCAGCACTGCATCACCGATTTCGGCCACCACATGCCTGATGTGATTTTCCACACTTGACTGTCTCAAATGCTATTTCCTTGAAAATCTGATTCCGTCAATAAATGTGTTTTTGAGTAAAAATTAACGCTTTTATTATTTTTTTAAAACCATCCATCCTCCGTGCCGCACCCTGTACCATTTCATAGACGATATCGTAGTGTACATTAGTGAACAGTAAATAAAAGTTTCCTGGTTATTGTTTGTTTTATTTTCCTTTTTCAGAGATAGGGAATAATTCAGAATTTTATTAATATCAGGCCCCTGGGCATAATTTTCTCTGACTGTAGCTCCTGGACACCTGTGGGGGTACCGCCCACAGGTTCCGAGTGTCCTCAACACTCAAAACTAGAGGTGGCGCCCGAGGTTTCTGTTTCCAGAAGGTAAGACGGCAACGGATAGAAACGGAGGGCCGTCGCAAATGGCGCCCGAGCAGGGACCCTAATGTTGCCAGCCCTTCCGTATAGTCCCCAACACTTGGACAGACCAGAGGATGAGCAAGTACCGAGAAATTGACGACTATACATGGCGACAACGAGACTTGAAGATGGGTGAACATCATTGCCCATTCCGACCTGACCTGGATTTCGACCCGACTCCGAACGATGTTCTGCGCATGGTTGATCTCCCACCACCGCTTCTCAGAGGAGAGAAATCGTATATATGCGGCCACACGGAGGGCCTGAAAAATGAATCCAACGACCAGCGACCGAAGAAGATATCCGACCAGACAGCTAACAAGAAGAGTTTTCTATTAGCCAGCGACCGAAGAGCACCCCGACCAGCCAGTTTACAAAAGAATTCTTCCAACGACCAGCGACCGAAGAGGATCTCCGACCAGCCAGCTAAGAAGAGAATTTCTCCAGCGACCAGGACCGAAGAGGATTTCCGGACAGCCAGCTAAGAAGAGGATTTTTCCAGCGACCAGGACCGAAGAGGATTTCCGACCGGCCAGCTAAGAAGAGGATTTTCTACCAGTCACCGACCAAAGAGACTTTCCGACCAGCCAGCTGCGGGACCATCGACATGAACAGCAACGACGAAGAAGTTCCGCCAGCCACCATCCCCGCAGACCAGAGTACCAGCTGGATCTATAAGTTGAAGAAGGAAGAACTCGAAGTGGAATTGGTCAAATTCCGTCTCCGAACAGAAGGAACTGTCGACGAAATGAGGAGGAGACTAGCCAAGTTCATAAAGAGTGGACAAGGTACACCAAACCCGCCCATCTACGTGACACCGCCAGAATTTCCGGCGGTAACCCCGCAGGCACCGAGTACTTCCAGTCGCCCAGACCCGATCGACCTGCACAAGTATGGGATAAGCTTCGACGGGATCCAAGACCCAGCCGCATTCCTAGAGAGGATAGAAGAGATACAAAGTCAACTTCATTTAGACCCGGAAGGAATATTGGCAGGACTCCCGCAAATCCTGACCGGGGATGCTTCCTTGTGGTTTAGGAATAATAAACGCGACCTGACGAACTGGTCTGCGTTCATCGTGGCATTCAAGACCTTCTACTTCCCAACCGACTACTACAACACACTGGAGGAAGACATCCGCAGACGCCAACAACAACCGGACGAGGCCGTCACAAAATACATAACCGACCTACAGACGATGATGAGAAGACACGGAGGATACAGCGACGTTCAAGAACTATCAACGCTTCAGAGAAACCTGCTGCCCGACTACCGCCAAATGTTATGGGGACAAGACATCAAGGATATACCCATGTTCCTGAAGAAAGTCCGCGAAATAGAAACGTTGAAGATCGAGATCCGCCAGCAGAACGGTCCATCGACATCCAGGGACCCGGTAAAAGGACCAACTACGCCAAACAGGCCACGACCGACATATCCGGCGAAACAAGAAAGTCATAACCGATCTACGACTTGCTGGAGATGCGGACAAACCGGACATCTGAGGGGCGACTGCCGGAACCCACCGCAATTATTTTGCTCTCGATGCGGACGAAAAGGAATCATGAGCCGGGATTGTAGCTGTCCCAAGCCGGGAAACTAAGCAGGGAAAGGTTTGTCACGAGGCCAGATCCGATACCCGTGCCCTCCGCCTCGTATGCCGCCGCCGATAAACATGTAGACCACCGCCCGCACATTAACGTCGAGTTATTTGGGAGAAAGTTCCGAGCACTTTTGGACACCGGAGCCTCCAGATCGTACTTCGGAGACACAATAATGGACCTATGTAAAGTCAAGAAAATACCAACCATCCGAGGGAAGATGCCGAACGCCCTCCTAGCCGACGGAAGTCTGACGAGGATACCGCTTGCTGTAAAACTCCCGCTTACGATCCAAGATGAGGAATTCGAAATTTCACTGATGTACTTGCCAAGGTTGAATCATGAAATTCTACTAGGGATGGATTTCCTATTATCCAACGACGTACAAATATTCCCAGCCGCCGATGAAATTATAATTAATGGAAAACCGCTGCATTCTTCGAAGCTGAACACCATTGCCGATGAACTAGTGAAACCCAATTTGGAACTAGCACCCGACGAACAACAACGACTACAGGCTTTTCTGAAGAGAGAACTAGCTAAGTTCAAGGACATTAAAGGAACTACACCGCTGGTGGAGCATAAAATTCATCTCCTAAAGAAGGAGCCGATCAAACAACGTTATCGACCACAGAACCCGAAGATGCAGCATATCATTGATCAAGAAGTAGATAGAATGTTGGCCGAAGGAATCATCGAGCCTTCCAACAGCCCGTGGAGTAGCCCGATCGTCCTCGTACAGAAAAAGGATGGTAAACCAAGATTCTGCATAGACTTCCGCCAGGTGAATGAAGTCAGCCGCAAGGATGCGTACCCACTACCATACATCTCCGCAATACTTGATCGTTTGCGAGCTGCGAAATATATTTCGAGTATCGACTTGAGACAGGGGTATTGGCAAATTCCTTTAGCGAAAGAATGTCGACCGATAACCGCTTTCACAGTTCCAACTCGAGGATTGTTCCACTTCAACGTGATGCCTTTCGGGTTACACTCAGCTCCAGCTACTTTCCAGCGTTTATTGGATTGTATTATCGAACCGGACATGGACCCACGAGCATTCGCTTACCTGGACGACATCATAGTCCTGGGTGAAACCTTCGAGGAACATTTGGAAAATCTGAGAGAAGTTTTTCGCCGACTCCGAGAGGCCAACTTGCAACTCAACCCAGAGAAGTGCGAATTCGGAAAACGCTCCCTGAAATACTTAGGCCACGAAGTCACCGCCGAAGGGATCCGGACCGACCCCGACAAGGTCAAAGCTATCGTCGATATGAAACCGCCGACTACTGTTCGCGCCCTACGCCGCTTTTTGGGAGTTTGTTCCTGGTATCGGAGGTTTATAGCCAATTTTTCAAAAATCGCGACGCCGTTGATGAACCTGCTGAAGAAGGGAAAGAGATGGTACTGGAGCGAACAACAACAAAGAGCCTTCGAAGAACTCAAGAAATTCTTAACAGAATCGCCGGTATTGGCCTGCCCAGACTTCAATCGACCCTTCCAACTCCAAACAGACGCTTCGGACGATGGACTCGGAGCAGCATTACTGCAAAACCAGGATGGTCACGATCGGATAATTGCCTACGCCAGTCGCACTTTGCAACCCGCCGAACGTAACTATTCTGTCACCGAAAAAGAATGTTTGGCGATCGTATGGGGCATCGATAAAATGAGACCTTACCTGGAGGGTTACCACTTCACCGTCATCACTGACCATCAGAGTCTGAAATGGCTACACTCCATCAAGAGCCCGACAGGAAGAATAGCCAGATGGAGTGTGTTCCTACAACAATATGACTTCGATATCAAATATCGTAAAGGCGTTTTGAACAAGGTAGCTGATGCCCTGTCCCGAGAACCTTTGCATGAGCCGACTTATACGATACAGACCGACACTCAAGCCGAAGAGGGAGAGATTCCACGGAAATGTTCATGGTATGACCGAAAAATGGAAGAAGTCCAGCTGAACCCGGGGAATTTTCCCGACTATTCAATTCAAGGAGGAAAACTTTTCCGTCATTTCTGGGACTTCTCCGATCTGAAGGAAGAGGAAGATTCGGATCCATGGAAGCTATGTACACCTATCTACCAACGTGAGGCCGTATTGAGGGAGAATCATGATCGACCGACCGCAGGACACTTGGGAATTGCAAAAACCGCCGCCCGCATCGCCCGACATTATTACTGGCCAAATATGTATAGGGAGATTAGCAGATACGTCAGGAATTGCGACGTCTGTCAAGCTTATAAGCCGTCACAGCAGCAACCACCTGGAAAAATGCAACCGAGTCCCGTCTCCCTACCATGGGAAACAGTAAGCACCGATCTCGTGGGACCACTTCCGCGTTCATCAAAAGGGAATTGTTACTTGGTGATGTTTCATGACCGTTTTACCAAATGGACCGCCTGCCGACCCATACGCCGAGCTACCGCAGCCGCCGTCTCCAAGACACTCTACGAAGAAATAATCACTCGTTTCGGTTGTCCGAAAACAGTAATCTCGGATAATGGATCACAGTACGACAGCAAGATATTTCGAGGAATGATGGAAGAACTTGGTATCCAGCACCGGGTAACACCCGTCTACACACCCCAGTGCAACCCAGTCGAACGAGTCAACCGCACTATAAAAACTATGATTGCACAATTCTGCGAGAACAACCATAAACACTGAGACAGTCATCTACACGAGATCACCTTCGCCATCAATAGTTCCCGTCACGAGTCCACAGGATTTACCCCGGCATTTCTAAACTTCGGTCGAGAGTTGGAGGCCCCGAAGACGATCTACCAGGAGGCTACGCGAGGTACCGGAGAATTTGAAGATACCGATCCAGGCCCGCTTACCATCCAGGAACGCACCAACCGTCTGAAGAGACTGCAAGAAACCTTTGGCTTGGTGCGCCGTCACTTAGCGCAGGCCTTCGACAAACAGAAGAGGCATTATGACCTACGTCACCGTGCTTGGAGGTGTCATCTGGGTGACAGGGTGATGAAGCGGGAACACCCCCTGTCTCGCGCGATTAACGACTTTGCTGCCAAATTGGCCCCCAAATTCACCGGTCCTTTCACTATCTGCCGAGTGATATCGCCCGTGGTCTACGATCTGCGAGATGAGCAAGGAAAACTGGTCAAGCGGATACATGTAAAAGACCTTAAACCTTACCATGAACACATTAATTATGTTACAGACATGCCGAAATCCACCATCCCGTCGAAGATGAGACCCTCGAGACGCCGAAGGGAAGACGAGGTTCCAATGAGGGAGTTCGTAGTGCCGAGGCTACTCAGTCCGCTTCCCCCAACTCCTCCACCTCCAACCCCGACTAGGGAAGAACTAATCGAGGAATTCGGTCGGCTCTTGCAGACAGTCCCGCCCGGAGACGGAAATTGGACCCCGAAAATATGGGAAATCGCCGAGGAGCTACGTCCGCCTGGTTGGCCCGCGGGAAAATATTTCCGCGTGAAGGTGCCCATAGGCGAAAAGCCTAAATGGATCAGGATCCCGGCGAAGCAATAACTTTCATTATTTTGCGGCCTTTTGTCTGTTCCCTTTCTGAATAAAAAAATGTTGAGAAGTCTAATGTTTTGCTTAGACCTTCTTCCTGTGTGATTTCAGGTCGAGATGAACAACCAGGAAGTCCTCGTCCTACACGAGGAGGTGGTCCTCGATGGCGAGAAGGCCGCGAGGCCGACGGAGGCGGCCGGAAGGCCGAGGGAGGAGACGCCCGTGTACCTCCCGGTGGGGGAGTACGCCCTGTGCTGAAGGTGTGGGTATCCGGACCATGACCGGAGCACCTGCCGACGACCTCCGACAACATTCTGCTCAAGATGTGGGAGAGTGGGCACCCGATCGGCCGACTGTGGCTGCCGGAGGAAGGTTCCGGTTCCGCCGAGGAAGGCGTCCCAACCGAAGGGGACATCCCGCCAGGAGCCCCCATCAACAGCGCCCAGGACTCGAGAGGTGGGCATTCAGTGCGACATAATCCGGGTGACGGTGACCCCCCGGACAAGGACCAGGTGGGCCCCCCCCCCACCTGGTCGAAGCCATGAGACAGCCGCCGAATATAAAAATGGTTTTACTTTAGAGTTTTGTTTATTTTAGTTTTGTAGTAGCTAGGAAGAGTATAGTTTTTATTTTTCATTGTTTCAGAGAATTAATTCTTAGAAAAAAGAAAACTAGTTTTCTCTTTTCTATCCGAAGAAGGAGGGGGATGTAACGGAGCAAGTTTCCCGGTTGAGTAAGGGAATATCTCGCGGCGCGGTGATTGACGCGCGATAGGTCCGAGTCGCGAGTCTGCCACGTTGGGCGTGGTCAACGTCGCGACCCGGAAGCGTATAAGATTGGGCGCGCGGTCGAGGAGGTCAATTAAATTAACATAATTGCCGTGCTTGCCAGTACCGCCGAAATCCAGGTCCCAGGTTCCAGGTTCCGATACTCCGATAGTGAATAGAAGCGCGAGTGCTAATCCAGGTCCAGGTCCAGGTCAAAGAAACGATCAAAGAAAACCAGTGAGTGTACATAAAGGTTACGCGTGGGCGAGTTGTTAGGTATGAATATTTACTTTCAATATTATTTTGTCGGTACGTTGCTGAATTTTTCTATTCCATTCTCTACCTTCTTGGGCCGTAGAATTATGTATTAGCTTCAAACGGCCTGCATGATTCTGCGAGTTTCCCAATATACGGGGTTGTACATGTTAGCTTTAAACGGCACATTTACATCTTCGTTCCTTTCCGAATATCCATGGCGCCACGTAGTAGCTTTAAAAGGCCTATTTGACTCCGTGGATTCCCTAGTCTGCAGGGTGGTGCATGTTAGTTTCAAATGACGCATCCACGGCCCTGTATTGTCCCTAGTCTTCCGTATCTCCATGAATCCGTGTAGTAACTTTAAATGGTCTGCATGGATTTATGGGGTTTCCTAAAGGTGCGGGGATGTGCATGTTAGCTTCAAATGGCGCATTCGACAGTCCCGCATCGCCCTCAAAGTACCGCTCGAATTCTGGGAGTCCTTGTAGTAGCTTGAAACGGCCTATAGTTCTCTTAGCATTCTGAGTGTGAAGGATTGTGCGATGTTAGCTTGAAACGGCGCATCTCACAATCCTGCTCGGGTACATTCCTTTCTTAAGTTGGTTACCACCGGGGATTTCGAGGATATAAACAGTCCTCTAAATGCTCAAGGGTCGGAGAGTCCGAGCGCGCCTTCCGGGGCGTGTTCGTCCTCCTCAGCCCGGTGACTAGTCGTTTCCTATCAACCGTAGCGTACCGACATCCAATTTTGTTCAACGCTGCCCACGTTATTACCTGCCGTAGTTCTGTTTGCTTGTAATATTGTCCGCTTGCACTCTTGCTTCATTTTCGCTTACGCCCGCACGTTACTTTTGCCGCTTTCTCATTCTTTTAGTCGTTTATATTTCAAACCTTCGCATGTATAGTTTTCATGATCATTGCACGTTACACCCCGCTTCTGAACTGCTTGCTCATTCCATTCCCTGTACTTTATTAAGTATACTATATCACCGACATCAATGGTAGTTACAACACTTCACCAATGGTAATGTGTGTGCCTCAGTTCAAATCGTATATCACCGACATCAAGGTAGTTACAACACTTCGCAGTAGCAGTATGTGTGCCTCATTCCACATCGTATATCACCGACATCAAGGTAGTTACAACACTTCGTCATTGGTAGTATGTATACATCGCTTCATATCATACAACACTTCCTCCTGGGTAGTATGCCCGACATCAAGGTAGTTGCAACACTTCATCATTGGTAATATGTATGCACCGCTTCGTATCGTACAACACTTCACCCTGGGTAATTTACACGACATCAAGGTGGTTACAACACTGTGGTAGTATGTATACATCGCTTCATATCGTACAACACTTCATCCTGGGTAGTATGCCCGTATCATTGCACGTCATGGTGGGTCATTTCACATCAGGTACATCGAGGCACACATGAATATCATTTTCACACCGGGTTCATCGAGGCACACAGATATATCATTTTATATATTGAGCACCGCTATGTACATCACATTACTGTTGGCACCTTTACCTGTATCATTTTCCTATCGAGTCGACATCATAATGTATATCATACCATTTCATAGACGATATCGTAGTGTACATTAGTGAACAGTAAATAAAAGTTTCCTGGTTATTGTTTGTTTTATTTTCCTGAGCAGCACGTTCAAAACCATTTTCAGAGATAGGGAATAATTCAGAATTTTATTAATATCAGGCCCCTGGGCATAATTTTCTCTGACTGTAGCTCCTGGACACCTGTGGGGGTACCGCCCACAGGTTCCGAGTGTCCTCAACACTCAAAACTAGAGGTGGCGCCCGAGGTTTCTGTTTCCAGAAGGTAAGACGGCAACGGATAGAAACGGAGGGCCGTCACAAGTTTCCATACGAAATTCCTCACTTATTTCTGCTGTTTTGGGTAGAACTCCACTTGACTTGAAGTTCTGAGACGATGTAAAAGAAATTCTTGTTGATTTTACATCAATTGATCCTGTTGAAGCTGCGCTTGAACTTGTTGAGCTTTGATGAATTCGGTGATGGTTTTCTGGAACTGTTCTGACTTGGTTATTCACTGGTATGGGTTCTTTTTTAAATCCTCGTCGCCACTTTTATGATGCTTGTTTAAATATGGAAACTCTTTAAGTAAAATGAATTATATTTCAAAATGATTGAAATTACAACTTCAAAAGTAATTCATAATGACAACGTTCATTTGTCAATAGATGACTATGATTTCTTATATATCATATTCTTCCAGTATACAGAATCTTCACGAGTTGCCAACACATAATTTCGAGAAATGGTCCAATTAATTGGCCTCCAAGATCACGCGACATTACTCCAATTGATTATTTTCTTTGGAGTTATGCCAAATCATTGGTTTATGCTGATTGCTGATAAACCAGAATTAATAGACGCTTTGGCAGCCAACAAAACTCGTGTTATTGCTGAAATGAGGCCTGAATTATCTGAATGATTAACATATAACTGGAATCTGAGGTGAAAAGGAAGAACAATTTTTTGAGGAGAAATTCAGGGAGCTGTAACTAAATCAAAAATAGGGGTATCCTAATTTCTGAATCTGTGAATCAATTTTGTTGAATTAATTCTGGGCCACCCTGTATACTTGCTAGATGTAAATCAGACATAATGAAGTGCTGATAATGTTAAAAATGTCGAAGAGACCATTAAATTTGAAAAGCTATGTCATTAAAGGGACATTGTAAAACTGACATCATAAAAATGTATTGTTATAACTTTTATATTTTTGAAATCTTTCACCTAGAAGACCTGAAAATAATGTACGCGAGGGTCAAAGACGCAAAAATTACTCTATTCAAATTCAAAAACACATTTAGGTACTCCTTCTCGAAAATGTTTTCCTCCTCAAGAAGGACAATGACTTTTACCCTTAATCCCCAAAATGCTTCTTAGTCTCTTGGTGCAATAAATGATGCGATTTGTTAGTACCTAGTTTAATCCTGTCATAAATCAACAAAAGTGTCATTTCTTATCGTGATAATTATGGTCCCTAACTTTGTCGTAAAATTGAAACCGAAGATTCTAGGAAGAAATTGATGTTTTTCGTGCCAAAAATTTTAGAATAATTGATTTATTGTTTTCTCGGAAAGACATTTCATTTTATGTTTCACTTGAATTTTTTCTCTCGGAGTTGTTTTACAATATTAGACCCAATCGTTTGTTTATTCATAATACGCGTCCGTCGTTGGGTCATTAAAACTCACACAGGGTGGTCTACTTAAGAATGAAAGGACTATAAGTCGAAATGAGTTTCTCTAACATGAAGATTTGAAAATTCCTCTTTCCAAAATTAAACCTTTTTTCGTATCTAAATGTATTTATTGCGGCAAAGTTTTTGTTCAGAAGTTATTGTATATTTTTCATTTTCAACCTGTATTTTATAAAATGAAACTTACTTACTGGTCAGTTAGCTACTTCATATTGCACTCTCAGAAAGTAAACCAATACTTGTAAGTTGTTCGAGTCAATTGTCCGCTGACTTAAAAAAACTTATCTACACTACTGATAAAACGGACAAAAAAGACAATGACTAATGAAATTAGAATATGACTCTGAGAATCTAATGCAAATTTTAAATAAGCTTTATATGCAATAATTTTTTTCCTTTACTACTAGGTTTCAATTTTAAACATTTATTTATTACTTCACTTTGTTTTCATTTAAATATCAAATATAGATATCTATTATCTTTATTGTTTGTTTATAGACCTAAGATAAAAATTTTCAACTCCTGCAACGTAGGAAATCTATACAGGGTCTTTCACGAGGAACCTCATCCATATTTATACGGGAAACTACTGAACGTATTTTCATGAAATTCAGCACTTATGAGTATTTCACGATGCTGATGAAATCTAAAATATTTTCAAGGCATGAGCACCTCCGGTCTTTCCGGAAATGACGTCAACTTCCGTTTTTAAAATTAGAAAACCATCTTTTTATTGAAGAAATAGATTCCTTAGAAAATTTCAAGTTATTTTGATGTAACATTTTTCAGTTTTGGTTGGAAAATTCTCTCTGAGCGGGAAAATTCGAAAAAAAAATCGAAAATAGAGCTCCGCTGAAACAAGAATTACTTCGAGGTTTTTGGATGGAAAATTTTCATTTTTGGGATTTTTCAAGATGTAAGATTGATGTATCCACTTTGAAAATCGAAATCGCGATTCATGATACAGGGGGTGAAAAAATCGCTTTCAAACCCAGACCAACGAGAGATACCATTAACAGAACCATGACAAACTTGAGAAATGTCGGATCTTTCGTTAAGAAAACTATACACAGAGAAAAAAGTGTAGTAGAAGATGAGAACAACGAAATTACAGTTCTTGCATATTTTCGTGTGAATCCTCAAAATTCTCTCAAAGATGCCGAGATTGATCTGGGATTATCTCAATCGAGTGTTTGGAGAATATTAAAAAAACATAAAATGCACCCATATAAATTCAATAGGGTACAGCATTTGAAGGAAACTGATTTCGTCAGGAGAACAGAGTTTTGCGAAGCTATGATGATTCGATTTCAAGAGAATGAAAACTTTTTGGACTGTATAATTTGGACAGATGAATCTAAATTCACAAAGAATGGTTCTTTCAATAGGCATAACAGTCATTTAAAACCTTCATATTTTCCAGAGATGAACGTGTTCGAAAAAATTTTTCTTGTGGAAGATGTGTTTTAGGATGCTCTACGAGATACCATTTTCCAAATTTTTTGGGATGCCGTCAGGGCTTGTAAAATGCGGAAAATGATCTGGAAACCTCCATATTTTCCAGAGATGAGCGTGTTCGAAAAAGAAATTTTCGTGTAATATGTGTTTTTGCAAGCTCTACAAGACACCAATTTCCAAATTCTTTGGGATGCCGTCTGGGACTTGAGAATTTCGAAAAATGACCCAGCAACGGTTTTCCTTCAAATTAAAACCTTCATATTTTCCAGAGATGAGCGTGTTCGAGAAAAAATTTTTTGTTTAAGATGTGTTTTAGCATGCTCTACAAGAAACCATTCTCCAAATTTTTTGGGATGCCGTCAGGGCTTGGGAAATCCGGAAAATGATCTGGAAACCTCCATATTTTCCAGAGATGAGCGTGTTCGAAAAAAAATTTTTCGTGGAATATGTGTTTTTGCAAGCTCTACAAGATACCGCTCTCCAAAGTCTTTGGGATTCCGTCTGGGACTTGAAAAATCCGAAAAATGACCTAGCAACGGTTTTCCTTCAAATTAAAACCTTCATATTTTCCAGAGATGAGGTTGTCCGAAAAACAATTTTTCGTGGAAGATGTGTTTTAGCATGGTCTACAAGATTCCACTCTCCAAATTTTTTGGGATGCCGTCTGGGACTTGAGAAATCCGAAAAATGACCCAGCAACAGTATTCCTTCAAATTAAAACCTTCATATTATCCAGAGATGAGCGTGTTCGGAAAAAAAGTTTTCGTTGAAGATATATTTTAGCATGCTCTACGAGGTACCACTTTTCAAATTTTTTGGGATGCCGTCAGGGCTTGGTAAATCCGGAAAATGATCCCGAATATGTTATTCAGAAAATATTGGTAATTTTATTCGACAATGATGCGCTAGAATTTTATATACAGGGTGAGTCATTAGTACTCGATCAGTCAACAAATTTTGAAAATTTTGGGCTAGGAGATTTTTTTTGTGCGGCTGTACCTGCCTAAAAAATTGAATTGGATGAATGCTGTTTTCTATTAATTATAGATTATTCTTTCATTAATGGAATTATATAACTCTAAGTTATCTTCATCGATCGGTTTGTATTTCAAGATATTTTTCCCGAGCGTCCAAAATTTTCGATTTCATGATGGTCATCACTAAACTAAATACTTTAAATTATATCTGATTGGATATTTTCAATCTACGCCCACGAATTAGGGAATTCAGTAAATTTGCTGGCGATCTGAGAAAAATGATTTTGGCAAAATTATGGAAAATTTCGCTTTTTTGAGGAAAATATTTTTCTCGGATCACCACCAACGTTATTTACTTATTCAATGACTTAGATTAAGATATGCAATCAGATATTATCAAAAGAATTTAGTCTCTATTATCGATAATAATTAGAAAACAGCATTCACCCAGTGCAATTTTTTAGGCTGAAACAGCCTTGTAAAAATGACTGAATTTTGGTAAAATCTCCACAAATAGTTGAAAATTTCATAAAGTATAGGACCAAGGAAAGAACAAATTACATATTCGTAATCCACGATCTCGAATTAATGAGAACCGTGACTTTGGCCGATATAAGTATATGAAAAAAAATTAAGTTGTTGGTAAAGAGTTGAAAATGTTCTAATTCCGAAAAAATATATTTTTTTATTGAATTCCCTACATGTTCTCAAGGCTTCTGCAAATTAAGGGGTCACTATAGGCGGTCCGAAAGACACTATGATTTTTGGAAAATTCTATAATGTTTTTTTTTTCTGGAGGATACCCTAGTGTAGTCTTTATTTTTTGTGAAAAAATGTTGTGCCTGAAATCAATAATTTTTTCAATTATTCGAGGGATCATTTGCTGAATTGTCTATACCTCTTTGATATTCATATTTTCATTCTTCAAATTTTCAACTCCTCCAACGTAGGAAATCTTTATTATGTGAGAGATACTTGCCCTTAATAAAATTAGGATATTACTTTGAGAATCTAGTGGAAATTTTATATAAGCTTTAAATGCAATAATTTTCTTCACTACTAGGTTTCAATTTTGAACATTTATTTATTACTTTACTTTGTTTTCATTTGAATATCAAATTTCGATGTCTTTATTGTTTGTTTATAGACTTAAGATAAAAATTTTCAACTCCTGGAACGTAGGAAATCTTTATTATGTGAGAGATACCAAATTCCTCAAAAAAATTAGGATATGAATTTGAGAATCTAATGGAAATTTTAAATAAGCTTTATATGCAATAGTTTTTTTCTTTAAAACTAGGTTTGAATTTTGAACATTTATTTATTACTTTACTTTGTTTTCATTTAAATATCAAATTTCGAAATTTTTTTTGTTTGTTTATAGACCTAAGATAAAAATTTTCAACTCCTACAACGTAGGAAATCTTTATTATGTGAGAGATACCGAATTCCCTTAAAAAAATTAGGATATGAATTTGAGAATCTAATGGAAATTTTAAATAAGCTTTATATGCAATAGTTTTTTTCTTTAAAACTAGGTTTCAATTTTGAACATTCATTTATAACTTTACTTTGTTTTCATTCGAATATCAAATTTCGATATCTTTATTGTTTACTTATAGACTTAAGATAAAAATTTTCAACTCCTACAACGTAGGAAATCTTTATTATGTGAGAGATACCAAATTCCCTTAATAAAATTAGGATATGACTTCGAGAATCTAATGAAAATTTTAATTAAGCTTTATATGAAATAGTTTTTTTTTTCTTTACTACTAGGTTTCAATTTTGAACATTTAATTATTACTTTACTTTGTTTTCATTTGAATATCAAATTTCGATATATTTACTGTTTGTTTATAGAGTTAAGATATTATGAATTATTAATTTGAAATAAGAAGGAATAAAATGGGATAATAATAGGATTTTATTTCGATAAAAGTTTGAAACTATAACAAGATTTTCATGAAAAGTTTACCAATATACTGAGAGAAAAACGCGCCCGAAAATTTCGGACAATAATAAAAAATGGGCTGATGGAAATTAAAAAAAAGAACATAATATAGACAAAAAATAAAAATTTATTCATGAAAAATATATACAAAAATAAAAATATGCAAACATTAAAAAATTAAAATTGAGATATAGTGAATATTAAAATATGTTTGTACAAAATACGAAAACAATAATAAATAAATGAAAACTGTAATAATGACTATTGGTATCTAAATATAAATATCACAACATTTTTTTATCAATAGATATCACAGTAGCAAAAGTGTAAAAATGAAAGATACAAAACGATACAAACACAATAAAGAATTAAAATTGAGACATAGTGAATATTGAAATATATTTGTACAAAATACGAAAACATTAATGAATAAAACAGTATCAAAAGAATAAAAATAAAAGGTACAACACGATCTTCAGAATATACTAACAGAGAGGCACAGGACATGATTCTGCACATCTCAATAAAATAAAGAAGGTTTCATTTTGAACCTCATCAATTGTAGAGCGCTTAAAGCGTCCACAAAAGAATCGTGTCCATCATCGTCTACCTGTATTATTTTATTGAGATGCGTCTGCATCAAATTCTGGAGGGAATGCCGGAATGGATACCCACGCTCGTGTTCGAAAACCAATGCAGTATCCACCACTTTGGTGTGCATCAGTTTAAGAACACGAAGGTCGTTCTCCAAACCATGACCTACCAATATCGTGTCTTCTGTTAATATACGCAGAAGATCGTCCTGCACTCGGTCCAAAGTCTTGGCGCCTTCAATATTCAGGAGATTCTCCGTGATTCCCGAAAACCTGGTATTGTAGTCCAACACCTTGTTTTCAGGTTTCACGTATTCTTCGTAGATGCACTCACCCTGGAAG
Organism: Adalia decempunctata; assembly: GCA_951802165.1. Classification (NCBI taxonomy): domain Eukaryota; kingdom Metazoa; phylum Arthropoda; class Insecta; order Coleoptera; family Coccinellidae; genus Adalia; species Adalia decempunctata. Next base: position 76,723,058 of record OX637695.1, read on the forward strand.
CCTACAAGGGTTAGCTTGCACACTTCCAGGCCCACCACAGTGTAGCACATCTCGCAGTCCAAACCATAGACGTCGGGCTTCTTCTCAGCTACCGAATCCTGAGTGGTCAAGAATCCTTGAGGGTGATTTAACCCGACGTCTATACCGGTCCAGACGTGGCTTTGGGAAACTGTGCAACCGGGAGATTTGGGTTCTTTCGCACATCAAGAGAACCTGCCTTGCACCAACTTCCCACAGTGGGAGAAACATTTGTCCGTGCCGACAAAACTCTTGCCCTTCATGAAGAAACCTGACCTGCACCTTGCACAGTTTCTCCTTACCACACCCTGGACGGTATCCTCTCTTCGTTGGTGGGTTTGAAGAAATTTGTTTTGAAGATCTGGACGCTGCCATCACTGTCCAGAACTGGATAGCCGTTCAGGAAAAGGTCATCCTGGCTGGCGAGATGGTTTTGGACCAGGTATGAGTAGAAATCGTCTTCTTTGATGGCATGTTCACGTGGCCTGTAGATCTTCTTATTCTGAAAACAAAGAATTTTATCAGTAAAAGTTCATTCTGAAAGTTTTCGAACAATGGGGATCCAAGAAAAGCAGCAATTTGAACGAAGAGAATATTTTAAATTGGATTTTTGCTCGAATATCTTGGAGAAGCAGCAATATAAAAATTATAATTATACAGGGTGTTTCTGAATTCATGCGAAAGATTTCGAAAGGTGATTCCTTGTTCAAAATAAAGGGTAGTTTGCTGTATAAATGTGGGGTCAAAAGTCCACCGTTAGGCGTTAGGGAGATATGTCGTTTCAAAGATGGCAAAAAAATTATATTTTTATTTCGTATCTTAAAAACGAAAAGATATAGGATGATAATATTTTATGGAAGTATTACTGTTATGTAAACACACCTTTTTGATATTTTTCAATATTTTTATAATGAGTGAAAGGGGTTGAAGTAGACTACCCCTATCATTTTTGTTAACTAAATTCGAAGAAAAACTTACGCAACGACTTGGATAAAAATAAATTTGGATAGCCTGTTTTACTAAGAAACTTTTTTAACTCTTGTATTTTTTTCTTAAAATGTACCGTATTGAAATAAAAATTAAATGTAAATCATTATGTGTCCGGAAACGGCAATTTGTTATAGAACTGATTTACATTTAATTTTTTAATTTCAAAACAGTACATTTTACGAAAAAAATACTAGAATTAAAAAAGTTTCTAACCAAATCAGTCAATCCGAATTTAATTATATCCAAATCGTTGCGTGAGTTTTCTTTAAATTTAGTCAACAAAAATGAAAGAAGTAATCTACTTCAACCTCTTCCACTCATTCTAAAAATATGAAAAAATATCAAAAAAGTGTGTTTTCATAATTGTATTACTTCCATAATAAATCATCACTCTATCGCTTTTCGTTTTAAAGATACCCAACATTCACATAACAAACTACCCCTAATTTTGAACAAGAAATAACCCTTTGAAATATTCCGCATCAATTCAGAGACACCCTGTATAACCAAGCACCAAGTAAAACAACAAATACATCAAAGATTTAAACAGCAAGAATTTCCTTGAAATATTTGCATACAAAAATATAAAGAATAGAGAAGAAGATTGCAAACAAAAATACTTTCAAATAAAACATTCAAACTTACCTGAGACATAATTATTTATTCCAAGGAAACAACACAACACAACACAAAAATCGTAATAAAACGGAAATGCAAATTTTCAAGTTTAAGCGTACTTCACTCTGCTAATAACTCAATTGGTTTGGACAGGGCTGTTCTGGCCCTTTTATACATGAGAATAAGGGTAGTTCCAAAATTATAAGTGGGGGTGCGCTTTCCACAAAATTGGTCAGAAAAGTACAGGTATAATTATCGATAATTGCTTTTAAATCGATTTTGAATATTATTTTCAGCCAATAGTCACTTTTGATATTTTTCTTTGAAATCTTGAAATATAAGAATCTCGTGTTTCTTGAAAAAAATTGAAAGAGATAAGAAAGATTTTTAATTGAATGTGTTTTCTAACGTTTTAAGAATTTTCAAGGAATTTGAATATGCGGTTAATGTTTATTACCTGGTGTTTTTTTAGAGTGATAGAATTTCAAATTGAAATAAAACACATTTTAATTACGATTGAAGCCAAAAATTTTTAGTTGAAAGATAATTTAATGGCATTTATGTTTTAAAAATAATTTCCGGCATATGTCCAACAAAACTAGCTCTGGGGCTATTGTTATAGTGAATTGTGATCGTTACAGAACGATGATCAATGATTATTCTTTTAAAAATTTGTTTTGTGTTTTGATTCCAACAAGATTGTGCTACACCTCAGGCTGCTACCGTTACAATTGATTTATTGAAAGAAAGATTTGGCGATAACATTATTTCGAGAAATGGTCCAATTAATTGGCCTCCAAGATCACGCGACATTACTCCAATTGATTATTTTCTTTGGAGTTATGCCAAATCATTGGTTCATGCTGATTGCTGATAAACCAGAATTAATAGACGCTTTGGCAGCCAACAAAACTCGTGTTATTGCTGAAATGAGGCCTGAATTATCTGAATGATTAACATATAACTGGAATCTGAGGTGAAAAGGAAGAACAATTTTTTGAGGAGAAATTCAGGGAGCTGTAACTAAATCAAAAATAGGGGTATCCTAATTTCTGAATCTGTGACTCAATTTTGTTGAATTAATTCTGGGCCAACCTGTATACTTGCTAGATGTAGATCAGACATAATGAAGTGCTGATAATGTTCAAAATGTCGAAGAGACCATTAAATTTGAAAAGCTATGTCATTAAAGGGACATTGTAAAACTGACATGATAAAAATGTATTGTTATAACTTTTCTCTATTGCAGTATCGTAATGAGTTCATTACAGTACTAAAAACAGTGCTGTCATGAATTCATTACAGCATCGTTTTCAGTAACATTTTTCGTTTTGTGGTTGTCAGCAATGACTTCCGAGTCTTTTGAATTTCAGCAGACGTCAATTTGGAAATGTCAATCTTCGTATTTCCTAACATTCACACCAACTGCCAAGATACAATATTAAAGTCACTAGGACCTTTAATTTGAATTTTTTCATTGAATTTCACAGAATTTGAGTGAAATAGAGAAAATATCGTCTAATACTTGTTGCAGAATGCAATTCCAATACTCATGCGTTCGAAAACTCGCTCCTTCGTCGCTCGTTTTCGAATTTCGCATTCGTATTGGAATAGAAGCCCATTCTGCAACTAGTTTTAGAATATACTATTATATTTTTGAAATCTTTTACCTAGAAGACCTGAAAATAATGTACGCGAGGGTCAAAGACGCAAAGATTACTCTATTCAAATTCAAAAACACATTTATGTACTCCTTCTGGAAAATGTTTTCCTCCTCAAGAAGGACAATGACTTTTACCCTTAATCCCCAAAATGCTTCTTAGTCTATTGGTGCAATAAATGATGCGATTTGTTAGTACCTAGTTTAATCCTGTCATAAATCAACAAAAGTGTCATTTCTTATCGTGATAATTATGATTCCTAGCTTTGTCGTGAAATTGAAACCGAAGATTCTAGGAAGAAATTGATGTTTTTCAAGCCAAAAATTTTAGAATAATTGATTTATTGTTTTCTCGGAAAGACATTTCATTTTATGTTTCAATTGAATTTTTTCTCTCGGGGTTGTTTTACAATATTCGACCCAATCGTTTGTTTATTCATAATACGCGTCCGTCGTTGGGTCATTAAAACTCACACAGGGTGGTCTACTTAAGATTGAAAGGACTATAAGTCGAAATGAGTTTCTCTAACATGAAGATTTGAAAATTCCTCTTTCCAAAATTAAACCTTTTTCCGTATCTAAATGTATTTATTGCGGCAAAGTTTTTGTTCAGAAGTTATTGTATATTTTTCACTTTCAACCTGTATTTTATAAAATGAAACTTACTTACTGGTCAGTTAGCTACTTCATATTGCACTCTCAGAAACTAAACCAATACTTGTTAGTTGTTCGAGTCAATTGTCCGCTGACTTAAAAAAACTTATCTACACTGCTGATAAAACGGACAAAAAAGACAATGACTAATGAAATTAGAATATGACTCTGAGAATCTAATGCAAATTTTAAATAAGCTTTATATGCAATAATTTTTTTTCTTTACTACTAGGTTTCAATTTTAAACATTTGTTTATTACTTCACTTTGTTTTCATTTAAATATCGAATATAGATATCTATTATCTTTATTGTTTGTTTATAGACCTAAGATAAAAATTTTCAACTCCTGCAACGTAGGAAATCTATACAGGGTCTTTCACGAGGAACCTCACCCATATTTATACGGGAAACTATTGAACGTATTTTCATGAAATTCAGCACTTATAAGTAATTCACGATGCTGATGAAATCTAAAATATTTTCAAGGCATGAGCACCTCCGGTCTTTCCGGAAATGACGTCAACTTCCGTTTTTCAAATTAGAACACCATTTTTTTATTGCAGAAATAGATTCCTTAGAAAATTTCAAGTTATTTTGATGTAACATTTTTCAGTTTTGGTTGGAAAATTCTCTCTGAGCGGGAAAATTCGAAAAAAAAATCGAAAATAGAGCTCCGCTGAAACAAGAATTACTTCGAGGTTTTTGGATGGAAAATTTTCATTATTGGGATTTTTCAAGATGTAAGATTGTATCCAATTCAAAAATCGAAATCGCGATTCATGATACAGGGGGTGAAAAAATCGCTTTCAAAGTTAGGGATGACAAAATCGTGAAAAATCAATTTTTTCAAATTAGAACCCCATTTTTTTATGGCAGATATTGAATCTACGTTGAAAAATAATGTGAGTGTATGCATCACACGTTTGCCCTAAAGTGGATATTTTCTGAGTTATTCACAAAAACCTGTTTTTCGTCTTGAATTTTCAGCTATTTCTTTTCCCTTCACGCCAAAAAGATGAAATTTTCAGGAACTGTTACTTAAACCATGTTTTAGATTTTACTACCCTAATATGCAAGAGAAAAAAGTTACAGATTGTTCCTAAATAGATGGCGAATTTGGATTCGAATTTGTATCGGAAACCTCTTTATTTCAACTAATCGGCCATCGGTTTTCTCTCCAGTGATAAATAAGTAATTCCTTATGAACCATATGCAAAAACTTACCATGTTTCACATTCTTTTTTTTTAATGATAGATATCATTAATTACATCTGCCAAATTCCTCTTTATTCAGTAGCATTTTGTGTTTACTATTAATTTGGTGATAATTCGTATTAAGTTATAAAATCGATCACTATGCCTAATTTTACCAATGAAGATTATTTAAATCTCATTCTACTTCATGGAGAATGTAATAAAGTTGTAGATAGAACGATTCGACTGTTCATTGAGAGGTTTCCTGACCGACCCAGACCAACGAGAGATACCATTAACAGAACCATGACAAACTTGAGAAATGTCGGATCTTTCGTTAAGAAAACTATACACAGAGAAAAAAGTGTAGTAGAAGATGAGAACAACGAAATTACAGTTCTTGCATATTTTCGTGTGAATCCTCAAAATTCACTCAAAGATGCCGAGATTGATCTGGGATTATCTCAATCGAGTGTTTGGAGAATATTAAAAAAACATAAAATGCACCCATATAAATTCAATAGGGTACAGCATTCGAACGAACCTGATTTCGTCAGGAGAACAGAGTTTTGCGAAGCTATGATGATTCGATTTCAAGAGAATGAAAACTTTTTGGACTGTATAATTAGGACAGATGAATCTAAATTCACAAAGAATGGTTCTTTCAATAGGCATAACAGTCATTTAAAACCTTCATATTTTCCAGAGATAAACGTGTTCGAAAAAATTTTTCTTGTGGAAGATGTGTTTTAGCATGCTCTACAAGATACCATTTTCCAAATTTTTTGGGATGCCGTCAGGGCTTGGAAAATGCGTAAAATGATCTGGAAACCTCCATATTTTCCAGAGATGAGCGTGTTCGAAAAAAAAATTTTCGTGTAATACTCGTATGTAATTTTGCAAGCTCTACAAGATACCAATTTCCAAATTTTTTGGGATGCCGTCTGGGACTTGAGAACTTCGAAAAATGACCCAGCAACGGTTTTCCTTCAAATTAAAACCTTCATATTTTCCAGAGATGAGCGTGTTCGAAAAAAAATTTGTGTAAGATGTGTTTTAGCATGCTCTACAAGGAATCCAAATTTTTTGGGATGCCGTCAGGGCTTGGGAAATCCAAAAAATGATTTGGAAACCTCCATATTTTCCAGAGATGAGCGTGTTCGAAAAAAAATTTTTCGTGGAATATGTGTTTTAGCATGCTCTACAAGATACCACTCTCAAAATTTTTTGGGATGCCGTCTGGGACTTGAGAAATCCGAAAAATGACCCAGCAACAGTATTCCTTCAAATTAAAACCTTCATATTATCCAGAGATGAGCGTGTTCGAAAAAAAGTTTTCGTTGAAGATATATTTTAGCATGCTCTACAAGAAACCATTCTCCAAATATTTTGGGATGCCGTCAGGGCTTGGTAAATCCGGAAAATGATCCCGGATATGTTATTCAAAAAATATTGGTAATTTTATTCGACAATGATGCGCTAGAATTTTATATACAGGGTGAGTCATTAGTACTCGATCAGTCAACAAATTTCGAAAATTTTGGGCTAGGAGATTTTTTTTGTGCGGCTGTACCTGCCTAAAAAATTGCATTGGATGAATGCTGTTTTCTATTAATTATAGATTATTCTTTCATTAATGGAATTATATAACTCTAAGTTATCTTCATCGATCGGTTTGTATTTCAAGATATTTTTCCCGAGCGTCCAAAATTTTCGATTTCATGATGGTCATCACTAAACTAAATACTTTAAATTATATCTGATTGGATATTCTCAATCTACGCCCACGAATTAGGGAATTCAGTAAATTTGCTGGCGATCTGAAAAAAATGATTTTGGCAAAATTATGGAAAATTTCGCGTTTTTGAGAGAAATATTTTTCCCGGATCACCACTAACGTTATTTACTAATTCAATGACTTAGATTAAGATATGCAATCAGATATTATCAAAAGAATTTAGTCTCTATTATCGATAATAATAAGAAAACAGCATTCACCCAGTGCAATTTTTTAGGCTGAAACAGCCTTGTAAAAATGACTGAATTTTGGTAAACTCTCCACAAATAGTTGAAAATTTCATAAAGTATAGGACCAAGGAAAGAACAAATTACATATTCGTAATCTACGATCTCGAATTAATGAGAACCGTGACTTTGGCCGATATAATATATGAAAGTTATATATATGAAGTTGTTGGTAAAGAGTTGAAAATGTTCTAATTCCGAAAGAATATATTTTTTTATTGAATTCCCTACATGTCCTCAAGGCTTCTGCAAATTGAGGGGTCACTATAGGCGGTCCGAAAGACACTATGATTTTTGGAAAATTCTAGAATGTTTTTTTTTTCTGGAGGATACCCTAGTGTAGTCTTTATTTTTTGTGAAAAAATGTTGTGCCTGAAATCAATAGTTTTTTCAATTATTCGATTTGCTGAATTGTCTATACCTCTTTGATATTCATATTTTCATTCTTCAAATTTTCAACTCCTCCAACGTAGGAAATCTTTATTATGTGAGAGATACTTGCCCTTAATAAAATTAGGATATTACTCTGAGAATCTAATGGAAATTTTAAATAAGCTTTATATGCAATAGTTTTTTTCTTCAAAACTAGGTTTGAATTTTGAACATTTATTCATTACTTTACTTTGTTTTCATTTAAATATCAAATTTCGAAATCTTTATTGTTTGTTTATAGACCTAAGATAAAAATTTTCAACTCCTACAACGTAGGAAATCTTTATTATGTGAGAGATACCGAATTCCCTTAAAAAAATTAGGATATGAATTTGAGAATCTAATGGAAATTTTAAATAAGCTTTATATGCAATAGTTTTTTTCTTTGAAACTAGGTTTCAATTTCGAACATTTATTTATAACTTTACTTTGTTTTCATTTGAATATCAAATTTCGATATCTTTATTGTTTGTTTATAGACTTAAGATAAAAATTTTCAACTCCTACAACGTAGGAAATCCTTATTATGTGAGAGAACCAAATTCCCTTAATAAAATTAGGATATGACTTCGAGAATCTAATGGAAATTTTAATTAAGCTTTATATGCAATAGTTTTTTTTCTTTACTACTAGGTTTCAATTTTGAACATTTAATTATTTCTTTACTTTGTTTTCATTCGAATATCAAATTTCGATATATTTACTGTTTGTTTATAGAGTTAAGATATTATGAATTATTAATTTGAAATAAGAAGGAATAAAATGGGATAATAATAGGATTTTATTTCGATAAAAGTTTGAAACTATAACAAGATTTTCATGAGAAGTTTACCAATATACTGGGAGAAAAACGCGCCTGAAAATTTCGGACAATAATAAAAAATGGGCTGATGAAAATTAAAAAAAAAGAACATAATATAGACAAAAAATAAGAATTTATTCATGAAAAATATATACAATTATAAAAATATGCAAACATTAAAAAATTAAAATTGAGATATAGTGAATATTAAAATATGTTTGTACAAAATACGAAAACAATAATAAATAAATGAGAAATGTAATAACGACTATTGGTACCTAAATATAAATATCACAACATTTTTTTATCAATAGATATCACAGTAGCAAAAGTGTAAAAATGAAAGATACAAAACGATACAAACACAATAAAGAATTAAAATTGAGACATAGTGAATATTGAAATATATTTGTACAAAATACGAAAACATTAATGAATAAAACAGTATCAAAAGAATAAAAATAAAAGGTACAACACGATCTTCAGAATATACTAACAGAGAGGCACAGGAAATGATTCTGCACATCTCAATAAAATAAAGAAGGTTTCATTTTGAACCTCATCAATTGTAGAGCGCTTAAAGCGTCCACAAAAGAATCGTGTCCATCATCGTCTACCTGTATTATTTTATTGAGATGCGTCAGCATCAAATTCTGGAGGGAATGCCGGAATGGATACCCACGCTCGTGTTCGAAAACCAATGCAGTATCCACCACTTTGGTGTGCATCAGTTTAAGAACACGAAGGTCGTTCTCCAAACCATGACCTACCAATATCGTGTCTTCTGTTAATATACGCAGAAGATCGTCCTGCACTTGGTCCAAAGTCTTGGCGCCTTCAATATTCAGGAGATTCTCCGTGATTCCCGAAAACCTGGTATTGTAGTCCAATACCTTGTTTTCAGGTTTCACGTATTCTTCGTAGATGCACTCACCCTGGAAGCCTACAAGGGTTAGCTTGCACACTTCCAGGCCCACCACAGTGTAGCACATCTCGCAGTCCAAACCATAGACGTCGGGCTTCTTCTCAGCTACCGAATCCTGAGTGGTCAAGAATCCTTGAGGGTGATTTAACCCGACGTCTATACCGGTCCAGACGTGGCTTTGGGAAACTGTGCAACCGGGAGATTTGGGTTCTTTCGAACAGCAAGAGAACCTGCCTTGCACCAACTTCCCCCAGTGGGAGAAACATTTGTCCGTGCCGACAAAACTCTTGCCCTTCATGAAGAAACCGGATCTGCACCTTGCACAGTTTCTCCTTACCACACCCTGGACGGTATCCTCTCTTCGTTGGTGGGGATTGAAGAAATTTGTTTTGAAGATCTGGACGCTGCCATCACTGTCCAGAACTGGATAGCCGTTCAGGAATAGGTCATCCTGGCTGGCGAGATGGTTTTGGACCAGGTATGAGTAGAAATCCTCTTCTTTGATGGCAGGTACACGTGGCCTGTAGATCTTCTTATTCTGAAAACAAAGAATTTTATCAGTAAAAGTTCATTCTGAAAGTTTTCAAACAATGGGGATCCAAGAAAAGCAGCAATTTGAACGAAGAGAATATTCTAAATTGGATTTTTGCTCGAATATCTTGGGGAAGCAGCAATATAAAAATTATAATTATACAGGGTGTTTCTGAATTCATGCGAAAGATTTCGAAAGGTGATTCCTTGTTCAAAATAAAGGGTAGTTTTCTGTATAAATGTGGGGTCAAAAGTCCACCGTTAGGCGTTAGGGAGATATGTCGTTTCAAAGATGGCAAAAAAATTATATTTTTATTTCGTATCTTAAAAACGAAAAGAGATAGGATGATAATATTTTATGGAAGTATTACTGTTATGAAAACACACTTTTTTGATATTTTTCAATAATTTTATAATGAGTGAAAGGGGTGTAAGTAGACTACCCCTATCATTTTTGTTAACTAAATTCGAAGAAAAACTTACGCAATGACTTGGACAGAAATAAATTTGGATAGCCTGTTTTACTAAGAAACTTTTTTAACTCTTGTATTTTTTTCTTAAAATGTACCGTATTGAAATAAAAAAATTAAATGTAAATCATTATGTGTCCGGAAACGGCAATTTGTTATAGAACTGATTTACATTTGATTTTTTAATTTCAAAACAGTACATTTTACGAAAAACATACTAGAATCAAAAAAGTTTCTAACCAAATCAGTCGATCCGAATTTAATTATATCCAAATCGTTGCGTAAGTTTTCTTTAAATTTAGTCAACAAAAATGAAATAAGTAATCTACTTCAACCTCTTCCACTCATTCTAAAAATATGAAAAAATATCAAAAAAGTATCTTTTCATAATTGTATTACTTCCATAATAAATCATCACTCTATCGCTTTTCGTTTTAAAGATACAAAATAAAAATATCATTTTTTCGACATATATGAAACACGATATCTCCAAACGTTTGAATTTTGACCCAACATTCACATAACAAACTCCCCTTAATTTTGAACAAGAAATAACCCTTTGAAATCTTCCGCATCAATTCAGAAACACCCTGTATAACCAAGCACCAAGTAAAACAACAAATACATCAAAGGAATAAACAGCAAGAATTTCCTTGAAATATTTGCATACAAAAATATAAAGAATAGAGAAGAAGATTGCAAACAAAAATACTTTCGAATAAAACATTCAAACTTACCTGAGACATAATTATTTATTCCAAGGAAACAACACAACACAACACAAAAATCGTAATAAAACGGAAATGCAAATTTTCAAGTTTAAGCGTACTTCACTCTGCTAATAACTCAATTGGTTTGGACAGGGCTATTCTGGCCCTTTTATACCTGAGAATAAGGGTAGTTCCAAAATTATAAGTGGGGGGTGCGCTTTCCACAAAATTGGTCAGAAAAGTACAGGTATAATTATCGATAATTGCTTTTAAATCGATTTTGAATATTATTTTCAGCCAATAGTCACTTTTGATATTTTTCTTTGAAATCTTGAAATATAAGAATTTCGTGTTTCTTGAAAAAAATTGAAAGAGATAAGAAAGATTTTTAATTAAATGGGTTTTCTAACGTTTTAAGAATTTTCAAGGAATTTGAATATGCGGTTAATGTTTATTACCTGGTGTTTTTTTAGAGTGATAGAATTTCCCAAACAACACACACACATCTAAATGACATCTAATTGATATCAAAAGTGATCTAAAGCCATCTTGCTCTGAATTCTGATTGAAATTAGATTATCTAAATAAGATGTTTTCTATACATGATGTCTAGGAGACATCCTTTAGATGCATTATCTAAGACCTGAAAAATTTTTTATATCCTGCAGACATCCAAAAATGTATAGCTTTTTGATTACACGTTTAAAAGCCGTGTATTAAATATCAAATTTTCAAAATCGTGAAGGGGGTATTTTATTTAACGTTTAATGGACATCTTTTGTTTTACGTATATTAGACATCAACATTTGGCTCTTTTTTTGTCATCTAAAATACATCGATGAAACATCTAACTCATATGGTCATAAAACACTAGATTGATTGACATTTTTTAGATATATACTGTATATATTGTCTTTAAACGTACGGTTTCGTATGTCTCAAATATGTCGAAAATTGTAGTTCAATTCGACCACACGTTTTTCAAACGTTTATAAGATTTCTAATTGATACTATCGAAAAAAGAATAACTTTTTGACGTGTAATAGATATGCCATGCCACATCGATTTTAGACATCATTATTCGACATAATTTAGTCATCTAGAATACATATATAAAATATCTAACTTCAAAGGTCAAAGAATTGTGAATTGATTAACATCTTTAAGAAGTTATATTTATATAAAGTCTCTCAACCAATGATTATAAATGTTTTTAAGATGTTGATGGAAATATTGCATTTCGACCATACGTTTTCAAAATGTTTATAGAATATCCATTTGATGCAATAGAGAAATGAGCAATTTTTGTCGTTTTTCAGATATGCTTGACACGTCAACTACGTTCACATATTTTGGCTGGAGGTTATCATTTCCAGCATTCAGCATTTATTATGTTTTTTCAAATGGCGCACTAGGTATATTTTTTCACATTTCTATTGTAAATATAATATATTATGTGATTTTTTTTTTATTTCAGTTTCGTCCTAAATGAGTTGAATTTTCATTTCAACATCAGGAAAAAAATTGACCCCCCCCAAAAAATGTCTTAAATTTCCCAGTTTCTTCAGCCTTCAATATTTTCGGAATGTTAATCTTTTTCTTCAGATGTAAATGCATTGGAAACAAAGTATTATTAGAAAGGCCATTTTTTCTGCTTGATTCGATACCTACATAATACATCAGAATCGCATTTTTAATTATCAAGAGATAATACTCTGAATCTGGCAATCTTGTCAGATGACGCATATTGTGCTCTGGAAATAAAATATAAATATAAATTCTAATATTTCGGTACGATCGGAAATACTTCAGACAACTTATCTAAGTCAAATTTAAAAAAACGAAATCGATAACTTGAATAGCACCTTTTCAAATGTGAGCGTGTTTCCATATTCTGTTAAAATATAAATATAATCACGATGAGAAAAGAGAGCGAGTTGCGAACATCTATATCGGGCTCGATCACGTGGTAACGAACCGCCGATGTTAAAGTTCATACAGGGATAGCGGATAGGGTTATAGGTAGGAAGACATTTGAACTTGATCATTTCGTTAGAACACTGCTTCGTCAAAAGGTCAAGTCGAATAGTGATTGTTTTCGCTTTCACCTTAGCTTAGTGAATATAGTATTTAGTGATTAGTGCTGTCACAATTGAAGAAGGTGAGTGCAAATGTTGCGTATTGGACCTAGTTCTAGTAAGTATAATTTCTTCATCATTTAGCTCTTGAAATGAAGCTGGTTCAGGTCTGGGCTCACTATTATAAAAATGAGATTTATTTATAATTTTCGAAAACTAGCCTGCATTTTTGGATACAAGCAAAATCTAGGTATTATGGTAGATCTTAAATGAAAATATCTTCCATAAATGGATCATCTATTAAGATCTATTGAATGATGTTTTTTAGATAACCGTTCAAAAGTGAATAATATGTAATGTTGAATTATATAGGAACCTACTATTCCCGGTGTAGTACCTAAAATGTGTTCCTCCGAATAATGTCTTGACACTGAGATATGCTTATTATTATAAAATTGGAGATGATCTAGAAAAGTCGATTGAATGATATCTTTCAGATAACCGTTCACTAGTGAATAACTTTTGATTTGGTACTACTCCCTGTAAATTATACCTATAACGAGTACTTTAATAGGAATTAGGACAGGTAGTGAAGAACAAGACTGCTGAACTAAATGCCGACGTTTCGTCCGTATATTCGAACTTTTTCAAGGCTACAATGGAGATACAAGAAATTAATCAGTACAATCCAGTAAAAAACAAGAATAATGACGGCTAACAAAACAACGATAAATTGCATAATTAAATACCAAAAACTTATGTGATATAGATGAAAACATTATACACAAAATAATAAATATCGAATAATAAATACGATGACTAGACAAACATTTATTCAATATACAATGACAACAAACAAAAAATTGGGTAAAAAAACTGTGGTACAAAAACTTACCAAGTTCAATTTGTCTGATATAAAAGTTGTTGTTAACATTAAGATTCGGAAAAATTGCATCCAAGCTTTGTCAAATTTCATCCCAAACATGGAAAAACAGCTACAACTACCATCGAAATTCATTGATTAAACAATCGAGAACAGGTGTTATTACGCGCAGACACTATAGACATATGAATAATTTTCATATCGGAATACGGGAATCACGACAAAGAAACAATAAATTTGTGTATAATTGACTCAAATCTTGGGTGTCAGTTCTGTGGTTTACCGTGTTATTTAACCTAATATGAATCATCTCGCTAATGTTTCTTTTCTTCCAATTACTTTCATAATCAAGTATTTCTACATTGTCAAAATCAAAATTATGGCTTTCCGCAAATCTATGGGAAGCTAAAGCTGTAGAACTGTCTTTATCCCGGAACCTATCATCACAGTCATATTTGTGCTGCCTGATTCTCGTCTTCAGCAGTTGTCTCGTCTGTCCCACGTAACATTTATTGCACCCCAAACATGGTATTTTATATACAATACTTGAACGGTTGATGTTAGGGGTTGGATCTTTAAGTTTCGAGAAAAGAATCTGCGTCGTCAAAAGGTTATAAAAAACGAGCTCTGTAGTTTTAGATTTCTGTTTTATTGAATGAGCAATGTTATGACTCAGGCCTGATATATAGGGAAACTTGAAGTATCTTTTTACTTGATCTTCTGAGCTAAGGGTTTCGTTAATTCTAGGGTTTGATGGATTATATTCATTTATTATTTTATTCACGAATGTTGTTGGGTAATTATTAATTTTTAGAATTTCTTTGATCTTTTTCATGTTTTCTTTATAATATATTTTTGAGCTGAGGTGTGTTGATCGATAAATAAGGTTTTTAATGCTGCCCACTTTATAAGACCTAGAAGTTTCTGAATGAAAATTGACTAACCGGCCAGAGTTAGTGGGTTTTACATACCATTTTGTAAGCAAACTGCCATCTTCACCACGAACCACCTTTATGTCTAAAAAAGGTAGCTCTCCATCTTTCTCTTTTTCTATGGTGAATTTAATACGTGGATGATATGAATTGAATTCTGATAAAAGTTCATCAGCTTTATCCGAAGGTATGGCTGTGATTGTGTCATCTACATAAAGTTTGATGAAAGCAACGATAAATTTAAGTTTTTGTAGGACCTTTTCAATCAGATATGTCATAATAAAATTAGCCAAGGACGGACTAGCTGGATTTCCCATAGCAGAACCATCGATTTGCTGGTAAAATTCACCCTCAAATTGGAAATAGCTAGAATCATATATATAAGCTATTATATCTATAAACAAGTTTTTTGGCATGTCTGTGTATGCTGAAATAAAAAGCCATTTTTCTTTTATTAGTGAAAGCACTAGATCTCTAGGGATGTTGGTGAACAACGAGACCACATCTAATGAGTACAGCATGAAGCCTTTCGGAAGAACAATAGTTTCACTGAATGACACAAATTCATACGAGTTTTTTATTGTATAGGGTGATGTCGAATTCACCATAGATAGGATATTGTGAACAAATTGTGATATGTGATACGAAGGTGCACCCAAGCAACTAACTATAGGCCTGATACAGAGCTCCTGTTTATGTGTTTTTCTTAGACCATATAATTTTGGAGGAACTGAATTATGTTGTTTCATATGTTGGGCAGTAATTTCATCAACTATTAATGCTATTTTTAATTCGTTGATTAGCTGATTAGCTCGTCTTTCCAGCCTTAGGGTTGGATCTGTTTTCAGCTTTTTGTATACTAAAATGTCAGCCAATAAATTATACATATATTCCCTATATTCACTCTTTAACATGACCACTAGGGTGGATCGAAAATATTTTATGTTTTTTTTTATGTCGGCCTGGGTCGCAAAAGTTGCTAAACCCTCATAGGAGAAGAAAAAACAAAACAAAAAAAATTTCAAAATTTTTTTTCAGGTGCCCCACCCACTCAAAATTTTTTTTTATTTTTTTTTATTTTTTTTTCACGGCCTTGGCGGCATGATATTTCAAACAGTCAGACAAGGATTTTTCCTGAAAAAAAAAATTATTCAAGCATTTTCTTCAGGTGCCCCACCCATTACGTGCCGTGGCATGGTGGCGTAATGTTTTTCTTAATTTTTTTTTCTCCCTACAGGTGTCTCCTCGGGTGCCCTATAGGTACTCACAGTCCAAGTGACTTTTTTTTCAGGTTGTCAAAAGATAGAGGTATAAAATTATTGAATTAATCTATTTATCAAATGAGTAGAGATAGTTTAAAGTCAAGTGATTTAGATACTTCAGATGACAATGTAATTGATTCATTAAATAAATAAAATCGTTGACACAGTGTTTTTTTTATTTATTTTCAGTATACGTTTTTCCCATTAATTAATTATTTTATTATTTCAACTACTTATTTCTTTTTGTTACAGAAACATTAGGTAGAATGAGTTCAGGCAGCCTTCCCACTAGAAATTCTTCTATTTGCCCTTTATTTGGCCACCCAACCGAGATGTCATCAAGAGTTCTTCCTACAAATGCGGACGTTATTCGAAATTTTTTACTGGTTAGAAACCACACAAAAAATCTTATGGCAAACAAAGACCCACCTGTAGCAATAATTTCGAAAGAGATTGCAAAGAGGTTGGAAATTATATGGAACAAGGCTTCTATTCCAACAATTTCCAACAAGAAAATCGTTGAAAAGATAACGAAGGTTAACAACGACTATAGAAGATGTCTAAAACCCTACAAAGGTAGAAAGGAATCTAACAGTTATAAGAAGAAATTGGACGAAGTGAAGTGTAAGTGGGAGCAAACCCTTTTTGACATTGCCTGCTGCAAATGTAGAGATTTTGCATCATGTTGCTGCTCAAAAGAAAGAAAGGTTCCAGTAAATGAAAGAGTATTTTTAACCGATCAGCGAGGAGCCAGGACTTTGATAATAGGGCCACTAGATATCAAAACTACAAAGCAGTTGCAAAAAAGGCAAGAACGAAAGAAAAAACGAGATGACATTAACCACCCGAAAGCATATTTGCAACAATCTACTTCAAAGGAAATCAGTGATTGTGAAGAGTTTGGAAACATCTCATCGGAAAACGAGGAGAAAGAAGAAAAAGGAAAAGAAGAAGAAGTAGAAGAGGGAATAGAAAAAATAAACGCCAGTGAGTCCCAGAACTTTGATCCACAACCCTCTTCTTTTTTTTCTGGTGGATCTTCAAGTGATCAAATGAGACATAAACTTACTACCTTTGCCAGAGAATGTGACCGTCGAGGAGTTTCAGACAGAGCAGCAGCTTCACTTTCATCCGCTCTTCTCCAGGACCTTGGCCTTGTCAATGAAAGGGATACCAGTAAAGTTATTGATAGAAATAAAGTTCGTAGAGAACGTCAGAAACACAGGGAAGAACTACAAACAAATATAGCTACAACAGTGCAAGGTCTCTATTTCGACGGACGAAAGGATAATACTAGAACACAAACTAAAAAAGGCGATAAGTATTACGGTAGTACTGTCAAAGAAGAACATATTTCTTTAGTACAAGAACCAAATTCTATTTACCTTGGGCATTTGGCTGTTCCGTCTGGATCTGCGACTAGCATTAGAAATGAAATATTAACGTTTTTCAACGATAAAGGAATATCAACTGATTCACTTATTGCAGTCGGATGCGATGGAACGGTCGTTAATACTGGTACAAAAGCAGGTGTAATAACTCTTCTAGAAGCCCAGCTGAGTCGTCCCCTTCAATGGTTTATTTGTATGTTACATCTTAACGAACTGCCTTTACGTCATCTTTTGGTTCAGCTTGACGGTGTAACTCAGGGACCTAAAGCATTTTCTGGTGCTGTTGGTAAATCACTACAAACTTGTCACACGCTTCCTGTCACTAAGTTCGAGAAGATCGAGGCAAATCCATTTCCAGATGTAGATAGGAATATTTTGAGCACAGATCAGCGATATTTGTTGGATATTATGAAAGCTGTGTCCTCAGGAGAATGCTGTCAAGATTTAGCTGCTATTCAACCTGGACCAGTGGTGCATTCTAGATGGCTGACAAGTGCAAACCGAATCCTTCGTCTTTATGTGGCAACTGAAAAGCCTTCCGAAAACTTGGTACATTTGGTTACTTATATTATGAAAGTTTATGGCCCAATATGGTTTATTATCAAAGTAAAGCCATTGTGCATCGAAGGTCCTAAACACCTATGGAAGTTGATCGTATACTCAAGATATATGCCGGATTGGCTTAGGAAAACAGTTGACGTTGTCATTCAAAGAAATGGATTTTTTGCACACATGGAGAATTTGCTCTTAGCTATGTTGTATGACGATAGAGTAACTATTCGAAGATTAGCTGTCTGTAGAGTAATTTCTGCTAGACAGGCAAATCGAAATTCTTCTGTCAGAAATTTTCGTGTGCCCAAAATAAATATGGAAGCCAACGATTACATAGACTTAATTAATTGGGCTGAAATGAACGAGCGATTAGATCCTCCAGTTTTAAAAGACATCTTGGATGAAGACTTAGGAAGTTTTGTATCAGATGAAAACATCTCAATGAAATTTCCATATTTATCTAGTTTTCCATGCCACACACAAGGAACCGAACGGTGTGTAAAATTGGTAACCGAGGCTGCTTCGCTTGTTTGTGGACAAGAAAGAAGAGATGGATTCATAAGAGCCAGGCTTGAGTCAAGAACCATAATGAAAAATTTTGATACAAAAGCAGAGTTTAGATTTAAATGATCATTTTATGTTTCATTCTATCATTTGATTTTAACATATTCGTATTTAGTTTATTATATCAGCTAGAATAATGATTTTTTCGTTTATTTTCATGTTAATGTGACAAACTTAGTAAAATAGGAAAATTTTGAAACTCGATTTTTATTTGGGGCACCTAACAAAATGCTCATACATGCATAAGTTTCTATCTAGGTGCTTTTTAGACGTGCCTGAAACTTTTTCTAATAGGGCAAAAAAATTAAAAAAAAAATAATTTTTTTTTTCAAATGTGGGTGGGGGCACCTCAAGAAATGAAAAAAAATTATTTTTTTTTCATTAAAAACACGCATAAATGGGCTTTGCAACGTTTGCCGATCGGGCCGATAGCAATCGAAAACTTTTATAATTTCACTATATCTTTCGATCCACCTTAATGACCACTGTTGAGTTTCCCTTATCAGACCTCATCACTAACAGGTCTGGATGGTCTCTAAGAAAAGTCTTAGCTTCATAAAAACAATCTCGAATGGGACAGGATTTGTTTGTTTGTTGGAATTTATACCAGAAATTTGTTATTATATTGATGTTTTTAGCCCTAAGTAGATTCTTATCTTCGTCAACTAAATCTAGACTCTGTACACAATTTTCCAAATCTTTTAATATGACCGGAATTGAGATGTTTCTTCTGTCACTTAGGGCTAAAAACATCAATATAATAACAAATTTCTGGTATAAATTCCAACAAACAAACAAATCCTGTCCCATTCGAGATTGTTTTTATGAAGCTAAGACTTTTCTTAGAGACCATCCAGACCTGTTAGTGATGAGGTCTGATAAGGGAAACTCAACAGTGGTCATGTTAAAGAGTGAATATAGGGAATATATGTATAATTTATTGGCTGACATTTTAGTATACAAAAAGCTGAAAACAGATCCAACCCTAAGGCTGGAAAGACGAGCTAATCAGCTAATCAACGAATTAAAAATAGCATTAATAGTTGATGAAATTACTGCCCAACATATGAAACAACATAATTCAGTTCCTCCAAAATTATATGGTCTAAGAAAAACACATAAACAGGAGCTCTGTATCAGGCCTATAGTTAGTTGCTTGGGTGCACCTTCGTATCACATATCACAATTTGTTCACAATATCCTATCTATGGTGAATTCGACATCACCCTATACAATAAAAAACTCGTATGAATTTGTGTCATTCAGTGAAACTATTGTTCTTCCGAAAGGCTTCATGCTGTACTCATTAGATGTGGTCTCGTTGTTCACCAACATCCCTAGAGATCTAGTGCTTTCACTAATAAAAGAAAAATGGCTTTTTATTTCAGCATACACAGACATGCCAAAAAACTTGTTTATAGATATAATAGCTTATATATATGATTCTAGCTATTTCCAATTTGAGGGTGAATTTTACCAGCAAATCGATGGTTCTGCTATGGGAAATCCAGCTAGTCCGTCCTTGGCTAATTTTATTATGACATATCTGATTGAAAAGGTCCTACAAAAACTTAAATTTATCGTTGCTTTCATCAAACTTTATGTAGATGACACAATCACAGCCATACCTTCGGATAAAGCTGATGAACTTTTATCAGAATTCAATTCATATCATCCACGTATTAAATTCACCATAGAAAAAGAGAAAGATGGAGAGCTACCTTTTTTAGACATAAAGGTGGTTCGTGGTGAAGATGGCAGTTTGCTTACAAAATGGTATGTAAAACCCACTAACTCTGGCCGGTTAGTCAATTTTCATTCAGAAACTTCTAGGTCTTATAAAGTGGGCAGCATTAAAAACCTTATTTATCGATCAACACACCTCAGCTCAAAAATATATTATAAAGAAAACATGAAAAAGATCAAAGAAATTCTAAAAATTAATAATTACCCAACAACATTCGTGAATAAAATAATAAATGAATATAATCCATCAAACCCTAGAATTAACGAAACCCTTAGCTCAGAAGATCAAGTAAAAAGATACTTCAAGTTTCCCTATATATCAGGCCTGAGTCATAACATTGCTCATTCAATAAAACAGAAATCTAAAACTACAGAGCTCGTTTTTTATAACCTTTTGACGACGCAGATTCTTTTCTCGAAACTTAAAGATCCAACCCCTAACATCAACCGTTCAAGTATTGTATATAAAATACCATGTTTGGGGTGCAATAAATGTTACGTGGGACAGACGAGACAACTGCTGAAGACGAGAATCAGGCAGCACAAATATGACTGTGATGATAGGTTCCGGGATAAAGACAGTTCTACAGCTTTAGCTTCCCATAGATTTGCGGAAAGCCATAATTTTGATTTTGACAATGTAGAAATACTTGATTATGAAAGTAATTGGAAGAAAAGAAACATTAGCGAGATGATTCATATTAGGTTAAATAACACGGTAAACCACAGAACTGACACCCAAGATTTGAGTCAATTATACACAAATTTATTGTTTCTTTGTCGTGATTCCCGTATTCCGATATGAAAATTATTCATATGTCTATAGTGTCTGCGCGTAATAACACCTGTTCTCGATTGTTTAATCAATGAATTTCGATGGTAGTTGTAGCTGTTTTTCCATGTTTGGGATGAAATTTGACAAAGCTTGGATGCAATTTTTCCGAATCTTAATGTTAACAACAACTTTTATATCAGACAAATTGAACTTGGTAAGTTTTTGTACCACAGTTTTTTTACCCAATTTTTTGTTTGTTGTCATTGTATATTGAATAAATGTTTGTCTAGTCATCGTATTTATTATTCGATATTTATTATTTTGTGTATAATGTTTTCATCTATATCACATAAGTTTTTGGTATTTAATTATGCAATTTATCGTTGTTTTGTTAGCCGTCATTATTCTTGTTTTTTACTGGATTGTACTGATTAATTTCTTGTATCTCCATTGTAGCCTTGAAAAAGTTCGAATATACGGACGAAACGTCGGCATTTAGTTCAGCAGTCTTGTTCTTCACTACCTGTCCTAATTCCTATTAAAGTACTCAGCATGAATAACCAAGGACGTGATTCCTACTTCATACCTATAACATGTGTCCTACTGGAAAATATGTTGATTAATTATTATGAATTAGGTAGGTATATTGTGATAAGATATTTGAAACCTTTCATAGAATGATCATCTGAAGGAGTCTGTCTATTGAATGATATCTTTTGAATAACCGTTCCATTGAACTGTTATGTCTGTTATCACTCTTTTGAATACTCTGTTTATTTAGATATTATCCCAGGAATATAATACCTGGAATCCACTCTTTCTGAAAATATGTTTATAGTTCACACGATGATCGGTTTTGAAATCTTTTTCAAATAGTTAAGGATAAATAAATATTTCAAGATCATCTGAAATTTCAAATTATAGAATTTCATAATTTGCGTTGGAGATTTCGTAGGGCTGAAATTATAACAGTCCCTATCATAGTAGTAATATTTTTCTGAATGAATAACTTGGTAAGAATATTATCTAAGAAATCTATTGATAGACCTCTTTGAGATATTGGTTGAGTAATGAATAATACTCAACCACTCGACTTGAAAAACTTGCTGAAAACTATTACCATTACACTTCAAAAAGTCGAGCACAAAATAGATTATATCAGGATTTGAAGAATTATTGATTAATTGAATTTCCAGAGTTAGAAATCTTCGAGGAAATGTTTAGATGTTTTTCAGATCATCTTAGACTTCAAATGTAATTTGTAACTCGATGTTCGAATTAAAAACTTTCGTATGAATTGAACCATTAGAACCCCAATTATAGCAGTAGCGTTTTCTATTTCTGTGTAGAATGTTGCCCTTTTTCAGATATCGTTTCAAAATAGGATATTTATTCAATATAAGTACTCAATATAATATACAATGTCAAAAAATGTAGCATTTATATGAAGGATAGATTTAATAAACAATATTGCAATTTTATCGATTTTGGAATTATCAGATTATTCACAGTTACTTGTTGACATTTCTTGATCATCTTGAATTCAGAATATCATTTATAATTTTTCTGATGTTGTATTGGAAGGTCATATTATTACGAATAGGTAGAAATCTCAAAAAAAATACACTCTGTATTCATAAACTTTCAATTCTTTCGATTTCTTAGAAAAAACTGAAAGCAATATAAAAGTATATCGTTTGAAAAAACACAAAAATAATTTTCTGCAAAACTTTGCTATTCTTTTGTTCTAAGATATAGCATTTGTTGTGATTGTTTTTAAATGTTGTACTTAATTTCAATAAAATAAAAAAAATCACTTATTTTGATTTGTGTGTTGGTTCCAGATGCTGTTTATAATCTGTTCGAGAGTGAAACACGTCAGATCTCAACGACACGACCATAAAAAGGGCAATTCAAGACTGGTTACGCCTTGCAAACCAACGATACGAATATGAAACAACGAAGAGCAAATCCTCACAAAGTGCCAGTGCCTACGACACAGTTATATATATTTTTATTTAAACAAATTGTCTCGAATATACATTGGTCATTGACACAATTTATATTTTTGATACATTTGAATTATGTTCATTGATTTTTTTATTATTATGAATATACCTTTTTATTTTTTCATATCGGAAGTTGTTTTTGCTTTCCTTACTGCTATGAGAGATTTCAACTGTGTAGATAATAATATATTATATCTGATTAGCCGGGCCGCACACCACAGAAACATGAAACGAGAAACAAAAAACATAAAACAGTTTTCATTGATAAAATAAATTTGTATGTATTCTTCATACTCACAATCTGATCTAATGGATGCAATAATATTTCAAAATAATAATTTAAATTTATATCTGCATACTTTTGAAGTCTCTCACCAAATCTCCTTAGGATAACCATGATCTTGAAACTATCAAATGTCAATTTTCTTTGAATTTTTAGACCATATAACCCTTCTTCGAAAAATCTGATGGAATAAATCAGTAACAGGTCATTAATATGACGTTTTTCAACATCATCAATATTGTTTTGGAATTGACAATAATTAGATGTCAAAAACTATACAATACAAAGACTCTTTAGGGACATTGAACAAATGTTCATCTTATGTCATCTAATGAACGTGTACAATATCACCAACTATCTTCAAAAATAATATTCCGTCTAATAGACGTCCAATTTCGATCATGACGACAATGCTCCAAAAAAGGTCTATGATGTTATATATTTTAGAGGTCATGAGTGTGGACGTTTTTTGGATCATCCATATATTATCAGATTGTTGATCGAAAAAAAACGACAAAAATCTAATGAAATATAGACATAAGCGAGTCATAACAATAACATAAATCGTCAAACGTCTATTACATGTCAAACGTGATACTAAGTTAGGATAAACTAAAAAAAGACAGAAATTTCACTTGTTATAGAAATACTTCTTTTTACGTAAAATAGACGTCTAAAAAAGTGATATTTTTCAACGTAAATCTCGCGGACATTTTTACGTCGAATCTAGGTTAGAAATTCAATACATTTTGATGTTTTATAGATCATCTAATAATCTATTTCATGTCGTCTATAAAATGTTCAAAAGATGTTTGTGTGTTGTTTGGGTTCAAATTGAAATAAAACACATTTTAATTACGATTGAAGCCA
Organism: Adalia decempunctata; assembly: GCA_951802165.1. Taxonomy (NCBI): domain Eukaryota; kingdom Metazoa; phylum Arthropoda; class Insecta; order Coleoptera; family Coccinellidae; genus Adalia; species Adalia decempunctata. The sequence continues at coordinate 76,747,433 of OX637695.1, forward strand.
AATATTTTTAGTTGAAAGATAATTTAATGGCATTTATGTTTTAAAAATAATTTCCGGCATATGTCCAACAAAACTAGCTCTGGGGCTATTGTTATAGTGAATTGTGATCGTTACAGAACGATGATCAATGATTATTCTTTTAAAAATTTGTTTTGTGTTTTGATTCCAACAAGATTGTGCTACACCTCAGGCTGCTACCGTTACAATTGATTTATTGAAAGAAAGATTTGGCGATAACATTATTTCGAGAAATGGTCCAATTGATTGGCCTCCAAGATCACGCGACATTACTCCAATTGATTATTTTCTTTGGAGTTATGCCAAATCATTGGTTCATGCTGATTGCTGATAAACCAGAAACAATAGACGCTTTGGCAGCCAACAAAACTCGTGTTATTGCTGAAATGAGGCCTGAATTATCTGAATGATTAACATATAACTGGAATCTGAGGTGAAAAGGAAGAACAATTTTTTGAGGAGAAATTCAGGGAGCTGTAACTAAATCAAAAATAGGGGTATCCTAATTTCTGAATCTGTGACTCAATTTTGTTGAATTAATTCTGGGCCACCCTGTATACTTGCTAGATGTAAATCAGACATAATGAAGTGCTGATAATGTTCAAAATGTCGAAGAGACCATTGAATTTGAAAAGCTATGTCATTAGAGGGACATTGTAAAACTGACATCATAAAAATGTATTGTTATAACTTTTCTCTATTGCAGTATCGTAATGAGTTCATTACAGTACTAAAAACAGTGCTGTCATGAATTCATTACAGCATCGTTTTCAGTAACATTTTTCGTTTTGTGGTTGTCAGCAATGACTTCCGATTCTTTTGAATTTCAGCAGACGTCAATTTGGAAATGTCAATCTTCGTATTTCCTAACATTCACACCAACTGCCAAGATACAATATTAAAGTCACTAGGACCTTCAATTTGAATTTTTTCATTGAATTTCACAGAATTTGAGTGAAATAGAGAAAATATCGTCTAATACTCGTTGCAGAATGCAATTCCAATACTCATGCGTTCGAAAACTCGCTCCTTCGTCGCTCGTTTTCGAATTTCGCATTCGTATTGGAATAGAAGCCCATTCTGCAACTAGTTTTAGAATATACTATTATATTTTTGAAATCTTTTACCTAGAAGACCTGAAAATAATGTACGCGAGGGTCAAAGACGCAAAAATTACTCTATTCAAATTCAAAAACACATTTAGGTACTCCTTCTGGAAAATGTTTTCCTCCTCAAGAAGGACAATGACTTTTACCCTTAATCCCCAAAATGCTTCTTAGTCAATTGGTGCAATAAATGATGCGATTTGTTAGTACCTAGTTTAATCCTGTCATAAATCAACAAAAGTGTCATTTCTTATCGTGATAATTATGATTCCTAGCTTTGTCGTGAAATTGAAACCGAAGATTCTAGGAAGAAATTGATGTTTTTCAAGCCAAAAATTTTAGAATAATTGATTTATTGTTTTCTCGGAAAGACATTTCATTTTATGTTTCAATTGAATTTTTTCTCTCGGGGTTGTTTTACAATATTCGACCCAATCGTTTGTTTATTCATAATACGCGTCCGTCGTTGGGTCATTAAAACTCACACAGGGTGGTCTACTTAAGATTGAAAGGACTATAAGTCGAAATGAGTTTCTCTAACATGAAGATTTGAAAATTCCTCTTTCCAAAATTAAACCTTTTTCCGTATCTAAATGTATTTATTGCGGCAAAGTTTTTGTTCAGAAGTTATTGTATATTTTTCACTTTCAACCTGTATTTTATAAAATGAAACTTACTTACTGGTCAGTTAGCTACTTCATATTGCACTCTCAGAAACTAAACCAATACTTGTTAGTTGTTCGAGTCAATTGTCCGCTGACTTAAAAAAACTTATCTACACTGTTGATAAAACGGACAAAAACGACAATGACTAATGAAATTAGAATATGACTCTGAGAATCTAATGCAAATTTTAAATAAGCTTTATATGCAATAATTTTTTTTCTTTACTACTAGGTTTCAATTTTAAACATTTATTTATTACTTCACTTTGTTTTCATTTAAATATCGAATATAGATTTTCATTATCTTTATTGTTTGTTTATAGACCTAAGATAAAAATTTTCAACTCCTGCAACGTAGGAAATCTATACAGGGTCTTTCACGAGGAACCTCACCCATATTTATACGGGAAACTACTGAACGTATTTTCATGAAATTCAGCACTTATAAGTATTTCACGATGCTGATGAAATCTAAAATATTTTCAAGGCATGAGCACCTCCGGTTTTTCCGGAAATGACGTCAACTTCCGTTTTTCAAATTAGAACACCATTTTTTTATTGCAGAAATAGATTCCTTAGAAAATTTCAAGTTATTTTGATGTAACATTTTTCAGTTTTGGTTGGAAAATTCTCTCTGAGCGGGAAAATTCGAAAAAAAAATCGAAAATAGAGCTCCGCTGAAACAAGAATTACTTCGAGGTTTTTGGATGGAAAATTTTCATTTTTGGGATTTTTCAAGATGTAAGATTGTATCCAATTCAAAAATCGAAATCGCGATTCATGATACAGGGGGTGAAAAAATCGCTTTCAAAGTTAGGGATGACAAAATCGTGAAAAATCAATTTTTTCAAATTAGAACCCCATTTTTTTATGGCAGATATTGAATCTATGTTGAAAAATAATGTGAGTGTATGCATCACAACCTTGCCCTAAAGTGGATATTTTCTGAGTTATTCACAAAAACCTGTTTTTCGTCTTGAATTTTCAGCTATTTCTTTTCCCTTCACGCCAAAAAGATGAAATTTTCAGGAACTGTTACTTAAACCATGTTTTAGATTTTACTACCCTAATATGCAAGAGAAAAAAGTTACAGATTGTTCCTAAATAGATGGCGAATTTGGATTCGAATTTGTATCGGAAACCTCTTTATTTCAACTAATCGGCCATCGGTTTTCTCTCCAGTGATAAATAAGTAATTCCTTATGAACCATATGCAAAAACTTACCATGTTTCACATTCTTTTTTTTTAATGATAGATATCATTAATTACATCTGCCAAATTCCTCTTTATTCAGTAGCATTTTGTGTTTACTATTAATTTGGTGATAATTCGTATTAAGTTATAAAATCGATCACTATGCCTAATTTTACCAATGAAGATTATTTAAATCTCATTCTACTTCATGGAGAATGTAATGTTACGTTTTTTCGGGGTTCACACAGTTTTATTAAAAATACTCAACAAGAAATAATAGTCTATTCGTCAATCCACAATAAAATTCACTACTCTCTAAAAATTAGCTATCTACAATAAATGACTTTTCTCTTGACCAGCTATCATCCTGACAGTTCTCTTTTCCACCATAGAACCTTCTCCCACTTCATGTCACTTCCAAATGCTGACCTGTTACGGTATTCGTAACACTGCTCCCTCCTCAAGAGTGTTTCGTCCCGAAACATCAACAATTGCTGAATGCATGTATGGACAGGTTTCTCCTCTATAACATCTCCCTTTTGAGAAGAAGTAGCAAGGAATTGTCTTTGGAAGTTGTTTTTCATGTAGTGGATTGAAAGAGCATGCCAAAACTTGAATGGATGTATTCTGGAACAACTCTTCAATCATATTCCTTACCATCCACCAAGATAAACCATCCAAACCACATCCCAACTTGGGGATAGCCAGCTTATGTAAGTTTTCTCCCAGCATCTGGTCCCTTAAGTTTCTTAGGGCTCGCCATAAGTTATAATAGGTGGTCTTCTGATGCGACAAGTCCTTCGTGATCAAATAAAATAAGGATCTTCCATCGTCATCTTCCATCTTCACGACGTTACCGACAGAACGCTCCTGACACATTAGATCTTCTACTTTTCCATACTTCTTCCGAAACACAGAAGCGATTCCTCTTGACATCCTAAGATCTGCAGCTACACAGTGAGCCAGTGAATATTCTCTGCTTACTTCAAACAAGTTCTGATGTATTTCCCTAACTACACCATTTCTACGACCGTCGTAGGTTCTGCCCAACTCTTCAGATTCTCTTTGGTCGGCGATCGCCTCGCAAACACGAATTTCCGTATGAAATGAATCCTGAGTCCCTTTATGCGGTGCCAAACGATTGAAGTGCACCACCCTGGGCTTTCCATTGGGGCATTTCTTGATGCGGTAAATAACGCTGTTTATCTTAGTCAGCACCTCATATGGGCCCTCCCATACTCGCTGAAACTTAGGACACAATCCACGACGTCGTTGAGGGTTGTACAACCATACACGATCTCCAGGATGATACTGCATCTGATTGGCCTTAACGTCGTAAATGTCTTTCATCCTGTCACTAGCTCTATGGATGTTCGTTCGCACTCTATCATGTATGTCGTCCATCTTTTGTCTGAGTTTGCTGACATAGTCCTCTCCAGCAATGTCGTCTCCGGGTTTGCATCCAAACATTATGTCGCATGGCAATCTTATTTCGCGACCAAAGACAATGCTCGCAGGGGTCATGCCCGTGGATTCGTGAACACATGAACGATAAGCCAGAAGGAATAGATGAATGTACTCATCCCAGTCTCTTTGATGGTCCGAGACTACTTTCGATAAGTATTTGCCCATGGTTCTATTCATCCGCTCCACCATCCCGTCTGACTGCGGATGTAAGGCCGTCGTCCTGGTTTTTCTGATACCAAGGGTCTCACATAATTTTTGGAACACATGTGATTCGAAATTTCTTCCTTGGTCAGAATGTAATTCTCTTGGGACACCAAACCTGCTAACCCATTCTTTGACCAATACTTCAGCAACCGTCACAGCCTCTTGATTTGGAAGGGAATATGCTTCTACCCACTTGCTGAAGTAATCCATGGCGACCAAAATGTATTTTTGTCCATTGTCACTAATTGGGAATGGTCCAGCGATATCAATGGCTATTCGTTCAAAAGGGCTCCCTACATTATACTGCCTCATGGGGGCTTTTCGCTTGGGTTGAGGACCATTGGCTGCGGCACAAATCTCGCATCTTCTACACCAGTCTCTGACATCCTGTTTGCAGTTCACCCAGTAGAATCTTTGACGCAGTTTCTCCATTGTCTTCTTCACGCCCAGATGGCCACCAGACACTTCATTGTGCAGCTGTGTCAAAACCTCCGGGATTCTAGATCTGGGTACCAACAATTGAATGCACCGTTCCTTCCCATTCTCGCTCTCGAGTACACGTTTCAGAACCCCATCTTCTAAAATTATCGACTCCCACTGTGCCCAATAGCTTTTCACAGCCGGCGAATATGGGGCAACTTTCTCCCAGGCTGGTTTTTCGCTGGTCCCTTTCCAATTCTTGAGTAATTTTAAAGTGGGGTCATTTTCCTGGTCAACAACCACTTGTTCTATACTCCATCGAGGATCTACGACCGTTATTCTACAGATGTTGGCCGACTTTTCTTCCTCGCGAACACAATGCTTGCAGTCCTCAGGACAAGGTCTTCTGGATAATGCATCAGCATTCCGATGTTGTATTCCGGATCGATGTTGAGTCTCGAAGTCGTATTCCTGGAGCCTTTCAATCCACCTAGCCACTTGTCCTTCGGGGTTTTTAAACTGCAGCAACCATTGCAAAGCCGCATGATCAGTTCTCAACAGAAACTTTCTGCCATACAAATACTTGTAAAAATGCTCTACTGATTTTACGACCGCCAGCAACTCTCTTCTGGTGATGCAGTAGTTTCGTTCGGGTTTCGAAAGAACTTTACTGAAGTAACCAATAACGCTCTCATGACCATCCACTTCCTGTGATAACACTCCTCCGATCCCAAAATTACTTGCGTCAGTGTCCAAGATGAATCTGCCTTCCGGTAGAGGATATGCCAAGATGGGGGCACTTACCAAGGCGGCTTTTAGATGTTCGAAAGCTCTCCTACAATCTTCATCCCAGTTGTACTTTTGATTCTTTTCGGTGAGCTTAGTCAGGGGCTTGGCTATGTTAGCAAAGCCAAACACATATCTCCGGTAGTAAGTACACAGTCCAAGAAAGCTTCGTAGTTCATGTTGGTCTTTGGGTTCTGGCCACTCTTTGACAACCCGCACTTTTTCTGGATCGACCGCAACTCCTTGTCCTGAAACTACATGTCCAAGATAATGGACTTCTCTTCTAAAAAGATTGCACTTCTTCGGACTCAGCTTTAAATTTGCCTGTCTTAGTCTTTGGAACACTGCTTCCAAATTTTTCAGATGGTCTCCAAAGCTTTTTCCGACTACAATTATGTCATCCAAGTACACTAGGCACGTCTTCCAGCTAAGGCCTTTGAGTATATTCTCCATGAGCCTTTCAAAGGTAGCAGGGGCGTTGCAGAGGCCAAATGGCATTACGGTGAATTGATACAAGCCTGTTCCAACGGTAAATGCAGTCTTTTCACGGTCCTTCTGTTCCATACCAACTTGCCAGTACCCGCTTTTCAAATCTAAAGTTGTGAAGATTTTGGAACCTGCTAAAGTATCCAAGGTGTCGTCAATTCTAGGCAGAGGATACGAATCTTTTCTGGTCACATCATTGAGGCGTCGATAATCTACGCAGAAACGAGTTGAACCATCTTTCTTCTTAACAAGCACTACTGGTGATGCCCATGGGCCACTGGACGGTTCAATGACTCCGTCTTGCTCCATCTCCTCGATTATTCGCTCAGCCTCATTTCGTCTCGCCAATGGTAGTCTTCTCGCAGTCTGGCGAACAGGTTGAGCACTGCCTGTATCTATTCGGTGTTGAACGATATTTGTCCTTCCTTTGACTCCATTGACTTCAAAGACATCTTGGTACTGACTTATGAGTTTCCGAACCTCATATTTCTGGGAATGAGTTAACCCTTCGGATGATGTTTCCACCAGTGCCTCAAGTCGTTGGGGTAGCCCTCCTTGATGTGTTGTGATGGATCTCATTTGACACACAATAGCAGATATTGGCTCACAGTTACCTAAAGTGGTACCTTTCTTCAGATGGACATTATAATCGTTCAGATTAATTACCCTAACCGGAATCTTCTTCCCAACCTGAACTACAGCCTTAGCTACCATAACTCCTTTCTTGGTATATTCCTCATCATAACAGGGTTCTATCATTACCAACTGTCCAGTTCCACTTCCATTGTAACCGCTAATCTCTGCTTGTACCATCGTTTCACTACGAACAGGTAACTCGAAATCTTCCAATAACGTTATTTTCGCCATTAAATCTATTGCGTTTTGAAGCACTACTTCCTCACCATTCACTTTTATTGTTCCATCACCCAGATTCAGCTCAAATCCCAACGCTTTCATCAAATTAGTCCCGAGGATTATGTCATCTTCTATATCAGCAACCAGCACAGGGTATTTGAAGCTAGTGCTTCCAATGGTGAAGAGGGCGTCCATCTCCCCAAATACATTCACGATCTCCCCTGTGGCTGTCCTTAACTTCCATTCAGTTGACTGGAGTTGTTTTCCTAACCTTTTTTTTACGATGGTCTTCGTAGCACCTGTATCCACCAAAAATCTCTTGGGCTTGTTTTCAAATAGGCCATCGATGTAAATGCCTTTTCTCAAATCATTGATGAGTGCTACTTTCGCTTCTAGGGCAGTATTGTACCAGGTTGATGACCGCCCCTTCACATCAACCCACTCTAGTTTTCCGAATAATCTGGCGATTTCTGAGGCTGCTGGCAACGAGCTCTTATATGGCCCACCTTTCCGCAATTCCAGCATCGTGGTTGTTTCTTCTTTTGCTCCAATTCTTTAAGAATTTGTTGCACAATTTTTGTGACGTTCTCGTTTTCTACACTATCCTCTCTCGTAGAAGCTTCAGCAACCCTTACACGAGCATAGCTTCTCGTAGAATCTTTAATTGCTTCGTACTCAAGGGCTTGGGTAAGTGCATCATTTATTGTCTTTGGCCGGGCAAGTTTTATCGCTAGCTTTGTGTCCGCATTTCGCAAGCCATCCAAAAATTTATCAACAGCAAGACTTTCGTATACGTCGTCAGGTACCGTTGGATAAGCGATTTTCACAAGACGTATAATATCACCTTCAAACTCTTGCAGACTCTCTTTCTCCTTCTGCACTCTATTCTTCAATTCCGAGCGATAAAGTTCCATTAAATGCTTTTGTCCAAATCTCATTCCAAGTCGACGTACCAGCTCTTCAAAATCAGTTCTCTCAGCCAGTGGAATTATTTGGAGCACTCTCAGTGCCTCGCCCCGTAAGGATAAACTCAATCTTGAAGCCTTCTGTTGTCTCGTCCAACCATTCATCATAGCGGCAGTCTCAAATAGGGTCCAATATTCTTCCCATGCTGTTTTTCCATCGAAAATAGGTAATTGTTGCGCAATGGAATCATGATTTATGATATTCCCATGTCCAGAACATTCAGAATTTCCCATCAACTTTCTTAGTGGTTTATTAAGGGAGAAATCACATTTTTCATTGGTTTTGTCGCCATTTTCAATTTCCGTACTAAAGTTAAAAAGCCTTTCTTCCAATTTCTGTTGAAGTTTTTCTTCGAATTTTCCAATATTGTTCTCCACATATTCTATCTTTTCTTCTAATTTCTCTTCTAATTCTTCAATGTGTTTTTCCATATTTTCTATCCTTTCTTTCACGTCGTTTTTCCATTCATTGCACTCCATGGTCATTTTATCAAAATTGTCACTCATCATTTTCGTCATCTCATCAGCATTATTATTTAGTTTTTCTGTCAAACTGTCTGAATGTTTACTCAATTCCTTCCTCAAGCAAGTCAGTATGTCCGTCTCACCTTGGAAAACAAACGTGTCCGGATCATGGCCTTCATCAATCAGAGCTTGCTGTAATCGTTCTTGCAACTCTGACTTCTTCCCTTTAACTTCTAAATCACGCTCAAGAAGCTCCTCTTTCAACTCTGATACTTTCAAATCCGTGAGTTTCTTTTCCGTCATTTTCAACCCCACACCTGACACCAATGTTACGTTTTTTCGGGGTTCACACAGTTTTATTAAAAATACTCAACAAGAAATAATAGTCTATTCGTCAATCCACAATAAAATTCACTACTCTCTAAAAATTAGCTATCTACAATAAATGACTTTTCTCTTGACCAGCTATCATCCTGACAGTTCTCTTTTCCACCATAGAACCTTCTCCCACTTCATGTCACTTCCAAATGCTGACCTGTTACGGTATTCGTAACAGTAATAAAGTTGTAGATAGAACGATTCGACTGTTCATTGAGAGGTTTCCTGACCGACCCAGACCAACGAGATATACCATTAACAGAACCATGACAAACTTGAGAAATGTCGGATCTTTCGTTAAGAAAACTATACACAGAGGAAAAAGTGTAGTAGAAGATAAGAACAACGAAATTACAGTTCTTGCATATTTTCGTGTGAATCCTCAAAATTCACTCAAAGATGCCGAGATTGATCTGGGATTATCTCAATCGAGTGTTTGGAGAATATTAAAAAAACATAAAATGCACCCATATAAATTCAATAGGGTACAGCATTCGAACGAACCTGATTTCGTCAGGAGAACAGAGTTTTGCGAAGCTATGATGATTCGATTTCAAGAGAATGAAAACCTTTTGGACTGTATAATTAGGACAGATGAATCTAAATTCACAAAGAATGGTTCTTTCAATAGGCATAACAGTCATTTAAAACCTTCATATTTTCCAGAGATGAACGTGTTCGAAAAAATTTTTCTTGTGGAAGATGTGTTTCAGCATGCTCTACAAGATACCATTTTCCAAATTTTTTGGGATGCCGTCAGGGCTTGGAAAATGCGTAAAATGATCTGGAAACCTCCATATTTTCCAGAGATGAGCGTGTTCGAAAAAAAAATTTTCGTGTAATACTCGTATGTAATTTTGCAAGCTCTACAAGATACCAATTTCCAAATTTTTTGGGATGCCGTCTGGGACTTGAGAACTTCGAAAAATGACCCAGCAACGGTTTTCCTTCAAATTAAAACCTTCATATTTTCCAGAGATGAGCGTGTTCGAAAAAAAAATTGTGTAAGATGTGTTTTAGCATGCTCTACAAGGAATCCAAATTTTTTGGGATGCCGTCAGGGCTTGGGAAATCCAAAAAATGATTTGGAAACCTCCATATTCTCCAGAGATGAGCGTGTTCGAAAAAAAAATTTTCGTGGAATATGTGTTTTAGCATGCTCTACAAGATACCACTCTCCAAATTTTTTGGGATGCCGTCTGGGACTTGAGAAATCCGAAAAATGACCCAGCAACAGTATTCCTTCAAATTAAAACCTTCATATTATCCAGAGATGAGCGTGTTCGAAAAAAAGTTTTCGTTGAAGATATATTTTAGCATGCTCTACAAGAAACCATTCTCCAAATATTTTGGGATGCCGTCAGGGCTTGGTAAATCCGGAAAATGATCCCGGATATGTTATTCAAAAAATATTGGTAATTTTATTCGACAATGATGCGCTAGAATTTTATATACAGGGTGAGTCATTAGTACTCGATCAGTCAACAAATTTCGAAAATTTTGGGCTAGGAGATTTTTTTTGTGCGGCTGTACCTGCCTAAAAAATTGCATTGGATGAATGCTGTTTTCTATTAATTATAGATTATTCTTTCATTAATGGAATTATATAACTCTAAGTTATCTTCATCGATCGGTTTGTATTTCAAGATATTTTTCCCGAGCGTCCAAAATTTTCGATTTCATGATGGTCATCACTAAACTAAATACTTTAAATTATATCTGATTGGATATTCTCAATCTACGCCCACGAATTAGGGAATTCAGTAAATTTGCTGGCGATCTGAAAAAAATGATTTTGGCAAAATTATGGAAAATTTCGCTTTTTTGAGAAAAATATTTTTCCCGGATCACCACTAACGTTATTTACTAATTCAATGACTTAGATTAAGATATGCAATCAGATATTATCAAAAGAATTTAGTCTCTATTATCGATAATAATAAGAAAACAGCATTCACCCAGTGCAATTTTTTAGGCTGAAACAGCCTTGTAAAAATGACTGAATTTTGGTAAATTCTCCACAAATAGTTGAAAATTTCATGAAGTATAGGACCAAGGAAAGAACAAATTACATATTCGTAATCTACGATCTCGAATTAATGAGAACCGTGACTTTGGCCGATATATATGAAAAAAATTAAGTTGTTGGTAAAGAGTTGAAAATGTTCTAATTCCGAAAAAATATATTATTTTATTGAATTCCCTACATGTTCTCAAGGCTTCTGCAAATTAAGGGGTCACTATAGGCGGTCCGAAAGACACTATGATTTTTGGAAAATTCTAGAATGTTTTTTTTTCTGGAGGATACCCTAGTGTAGTCTTTATTTTTTGTGAAAAAATGTTGTGCCTGAAATCAATAGTTTTTTCAATTATTCGAGGGATCATTTGCTGAATTGTCTAAACCTCTTTGATATTCATATTTTCATTCTTCAAATTTTCAACTCCTCCAACGTAGGAAATCTTTATTATGTGAGAGATACTTGCCCTTAATAAAATTAGGATATTACTTTGAGAATCTAATGGAAATTTTAAATAAGCTTTAAGTGCAATAATTTTTTTTCTTTACCACTAGGTTTCAATTTTAAACATTTATTTATTACTTTACTTTGTTTTCATTTAAATATCAAATTTCGATGTCTTTATTGTTTGTTTATAGACTTAAGATAAAAATTTTCAACTCCTGCAACGTAGGAAATCTTTATTATGTGAGATATACCAAATTCCTTAAAAAAATTAGGATATGAATTTGAGAATCTAATGGAAAATTTAAATAAGCTTTATATGCAATAGTTTTTTTCTTCAAAACTAGGTTTGAATTTTGAACATTTATTTATTACTTTACTTTGTTTTCATTTGAATATCAAATTTCGAAATCTTTATTGTTTGTTTATAGACCTAAAGTAAAAATTTTCACTCCTACAACGTAGGAAATCTTCATTATGTGAGAGATACCGAATTCCCTTAAAAAAATTAGGATATGAATTTGAGAATCTAATGGAAATTTCAAATAAGCTTTATATGCAATAGTTTTTTTCTTTGAAACTAGGTTTCAATTTTGAACATTTATTTGTAACTTTACTTTGTTTTCATTTGAATATCAAATTTCGATATCTTTATTGTTTGTTTATAAACTTAAGATAAAAATTTTCAACTCCTACAACGTAGGAAATCCTTATTATGTGAGAGAACCAAATTCCCTTAATAAAATTAGGATATGACTTCGAGAATCTAATGGAAATTTTAATTAAGCTTTATATGCAATAGTTTTTTTTCTTTACTACTAGGTTTCAATTTTGAACATTTATTTATTTCTTTACTTTGTTTTCATTCGAATATCAAATTTCGATATATTTACTGTTTGTTTATAGAGTTAAGATATTATGAATTATTAATTTGAAATAAGAAGAAATAAAATGGGATAATAATAGGATTTCATTTCGATAAAAGTTTGAAACTATAACAAGATTTTCATGAAAAGTTTACCAATATACTGAGAGAAAAACGCGCCTGAAAATTTCGGACAATAATAAAAAATGGGCTGATGGAAATTAAAAAAAAAGAACATAATATAGACAAAAAATAAAAATTTATTCATGAAAAATATATACAAATATAAAAATATGCAAACATTAAAAAATTAAAATTGAGATATAGTGAATATTAAAATATGTTTGTACAAAATACGAAAACAATAATAAATAAATGAAAAATGTAATAATGACTATTGGTACCTAAATATAAATATCACAACATTTTTTTATCAATAGATATCACAGTAGCAAAAGTGTAAAAATGAAAGATACAAAACGATACAAACACAATAAAGAATTAAAATTGAGACATAGTGAATATTGAAATATATTTGCACAAAATACGAAAACATTAATGAATAAAACAGTATCAAAAGAATAAAAATAAAAGGTACAACACGATCTTCAGAATATACTGACAGAGAGGCACAGGAAATGATTCTGCACATCTCAATAAAATAAAGAAGGTTTCATTTTGAACCTCATCAATTGTAGAGCGCTTAAAGCGTCCACAAAAGAATCGTGTCCATCATCGTCTACCTGTATTATTTTATTGAGATGCGTCAGCATCAAATTCTGGAGGGAATGCCGGAATGGATACCCACGCTCGTGTTCGAAAACCAATGCAGTATCCACCACTTTGGTGTGCATCAGTTTAAGAACACGAAGGTCGTTCTCCAAACCATGACCTACCAATATCGTGTCTTCTGTTAATATACGCAGAAGATCGTCCTGCACTTGGTCCAAAGTCTTGGCGCCTTCAATATTCAGGAGATTCTCCGTGATTCCCGAAAACCTGGTATTGTAGTCCAACACCTTGTTTTCAGGTTTCACGTATTCTTCGTAGATGCACTCACCCTGGAAGCCTACAAGGGTTAGCTTGCACACTTCCAGGCCCACCACAGTGTAGCACATCTCGCAGTCCAAACCATAGACGTCGGGCTTCTTCTCAGCTACCGAATCCTGAGTGGTCAAGAATCCTTGAGGGTGATTTAACCCGACGTCTATACCGGTCCAGACGTGGCTTTGGGAAACTGTGCAACCGGGAGATTTGGGTTCTTTCGAACAGCAAGAGAACCTGCCTTGCACCAACTTCCCCCAGTGGGAGAAACATTTGTCCGTGCCGACAAAACTCTTGCCCTTCATGAAGATACCGGATCTGCACCTTGCACAGTTTCTCCTTACCACACCCTGGACGGTATCCTCTCTTCGTTGGTGGGGATTGAAGAAATTTGTTTTGAAGATCTGGACTCTGCCATCACTGTCCAGAACTGGATAGCCGTTCAGGAATAGGTCATCCTGGCTGGCGAGATGGTTTTGGACCAGGTATGAGTAGAAATCCTCTTCTTTGATGGCAGGTACACGTGGCCTGTAGATCTTCTTATTCTGAAAACAAAGAATTTTATCAGTAAAAGTTCATTCTGAAAGTTTTCAAACAATGGGGATCCAAGAAAAGCAGCAATTTGAACGAAGAGAATAATTTAAATTGGAGTTTTGCTCGAATATCTTGGGGAAGCAGCAATATAAAAATTATAATTATACAGGGTGTTTCTGAATTCATGCGAAAGATTTCGAAAGGTGATTCCTTGTTCAAAATAAAGGGTAGTTTGCTGTATAAATGTGGGGTCAAAAGTCCACCGTTAGGCGTTAGGGAGATATGTCGTTTCAAAGATGGCAAAAAAATTATATTTTTATTTCGTATCTTAAAAACGAAAAGAGATAGGATGATAATATTTTATGGAAGTATTACTGTTATGAAAACACACTTTTTTGATATTTTTCAATAATTTTATAATGAGTGAAAGGGGTATAAGTAGACTACCCCTATCATTTTTGTTAACTAAATTCGAAGAAAAACTTACGCAATGACTTGGATAGAAATAAATTTGGATAGCCTGTTTTACTAAGAAACTTTTTTAACTCTTGTATTTTTTTCTTAAAATGTACCGTATTGAAATAAAAAAATTAAATGTAAATCATTATGTGTCCGGAAACGGCAATTTGTTATAGAACTGATTTACATTTGATTTTTTAATTTCAAAACAGTACATATTACGAAAAACATACTAGAATCAAAAAAGTTTCTAACCAAATCAGTCAATCCGAATTTAATTATATCCAAATCATTGCGTAAGTTTTCTTTAAATTTAGTCAACAAAAATGAAAGAAGTAATCTACTTCAACCTCTTCCACTCATTCTAAAAATATGAAAAAATATCAAAAAAGTATCTTTTCATAATTGTATTACTTCCATAATAAATCATCACTCTATCGCTTTTCGTTTTAAAGATACAAAATAAAAATATCATTTTTTCGACATATATGAAACACGATATCTCCAAACGTTTGAATTTTGACCCAACATTCACATAACAAACTACCCTTAATTTTGAACAAGAAATAACCCTTTGAAATCTTCCGCATCAATTCAGAAACACCCTGTATAACCAAGCACCAAGTAAAACAACAAATACATCAAAGAAATAAACAGCAAGAATTTCCTTGAATTATTTGCATACAAAAATATGAATAATAGAGAAGAAGATTGCAAACAAAAATACTTTCGAATAAAACATTCAAACTTACCTGAGACATAATTATTTATTCCAAGGAAACAACACAACACAACACAAAAATCGTAATAAAACGGAAATGCAAATTTTCAAGTTTAAGCGTACTTCACTCTGCTAATAACTCAATTGGTTTGGACAGGGCTATTCTGGCCCTTTTATACCTGAGAATAAGGGTAGTTCCAAAATTATAAGTGGGGGGTGCGCTTTCCACAAAATTGGTCAGAAAAGTACAGGTATAATTATCGATAATTGCTTTCAAATCGATTTTGAATATTATTTTCAGCCAATAGTCACTTTTGATATTTTTCTTTGAAATCTTGAAATATAAGAATCTCGTGTTTCTTGAAAAAAATTGAAAGAGATAAGAAAGATTTTCAATTAAATGGGTTTTCTAACGTTTTAAGAATTTTCAAGGAATTTGAATATGCGGTTAATGTTTATTACCTGGTGTTTTTTTAGAGTGATAGAATATCAAATTGAAATAAAACACATTTTAATTACGATTGAAGCCAAATATTTTTAGTTGAAAGATAATTTAATGGCATTTATGTTTTAAAAATAATTTCCGGCATATGTCCAACAAAACTAGCTCTGGGGCTATTGTTATAGTGAATTGTGATCGTTACAGAACGATGATCAATGATTATTCTTTTAAAAATTTGTTTTGTGTTTTGATTCCAACAAGATTGTGCTACACCTCAGGCTGCTACCGTTACAATTGATTTATTGAAAGAAAGATTTGGCGATAACATTATTTCGAGAAATGGTCCAATTAATTGGCCTCCAAGATCACGCGACATTACTCCAATTGATTATTTTCTTTGGAGTTATGCCAAATCATTGGTTCATGCTGATTGCTGATAAACCAGAAACAATAGACGCTTTGGCAGCCAACAAAACTCGTGTTATTGCTGAAATGAGGCCTGAATTATCTGAATGATTAACATATAACTGGAATCTGAGGTGAAAAGGAAGAACAATTTTTTGAGGAGAAATTCAGGGAGCTGTAACTAAATCAAAAATAGGGGTATCCTAATTTCTGAATCTGTGACTCAATTTTGTTGAATTAATTCTGGGCCACCCTGTATACTTGCTAGATGTAAATCAGACATAATGAAGTGCTGATAATGTTCAAAATGTCGAAGAGACCATTAAATTTGAAAAGCTATGTCATTAAAGGGACATTGTAAAACTGACATCATAAAAATGTATTGTTATAACTTTTCTCTATTGCAGTATCGTAATGAGTTCATTACAGTACTAAAAACAGTGCTGTCATGAATTCATTACAGCATCGTTTTCAGTAACATTTTTCGTTTTGTGGTTGTCAGCAATGACTTCCGATTCTTTTGAATTTCAGCAGACGTCAATTTGGAAATGTCAATCTTCGTATTTCCTAACATTCACACCAACTGCCAAGATACAATATTAGAGTCACTAGGACCTTTAATTTGAATTTTTTCATTGAATTTCACAGAATTTGAGTGAAATAGAGAAAATATCGTCTAATACTCGTTGCAGAATGCAATTCCAATACTCATGCGTTCGAAAACTCGCTCCTTCGTCGCTCGTTTTCGAATTTCGCATTCGTATCGGAATAGAAGCCCATTCTGCAACTAGTTTTAGAATATACTATTATATTTTCGAAATCTTTTACCTAGAAGACCTGAAAATAATGTACGCGAGGGTCAAAGACGCAAAAATTACTCTATTCAAATTCAAAAACACATTTAGGTACTCCTTCTGGAAAATGTTTTCCTCCTCAAGAAGGACAATGACTTTTACCCTTAATCCCCAAAATGCTTCTTAGTCTATTGGTGCAATAAATGATGCGATTTGTTAGTACCTAGTTTAATCCTGTCATAAATCAACAAAAGTGTCATTTCTTATCGTGATAATTATGATTCCTAGCTTTGTCGTGAAATTGAAACCGAAGATTCTAGGAAGAAATTGATGTTTTTCAAGCCAAAAATTTTAGAATAATTGATTTATTGTTTTCTCGGAAAGACATTTCATTTTATGTTTCAATTGAATTTTTTCTCTCGGGGTTGTTTTACAATATTCGACCCAATCGTTTGTTTATTCATAATACGCGTCCGTCGTTGGGTCATTAAAACTCACACAGGGTGGTCTACTTAAGATTGAAAGGACTATAAGTCGAAATGAGTTTCTCTAACATGAAGATTTGAAAATTCCTCTTTCCAAAATTAAACCTTTTTCCGTATCTAAATGTATTTATTGCGGCAAAGTTTTTGTTCAGAAGTTATTGTATATTTTTCACTTTCAACCTGTATTTTATAAAATGAAACTTACTTACTGGTCAGTTAGCTACTTCATATTGCACTCTCAGAAACTAAACCAATACTTGTTAGTTGTTCGAGTCAATTGTCCGCTGACTTAAAAAAACTTATCTACACTGCTGATAAAACGGACAAAAAAGACAATGACTAATGAAATTAGAATATGACTCTGAGAATCTAATGCAAATTTTAAATAAGCTTTATATGCAATAATTTTTTTTCTTTACTACTAGGTTTCAATTTTAAACATTTATTTATTACTTCACTTTGTTTTCATTCAAATATCGAATATAGATATCTATTATCTTTATTGTTTGTTTATAGACCTAAGATAAAAATTTTCAACTCCTGCAACGTAGGAAATCTATACAGGGTCTTTCACGAGGAACCTCACCCATATTTATACGGGAAACTACTGAACGTATTTTCATGAAATTCAGCACTTATAAGTATTTCACGATGCTGATGAAATCTAAAATATTTTCAAGGCATGAGCACCTCCGGTTTTTCCGGAATTGACGTCAACTTCCGTTTTTCAAATTAGAACACCATTTTTTTATTGCAGAAATAGATTCCTTAGAAAATTTCAAGTTATTTTGATGTAACATTTTTCAGTTTTGGTTGGAAAATTCTCTCTGAGCGGGAAAATTCGAAAAAAAAATCGAAAATAGAGCTCCGCTGAAACAAGAATAACTTCGAGGTTTTTCGATGGAAAATTTTCATTTTTGGGATTTTTCAAGATGTAAGATTGTATCCAATTCAAAAATCGAAATCGCGATTCATGATACAGGGGGTGAAAAAATCGCTTTCAAAGTTAGGGATGACAAAATCGTGAAAAATCAATTTTTTCAAATTAGAACCCAATTTTTTTATGGCAGATATTGAATCTATGTTGAAAAATAATGTGAGTGTATGCATCACACCCTTGCCCTAAAGTGGATATTTTCTGAGTTATTCACAAAAACCTGTTTTTCGTCTTGAATTTTCAGCTATTTCTTTTCCCTTCACGCCAAAAAGATGAAATTTTCAGGAACTGTTACTTAAACCATGTTTTAGATTTTACTACCCTAATATGCAAGAGAAAAAAGTTACAGATTGTTCCTAAATAGATGGCAAATTTGGATTCGAATTTGTATCGGAAACCTCTTTATTTCAACTAATCGGCCATCGGTTTTCTCTCCAGTGATAAATAAGTAATTCCTTATGAACCATATGCAAAAACTTACCATGTTTCACATTCTTTTTTTTTAATGTTAGATATCATTAATTACATCTGCCAAATTCCTCTTTATTCAGTAGCATTTTGTGTTTACTATTAATTTGGTGATAATTCGTATTAAGTTATAAAATCGATCACTATGCCTAATTTTACCAATGAAGATTATTTAAATCTCATTCTACTTCATGGAGAATGTAATAAAGTTGTAGATAGAACGATTCGACTGTTCATTGAGAGGTTTCCTGACCGACCCAGACCAACGAGAGATACCATTAACAGAACCATGACAAACTTGAGAAATGTCGGATCTTTCGTTAAGAAAACTATACACAGAGAAAAAAGTGTAGTAGAAGATGAGAACAACGAAATTACAGTTCTTGCATATTTTCGTGTGAATCCTCAAAATTCACTCAAAGATGCCGAGATTGATCTGGGATTATCTCAATCGAGTGTTTGGAGAATATTAAAAAAACATAAAATGCACCCATATAAATTCAATAGGGTACAGCATTCGAACGAACCTGATTTCGTCAGGAGAACAGAGTTTTGCGAAGCTATGATGATTCGATTTCAAGAGAATGAAAACTTTTTGGACTGTATAATTAGGACAGATGAATCTAAATTCACAAAGAATGGTTCTTTCAATAGGCATAACAGTCATTTAAAACCTTCATATTTTCCAGAGATGAACGTGTTCGAAAAAATTTTTCTTGTGGAAGATGTGTTTTAGCATGCTCTACAAGATACCATTTTCCAAATTTTTTGGGATGCCGTCAGGGCTTGGAAAATGCGTAAAATGATCTGGAAACCTCCATATTTTCCAGAGATGAGCGTGTTCGAACAAAAAATTTTCGTGTAATACTCGTATGTAATTTTGCAAGCTCTACAAGATACCAATTTCCAAATTTTTTGGGATGCCGTCTGGGACTTGAGAACTTCGAAAAATGACCCAGCAACGGTTTTCCTTCAAATTAAAACCTTCATATTTTCCAGAGATGAGCGTGTTCGAAGAAAAATTTGAGTAAGATGTGTTTTAGCATGCTCTACAAGGAATCCAAATTTTTTGGGATGCCGTCAGGGCTTGGGAAATCCAAAAAAAAATTTGGAAACCTCCATATTTTCCAGAGATGAGCGTGTTCGAAAAAAAATTTTTCGTGGAATATGTGTTTTAGCATGCTCTACAAGATACCACTCTCAAAATTTTTTGGGATGCCGTCTGGGACTTGAGAAATCCGAAAAATGACCCAGCAACAGTATTCCTTCAAATTAAAACCTTCATATTATCCAGAGATGAGCGTGTTCGAAAAAAAGTTTTCGTTGAAGATATATTTTAGCATGCTCTACAAGAAACCATTCTCCAAATATTTTGGGATGCCGTCAGGGCTTGGTAAATCCGGAAAATGATCCCGGATATGTTATTCAAAAAATATTGGTAATTTTATTCGACAATGATGCGCTAGAATTTTATATACAGGGTGAGTCATTAGTACTCGATCAGTCAACAAATTTCGAAAATTTTGGGCTAGGAGATTTTTTTTGTGCGGCTGTACCTGCCTAAAAAATTGCATTGGATGAATGCTGTTTTCTATTAATTATAGATTATTCTTTCATTAATGGAATTATATAACTCTAAGTTATCTTCATCGATCGGTTTGTATTTCAAGATATTTTTCCCGAGCGTCCAAAATTTTCGATTTCATGATGGTCATCACTAAACTAAATACTTTAAATTATATCTGATTGGATATTCTCAATCTACGCCCACGAATTAGGGAATTCAGTAAATTTGCTGGCGATCTGAAAAAAATTATTTTGGCAAAATTATGGAAAATTTCGCTTTTTTGAGAAAAATATTTTTCCCGGATCACCACTAACGTTATTTACTAATTCAATGACTTAGATTAAGATATGCAATCAGATATTATCAAAAGAATTTAGTCACTATTATCGATAATAATAAGAAAACAGCATTCACCCAGTGCAATTTTTTAGGCTGAAACAGCCTTGTAAAAATGACTGAATTTTGGTAAATTCTCCACAAATAGTTGAAAATTTCATAAAGTATAGGACCAAGGAAAGAACAAATTACATATTCGTAATCTACGATCTCGAATTAATGAGAATCGTGACTTTGGCCGATATATATGAAAAAAAATTAAGTTGTTGGTAAAGAGTTGAAAATGTTCTAATTCCGAAAAAATATATTTTTTTATTGAATTCCCTACATGTCCTCAAGGCTTCTGCAAATTTGGGGGTCACTATAGGCGGTCCGAAAGACACTATGATTTTTGGAAAATTCTAGAATGTTTTTTTTTCTGGAGGATACCCTAGTGTAGTCTTTATTTTTTGTGAAAAAATGTTGTGCCTGAAATCAATAGTTTTTTCAATTATTCGAGGGATCATTTGCTGAATTGTCTATACCTCTTTGATATTCATATTTTCATTCTTCAAATTTTCAACTCCTCCAACGTAGGAAATCTTTATTATGTGAGAGATACTTGCCCTTAATAAAATTAGGATATTACTTTGAGAATCTAATGGAAATTTTAAATAAGCTGTAAATGCAATAATTTTTTTTCTTTACTACTAGGTTTCAATTTTAAACATTTATTTATTACTTTACTTTGTTTTCATTTAAATATCAAATTTCGAAATCTTTATTGTTTGTTTATAGACCTAAGGTAAAAATTTTCAACTCCTACAACGTAGGAAATCTTCATTATGTGAGAGATACCGAATTCCCTTAAAAAAATTAGGATATGAATTTGAGAATCTAATGGAAAATTTAAATAAGCTTTATATGCAATAGTTTTTTTCTTCAAAACTAGGTTTGAATTTTGAACATTTATTTATTACTTTACTTTGTTTTCATTTGAATATCAAATTTCGAAATCTTTATTGTTTGTTTATAGACCTAAAGTAAAAATTTTCACTCCTACAACGTAGGAAATCTTCATTATGTGAGAGATACCGAATTCCCTTAAAAAAATTAGGATATGAATTTGAGAATCTAATGGAAATTTCAAATAAGCTTTATATGCAATAGTTTTTTTCTTTGAAACTAGGTTTCAATTTTGAACATTTATTTGTAACTTTACTTTGTTTTCATTTGAATATCAAATTTCGATATCTTTATTGTTTGTTTATAGACTTAAGATAAAAATTTTCAACTCCTACAACGTAGGAAATCCTTATTATGTGAGAGAACCAAATTCCCTTAATAAAATTAGGATATGACTTCGAGAATCTAATGGAAATTTTAATTAAGCTTTATATGCAATAGTTTTTTTTCTTTACTACAAGGTTTCAATTTTGAACATTTATTTATTTCTTTACTTTGTTTTCATTGGAATATCAAATTTCGATATATTTACTGTTTGTTTATAGAGTTAAGATATTATGAATTATTAATTTGAAATAAGAAGGAATAAAATGGGATAATAATAGGATTTTATTTCGATAAAAGTTTGAAACTATAACAAGATTTTCATGAAAAGTTTACCAATATACTGAGAGAAAAACGCGCCCGAAAATTTCGGACAATAATAAAAAATGGGCTGATGGAAATTAAAAAAAAGAACATAATATAGACAAAAAATAAAAATTTATTCATGAAAAATATATACAAATATAAAAATATGCAAACATTAAAAAATTAAAATTGAGATATAGTGAATATTAAAATATGTTTGTACAAAATACGAAAACAATAATAAATAAATGAAAAATGTAATAATGACTATTGGTACCTAAATATAAATATCACAACATTTTTTTATCAATAGATATCACAGTAGCAAAAGTGTAAAAATGAAATATACAAAACGATACAAACACAATAAAGAATTAAAATTGAGACATAGTGAATATTGAAATATATTTGTACAAAATACGAAAACATTAATGAATAAAACAGTATCAAAAGAATAAAAATAAAAGGTACAACACGATCTTCAGAATATACTGACAGAGAGGCACAGGAAATGATTCTGCACATCTCAATAAAATAAAGAAGGTTTCATTTTGAACCTCATCAATTGTAGAGCGCTTAAAGCGTCCACAAAAGAATCGTGTCCATCATCGTCTACCTGTATTATTTTATTGAGATGCGTCAGCATCAAATTCTGGAGGGAATGCCGGAATGGATACCCACGCTCGTGTTCGAAAACCAATGCAGTATCCACCACTTTGGTGTGCATCAGTTTAAGAACACGAAGGTCGTTCTCCAAACCATGACCTACCAATATCGTGTCTTCTGTTAATATACGCAGAAGATCGTCCTGCACTTGGTCCAAAGTCTTGGCGCCTTCAATATTCTGGAGATTCTCCGTGATTCCCGAAAACCTGGTATTGTAGTCCAATACCTTGTTTTCAGGTTTCACGTATTCTTCGTAGATGCACTCACCCTGGAAGCCTACAAGGGTTAGCTTGCACACTTCCAGGCCCACCACAGTGTAGCACATCTCGCAGTCCAAACCATAGACGTCGGGCTTCTTCTCAGCTACCGAATCCTGAGTGGTCAAGAATCCTTGAGGGTGATTTAACCCGACGTCTATACCGGTCCAGACGCTTTGGGAAACTGTGCAACCGGGAGATTTGGGTTCTTTCGAACAGCAAGAGAACCTGCCTTGCACCAACTTCCCCCAGTGGGAGAAACATTTGTCCGTGCCGACAAAACTCTTGCCCTTCATGAAGAAACCGGATCTGCACCTTGCACAGTTTCTCCTTACCACACCCTGGACGGTATCCTCTCTTCGTTGGTGGGGATTGAAGAAATTTGTTTTGAAGATCTGGACTCTGCCATCACTGTCCAGAACTGGATAGCCGTTCAGGAATAGGTCATCCTGGCTGGCGAGATGATTTTGGACCAGGTATGAGTAGAAATCCTCTTCTTTGATGGCAGGTACACGTGGCCTGTAGATCTTCTTATTCTGAAAACAAAGAATTTTATCAGTAAAAGTTCATTCTGAAAGTTTTCAAACAATGGGGATCCAAGAAAAGCAGCAATTTGAACGAAGAGAATATTTTAAATTGGAGTTTTGCTCGAATATCTTGGGGAAGCAGCAATATAAAAATTATAATTATACAGGGTGTTTCTGAATTCATGCGAAAGATTTCGAAAGGTGATTCCTTGTTCAAAATAAAGGGTAGTTTGCTGTATAAATGTGGGGTCAAAAGTCCACCGTTAGGCGTTAGGGAGATATGTCGTATCAAAGATGGCAAAAAAATTATATTTTTATTTCGTATCTTAAAAACGAAAAGAGATAGGATGATAATATTTTATGGAAGTATTACTGTTATGAAAACACACTTTTTTGATATTTTTCAATAATTTTATAATGAGTGAAAGGGGTATAAGTAGACTACCCCTATCATTTTTGTTAACTAAATTCGAAGAAAAACTTACGCAATGACTTGGATAGAAATAAATTTGGATAGCCTGTTTCACTAAGAAACTTTTTTAACTCCTGTATTTTTTTCTTAAAATGTACCGTATTGAAATAAAAAAAATAAATGTAAATCATTATGTGTCCGGAAACGGCAATTTGTTATAGAACTGATTTACATTTGATTTTTTAATTTCAAAACAGTACATTTTACGAAAAAAATACTAGAATCAAAAAAGTTTCTAACCAAATCAGTCAATCCGAATTTAATTATATCCAAATCGTTGCGTAAGTTTTCTTTAAATTTAGTCAACAAAAATGAAAGAAGTAATCTACTTCAACCTCTTCCACTCATTCTAAAAATATGAAAAAATATCAAAAAAGTATCTTTTCATAATTGTATTACTTCCATAATAAATCATCACTCTATCGCTTTTCGTTTTAAAGATACAAAATAAAAATATCATTTTTTCGACATATATGAAACACGATATCTCCAAACGTTTGAATTTTGACCCAACATTCACATAACAAACTATCCAAGTTTAAGCGTACTTCACTCTGCTAATAACTCAATTGGTTTGGACAGGGCTACTCTGGCCCTTTTATACCTGAGAATAAGGGTAGTTCCAAAATTATAAGTGGGGGGTGCGCTTTCCACAAAATTGGTCAGAAAAGTACAGGTATAATTATCGATAATTGCTTTTAAATCGATTTTGAATATTATTTTCAGCCAATAGTCACTTTTGATATTTTTCTTTGAAATCTTGAAATATAAGAATCTCGTGTTTCTTGAAAAAAATTGAAAGAGATAAGAAAGATTTTTAATTAAATGGGTTTTCTAACGTTTTAAGAATTTTCAAGGAATTTGAATATGCGGTTAATGTTTATTACCTGGTGTTTTTTTAGAGTGATAGAATTTCAAATTGAAATAAAACACATTTTAATTACGATTGAAGCCAAATATTTTTAGTTGAAAGATAATTTAATGGCATTTATGTTTTAAAAATAATTTCCGGCATATGTCCAACAAAACTAGCTCTGGGGCTATTGTTATAGTGAATTGTGATCGTTACAGAACGATGATCAATGATTTGTAACGTTCTCGGGGTTTAAACAAATTGTCTGCTGAATTTAAACGTCTAATTTATTTCCAATACCGCTAACTGATCACACTAATTTATGTACAATAACTAATACTGATTTATTTACACACTTGCTAATAATGCTGATTTATATTCACTACTTGGAATTCGCGATTCACAATTCAATCCGGCTCTATTCAGATAGTAACTGAACTGTCCCCATCGTTCGCGTCTTTATATACCCAATACGTCTCTGTTTCTAGAACGCTCCAGATAGTCTCTGGAACGGAGGCTTCGAGAGAGTTCAGAGACGTATTCAGGAGGATTTCGTCCGCTACACTGCCCCCTCCTTAAGACGTTCGGTCCCCGAACACCCTGGATGGTGTGGCTGAATCTACAGGCGTCTCCGTTTCTGCAGCACCCCTGTCGTCTGAAATAGCATTCCACTGTCTTCTTCTTCGGCGTATATCCGCTCGGGTTGAAACTGCAAACCAGTATCTTCATTCCCGTCCTTTGGAAAATGACCTCAAGCATACTTCTAACGATTCTCCAGTTGAGCTGATCTAGACCACAACCCAACTTTGGCACAGCTAGCTTTTTCACCTTCAACTTGGTGAGCTCGTCTCTCAGCTGCAACAG
This sequence comes from Adalia decempunctata, assembly GCA_951802165.1. Classification (NCBI taxonomy): domain Eukaryota; kingdom Metazoa; phylum Arthropoda; class Insecta; order Coleoptera; family Coccinellidae; genus Adalia; species Adalia decempunctata. Next base: position 76,773,176 of record OX637695.1, read on the forward strand.
GGTGTCCCACATACTTTTGTAGCTGGGTTTGTTGTCGGAGAATCTCTTGGTTACCAGGTAGAAGAGGTAACGCTGGCCATCAGCCAACCTCAGCGTTTTCCCAGTACGAGGATGTTGTTTCAGGAGTTCTGGTACACGGCCAAATTTCTTCCGGAAGACGAATGCTATTCCTCTCGACATACGCAGATCTTCCGAGACACAATGGGCTAGTGAATAATCTTCAGATACAGAGAAGAGATCTTGCTGTTGCTCGATGGTAACTCCGAATCTTGCCTTTCCGGTTCCACCGTAGTTTGCCATGAATAGGTCGAAATTCATCTCCTTATGTCCCGCTTTCTGAAAAGTCGTTCTTCTCAGATGGGTTTCGTCATATTCTTCGTAGTCTGCCTCATATTTGCCTAGACGTTTTATATGGACCACACGTTTCTTGCCTCTGGGTAGTTTCTGGATACGGTACACTACATCGTTGATTCGTTTCACTACTCTGTATGGCCCTTCCCAATCCTTCTGCAGCTTAGGTGATAATCCCCTCTTCCTCTGGGGGTTGTACAGCCAGACTAGGTCTCCCACATTGAAACCACCTTCTGCAGCTTTGCTGTCATACCGAGTCTTCATTCGGTCACTCGCTATTTGGAGGTTCTGTCTGACCTTCTCATGGATGTAATGTAGCCTACCCTTCAAGAGGCTCGCGTAGTCCTCACCAGCTATCTCCGCTCCAGGCTTGCATCCAAACTCCAGGTCACAAGGCAACCTTATTTCTCGGCCGAACATAATACAGGCTGGTGTCTCTCCAGTCGATTCTTGCACTGACGACCTGTAGGCCATAGTGAACAGATGGAGATACCTGTCCCAGTCTCTTTGGTGATCAGAGACTACTTTAGCCAGATATTTTCCCACAGTTCTATTCATTCTTTCGACCATGCCACCTGACTGTGGGTGAAGCGCAGTTGTCCTTGTCTTTTTGATTCCGAGTAATTGGCATACATTCTGGAACAGGCTAGACTCGAAGTTTCGTCCTTGATCCGAATGAAGTTCGAGAGGCACACCAAATCGGCTAAACATCTCCTTAATCAGGACATCCGCCACTGTCGAGGCCTCTTGATTCGGAATAGCATAAGCTTCAACCCATTTGGTGAAATAATCCATCGCAACCAGTATGTACTTATTCCCATCTTCGGTTTCGGGGAATGGACCTGCAATATCGATGGCAACTCGTTCCAGAGGACTCCCCACGTTATACTGCTTCATTGGAGCTCTACGACTTCCCCTCGGGCCATTCGATGAGGCACATAATCTGCATTTCCGGCACCAGTCTTTAACATCTTTTTTGCAGTTGACCCAGTAAAAACGCTCTCTAACCTTTTCTAGCGTTTTTTTGATACCGAAATGGCCACCGGAAGTTCCGTCATGTAACTTCTCTAAAACCTCTCTCACTCGACTCCTGGGAATTATCAGCTGTTTCCTTGCTGCGGTACCTTCGTCATTTTCGATGGACCTCTTCAGCAGTCCATCCTCCAAAATGATAGAATCCCACTGTGCCCAGTAGGACTTGACCCTAGGACTCAGATGACTCACTTCCTCCCATCTTGGTCTCTGTCCGCTTATCTTCCAATACAACAGCATCTTCAATTCTGGGTCACTTTCTAGATCTCGCTTCAGGGATTCTGGCATCCAGTCCGTATCCACGATGGTCGTTCTCAAGCAGAATTCTTTCTCTTCTACTTTATTGCAGTGCTTGCAATCTGACGGACATGGTCTCCTAGATAATGCGTCAGCGTTACCATGAGTTTTTCCTGCACGATGTTCGACAGTAAAATTATATTCCTGCAATCTTTCTATCCATCTGGCAACCTGACCCTCTGGATTCTTGAATTGTAGAAGCCATTTCAGAGCCGCGTGGTCAGTCCTGAGAAGGAATTCTCGGCCGTACAGATATTTATAGAAGTGTTCCATGGACTTCACTGCAGCGAGAAGCTCTCTTCTTGTAACGCAATAGTTACGTTCGGGCTTTGACAGGACCTTGCCGAAATATCCTATCACTTTTTCTTGGCCATTCTGAATTTGGGATAATATGCCTCCTATGGCCATGTTACTCGCATCTGTGTCCAAGATGAACTTTCCACTGACTTGGGGATAACTTAGAACAGGAGCCGTTGTTAGAGCTTGCTTCAGCCGATTGAAAGCATCCCCGCATTCCGTATCCCATTTGAAATCCTTTCCATCTTCCGTCAGTCTCGTCAAAGGCTTCGCAATATTGGCAAACCCAAGAACGAATTTCCTATAGTAGGTACACAATCCAAGGAAACTTCTTACTTGATGCCTGTCTTGCGGTATCGGCCATTCTTGTACGACCTTGACCTTGTCTGGGTCAGCACTAATTCCATTTACGGATACTACATGCCCCAAGTATTTCACTTCTCTCCTGAACATGTGGCACTTCTTCGGACTGAGTCTCAAATTTGCAGTGCGTAGCCTCTCCAGAACGTCTCTTAAATTTCTCAGGTGTTCTTCGAATGTCCGACCAAAAACAATGACATCATCCAAATAAACCAGACACGTCTTCCAGGATAATCCTCGAAGAATGGTTTCCATTAATCGCTCGAAGGTCGCAGGTGCATTACATAGACCAAATGGCATTACTGTGAACTGCCACAGTCCTGTCCCAATGGTGAAAGCTGTTTTCTCTTTGTCCTTGGGGTCTAGTTCCACCTGCCAATACCCGCTCTTCAAGTCCAGTGTGGAGAACCATCTTGAGCCAGAAAGAGTGTCCAAAGTGTCATCAATCCTTGGAATGGGGTAACAATCCTTCTTAGTGACTTCGTTCAGACGACGGTAATCGACACAAAATCTGGTGCTGCCATCTTTCTTTTTCACCAGAACCACAGGTGATGACCAAGGGCTATCTGATGGCTCTATTATTCCTTGTTGGTGCATGTCCTTGATAATATTTTCTGCTTCTTCCCTCTTTGCTATCGGAAGTCTTCGTGGGTGTTGGCGAATGGGACCGGATTTATCAGTGTTGATTGAATGTCTCACAACATTTGTTCTTCCCATTTGAGTATCATCCGTAGCAAAAACGTCGCTGTATTCACTTATCAATTTCTTCACCTCGCTTATGTGTTCTGGTTCAAGGTCTATGTAGGAAGAAGTCAGTATCTCAAGTAATTTTTGCGAACACTTCCTCCTTCTGGTAACCTTGTTCTGTTCATCCCGAATGTCTCCTGTCACACAAAGCACGGAGCAGCTTTCCCCCAGAATCGTGTCCTTCTTCAACGTCACCGGATACATGTTGGTATTCAATATCCTCACAGGAACTTCCTTTCCGCCTCTCACTAAGGTTTTTCCGACTAGCAATCCTTTTCCTAGGTTATTCTCACTAGCTGGTTCAATGAGTCTTGTACCGTTATCTCGAAGGTTTCTGTCTAAGTACCCCTTCACTATCGTTTCTGCCTGGCCACCTAGGTCAACATCTTCGCTGAGCAAGACTCGAATTGATGCACCTTCACATCCCAAGAATGGGATTTCCAGACTTCCAATTCTCAAGACATCGTTCCTCATATCCATCTGGAAGCCATAACCTTTGATGACATCCATTCCCAAGATGACTTCCTCCATGATATCTGCTACCAGCACCTCATGTTCGAGAGTTATGTCTCCAATGCTCAGGACAATCCTTTTCTTTCCATGTGTTGATACGTCCTATCCAGTAGCTGTTCGTAAACGGACCATTGTTTGTCGGATTTTTTTATTCCTTTCAACTATTCCTGGCTTTACTATGGTCCGGGTTGCGCCTGTGTCGACTAACATTTTAACCGACCGCCCATCAACTTTACCGTCGACATAAATACTTGAAGAGATGGTCTGAATTATGACTTCTGGGGCATTGTCATGGCGGGTCGGTTTATGCCTCTTCTCACCAACCCGTTTTAGTTTTCCTGTTCCTGACCTAAATTTCCATTTTATCCATTTTTTCTTCCAATTTCAGGCTCATTTCTCGAGAATTCTCTTCCATTTTTAAGCTCATTTCTCGAGAATTCTCTTCCATTTTCAAGCTCATTTGTTCAAAGGCTTGCTTGAAGAATTCCATACTCGCCTGGTCCATTTTCTCCTTTTGCGATCTTGTTGTCGGCATTCAAAAGTTCCACAATGAAGTCCACAATTCACTTAGCACAGCAGTTCAATTGACCCCACACCTGACACCAATGTAACGTTCTCGGGGTTTAAACAAATTGTCTGCTGAATTTAAACGTCTAATTTATTTCCAATACCGCTAACTGATCACACTAATTTATGTACAATAACTAATACTGATTTATTTACACACTTGCTAATAATGCTGATTTATATTCACTACTTGGAATTCGCGATTCACAATTCAATCCGGCTCTATTCAGATAGTAACTGAACTGTCCCCATCGTTCGCGTCTTTATATACCCAATACGTCTCTGTTTCTAGAACGCTCCAGATAGTCTCTGGAACGGAGGCTTCGAGAGAGTTCAGAGACGTATTCAGGAGGATTTCGTCCGCTACAGATTATTCTTTTAAAAATTTGTTTTGTGTTTTGATTCCAACAAGATTGTGCTACACCTCAGGCTGCTACCGTTACAATTGATTTATTGAAAGAAAGATTTGGCGATAACATTATTTCGAGAAATGGTCCAATTAATTGGCCTCCAAGATCACGCGACATTACTCCAATTGATCATTTTCTTTGGAGTTATGCCAAATCATTGGTTTATGCTGATTGCTGATAAACCAGAAACAATAGACGCTTTGGCAGCCAACAAAACTTGTGTTATTGCTGAAATGAGGCCTGAATTATCTGAATGATTAACATATAACTGGAATCTGAGGTGAAAAGGAAGAACAATTTTTTGAGGAGAAATTCAGGGAGCTGTAACTAAATCAAAAATAGGGGTATCCTAATTTCTGAATCTGTGACTTAATTTTGTTGAATTAATTCTGGGCCACCCTGTATACTTGCTAGATGTAAATCAGACATAATGAAGTGCTGATAATGTTCAAAATGTCGAAGAGACCATTAAATTTGAAAAGCTATGTCATTAAAGGGACATTGTAAAACTGACATCATAAAAATGTATTGTTATAACTTTTCGCTATTTCAGTATCGTAATGAGTTCATTACAGTACTAAAAACAGTGCTGTCATGAATTCATTACAGCATCGTTTTCAGTAACATTTTTCGTTTTGTGGTTGTCAGCAATGACTTCCGATTCTTTTGAATTTCAGCAGACGTCAATTTGGAAATGTCAATCTTCGTATTTCCTAACATTCACACCAACTGCCAAGATACAATATGAAAGTCACTTCTTCTTCAGGTGCCCGTCCGATTCCGAACGTTGGCGATTATCATAGCAATTCTTATTTTGTTGGTAGCTGCTCGGAACAGTCCTGCTGACGACATGTTGAACCATTGTCTGAGGTTCCCAAGCCAGGATATCCTGCGCCTGCCCGGGCCCCGCTTGCTGTTGATCTTTCCTTGCAAGATCTGTTGGAGAAGGTCGTACCGTTCTGAATTCCTCATTATGTGTCCTAGATATTCCAGTTTGCGGACTTTCACAATGTTCGGGAATTGAGGGCTGGTCTTCATTCTTCTCAGGACTTCTGCGTTAGTCACTCTTTCAGTCCAGGATATTTTCAGGATACGTCGGTAGAGCCACATTTCGAAGGCTTCTAGTCTCTTCTCTGTTTCGTCTTTTAAGATCCAGGTTTCTACTCCGTACAGCAACACAGAGAATACATAGCACTTTAAAAGTCTCAGCTTGATCTTGAGGCTGAGATTGTGACTTTTGATTAGTCCGCTCATTTGATTGAATGCGCTTTTGGCTTTACCTATTCTACATTTAATTTCCTGTATGTTGTCCCAATCTTCATTGATTATGGTTCCTAGGTAAGTATATTGGGTGACTCTTTCTATGTTTGTCTGGTTGATAGTGAGGCGCGCACCGGTAATGTTAGTTTTACTTATGATCATAAGCTTCGTTTTCGCCGTGTTGATGTCTGGTCCGTATTGCTTGCTCACATCTACTATTTTGTTCATAAGCGCTTGTAGTGCTTCTATGCTGTCTGCAAAAACGATCGTGTCATCAGCGTATCGTATGTTGTTAAGTCTGACTCCATTTATGGGGATTCCCTCTTCCATTTCGTCTAGGGACTCTCGGAATATGAACTCTGAGTAAAGATTAAAGATTGTTGGTGACAAAATGCAGCCCTGACGTACCCCTCTTAGTATTTTGACGGCTTCTGTGTGTTCTCCGTCCACGCGCAGCACTGCTGATTGGTTCCAATACAAAATCACTAGGACCTTTAATTTGAATTTTTTCATTGAATTTCACAGAATTTGAGTGAAATAGAGAAAATATCGTCTAATACTCGTTGCAGAATGCAATTCCAATACTCATTCGTATTGGAATAGAAGCCCATTCTGCAACTAGTTTTAGAATATACTATTATATTTTTGAAATCTTTTACCTAGAAGACCTGAAAATAATGTACGCGAGGGTCAAAGACGCAAAAATTACTCTATTCAAATTCAAAAACACATTTAGGTACTCCTTCTGGAAAATGTTTTCCTCCTCAAGAAGGACAATGACTTTTACCCTTAATCCCCAAAATGCTTCTTAGTCTATTGGTGCAATAAATGATGCGATTTGTTAGTACCTAGTTTAATCCTGTCATAAATCAACAAAAGTGTCATTTCTTATCGTGATAATTATGGTTCCTAGCTTTGTCGTAAAAGATTCTAGGAAGAAATTGATGTTTTTCGTGCCAAAAATTTTAGAATAATTGATTTATTGTTTTCTCGGAAAGACATTTCATTTTATGTTTCACTTGAATTTTTTCTCTCGGGGTAGTTTTACAATATTCGACCCAATCGTTTGTTTATTCATAATACGCGTCCGTCGTTGGGTCATTAAAACTCACACAGGGTGGTCTACTTAAGATTGAAAGGACTATAAGTCGAAATGAGTTTCTCTAACATGAAGATTTGAAAATTCCTCTTTCCAAAATTATACCTTTTTCCGTATCTAAATGTATTTATTGCGGCAAAGTTTTTGTTCAGAAGTTATTGTATATTTTTCACTTTCAACCTGTATTTTATAAAATGAAACTTACTTACTGGTCAGTTAGCTACTTCATATTGCACTCTCAGAAACTAAACCAATACTTGTTAGTTGTTCCAGTCAATTGTCCGCTGACTTAAAAAAACTTATCTACACTGCTGATAAAACGGACAAAAAAGACAATGACTAATGAAATTAGAATATGACTCTGAGAATCTAATGCGAATTTTAAATAAGCTTTATATGCAATAATTTTTTTTCTTTACTACTAGGTTTCAATTTTAAACATTTATTTATTACTTCACTTTGTTTTCATTTAAATATCGAATATAGATATCTATTATCTTTATTGTTTGTTTATAGACCTAAGATAAAAATTTTCAACTCCTGCAACGTAGGAAATCTATACAGGGTCTTTCACGAGGAACCTCACCCATATTTATACGGGAAACTACTGAACGTATTTTCATGAAATTCAGCACTTATAAGTATTTCACGATGCTGATGAAATCTAAAATATTTTCAAGGCATGAGCACCTCCGGTTTTTCCGGAAATGACGTCAACTTCCGTTTTTCAAATTAGAACACCATTTTTTTATTGCAGAAATAGATTCCTTAGAAAATTTCAAGTTATTTTGATGTAACATTTCTCAGTTTTGGTTGGAAAATTCTCTCTGAGCGGGAAAATTCGAAAAAAAAATCGAAAATAGAGCTCCGCTGAAACAAGAATTACTTCGAGGTTTTTGGATGGAAAATTTTCATTTTTGGGATTTTTCAAGATGTAAGATTGTATCCAATTCAAAAATCGAAATCGCGATTCATGATACAGGGGGTGAAAAAATCGCTTTCAAAGTTAGGGATGACAAAATCGTGAAAAATCAATTTTTTCAAATTAAAACCCCATTTTTTTATGGCAGATATTGAATCTACGTTGAAAAATAATGTGAGTGTATGCATCACACCCTTGCCCTAAAGTGGATATTTTCTGAGTTATTCACAAAAACCTGTTTTTCGTCTAGAATTTTCAGCTATTTCTTTTCCCTTCACGCCAAAAAGATGAAATTTTCAGGAACTGTTACTTAAACCATGTTTTAGATTTTACTACCCTAATATGCAAGAGAAAAAAGTTACAGATTGTTCCTAAATAGATGGCGAATTTGGATTCGAATTTGTATCGGAAACCTCTTTATTTCAACTAATCGGCCATCGGTTTTCCCTCCAGTGATAAATAAGTAATTCCTTATGAACCATATGCAAAAACTTACCATGTTTCACATTCTTTTTTTTTAATGATAGATATCATTAATTACATCTGCCAAATTCCTCTTTATTCAGTAGCATTTTGTGTTTACTATTAATTTGGTGATAATTCGTATTAAGTTATAAAATCGATCACTATGCCTAATTTTACCAATGAAGATTATTTAAATCTCATTCTACTTCATGGAGAATGTAATAAAGTTGTAGATAGAACGATTCGACTGTTCATTGAGAGGTTTCCTGACCGACCCAGACCAACAAGAGATACCATTAACAGAACCATGACAAACTTGAGAAATGTCGGATCTTTCGTTAAGAAAACTATACACAGAGAAAAAAGTGTAGTAGAAGATGAGAACAACGAAATTACAGTTCTTGCATATTTTCGTGTGAATCCTCAAAATTCACTCAAAGATGCCGAGATTGATCTGGGATTATCTCAATCGAGTGTTTGAAGAATATCAAAAAAACATAAAATGCACCCATATAAATTCAATAGGGTACAGCATTTGAACGAAACTGATTTCGTCAGGAGAACAGAGTTTTGCGAAGCTATGATGATTCGATTTCAAGAGAATGAAAACTTTTTGGACTGTATAATTTGGACAGATGAATCTAAATTCACAAAGAATGGTTCTTTCAATAGGCATAACAGTCATTTAAAACCTTCATATTTTCCAGAGATGAACGTGTTCGAAAAAATTTTTCTTGTGGAAGATGTGTTTTAGCATGCTCTACAAGATACCATTTTCCAAATTTTTTGGGATGCCGTCAGGGCTTGGAAAATGCGTAAAATGATCTGGAAACCTCCATATTTTCCAGAGATGAGCGTGTTCGAAAAAAAAAATTTCGTGTAATACTCGTATGTGTTTTTGCAAGCTCTACAAGATACCAATTTCCAAATTTTTTGGGATGCCGTCTGGGACTTGAGAACTTCGAAAAATGACCCAGCAACGGTTTTCCTTCAAATTAAAACCTTCATATTTTCCAGAGATGAGCGTGTTCGAAAAAAAATTTGTGTAATATGTGTTTTAGCATGCTCTACAAGGAATCCAAATTTTTTGGGATGCCGTCAGGGCTTGGGAAATCCAAAAAATGATTGGGAAACCTCCATATTTTCCAGAGATGAGCGTGTTCGAAAAAAAAATTTTCGTGGAATAGGAGATTTTTTTTGTGCGGCTGTACCTGCCTAAAAAATTGCATTGGATGAATGCTGTTTTCTATTAATTATAGATTATTCTTTCATTAATGGAATTATATAACTCTAAGTTATCTTCATCGATCGGTTTGTATTTCAAGATATTTTTCCCGAGCGTCCAAAATTTTCGATTTCATGATGGTCATCACTAAACTAAATACTTTAAATTATATCTGATTGGATATTCTCAATCTACGCCCACGAATTAGGGAATTCAGTAAATTTGCTGGCGATCTGAAAAAAATGATTTTGGCAAAATTATGGAAAATTTCGCTTTTTTGAGAAAAATATTTTTCCCGGATCACCACTAACGTTATTTACTAATTCAATGACTTAGATTAAGATATGCAATCAGATATTATCAAAAGAATTTAGTCTCTATTATCGATAATAATTAGAAAACAGCATCCACCCAGTGCAATTTTTTAGGCTGAAACAGCCTTGTAAAAATGACTGAATTTTGGTAAATTCTCCACAAATAGTTGAAAATTTCATAAAGTATAGGACCAAGGAAAGAACAAATTACATATACGTAATCTACGATCTCGAATTAATGAGAACCGTGACTTTGGCCGATATATATGAAAAAAAATTAAGTTGTTGGTAAAGAGTTGAAAATGTTCTAATTCCGAAAAAATATATTTTTTTATTGAATTCCCTACATGTCCTCAAGGCTTCTGCAAACTGAGGGGTCACTATAGGCGGTCCGAAAGACACTACGATTTTTGGAAAATTCTAGAATGTTTTTTTTTCTGGAGGATACCCTAGTGTAGTCTTTATTTTTTGTGAAAAAATGTTGTGCCTGAAATCAATAGTTTTTTCAATTATTCGATTTGCTGAATTGTCTATACCTCTTTGATATTCATATTTTCATTCTTCAAATTTTCAACTCCTCCAACGTAGGAAATCTTTATTATGTGAGAGATACTTGCCCTTAATAAAATTAGGATATTACTTTGAGAATCTAATGGAAATTTTAAATAAGCTTTATATGCAATAGTTTTTTTCTTCAAAACTAGGTTTGAATTTTGAACATTTATTCATTACTTTACTTTGTTTTCATTTAAATATCAAATTTCGAAATCTTTATTGTTTGTTTATAGACCTAGGATAAAAATTTTCAACTCCTACAACGTAGGAAATCTTTATTATGTGAGAGATACCGAATTCCCTTAAAAAAATTAGGATATGAATTTGAGAATCTAATGGAAATTTTAAATAAGCTTTATATGCAATAGTTTTTTTCTTTGAAACTAGGTTTCAATTTTGAACATTTATTTATAACTTTACTTTGTTTTCATTTGAATATCAAATTTCGATATCTTTATTGTTTGTTTATAGACTTAAGATAAAAATTTTCAACTCCTACAACGTAGGAAATCCTTATCATGTGAGAGAACCAAATTCCCTTAATAAAATTAGGATATGACTTCGAGAATCTAATGGAAATTTTAATTAAGCTTTATATGCAATAGTTTTTTTTCTTTACTACTAGGTTTCAATTTTGAACATTTAATTATTTCTTTACTTTGTTTTCATTCGAATATCAAATTTCGATATATTTACTGTTTGTTTATAGAGTTAAGATATTATGAATTATTAATTTGAAATAAGAAGGAATAAAATGGGATGATAATAGGATTTTATTTCGATAAAAGTTTGAAACTATAACAAGATTTTCATGAAAAGTTTACCAATATACTGAGAGAAAAACGCGCCTGAAAATTTCGGACAATAATAAAAAATGGGCTGATGAAAATTAAAAAAAAAAGAACATAATATAGACAAAAAATAAAAATTTATTCATGAAAAATATATACAATTATAAAAATATGCAAACATTAAAAAATTAAAATTGAGATATAGTGAATATTAAAATATGTTTGTACAAAATACGAAAACAATAATAAATAAATGAAAAATGTAATAATGACTATTGGTACCTAAATATAAATATCACAACATTTTTTTATCAATAGATATCACAGTAGCAAAAGTGTAAAAATGAAAGATACAAAACGATACAAACACAATAAAGAATTAAAATTGAGACATAGTGAATATTGAAATATATTTGTACAAAATACGAAAACATTAATGAATAAAACAGTATCAAAAGAATAAAAATAAAAGGTACAACACGATCTTCAGAATATACTAACAGAGAGGCACAGGAAATGATTCTGCACATCTCAATAAAATAAAGAAGGTTTCATTTTGAACCTCATCAATTGTAGAGCGCTTAAAGCGTCCACAAAAGAATCGTGTCCATCATCGTCTACCTGTATTATTTTATTGAGATGCGTCAGCATCAAATTCTGGAGGGAATGCCGGAATGGATACCCACGCTCGTGTTCGAAAACCAATGCAGTATCCACCACTTTGGTGTGCATCAGTTTAAGAACACGAAGGTCGTTCTCCAAACCATGACCTACCAATATCGTGTCTTCTGTTAATATACGCAGAAGATCGTCCTGCACTTGGTCCAAAGTCTTGGCGCCTTCAATATTCAGGAGATTCTCCGTGATTCCCGAAAACCTGGTATTGTAGTCCAATACCTTGTTTTCAGGTTTCACGTATTCTTCGTAGATGCACTCACCCTGGAAGCCTACAAGGGTTAGCTTGCACACTTCCAGGCCCACCACAGTGTAGCACATCTCGCAGTCCAAACCATAGACGTCGGGCTTCTTCTCAGCTACCGAATCCTGAGTGGTCAAGAATCCTTGAGGGTGATTTAACCCGACATCTATACCGGTCCAGACGTGGCTTTGGGAAACTGTGCAACCGGGAGATTTGGGTTCTTTCGAACAGCAAGAGAACCTGCCTTGCACCAACTTCCCCCAGTGGGAGAAACATTTGTCCGTGCTGACAAAACTCTTGCCCTTCATGAAGAAACCGGATCTGCACCTTGCACAGTTTCTCCTTACCACACCCTGGACGGTATCCTCTCTTCGTTGGTGGGGATTGAAGAAATTTGTTTTGAAGATCTGGACGCTGCCATCACTGTCCAGAACTGGATAGCCGTTTAGGAATAGGTCATCCTGGCTGGCGAGATGGTTTTGGACCAGGTATGAGTAGAAATCCTCTTCTTTGATGGCAGGTACACGTGGCCTGTAGATCTTCTTATTCTGAAAACAAAGAATTTTATCAGTAAAAGTTCATTCTGAAAGTTTTCAAACAATGGGGATCCAAGAAAAGCAGCAATTTGTACGAAGAGAATATTTTAAATTGGATTTTTGCTCGAATATCTTGGGGAAGCAGCAATATAAAAATTATAATTATACAGGGTGTTTCTGAATTCATGCGAAAGATTTCGAAAGGTGATTCCTTGTTCAAAATAAAGGGTAGTTTGCTGTATAAATGTGGGGTCAAAAGTCCACCGTTAGGCGTTAGGGAGATATGTCGTTTCAAAGATGGCAAAAAAATTATATTTTTATTTCGTATCTTAAAAACGAAAAGAGATAGGATGATAATATTTTATGGAAGTATTACTGTTATGAAAACACACTTTTTTGATATTTTTCAATAATTTTATAATGAGTGAAAGGGGTGTAAGTAGACTACCCCTATCATTTTTGTTAACTAAATTCGGAGAAAAACTTACGCAATGACTTGGATAGAAATAAATTTGGATAGCCTGTTTTACTAAGAAACTTTTCTAACTCCTGTATTTTTTTCTTAAAATGTACCGTATTGAAATAAAAAAAATAAATGTAAATCATTATGTGTCCGGAAACGGCAATTTGTTATAGAACTGATTTAAATTTGATTTTTTAATTTCAAAACAGTACATTTTACGAAAAAAATACTAGAATCAAAAAAGTTTCTAACCAAATCAGTCAATCCGAATTTAATTATATCCAAATCGTTGCGTAAGTTTTCTTTAAATTTAGTCAACAAAAATGAAAGAAGTAATCTACTTCAACCTCTTCCACTCATTCTAAAAATATGAAAAAATATCAAAAAAGTATCTTTTCATAATTGTATTACTTCCATAATAAATCATCACTCTATCGCTTTTCGTTTTAAAGATACAAAATAAAAATATCATTTTTTCGACATATATGATAATATGATATGATATGATGATATATTGTTTATCCTGACTACTCCTAGGTCTCCTGAGGAGACCCCTCTGAAACTACAAGCTTCGAAGCTTGTAACTTGTGCCGAGTTCGGAGTAAGCAGTTGTGTTCTGTGTAGGCTTTGTTACTGTGTCCTTACGCCACCTTAGGCACAGCACTGTTAATTTTTGACCCAACAGTGAGAATGGTGGCCCCTACCGGGACTAGAAAATTTCTTTCCTAGCTCAGGATTGAACTCCGGACTTTTGGGTCCGAATTCCAACGCTCTACCACTGAGCCAAGGGCACTCATACGATACACGATACACGATATCTCCAAACGTTTGAATTTTGACCCAACATTCACATAACAAACTATCCTTAATTTTGAACAAGAAATAACCCTTTGAAATCTTCCGCATCAATTCAGAAACACCCTGTATAACCAAGCACCAAGTAAAACAACAAATACATCAAAGAAATAAACAGCAAGAATTTCCTTGAAATATTTGCATACAGAAATATAAAGAATAGAGAAGAAGATTGCAAACAAAAATACTTTCAAATAAAACATTCAAACTTACCTGAGACATAATTATTTATTCCAAGGAAACAACACAACACAACACAAAAATCGTAATAAAACGGAAATGCAAATTTTCAAGTTTAAGCGTACTTCACTCTGCTAATAACTCAATTGGTTTGGACAGGGCTACTCTGGCCCTTTTATACCTGAGAATAAGGGTAGTTCCAAAATTATAAGTGGGGGGTGCGCTTTCCACAAAATTGGTCAGAAAAGTACAGGTATAATTATCGATAATTGCTTTTAAATCGATTTTGAATATTATTTTCAGCCAATAGTCACTTTTGATATTTTTCTTTGAAATCTTGAAATATAATAATCTCGTGTTTCTTGAAAAAAATTGAAAGAGATAAGAAAGATTTTTAATTAAATGGGTTTTCTAACGTTTTAAGAATTTTCAAGGAATTTGAATATGCGGTTAATGTTTATTACCTGGTTTTTTTTAGAGTGATAGAATTTCAAATTGAAATAAAACACATTTTAATTACGATCGAAGCCAAATATTTTTAGTTGAAAGATAATTTAATGGCATTTATGTTTTAAAAATAATTTCCGGCATATGTCCAACAAAACTAGCTCTGGGGCTATTGTTATAGTGAATTGTGATCGTTACAGAACGATGATCGATGATTATTCTTTTAAAAATTTGTTTTGTGTTTTGATTCCAACAAGATTGTGCTACACCTCAGGCTGCTACCGTTACAATTGATTTATTGAAAGAAAGATTTGGCGATAACATTATTTCGAGAAATGGTCCAATTAATTGGCCTCCAAGATCACGCGACATTACTCCAATTGATTATTTTCTTTGGAGTTATGCCAAATCATTTGTTTATGCTGATTGCTGATAAACCAGAAACAATAGACGCTTTGGCAGCCAACAAAACTCGTGTTATTGCTGAAATGAGGCCTGAATTATCTGAATGAGTAACATATAACTGGAATCTGAGGTGAAAAGGAAGAACAATTTTTTGAGGAGAAATTCAGGGAGCTGTAACTAAATCAAAAATAGGGGTATCCTAATTTCTGAATCTGTGACTCAATTTTGTTGAATTAATTCTGGGCCACCCTGTATACTTGCTAGATGTAAATCAGACATAATGAAGTGCTGATAATGTTCAAAATGTCGAAGAGACCATTAAATTTGAAAAGCTATGTCATTAAAGGGACATTGTAAAACTGACATCATAAAAATGTATTGTTATAACTTTTCTCTATTGCAGTATCGTAATGAGTTCATTACAGTACTAAAAACAGTGCTGTCATGAATTCATTACAGCATCGTTTTCAGTAACATTTTTCGTTTTGTGGTTGTCAGCAATGACTTCCGATTCTTTTGAATTTCAGCAGACGTCAATTTGGAAATGTCAATCTTCGTATTTCCTAACATTCACACCAACTGCCAAGATACAATATGAAAGTCACTAGGACCTTTAATTTGAATTTTTTCATTGAATTTCACAGAATTTGAGTGAAATAGAGAAAATATCGTCTAATACTCGTTGCAGAATGCAATTCCAATACTCATGCGTTCGAAAACTCGCTCCTTCGTCGCTCGTTTTCGAATTTCGCATTCGTATTGGAATAGAAGCCCATTCTGCATCTAGTTTTAGAATATACTATTATATTTTTGAAATCTTTTACCTAGAAGACCTGAAAATAATGTACGCGAGGGTCAAAGACGCAAAAATTACTCTATTCAAATTCAAAAACACATTTAGGTACTCCTTCTGGAAAATGTTTTCCTCCTCAAGAAGGACAATGACTTTTACCCTTAATCCCCAAAATGCTTCTTAGTCTATTGGTGCAATAAATGATGCGATTTGTTAGTACCTAGTTTAGTCCTGTCATAAATCAACAAAAGTGTCATTTCTTATCGTGATAATTATGATTCCTAGCTTTGTCGTGAAATTGAAACCGAAGATTCTAGGAAGAAATTGATGTTTTTCAAGCCAAAAATTTCAGAATAATTGATTTATTGTTTTCTCGGAAAGACATTTCATTTTATGTTTCAATTGAATTTTTTCTCTCGGGGTTGTTTTACAATATTCGACCCAATCGTTTGTTTATTCATAATACGCGTCCGTCGTTGGGTCATTAAAACTCACACAGGGTGGTCTACTTAAGATTGAAAGGACTATAAGTCGAAATGAGTTTCTCTAACATGAAGATTTGAAAATTCCTCTTTCCAAAATTATACCTTTTTCCGTATCTAAATGTATTTATTGCGGCAAAGTTTTTGTTCAGAAGTTATTGTATATTTTTCACTTTCAACCTGTATTTTATAAAATGAAACTTACTTACTGGTCAGTTAGCTACTTCATATTGCACTCTCAGAAACTAAACCAATACTTGTTAGTTGTTCCAGTCAATTGTCCGCTGACTTAAAAAAACTTATCTACACTGCTGATAAAACGGACAAAAAAGACAATGACTAATGAAATTAGAATATGACTCTGAGAATCTAATGCGAATTTTAAATAAGCTTTATATGCAATAATTTTTTTTCTTTACTACTAGGTTTCAATTTTAAACATTTATTTATTACTTCACTTTGTTTTCATTTAAATATCGAATATAGATATCTATTATCTTTATTGTTTGTTTATAGACCTAAGATAAAAATTTTCAACTCCTGCAACGTAGGAAATCTATACAGGGTCTTTCACGAGGAACCTCACCCATATTTATACGGGAAACTACTGAACGTATTTTCATGAAATTCAGCACTTATAAGTATTTCACGATGCTGATGAAATCTAAAATATTTTCAAGGCATGAGCACCTCCGGTTTTTCCGGAAATGACGTCAACTTCCGTTTTTCAAATTAGAACACCATTTTTTTATTGCAGAAATAGATTCCTTAGAAAATTTCAAGTCATTTTGATGTAACATTTTTCAGTTTTGGTTGGAAAATTCTCTCTGAGCGGGAAAATTCGAAAAAAAAATCGAAAATAGAGCTCCGCTGAAACAAGAATAACTTCGAGGTTTTTCGATGGAAAATTTTCATTTTTGGGATTTTTCAAGATGTAAGATTGTATCCAATTCAAAAATCGAAATCGCGATTCATGGTACAGGGGGTGAAAAAATCGCTTTCAAAGTTAGGGATGACAAAATCGTAAAAATCAATTTTTTCAAATTAGAACCCCATTTTTTTATGGCAGATATTGAATCTATGTGGAAAAATAATGTGAGTGTATGCATCACACCCTTGCCCTAAAGTGGATATTTTCTGAGTTATTCACAAAAACCTGTTTTTCGTCTTGAATTTTCAGCTATTTCTTTTCCCTTCACGCCAAAAAGATGAAATTTTCAGGAACTGTTACTTAAACCATGTTTTAGATTTTACTACCCTAATATGCAAGAGAAAAAAGTTACAGATTGTTCCTAAATAGATGGCGAATTTGGATTCGAATTTGTATCGGAAACCTCTTTATTTCAACTAATCGGCCATCGGTTTTCTCTCCAGTGATAAATAAGTAATTCCTTATGAACCATATGCAAAAACTTACCATGTTTCACATTCTTTTTTTTTAATGATAGATATCATTAATTACATCTGCCAAATTCCTCTTTATTCAGTAGCATTTTGTGTTTACTATTAATTTGGTGATAATTCGTATTAAGTTATAAAATCGATCACTATGCATAATTTTACCAATGAAGATTATTTAAATCTCATTCTACTTCATGGAGAATGTAATAAAGTTGTAGATAGAACGATTCGACTGTTCATTGAGAGGTTTCCTGACCGACCCAGACCAACGAGAGATACCATTAACAGAACCATGACAAACTTGAGAAATGTCGGATCTTTCGTTAAGAAAACTATACACAGAGAAAAAAGTGTAGTAGAAGATGAGAACAACGAAATTACAGTTGTTGCATATTTTCGTGTGAATCCTCAAAATTCACTCAAAGATGCCGAGATTGATCTGGGATTATCTCAATCGAGTGTTTGGAGAATATTAAAAAAACATAAAATGCACCCATATAAATTCAATAGGGTACAGCATTCGAACGAACCTGATTTCGTCAGGAGAACAGAGTTTTGCGAAGCTATGATGATTCGATTTCAAGAGAATGAAAACTTTTTGGACTGTATAATTAGGACAGATGAATCTAAATTCACAAAGAATGGTTCTTTCAATAGGCATAACAGTCATTTAAAACCTTCATATTTTCCAGAGATGAACGTGTTCGAAAAAATTTTTCTTGTGGAAGATGTGTTTTAGCATGCTCTACAAGATACCATTTTCCAAATTTTTTGGGATGCCGTCAGGGCTTGGAAACTGCGTAAAATGATCTGGAAACCTCCATATTTTCCAGAGATGAGCGTGTTCGAAAAAAAAATTTTCGTGTAATACTCGTATGTAATTTTGCAAGCTCTACAAGATACCAATTTCCAAATTTTTTGGGATGCCGTCTGGGACTTGAGAACTTCGAAAAATGACCCAGCAACGGTTTTCCTTCAAATTAAAACCTGAATATTTTCCAGAGATGAGCGTGTTCGAAAAAAAATTTGTGTAAGATGTGTTTTAGCATGCTCTACAAGGAATCCAAATTTTTTGGGATGCCGTCAGGGCTTGGGAAATCCAAAAAATGATTTGGAAACCTCCATATTTTCCAGAGATGAGCGTGTTCGAAAAAAAATTTTTCGTGGAATATGTGTTTTAGCATGCTCTACAAGATACCACTCTCAAAATTTTTTGGGATGCCGTCTGGGACTTGAGAAATCCGAAAAATGACCCAGCAACAGTATTCCTTCAAATTAAAACCTTCATATTATCCAGAGATGAGCGTGTTCGAAAAAAAGTTATCGTTGAAGATATATTTTAGCATGCTCCACAAGAAACCATTCTCCAAATATTTTGGGATGCCGTCAGGGCTTGGTAAATCCGGAAAATGATCCCGGATATGTTATTCAAAAAATATTGGTAATTTTATTCGACAATGATGCGCTAGAATTTTATATACAGGGTGAGTCATTAGTACTCGATCAGTCAACAAATTTCGAAAATTTTGGGCTAGGAGATTTTTTTTGTGCGGCTGTACCTGCCTAAAAAATTGCATTGGATGAATGCTGTTTTCTATTAATTATCGATTATTCTTTCATTAATGGAATTATATAACTCTAAGTTATCTTCATCGATCGGTTTGTATTTCAAGATATTTTTCCCGAGCGTCCAAAATTTTCGATTTCATGATGGTCATCACTAAACTAAATACTTTAAATTATATCTGATTGGATATTCTCAATCTACGCCCACGAATTAGGGAATTCAGTAAATTTGCTGGCGATCTGAAAAAAATGATTTTGGCAAAATTATGGAAAATTTCGCTTTTTTGAGAAAAATATTTTTCCCGGATCACCACTAACGTTATTTACTAATTCAATGACTTAGATTAAGATATGCAATCAGATATTATCAAAAGAATTTAGTCTCTATTATCGATAATAATAAGAAAACAGCATTCACCCAGTGCAATTTTTTAGGCTGAAACAGCCTTGTAAAAATGACTGAATTTTGGTAAATTCTCCACAAATAGTTGAAAATTTCATAAAGTATAGGACCAAGGAAAGAACAAATTACATATTCGTAATCTACGATCTCGAATTAACGAGAACCGTGACTTTGGCCGATATACAGGGTGTTTGGAGGGTGAGTAGCCATAGGTAAATGGTGGATAGGTGATGCTCTTGGCTACTTGTTGCGCCTAATAAAATATCATTTTGCACAAAGTTCAAGGTGTTATAATTTTTTTACCATTTTTCTAGAAATTTCCCATTTTTCTCATTAAAACCTTGAATTTTTTCAAATTTAATGCTCGAGGTGCCTATAAAATGATTCATTTCCTTAGTCTAGTCTTGTCTTATTCAGATCGAATCATAATTTCATACAAACGTCTTCAAAAAACCTGACAGCGTCGTATCAATTATCAAAATGAAAAAAAAAATAATGTTGTGTCCACTTTACAAAGTGAAATAAAAAAAAAATTTACATGGTGTTGGGTTTTAAAATGGCTTTAAAAACTTCTCTAGTTAATACTCTTTGCAATGGTATGTAACATGTACCATTAATAATCAGATAACTCAACAAAAAACCGTTTTGTCTTCAAGGATGCCTTGAAAGGATGACGACAAAACTATTCCATTGAGCAGGCAAAATCTTTTCTCTCATTCTACCACAGCTAAAAATAGCGTGCCCTCTCTATCATCGGCTAACAATACTCCCAAGGGCATCGCCAGGGAGGGGGCAGCTGCCCCCCGTGCCCCCCCCCCCCATCAGAATAGAAAAAATGAACTGATTTTCGTATATTATGCTATTATTTCGGAAGTTTTTAAGGGATTTTTGAGCCTAGGGGGGCAGCTGCCCCCCGTGTCTTCCCCCCCCCAGCTCAAAATATGCTACAGAATATGTTGATGAACCACCGAAATGTTGAGGGAACTCAAAACTGCTTTACTGCACCTTTACTGCAGGCCTATGAAATGACTTGCAAATGTAGTAATTACCCCCCAGCTTTTGAGCTGGGTGGAGGGGGCACGGGGGGCAGTCCCCCCCCCTAGAGCTCAAAAATTCCTTAAAAACTTATGAAATAATAGCACAATATACGAAAATCAGTTCATTTTTTCTATTCTGATTGGGGGGGGGGGCACGGGGGGCAGCTGCCCCTCCCTGGCGACGCCCTTGGGAGTATTGTTAGCCGATGATAGAGAGGACACGCTATTTTTAGCTGTGGTAGAATGAGAGAAAAGATTTTGCCTGCTCAATGGAATAGTTTTGTCGTCATCCTTTCAAGGCATCCTTGAAGACAAAACCGTTTTTTGTTGAGTTATCTGATTATTAATGGTGCATGTTACATACCATTGCAAAGAGTATTAACTAGAGAAGTTTTTAAAGCCATTTTAAAACCCAACACCATGTAATTTTTTTTTTATTTCATTTTGTAAAGTGGACACAACATTATTTTTTTTTCATTTTGATGTTTGATACGACGCTGTCAGGTTTTTTGAAGACGTTTGTATGAAATTATGATTCGATCTGAATAAGACAAGACTAGACTAGGGAAATAAATCATTTTATAGGCACCTCGAGCATTAAATTTGAAAAAATTCAAGGTTTTAATGAGAAAAATGGGAAATTTCTAGAAAAATGGTAAAAAAATTATAACACCTTGAACTTTGGGCAAAATAATATTTTATTAGGCGCAACAAGTAGCCAAGAGCATCACCTATCCACCATTTACCTATGGCTACTCACCCTCCAAACACCCTGTATATGAAAAAAATTAAGTTGTTGGTAAAGAGTTGAAAATGTTCTGATTCCGAAAAAATATATTTTTTTATTGAATTCCCTACATGTCCTCAAGGCTTCTGCAAATTGAGGGGTCACTATAGGCGGTCCGAAAGACACTATGATTTTTGGAAAATTCTAGAATGTTTTTTTTTCTGGAGGATACCCTAGTGTAGTTTTTATTTTTTGTGAAAAAATGTTGTGCCTGAAATCAATAGTTTTTTCAATTATTCGATTTGCTGAATTGTCTATACCTCTTTGATATTCATATTTTCATTCTTCAAATTTTCAACTCCTCCAACGTAGGAAATCTTTATTATGTGAGAGATACTTGCCCTTAATAAAATTAGGATATTACTTTGAGAATCTAATGGAAATTTTAAATAAGCTTTATATGCAATAGTTTTTTTCTCCAAAACTAGGTTTGAATTTTGAACATTTATTCATTACTTTACTTTGTTTTCATTTAAATATCAAATTTCGAAATCTTTATTGTTTGTTTATAGACCTAAGATAAAAATTTTCAACTCCTACAACGTAGGGAATCTTTATTATGTGAGAGATACCGAATTCCCTTAAAAAAAATTAGGATATGAATTTGAGAATCTAATGGAAATTTTAAATAAGCTTTATATGCAATAGTTTTTTTCTTTGAAACTAGGTTTCAATTTTGAACATTTATTTATAACTTTACATTGTTTTCATTTGAATATCAAATTTCGATATCTTTATTGTTTGTTTATAGACTTAAGATAAAAATTTTCAACTCCTACAACGTAGGAAATCTTTATTATGTGAGAGAACCAAATTCCCTTAATAAAATTAGGATATGACTTCGAGAATCTAATGGAAATTTTAATTAAGCTTTATATGCAATAGTTTTTTTTCTTTACTACTAGGTTTCAATTTTGAACATTTAATTATTTCTTTACTTTGTTTTCATTCGAATATCAAATTTCGATATATTTACTGTTTGTTTATAGAGTTAAGATATTATGAATTATTAATTTGAAATAAGAAGGAATAAAATGGGATAATAATAGGATTTTATTTCGATAAAAGTTTGAAACTATAACAAGATTTTCATGAAAAGTTTACCAATATACTGAGAGAAAAACGCGCCTGAAAATTTCGGACGATAATAAAAAATGGGCTGATGAAAATTAAAAAAAAAGAACATAATATAGACAAAAAATAAAAATTTATTCATGAAAAATATATACAATTATAAAAATATGCAAACATTAAAAAATTAAAATTGAGATATAGTGAATATTAAAATATGTTTGTACAAAATACGAAAACAATAATAAATAAATGAAAAATGTAATAATGACTATTGGTACCTAAATATAAATATCACAACATTTTTTTATCAATAGATATCACAGTAGCAAAAGTGTAAAAATGAAAGATACAAAACGATACAAACACAATAAAGAATTAAAATTGAGACATAGTGAATATTGAAATATATTTGTACAAAATACGAAAACATTAATGAATAAAACAGTATCAAAAGAATAAAAATAAAAGGTACAACACGATCTTCAGAATATACTAACAGAGAGGCACAGGAAATGATTCTGCACATCTCAATAAAATAAAGAAGGTTTCATTTTGAACCTCATCAATTGTAGAGCGCTTAAAGCGTCCACAAAAGAATCGTGTCCATCATCGTCTACCTGTATTATTTTATTGAGATGCGTCCGCATTAAATTCTGGAGGGAATGCCGGAATGGATACCCACGCTCGTGTTCGAAAACCAATGCAGTATCCACCACTTTGGTGTGCATCAGTTTAAGAACACGAAGGTCGTTCTCCAAACCATGACCTACCAATATCGTGTCTTCTGTTAATATACGCAGAAGATCGTCCTGCACTTGGTCCAAAGTCTTGGCGCCTTCAATATTCAGGAGATTCTCCGTGATTCCCGAAAACCTGGTATTGTAGTCCAATACCTTGTTTTCAGGTTTCACGTATTCTTCGTAGATGCACTCACCCTGGAAGCCTACAAGGGTTAGCTTGCACACTTCCAGGCCCACCACAGTGTAGCACATCTCGCAGTCCAAACCATAGACGTCGGGCTTCTTCTCAGCTACCGAATCCTGAGTGGTCAAGAATCCTTGAGGGTGATTTAACCCGACGTCTATACCGGTCCAGACGTGGCTTTGGGAAACTGTGCAACCGGGAGATTTGGGTTCTTTCGAACAGCAAGAGAACCTGCCTTGCACCAACTTCCCCCAGTGGGAGAAACATTTGTCCGTGCCGACAAAACTCTTGCCCTTCATGAAGAAACCGCATCTGCACCTTGCACAGTTTCTCCTTACCACACCCTGGACGGTATCCTCTCTTCGTTGGTGGGGATTGAAGAAATTTGTTTTGAAGATCTGGACGCTGCCATCACTGTCCAGAACTGGATAGCCGTTCAGGAATAGGTCATCCTGGCTGGCGAGATGGTTTTGGACCAGGTATGAGTAAAAATCCTCTTCTTTGATGGCAGGTACACGTGGCCTGTAGATCTTTTTATTCTGAAAACAAAGAATTTTATCAGTAAAAGTTCATTCTGAAAGTTTTCAAACAATGGGGATCCAAGAAAAGCAGCAATTTGAACGAAGAGAATATTTTAAATTGGATTTTTGCTCGAATATCTTGGGGAAGCAGCAATATAAAAATTATAAATATACAGGGTGTTTCTGAATTCATGCGAAAGATTTCGAAAGGTGATTCCTTGTTCAAAATAAAGGGTAGTTTGCTGTATAAATGTGGGGTCCACCGTTAGGCGTTAGGGAGATATGTCGTTTCGAAGATGGCACAAAAATTATATTTTTATTTCGTATCTTGAAAACGAAAAGAGATAGGATGATAATATTTTATGGAAGTATTACTGTTATGAAAACACACTTTTTTGATATTTTTCAATATTTTTATAATGAGTGAAAGGGGTTGAAGTAGACTACCCCTTTCATTTTTGTTAACTAAATTCGAAGAAAAGCTTACGCAACGACTTGGATAGAAATAAATTTGGATAGCCTGTTTTACTAAGAAACTTTTTTAACTCCTGTATTTTTTTCTTGAAATGTACCGTATTGAAATAAAAAAATTAAATGTAAATCATTATGTGTCCGGAAACGGCAATTCGTTATAGAACTGATTTACATTTAATTTTTTAATTTCAAAACAGTACATTTTACGAAAAAAATACTAGAATTAAAAAAGTTTCTAACCAAATCAGTCAATCCGAATTTAATTATGTCCAAATCGTTGCGTAAGTTTTTTTAAATTTAGTCAACAAAAATGAAAGAAGTAATCTACTTCAACCTCTTCCACCCATTCTAAAAATATGAAAAAATATCAAAAAAGTGTGTTTTCCTAATTGTATTACTTCCATAATAAATCATCAATCTATCGCATTTCGTTTTAAAGATACAAAATAAAAATATCATTTTTTCGACATATATGAAACACGATATCTCCAAACGTTTGAATTTTGACCCAACATTCACATAACAAACTACCCTTAATTTTGAACAAGAAATAACCCTTTGAAATCTTCCGCATCAATTCA
This sequence comes from Adalia decempunctata, assembly GCA_951802165.1. NCBI lineage: Eukaryota > Metazoa > Arthropoda > Insecta > Coleoptera > Coccinellidae > Adalia > Adalia decempunctata. The sequence goes on from OX637695.1 coordinate 76,798,229, forward strand.
GAAACACCCTGTATAACCAAGCACCAAGTAAAAAACAAATACATCAAAGAAATAAACAGCAAGAATTTTCTTGAAATATTTGCATACAAAAATATAAAGAATAGAGAAGAAGATTGCAAACAAAAATACTTTCAAATAAAACATTCAAACTAACCTGAGACATAATTATTTATTCCAAGGAAACAACACAACACAACACAAAAATCGTAATAAAACGGAGATGCAAATTTTCAAGTTTAAGCGTACTTCACTCTGCTAATAACTCAATTGGTTTGGACAGGGCTGTTCTGGCCCTTTTATACCTGAGAATAAGGGTAGTTCCAAAATTATAAGTGGGGGTGCGCTTTTCACAAAATTGGTCAGAAAAGTACAGGTATAATTATCGATAATTGCTTTTAAATCGATTTTGAATATTATTTTCAGCCAATAGTCACTTTTGATATTTTTCTTTGAAATCTTGAAATATAAGAATCTCGTGTTTCTTGAAAAAAAATTTAAAGAGATAAGAAAGATTTTCAATTAAATTGGTTTTCTAACGTTTTAAGAATTTTCAAGGAATTTGAATATGCGGTTAATGTTTATTACCTGGTGTTTTTTCAGAGTGATAGAATTTCAAATTGAAATAAAACACATTTTAATTACGATTGAAGCCAAATATTTTCAGTTGAAAGATAATTTAATGGCATTTATGTTTTAAAAATAATTTCCGGCATATGTCCAACAAAACTAGCTCTGGGGATATTGTTATAGTGAATTGTGATCGTTACAGAACGATGATCAATGATTATTCTTTTAAAAATTGGTTTTGTGTTTTGATTCCAACAAGATTGTGCTACACCTCAGGCTGCTACCGTTACAATTGATTTATTGAAAGAAAGATTTGGCGATAACATTATTTCGAGAAATGGTCCAATTAATTGGCCTCCAAGATCACGCGACATTACTCCAATTGATTATTTTCTTTGGAGTTATGCCAAATCATTGGTTTATGCTGATTGCTGATAAACCAGAAACAATAGACGCTTTGGCAGCCAACAAAACTCGTGTTATTGCTGAAATGAGGCCTGAATTATCTGAATGATTAACATATAACTGGAATCTGAGGTGAAAAGGAAGAACAATTTTTTGAGGAGAAATTCAGGGAGCTGTAACTAAATCAAAAATAGGGGTATCTTAATTTCTGAATCTGTGACTTGATTTTGTTGAATTAATTCTGGGCCTCCCTGTATACTTGCTAGATGTAAATCAGACATAATGAAGTGCTGATAATGTTAAAAATGTCGAAGAGACCATTGAATTTGAAAAGCTATGTCATTAAAGGGACATTGTAAAACTGACATCATAAAAATGTATTGTTATAACTTTTCTCTATTTCAGTATCGTAATGAGTTCATTACAGTACTAAAAACAGTGCTGTAATGAATTCATTACAGCATCTTTTTCAGTAACATTTTTCGTTTTGTGGTTGTCAGCAATGACTTCCGATTCATTTGAATTTCAGCAGACGTCAATTTGGAAATGTCAATCTTCGTATTTCCTAACATTCACACCAACTGCCAAGATACAATATGAAAGTCACTAGGACCTTTAATTTGAATTTTTTCATTGAAATTCACAGAATTTGAGTGAAATAGAGAAAATATCGTCTAATACTCGTTGCAGAATGCAATTCCAATACTCATACTCATACTACATTCGTATTGGAATAGAAGCCCATTCTGCAACTAGTTTTAGAATAGACTATTATTTTTTTGAAATCTTTTTCCTAGAAGACCTGAAAATAATGTACGCGAGGGTCAAAGACGCAAAAATTACTCTATTCAAATTCAAAAACACATTTAGGTACTCCTTCTCGAAAATGTTTTCCTCCTCAAGAAGGACAATGACTTTTACCCTTAATCCCCAAAATGCTTCTTAGTCTATTGGTGCAATAAATGATGCGATTTGTCAGTACCTAGTTTAATCCTGTCATAAATCAACAAAAGTGTCATTTCTTATCGTGATAATTATGATCCCTAACTTTGTCGTAAAATTGAAACCGAAGATTCTAGGAAAAAATTGATGTTTTTCGTGCCAAAAATTTTAGAACAATTGATTTATTGTTTTCTCGGAAAGACATTTCATTTTATGTTTCACTTGAATTTTTTCTCTCGGAGTTGTTTTACAATATTCGACCCAATCGTTTGTTTATTCATAATAGGCTTCCGTCGTTGGGTCATTAAAACTCACACAGGGTGGTCTACTTAAGATTGAAAGGACTATAAGTCGAAATGAGTTTCTCTAACATGAAGATTTGAAAATTCCTCTTTCCAAAATTAAACCTTTTTCCGTATCTAAATGTATTTATTGCGGCAAAGTTTTTGTTCAGAAGTTATTGTATATTTTTCACTTTCAACCTGTATTTTATAAAATGAAACTTACCTACTGGTCAGTTAGCTACTTCATATTGCACTCTCAGAAACTAAACCAATACTCGTTAAATGTTCGAGTCAATTGTCCGCTGATTTAAGAAAACTTATCTACACTGTTGATAAAACGGACAAAAAAGACAATGACTAATGAAATTAGAATATGACTCTGAGAATCTAATGCAAATTTTAAATAAGCTTTATATGCAATAATTTTTTTTCTTTACTACTAGGTTTCAATTGTGATAATTTATTTATTACTTCACTTTGTTTTCATTTAAATATCAAATATAGATATCTATTATCTTTATTGTTTGTTTATAGACCTAAGATAAAAATTTTCAACTCCTGCAACGTAGGAAATCTATACAGGGTCTTTCACGAAGAAGCTCACCCATATTTATACGGGAAACTACTGAACGTATTGTCATGAAATTCAGCACTTATAAGTATTTCACGATGCTGATGAAATCTAGAATATTTTCAAGGCATGAGCACCTCCGGTTTTTTCGGAAATGACGTCAACTTCTGTTTTCAAATTAGAACACCATTTTTTTATTGCAGAAATAGATTCCTTAGAAAATTTCAAGTTATTTTGATGTAACATTTTTCAGTTTTGGTTGGAAAATTCTCTCTGAGCGGGAAAATTCGAAAAAAAAATCGAAAATAGAGCTCCGCTGAAACAAGAATTACTTCGAGGTTTTTGGATAAAAAATTTTCATTTTTTGGATTTTTCAAAACGAAAGATTGATGTATCCACTTTAAAAATCGAAATCGCGATTCATGATACAGAGGGTGAAAAAATCGCTTTCAAAGTTAGGGATGACAAAATCGTGAAAAATCAATTTTTTCAAATTAGAATCCCATTTTTTTATGGCAGATATTGAATCTACGTTGAAAAATAATGTGAGTGTATGCATCACACCCTTGCCCTAAAGTGGATATTTTCTGAGTTATTCACAAAAACCTGTTTTTCGTCTTGAATTTTCAGCTATTTCTTTTCCCTTCACGCCAAAAAGATGAAATTTTCAGGAACTGTTACTTAAACCATGTTTTAGATTTTACTACCCTAATATGCAAGAGAAAAAAGTTACAGATTGTTCCTAAACAGATGGCGAATTTGGATTCGAATTTGTATCGGAAACCTCTTTATTTCAACTAATCGGCCATCGGTTTTCTCTCCAGCGATAAATAAGTAATTCCTTATGAACCATATGCAAAAACCTACCATGTTTTACATTCTTTTTTTTTAATGATAGATATCATTCATTACATCTGCCAAATTCCTCTTTATTCAGTAGCATTTTGTGTTTACTATTAATTTGGTGATAATTCGTATTAAGTTATAAAATCGATCACTATGCCTAATTTTACCAATGAAGATTATTTAAATCTCATTCTACTTCATGGAGAATGTAATAAAGTTGTAGATAGAACGATTCGACTGTTCATTGAGAGGTTTCCTGACCGACCCAGACCAACGAGAGATACCATTAACAGAACCATGACAAACTTGAGAAATGTCGGATCTTTCGTTAAGAAAACTATACACAGAGAAAAAAGTGTAGTAGAAGATGAGAACAACGAAATTACAGTTCTTGCATATTTTCGTGTGAATCCTCAAAATTCTCTCATAGATGCCGAGATTGATCTGGGATTATCTCAATCGAGTGTTTGGAGAATATTGAAAAAACATAAAATGCACCCATATAAATTCAATAGGGTACAGCATTTGACGGAAACTGATTTCGTCAGGAGAACAGAGTTTTGCGAAGCTATGATGATTCGATTTCAAGAGAATGAAAACTTTTTGGACTGTATAATTTGGACAGATGGATCTAAATTCACAAAGAATGGTTCTTTCAATAGGCATAACAGTCATTTAAAACCTTCATATTTTCCAGAGATGAACGTGTTCGAAAAAATTTTTCTTGTGGAAGATGTGTTTAAGCATGCTCTACAAGATACCATTTTCCAAATTTTTTGGGATGCCGTCAGGGCTTGGAAAATGCGGAAAATGATCTGGAAACCTCCATATTTTCTAGAGATGAGCGTGTTCGAAAAAAAAATTTTCGTGTAATATGTATTTTTGCAAGCTCTACAAGACACCAATTTCCAAATTTTTTGGGATGCCGTCTGGGACTTGAGAACTTCGAAAAATGACCCAGCAACGGTTTTTCTTCAAATTAAAACCTTCATATTTTCAAGAGATGAGCGTGTTCGAGAAAAATTTTTTTGTGTAAGATGTGTTTTAGCATGCTCTACAAGAAACCATTCTCCAAATTTTTTGGGATGCCGTCAGGGCTTGGGAAATCCGGAAAATGATCTGGAAACCTCCATATTGTCCAGAGATGAGCGTGTTCGAAAAAAAATTTGTCGTGGAATATGTGTTTTTGCAAGCTCTACAAGATACCGCTCTCCAAAGTCTTTGGGATTCCGTCTGGGACTTGAAAAATCCGAAAAATGACCTAGCAACGGTTTTCCTTCAAATTAGAACCTTCATATTTTCCAGAGATTAGGTTGTCCGAATTTTTCATGGAAGATGTGTTTTAGCATGCTCTACAAGATACCACTCTCCAAATTTTTTGGGATACCGTCTGGGACTTGAGAAATCCGAAAAATGACCCAGCAACAGTATTCCTTGAAATTAAAACCTTCATATCATCCAGAGATGAGCGTGTTCGAAAAAAAAGTTTTCGTTGAAGATATATTTTAGCATGCTCTACAAGTTACCACTTTTCAAATTTTTTGGGATGCCGTCAGGGCTTGGTAAATACTGTAAATGATCCCGGATATGTTATTCAAAAAATATTGGTAATTTTATTCGACAATGATGCGCTAGAATTTTATATACATGGTGAGTCATTAGTACTCGATCAGTCAACAAATTTTGAAAATTTTGGGCTAGGAGATTTTTTTTGTGCGGCTGTACCTGCCTAAAAAATTGCATTGGATGAATGCTGTTTTCTATTAATTATAGATTATTCTTTCATTAATGGAATTATATAACTCTAAGTTATCTTCATCGATCGGTTTGTATTTCAAGATATTTTTCCCGAGCGTCCAAAATTTTCGATTTCATGATGGTCATCACTAAACTAAATACTTTATATTATATCTGATTGATATTCTCAATCTACGCCCACGAATTAGGGAATTCAGTAAATTTGCTGGCGATCCGAGAAAAATGATTTTGGTAAAATTATGGAAATTTTCGCTTTTTTGAGAAAAATATTTTTCTCGGATCACCACCAACGTTATTTACTAATTCAATGACTTAGATTAAGATATGCAATCAGATATTATCAAAAGAATTCAGTCTCTATTATCGATAATAATTAGAAAACAGCATTCACCCAGTGCAATTTTTTAGGCTGAAACAGCCTTGTAAAAATGACTGAATTTTGGTAAATTCTCCACAAATAGTTGAAAATTTCATAAAGTATAGGACCAAGGAAAGAACAAATTACATATTCGTAATCTACGATCTCGAATTAATGAGAACCGTGACTTTGGCCGATATATATGAAAAAAAATTAAGTTGTTGGTAAAGAGTTGAAAATGTTCTAATTCCGAAAAAATATATTTTTTTATTGAATTCCCTACATGTTCTCAAGGCTTCTGCAAATTAAGGGGTCACTATAGGCGGTCCGAAAGACACTATGATTTTTGGAAAATTCTAGAATGTTTTTTTTTTGTGGAGGATACCCTAGTGTAGTCTTTATTTTTTGTAATAAAATGTTGTGCCTGAAATCAATAGTTTTTTCAATTATTCGAGGGATCATTTGCTGAATTGTCTCTTTGATATTCATATTTTCGAGAGAATGATTAATCGGTATTCAGACGGATTTTCGAATTTCGGAAAAAGTTTTCACCTCGAACGGGAGTCGAACCACGTATCTTTGAATTTCCGGTCCAAGGTGTTAGCCAATTACACCACCGAGGTTACTCATCTTTCCGAAATTCGATGTTAATGATGCCACGCAGACCAATATGTCTGCGCGGGTTAGAAGGTTAATAGGTGGGGGGAACACATTCGCTTCCATCAGTCAAAGGATTCCCTCTCTACCCTTCTCCTATGTGTCATCGATATTTTATCGACTTCAGCAGGGATCGGATTTTGGGTCTCCGACCGATGAACAATATAAACCGAAATTTTGTAAACTATTAAATTGGAAGTTATCGTCTGTGAAATATATATAGAGAGAATGATTAATCGGTATTCAGACGGATTTTCGAATTTCGGAAAAAGTTTTCACCTCGAACGGGAGTCGAACCACGTATCTTTGAATCATTCTCTCTATATATATTTCACAGACGATAACTTCCAATTTAATAATTCATATTTTCATTCTTCAAATTTTCAACTCCTCCAACGTAGGAAATCTTTATGATGTGAGAGATACTTGCCCTTAATAAAATTAGGATATTACTTTGAGAATCTATTGGAAATTTTAAATAAGCTTTAAATGCAATAATTTTTTTTCTTTACTACTAGGTTTCAATTTTGAACATTTATTTATTACTTTACTTTGTGTTCATTTAAATATCAAATTTCGATGTCTTTATTGTTTGTTTATAGACTTAAGATAAAAATTTTCAACTCCTACAACGTTGGAAATCTTTATTATGTGAGAGATACTTGCCCTTAATAAAATTACGATATTACTTTGAGAATCTAATGGAAATTTTAATTAAGCTTTATATGCAATAGTTTTTTTCTTTAAAACTAGGTTTCAATTTTGAACATTTATTTATAACTTTACTTTGCTTTCATTCGAATATCAAATTTCGATATCTTTATTGTTTGTTTATAGGCTTAAGATAAAAATTTTCAACTCCTACAACTTAGGAAATCCTTATTATGTGAGAGATACCAAATTCCCTTAATAAAATTAGGATATGACTTCGAGAATATAATGGAGATTTTAATTAAGCTTTATATGCAATAGTTTTTTTTCTTTACTATTAGGTTTCAATTTTGAACATTTAATTATTACTTTACTTTGTTTTCATTTGAATATCAAATTTCGATATATTTACTGTTTGTTTATAGAGTTAAGATATTATGAATTATTATTTTGAAATTAGAAGGAATAAAATGCGCCTGAAAATTTCGGACAATAATAAAAAATGGGCTGATGGAAATTTGAAAAAAGAACATATAGACAAAAAAAAAATTTATTCATGAAAAATATATACAAATATAAAAATATGCAAACACATTAAAAAATTAAAATTTAGATATAGTGAATATTAAAATATGTTTGTACAAAATACGAAAACAATAATAAATAAACGAAAAATGTAATAATGACTATTGGTACCTAAATATAAATATCACAACATTTTTTTATCAATAGATATCACAGTAGCAAAAGTGTAAAAATGAAAGATACAAAACGATACAAACACAATAAAGAATTAAAATTGAGACATAGTGAATATTGAAATATATTTGTACAAAGTACGAAAACATTAATGAATAAAACAGTATCAAATGAATAAAAATAAAAGGTACAACACGATCTTCAGAATATACTAACAGAGAGGCACAGGACATGATTCTGCACATCTCAATAAAATAAAGGAGGTTTCATTTTGAACCTCATCAATTGTAGAGCGCTTAAAGCGTCCACAAAAGAATCGTGTCCATCATCGTCTACCTGTATTATTTTATTGAGATGCGTCAGCATCAAATTCTGGAGGGAATGCCGGAATGGATACCCACGCTCGTGTTCGAAAACCAATGCAGTATCCACCACTTTGGTGTGCATCAGTTTAAGAACACGAAGGTCGTTCTCCAAACCATGACCTACCAATATCGTGTCTTCTGTTAATATACGCAGAAGATCGTCCTGCACTTGGTCCAAAGTCTTGGCGCCTTCAATATTCAGGAGATTCTCCGTGATTCCCGAAAACCTGGTATTGTAGTCCAATACCTTGTTTTCAGGTTTCACGTATTCTTCGTAGATGCACTCACCCTGGAAGCCTACAAGGGTTAGCTTGCACACTTCCAGGCCCACCACAGTGTAGCACATCTCGCAGTCCAAACCATAGACGTCGGGCTTCTTCTCAGCTACCGAATCCTGAGTGGTCAAGAATCCTTGAGGGTGATTTAACCCGACGTCTATACCGGTCCAGACGTGGCTTTGGGAAACTGTGCAACCGGGAGATTTGGGTTCTTTCGAACAGCAAGAGAACCTGCCTTGCACCAACTTCCCCCAGTGGGAGAAACATTTGTCCGTGCCGACAAAACTCTTGCCCTTCATGAAGAAACCGGATCTGCACCTTGCACAGTTTCTCCTTACCACACCCTGGACGGTATCCTCTCTTCGTTGGTGGGGATTGAAGAAATTTGTTTTGAAGATCTGGACGCTGCCATCACTGTCCAGAACTGGATAGCCGTTCAGGAATAGGTCATCCTGGCTGGCGAGATGGTTTTGGACCAGGTATGAGTAGAAATCCTATTCTTTGATGGCAGGTACACGTGGCCTGTAGATCTTCTTATTCTGAAAACAAAGAATTTTATCAGTAAAAGTTCATTCTGAAAGTTTTCAAACAATGGGGATCCAAGAAAAGCAGCAATTTGAACGAAGAGAATATTTTAAATTGGATTTTTCTCGAATATCTTGGGGAAGCAGCAATATAAAAATTATAATTATACAGGGTGTTTCTGAACTCATGCGGAAGATTTCGAAAGTGATTCCTTGTTCAAAATAAAGGGTAGTTTGCTGTATAAATGTGGGGTCAAAAGTCCACCGTTAGGCGTTAGGGAGATATGTCGTTTCAAAGGTGGCAAAAAAATTATATTTTTATTTCGTATCTTAAAAACGAAAAGAGATAGGATGATAATATTTCATGGAAGTATTACTGTTATGAAAACACACTTTTTTGATATTTTTCAATATTTTTATAATGAGTGAAAGGGGTTGAAGTAGACTACCCCTATCATTTTTGTTAACTAAATTCGAAGATAAACTTACGCAACGACTTGGATAGAAATAAATTTGGATAGCCTGTTTTACTAAGAAACTTTTTTAACTCTTGTATTTTTTTCTTAAAATGTACCGTATTGAAATAAAAATCAAATGTGAATCATTATGTGTCCGGAAACGGCAATTTGTTATAGAACTGATTTACATTTAATTTTTTAATTTCAAAACAGTACATTTTACGAAAAAAATACTAGAATTAAAAAAGTTTCTAACCAAATCAGTCAATCCGAATTTAATTATATCCAAATCGTTGCGTAAGTTCTCTTTAAATTTAGTCAACAAAAATGAAAGAAGTAATCTACTTCAACCTCTTCCACTCATTCTAAAAACATGAAAAAATATCAAAGAAGTGTGTTTTCATAATTGTATTACTTCCATAATAAATCATCACTCTATCGCTTTTCGTTTTAAAGATACAAAATAAAAATATCATTCGTATATGAAACACGATATCTCCAAACGTTTGAATTTTGACCCAACATTCACATAACAAACTACCCTTAAATTTGAACAAGAAATAAACCTTTGAAATCTTCCGCATCAATTCAGAAACACCCTGTATAACCAAGCACCAAGTAAAACAACAAATACATCAAAGAAATAAACAGCAAGAATTTCCTTGAAATATTTGCATACAAAAATATAAAGAATAGAGAAGAAGATTGCAAACAAAAATACTTTCAAATAAAACACTCAAACTTACCTGAGACATAATAATTTATTCCAAGGAAACAACACAACACAACACAAAAATCGTAATAAAACGGAGATGCAAATTTTCAAGTTTAAGCGTACTTCACTCTGCTAATAACTCAATTGGTTTGGACAGGGCTGTTCTGGCCCTTTTATACCTGAGAATAAGGGTAGTTCCAAAATTATAAGTGGGGAGTGCGCTTTCCACAAAATTGGTCAGAAAAGTACAGGTATAATTTTCGATAATTGCTTTTAAATCGATTTTGAATATTATTTTCAGCCAATAGTCACTTTTGATATTTTTCTTTGAAATCTTGAAATATAAGAATCTCGTGTTTCTTGGAAAAAATTGAAAGAGATGAGAAAGATTTTCAATTAAATGGGTTTTCTAACGTTTTAAGAATTTTCAAGGAATTTGAATATGCGATTAATGTTTATTACCTGATGTTTTTTTAGAGTGATAGAATTTCAAATTGAAATAAAACACATTTTAATAACGATTGAAGCCAAATATTTTTAGTTGAAAGATAATTTAATGGCATTTATGTTTTAAAAATAATTTCCGGCATATGTCCAACAAAACTAGCTCTGGGGCTATTGTTATAGTGAATTGTGATCGTTACAGAACGATGATCAATGATTATTCTTTTAAAAATTTGTTTTGTGTTTTGATTCCAACAAGATTGTGCTACACCTCAGGCTGCTACCGTTACAATTGATTTATTGAAAGAAAGATTTGGCGATAACATTATTTCGAGAAATGGTCCAATTAATTGGCCTCCAAGATCACGCGACATTTCTCCAATTGATTATTTACTTTGGAGTTATGCCAAATCATTGGTTTTTGCTGATTGCTGATAAACCAGAAACAATAGACGCTTTGGCAGCCAACAATACTCGTGTTATTGCTGAAATGAGGCCTGAATCATCTGAATGATTAACATATAACTGGAATCTGAGGTGAAAAGGAAGAACAATTTTTTGAGGAGAACTTCAGGGAGCTGTAACTAAATCAAAAATAGGGGTATCCTAATTTCTGAAACTATGACTTAATTTTATTGAATAAATTCTGGGCCACCCTGTATACTTGCTAGATGTAAATCAGACATAATGAAGTGCTGATAATGTTAAAAATGTCGAAGAGACCATTAAATTTGAAAAGCTATGTCATTAAAGGGACATTGTAAAACTGACATCATAAAAATGTATTGTTATAACTTTTCTCTATTTCAGTATCGTAATGAGTTCATTACAGTACTAAAAACAGTGCTGTAATGAATTCATTACAGCATCGTTTTCAGTAACATTTTTCGTTTTGTGGTTGTCAGCAATGACTTCCGATTCTTTTGAATTTCAGCAGACGTCAATTTGGAAATGTCAATCTTCGTATTTCCTAACATTCACACCAACTGCCAAGATACAATATGAAAGTCACTAGGACCTTTAATTTGAATTTTTTCATTGAATTTCACAGAATTTGAGTGAAATAGAAAAAATATCGTCTAATACTCGTTGCAGAATGCAATTCCAATACTCATGCGTTCGAAAACTCGCTCCTTACTCGCTCCTTCGTCGCTCGTTTTCGAATTCCGCATTCGTATTGGAATAGAAGCCCATTCTGAAACTAGTTTTAGAATATACTATTATATTTTTGAAATCTTTTACCTAGAAGACCTGAAAATAATGTACGCGAGGGTCAAAGATTACTCTATTCAAATTCAAAAACACTTTCAGGTACTCCTTCTCGAAAATGTTTTCCTCCTCAAGAAGGACAATGACTTTTACCCTTAATCCCCAAAATGCTTCTTAGTCTATTGGTGCAATAAATGATGCGATTTGTTAGTACCTACTACCTAGTTTAATCCTGTCATGAATCAACAAAAGTGTCATTTCTCATCGTGATAATTATGGTCCCTAACTTTGTCGTAAAATTGAAACCGAAGATTCTAGGAAGAAATTGATGTTTTTCGTGCCAAAAATTTTAGAAAAATTGATTTATTGTTTTCTCGGAAAGACATTTCATTTTATGTTTCACTCGAATTTTTTCTCTCGGAGTTGTTTATTCGACCCAATCGTTTGTTTATTCATAATACGCGTCCGTCGTTGGGTCATTAAAACTCACACAGGGTGGTCTACTTAAGATTGAAAGGACTATGAGTCGAAATGAGTTTCTCTAACATGAAGATTTGAAAATTCTTCTTTCCAAAATTGAACCTTTTTCCGTATCTAAATGTATTCATTGCGGAAAAGTTTTTGTTCAGAAATTATATACTTTCAACCTGTATTTTATAAAATGAAACTTACTTACTGGTCAGTTAGCTACTTCATATTGCACTCTCAGAAACTAAACCAATACTTGTTAGTTGTTCGAGTCAATTGTCCGCTGACTTAAAAGAACTTATCTACACTGCTGATAAAACGGACAAAAAAGACAATGACTAATGAAATTAGAATATGACTCTGAGAATCTAATGCAAATTTTAAATAAGCTTCATTTGCAATAATTTTTTTTTTTACGACTAGGTTTCAATTTTGAACATTTATTTATTACTTCACTTTGTTTTCATTTAAATATCAGATATAGATATCTATTATCTTTATTGTTTGTTTATAGACCTAAGATAAAAATTTTAAACTCCTGCAACGTAGGAAATCTATATGTATACCTGTTGTTAATAGTTCCGTGAAATAAGCCAGGTGAAACTTCGGAACGGTGGTCAGCTGCAGTCTCGCAGGTCCTCACAATGTGAGACAGCGGTGGGACCTCATGGGGCGCGGGACACTCCTCCTATCACCCAACAACTCCTTGGGGAGGAGATACCGGTCGGCCTGAATATGCACACTGTCGAATTCCAATCGCCTTGGAGAGCCAGTAGTGCCTAAACAAGGTGTGATAGTAGTAGTCAGTGTCCTCCGACTCTGCTATCGCGCCGAGGAGGAGGTTTTAGTTGGGTTAGAGTCCCACACGAATCCCAGCATTGAACCGCCCGCTGCGGAGAAGGCATGATGCTTTCCTCCTTCCTCAGGGCACAAAAAAAAAGGTTAGATTAGGTTAGGTTAGGTTCCCGTACGTGGTCATCACCTTGTCGTGGTGTACGGGCTTAAGTAGCTGTGAATCCTATGGAGGAAGAGCGAAAAACCAAGTATGACCAAAACCAAGGAGTGACTATGGCTCTCTTGGCTCCTCGTATCTGAGGACTCGGGGTAGACCCAAAGAGCAACGTTAGTGCTTCACAAGTAACTATGATTCACTTGGCCCCTGGAGGCTACTGACTCTGGGTAGAACCAAGGAGTAACGTTAGTACTTCACAACACACTTCCCGAACCCAAACTCCTTTCAAATCCAAGGGCTCGAGTCTAAGCGTGCGCTTAGATTGTGACATCTTTGCGATCCACCCCTAGGCTAAACGACCTAGAAGACGCTGGAGACCGAGCTATCAAGAAAAGGCTTCGTGGGATGAGCATGGGAGAGTGGCGTGGTTAACTATGGCTTCCTTGGCCCCCCTGGTCCACTGACAAGGGGTAGACCCAAGAAGTAATGTTAGCACCACATGCAGGGAACAACTATGACTCACTTGGCCCCCTGTAACCACAGACACAGGGTAGACCCAAGGAGTAACGTTAGTGTTTCGAACGTGGAGAACTTGCATCTGGTCTACGCCACACTGGCAACCCGGGCGTGGACAAGGAGTTTCGACTCACTTTTCCCCTCGGGCTGAAGGCCACTGCATGAATCAGAGTAACTATGACCCACTTGGCCCCCCGAATCCTCGGACTCGGGGCAGACCCAAGGAGTAACGTTAATGTCTGACGGAAACCGCACTCTCATAGCTCAATCCCCGAAGGACCAGGGCCAATGGCTCGCCATCGGGGAGTTAGCAATTGACAAACTGATAGTGAGCCAGCCAAGACCTCCCGAGGATCTATCCCTGGTGTTAGAGTTCCGTTGCGAAAAAGCCAGGTGAAAATACGGAACTAGGTCAACAACAGTCAGTGGACTCCTCACAAGTTCTTTGTGAGACCGCAAACTGTGAGACCCGTCAGTCGAGGTGCAGGCTTCTTCCCCTCAATCCCTACATCCAAGGGGGGCAAGAGTCTGGGACTACCACGCAGAAAACTGCACCGTGAAATACCAATCGTCTTGGTGATCCGGTGGTGGTGCCTGCGCAAACCATCATAGTTGGAATCGGTGTCCTTGGGATTCCGACTAAGATGGCGAGGAGGAGGTTTTAGTTGGGTTAGAGTCCCACACGAATCCCAGCATTGAACCGCCCGCTGCGGAGAAGGCATGATGCTTTCCTCCTTCCTCAGGGCACAAAAAAAAAAGGTTAGATTAGGTTAGGTTAGGTTCCCGTACGTGGTCATCACCTTGTCGTGGTGTACGGGCTTAAGTAGCTGTGAATCCTATGGAGGAAGAGCGAAAAACCAAGTATGACCAAAACCAAGGAGTGACTATGGCTCTCTTGGCTCCTCGTATCTGAGAACTCGGGGTAGACCCAAAGAGCAACGTTAGTGCTTCACAAGTAACTATGATTCACTTGGCCCCTGGAGGCTACTGACTCTGGGTAGAACCAAGGAGTAACGTTAGTACTTCACAACACACTTCCCGAACCCAAACTCCTTTCAAATCCAAGGGCTCGAGTCTAAGCGTGCGCTTAGATTGTGACATCTTTGCGATCCACCCCTAGGCTAAACGACCTAGAAGACGCTGGAGACCGAGCTATCAAGAAAAGGCTTCGTGGGATGAGCATGGGAGAGTGGCGTGGTTAACTATGGCTTCCTTGGCCCCCCTGGTCCACTGACAAGGGGTAGACCCAAGAAGTAATGTTAGCACCACATGCAGGGAACAACTATGACTCACTTGGCCCCCTGTAACCACAGACACAGGGTAGACCCAAGGAGTAACGTTAGTGTTTCGAACGTGGAGAACTTGCATCTGGCCTACGCCACACTGGCAACCCGGGCGTGGACAAGGAGTTTCGACTCACTTTTCCCCTCGGGCTGAAGGCCACTGCATGAATCAGAGTAACTATGACCCACTTGGCCCCCCGAATCCTCGGACTCGGGGCAGACCCAAGGAGTAACGTTAATGTCTGACGGAAACCGCACTCTCATAGCTCAATCCCCGAAGGACCAGGGCCAATGGCTCGCCATCGGGGAGTTAGCAATTGACAAACTGATAGTGAGCCAGCCAAGACCTCCCGAGGATCTATCCCTGGTGTTAGAGTTCCGTTGCGAAAAAGCCAGGTGAAAATACGGAACTAGGTCAACAACAGTCAGTGGACTCCTCACAAGTTCTTTGTGAGACCGCAAACTGTGAGACCCGTCAGTCGATGTGCAGGCTTCTTCCCCTCAATCCCTACATCCAAGGATGGCAAGAGTCTGGGACTACCACGCAGAAAACTGCACCGTGAAATACCAATCGTCTTGGTGATCCGGTGGTGGTGCCTGCGCAAACCATCATAGTTGGAATCGGTGTCCTTGGGATTCCGACTAAGATGGCGAGGAGGAGGTTTTAGTTGGGTTAGAGTCCCACACGAATCCCAGCATTGAACCGCCGCTGCGGAGAAGGCATGATGCTCTCCTCCTTACTCAGGGCACAAAAAAAAAAAAGGTTAGGTTAGGTTAGGTTCCCGTACGTGGTCATCACCTTGTCGTGGTGTACGGGCTTGAGTAGCTGTGAATCCTATGGAGAAACAGCGAAAAACCAAGTATGACCAAAACCAAGGAGTCACTATGACTCTCTTGGCCCTCTGAGTCGTTAGACACAGAGTAGACCCAAAGAGTAACGTAAGAACTTCACAACAGAGAAGTAACTATGACTCAGTTGGCCCCTGGAATCTACAGACTCTGGGTAGACCCAAGGAGTAATGCTAGTACTTCTGAAGTAACTATGGCTCTCTTGGCCCCTCGTATCTGAGGACTCAGGGTAGACCCAAAGAGCAACGTTAGTGCTTCACAGGTAACTGTGATTCACTTGGCCCCTGGAGGCTGCTGACTCGGGGTAGACCCAAAGAGCAACGTTAGTGCTACACGAATAACTGTGATTCACTTGGCCCCTGGAGTAACGTTAGTACTTCACAACACACTTCCCGAACCCAAACTCCTTTCAAATCCAAGGGCTCGAGTCTAAGCGTGCGCTAAGATTGTTACATCTTTGCGATCCACCCCTAGGCTAAACGACCTAGAAGACGCTGGAGACCGAGCTATCAAGAAAAGGCTTCGTGGGATGAGCATGGGAGAGTGGCGTGGTTAACTATGGCTTCCTTGGCCCCCCCAGTCCACTGACAAGGGGTAGACCCAAGAAGTATTGTAAGCACCACACGCAGGGAACAACTATGACTCACTTGGCCCCCTGTAATCACAGACACAGGGTAGACCCAAGGAGTAACGTCAGTGTTTCGAACGTAGAGAACTTGCATCTGGCCTACGCCACACTGGCAACCCGGGCGTGGTCAAGGAGTTACGACTCACTTTTCCCCTCGGGCTGAAGGCCACTGCATGAATCAGAGTAACTATGACCCACTTGGCCCCCCGTATCCTCGGACTCGGGGCAGACCCAAGGAGTAACGTTAATGTCTGACGGAAACCGCACTCTCATAGCTCAATCCCCGAAGGACCAGGGCCAACGGCTCGCCATCGGGGAGTTAGCAATTGACAAACTGATAGTGAGCTGGCCAAGACCTCCTGAGGATCTATCCCTGGTGTTTGAGTTCCGTTGCGAAAAAGCCAGATGAAAATAGGGAACTAGGTCAACAACAGTCAGTGGACTCCTCACAAGTTCTTTGTGAGACCGCAAACTGTGAGACCCGTCAGTCGAGGTGCAGGTTTCTTCCCCTCAATCCCTACATCCAAGGGGGGCAAGAGTCTGGGACTACCACGCAGAAACTAGACCGTGAAATACCAATCGTCTTGGTGATCCGGTATGGTGCCTGCGCAAACCATCATAGTTGGAATCGGTGTCCTGGGGATTCCGACTAAGATGGCGAAGAGGAGGTTTTAGTTGGGTTAGAGTCCCACACGAATCCCAGCATTGAACCGCCGCTGCGGAGAAGGCATGATGCTTTCCTCCTTCCTCAGGGCACAAAAAAAAAGGTTAGGTTAGGTTAGGTTCGGTTAGGTTCCCGTACGTGGTCATCACCTTGTCGTGGTGTACGGGCTCAAGTAGCTGTGAATCCTATGGAGTAACAGCGAAAAACCAAGTATGACCAAAACCAAGGAGTGACTATGACTCTCTTGGCCCCTGGAATCTACAGACTCTGGGTAGACCCAAGGAGTAATGCTAGTGCTTCTGAGGTAACCATGGCTCTCTTGGCCCCTCGTATCTGAGGACTCGGGGTAGACCCAAAGAGCAACGTTGGTGCTTCACAAGTAACTGTGATTCACTTGGCCTTGGACTCCTCACAAGTTCTTTGTGAGACCGCAAACTGTGAGACCCGTCAGTCGAGGTGCAGGATCCTTCCCCTCAATCCCTACATCCAAGGGGGGCAAGAGTCTGGGACTACCACGCAGAAACTACACCGTGAAATACCAATCGTCTTGGTGATCCGGTATGGTGCCTGCGCAAACCATCATAGTTGGAATCGGTGTCCTTGGGATTCCGACTAAGATGGCGAGGAGGAGGTTTTAGTTGGGTTAGAGTCCCACACGAATCCCAGCATTGAACCGCCGCTGCGGAGAAGACATGATGCTTTCCTCCTTCCTCAGGGCACAAAAAAAAAAGGTTAGGTTAGGTCAGGTTAGGTTAGGTTAGGTCAGATTAGGTTAGGTTAGGTTCCCGTACGTGGTCATCACCTTGTCGTGGTGTACGGGCTTAAGTAGCTGTGAATCCTATGGAGTAACAGCGAAAAACCAAGTATGACCAAAACCAAGGAGTGACTATGACTCTTTTGGCCCCTGGAATCTACAGACTCTGGGTAGACCCAAGGAGTGATGCTAGTGCTTCTGAGGTAACCATGGCTCTCTTGGCCCCTCGTATCTGAGGACTCGGGGTAGACCCGAAGAGCAACGTTGGTGCTTCACAAGTAACTGTGATTCACTTGGCCCCTGGAGGCTACTGACTCTTGGTAGACCCAAGGAGTAACGTTAGCACTTCACAACATGGCAACTATGGCTCAACTGGCCCCTCGAACCTGAGGAGGGATCGAGGTAGACCCAGTGCGCAACGTTAGTACCCCATGTAACCCCATCCACTCCCAAAAATCCTCTCAGACAGTAAAGGTCTTAACTGACCAGGGTACACGGTAACTGCTTGGACGAGGAGTTACCAACAAATGTACCAGGACCTTCCGGGGATCTATACCTGTTGTTAATAGTTCCGTGAAATAAGCCAGGTGAAACTTCGGAACGATGGTCAGCCGCAGTTTCGCAGGTCCTCATAATGTGAGACAGCGGTGGGACCATAACGGACGCGGGACGCTCCTCCTATCACCCAACAAGTCCAAGGGGAGGAGATACCGGTCAGTCCGGATGCGCGCTCTGTAGAATTCCAATAACATTGGAGACCCAGTAGTGCCCATTTACAAAGTGCGATAGTAGTAGTCGGTGTCCTCCAACTCTGCTTTCGCGCTGAGGAGGGTGGTTTTAGTGGGTTAAAGTCCCACACAAATCTGGAGCATTGCACGCCCGCTCCGGAGATGGTCATGATGCTTTCCCCCGCCTCAAGGGCACAAAAAAAAAAAAGGTTAGGTTAGGTTAGGTTCCCGTACGTGGTCATCACCTTGTCGTGGTGTACGGGCTTAAGTAGCTGTGAATCCTATGGAGTAACAGCGAAAAACCAAGTATGACCAAAACCAAGGAGTGACTATGACTCTCTTGGCCCCTGGAATCTACAGACTCTGGGTAGACCCAAGGAGTAATGCTAGTGCTTCTGAGGTAATCATGGCTCTCTTGGCCCCTCGTATCTGAGGACTCGGGGTAGACCTAAAGAGCAACGTTGGTGCTTCACAAGTAACTGTGATTCACTTGGCCCCTGGAGGCTACTGACTCTTGGTAGACCCAAGGAGTAACGTTAGTACTTCAGAACATAGCAACTATGGCTCAACTGGCCCCTCGAACCTGAGGAAGGATCGAGGTAGACCCAGTGAGCAACGTAAGTACCCCATGTAACCCCATCCCACTCCCAAAAATCCTCTCAGACAGTAAAGGTCTTAACTGACCAAGGTACACGGTAACTGCTTGGACGAGGAGTTACCGACAAATGTATCAAGACTCCCGGGGATCTATACCTGTTGTTAATAGTTCCGTGAAATAAGCCAGGTGAAACTTCGGAACGATGGTCAGCTGCAGTCTCGCAGGTCACCATAAGGTGAGACAGCGGTGGGACCTTAGTGGGCGCGTGACGCTCCTCCTATTACCCAACAACTCCAAGGGGAGGAGATACCGGTCAGTCCGAGTGCGCGTACTGTAGAATTCCAATAACATTGGAGACCCAGTAGTGCCCATTTACAAAGTGCGACAGTAGTAGTCGGTGTCCTCCGACTCTGCTATCGCGCTGAGGAGGAAGTTTTAGTTGGGTTAGAGTCCCACACGAATCCCAGCATTGAACCGCCCGCTGCGGAGAAGGCATGATGCTTTCCTCCTTCCTCAGGGCACAAAAAAAAAGGTTAGGTTAGGTTAGGTTTCCGTACGAGGTCATCACCTTGTCGTGGTGTACGGGCTTAAGTAATTGGAAGGAATCCTAAAGATTAATTTTAGGAGAACCTCCAATGAAAACTAAGAATGACCAATAAACATGGCAACTATGGCTTAACTGGCCCCCTCGAACCTGAGGACGGATCGGGGTAGACCCAGTGAGCAACGTAAGTACCCCATGTAACCCCACCCCACTCCCAAAAATCCTCTCAGACAGTGAAGGTCTTAATTGACCAGGGTACACGGTGACTGTCTGGACGGGCAGTCACCGACAAATGTATCAAGACCCTCCGGGGATCTATACCTGTTGTTAATAGTTCCGTGAAATAAGCCAGGTGAAACTTCGGAACGATGGTCAGCTGCAGTCTCGCAGGTCCTCACAATGTGGGACAGCGGTGGGACCTCATAGGGCGAGGGACGCTCCTCCTATCACCCAACAACTCCATGGGGAGGAGATACCGGCCGGCCCGAATGCGCGCACTGTCGATTTCCAATCGCCTTGGAGACCCAGTAGTGCCTACGAAACAAGGTGTGATAGTAGTAGTCGGTGTCCTCCGGCTCTGCTATCGCGCCGAGGAGGAGGTTTTAGTTGGGTTAGAGTCCCACACGAATCCCAGCATTGAACCGCCCGCTGCGGAGGAGGCATGATGCTTTCCTCCTTCCTCAGGGCACAAAAAAAAAGGTTAGGTTAGGTTAGGTTAGGTTAGGTTAGGTTTCCGTACGTGGTCATCACCTTGTCGTGGTGTACGGGCTTAAGTAGCTGTGAATCCTATGGAGGAAGATCGAAAAACCAAGTATGACCAAAACCATGGAGTGACTTTGGCTCTCTTGGCCCCTCGTATCTGAGGACTCGGGGTAGACCCCAAGAGCAACGTTAGTGCTTCACAAGTAACTATGATTCACTTGGCCCCTGGAGGCTGCTGACTCTGGGTAGACCCAAGGAGTAACGTTAGTACTTCACAACACACTTCCCGAACCCAAACTCCTTTCAAATCCAAGGGCTCGAGTCTAAGCGTCCGCTTAGATTGTGACATCTTCGCGATCCACCCCTAGGCTGAACGACCTAGAAGACGCTGGAGACCGAGCTATCAAGAAAAGGCTTCGAGGGATGAGCATGGGAGAGTGGCGTGGTTAACTGTGGCTTTCTTGGCCCCCCGGATCCACTGACAAGGGGTAGACCCAAGAAGTAATGTTAGCACCACATGCAGGGAACAACTATGACTCACTTGGCCCCCTGTAACCACAGACACAGGGTAGACCCAAGGAGTAACGTTAGGGTTTCGAACGTGGAGAACTTGCATCTGGCCTACGCCACACTGGCAACCCGGGCGTGGACAAGGAGTTACGACTCACTTTTCCCCTCGGGCTGAAGGCCACTGCATTAATCAGAGTAACTATGACCCACTTGGCCCCCCGAATCCTCGGACTCGGGGCAGACCCAAGGAGTAACGTTATGTCTGACGGAAACCGCACTCTCATAGCTCAATCCCCGAGGGACCAGGGCCAACGGCTCGCCATCGGGGAGTTAGCAATTGACAAACTGATAGTGAGCTGGCCGAGACCTCCCGAGGATCTATCGCTGGTGTTAGAGTTCCGTTGCGAAAAAGCCAGGTGAAAATACGGAACTAGGTCAACAACAGTCAGTGGACTCCTCACAAGTTCTTTGTGAGACCGCAAACTGTGAGACCCGTTAGTCGAGGTGCAGGCTTCTTCCCCTCAATCCCTACATCCAAGGGGGGCAAGAGTCTGGGACTACCACGCAGAAAACTGCACCGTGAAATACCAATCGTCTTGGTGATCCGGTGGTGGTGCCTGCGCAAACCAGCATAGTTGGAATCGGTGTCCTTGGGATTCCGACTAAGATGGCGAGGAGGAGGTTTTAGTTGGGTTAGAGTCCCACACGAATCCCAGCATTGAACCGCCGCTGCGGAGAAGGCATGATGCTTTCCTCCTTCCTCAGGGCACAAAAAAAAAAAGGTTAGGTTAGGTTCCCGTACGTGGTCATCACCTTGTCGTGGTGTACGGGCTTAAGTAGCTGTGAATCCTATGGAGTAACAGCGGAAAACCAAGTATGACCAGAACCAAGGAGAGACTATGACTCTCTTGGCCCCTGGAGTCTGCGGACTCTGGGTAGACCCAAGGAGTGATGCTAGTGCTTTTGAAGTAACCATGGCTCTCTTGGCCCCTCGTATCTGAGGACTCGGGGTAGACCCAAAGAGCAACGTTGGTGCTTCACAGGTAACTGTGATTCACTTGGCCCCTGAAGGCTGCTGACTCTTGGTGGACCCAAGGAGTAATGTTAGTACCTCACAACATGGCAACTATGGCTCAACTGGCCCCTCGAACCTGAGGTCTGATCGAGGTAGACCCAGTGAGCAACGTTAGTACTCCATGTAACCCCATCCCACTCCCAAAAACCCTCTCAGACAGTAAAGGTCTTAACTGACCAGGGTACACGGTAACTGCTTGGACGAGGAGTTACCGACAAATGTTTCAAGACCCTCCGGGGATCTATACCTGTTGTAAATAGTTCCGTGAAATAAGCCAGGTGAAACTTCGGAACGATGGTCAGCTGCAGTCTCGCAGGTCCTCATAATGTGAGACAGCGGTGGGACCTTAGTGGGCGCGTGACGCTCCTCCTATTACCCAACAACTCCAAGGGGAGGAGATACCGGTCAGTCCGAGTGCGCGTACTGTAGAATTCCAATAACATTGGAGACCCAGTAGTGCCCATTTACAAAGTGCGACAGTAGTAGTCGGTGTCCTCCGACTCTGCTATCGCGCTGAGGAGGAGGTTTTAGTTGGGTAAGAGTCCCACACGAATCCCAGCATTGAACCGCCCGCTGCGGAGAAGGCATGATGCTTTCCTCCTTCCTCAGGGCACAAAAAAAAGGTTAGGTTAGGTTAGGTTAGGTTAGGTTTTCGTACGTGGTCATCACCTTGTCGTGGTGTACGGGCTTAAGTAGCTGTGAATCCTATGGAGCAACAGCGAAAAACAAAGTATGACCAAAACCAAGGAGTGACTATGACTCTGTTGGCCCCTGGAGTCTGCAGACTCTGGGTAGACCCAAGAAATAATGCTAGTGCTTCTGAAGTAACCATGGCTCTCTTGGCCCCTCGTATCTGAGGACTCGGGGTAGACCCAAAGAGCAACGTTGGTGCTTCACAAGTAACTGTGATTCACTTGGCCCCTGGAGGCTGCTGACTCTTAGTAGACCCAAGGAGTAACGTTAGTACTTCACAACATGGCAACTATGGCTTAACTGGCCCCTCGAACCTGAGGACGGATCGGGGTAGACCCAGTGAGCAACGTTAGTACCCCATGTAACCCCATCCCATTCCCAAAAATCCTCTCAGACAGTAAAGGTCTTAATTGACCAGGGTACACGGTGACTGTCTGGACGGGCAGTTACCGACAAATGTATCAAGACCCTCCGGGGATCTATACCTGTTGTTAATAGTTCCGTGAAATAAGCCAGGTGAAACTTCGGAACGATGGTCAGCTGCAGTCTCGCAGGTCCTCACAATGTGAGACAGCGGTGGGACCTCATACGGCGCGGGACGCTCCTCCTATCACCCAACAACTCCATGGGGAGGAGATACCGGTCGGCCCGAATGCGCGCACTGTCGATTTCCAATCGCCTTGGAGAGCCAGTAGTGCCTACGAAACAAGGAGTGATAGTAGTAGTCGGTGTCCTCCGGCTCTGCTATCGCGCCGAGGAGGAGGTTTTAGTTGGGTTAGAGTCCCACACGAATCCCAGCATTGAACCGCCCGCTGCGGAGAAGGCATGATGCTTTCCTCCTTCCTCAGGGCACAAAAAAAAAAGGTTAGGTTAGGTTCTTGTACGTGGTCATCACCTTGTCGTGGTGTACGGGCTTAAGTAGCTGTGAATCCTATGGAGCAACAGCGAAAAACCAAGTATGACCAAAACCAAGGAGTGACTATGACTCTCTTGGCCCCTGGAGTCTGCAGACTCTGGGTAGACCCAAGGAATAATGCTAGTGCTTCTGAAGTAACCATGGCTCTCTTGGCCCCTCGTATCTGAGGACTCGGGGTAGACCCAAAGAGCAACGTTGGTGCTTCACAAGTAACTGTGATTCACTTGGCCCCTGGAGGCTGCTGACTCTTGGTAGACCCAAGGAGTAACGTTAGTACTTCACAACATGGCAACTATGGCTCAACTGGCCCCTCGAACCTGAGGACGGATCGAGGTAGACCCAGTGAGCAACGTTAGTACCAAATGTCACCCCATCCCTCTCCCAAAAATCCTCTCAGACAGTAAAGGTCTTAATTGACCAGGGTGCACGGTGACTGTCTGGACGGGAAGGTACCGACAAATGTATCAAGACCCTCCGGGGATCTATACCTGTTGTTAATAGTTCCGTGAAATAAGCCAGGTGAAACTTCGGAACGATGGTCAGCTGCAGTCTCGCAGGTCCTCACAATGTGAGACAGCGGTTGGACCTCATAGGGCGCGGGATGCTCCTCCTATCACCCAACAACTCCATGGGGAGGAGATACCGGTCGGCCCGAATGCGCGCACTGTCGAATTCCAATCGCCTTGGAGACCCAGTAGTGCCTACGAAACAAGGAGTGATAGTAGTAGTCGGTGTCCTCCGGCTCTGCTATCGCGCCGAGGAGGAGGTTTTAGTAGGGTTAGAGTCCCACACGAATCCCAGCATTGAACCGCCCGCTGCGGAGAAGGCATGATGCTTTCCTCCTTCCTCAGGGCACAAAAAAAAAAGGTTAGGTCAGGTTAGGTCAGGTTCCCAAAATACAAAGCGGAGATCGATACGCAACAAAGGAGCCAAAAAAAAGTGCAGCAATAAAAAGTAGCTCAGCCTAATCACACCATCATGTTTAGGCTAATGCAAGTAAACTTGGGAAGATCAAGAGCGGCCCGTGACATTATGTGGGCGATGGCACTACAGAACGAAGTAGATATAATTATTTTATCGGAGCCAACTAAAAAATTCTGCGCTACGGAGGGATGGATATCAGATAAAAACAAAG
Source organism: Adalia decempunctata (assembly GCA_951802165.1). Lineage (NCBI taxonomy): Eukaryota > Metazoa > Arthropoda > Insecta > Coleoptera > Coccinellidae > Adalia > Adalia decempunctata. The sequence goes on from OX637695.1 coordinate 76,822,975, forward strand.
ATGTAGCGATCGTTAGTAGGAACAAGAAGATAGAGGTTAGCAGAATTGAAATGAAAGAGAGTTATGTACACTTGAACCTAGAGGGCGTGCATTTGTTCGAGGTCTATACAGGGTGAGTCTTTGACTTGTACATATATTTTAACTGTAGATGCCTCTCATCAAACGAAACACTTTTTTCCTATACCATTTTTCGAAATTCGGTTTCGTTTGAAAGATACAGGGTGTCAAAAATCCATGAAATTAACACTATTCTTTCCATATATTCGAAACCGATAATCCGAATGAACTGAATTTTGGTTGATTGTTTACTCTATTCATGGTGCATATTCCTCAATTGAAACTTATTCCATATTCCTTCTAGTATAAGAGTTACAGCCTACTCGTCTCATGAATTAATGCAAAAGTACTATAAAATCACTCGAAAAAGATAAACGGTTCATATTTTCGAAAGAATCAACCATTTAAAAAAATAAAAGTATTCTTATATTTTTTCAATAGAACGCGTCGTTTTCGAGTTATTCCTAATTGTATACGAACAAATTCGAGGAAAAAATCATGAATTTCATAAAAAACTGAATGCAACCCTGAATTAAATATCATCGAATATTATGTGTTCTCTGATCTTAACAAATTAACAACGTTGTCAATGTTTATCAACTTCGTCAAGACTAAAATCTACATGATGGAAAAACGTTCGATGTAATAATTGAATTCTGAGAAGCATGAAATGAAATTACACAGTCTACAGGGTCTTTCACGAGGAACCTCACCCATATTTATACGGGAAACTACTGAACGTATTTTCATGAAATTCAGCACTTATAAGTATTTCACGATGCTGATGAAATCTAAAATATTTTCAAGGCATGAGCACCTCCGGTTTTTCCGGAAATGACGTCAACTTCCGTTTTTCAAATTAGAACACCATTTTTTTATTGCAGAAATAGATTCCTTAGAAAATTTCAGGTTATTTTGATGTAACATTTTTCAGTTTTGGTTGGAAAATTCTCTCTGAGCGGGAAAATTCGAAAAAAAAATCGAAAATAGAGCTCCGCTGAAACAAGAATAACATCGAGGTTTTTGGATGGAAAATTTTCATTTTTGAGATTTTTCAAGATGTAAGATTGATGTATCCACTTTAAAAATCGGAATCGCGATTCATGATACAGGGGGTGAAAAAATCGCTTTCAAAGTTAGGGATGACAAAATCGTGAAAAATCAATTTTTTCAAATTAGAACCCCATTTTTTTATGGCAGTTATTGAATCTACGTTAAAAAATAATGTGAGTGAATGCATCACACCCTTGCCCTAAAGTGGATATTTTCTGAGTTATTCACAAAAAACTGTTTTTCGTCTTGAATTTTCAGCTATTTCTTTTCCCTTCACGCCAAAAAGATGAAATTTTCAGGAACTGTTACTTAAACCATGTTTTAGATCTAACTACCCTAATATGCAAGAGAAAAAAGTTACAGGTTGTTGCTAAATAGATGGCGAATTTGGATTCGAATTTGTATCGGAAACCTCTTTATTTCAACTAATCGGCCATCGGTTTTCTCTCCAGTGATAAATGAATAATTCTTCATGAACCATATGCAAAAACTTACCATGTTTCACATTCTTTTTTTTTAATGATAGATATCATTAATTACATGCTACTGAATAAAGAGGAATTTGGCAGATTTAATTAATGATATCTATCATTAAAAAAAAGAATGTAAGACATGGTAAGTTTTTGCATATGGTTCATAAGGAATTATTTATTTATCACTGGAGAGAAAACCGATGGCCGATTAGTTGAAATAAAGAGGTTTCCGATACAAATTCGAATCCAAATTCGCCATCTATTTAGGAACAACCTGTAACTTTTTTCTCTTGCATATTAGGGTAGTAATATCTAAAACATGGTTTAAGTAACAGTTCCTGAAAATTTCATCTTTTTGGCGTGAAGGGAAAAGAAATAGCTGAAAATTCAAGACGAAAAACAGTTTTTTGTGAATAACTCAGAAAATATCCACTTTAGGGCAAGGGTGTGATGCATTCACTCACATTATTTTTTAACGTAGATTCAATAACTGCCATAAAAAAATGGGGTTCTAATTTGAAAAAATTGATTTTTCACGATTTTGTCATCCCTAACTTTGAAAGCAATTTTTTCACCCCCTGTATCATGAATCGCGATTTCGATTTTTAAAGTGGATACATCAATCTTACATCTTGAAAAATCTCAAAAATGAAAATTTTCCATCCAAAAACCTCGAAGTTATTCTTGTTTCAGCGGAGCTCTATTTTCGATTTTTTTTCGAATTTTCCCGCTCAGAGAGAATTTTCCAACCAAAACTGAAAAATGTTACATCAGAATAACTTGAAATTTTCTAAGGAATCTATTTCTGCAATAAAAAAATGGTGTTCTAATTTGAAAAACGGAAGTTGACGTCATTTCCGGAAAAACCGGAGGTGCTCATGCCTTGAAAATATTTTAGATTTCATCAGCATCGTGAAATACTTATAAGTGCTGAATTTTATGAAAATACGTTCAGTAGTATCCCGTATAAATATGGGTGAGGTTCCTCGTGAAAGACCCTGTATAAGCACAGTTTCTATTGAAAATTTATTGTTACCGGTCTTTCAGGAAAATATCTATCTCAACAATATTATCCTCTTGGAGATTTCAATCGACACTATACGGTCTGCACATCACAATCATCACCTGTTTGCTTTATTATCTGCAAGTAAATTTAGATAGATAATTAAGGTTATCCCGTTTAAGCGTCTTTCATTATCATAGACTGGCCTGCGGTTCGAGACACAGAAACAGAACAACCAAAACAGAACAACCACAACACAACGGCCTGTCCCGCCTGTCTGCCTTGCGTGCCGGCTATATCGTAGCGCTATATCGGCAAGAATCAGAACTCGTTTGGCATCTCCAAAGAGCCACGCCTAGACGCCTTTAGCCGTTAGCGATTGTGATAGTTCATCCGCTAACGATAGGGGACGTACTGCTTTCTTGAGTTCGCATTGTTTGAAGAAAAAATCGGCCATCTGGCATCGTCTTCTCTAGAGTTCTGTGCTTAGACAGGTTCTGTGCACGGCCTTCTAAAGACTTTAGTCTTTAGATGGCCATGTTCTGTGGAATATCATATCACAGAAGATGAGTTAGGTTAGGTCATTGACCTCGAATCATCTGACTTAGGTTGTTGGAGTTAGAATAGGTTGGTGAGAAACCAATTTTCATGAGATCGTTCCAAAATATCGAGGAAAATATTAACCAATTATTAGTGTTTATAAACTAATCTTCAGGAAAATCGAAGAAGGAACTTATTTTGGTGGGAGAAATATGGCTTTTCAATTGCAGAAATAATCGGACAGTGTTTTTGTTAGGAAACATCGTTTTTGTTACATTCTTATTCGAATAAGGTTAGTGCTTGAGTATTTTCTAATTGTATCACCCAGAACATCTAATCACCTCAATTTCAATCGAAAAATATGAACTTTGAAGTGTTTCCAGAGAATGTATCCAGGCACGGACTCAGCACTATTTTTTTTTTTTCAAATGGCTATATCTTTTTAACAGAGCCGAATTCGGAAAAATGGAAAATGAAAAAAAGGTTTCCTTTGGCCTCAAGAATCTATAGTTAAAATATATGTACAAGTCAAAGACTCACCCTGTATATCCCCCAACATAAGTGTCCAGTCGTTAAAGCTCAAAATGGACGAAATTTTTCACGAGGCCTCTAAATACAACGATATACTGATTGCTGGAGATGTGAACTCTAAGTCTCCGCTATGGGGCTCGAATATAGAAGACGCCAGAGGGGCCCATATAAACGAGTGGACGTCGCAGCTGAGGATGACCGCGGCGAACACAGGAGAGCCGACATTCATAAGGGGCGGATCGAGAACACACATCGACACAACTATACTAACCGAAACCCTAAGCCACAAAATCAGAGATTGGAAGATGAAGCATGAGAACCCTTACACAAACCACGGCCACATTTACTTTGATTTCAAACAAAAACGCCAAAAGAAGGCAGAGAACGGTAAGAAATACTCATGGAACGGGCAGAGATTCAGAGATCTCATAAGAGAAATGGAAGAAGTTAGCAACGAAAACCCGGAAGAAACTTATCAGCAGTTCTTGAAAGCGTACGAAAGATCCCTCATCCCTACATCTACAGGAGATATACAGAAAATCCCATACTGGTGGACCGATAGGATCGTAGAATTGAGAAAGGATTGTGTAGCAAAAAGACGCCAGTATACCAGGCTAAAAAAGAGAACCGCGATTGGAAACGAAGTTCTAGAGAACTTACACCATGAACTAAAAGAGAAAACCATAAATTTGCGACGGACTATAAACGAGTCGAAAAGACAAAGATGGGAGAGACTCCTAGAAGAACTGGAGGATGATATCTGGGGGGAGGGGTATCAGATAGCGCTTCGACACCTAAAAGGAAGGAATACACCTTTTTCTATAAGTAAGAAAGAGAGGAAAAAAATACTGCGAGAACTGTTTCCGACTGCAAACGAAGACCTGACACGCTTTAGAAAAGAAGTAGAAAACCCGCAGCCCTTCACCGAGGTAGAACTGTGTACGGCGATAAAGGCTATGAAAACGGGAAGGGCGCCAGGACCAGACCATCTTCCCGTAGAGGCAATAAAAATAATTTACGAGGAAATGCCCGATCACATTCTTGGCATGATGAATAGTCTCCTGAGGCAACAACAATTCCCTAAGGCGTGGAAAACCGCGAGAACGATACTGATTCCGAAAAAGTCAAAGAACTCCTATCGACCAATATGCCTCATAAATTCCTTCGCAAAACTGTTTGAGAGACTTATAGTCGATAGAATAACTGAGGAAATAGAGAACAAAAAATCAATGTCCGAGCTCCAACATGGATTCAGAAAGACGAAATCAACGACAACGGCTATGATGTCGATCAAACAGAAGGTTGAGGAAAGTAGAAGTCCCTGGTGTGTGCTTGTCACGATTGATGTTAAGAATGCATTTAATACGGCCAGATGGGGGCGAGTACTGCAAGCACTCGTAGATATGAAAATAAGCGATTACCTTATTAACTGCATAAACGAATACTTTAAGGATCGATACGTGAATGCCGGTGACCTGGAACACAAATGCTCGATGGGAGTGCCGCAGGGATCGGTAGTTGGCCCACTACTGTGGAACGCCCAATATGACGGGGTGCTACGGCTGAAATACACAACAGGAGTTTTCCCAATAGCATTTGCGGATGACCTAGCGCTGTTGATTGAGGCGGAAAATGTCAACGAACTGAGGGAGAAAATAAGATCTTCTTTAGAGAAGATGGTGTAAGGTTTAAGTTACTTTGAAAAGCTCCGGCTGGCAAAGAGCACGAAACCACCTTACCTTTTCCTTTAATTTTTTTGATAGATAGATGCTTCTACTCTGGTCAATAATAGTCTATTTGAACAGATAGGATTTATTCCACTCTTATAACAACTATTATGTACAATATATACAAGAGTTGGCCAAACAAGGAATATTAATTGAACAAAAAGTATGGTTCGAATCACATGTGATCTCTGCATATATGTGTGGAACTTATCTTGGCAATTTCACGTCGAAATTTCCATAGTGGCTGGATGGATCGAATTTCGGAAGATGGAACGAATCTTCTCAATGTGGTCGCCACCAAAGATAATCGGCTTCTATATCTCTCCTCAAAAGCAGCCTCCTTGTAAAATCTTCAAGGTCAACTTTCCTCGAAGAATCCTCAGCTTCAGCAAAAAAGTGGAGTTCTAACTCTCTCCAAAAAGCTGTTGAAAACAATTTGGTAAATATTTGAATCGAAAATGTTCCACAATCTCCAGCGATCTCTGACAATATCCATTCACATAACGATAATAATTTAAGGGAGGAAAAAATGTCCATGTGTTCACAAGGAACGCACTGGCACAGATAAATCGATAAAAAAGGGGAAAAAAAACGCTAGAGAAATCCAGAAATTGTGAAACGAAAAATTAGTTAATGAATAGAAAGCAAGTTAAAATAATTTAGAAGGCAATTTGATTCATTAGATATTTCCGGGAAGCATGTGGAAAACTACGTGTTAGCTGAAAAAACTTACGGTATTTCTACTGATTCCTTCTACATAAAACAAATGAGTTGATAAAAATCAAAGTGGAACAACATTTGTCTGATCAATATAAACATAGACACTTACCGATTCTTATAAATCGCCACAGATAAATAACTTATTGAGAACTGAATTTTATTCGGAAAAGTTAGAATCTATTATTTTTTAAAGACGTTTGTTTATACAACGCTGTCCGAGATGAGAAAAAGGAAATTCTCGGCAACTGTAGAATTAGCTCGCAGGTGCGCAGCGCATGGTGGGGGTCGATATCATCGATCGAGCACAGATACAGGCGCTCTCAAAGTCATTCATATCAAATTTTCAATTTGGAGAATTGAGCCGTTACACACCCCCTTTACCCGGTAAAAAAATTTTGAAAACTGAGAAAAATTTTTTTTTTATATATATAACTGACAGCCAAAAATTACAATTGCGTCTAAACATTGATCAGACAAAGCTTTTCAGTATTATAAGACACAGCTTCTCAAGTTCATGTGAAAACATAGTTAAATTTGGAGCAAGCATATTATTTAATAAATTAAAGAGGTGTATGAAGTCAATATTTCCGTAGGGGACAGTGCGAAAGATCTTTTTCTCCCTTGAAGCTAAGAAACGACGTGAAAGACAAATTACCCTGAATATAATATGACAGAGAACGACAGTGTATAGTGTAAATTCGAACCCTGCATAAAATATTTAAGACGCCACAGTGTAAAGTGAAACAGGAGATACCAAGGTACCTCCCGAACATACCCTTTAATGAGACAAAATAGAACAAAAAGTAATGAATTTTTATGGTTATTAGTAATTATGCCTGAAGGGCCAAAGAAAGAAGGGTATGAGGGTTTACTTATACAGAGGATATCACCCCAAACTCTGCCGCCGAACCAATGATCGACGTCCATCCAAGTGAACTAAACCTTCCACCCCCAATACAGATCTGTCTTCCGCAACTTGACGGAGTTCAGGAATCCGTGGATCATGACTGTGACTGAGAGCCAGAGAGGGTGTTGGGTAGGCTCTCAAGGTCAGCATTGCGTTCGCTTTTGGTCAAAGGTCACCTCGTGTACTGTCCAGTCCCAATCACGACCCAGGAAATCCATCTCCCCATCAAGTGCATCCACCAGGAGTGCAGAGGAGACTTTCAGTCTAATTCTGTGAAAATAATATATGTTGTATTCAACATTGAAAGTTAACGAGATGTAGCTATAAGATATTATCGATAACAACAAAAAGAAATAGGAACAAATGAAGAATACAACAATGTCAAAACCAGTAAATATCAAATTCCAAACGATAAGATGAGAGGAATCAGTTGAGTCGATAAAAGGGAAAGAAACACTAAGCCCCGCCCTCAGAGAATTTCACAGCTCTTGCCGTAACAGATTTTGCAAACAATACTCAATGATTCAAATTAAAAATTATGTTAAGTTAAGTTGAAAGAGAAAATGTTGATGCTTGCACGCCGAGAATTTCACAGCCTTTGCCGTAACAGATTAATACGTACAACCCTCAATCGCTCCAATTATGTGTAGATGTATATGAAGGTAAGAGAAAGATAATATACATCACACCTTAGAACAAGATATTTCCTCAACTTCAACACAAACAAAATGAAGACACTCAACTGATAATAGAGATAGGTAAAGATATATGTACTCTTATCGTTATTAAGATGAAGATAAAGGTAAAAATCGGTAGTTCTGTTTTTGTCTTGTTGTTATAGACTTGACGTGTCGTCACAAGTGACCCTCCCAACCAAGCATGGTGTACCTTTCAAAAAAAATATTTCGAGTTGGACGATATATTGAACGAGAAAAGATAAGGTAACACCACGCCGCCTGAGAATCTGCGAAAAGATATAACTCAAAAGAGAAAAATCTCCCACAAATTCTACCGGCCCAAAATACGCAAAAAAAGAAAAACCAGTGATATAGTAATTGTCAGGTATTAAGGCAATTAGGTAAATAAGTTATACGTCTACAGATTGATCGAGGATAGCAAAAAAGGAATATAGGTAGTGGGCGCCAGCAAGGGTTACTTGCAATATGAATCTCACGATTCATCAGTTAGAAAAAGATACAAGAAATAATGAAAGTCACAGAATCCTAGAGATCCCTAATTAAAAATTGAGATATCTAAAGTACATTCACAGTTACGCTCAAATTCATAAATATTAAATATTGCATAACGGCGATGAACCCCAGCGAATTAACAGGCATTCAGACTCTTTTAGTAAGGTAATAAATAAAGTACCTGAAGGAAAAGATAAAGATAAGTAAGATAACGATATGTAAGAGAAAGGTCTTGGAATGCCCAAAAAAAACAATAGAGGGAAGGAGTAATAGGGAAAACACACAAAGGTACAGATAAGGGAAATGATCAATCTGCAGCGTTATCATCTGATGGATCAGCATCATCCTGTATAATATCGAGTTTAATATGTGAAACATGGAAGTCCCCGAGATTATTTCCGTTCAAGTCTTCTAAGTTATACACAACCGGTGATAAAACCCTCTTAATTATACAAGGAACAAACTTAGGCGCTAATTTGGCAGAAAACTGATTTATCGCATCGGAAAGGACAAAATTTTTCTTCCAAACTCTATCACCGACACGAAATCTGACATCTCTCCGTCTTAGGTTGTAACGTTGTGCGTTTACTTTGTGAGCGTGATAGATTCTTTTCCGGACATTTTCATACAAATCAGGCAACTTTTCCTGAAAAAGGGGGTCTAATACCTTTTTTTGTATAGATACTATATTATTCGCGTTTTCCGAAATTTGTCCGTAAAAAGCACCATCAGTGGGTACATTCCTTAAGAAACAGAGGTATGAAGGTGAAAGATCTGTAACCTCATGCCTGGCCAATCTAATAGCCTGAGCTATCTCGAAGATATGTTCGTCCCAGGTTTTGTGATCTTCATGAATGAATGATCTAATGGCTGTAGTAATAGTTTTATTCACCCTTTCGGTTGGATTAATCTGAGGAAAATAACGTGCGTTGTACCAAGTTTTTTGTACATGGTATTTTTTCATTAGTGCCTTGAACTCATTAGATGTAAACTGTACACCGTTATCAACAACTATTATCTGCGGTACACCAAATAACAGAAAAACTTGATTTTCAAGAAATTTGCAGACGGCCTTGGTAGTTGCACGAGCTAAAGGCTGAATCAAGACAAATTTACTGAACCAATCAGTAACAACCAGGGCGTATCGATTACCATTCTTAGATCTGGGATAAGGTCTCAAAAGATCTGCTGAAATTAACTGAAATGGAAAACTGATATTTCGATAATTCCCTATTCGACCAGCTTGAGGCAAATTACTAGATTTACAAGAGGCACAAATCTTACATTTCTGGATATAAGTTAAAATTGATTCGCGCATTTTTGGCCAATAGTACAAGGACGAAATTCGGGATAAAGTCTTGAATACACCTAAGTGACCGCCAGTTGGGTTGTCGTGGTACATTTTTAAAATTTGGTCTCTATTCGCAGTGGGAACAACAATTTTCCACTCAGACAAACTATCGGGTAATATCGACTTACACAGGACATGCTTGTATAAGACATTACTGTCAACTTTAAAATCGGGATAAAGGCATGGCCTGGACGTCACTCTGCTGAGCATTTCACGGTACCATTTATCAGGTTTGAGCATAGATAAGTCCAAAACTGCAGATTCCAATGCTTCAGGGATTCGAGATAGAGAATCCGGTACATTCATAAGTACTCCCGCACGATGTACAATTTTGAACCTGTGACTAGATAACTTCATAATCCACCGAGCTATTCTAGGTGAGGGATTTTTCATCGTACTGAGCCAAATGAGAGATGAATGATCTGTTATCACAGTGAACTCGGTACCTTCAATATAAGGACGGAAATGATCAATGGATAGGAGCACGGCAAGCAATTCTTTTTCAGTGGTCGAGTATTTTCGTTGGCATTTATTCAGGGTACGACTGAAATACGCGATAGGATGTTCTAAACCGTCATGTTCCTGAAAAAGGACTCCGCCTACTCCGACATTCGAAGCGTCACAAGCTAAGCAAAACCTTTTACTAAAATCTGGACTAGCTAAAATAGGTGTAGTTGTTAATGACAATTTTATTTGAGAGAAGGCTTCGTCTGCTTCCCTCGTCCACACAATATTCTGACCTTTTTTTCGACCCTTCAACAAGTCCGAAATGGGACTACACATCGTCGAGAAGTCCCTCAGGAACCTCCTATAATACCCAATCAATCCAATCAACCGCCTTATTTGTGTAGTGTTCTTAGGAACAGGATATTCCAAAATTGACTGGACTTTTTCAGGATCTGTTCTGAGGCCCTTTTCGTCGACTACAAAACCGAGAAATTTTAAAGAAGGACGACAAAACATACATTTCTCGAAATTAACAGTTAAATTAGCCTCTTTGAGTCTTTTATGAAGTCTTCTCAAGGTATTTAAATGCGTATCAAAATCAGGCGTTGCAATAATGATATCGTCAATGTAATAAAAAACGTAAGGTTCCAACGATGGACCAATGACCCTATCCATTAATTTGCACATTGCCTGAGCTGAATTATTAAGGCCAAAAGGTAAAACCTTGAAGCAGAACAGACCTCTACCTGGTACTGAAAAAGTTGTTTTAATTTTGGACTCTTCGTCCAAAGGTATTTGAAAAAAAGCGGATTTTAAATCTATGGAACTTAAAAAGGAGGTATTTTTGATTTTACTAATAATTGTATCGATGAGAGGCATCGGATAGCTGTCTGGGACTGTTACAGAATTCAATTTCCTACCATCAAAAACTACTCTATGCGTGCCATTCTTCTTTGCAACAAGCCATAGGGGAGACAACCATGGTGCGCATTCCGTCACCGGTTCGATCACATCGAGTTCTATCAATTTGTCAATTTCTTTATTAAGGATGGTTTGCATTGCAGGAGATAATGGATACTGTCTTTGTCTTATAGGACTACCTTCAGTTTTGATATGATGAGTCAGCAAATGAGTCCTACCAATTTCATGTTCAGGGCCAATAAGTTTGAACAACTCAATTACTTCATTTAGTTCTTCTCGTTGAACTACAGATAGGTTATCTGAAGGCTGAATAGTATGGATAGCTGCAGAAGAAAGCAAAGATGTATCATAAAGAAATTTAGAAAAGTCTATTTTAATATTGAAAAGTTTAAGAAAATCCATCCCCAGGATCAATTTATGACTGATTGAGGGCACTATAAGAACTTTCAAAGTTTTTGAGATATCATTAATGGTAACAGGCAGTAAAACATATCCTAAGGTATTCTGTAAACTTCCATCAGCTGTTGTTAGGCTCACAGAGACGTCGTAATCAATAGCCAAATTGAGTTTTTGTAAGATATAGAGAAAGGATGAACCGAGAATTGAGATATTGCTGCCACTGTCAAGCAGAGCCGGTACTTTTTCATCTTCAACAGATACGTTCAGATAAGGCCGATTGTCTTGAGCACGTCTATCTAGTAGGGGTTGAATAGAGACGTTATTGTTCAATAAGGGTTTTTCTGGTTGTAACTGATCGACTTCAGGTGTTTTAGGAACATTATTCGAGTTGTAGAAATTTTTAACAGTAATAAGCCAATCTTTCCAAGAGTCATGATCAAAGTGATTGTTATTAAAAGATCTTAAATTTTTGTTGTTGTTCCGTTTTTTCCGTTTTGATTTGAATTTTGATTTTTTGTGGCAGTCTGAATTGGACTTGGACTTAGCTGATGGCCACCTGCTGCCATAGATCCACCAGCTTGTACATTTTTTTGACACATTTTACAGGAAAGTTTCGTCTTTCCTTCAGAGCCACAACCAAAACAAAAAATTTTTCTAGGCTTCTTACATGTCGAATACTTATGTCCAGTTGAGCGACAATTCCAACAAACTACACTAGAGGTTACTTCAGAAACAGCTAACTTCTTAGGAAACTTGTGAAGCAAATCGGAGGGTAAGGTATCTTCAATACGTTTACAAAGAGAAACTAATTTAGGCAAGGTATCTATATCCTGTAAAATCAAAGCCTTAATAAAATCAGGTAGTAAGTTAGCTCTAATAATAGAAACAATCTGTTGTTCAGAACGACGGGCCGTCAATCTGTTGAATTGTGATTCCAGAGAACTAATAAAAATAGTTACTGATTCTCCCAGTTGTTGTTTCCTAGATTTAATTTCATCCATCAGAACTTGGTCGTAATTAGATGGCAAAAAAGTCTGTTTTAAACCTGTTATTAGTTCGGACCAATTTTTGAAACTTTTTCTGATATAATGATTGTGCCACCACGTCCACGCGACCAATTGAAACAAATCTGAAGCTGACTCAAATAAGTCATGATCAGTACAACCTCGTGAAATTTTAAGTGAATCAACTAAATCGAGAAATGGAACTAAAGGTTCCCTACCAGAGAATTTTTCAATACCCCACTTAAATACTGGAACTTTTTTTGATAAACTAGGGGAAATATTTTCCAATGCTACACCTGGACTATGCAAAGAATTCTTAATCGGAGTTGATGAAGCTGGAGGCTCATCAAAACGTTTATCAGCCAAATCTGATTCCAAACCGAAAAGTTCTGTTTGTAAGGCCTGTTTAATCTCGGCTTCTTTATCATTATTAGGTTGCAATCTATGCAATCTACCTGAACAATGAACCAATCTGGATGTTATTCGGTTATACTCATCTTTAGAAGAGGTTGCTTCAAATTTACCTACTAGTTCAGAAATCTCTTTGAGAGAAATCCCAAGTTCAGCTACATTTTCATCAAAAGTATAGACATCAACTAAAGCAACAAAACTACGGTTTGCTCCTTCCTGGGAAAGAGAACCTCTCAAAGTCTTACGATTTCTCTCAACTGAATCAGTTACCTTCTTACCCAAACGAATCGAAACCTCATAAGTCAGCTCATGAGCCTTCAAACAGTTTGGATTCATAGACATATCGATAAAGATACAAGCTACTTTCAAGTCTCACTTCCCGATAAGTTAGGTAGATAAGATAAGATAATGGAAATGAGAGGTGAATGAGCCTGTAAACGGTAAATAAAGAGACCAAAGAGGTAGAAAAGCAAAAAGAGGAGAAAACAGAAATCACCTGCGATCCAGAAATCTAAACCTCGAAAATCTGTTACCAGTGGTTCAGACTACCATTGCAGAAGCAGAAGCATCAAGAAAATCAGGCCCCACGTTGGGCGCCAATTGTGTAAGGTTTAAGTTACTTTGAAAAGCTCCGGCTGGCAAAGAGCACGAAACCACCTTACCTTTTCCTTTAATTTTTTTGATAGATAGATGCTTCTACTCTGGTCAATAATAGTCTATTTGAACAGATGGGATTTATTCCACTCTTATAACAACTATTATGTACAATATATACAAGAGTTGGCCAAACAAGGAATATTAATTGAACAAAAAGTATGGTTCGAATCACATGTGATCTCTGCATATATGTGTGGAACTTATCTTCGCAATTTCACGTCGAAATTTCCATAGTGGCTGGATGGATCGAATTTCGGAAGATGGAACGAATCTTCTCAATGTGGTCGCCACCAAAGATAATCGGCTTCTATATCTCTCCTCAAAAGCAGCCTCCTTGTAAAATCTTCAAGGTCAACTTTCCTCGAAGAATCCTCAGCTTCAGCAAAAAAGTGGAGTTCTAACTCTCTCCAAAAAGCTGTTGAAAACAATTTGGTAAATATTTGAATCGAAAATGTTCCACAATCTCCAGCGATCTCTGACAATATCCATTCACATAACGATAATAATTTAAGGGAGGAAAAAATGTCCATGTGTTCACAAGGAACGCACTGGCACAGATAAATCGATAAAAAAGGGGAAAAAAAACGCTAGAGAAATCCAGAAATTGTGAAACGAAAAATTAGTTAATGAATAGAAAGCAAGTTAAAATAATTTAGAAGGCAATTTGATTCATTAGATATTTCCGGGAAGCATGTGGAAAACTACGTGTTAGCTGAAAAAACTTACGGTATTTCTACTGATTCCTTCTACATAAAACAAATGAGTTGATAAAAATCAAAGTGGAACAACATTTGTCTGATCAATATAAACATAGACACTTACCGATTCTTATAAATCGCCACAGATAAATAACTTATTGAGAACTGAATTTTATTCGGAAAAGTTAGAATCTATTATTTTTTAAAGACGTTTGTTTATACAACGCTGTCCGAGATGAGAAAAAGGAAATTCTCGGCAACTGTAGAATTAGCTCGCAGGTGCGCAGCGCATGGTGGGGGTCGATATCATCGATCGAGCACAGATACAGGCGCTCTCAAAGTCATTCATATCAAATTTTCAATTTGGAGAATTGAGCCGTTACAATGGATGGAAAACCAAGGGCTCACAGTTGCTGGTGAAAAAACAGAAATATTGGTCCTGAAGGGACCAAGAAACACAGAAGACCTGAAGATCAATGTTGAAGGAACTGTAATAAGCCCAGTAAAAGAACTGAAATACTTGGGTGTTATTTTTCAAAAAAATATGAATTTTAGCGCACATGTGAGGGAAACTACAAGAAAAGCAAGTGAAAGAGTAGCGGCGATGATGAAAATCCTTCCCAACATACGAGGTCCCAGTTATTTGAAGAGGAGAGTTCTAGGCGAGGTCGTCAACAGTATACTACAGTATGCCGCACCGGTGTGGCGAGAAGCGCTCGCACACAACAATCAAACCAAACAACTCGTAGCTGTCCAGAGAAAAGTTATGCTAAGAGTCATTTCAGGATATAGAACGGTATCCGCGGAGGCCGCGCAGGTCATAGCAGGCATGCCACCCATAGACCTTAAAATTAAAGAAAAATGCTTTCTGTATAAGATCGGAAGCAGATTGCCTGGAAACAGGAAAATGGCGGGAAAAAGAACACTGAGAATGTGGCAGCAGCGGTGGCAGCGAGCAACTGAAACATCTAAGTGGACAAGGAAAATTATTCCAAATCTGGAAGATTGGATGAACTGCTCTCACAAGAGAACGAATTACTACTTCACGCAGTTCCTCACAGGCCATGGCTCGTTTGGGACATTCACGAAAAGAATAGGAAAAACAGCAACGAAAAATGCCTAGAAGTAGATAGTCCCGAGCACGTCGTCTACCACTGTGAAAGGTGGAGGTGCGAAAGAGAAAGATTGCGAGAGAACATCGGGGAGTTACCGATCCCAAGCAATATAGTAGCAAAAATGCTTGAGAGCAAGCACACTTGGGACAAATTATTCTCTTACATAGTGAGTATAATGGAGCGGAAGGAAAGGGAGGATAGGGCGGCAGAGCAAAATAGTTGAAATGATGGCTACCTAGGACCTTGATGTGCAAGCAAGAGCTTATTCCAAGGCCTAGTGTGGGGAGGTAGGGCGCCTGTTGTGGTTTTTTTAGTCGGTCGGCGACGCCATCTAGCCAACCCGACATATCCTGCGACACGGGTCGTAGTCGAATCTGATTGCAGATTTTTTACCACAACCGAAAAAAAAAAGGTTAGGTTAGGTTAGGTTAGGTTAGGTTAGGTTAGGTTCCCGTACGTGGTCATCACCTTATCGCAGTGTACGGGCTGAAGTAGCTGTGAATCCTATGGAGGAAGAGCGAAAAACCAAGTATGACCAAAACCAAGGAGTGACTATGGCTCTCTTGGCCCCTCGTATCTGAGGACTCGGGGTAGACCCAAAGAGCAACGTTAGTGCTTCACAAGTAACTATGATTCACTTGGCCCCTGGAGGCTGCTGACTCTGGGTAGACCCAAGCAGTAACGTTAGTACTTCACAACACACTTCCCGAACCCAAACTCCTTTCAAATCCAAGGGCTCGAGTCTAAGCGTGCGCTTAGATTGTGACATCTTCGCGATCCACCCCTAGGCTAAACGACCTAGAAGACGCTGGAGACCGAGCTATCAAGAAAAGGCTTCGTGGGATGAGCATGGGAGAGTGGCGTGGTTAACTATGGCTTCCTTGGCCCCCCTGGTCCACTGACAAGGGGTAGATCCAAGAAGTAATGTTAGCACCACATGCAGGGAACAACTATGACTCACTTGGCCCCCTGTAATCACAGACACAGGGTAGACCCAAGGAGTAACGTTAGTGTTTCGAACGTGGAGAACTTGCATCTGGCCTACGCCACACTGGCAACCCGGGCGTGGCCAAGGAGTTACGACTCACTTTTCCCCTCGGGCTGAAGGCCACTGCATGAATCAGAGTAACTATGACCCACTTGGCCCCCCGAATCCTCGGACTCGGGGCAGACCCAAGGAGTAACGTTAATGTCTGACGGAAACCGCACTCTCATAGCTCAATCCCGAAGGACCAGGGCCAACGGCTCGCCATCTGGGAGTTAGCAATTGACAAACTGATGGTGAGCCGGCCAAGACCTCCTGAGGATCTATCGCTGGTGTTTGAGTTCCGTTGCGAAAAAGCCAGGTGAAAATACGGAACTAGGTCAACAACAGTCAGTGGACTCCTCACAAGTTCTTTGTGAGACCGCAAACTGTGAGACCCGTCAGTCGAGGTGCAGGTTTCTTCCCCTCAATCCCTACATCCAAGGGGGGCAAGAGTCTGAGACTACCACGCAGAAACTGGACCGTGAAATACCAATCGTCTTGGTGATCCGGTATGGTGCCTGCGCAAACCATCATAGTTGGAATCGGTGTCCTTGGGATTCCGACTAAGATGACGAGGAGGAGGTTTTAGTTGGGTTAGAGTCCCACACGAATCCCAGCATTGAACCGCCGCTGCGGAGAAGGCATGATGCTTTCCTCCTTCCTCAGGGCACAAAAAAAAAGGTTAGGTTAGGTAAGGTTCCCGTACGTGGTCATCACCTTGTCGTGGTGTACGGGCTTAAGTAGCTGTGAATCCAATGGAGTAACAGCGAAAAACCAAGTATGACCAAAACCAAGGAGTGACTATGACTCTCTTGGCCCCTGGAATTTACAGACTCTGGGTAGACCCAAGGAGTAATGCTAGTGCTTCTGAGGTAACCATGGCTCTCTTGGCCCCTCGTATCTGAGGACTCGGGGTAGACCCAAAGAGCAACGTTGGTGCTTCGCAAGTAACTGTGATTCACTTGGCCCCTGGGGGCTACTGACTCTTGGTAGACCCAAGGAGTAACGTTAGTACTTCACAACATGACAACTATGGCTCAACTGGCCCCTCGAACCTGAGGACGGATCGAGGTAGACCCAGTGAGCAACGTTAGTACCCCATGTAACCCCATCCCACTCCCAAAAATCCTCTCAGGCAGTAAAGGTCTTAACTGACCAGGGTACACGGTAACTGCTTGGACGAGGAGTTACCGACAAATGTATCAAGAACCTCCGGGGATCTATACCTGTTGTTAATATGTAGTTCCGTGAAATAAGCCAGGTGAAACATGGAACGATGGTCAGCTGCAGTCTCGCAGGTCCTCATAATGTGAGACAGCGGTGGGACCTTAGTGGGCGCGGGACGCTCCTCCTATCACCCAACAACTCCAAGGGGAGGAGATACCGGTCAGTCCGAGTGTGCGTACTGTAGAATTCCAATAACATTGGAGACCCAGTAGTGCCCATTTACAAAGTGCGACAGTAGTAGTCGGTGTCCTCCGACTCTGCTATCGCGCTGAGGAGGAGGTTTTAGTTGGGTTAGAGTCCCACACGAATCCCAGCATTGAACAGCCCGCTGCGGAGAAGGCATGATGCTTTCCCCCTTCCTCAGGGCACAAAAAAAAAGGTTAGGTTAGGTTAGGTTCCCCCACTGGGTCAGCACCTTTTCGTGGTGTGGGGGCTTGTAGTAGCTGCATCGATTCCCTGAAGCTCCGCGACTGGAACTCCGGTTCCTGGTAGGGTCACCACCCATGTCGATGAGCTTAGGGAGGAGTGGCGAAACTAAGACTGACCACTTTCATCTCATGGCAGGACCAGACATAGTCCTTCCATATATCCCCGATACCTGAAGTAGCAGCAGTTCTGCTACATCTCCCTTATTCCCCCTCCGATGCTATTAGGTTTACCGAGGGCTTGGAGGCACTCCTTTTTTTTTTCCCTCCCAGGATGGAAATACGGTACGACATGGCATCACCAGAAAGAGATGTGTGCGAGGCACTGCTCTTGTTTATTTTTTTCACTATGGGTACAACAGAAAAAAAATTGGTTACGGTGCAGGGGCTGGATACCCCAGTACCGGTCGGTGAGGGTGGTGGTGAAGCGGGCCCCCCCCGACCGTCATCAAGCAACCGCGGGTCGACCTCTGTGGGCAGTCAGGCAGGGTCGGCTAAATCTACTACTGACAGTAGTGAAGCAGAAGAGGGTGAGGCTGAGAGAGCCAATCCTTTTGTAATATCTAGAAAGATTAAAACAACACCCCCGAAAGTAATTGGGGAAAGAGAAAAAGAGGTGCAGTCAGAAGGAAAAAAGGTTGCTGCCAGACTATTGCCTGGCGATTATGTGGACTCGCCAAGGCCAGTGAACAAGGAAACCCCTTCAGAATTGCTGTGGGAGGAGATTATCGGTGCAAGTCCATTGCAAACTATGTCAGCGCCACCAAGCGTGGAAACAGACACATCAGTAAGTGAGGAGGAACTCGATGCTGCTATTGTGGACCGCACCAGATACGGAAGGAAACCAGGCTCTGAAGCCAGGGCGACGAAAAGGAAAGCTCTGTCATCACCAGAACTCGATAGACAAGACGAGAAGATAAAGGAACTGGAGGAAGAACTGAAAGCAACGGAGGCTACGATGAAAATCCTGATGGAAGACATTAAAAAGATGGAAGAGGAAAAACAAAAAAGAAACCAATCAAATGTTAAGGAGAGAAATGAAAACGACGAGACAATTAGAAGATTAAGAGAAGAAATCAAAGAATTTAAGGAGCGAGAAAAGAAACAAATTGAGGACCAGGAAACAGGAAAAAAACTCAAAGATCTTATCAGAGGAATTCAAAAAAATGGGAAGGAGGGTCACAGATTAGTGGCAGAAAACCCAAACACAAAACGAGAAATAAAGGAAATAATAAACCGCATATACAGGGTCTTTCCCGAGGAACCTCACCCATATTTATACGGGAAACTACTGAACGTATTTTCATGAAATTCAGCACTTATAAGTATTTCACGATGCTAATGAAATCTAAAATATTTTCAAGGCATGAGCACATCCGGTTTTTCCGGAAATGACGTCAACTTCCGTTTTTCAAATAAGAACACCATTTTTTTATTGCAGAAATAGATTCCTTAGAAAATTTCAAGTTATTTTGATGTAACATTTTTCAGTTTTGGTTGGAAAATTCTCTCTGAGCGGGAAAATTCGAAAAAAAAATCGAAAATAGAGCTCCGCTGAAACAAGAATAACTTCGAGGTTTTTGGATGGAAAATTTTCATTTTTGGGATTTTTCAAGATGTAAGATTGATGTATCCACTTTAGAAATCGAAATCGCGATTCATGATACAGGGGGTGAAAAAATCGCTTTCAAAGTCAGGGATGACAAAATCGTGAAAAATCAATTTTTTCAAATTAGAACCCCATTTTTTTAGGGCAGATATTAAATCTACGTCAAAAAATAATGTGAGTGTATGCATCACACCCTTGCCCTAAAGTGGATATTTTCTGAGTTATTCACAAAAAACTGTTTTTCGTCTTGAATTTTCAGCTATTTCTTTCCCCTTCACGCCAAAAAGATGAAATTTTCAGGAACTGTTACTTAAACCATGTTTTAGATTTTACTACCCTAATATGCAAGAGAAAAAAGTTACAGGTTGTTCCTAAATAGATGGCGAATTTGGATTCGAATTTGTATCGGAAACCTCTTTATTTCAACTAATCGGCCATCGGTTTTCTCTCCAGTGATAAATAAATAATTCCTTATGAACCATATGCAAAAACTTACCATGTTTTACATTATTTTTTATGACAGATATCATTAATTACATCTGCCAAATTCCTCTTTGTTCAGTAGCATGTAATTAATGATATCTATCATTAAAAAAAAGAATGTAAAACATGGTAAGTTTTTGCATATGGTTCATAAGGAATTATTTATTTATCACTGGAGAGAAAACCGATGGCCGATTAGTTGAAATAAATAGGTTTCCGATACAAATTCGAATCCAAATTCTCCATCTATTTAGGAACAACCTGTAACTTTTTTCTCTTGCATATTAGGGTAGTAAAATCTAAAACATGGTTTAAGTAACAGTTCCTGAAAATTTCATCTTTTTGGCGTGAAGGGAAAAGAAATAGCTGAAAATTCAAGACGAAAAACAGTTTTTTGTGAATAACTCAGAAAATATCCACTTTAGGGCAAGGGTGTGATGCATACACTCACATTATTTTTTGTCGTAGATTCAATATCTGCCATAAAAAAATGGGGTTCTTATTTGAAAAAATTGATTTTTCACGATTTTGTCATCCCTAACTTTTAAAGCGATTTTCTCACCCCCTGTATCATGAATCGCAATTTCGATTTTCAAAGTGGATACATCAATCTTACATCTTGAAAAATCCCAAAAATGAAAATTTTCCATCCAAAAACCTCGAAGTTATTCTTGTTTCAGCGGAGCTCTATTTTCGATTTTTTTTTCGAATTTTCCCGCTCAGAGAGAATTTTCCAACCAAAACTGAAAAATGTTACATCAAAATAACTTGAAATTATCTGAGGAATCTATTTCTGCAATAAAAAAATGGTGTTCTAATTTGAAAAACGGAAGTTGACGTTATTTCCGGAAAAACCGGAGGTGCCCATGCCTTGAAAATATTTTAGGTTTCATCAGCATCGTGAAATACTTATAAGTGCTGAATTTCATGAAAATACGTTCAGTAGTTTTCCGTATAAATATGGGTGAGGTTCCTCGTGAAAGACCCTGTATAACATCGGCGCACAACTGAATGATAAACATCTGCTAGATTTCATCGAAAAACCTACCTATGCGAATATCAATCTCAAAAAAGAGATAGGAACACAAACACAATCACAGGAAGAAATGGAAACAGAGGAAAAAATTAGAGAAATAGCGTAGAATGACGCAGAACATGAGTAAGGAACAACTGGAAGACCTGTTGAGTCGTAAATGGCCAAATGAGGCTTACGCGACGAAAACAGAAAGAACCTCAATCACAGAAATTGAGGGTGAAAAAGACATTGCCCTTGTTGCCGATTTTAATACCAAAAGAGACTCAAGACTAACACGAAGACTAGCAACTGGATCAAGGAAAATGAAGGATATGCTGAAGAGGGGTAAGCCGGAGAACGGAGAAATAATATACAGGGTGGCCATTTGAAAACGAAACAGACGAGATTACAGACGAAATAAATTTTTTCGATAAAAATGCTCAGACAGGTCGATTTCTGTTTCGAGGGGGACAACTTAAGATGTAGGTTACGCACGCAAAGCGCTACAACCCTTGCTGCTACAACCCCCACCCCCAATTTTTGAATAGGGAAGATGGGATGAGTGATACCTCAATTCAGAGGTATTTTTATACTGATTTCAGCACAGTAATTGTTTTTTCATTTTATGCATAAGTTCTCGAAATATTCATGCGTTAGTTAATTTTATCACTTAAATTAATTTTTTGCGAATAATTGACATTTCGTGCTTCCGAAACACCAAAATGTCCGTACTTGTATTTGAAATTGCAAAACATCTACCACTGGGCAAATGAAGTCATAACGTACGTGTTAATGCTACTAGAGTCAGATGTTCGACTAGCTGTTTTATTCACTGAAATCATTCTCCAACTGTACGGTATCAGAACGATTTGAAGTATTGATCTAAGAAATATGATGGGGTGAGTGATACCTCATTTGAAAGGTATTTTTATACACAGCACAGTAATTGTTTTTTCATCTTATGCATTAGTTCTCGAAATATTCTCAACTAAGTATTTGAAAATGAAGTGGTGTTTTCATGGCACTTGTAGTGTTTTTTTGTGAAAAATCTGTCACCACTAGATTTCTTTCTTTGGGGCCACTTGAAGAGTAAAATTTACTCTACACAGTCCGATTCCATAGAAGATTTAAGAAGACGTATAGTGAACGAATGTCGTCAAATTACTCCAGAAATGCTGCAAAATGTGCGCCATCGTTTCGAACAAAACTTATTTCATTGTATGGAAGCTAATGGTGAACAATTTGAATATTTAATTAATTGATGTGAGTTTTTGATAAATTATTTACTTTACTTTGAAAAGTCTTATTTCTTAGATCAATACTTCAAATCGTTCTGATACCGTACAGTTGGAGAATGATTTCAGTGAATAAAACAGCTAGTCGAACATCTGACCCTAGTAGCATTAACACGTACGGTATGACTTCATTTACCCAGTGGTAGATGTTTTGCAATTTCAAATACAAATACGGAAATTTTGGTGTTTCGGAAGCACGAAATGTCAATTATTCGCAAAAAATTAATTTGTGATAAAATTAACTAACGCATGAATATTTCGAGAACTAATGTATAAAATGGAAAAACAATTACTTTGCTGAAATCAGTATAAAAATACCTTTGAATTGAGGTATCACTCACCCCATCTTCCCTATTCAAAAATTGGGGGTGGGGGTTGTAGCAGCAAGGGTTGAAGCGCTATGCGTCCGTAACCTACATCTTAAGTTGTCCCCCTCGAAACAGAAATCGACCTGTCCGAGCATTTCTATCGAAAAAATTTATTTCGTCTGTAATCTCATCTGTTTCGTTTTCAAATGGCCACCCTGTATAGAAGAGTATGTGCAGCAGTGGGAGATGAGGAAGGAGAAACAAACGAAGAACTGTACACATTCTTCATAGGCATAGAAGAACTGGAGGAAAACCCTGAGACACATCTGAACATATACAAGGCGATGACCAAATTTAAAAACATATGCGAGGTTAGAGGTAGAGATGATGTGCACGTAGCATTTCAAACAGATAAAGAGAACGGGATGTTAAGAAAAGCTACTGAGTGTGCTTTCCTGGGTTATAAGGGAGAAAAATAACAATCCACAATGTAGGTGGTACACAGGAAACCGAAAACCAGAGAGAAAGAGATAAGGACGACGCGATTATAATAAATTCTGACGGAAAACAATCATATTCTGATCTTGTAAAGCGGATAAAACAAGACATAGGTGATACAAGCACAGATAAGGACAAAATTAAAACGGTGAGACAAACAGCAAACGAAATGTGCTGATAAGAATGGAAAGGGGACATGCGAATAATCTTGCAGATAAACTGAAGGCAAAAATGGAAGATGTTAAAATAAAAACCGTGGGTTCAAAGAGGGACTCGGTATACATCGTAGATCTGGACATCACATGTACGGTTGCCCAAATAGAAGCAGCTACAGAAAAAGCGCTGGGAATGGCCCAAGGCTCAGGGCGCATTGAAGTGAAAAATCTCAGGAATCAAAGCAGGGGCCAACTCCGAGCAACGGTAATAGGACCCCCAGAAATTATAAGAAATGTGCTCAAACTGAAGAACCTGAGAGTGGGCTTAGGCCAAGGAAGGATAGTGGAGAAGAAAGAGGATGACCGATGCCACAAATGCTGGCTAGAAAATCATAAGGCCTATCAATGCACAGGTCCGGATCGAAGCGACACATGTAGGAAATGTGGGAACAAAGGCCACTTTATGACAGAGTGCACAGCGGAGAAGACCTTTTGTGCGATCTGCCAAGTAGAAGGACATATCGCGGGTAGCCGACGGTGCGAAGATAACACCGAAAAAATCAAGAGGATTGAACATAGCACGCAGGCGACTGCAGGAAAGAAATCAAAGAGAGAAACGGGAGGAGAACTTCGGGTTCAAAATGTATAAATCGTTGAAAAGAATGAATTTGGGAGTATGTTCATACGGTGGAGTGAATAAGTCTCTGGAAATTTTACATTCAAGAACAAGAGATTTTAATGGCCCTTTACACCATAAGACGACAAATTATTTTATCTATACATCAGTTTTAAAATATGTACATAAATATTTATTATTTTATTTATTTCATCGTGAAGTGTTGTGGAAAACCTTAAATAGCTGAAATGCTGCGCATATTGCAATTAAATTTGGGCAGAGCAAGGGCAGCTCACGATATAGCATGGCATGAAGCTATAAGAGAAAACATAGATCTTATGATAATCTCCGAGCCGAACAAAAAGATGAGTACGAATAAAGGGTGGCCAACGGACGGGAGAGGGGACATCGCAATAGTGATATGCAATAGAAATGTAGAAATAGACGAGATGAATAGAAAGAGTGGGTATGTGCACATAAGACTACACGGTATACACATATACGCGATTTATACAGGGTCTTTCACGAGGAACCTCACCCATATTTATACGGGAAACTACTGAACGTATTTTCATGAAATTCAGCACTTATAAGTATTTCACGATGCTGATGAAATCTAAAATATTTTCAAGGCATGAGCACCTCCGGTTTTTCAGGAAATGACGTCAACTTCCGTTTTTCATATAAGAACACCATTTTTTTATTGCAGAAATAGATTCCTTAGAAAATTTTAAGTTATTTTGATGTAACATTTTTCAGTTTCGGTTGGAAAATTCTCTCTGAGCGGGAAAATTCGAAAACAAAATCGAAAATAGAGCTTCGCTGAAACAAGAATAACTTCGAGGTTTTTGGATGGAAAATTTTCATTTTTGGGATTTTTCAAGATGTAAGATTGATGTATCCATTTTAAAAATCGAAATCGCGATTCATGATACAGGGGGTGAAAAAATCGCTTTCAAAGTTAGAGTTGACAAAATCGTGAAAAATCAATTTTTTCAAATTAGAACCCCAATTTTTTATGGCAGATATTGAATCTACGTTAAAAAATAATGGGAGTGTATGCATCACACCCTTGCCCTAAAATGGATATTTTTTGAGTTATTCACATAAAACTGTTTTTCGTCTTGAATTTTCAGCTATTTCTTTTCCCTTCACGCCAAAACGATGAAATTTTCAGGAACTGTTATTTGAACCATGCTGTAGATTTTTCACCCCTTCTTGAAACCGACTTCAAGTTACTATTAGGAGAACCATGGCAAACTTTCGCAGTTATAACTAGAGAAGATTCTCAAAGTTTTGACCGTTAATTTCTAGACATTTATTTATACGTCTCAGGAATGCTTCGTGCGTTGCTCTTCTTATTTCATCGGGAGGAAGAGATCTGCAAAAGTGTTTAAAAACCAAATTGAGTTTCAAAACTATGAATCTAAAAATCTAAACAAACCTGAACGCATTTCTGACTCGTTCTATGCAGTCCTCTTTATCAGTCAGGGGAGTTGAGTAGACAATATTTTTTATCCTACTCCAAACATAATAGTCTAAAGGAGTTAAATCGGGAGAACGTGGTGGCCAAAGATGTGGACCATTGTTCGCCAACCATCGATCTTCAAATAGCCTGTAGAGGATATTTGACACATTGAGTGAATTGTGTGGAGGCGCGCCATCTTGTTGATACCATAAGTCATTATGGTTATGTACTAGCGGCTCAATTATTTGAGTCAATATGTCAGAATATCTATCTCCTAAGGGAGAACATTCTTTAAATAATGCAAACATGTGTAGTGTTCTATCTTACCAGTTAAAGTCCCATCATAAATGTGAACATCGAGAATTGCATCATTTTTGATGGCGCAAAAAACATTGAAACTCCAGGTCTCTTGAAAGTTCCATTGTCTGAAGTGGTGGTTGTTCTCTTCATCCCAATAATGACTGTTATGCCTATTTAAAGAACCATTCTTTGTGAATTTAGATTCATCTGTCCAAATTATACAGTCCAAAAAGTTTTCATTCTCTTGAAATAGAATCATCATAACTTCGCAAAACTCTGTTCTCCTGACGAAATCATTTTCCTTCAAATGCTGTACCCTATTAAATTTATATGGGTGCATTTTATGTTTTTTTAATATTCTCCAAACACTCGATTGAGATAATCCCAGATCAATCTCGGCATTTTTGAGAGAATTTTGAGGATTCACACGAAAATATGCAAGAACTGTAATTTCGTTGTTCTCATCTTCTACTACACTTTTTTCTCTGTGTATAGTTTTCTTAACGAAAGATCCGACATTTCTCAAGTTTGTCATGGTTCTGTTAATGGTATCTCTCGTTGGTCTGGGTCGGTCAGGAAACCTCTCAATGAACAGTCGAATCGTTCTATCTACAACTTTATTACATTCTCCATGAAGTAGAATGAGATTTAAATAATCTTCATTGGTAAAATTAGGCATAGTGATCGATTTTATAACTTAATACGAATTATCACCAAATTAATAATAAACACAAAATGCTACTGAATAAAGAGGAATTTGGCAGATGTAATTAATGATATCTATCATTACAAAAAAAGAATGTAAAACATGGTAAGTTTTTGCATATGGTTCATAAGGAATTATTTATTTATCACTGGAGAGAAAACCGATGGCCGATTAGTTGAAATAAAGAGGTTTCCGATACAAATTCGAATCCAAATTCGCCATCTATTTAGGAACAACCTGTAACTTTTTTCTCTTGCATATTAGGGTAGTAAAATCTTGAACATGGTTTAAGTAACAGTTCCTGAAAATTTCATCTTTTTGGCGTGAAGGGAAAAGAAATAGCTGAAAATTCAAGACGAAAAACAGTTTTTTGTGAATAACTCAGAAAATATTCATTTTAGGGCGAGGGTGTTATGCATACATTCACATTATTTTTTAACGTAGATTCAATATCTGCCATAAAAAAATGGGGTTCTAATTTGAAAAAATTGATTTTTCACGATTTTGTCATCCCTAACTTTGAAAGCGATTTTTTCACCCCCTGTATCATGAATCGCGATTTCGATTTTTAAAGTGGATACATCAATCTTACATCTTGAAAAATCCCAAAAATGAAAATTTTCCATCCAAAAACCTCGAAGTTATTCTTGTTTCAGCGGAGCTCTATTTTCAATTTTTTTTTCGAATTTTCCCGCTCAGAGAGAATTTTCCAACCAAAACTGAAAAATGTTACATCAAAATAACTTGAAATTTTCTAAGGAATCTATTTCTGCGATAAAAAAATGGTGTTCTAATTTGAAAAACGGAAGTTGACGTTATTTCCGGAAAAACCGGAGGTGCTGATGCCTTGAAAATATTCTAGATTTCATCAGCATCGTGAAATACTTATAAGTGCTGAATTTCATGAAAATACGTTCAGTAGTTTCCCGTATAAATATGGGTGAGGTTCCTCGTGAAAGACCCTGTATATCCCCAAACATCACACTGGAAGATTTTAAAGAAAAAATGGACGAAGTTTTCGAAGCGGCATCACTACATCCGAATAAGTCAATCATTGTCGGAGATGTTAACGCAAAGTCGCCACTCTGGGGCTCACCTTATGCTGATGCGCGTTGGGAGCATATGGAAAGCTGGCTATCACAATTGACGTGGCAAGCCAGAAACAATGGAAAACATACGTTCGAACGTAATAATTCAAGGAGCCACATCGACGTAACACTTTGCTCAGCACGGCTGGCAAAAAATATCCAAAACTGGCAAGTGAATTATGTGAACCCTTTCACCCATCACGGACATATAAGATATGACATAAAAATCGACGGAAGAATAGATAGAACAGAACCAAGGAAGCTATTCCTGAACGTCGGTAAATATGTCGAGCATCAAAGAGAGATTAAGGAGGAAAACTCTAGAAATATTCACAAAAGCATCATCAAAGCCTTTAGAAAAGCAACGATAGAAGAAAGAAAAGAAACAAGAGAGAAACCGTATTGGTGGAACTCGGAGATTGAAAATATTCGGAGCGACTATGTGAAACTGAGGAGACAGTACACTCGGTGCGGTGGAGATGAGGAAGAGCGGCAGGAATGGCTGCGAAAAATGAAAGAGCGGGGCAAGCGGTTGAAAAAAGCAATAAATACGTCGAAGAATAACAATTGGAAGAACATCTTGACAAGCCTGGAGGACGATATCTGGGGAGAGGGCTATCGCTTAATAACAGGACATTTTATGAAGGGCAGAACAGCACACAGGATACCAACCGCGAAAAGGAGGAAGATTCTGCAAGAGTTGTTCCCTAATACAAGCGAGAGACCCCTGAGAATGAGGACTCACATAACTACCCCCGAGCCTTTCACAATAGAAGAATTCAACCTTGCAAGTAACAGCATGAAAAACGGAAAGGCCCCAGGCCCGGATGGGCTCACGGTCGAGGCGCTGAAGTTGGCATATAAGATCATACCCTAAAAACTACTAGCAGAATTGAACGACCTACTGAAGAAACAGCATTTCCCGGACACCTGGAAGGTAGCGAGAGTGGTGCTGCTCCCAAAAGAAGGCAAGGACCCAAATCTGTCCTCGTCCTATAGGCCTATCTGCCTCCTAAACACTGTAGGCAAGTTGTACGAGAGGCTGATCGTTAATAGGCTGGAGGCTGAGCTGGAGGATAAACAGCTGATATCCCATGCACAGCACGGGTTCAGAAAAGGGAGATCAACAGTGTCGGCCATCATGGAAGTAAAAGGAAAAATAGAAAGAGATGTCAAGATGGTGTCTGGCGGTAACTCTTGATATAAGGAACGCCTTCAATACGGCAAGATGGGACCAGATTCTAAATAGTCTAATTGCAGGAGGAATAAGTAGCTACCTGATAAGGTGCGTGGAGACGTACTTCAATAAAAGAACTGTCCGAACTGGGAGCGTGACACATAAGTGCACTATGGGGGTTCCCCAGGGCTCCATTAAAGGCCCAATTCTCTGGAATGTCATGTACGACGGTGTTTTGAGATTGCCATACGATCCGGAGGTGACCGCGGTGGCGTACGCCGACGATCTCCTTTTCCTGGTGGAGGGAGAAGACGAGGCAGGGGTGAGGGTTAGAGCGGAGAGGACAGTGCGAGCAGCGGCGGCCTGGATGGAAGGCAGAGGACTGGAGATCGCTCCTCAGAAGACCGAGTTGACCGTGGTGAGAGGCCCCAGGCGCAAGGAACCTTTTGAAATAATGGTGGAGGGGGTAAAGGTGGAAGCGAAGCCTCACCTGAAGTATCTGGGTGCAGTTCTAAGTAAAAAATTGAACTTTGCACAGCACGTGAATTATGTAGTCGAGAAGGCGTCGAGGAAGTGCACCCAGATACAGAGAATTATGCCGAACATCAGTGGACCGAGCTACGGTAAGCGCAGACTTCTATGCGGTGTTATTCACAGTATCGTCCTGTACGCTTCACCGGTGTGGAGAGAGGTGTTGAGAACGAAGGTCCACCACGACAAACTTATAACGATACAGAGAAAAGGATTATTACGGGTGGTGTCCGCTTATAGGACGGTATCGGCGGAGGCAGCGCAGGTCATCTCGGGCTTCCCGCCCCTGGACCTCATGATGGCGGAAAGAAGCTTTCTCTATAAGGTGGGAGGTCGCCTAGCTGGCAACATGAGAATGGCCCGCGAACGAACCTGGAAGAGGTGGCAGGAAAGATGGGTAAAGGACACTGGCAAAGCCACTTGGACAAAGAAATTGATAGGCAACATAAAACAGTTGATATTATGCGAACATAGAACATCCTGCTATTTCTTTACTCAGTTTCTGACAGGGCACGGTTCCTTCGGAGCTTTCACGCATAGAATCGGGAAGACCACATACGATTTATGTGTA
Organism: Adalia decempunctata; assembly: GCA_951802165.1. Taxonomy (NCBI): domain Eukaryota; kingdom Metazoa; phylum Arthropoda; class Insecta; order Coleoptera; family Coccinellidae; genus Adalia; species Adalia decempunctata. The sequence continues at coordinate 76,852,678 of OX637695.1, forward strand.
AGATGCCGGACTCAAGATGGACCAGAGCACGTCTTCTATGTCTGCTCCAGATGGAAGGAGGAAAGAGAAATTATGGTAAGAGAGCTCGGATATCTATCAACAGTTACCGAAATCATACCGAGAATGATAGAAGACAGGAGGGTCTGGAAGATTATTTACAAGTTCGTAATCACCATAATGGCGAGAAAGGAGACCGAGGACAGAGAGGCAGAAAACCGTGAACGGGAATAATTACAGAAGGACCATACCGGGTTACGCACCTGAAGTACGGGCAAACAGCCTATTTCCAGGTGGCGATGATACCCGGGAAAAGAGGAGGGTGGTTAAGTGAGGTGAAAGTCCCACACAAATCTGCAGCACACATCGCAATCACTGAACATCCTACGGCCCGCTGCAGAAAAGGCATTAGCTTCCCCCTTTCTCAGGGCCAAAAAAAAAAAAAGGTTAGGTTAGGTTAGGTTCCCGTACGTGGTCATCACCTTGTCGTGGTGTACGGGCTTAAGTAGCTGTGAATCCTATGGAGCAACAGCGAAAAACCAAGTGTAGCGACGACGAAGTAGGCGACACATGATGACAGGATATTAGAAAAATTATTTTACGATTGTCAGTTTTTGATTCATTTTTGTATTGATAATTGTTAATTAAAAAGAATAATTTGACGACAATTATTCTTTTATTATTTGACGACGATACATCGACGATATTTGACGACGATACATTGGTGCCGAAACCAGGGACCTTTAGATTGGAAAAGAAAGAACTGATCAAATGGACGGCAGAAGATTTTTGACTAGGCAGAATGCTGGTATGAATAGAAGATTGGATTCTGACTACAACTGGCCAGAGAATTTCGGAGCTGGAGCTAGGATTCGTTCTGAAACCGACTTACAAACGCAAAATGTTCATAGGAATAGAATGGGTCGAGAAGAAATTGATACAACGAATAACTTTTGTCTACCCAATCAACCAATAGCAACAGTAAGTCAAAAGGAAAATTCCATGGATAGAATGGATGTAATTTCCAATGGATCAAGACATTCGAATAGAAGAATCGAAATACAAAGGAAACGCTTAGCTTTAGAGACAGAAAAGGCAAGACAGGAAATCGAGATGAGACAGAAAGAATTAGCGAATCAAATGGCATTACTAGAAATGGAACGTGATGTTCGCGAAGCTGAGTTATGTGAAATTGAAGAGAATGGATCAGTGAGGTCTACATATAATATAGAGGAAGGAAGAAATCTTTATCCAAATGTAAGAATAGTGAACCCATGTGAAAATCTTTTGTCGTCTCCTGTTTCAGAATGGGTAAACCAAACTCAAAGAAATTTACCGAATTCTTGTTCACAACCTGTAAATAATGATGATATTTCTGAAACTAATTCTAATTTCTCTGAGGAAAAACCGAATGAGAACGATAGGATACTATCCGATATTCAGCTGTTGTGCAAGAGTCATTGGCGATACCATCAGAGCAGTTTCTTCGAAATCAAACACGGATCCACTTATGGCGAGACAAACCGTGGAAAAAGATTTTCCCATATTTGGTGGAGATTCGTCCGATTGGCCGATCTTCATTTCTCAATTTAGACGCATTTCTGGGATGTGTGGATACACGGAGGAAGAAAAAATGGTGAAGCTACAAAAGTGCCTGAGAGGTGAGGCAAAGTTTGCGGTTTCAGGTATGTTGCTTTCTCCTAAAAATATAGAATTAGCGTTGACAACACTGGAAATGAGATTTGGAAGACCTGATCAAATCATTGAGTCCTTAATTTTCAAAGTGAGAACAGTGCAACAATTCAGAGAAGGTAATATGGAACACTTGATTAACTTTTCCACTCACATACAAAGTCTTGTTGCTACTATAAAGTCATTAGATTGTCGAGGTCATTTAGAGAATCCGCAAATTTTGAAAGATTCTGTTTCTAAATTACAACTTGAAATTGCAATGGGGAGAAACAGTTGCAAATAAGGAAGGCAAGGTTAATTTGGAGGATTTCGCAGATTGGATATCAAAGAAGGCGAGGGCAGCTTGTTTCGTTAGTACAAACTTCAGACCAAAAACTTTTGAAAAATATAAAAAAGATTTCAAAAATAATAGATTTTCACGAGAAACGAGTTTATTGACGACTGATATGGCAACGAGAACTGAGTGTTCATATTGTAGGTCCAAAGATCATAAAACTCTTATGTGCCCCAAATTGAAAAAAGATGATGTTGATACTCGTTGGGATATTGTGACAAAAAATAAACTCTGTTTCACATGCCTCAGACCGAATCATCAAACTTTCAAGTGTAATTCAAAGAAAATTTGTGGAATTCAAGGATGTCAACGTCCACATCATAAAATTTTACATAAGGAAAGTTTTGAGACTATTCCGGAATCAAGTCAAATGAATGTAAATGAAAATAATCTAGAACTAGGAATAGCAATAAAAATATTTTACTGAGAATGGTCAGAGTTAAACTGTATAATGATAACAAGATTTTAGAATGTGTAGCACTTTTCGATGAAGCCTCAACAGTGACATTAGTCGATCAAAGTATTGTTGATATTTTTGAAATTAAAGGTTTTCGTCAGCCGTTGTGTATTCAATGGACAAATGATTTAGTTTCCCGATGCGAGGATTCAATTCAATTTGATATTGGGATATCTGGAATAGGTGTCGATTCAAAAATATTTACCATGAAAAATGTAAAATCTGTCAGGAATCTATCATTGCCTCTTCAACATATTTCTTCTGAAGATTGGACGCGATATATGCATTTGAAAGGACTCCCTTTGTATGAAATTCATGAAAGACCCCTAATATTAATCGGCCAGGATAATATACGACTAACTGTACCTCGAAAAATATGTGAAGGTCCTGAAAATCTACCCATGGCAACAAAAACGTGTCTTGGTTGGGTTCTTCATGGAAAAGTTGACAAAACTGGAATTCAACGCGACTACTCGTTTCATATTTGTGAACAAGATAACTCAGATGATAACTTGCACCGCTTAGTAAAAGAAACATTCACTCTAGAATCCTTTGGAGTTTCAGTAGATCAGATGAAACCGAATTATATTGGAAATCGAGCGATTGAATTGATGTAAAAGACTGTGAGACGAGTGAACGACAGGTATGAAATTGGTTTATTGTGGAAAACAGAGGATATTATTTTGCCAGAAAGTAAAATGAATGCTTTGAGACGCCTACAATGTGTGGAAAAAAAGATGACAAAAGATGAAGTATTCAGTCAACAATACTGCAAGAAAATACAAGAATATTTGGATAAAGGCTATGCGAGAAAATTATCTCATGTTGAACTATTACAAGAAGGTAATCGATGTTGGTACCTTCCCCATTTCGCCGTTTTCAACCCAAATAAACCAAAAAAGATACGCATTGTTTTTGACGCCGCCGCCAAATCTCACGGAGTGAGTTCAAATGATGATTTGATCCCAGGACCTGATTTATTAGTACATTAAATACGATCCTCTTGAATTTTCGTATGCGAAAAATAGCCTTTTGTAGTGACGTGAAAGAAATGTTTCACCAAGTCAAAATTCGATCTGAGGACAGATGTGCACAGAGATTTTTATGGAGAAATGGAAATCGAAATAAAGAAGTTGAAACTTATGAAATGGAAGTCATGATATTTGGAGCAAACTGTTCACCGACATGTGCGCAGTTCGTGAAAAATATGAATGCAAGGTTATCAACAGATTCAAAACCAATTTTAGATGCTATAATGAAAAAACATTACGTGGATGACTATTTAGATTGTAAAGATACTGAAGAAGAAGCCATATCGACAATAATAGAAGTTAGTCGTGTACAAAAAATAGGTGGATTTGAATTAGTTAATTGGATTTCGAATTCGGAAGAAATGATGAAAAAGTTAAACAAAAACGAGGATATCATGAAAAATTTTAATTTTGAAGGTCAATCGTCCCTTCAGAGAATCCTTGGGCTTTGGTGGGATGCAAAAGAAGATACTTTCCAGTTCAAACTTAGATTATCGGTCGATGAAAATAAAATACCAACAAAAAGAAACATATTGAAAACTGTAATGTCCGTATTTGATCCCTTGGGACTTATAGTAAACTTTACAATTCGTGGCAGAATTCTAATGCAAGATATATGGAAGTCAGGTATAGAATGGGACGAACAAGTTAATAAGGAAATTCAAGAAACTTGGAAATCTTGGTTGTATGATTTGAGAAATACTCTTATGAAAATACGTTTTCCTAGATGTTATTCGCTATTGATTCCATGGGCAGATAAAACGGAGTTGCATATATTTTGTGACGCGAGTAAAAGAGCATTTGCCTCTGTAGCCTATCTACGAGTTGTTTCTCACAAAAATGTCAATGTTTCTCTGATAATGGCAAAAGCAAGAGTTGCGCCAACGAAAACTATCACGATACCGAAATTAGAACTTTTAGCGACTGTTTCTGGTGCTAGGTTGGCCAATTATATTTTGAATGACTTAGAACTTGATTTTGATAAAATATACTACTGGACAGACTCTACGACAGTATTACAGTGGATAAAAGGAGATGGAAGTCGACTTGGACAGTTTGAGTCCCACAGAGTAGGAGAAATTCAAGAAAAGACTAATTCCTCTGATTGGTATTGGATTCCTTCGAAATTCAATGTTGCGGACGAAGCTACAAGAACATATAGCAATTCACAGGAACATATGGAATTCGAACGATGGATAAATGGACCTGATTTTTTGATGAACTTCGATAAGACGACGTGGCCTACAAAACAAATAAAAATACAAAGTACTGTTGATATAACAGAGCATGAACATTTTGTAGCTCTCACAGTTTTGCTCGAATCAAATAAAATTGATTTCGAAAGATTTTCGAAGTACTCGAGAATTACGAGGACAATGGCTTGGGTAATTAGATTCCGAAACATTTTATTGGCGAGAATAAAACATGACAATTCTGAATTTTCCCAAATGCTCAGCGTATCAGATATTGAAAAAGGAGAAATTGAACTGATAAAACAGAGTCACTATGAAAGTTTTACAGAAGAAATAAAGGCTCTTCTAAAAGATAAGGAATTGAACGGACGGAGTAGATTAAGACAACTTTCTCCTATGCTCAATGACGATGGACTTATAGTTCTAGATGGAAGAACAAATTTATCGAATGAATTGAAATTTTCAACAAGAAGGCCATATATTTTGCATCCAAAACACAGATTTACGAGACTATTACTCCAACACTATCACGAAAAATCTGGTCATCAAGGTATAGAACTCAACTTGAATGAAGTTAGACAGAAGTATTGGATTATTGATGCTAGAGCAGCTATAAAATCAACATTCGCAAGATGTCAAATCTGTATAAAAAGAAGAGCAGCACCTAAAATACCTATCATGGGACAACTACCGCCCGAAAGGATAACTCCGAATGTAAGACCATTCACATTTACAGGAATTGACTATTTCGGACCGATATTAGTTAATGTTGGGAGACGACAAGAGAAGAGATGGGGTGTTATTTTTACTTGTTTCACTATCAGAGCTATTCACTTGGAAGTAGCACACAGTCTCACTACAGATTCTGCGATAATGGCAATTCGTAGAATGCTGTCAAGAAGAGGTATTCCTAAGCAAATCATTTCGGACAATGCGACCAACTTTCGTGGAGCCTCTGAAGAATTGAAGAGAGCAATTCAAGAGCTAGATAACAAGAAGTTGCACGAAACAATGGTTTCAAAAGGTATTGAATGGAAATTCATACCTCCAGGAGCGAGTCACATGGGAGGAGCTTGGGAAAGAATGATAAGATCAGTAAAAACTACTTTCAAAATTATTCTAAATGGACAAACCATCAAAGATGAAATACTTCTTACCTTATTCGCCGAAGTAGAAAACATTATCAACACGAGACCTCTCACTCATGTTTCTGTTGACCCTGTGGATTTAGAAGCGTTAACACCAAATCATTTTCTGTTGAGTTCTTCAAATGGTAGTGGACCTCCAGGTGTTTTTGAAGAGAAATACCTTCGTAAAGAATGGAAAAAATCACAAAGACTTACTGATGCCTATTGGAAACGGTGGATAAAAGAATATTTACCCACTTTGACCTGTCGACGAAAGTGGATAAAAAACCAACCAGACTTAAAAGTTGACGACGTGGTAATAATTCTTGATGAAACCATACCCAGAAACTCATGGAAACTGGGAAGAGTGATAGGAGTAATTCCTGGGCCAGACGGACGAGTACGCGTTGCCGATGTGAAGACCCAAAAAGGAATATACAGAAGACCTGTTGCGAAGCTATGCCCATTCCAGACGACGACCACGGAGAGTAGTAGTTGCACAGGGGGGAGAATGTAGCGACGACGAAGTAGGCGACACATGATGACAGGAGATTAGAAAAATTATTTTACGATTGTCAGTTTAGATTCATTTTTGTATTGATAATTGTTAATTAAAAAGAATAATTTGACGACAATTATTCTTTTATTATTTGACGACGATACATCGACGATATTTGACGACGATACACCAAGTATGACCAAAAACCAAGGAGTGACTATGACTCTCTTGGCCCCTGGAGTCTGCGGGCTCTGGGTAGACCCAAGGAATAATGCTAGTGCTTCTGAAGTAACCATGGCTCTCTTGGCCCCTCGTATCTGAGGACTCGGGGTAGACCCAAAGAGCAACGTTGGTGCTTCACAAGTAACTGTGATTCACTTGGTCCCTGGAGGCTGCTGACTGTTGGTAGACCCAAGGAGTAACGTTAGTACTTCACAACATGGCAACTATGGCTTAACTGGCCCCTCGAACCTGAGGACGGATCGAGGTAGTTATATATATAGTTATATAGTGAAAAGGGGTTACAGTCCACTGCGACCTTAAGGTCTATTGTGCCCCCTGACAGAGCTGTCATCATCGCGCCTCCTACAGCTCGCCCTCCAGTTCCAGAGATTTGATGAAATCCAGTATCTGGGACGGCTTCAAGGAGGATAACTCCCCACTTCTACAAGTTTCTTGTCCAAAGCTATCTTTCCTTTGGCTTACAATGGCATAGCATTCCGTAACCAGGTGAATAGGAGTTTCTTCCTCCTCCCCACAGAATCTACACTCATCAGTGTCCGATAAACCCATTCTCAACAGATGCTTCTTTAGGCGACAATGTCCTGTGAGAAAGCCAGTTAGTAGGTGAAGTTGGTTTTTACTGAGATCCAGATGTTTTTTGGATCTAGCAGTTTCAAAGTTCCGGAGGAACTTTTTGGAGTGATCCATTCCTGGGAGATTCCGCCAGAGTTTTTCTCTTTCGGTTTTCTCCTTCAGCATAAATTCCTTCTTATAGGTGCATTTTCCTATACCACAGAAGGGTTCTGGGCCAGTGAGTGGCGTCTGTGCGCCCTTTCTGGCCAGTTTATTGGCCTCTTCGTTTCCTACGATTCCCGAATGACCGGGAACCCAGATTAAAAAGACCTTATTCTTCTTGCCTACCTCATTGAGTTTGTTTCGGCACTCCCAAATCAGCTTTGAGTCAATGACGTAGGAGCTCAGTGCTTTAATAGCAGCTTGACTATCTGTATGAATAGCTATATCGCACTTCTGATAGTTTCTTTCTAGATGTATATCTAGACATCTTCCGATTGCAAGTATTTCCGTTTGAAGGACGCTTGTACAGGAGCCTAGCGATAGTGCACACTTGGTACTTGTCCCATAAATCCCAGCGCCAGCTCCTGTAGCGGTTTTAGAACCATCAGTATACCATTTCATTGTATTTTCTTTGAGATTGTAGTTGGTGTATTCCCTTTCCCAATCTTCTCTTTTACTTAGCATTGTACTGAAGTTCTTCTCAGTGCTTACTTTCTTGATCATTACATCGCTAGGAAGGTTTGCAGATGAGGTGTAGTCATTCAGAGAGGACCAAGCTCTCTGAAACCTGACTCTCTCATTGCCTGCTCCTTCTTTAGATACTCTGAGGATGGCCTCATGGGCTACCCTATCAATCACTAGATGTAGAGGTGTGAGGTCTGTGATGATCTCAAGCGCCCTGGTTGGGCACGTTCTCATAGCTCCCGTGATGCACACACAGGCAAGCCTTTGTACTTTGTCGAGCATTTTCCTCGTACTTACACTTGTCTTTGCAAACCAGGCTACTGCCCCATATGTGACTATAGGTCTTACAATCATGACGTACATCCATCGCAGTATTTTTGGGTTACAGCCCCAATTCCTGCCGCATAGACGTCTGCATGCCATCAGAGCTCTTGTAGCTCTGCCAGTAGCATTATCAACATGCTTATTCCACAGAAGTTTGCTATCCAGTGTTATTCCTAGGTATTTGACTTCAGACCCCCACTCCAAGATATTTCCGTTTAATACTAACGTTTTCATGGCTGGAAGTTTCCTCTTCCGAGTGAACGGAATCAATGTGGTCTTGGTTGGGTTGATGTTCAGCCCCACTGACAAGCACCACTGCTCAATAATTCTAAGGCCCTTCTGCAATAGGTCGCAGAGAGTGCCTTCGAATTTACCTCTAATTATTAGAACTATGTCGTCAGCATAGCCTACACATTCAAAGCCAAGCTCCGTTAGCCTGTGTAGAAGTTCATCCACTACCGGGCTCCACAGGAGGGGGGATAGCACCCCACCCTGAGGTGTTCCACGAGTAGCTTTGACGAAGACGGATTCCTCGCCCATCGATGTCTCAGATATCCTCGTCGTTAACACCTCATACATCCATCTTAAAATGGTATTATTCACTCCTCGCCTCTCAAGTGCATCTCTGACAGACACATGTGTTGTGTTGTCAAAGGCCCCAGATACATCCAGGAAGGCACACATGGCGATTTCTTTGTTATTCAGAGTTCTCTGGATGACTTCAGTCAGCTGATACAGAGCGGTCTCCGTTGAACGTCCCGCCCTGTAAGCATGCTGAGAATTGTGAAGTGGTGTTTTCTCCAGATGCTCCGTTCTTATGTAGTTATCTACGACTTTCTCCATCGTTTTAAGAAGAAACGATGTCAGGCAAATGGGTCTGAAGGATCGAGGGTCAGTCCCGTCCCTACTTTGGGAATGAAGGTTACTTTTGCCCTTCTCCACTTTTCAGGTATTTGACCCAATGCTAAGCTGCTTCTTGTGATATTCAGTAGATGAGGGAGGATCTCCTCCACTCCTTTCTGCAGGAGTATCGGAAACACCCCATCTACTCCTGGGGATTTATACGGCTGAAAGGTGCTTATTGCCCATTCAAGTCGTTGCCTTGTGAATATACTCTTAGCAATGTCCCAGTCCTCCTTGCGGGAATTCTTGGTGTACTTCATTGCTATTACAGTATTACTTATTGGTTCCCTACCTGGGAAGTGTGTTTCGAGAAGAAGAATGGATCGTTCCTTCTCTCCTTCAGTGTACGAACCGTCTGGCCTTTTAAGCGACATGGTGGGGTTAGTTCCCCCTTTTGCCATGACTTTCTGAAGTCTGGCTGCTGTGGGAGTGGAAGTGATGCTTTCACAAAAGGCTTGAAAATTAAGTCTTTTGGCCTTCCTGATCTCCTTGTTGTACTGAGTAAGTTTCTCAGTGTACCGTTGCCAGTTACTGTCTCGTTTGGCTTCATTAAAGAGCCGACGGACTTCCTTTCGGAGGTTTGACAGGTTGTCATTCCACCAAGGAGCTTCTTTACTTGATCGAGCCTTGGTCAGTGGGCAACTGGAGTGAAAGGCCTCCATCATTGCCTCGCTTACCTGCTCAACATGTTGCTCCAAATCGTAACAGCGGTGTTTTTCCCGCCCTATTACCATCTGGTCTAAATTATTCTTCAGATGGCTCCTATAAAGAAACCAATCTGTCTTTCTAGAATTTCGAATCAGGGGTGGCGAGGTGGTATCTCCCTCCATCTTAAACTCGATAATTCTATGATCAGAGAGTGAAGGTTCATCCATCACTCTCCAGGAAGTGACATTCTTCCTGGCAGCGACGTTGACAATTGTCACGTCCAGGACCTCTTCTCTCGTTCTCGTGACGAAAGTTGGTGTATTCCCTACATTCAATGTCTCGAGATTATTAGCCAAGAGATATTCAAGCAAGCACTCACCTCTGGTGTTATTGTTCGTGCTTCCCCAAATAGTATTGTGTGCGTTGGCATCACATCCAATTATGATTGGCAACTTTCTGCTATTGCAGTAACGTATTAGCCGCTGTACTTCATCTGGTGGTGTTATTGGCCCATCTCCAGCGAAGTATGCGGATGCTATGACAATGTCTCGGTCAATGCCCCCAACATTGAGGTGTACCCTAATGGGAATCAGGTCTCGAGACATATATTCTGAAATACAAATATAGTTAATATTGCTCTTTATGATCACACAGGCACGTGGAGACGTTTGCCTTTGGTCATATACCAGTCTTGAGTCCTTGCACCCCAAGCCCAGTATTTGGCCTTCTTTGTTGATCCAGGGTTCCTGGATCAGAGCAATGCTCAGTTGCAGACTCGCAAATGACCTTGCAATCACCGCTGAAGAGCCCTTCGCATGATGCAGGTTCACTTGTACTACTTTATAGAAGGTGATTGTTGTTTCGGGGGAGAGATGGTGGTTACCCAGTCCCTTTATGCCCCAACCTTCATTTTTTCCTGTTCCTCCTCAGATTCCTTATGGGGTATTTCCCTTTCGGAATCTGAGTCGGTCCCTTTGGCCATCAGGCAGCTCGACTCAGTTTGCCGGGTAGCAGAGGAAATCTCCGCTCCCACTGGCGCCCCGGTAGAGCCACCAGGTTGGCCCAGACTTGCGTCTGTTTCTTCTCCCTGCGTCTTGAGTTCTCCGGATGCGGAGGGCATCTCCACGTCCATCGAACTCTCTGCCGGGATATTTGGGACGTTTGTACCCTTCAGCCCTGAGACTGGGATGCACCCAAACCGGAAGTTTAGGCTGCATCCCACTGCCTTCAGAGCTTCTTCAGATTGGGGATCGATCCCAATCGTGAGGACCGTTCCTTTGCCCTCTTTCCTGGAGTTCAGAACTCTCCATGCCCCAGTGTTGAGGTTGGAATTCTGAACTTCCACGAGTCTGAGGATTTTCTCAGACTCCATCTCCTGACTTCTTGGAAAGAAGACCGTGATGTTGGTGGGCTTGGGGATGTCGTCTCCCTCTAGCACCACCAGCTCAGGCCCCTTCCAAGATTTCAGTTGCGGAACTGATCTTTTGATCCATTCCGCAGATCCCTGGGATCCACAGTCCACCAGCATCATTCCATTTCTGAAATGAACGCCAGCAAAGTGGACCCCCCTTTCCTGGCTCTGGCACATCTCCTCCACTAGAATATCCTCTAGGGAGGAAAGTTGCTCGACCTCCAGGGTAGCCTTAGGGTAGTCCTTAGGCATAATTTCTACCCTGGAGGTTTTCTTTGCTTTTACAGCTGCTGCATAACCGGTGGCTTGCCCAGTTTTTGCTGCAGCCGTCTTCTGCTCCTTTGCTAGAGGCCGCTGGGGGGGTGTGATAAGCCCCGGGCCTCTTTTGCTTCCCGAAGGAGTGGTCTCCGGAGCCGGGGGCCGAAGAGCCTGCTCCCTAGCCTCCTCAGGTTTAACGCCCTGGTGGAGGAGTCGCAGGTACCTCCGAACCCCAGCCCCACTAAGACCCCTCCTTAGCGGGTCGTCCCTGCCACCCGGTTGCCCCAGTTGGGGCCACTGGAATGGCAGTCTCGCTTTTTTAGGTCTGTTGACCTTCCCCTGTGAAGGGTGCCCGGAAGAAGAGGCGGAGGATTTCTCCACCCCTTTTCCGGTGGTATTTTGTTTTTGTGTTTTACTATCCATATTTGGTCCCACGAAAACAAGGGTCTGAACAGTCCACCTCTGCAGAGCCCCGCATGCAGAGGTAAGGGGTTTAATACAATGGAGTTCCCCCTGATGCTCCAAGGTTGAAACCAGTGGAGACTAGTCTTCTATCTAGCCACGCATCCCTTGGCCTGGTTTCGCACCGTGGATTTAGAATTTTTAATGAGGTTGTTTCCTCTCGGTCTAGGCGGTCAAGCCAAGACCCCCCCTCACTCCATTGGCCCGCGAGACATGACCACAGACAGCCAAGGAGTATTGGTATTACAGGGTGGTCCCGAGGTAAGCTCGGGACCCCACCTGGCATCGTTATCCTGGTGCAATCCCTTGGCCACGATACTACAGCCGGGACAGGAGAAGTTGGTCCGCGGCAAGGTATTGCAAAGGCTACCAGTTGAGTTTTTAAGCACAACGAGCCGATTGTATTTCCCTGCAGGCCCCCTCCTCATATACAGTCATCGTTGGAGGCCACCTCCTATCCGCCACCTGGAGACGCGCCGGGTCGGTACTTCATTCCGCCCATATGAACGAGCATTTCACTGCCCGTACATGGAACCCGGAAATCGAGGTAGACCCAGTGAGCAACGTTAGTACCCCATGTAACCCCATCCCACTCCCAAAAATCCTCTCAGACAGTAAAGGTCTTAATTGATCAGGGTGCACGGTGACTGTCTGGACGGGCAGTTACCGACAAATGTATCAAGACCCTCCGGGGATCTATACCTGTTGTTAATAGTTCCGTGAAATAAGCCAGGTGAAACTTCGGAACGGTGGTCAGCTGCAGTCTCGCAGGTCCTCACAATGTGAGACAGCGGTGGGACCTCATAGGGCGCGGGACGCTCCTCCTATCACCCAACAACTCCATGGGGAGGAGATACCGGTCGGCCTGAAAGTGCGCACTGTCGAATTCCAATCGCCTTGGAGAGCCAGTAGTGCCTAAACAAGGTGTGATAGTAGTAGTCGGTGTCCTCCGACTCTGCTATCGCGCCGAGGAGGAGGTTTTAGTTGGGTTAGAGTCCCACACGAATCCCAGCATTGAACCGCCCGCTGCGGAGAAGGCATGATGCTTTCCTCCTTCCTCGGGGCACAAAAAAAAGGTTAGGTTAGGTTAGGTTCTCTCAGACAGTAAAGGTCTTAACTGACCAGGGTACACGGTAACTGCTTGGACGAGGAGTTACCGACAAATGTATCAAGACCCTCCGGGGATCTATACTTTGTAACATATCTGAATTTCCTACCCTGCAACGAAATAAAATGCGCCGTTGCCAGACTCCATGGCTTCCAGCTTTGCAACGTCTATTGTCGAAACGTGGAACTACGTTGAATGAACTTATTTGATATTATTTTATAATTCTATGAATGATGAATATTAGTACGACTTCAAGCAATACTTTAGGCAATTCGCATCTTTATAAATAGGAGATTTTAATCATATCGAAAATCCACCATGAAGTGAACTCGTTCTTCTGTGACCATCGAAGAAATACGATTCTGTGGAAGTAAAATTAACCTCGAAAACGACAACGAATGGAAGGCTCTCTTTGGTTCACTCGGCGTCGGTCGGAATTCACTTTGATGCTAGTTCAAATAGTGTCCCTTTGAAATGAGGTTCCTCTTCCAGGAATCCGCCATTTTAGTATATTTTAACGACGCTTCTTTGTTATCTGGTATGTACACGATCTCCATTTAAATAACTGTTTCATTTCACAGGATTTACTCTCATGTAAGCTTGTTCTATTTTATTATTGCATTTCTATTGAATATTGTGGAACTCTGTTCTGCTACTAACTCATTTGGAATATTCTTATACTGTTCGTAAGGTCTACTGCACATTTAACTATTCACTCGACACTATGGTATAGGCATTTGGAGTTGTTGCTTTAGTATAATATTTTACGTACAAATATCACTGGTTTGGAGGCCTAGAGTAAACTGTTTATATCGCTTGTGCCAAGGAGAATATCCCCCACAACAGTGGCCAGTGACAACTTCCTCTGAGAGTTCTTTTGACGAACGTCCTCAGAAACCAAGCCTCGCCTTCGGGCCCTTGGCGTACCCGATAAGCAAGGAAAGCTTTGAAGGTGCCATCGTTCATCAGTTAACAGGAAATATAAAGAGTCTATCGTCACCTCCAAACCAACGCGACTGCTATGATCTCACACATAACACTTAAAAGGAAGGATTCTCACACTAGGAACTACAAGGATACTGTTTATAAATTTCATTAATAATCAGGTGACGCACTCTATATGCCTATAACCTTTGGATGTATTGGATTCTGCTTTTTACCTCAATTGTGCCAGTAATAACCTTACCGGAGTATAGGAAGCTCCATATTGTACATATCACCAGTGCTCGTCTTATTAATAATTGTTCTATGATTTGTAAATCTATCATCTGTAATGCTAGAAGGTTTTTTGCTTTGAGTTTCAATTGATTCTCGTTCGTTTTTCCTTCATAGGCTATGGTTCCCCGAACTATGGTGCTGGACGAATAAAGGGCTCTTGTTCCACCTTCATGTCCAATCTAGTGTTTTATTTATCAATTTTACCTCATTATTTCCCATCCTATATTTCACTAATCTGAGTTATTACGAATCTGAATTACTACGACATAACATAGAGTTCTACCAATCTAGACGATCACATCACAAGCCAAAAATATGAGTATAAAACCCCCTTTAACGTAATTCTACCCTCAGCTCTTCAGAGCAGGGTTGCCCCTTTTCTTTTTTTTCATAATGTTCCTAGGATTTACAAACTTGGAATGTTACAGTGGTTCCGTGCCCTCGGATAACTCAAACGATTGTGAAATGTGTGTAGTGTACCTAACGTTGGAATGTTAAATAGATATTTCTCAATATTGCGTACTCAGCACTGTACCCATTGTCTTATATTAAGTAGGACAGATAGAAGAAGCATTGATCAGTCATTAGTCATTTATTGTAGAAGTAAGACATCAGTGTACCTAATGAGCTCAATAGATAATTTTATAGTAAAGTGTTCTCCTTCAAACCCTAAGTAACAACCCCGTTACTACATGGCGATCCTGATGGCGAAACCTTGGAAATTTTTGAATATTTAGTGGAGAGTAAGGAGAAAAGTAAAAATGGGGTCAAGCCAAGCTAAGCAAGAAAGAGAAGAGATTATCATCGCACAGGCTGGTAATAGTGGTGGCCAAACTAATGGACAAATCAGCGAAAAAATTTCCACTCGAGAGGTATGTGAATTGGTAATCTTCCTTCTGGTTATAGCAGCGGCCGTATTCTACACTTTCAACTTATGTAAGAAGAGGTTGGAAAGGAAAATCAGGCGAGAAGTCACGAGAAGCCAGATGTTAGCTCCCATCAACAACGCCTAGGTGATATTAACAGACTCCAAAAGCTTGTTTGATATAAATCAGGTGAGCTTCCAAAGGACACTCTGTAGCCGCACCTTTATTTTTCGTCCACATAAGCGGAACCGACGTAGCACCGGACAGTTGTACAAATTCATTGGTGACGCCCGTGTCATGTGGCAATTGCAAAGTTCGTGAGTTGACCCAGATCATAACGATATACATAATATGCAATGAATAATGATGACATTTTTATTTGAATTTTTATTGTCTCAATTTGATTTTTGATAATACCTTAGTAGAAACTAGAGAATTAGCATTATTTTTTTAAATTTTATGTATGGCAGTCAATAATTTAAAGGAAATTTTGGAATCCCTGAAATCAATAAAAGTATATCTGAGGAAAATTGGCCCTGAGAGGCGACAGAAAGAGATTCTCAAAATTAAAATCAAGGAAGCTACAGTTATTTATGAACGGTTCGAGATTGTTCTTCAGGAAATTCAACAAAGTATTTCAGAAATCCCACCCGATGTTTTGAGCGCAATTCAGCAATTTTCCTCCGAAATACGGGAAATATATAGTGTAATATCAAAGTTACAGATCAAGGAGAGCCCTAGTTTGATAGAAATGGAGTCGTTTGATTTGAAAACCGCGTCATCTTTGTTACCGATGCTCAATGATAGCGAAGATACAGTTCGACTATTGATAGATGCTATAGAGTTCTATGATTCAATGCTTAAAGCGGACCAAAAGCAGCATCTAATAAAATTCGTATTGAAAACTCGGTTATCTTCAAGTGCTAAACTTCGTCTTAATAAGGATTATGCTTCAACATCTTCGTTAGTGGCTGATATGAAAACCCATCTCCTCACCATTAAATCTGATACTACTCTCCAAACTAAATTAATAAATTCACGTCAAGGAAATAGATCGATTGAATCTTTCGGTAAATCTTTAGAAGAACTTTTTGTCGATTTGACTATTTCACAGGCTAAAGGTGACGACAATGCATATTCGGTTTTGAAACCTATTAATGAGCGGAATGCTATAAAGCAATTCGCAGACGGATTAAATAATAGAAGATTAAGTACCATTATTGCAGCACGCGATTTTTCTTCACTTAAAGTTGCCATCCGCACAGCACTAGACGAAGCTTCTTCATCGGAAAATATGCATTCTGTGAATCATTTTCAAGTGCAAAGAGGTAGAAAATGGCAAAACCGAGGCAGTGGTAGATTCAGAGGCCCGTCGCATAGATTTCATGGTAATAATTCAAGATATAATACCAATTATAAGCCAGATAAATTTGTCGGTCGGGCACCATCAAATGATAATACGCGGAATTTTGCAGGACGCTCTCGTGGTCAAACACAGAGAAACTTCAATTCTCGAGGAAGACAATCGAGTTATCATTCACAAGAAAACAGAGTCTTGTATTTGAGTCGAGGAAATAACGAAACCGAAAAGAAAAATTCAAACAATCAGCAGTTTTTTCTTAACTCCGATAACTGAGTCTATATTCGCTTGCTTGGGTTTGAATAATGTAGAATTTTCAGTGGGATCTCAAAAATTAAAATTTTTAATAGACAGCGGAGCTTCACTCTGTGCAATTAAATTAGATTCTATTAGAGACAAATCTCTGATACGCAAAGATAATCTTACTGTGAACGGTATTTGTGGAAATATAACAGCTATCGGAAATATTTCATTAAGATTGCATACCAACGGTGTTACTTTCGAGCAATTATTTTATGTGTTTCGAGATATCCCTTGTAATTACAATGGTATTTTAGGTCAAGATTTTTTGCAAAAATATAAAGGTATATTAAATTTTGAAGAGAATACGTTAATTCTGGATAACCGCCATAATAAGGTGGAGGTTTCTCTGAACTCTAAAACTGATTCTGTTTTGACTATTCCACCTAGATGCGAAATTATTGAATACTTATCAATAAATACAGAAAACGAATGTGTTGTAATTCCTCAGGAAATATGTGGAGGCGTTTTTCTAGCAGGAACCGTGGTGAAACCTAAGCATAACATCATACCTGTCAAAATTCTTAATACAAGAGAAACCGAAGTAACCCTCAAGAATTGTGTACCAGAAATTCATAATCTCGATAATTATCAAATTTGTTCGTTTACAAAGAGTACCGAGATTTCACCTACTAGAGTAAAAGAATTATTTTCATTGATAAACTTGAACGGTTTGAATAAGGAAGAACAATTATCTATCGAAGAGTTATGTGCTAAGTTCAGCGACATTTTCCATCTTCCAAATGACACATTAACCACAACTAGAGTTTTCGAGCAAACTATCACCTTAAAACCAAATGAAGCGCCAGTATATAGAAAACCGTACCGCATTCCTCATTCACAAAAACAGGAGATAGACAAGCAAATTGAGGATATGATAAAAAACGACATTATAGAGGAGGCCCAGAGTGAATGGTCCTCTCCAATTTTATTAGTCCCTAAGAAAGCTGATAAAAATGGCAATAAGAAATGGAGACTTGTAATCGACTTCAGATCATTGAAGGAAAAAATTCAAGACGACAAATTCCCCCTTCCCAACATAGTCGACATTTTCGATTCGCTTACCGGAGCGGTATATTTTTCTCACTTAGACTTAAGTCAAGGTTATTACCAGGTAGAGCTGGCAGCTGACAGCAGACCTTACACAGCGTTCGCAACCCACAAAAAACAGTATCAAATGAAAAGACTGCCTATGGGATTGAAAATATCCTGCAGTGCGTTTTCACGGCTAATTTCAATTGCAATGACCGGATTGAATTACGAAAAATGTTTTTGTTATCTGGACGACTTGATTGTTTTTGGTAGAAACTTAGAACAACATAATAAAAATCTTCTGAAAGTGTTTTCCAGACTTAGAGAGGTAAATTTAAAGTTAAACCCTTCAAAATGCGAATTCCTTAAAAAACAAATTTTATATTTAGGTCATCTCATATCTTCCGAAGGTCTTTCACCTGATCCTGATAAAACGAAAGTTCTTAAGTTGTACCCAGTCCCAAAAAACACCGATGACGTCAAAAGATTTATAGCCTTTGCTAATTACTATCGAAAGTTCATTAGAAATTTTGCGGAAATAGCTAATCCTCTGAATAAGTTATGCAGAAAATATTCAGAATTCCATTGGTCAGACGATTGTCAAAATGCTTTCGAAAAATTGAAAATTGCTCTTTCTACAGCTCCAGTGCTTGATTATCCCGATTTCTCAGATGAAAACGAATTTATTGTGCAAACTGACGCAAGTGGAACATGCGCTGGTGCAGTCCTTTCTAACAAAAATAATAAGCCGGTGGCATTTGCTAGTCGCCCTTTCAATAAATCCGAAATCAACTATTCTACTATAGAGAAAGAATTAGCGGCAGTGGTATGGGCAGTAAAATATTTTCGTCCATATTTATTTGGTAGACATTTTAAAATTCGTACTGACCATAGGCCTCTTGTTTATCTTTTTAACCATACCGACCCTTCTAGTCGTCTAACAAAATTTCGTTTGTGTCTGGAAGAATATCAATATCATATTGAATATGTTAAAGGTTCAATGAACGGACCAGCAGATGCTTTGTCTCGCATAACATCAAAGGAATTAAATGAAATGAATCGGAACGTACTTGCTGTTTTAACCAGGGCCCAGGCTAAAGCATCGAGAAACCTTCCTGATTTTGAAAATAAAACTTCAACGAATAATGGGTCTGATCAACCAAATGTTGTTGAAATTTTGAAAAAACCCAATGAAGGTAACGAATTAATTGTTCTAAAAAGAAACGATGATTTAAGTAGTTTTGGAAATTCTGAGAATATATTTTCGAAATCAAAATGTGTATGTTATGAACCGAATTCGAAGTTAGTTTATATACATCCAGATACTCCATCGATAATCTCGCGAGACGAATTATTGAGAGATTTGGAAGAATTATGTACGAAAATGATTATAAAAGAGCTAATCATAGTGAAAAATGAATATAATGCATTTATAGTGGAATTTTTTATGCAGACGATTGCTAAAATTAAATGGACCGGTCCACGAATTTGCGTAATTACAGGTGTAAAAAGAATTTTCAATCCAGATACGAAAAAACTTATTCTAAACGACTTTCATATATTGCCGACGGCTGGTCATTCGGGAGTGCGTAAAATGATCAATAATATACGAAGATATTATTATTGGCCTGGATTATCAAATGATTGTGTCTCTTATGTTAAGAAATGTGCTAATTGTCAAAAACAAAAGTTTAGTAAACCCATAAAAGAACCGATGGTAATAACACCAACTGCGCATTCAGCCTTCGAAAAAGTTTACTTAGATATTGTCGGCCCCTTAGAAAAAGATGACGATGGTTTTATATATGTTCTAACTCTACAATGCGATCTAACGAAATTTGTCGAAGCATATCCCTTAAAATCAAAGGATACAGTAACAGTAGCGAAAGCTTTCGTAGATAAATTCATATTAAGATATGGCGTTCCCTCTGAGATTGCTACTGATCAAGGAACAGAATTCATTTCCAGTACAATGTCGGAGATTTGTAAATTTTTAAGAATATCTCATATAAAAGCTACAGCATACCATCATCAAAGCATTGGATCTTTGGAAAATTCACATAAAACATTAAACTCTTTCTTAAGAATACAAATGAGAAACTATGGCTCTTCGTGGTCTTCATGGATCCCATATTTTTGTTTCATGTATAATACATCGTATCATTGTAGTACACGATATTCACCTTATGAGCTGGTTTTCGGAAAAAAGTGTAATTTGCCTAATAATCTAGTGAATAGTGACACTGTCGAACCCTTATATAACGCGGATTCGTATCCTTTAGAACTCAAATTTAGATTGCAAAAAGCACAACAAGATGCAAGGCAAAATTTAGAATTAGAAAAATTCAAAAGAAAAGTGATATATGACAGACAGATAAATCCTATAAAATACGAAAAAGACGATTTAATTTTATTGAAAAACGAAAGTGGAAATAAACTGCAAAGTGTTTACGAAGGTCCTTTCAGTGTAATAAAAGATGATTCTCCGAACGTTCGAATCAGCAAAAACGGTAAAGAGTGTGTGGTTCATAAGAATCGAACTAAACCTTTTGTGCGCGAGGTCAAGGACATGTAACTATTACAAGACAGTGTTGTGAATTAAAAATGACAAAAGTGAAATCCTGAACGTGAGACTAGCCATCCGATATTATTACGAGTTAAACATTTTTATGTCTAGTTAAGCTAGGTTAGTTAGGTATATGAAGAATAAGCGAAATGGGTTTATTATTCTATTGGGATTAGTTTAAAGTTAGTTATAAGAATTGAAATTGATAGAATTTTTATCCCCAAGTAATAAAAATTCTTTTTGAAATTTCGGGAAAGGTGTAGTGTACCTAACGTTGGAATGTTAAATAGATATTTCTCAATATTGCGTACTCAGCACTGTACCCATTGTCTTATATTAAGTAGGACAGATAGAAGAAGCATTGATCAGTCATTAGTCATTTATTGTAGAAGTAAGACATCAGTGTACCTAATGAGCTCAATAGATAATTTTATAGTAAAGTGTTCTCCTTCAAACCCTAAGTAACAACCCCGTTACTACATGTGGAAATATGAGGTTGAAATTTATTGTTATTAATATTCTCATTTCTGTTGTGTTTTTCAGTTTATCTGCTGTTTAATTTCTGTTCTAGAAATAGGTACCCATCGATCAACTGCCCACAGATATTTTGAAACTGTCTCTGAAGAATTCCAGAAGATATGTGATAATCCATGGTATCTGTAATATCTTCAATCTATATCCTTTTTTCTACACGACCTCTCTGTGCATACTTTTCTTCGAAATAACAGGTGGAATTGACACAATAAGGTACAGAGTGTTTATTTAATTTTAAATAATAAATGAAAACGTTTTGAATTGATCTGAATATGGTTTCTCTTAGCATGTGCAGTTTTAGATTATGTATTTGGTGTTGGGAATGGTTCGGAGATAAGAAGTTGATTTGCAAATGGAGGACGTCTGACATTTGAGAGTCAGTTCTTTTATCTCGGTTCCATTATCGTAATGAAGCATTCTAGAGATAGCGTTATGTAGTTATAGCAGGGGATCCAACGAAGCTTTTACAACCAGTAGGTTACCATTGAGAAAACATATTCAATCAGGTATCCATTTTGTATTGCACTTGTACTATATGTGTCATTACACTTGGGACTTCACAAGATGTATGCTACATATTTCGTTAAACCTTCTGCCATGTTTTTATCATATCCGGAGAGGGAACGTTCCTGCCGATCAACCACCATGAACTCACTCATGATTTGTTAGAGTCCTTCCACCATTTTAGGATAACCACGATACTGAGGAGCCACCATTTTGTCTGGAGGATCCCATGGATATTTCATAAATGTTTTCATAGGTACATCTATTGCTCCGAGTGTTTCAGGATTGGCAGACAGGATAGACGAAGGAAATCTTTTCAACCAAACCTCTTCGAAAGATGGCAGCCAACCCAATATCTTCAGAGTCTTCACCAATGGGGGTCGCAACAGTTTTGATTGTCATTAAATCAAAAGGATTTTATTCTTCAGGAACTCATCTGGTGAAACCTTTTGGTATTTTATCACAGCCACTTGTGATGATTCTTCTTACCAATGGATACCTTCTTTCCACTAATTTCATTTTGTCATTCTTTAGATACTTGATTGAGGCCAATCAAACTGAGGCACTCGTCATGCCTATACATAATTCAAGAAAGAAGTTTGTCCACTAGGGTTCATGAAGTTTTTCAAGTCTGGGATCGTAGGGCTGAATGTTCGACACCACAACGGAAGGATGCCACAAGAAGCACTTCTGGATGCTGCCGATGAACCCATAGCTGAGAAGTCCTTAGAAGCTGGGGGTCGTATAGGTTTCAATCTTCTTCAGTAGGATCCAGTGGAAACAAGAACAAGAAGGGATGTGTGATTTTCAGTGCTCCCTTTGTGAAGATGTCGATTATGCCTGAAGTAATGTGAGAAGTGTAACTGTTTTCTTAAAGATCTATATTGGTGATTTAGTCAACTAGTTCCACTACGACAGATGCCCAGTTCTATGTCACGATATCCATCTTTGAATTAATGCTGACCCAACTTTCATAATGAAGAATCCTGTTTCTCTTTTTGGTAACTAAGGTTACAACTGAGGCCCCAACGCACCCACCATTTTGACATTTTAACCTACAATCACTGCGCAACTTCTGTTGTTCATTATTTCAGATAGCACTGACCATTTCTATTTCACTTATCCATTCAGTATTAATTCTCACCATTCATTTTCAGTCAATCCAAACCACAGAAAAATATTTCGACCTATACCTACTTCTAAAAATGGAAATTCTCTTGTTATTATTTTCGAAGCTTCGCCCTTATTCTCTTTTATCATAACGTCCAAGCTTCTGGGGTCGACTGTAACATATCTGAATTTCCTACCCTGCAACGAAATAAAATGCGCCGTTGCCAGACTCCATGGCTTCCAGCTTTGCAACGTCTATTGTCGAAACGTGGAACTACGTTGAATGAACTTATTTGATATTATTTTATAATTCTATGAATGATGAATATTAGTACGACTTCAAGCAATACTTAAGGCAATTCGCATCTTTATAAATAGGAGATTTTAATCATATCGAAAATCCACCATGAAGTAAACTCGTTCTTCTGTGACCATCGAAGAAATACGATTCTGTGGAAGTAAAATTAACCTCGAAATCGACAACGAATGGAAGGCTCTCTTTGGTTCACTCGGCGTCGGTCGGAATTCACTTTGATGCTAGTTCAAATAGTGTCCCTTTGAAATGAGGTTCCTCTTCCAGGAATCCGCCATTTTAGTATATTTTAACGACGCTTCTTTGTTATCTGGTATGTACACGATCTCCATTTAAATAACTGTTTCATTTCACAGGATTTACTCTCATGTAAGCTTGTTCTATTTTATTATTGCATTTCTATTGAATATTGTGGAACTCTGTTCTGCTACTAACTCATTTGGAATATTCTTATACTGTTCGTAAGGTCTACTGCACATTTAACTATTCACTCGACACTATGGTATAGGCATTTGGAGTTGTTGCTTTAGTATAATATTTTACGTACAAATATCACTGGTTTGGAGGCCTAGAGTAAACTGTTTATATCGCTTGTGCCAAGGAGAATATCCCCCACAACAGTGGCCAGTGACAACTTCCTCTGAGAGTTCTTTTGACGAACGTCCTCAGAAACCAAGCCTCGCCTTCGGGCCCTTGGCGTACCCGATAAGCAAGGAAAGCTTTGAAGGTGCCATCGTTCATCAGTTAACAGGAAATATAAAGAGTCTATCGTCACCTCCAAACCAACGCGACTGCTATGATCTCACACATAACACTTAAAAGGAAGGATTCTCACACTAGGAACTACAAGGATACTGTTTATAAATTTCATTAATAATCAGGTGACGCACTCTATGTATAAGAGTAGCCGCGACAGATCTACTTCCAGAGTCAGGAGTCAGGCACCAGACAGCCGTTCGATTTGTTAAGAAGCGGAAGCAGAAGCATTATTCCTTTTTATAGCATAAGTTGAAAAGTTCTTTTCAGAACTAAATTTGAATTGTTTTATTCAACACGTTTTTCTTTATTAATTATTCAGAAAGATAGTTCCAAAGAAAAATGCCCTCAAAAAGGTCCCAACTATCCAGACATAGTTCCCAAGTAAGAAAATTAAAAATACGTCGTATTGGAGAATCTTCTTCGGAAAATTCCGATCGTCTTTCAAGTCAGAGAGAGTACGCGTCGCAATCGCGGGCGAGGGAATCTAGCACCGAACGTTCGCAGCGCCTTGCTGAAATAAGAGCAAGAACCTCTCAAGCAAGAGCAAGGGAAAGTAGCTCCGAACGTTCGCTTCGTCTAGAATAACAAAATGCCAGATCGTTGCTGCTATATGAACGACAATCAAGCGCAGAACGCTCGCAGCGATTAGCAGAAAATAGGGCTAGAAATTCACGAGCGCGTGTACGGGAATCTAGCGCTGAACGCTCACAGCGGCTTATGGCACAGAGGGTCAGACAAGGGTCGATAACTGTGAGACGAAATAGACTTTCAGCTCACAGCAATAGATCAGCATTCAGTTATGATCCACAAATTGATTATGCCCATCAGAACAGCATCCAAATCGGAGCAATGAATAAAATTTGTCCTAAATGTTTCGCAAAAAAATGGACAGATGAAGCGAACGGCATGTGTTGCGCATCATGAAAAGTTATTCTCCCTAATATCGAAGAGCCACCAGAACCAATCAAAAGCCTTCTGACAAACAATCATATATTGTCTGCTCATTTCATGCAAAACGTGCGTAAGTACAATAGTCTTTTCCAGATGACTTCGTTTGGGGCGAAAGAAATAAGAGAGGGGAATTTTATGCCCACATTCAAAGTAGAAGGGCAAGTTTATCATCTTATAGGTAGCCTTCTTCCACCATCTGGTCAAAGCCCTCTATTTTTGCAGATATATTTTATTTCTGAGGCTGACCAATTGTCACTGAGATCAAACATGGCCCCCATGCTGAAACCACATTTGATCAACGAATTGCAGACTATGTTGAATAGCCACAACGTGTATATGTTATTCGCAATAGCCGAAATCGGCCACTGTCCGAAAATTTTGCTCACAACGCGTTATGGGTATCCGTATTTACCCACGATGCGAACAGGTGGTTTTTTCTCGAGCATTGAGTAAATCGCAATACCCAGAACGCGTTGTGGGTAAATTAGGTAATCCACAATGCGAATCCAATTTTAGCGAGCTTTCATTCTGCGTTGTGAACAATTCATTTCACCCACGTCGCGTTGTGGGTATTGCACTTTACCCAGAAAGCGATGAAACAGAATTTGTCGTCGAAGTCAGTCTGCTGTAGAACGTAGGTTGTGCGTACGGACGGGTACGAGTATTACGAGTAGCGTGAATAGGTTACGTACAGTTTGTACAACAAAAATGAACACAAATTCCATCCCTCTCTGAGGTCGCTACAGGTTCTTCTGTGAATACCCGCCAAGAAGCCATGTTGTCATCCTGATCTAAGCAAGGCTTTATAAAATGCAATTGTTTGAAAGGATGTCAAACTAAGGAGTGTGCATGTGTGAAATTGAATATAAAATGTAATTCAAGATGTCAAAAAAGTACTAGTTGTAAAAATAAATAATATTTTTTTTCAGTTCTAATAAGTTGTTAATATATCGTTTTGTTTTACCCTTATGAACTTTCAATAGAAGGTTTTTGTATTCATTGTTTTACTTGTAACCTTTTTTTTGGGTAAAGCGAAATGGACAGATAGCTTTTTCTCTTTTTTGTCCAATTTTTCAATGAGTTTCATACATAATCTCTAAATAACCTTCGTCTGATGAGCTGAAGGACCCTAGGTCGATGACTTTTTGCCTGATGTAATAAGTCAGACAATAAATTATCTTTTTCTCTCTCCCCCTTCGTCTGATAATAACAACGACCTGTACACTTAATATTTCTTCGAATTCAGCTTTCATATTGAAATATTTTCGAACTCACGCACTAAAACCAAAACAAAGTCAAACCAATTTCAAAAAATTACAACGTATCTAGGCACTGTGGTAAGTAATCTATTCATGCTACTCGTAATACTCGCTACTCGTACCTGCCAGTACAAAACATACAGCAGACTGACTTCGACGACAAATTCTGGTTCATCGCTTTCTGGGTAAAGTGCAATACCCAGGACGCGACGTGGGTAAAATGATTTGTCCACAACGCAGAATGGAAGCTCGCTAAAATTGGATTCGCATTGTGGATTATCTAATTTACCCACAACGCGTTCTGGGTATTCCGCTTTACTCGGTGCTCGAAAAAGAAACATCTATTCGCATCGTGGGTAAATTTGGATAGCCATAACGCGTTGTGAGCAAAAATTTCGCACAGTGGCCGCTTTCGGCTATTGCGAATAACATATATAAGAAGTTTTAAACAAAGTATCGAATTCAATGCCCCGGAGAGTTTAAAATTAATTATCCACTCCGATCGAACACCTCCTACAGAACACCAAGGCAGATACAACGCTCCTTCCATAAATGAAGTGGCCGTTCTCTTGGTAGATGAAGAAAAAGGACCCAGGGATATAGTTCTGTACGGAAGAGACGGGCATCTAAAAAGAGTATCGGAATTGCACCGCGCTTATGATCCGTTGCAATATCCTCTGATCTTCGTATCAGGTGACGATGGATATTATTTAACTATTCCTCAGCAGGATTCCTTAAGAAATAAGACTGTATCATGTATGCAGTATTATGCATACCGTTTAATGATCAGGACCAACTGTTTTAATGTACTGCATTATTACAAAGATTTATTTAGTCAGTATTGTGTGGATATGATGGCGAAAATGATTTCAGAAAGGTTGAATTTTATTTCACGAAACCAACAAAAGCTTCGGGCGGATGAATATATCCATCTGAGGGATGCTTTAAACCAAGACACAAGTGTAAATGCCGCCAATATCGGACAGCATGTTATCTTGCCTTCATCATTTACTGGATCTCCAAGGTATCTCCACGAGAAGACGCAAGATGCTATGACATACGTGCGCAATTATGGAAGGCCAGATCTGTTTATAACATTCACCTGCAATCCGGAATGGGAAGAAATAAAGCAGGAACTCCTTCCCGGTCAGCGGTCTTTCGATCGACATGACATCGTCGCTCGAGTTTTTCACTTAAAAATGAAAAAAATGATAAAAATAATCACAAAAGACGCGATTTTTGGAACGGTGAAATGTTATATGGTTACTGTAGAGTGGCAAAAAAGAGGATTGCCGCACTGTCATATGTTATTTTGGTTGGACCCAAAAATAAAGCCAGACGAGATTGATGAAATAATAGTTGCCGAACTACCTAATAAAGACGAAGACCCAGTTTTGTTTGAAATAGTCTCGAAAAATATGGTACATAGGCCATGTGGGGAAGAATTTTTGAGTTCACCGTGCATGAAAAATGGGATATGTACAAAAAAATTTCCACGTCGTTTCGTAACTGAAACCCAGACCGGTGGTGATGGATATCCCGTTTACCGACGTCGCGACATCAACAGCGGAGGGCAGGTGGCTACCATATATATCCGAGGACAAACGGTTAACATAGACAACAGATGGATCGTTCCATATTCCCCAATATTGTGCCGTTCTTTCAACGCACATATAAATGTGGAATATTGTCATTCCGTACAGGCTATAAAATACATTTGTAAATATATAAACAAAGGATCGGATCAAGCAACGTTCAGTGTCAGAAATGCCCACGACGAGGTTGAAAATTATTTGAACGGCCGGTACATCAGTACATCTGAGGCAGTGTGGAGGCTGTTGGAGTTTCCTATACATGAAAGACACCCAACGGTAATGCACTTAGCAGTACACCTAGCGAATGGACAGAGAGTATACTTCTCAGAGCGAAATATGCAACGTATAGTAGAAAATCCACCGAAAACAACACTCACGGCGTTTTTCGACCTGTGCAGGAGTGATGAATTTGCCAAAACACTACTCTATCACGAAGTCCCTCATTATTTTACTTGGGCTAACAATAAATTTTCCAGAAGAAAACGTGGCGAAGCCGTAGTTGATTATCCGGGAATAAAAAAAAAAAGATGTGGCATTGGGTAGAGTGTACAGCGTTCATCCTTCCCAGTCAGAGTGTTTTTATCTCAGGATACTACTTCATCATGTACGTGGTCCTACATCATTCCAGGACTTAAGAACCGTTCACGGAATGGTGAAAGAAACATACCAGGCCGCTTGCCGAGATAGGGGTTTGCTGGAAAATGACAACCAATGGGAAATAACTCTAAGAGAAGCTTCAATTTCCCAATGTCCGATAAAGCTGAGAGAGTTGTTTGTGGTGATTTTATTATTCTGTTTCCCTTCGGAACCCCTCAAATTATGGGAAACTTTCAGAGACGATTTGTGTCAAGACATCAGACATATTATAGCCCAACAAGTAGGTCAAGAACATGATGTATATAACGAAGGCTTGATTCAGATAGAAAACAAAATTTTAGAACTAAACGATGAGCATACCGTGCCGTATTTATGATGTTGACGAATTGTCAGTATTTGTCAATTCAAATGTACCCAAGTTGGTAGCAGATCAAAAAATAGCCTTCGATTCTATAATTTCAAGTGTGGAAAATAATAGTGGTCGATTATTCTTTTTGGATGCACCCGGAGGAACTGGTAAAACCTTTCTTGCTAACTTAGTACTGGCAAAAGTGAGACAATCGGGAAGAAAAGCGCTGGCAGTAGCATCTTCCGGAATTGCAGCAACCCTTTTAAATGATGGCAAAACTGCCCACTCCACCTTCAAATTGCCCCTAGCTGTATCTTTAGAACAACAGTCTGTATGCTCAATCCGCAAAAATGGTCTACTGGGAAAGCTCTTACAGGACACGTCACTGATAATTTGGGATGAGTGCACCATGAGCCATAGAGCCCATGTAGAAGCAGTCGGCCGCACATTGAAAGATATCAGAAACTCCAGCAATATGATGGGGGGCGTTACTTTTGTGTTGGCTGGAGATTTTCGCCAAACACTTCCGGTTATAACAAAAGGTACACGCGCCGACGTTATAAAAGCGTGCCTAAAATCATCACCTTTGTGGCAATCGACTGAAATTCTCAATTTGCGCACGAATATGAGAGCACATTTGAGTGATAACCACGATGACCATTTCTCACAAAACATACTCAAACTTGGAGAGGGAACACTACCATCTTCAATTGCAGATAGCAATCAAGTACTGTTAAATACTGAATTGGCTCAACCTGTTCACAGTCTAGAAATTCTATTAGACATCATCTATCCCGATATCGAAAATATTGGAGAAAGAGATTTCAACTGGTTCTGTTCGAGGGCTATAGTGTCACCGAGAAACGACTCAGTGAATGAAATAAACAATATAATTATGGAAAATGTACCCGGTGATTTCAAATGTAGCAAATCGATTGATACTGTGTGCAACATCGACGATACAGTGCACTACCCACAAGAATTTTTGAATTCCCTCAATCCTGCCGGCTTACCACCCCACGAACTGAAATTAAAAGTAGGTACTCCCATTATGTTATTGAGGAATTTAAGCCCTCCCAGCATGTGTAATGGCACAAGATTTTTAATACGGGAATTGCGAGACAATGTCATTGTGGCAACAATCATCACCGGACCAGCGGCAGGACAGCTTGCCTACATTCCGAGGATCCCAATGATACCGACGGATTTGCCAATATCTTTCAAAAGGCTACAGTTCCCTGTAAAGATATCATTTGCCATCACTATAAATAAATCCCAGGGACAAACCTTCTCCATAGTTGGCATCGACCTAAGAAAAGATTGTTTCTCTCATGGGCAATTATATGTTGCCCTTTCTCGAGTTGGCTCTCCTAAAAACCAATATGTTTTGTTGCCACGTACAAATACCACTGCCAACATAGTGTACAGAGAAGTTCTGGGGTAAAAAATTTGAAGTAAATACGGAAAAGTCCATGGAATCGAATAAATCCTCAAAAAAATAAAAAAAATATAGGCAAAATAAATCTCCTGGAATGTATCAGAAAATATTTATAAAAAGAATAAATGTTGTAGATTTACTCTAAGTTCATCGCAAAATGTTAATGAAACAAATTTCTACCCGGGCGAAGCTGGGACGGGCTGCTTGTGTATATATAAAAGCCATAAACTGGTACACGCACACTGTATAAGTAAAATCCAATAAATTAAACAACTAGTTTGTATAAATAAAAACCATAAAAGCCAATAAATTAAATAAATAGTTTGTAAATATAGAGACTCATTTTCCCCGTATATCTGTAAATAGGCCTCTGGCGAGTCCGCCCAACAAGACACGTTTACTAGGCCTTCCTTAATTCTTTCTTCCGATCTCTCTCGCATGCCTCGCTGGCTGTTCTGTGTCCCTGTCTCCCACATGTGAGGCAAAACGGTTTTTCCGAGCAGTCCTTCACCACATGCTCCTCGCTGGTGCAGTTCCTGCATCTATTACTCCTATCCTCATTCTTACACTCCCTGGCCATATGCCCTGCCTCCAAGCATTTGTTGCATTTAACAATTTCTTTCCGCTCCCTCACGTCTGCAGTTGAGAACCCTATTTTCAGTCTCCTGATCTTTAAAAGCTTCTGTAGTATGTTGAACACCCTGTATATTTCGTACGTGATATAATAAGATTAGTGCGACCTCCCTTTAGACCTACAGCGGCACGTAAAGCCAGAGCTCTAGGTCTCATCATTGCCAGTTATGTTTATCAAATATAATGTTATTAAAACAAGTAAACATTTGTAAAATATATATAACAATTGGCTAGGGAGATTCATTCAGTTATTCATTCAGAAGCATGTACGTATTGAATATTTGTTAGTCTACAGTTATTGTCGGTAGTAAACAATTACATTGAATGTGAATTATCATCTGTGCCAGTATGGTTAAGAAATAAACCCCTTTGATGAGTCTGCCTGGTATTATTCTTCACCATCCTTAACTGCATAACGATTGGCCGAACCTACCCTAGCTGGGTACATCACATGGCGATCCTGCCAGTTCTATGCAGTTAAAGGTCCAGGGTCCAGAAGGTTTTCATCAGGATTTGGATATGGGTATGTGACTTCATCAAAAGTTCGTAGTTCAACCAACAAGCCAAGATGGGATCAGTCCAGTTCAAGCAGTACGAGATCATTATTGCCCAATGGTCAAAGAAGCTATGGAGCCGATTGAGCCGAGGATTCAACTCGTGATTAGGAGAAGCCACCAGGACTTAGTGTAAACCGTAAGAACTATTTCTTTTCCCTTGTTATGTCTGCTTATCCATGGAAAGTGAGGAACTATTTGTTGAATTAAGTGGTGTGTCAATTAAATTTCTTGAGAATATCAAGAAGGAACCGCGAGAACGTAGGGAACGGGCCGATAGAGTCGAAAATTTTTTTAATGAATTGGACAAGTTAGAATTTAAATTTAACAAATTAAATGAAATTGTCAAGTCGGAACCAAATTCTCTCGAAGCATTGAATCCTCACCAAAAAATTATTGAAAATTCACTTGCAGAAGCTAAAAAATTGCTTAACGAAAGAATTAAATTAATTAAAGATAAACGTCAAGCAGAAAAATTCACAATGGCTGAGAAATTTGATTTAAAGACAGCATCCTCTTTATTGCCATCTATGACAAACTCGGAAGATTCTGTAGTGCAATTAATTGATGCCATAGAATTATACAATGAGATGCTCGACGATGCAGGAAAAAATTTTTTAATTAATTATGTTCTGAAAATTAAATTGACTGCTAATTCGAAATTACGATTGAGGAAAGAGTATAAAAAGGTTGAAGATTTGGTACTGGATATGAAAGGAACCCTAATAACTAAAAAGTCACCAGCAGCTTTATCAACTCAACTCCATAGCTTAAAACAAGATAGTAAGACTATAGAAGATTTCGCGAAACTGGTTGAACAATTATCTCTCGATTCAACGATCGCCCAAGCAGATAATGTACCAGAAGCATTACCTGTTTTAGCCAAGGTGAACGAAAAAATTGCTCTAGGTGCATTTTCTAATGGGTTACGGAATACGGAAATTAGAACTATCATTAAGTCCAGAAATTTTGACAACCTCAAAGATGCTGTAGCATCAGCTAAGGAAGAGGAGCTTGTCAAAATTTCAGCTCAAACACCTAGCCAGAAAGTATTCCACATGAGGAATTTCAATCGAAATAGTAATGATTTTAATCAAAAAGAAAATTCGTACGAGTCAAATCGAGGTCGTGACCGCAAGGAATACCAAACCAAGCGATATTTCCATTCAGCGAAAAAGAGTTTTGGTCAAGGTCGCGACCGTCAATTCTCGAACCAGTATAAAAACAATAACAAAGGGTACTCAACCCAACAAAGAGCATATTTTGTCGATAGTGACACAAACTCTTCCACAGAACAAAATCCCGTAGCAGATAAGTTTTTTCGTGACCAACAGTCATGTTAGTTACAATTTGAATGCTTTGAATTTCGTTTCAGTGAAACATGACGGGGATGAATTGAATTTGCTAATTGATACAGGTGCGAGTATA
This sequence comes from Adalia decempunctata, assembly GCA_951802165.1. Classification (NCBI taxonomy): domain Eukaryota; kingdom Metazoa; phylum Arthropoda; class Insecta; order Coleoptera; family Coccinellidae; genus Adalia; species Adalia decempunctata. Next base: position 76,884,970 of record OX637695.1, read on the forward strand.
AGTTGTATATTTCCTGAATATTTAACCAAAGGAGAATATTTAGACACTAAAGAAAAAATTAAAGGTATAGCAGGATCCACATCTTCCATGGGCTCCGCAAACATTTCAATAATTTTCAAAAATGCAAAATTCACTCACAAATTTTCTGTGATAAAGTCCTTTGATTCAAGTATACAAGGTGTACTAGGATCAGATTTTTTCAAAAAACACAAAGCAGTAATTGATTACGAAAATTTCATTTTAAAACTAAAAAGTAATAATGGAGAAATGGACATACCGTTGGAATCCAAAGTTGAACAGTGTACTATTATACCACCTAGTTGCGAAATAATACATTATTGTCATACTGAGAAAACTGAAGAATGTGTCAGTCTAAACGAACAAATATGCGAAGGAGTTATCATCGCGGGAATGATCGCGAAACCCGAAAATAATAGAATTCCAATTAGATTGTTAAATGTGAATGATAGAGAAATAAAGTTGAAAAATTTTCTTCCAAAACTCGACAGTCTTTCAAATTTCGATGTTATAAATTATGGTAAAAATGAAATATCCGTACAAAGAGTAGATGAAATATTAGATTCAATTCATATGAAATCATTGAACAAGGAAGAAATAGCTTCCGTACAAAAAATTTGTGCCAAGTATGCAGATATCTTTCATGTTGACGGGGATCCTTTAACGGTTACTAATTTATACCGACAGAAAATTCTACTCAAACCAGAAGCTCAACCGGTTTATGTAAAACCGTATAGACTGCCACATTCACAGAAAAATGAAATTCATAAGCAAGTAGACAAAATGCTAAAAGATGGAATTATAGAGGAAGCCAAATCTGAATGGTCCTCACCATTACTGATTGTACCAAAGAAACCGGATCAAAACGGAGTAAAGAAATTTCGAGTAGTATTAGATTACCGATTATTGAACAAGCAAATTAAAGGTGATAAATTTCCATTGCCAAACATTACTGAAATACTAGATTCATTGTCAGGAGCAATTTACTTTTCTCATCTAGATTTAGCGCAAGGATATTACCAGTTAGAATTACATCCCGATAGCAGACCATATACAGCATTAACAACTGAAAGAGGTCAATATCAAATGAAAAGACTAGGAATGGGATTGAAAACAAGCCCCAGCTCATTCTCGAGGCTTATGACAATAGCTATGTCAGGTTTAAATAATTATGATTCATGTTTCATTTATTTAGATGATTTAATAGTCTTTGGAAATTCTTTGCAAAGTCATAATCAAAATTTAGTGAAAGTATTACAACGCCTGAGAGAGGTTAATTTGAAATTAAATCCTAGTAAATGTAAATTTTTGAAGAAGGAAATGTTGTATCTGGGTCATATCATTTCGGATAAAGGCATTTTGCCAGATCCAGAAAAAATTCTCGCTATTTCACGATATCCTTTACCTACAAGCGCTGAAGAAGTAAAACGTTTTGTTGCATTGGCTAATTATTATAAAAAATTCATTCAAAATTTTGCAGCAATCGCCCAACCTTTGAACAACTTGTCACGCAAAGGAAAAGTTTTTCAATGGACGGAAGATGGTGAAAAAGCGTTTCAAACCTTAAGGCAAGTCCTTCAGACAGCCCCTATTCTTCAATATCCAGATTTTTCAGAGAATAACGAGTTTATTCTCAGAACGGATGCTAGTGGATTTGCATTAGGTTCAGTTTAATCTAATTCTAACGACCATCCAATAGCCTTTGCATCGCGAAGTTTGAATCCAGCAGAAAAGAACTATTGTACAATTGAGAAAGAACTCATAGCAATAGTTTGGTCAGTCAAACATTTCAGACCCTATTTATATGGTCGGAAATTTAAAATCTTAACAGATCACCGACCACTGATTTATTTGTTCAATATGACTAATCCGTCTAGTAGATTAACAAAATTCCGTTTGATTTTAGAAGAATATGACTTCACGGTTCATTATGTAAAAGGTTCAGAAAATGTTACAGCAGATGCCTCCCAGCTCCTCATTCAGTCTTCTTTCTATCAGGCCCTCCCTCACGTCTATATCTATCCCATATAGACTCGCAGATACCTTTTTTTTCCTCCCGTGTATTTCCTTACTTTCTGCTCCTTCATGTTCTCCTTTATTTGTCTGTATACCCCATCAGTTTCTTTGCATCCTTTTTTTATCTCTAGTAATAAGTGACCCTCCTTGGTCTGGCGGAGTCCACTTATCTGCTCCTTGAGCTCTTTTTCTTCTCCTATGGACGCTTTTAAGGTCGTTAACATTTCAGCGTATGTGACTCTCTCATTTGTTTCGATAACAATTGCGTCGTTTTCGTGAATCCTCTTGTTCGTTTTTCCTGTGGTTTTTAGTGTGTTCTCATAGAGAACAATTTCCCCCTCATAATCATAGAAGGCGCATTCCAACAGTTTCTTTTTTGTTCCCAAATCCATCTCGTTCATGACCGCAATGTGGATCCTTTCCTGCTCACCTTTCGGAAACGCGTGCTTTATGTTGATGCACGCTTGGTACACACTGTTTGTATCGTTTTCCCTCTCGGACAGGCCTGCGAGGTGTATATTTCTTTTGTCCCTGATTATTTTCCCCTTTATCTCAGCATGCCCCTCCGACTTGTGGGAAATTACCTCACCTTCCTTCACTTTTCCCTCCTTGATATACTCTACCATCCTCCTTGAAATACCCATGAGCGGTTTGATAATTTTTAGTTCTGCCATTTTGTTATATGGAGCTAGAACGGCTATTTCTCCGTCCTTCACCTCCGCCAGGCTACCTTGTTTCACCTTTGTTTTGTATAATTCCTCTGGCCATCTTTTCTCCAATATTGTCGCCAGCTCCACCTCGGTCAAAACCTCCTTGAAATGGCTCCTCACTTCAGCCATCGACACATCTAGCGACATGGCCTCCTCATCCACCTGGCATCCAAAATCCCTCTTCTCTACAGAAATAACTGCTCTGTGGGTCTCCCTGATCTCTTGTTGAACCGCATCTCGCATTCCTTCGAGTGCTTTATGGGTCATCTCTTTGAAGATCTCATCCGATTGTAGTATCTTTTCTAGACCCTCCGCCACGTTCTGCAGTACCGACACGATACTCGCGTATCTTTCGCTGTCCAAACTTATGTTCAGTGGGCTCTCTATCCTCTTTCTTTTTCCTGGACCTGATACTATCCAGCCGAGGATGTCCTCCTCACCTTCTACATCAAAGGGATCCTCTTCAATTTCAATTGCTTTTACCTTCTCTTCCTTGGCTGGCGGGGTTCTCTCCATCTTGTTGGATCTCGCAAAAGGCTCCTTGTCCTTTTCACTCCATTCAACATCTTCCATCCCCATTACGGGGGTTTTTGGAGGCAGTGCAATGCACACATCCTCCAGGTCCTGTTCCTTGCCGAGTTCATACCAGGTAAATCCGTCCTTGGTTTTCTGTCAGGGTTTTCCTTCGCTTAGCCTTTGAGGTCCGTACCTCTTCACGCAAGGCAGCGCCGATTTGGTCCGCCCCGGGTATTTGATTTCCCCGGTACCACCCATATCTGGGAGGCATCCCCCTATCCGCCACCTGGGGAGGCGCTCGATGGGAGTTTACTCTCCTCACGAGAACCTAACCTAACCTAACCTTACCTAACCTTTTTTTTTTGTGCCCTGAGGAAGGAGGAAAGCATCATGCCTTCTCCGCAGCGGGCGGTGCAATGCTGGGATTCGTGTGGGACTCTAACCCAACTAAAACCTCCTCCTCAGCGCGATAGCAGAGTCGGAGGACACCGACTACTACTGTCGCACTTTGTAAATGGGCACTACTGGGTCTCCAATGTTATTGGAACTCTACAGTACGCGCACTCGGACTGACCGGTATCTCCTCCCCTTGAAGTTGTTGGGTGATAGGAGGAGCGTCCCGCGCCCACTAAGGTCCCACCGCTGTCTCACATTATGAGGACCTGCGAGACTGAGCTGACCATCGTTCCGAAGTTTCACCTGGCTTATTTCACGGAACTATTAACAACAGGTTGTAACATTCCAAGTTTGTAAATCCTAGGAACATTATGAAAAAAAAGAAAAGGGGCAACCCTGCTCTGAAGAGCTGAGGGTAGAATTACGTTAAAGGGGGTTTTATACTCATATTTTTGGCTTGTGATGTGATCGTCTAGATTGGTAGAACTCTATGTTATGTCGTAGTAATTCAGATTCGTAATAACTCAGATTAGTGAAATATAGGATGGGAAATAATGAGGTAAAATTGATAAATAAAACACTAGATTGGACATGAAGGTGGAACAAGAGCCCTTTATTCGTCCAGCACCATAGTTCGGGGAACCATAGCCTATGAAGGAAAAACGAACGAGAATCAATTGAAACTCAAAGCAAAAAACCTTCTAGCATTACAGATGATAGATTTACAAATCATAGAACAATTATTAATAAGACGAGCACTGGTGATATGTACAATATGGAGCTTCCTATACTCCGGTAAGGTTATTACTGGCACAATTGAGGTAAAAAGCAGAATCCAATACATCCAAAGGTTATAGGCATATACAGGGTCTTTCACGAGGAACCTCACCCATATTTATACGGGAAACTACTGAACGTATTTTCATGAAATTCAGCACTTATAAGTATTTCACGATGCTGATGAAATCTAAAATATTTTCAAGGCATGAGCACCTCCGGTTTTTCCGGAAATGACGTCAACTTCCGTTTTTCAAATCAGAACACCATTTTTTTATTGCAGAAATAGATTCCTTAGAAAATTTCAAGTTATTTTGATGTAACATTTTTCAGTTTTGGTTGGAAAATTCTCTCTGAGCGGGAAAATTCGAAAAAAAAATCGAAAATAGAGCTCCGCTGAAACAAGAATAACTTCGAGGTTTTTGGATGGAAAATTTTCATTTCTGGGATTTTTCAAGATGTAAGATTGATGTATCCACTTTAAAAATCGAAATCGCGATTCATGATACAGGGGGTGAAAAAATCGCTCTCTAAGTTAGGGATGACAAAATCGTGAAAAATCAATTTTTTCAAATTAGAACCCCATTTTTTTATGGCAGATATTGAATCTGCGTTAAAAAATAATGTGAGTGTATGCATTACACCCTTGCCCTAAAGTGGATATTTTCTGAGTTATTCACAAAAAACTGTTTTTCGTCTTGAATTTTCAGCTATTTCTTTTCCCTTCACGCCAAAAAGATGAAATTTTCAGGAACTGTTACTTAAAACATGTTTTAGATTTTACTACCCTGATATCCCTGCCAAAAATACCGCATGAAATCTCATAAAAACATATAGACAATTTATGAGATTTCATAAGGATCTATGAGGAGAAGCTGTATCCTATACGTACGTTATCCATGACATGTAAACTTTCTATAAGTTTTTATGAGGATTCATAAGTATAAGTAATTTATGAGCATACCCGAATACAAGTTGTACGAGTTTCTATTAGGTTGTATTCGTTTGAGGAGGCTATGAGATTCTATAAGGTATTCCAGTTTCAATCATAATAATGTTTTATGCTCATTCACAAGCCTGAAAACCTATGAGGAATATGTGGAATGTATCAGGAATTCCTTATGTGATTTTATGCGGATCTTATGAGTTTCAATGTGGCTCAAATTAACTGAGAATTCACAAGTTTCAGTGAGGAAGCTCGGCTGTGAAGTATAAGAGTCTGTATCAGGCATTGTTAGATTCTGGCGGCTACGAGGTTCAATAAGGTATTCCAATTTCAATCATAATAATGTTTTATGCTCATTCACGAGCCTGAAAACCTATGAGAAATATGTGGAATGTATAAGGAATTCCTTATGTGATTTCATGCGTATCTTATGAGTTTTAATCTGGCTCAAATTAACCGAGAATTCACAAGTTTCAGTGAGGAATCTCGGCTCTGAAGTATAAGAGTCTGTATCAGGCATTGTTAGATTCTGGCGGCTACGAGATTCAATAAGGTATTCCAATTTCAATCATAATAATGTTTTATGTTTATTCACGAGCCTGAAAACATATGAGAAATATGTGGAATGTATCAGGAATTCCTTATGTGATTTCATGCGGTTCTTATGAGTTTTAATCTGGCTCAAATTAACTGAGAATTCACAAGTTTCAGTGAGGAATCTCGGCTCTGAAGTATAGGAGTCTGTATCAGGCATTGTTAGATTCTGGCGGCTACGAGATTCAATAAGGTATTCCAATTTCAATCATAATAATGTTTTATGTTTATTCACGAGCCTGAAAACATATGAGAAATATGTGGAATGTATCAGGAATTCCTTATGTGATTTCATGCGGTTCTTATGAGTTTTAATCTGGCTCAAATTAACCGAGAATTCACAAGTTTCAGTGAGGAATCTCGGCTCTGAAGTATAAGAGTGTGTATCAGGCATTGTTAGATTCTGGCGGCTACGAGATTCAATAAGGTATTCCAATTTCAATCATAATAATGTTTTATGCTCATTCACGAGCCTGAAAACCTTTGAGAAATATGTGGAATGTATCAGGAATTCCTTATGTGATTTCATGCGGTTCTTATGAGTTTTAATCTGGCTCAAATTAACTGAGAATTCACAAGTTTCAGTGAGGAAGCTCGGCTGTGAAGTATAAGAGTCTGTATCAGGCATTGTTAGATTCTGGCGGCTACGAGATTCAATAAGGTATTCCAATTTCAATCATAATAATGTTTAATGCTCCTTCACGAGCCTGAAAACCTATGAGAAATATGTGGAATGTATCAGGAATTCCTTATGTGATTTCATGCGTATCTTATGAGTTTTAATCTGGCTCAAATCTACTGAGAATTCACAAGTTTCAGTGAGGAAGCACGGCTGTGAAGTATTATAGGAGTCTGTATCAGGCATTGTTAGATTCTGGCGGCTACGAGATTCAATAAGGTATTCCAATTTCAATCATAATAATGTTTTATGCTCATTCACGAGCCTGAAATCCTTTGAGAAATATGTGGAATGTATCAGGAATTCCTTATGCGATTTCATGCGTATCTTATGAGTTTTAATCTGGCTCAAATTAACCGAGAATTCACAAGTTTCAGTGAGGAAGCTCGGCTGTGAAGTATAAGAGTCTGTATCAGGCATTGTTAGATTCTGGCGGCTACGAGATTCAATAAGGTATTCCAATTTCAATCATAATAATGTTTTATGCTTATTCACGAGCCTGAAAACATATGAGAAATATGTGGAATGTGTCAGGAATTCCTTATGTAATTTTAGGCGGATCTTATGAGTTTCAATGTGGCTCAAATGAGAGTTCAAGATTTTATTGGGAATTTTGTGTGGAGAGTGGTTCCAGGATTCGATGGTTTCTATCAGGAATTTCTTATCCAATTTCATGCGAATCTTATGAGTTTTAATGTGGCTCGAATTATCTGAGAGTTCACAATGAGGAATGTCGATTTTATAAGAGTCTGTAACAAGCAGCAAGGGCGGATTTACGGGGGGGGGGTACTGGGGGTACAGGTACTATGTACTAAAGACACAATGAACGAATAAAGGAATCGTTAAGGAAATATGAGTCGTAAGACCATTGGAATATGGACCAAATTCCCTTTCCGTTGAATGTACTAAAAGACCGAATAAGTGAATATGTATCCCAATCCCAAAAGTTCGTTCTTTCTTGAGCGCTAAGCGATCTCAAATGTGCTAGAGTACTAGACAAATGAACGAATAAGGGAAACGTTGAGGCAATATGAGTCGTAAGTACAATGGAATAAGAACCAAATTCCCATCCCGTTGAATGTACTAAAATACTGAATAAATCCCAATAGTTCGTTCTTTCATGAGCGCTAAGCGATCCCAGATTTACTGGAGTCACAAATGAACGAATAAGGGAATCGTTAAGACAATGTGACCCGTATGTTCCAACTTCCATTAGGATATGGACCAAATTCCGTTCCTTTCAACGTACTAAAAGACACAAAATTCCAAATAGTTCCATAGCGCTAAGCAAATATGAACCTTATGCCGTCGTATATAAGGACTAAAATGCTATGCTCTCTCTCGTAATTGTAAAAAAAGATTATTCGGTCTTTTAGTACATCTACTATTAAGAATAGACTGAATAGAGATTGGGAAACGTTTCTTTTAGTACAGTGATGGGAACCGGTTTCTAATACATACTACATGTAGGTACATTTATTTATTTATCGTACTACATGTACTTATACAAGCCTGATGCGTGCGCAAGCGCATCGGAAAGTTCAGATTATGACGCCGTGAAACCAAAGACTTCGTGAAACACGTGTGAATGTGTGATGCAAATTGACGTATAAAGTTCATTTCTTATTTGTTGGGAAATTACAATAATAATTAATTTCACTTTTCTAGAATGAAAATGTGATGCATACGTTCCTTTATGAAAGACTTTATTATGTGTTTTCGGTCTGAAGAGAACATTGTATTTTGTGTGAAGTGAGGTTATATTGTAGAAACAAGCTGAAATCTGATGTGAATTATATCTTTTTAGAAGAAAAATGTGATGGATTAGTGCTTATGAAAGACTCTTATGTGTTTTCGTTCAAAAGAGAACATTGTATTTTGTGTGAAGTGCGGTTATATTGTAAAAACAAGCTGGAATATGATGTGAATTATATAAATAGGTATGCTTTTCCGTAATTATGTGTTCTTGTCAAGTTACTTCTGTAAAATTATTCCATATATTGTCCTCAATGAAATTATGAAATGTCAATGTCACTGTGGTCAGTGAAATACGTAATAATTCAGTATGTACCTATTCAAGCATCTCATGAACGGATAAGAAATAAACATTTCAAGCCGCTATGAATTATTCCACTTCAACTGTATAAATCCACCAACCAATAGTTCGAACATTGAAAATTATTGTATTTGATTGTGGTGGTAATAATAAACATATTTGAATTGAATTGATAGGTACCTATAACCATATAAAAACGTATTATTAGAATCCTAGGAATTTCAGTTAGAAACATATGGATATTTTAAGTAAACTTTCAAACTGTCAAATTCTCAATAGCGAATTATTAAGTGTGAATTATTATGATTTCTGGCGAATATCGGTGATGGTACGAATGAATTTACATTTTCACTCTAACTTCAATGTCGTACATTCTCTTCTATTATCCTTTTGGTAAAACACATGCAAACCATATTGTCCTAATTTTCTGAATTGCCATCTGAAACACAATTTGAGAAATTCCAAGTTCGAGTGCCTATTAGACGTTTCTAGAGAACGGGACATATTTGAAATCTGAAAATTGGGATTATGATATTGTTCGAAATTCTCTACAGACCTAAAATATTTTTAGAGCCAGAGCACTTCCGGTTATACTGGGAGTGAAAATAAATTTGCATGTATATCAGGGTTTTTCCAATTTTGTGTCGAAAACGCTGATCGAAAATCGGTCATAACTTCGGTTTTTCAAATTAGAACCCTATTTTTTCATAATTTCGTTGGATTCTGCGAAGAAAAGTAATGAAAGCACTCTCAGATGCTCTTTCTCCTAAACTCGGTAATTCCCGAGTTATTTGAGCTTTTCTGGATTCATGTTGTACGTAAAATCAAATTCATCTGATCTTTTACTTGAGAATATTCTGTGACCAAAGAAGATACATTTTCCCCATATATCTACTAATACCAATATGGATTATACGCCTGCTAATAGTTGTCTGAAAGTGAAGTCAGATCTTTGGTAAAGATTGAATTGTACGCATGCGTCAACTCGAAATTCAATTATGACAATAGACTTGGAGGTTATGTCATCATTTATTTACATTTTAGGCTTCAAGATTTTTTTGCTTGGATGAAAACGTTCTACTAAAACATTTCTATTTTAGTTTTCGCAAAGAAATGAATGTTATAAGTTTTCAGAAAACTATTTGATTCATCGTATTGAAGGGAATGCATTCTTTTAGCCGGAATAAATATTGATAATTCATGTATCAAGGATTCATCGAGAAATTTTCGTCAGAAGTTCTAATGGAATTCCGACTACCCGATAAGATAAAACGTAGGTATAGGTATGAACATCTTTGCTGTGAGAGGTTGATAAAATGGTAACTCACATTATTGAATAATCCATCGTAAATCTATCTATAGTTAAATGAACTCTTGTTATCAAAGTAATGTAGAAGTCAAAAAGATTCTTGTGTTTTAGCTGAATTGAATATTTCATTACTGAAACAAAATTGAAATGTGTTTTTTCAGGTAGTTATTCAAGGATATGTTTATTCGCAATGTTACCTACCAATAGTTATTCTCTTCACAATTTTTGTTTGATAAGAAGTCTTGAATTGTTGATCTACTTGCTCAGGATTTAATAATTTTTGATTGTTTATTGAAAGGTTTCAATTCTGAATGAAAAATTCCTTCTTTGCTTCAAACATTTCATTTTGAGATCCTTTTTATAGCAACTATTGAAGTACTATCAAGTAGAGGCCATGAACATTAATTATTCAAATTTGTGTTACGCAATTTCTTAAAATGATGTATTCAATCATTCTATGTAATAAAACAAATAATAACTATTTTACAGTTTATTTACACATTTTTTTCATTACAATTTCATACCAAAAATTATTGTCAAGGAAGAGAACAAACCAGTTTACATGCCGAGGTAGGTAGATTTAGATGAACTTACTTCTTAATTGAGACATATGAAGTTTTGTTCACTTTGGTAGATTGGAAAATATGGGGCCTATTTGATAAGATTTTTGGGGAAATAAGCTTTCATGACATATTCAACATGAGTTAAACTATTAGAAAAGTTTGAATCCTCCTCCAATTTTGAAATGGTACATGAAATTACTTCGAAATATTTTCTTACAATGAGTTTCCAGGTAAACTATGAATTTTTAGTCCATGATCCATATCATAATTGCTTACATGGTAATTGAAATAGTCGTCAGACAAGGGTAAATCCAAAATTTTTCTCAGAAGGGCACTTTCGAGAACAGGTTGAACTTTTATGATTGGATTATTATGTGAATATGTGATTTGGAGTTTGTTACGAGTACCTTCATAGAAATATGCAATTTTTTAACAACCCGGGGACTGCATATTCCATTAAAATTGAATGAGAGGCTATTATTATGACATATCGAGAACATGGGAGTGGAGGTAGCAGTACATACACTAAGTAATACAGTATTGCAAAAATACTGAACCATGACCTAAAATAAAAAGATGTTGAAATTGCTGAATTTTGTTAAATTTTCAATAATACCATCTAAATAGTGAGCAGGATGATATGTAATCTAAAAAACAAAGTTGAAACTAAAAAGACATACCGTTGATTGGAAGGATTGCCTGTAAACAGTAGAAGATAAAAATCATGCAAGTTTTTTGCTAAAACAAGATGAGTACCTAATGTTGAGGTGAATAAACCTAGAGTGGAACCTCGATATAACAAATTTTAGACCAATCTCACCTCAGTTTAACGAATTTCTACTTGCTCCCTTCCGATTTGTTATATCGGGGTTCCACTGTGTATTAATATGATGTAATCAAAAGCCAAGGCAAGTTTACCTCTCAATACGATGAACATAAATACAGAACCCAGATAATATGTAACAAATGATTTATTAAGTTTCAGAATGCATTTATTCTAGAGTCAGTTTAACTGACTGATTTCATTCATTTGATGAAAAGAAAAACACAGCCAATATGTGTGTTGAACAGCTCTTTCACCTAACGGTACATTGGCCATTAAAAACTTAGAGCCAACCCTTTCAGTGGGTTACTATTCAGAAAGAGATTTATACTTTAAAAGATGTCCTCCATCCAAACCAAAATTGACTTCTCTGGGTGTTTTCTATTAGTACCTTTCCCTGTAAAATAATTTTCAACAAAATGTCTTCCACAAATTCACAGCTGTGCGACATCAGCATTTAGGTGACATAGGGCCATCCACTGAGATCTTTGTAGGTGATTCTGAGGGAACCTGAAAAAAATATAGTGGTAAAGGAGAAAGCATGAACGTATAACAGTTGTATTTGAATTTTTTACCTGTGATATGAATTCGAGCGTGTAGGGTCACAAATGTAACATTTGTGAGTAGAGCTCCTTAAAGACATGTTTAATTCCTTATTGAATAAAAGAACACAACAAAATTTTCAAATAGATATAAATACTATTCAAAAACGGACCAACTATACCTATAAAGACTAACCAACTCAACTAGGTAAATTACTTATGATTATATCAAACGCGAAAATGAACAATAACAACAACGATTATAAGTGAAAAATGAACGAGGATTTAAACAACGAACGAACTATTGATTAACGAATCTTCACAAACGGAAATCGGAATAAATAATTTGTTTGGTTATGAGCGTATGAAATAATACATCACATCATTAATTTTACGTGTATGACATAATACAAGGTGCCAGAGAGAGATAGAATAACTACGTTATTTTTTTTCTTAATATTTCTGCACTTGCGCAGATCTGGAGTTTTACCAAAGCCCAGCTTCAGTTTTGATTGGCTCATGGCCCATATTGGAATTATTAGATATATGATTTTCCCATTAATAATTTACAAGTGACAGGTCTAATTTTAGGTTTTATCTAAGATGTCTAGTCATCTTAGTTTTATCTGTATACTTTTCGATTTTATTCCATGAAAATATTGCATGAGAATATTCTGTGACCATAGAAGATGAATGATTCCATTGATAATTCACAAGTGACAGGTCTAATTATAAGTTGTTACTATGGTTTCATAAAGATTTCCATCGAATCTGAACCAGATTCGATGAATTTGAATCTATGTTGCTACTACATGTATCTAGAAAAGTTCGAATAACTCTAGAATTACTGATTTTAGGAGCAAGAGCATCTGAGAGTGCTATCATTATTTTTCTTCGCAGAATACAACGCAATCATAAAAAAATAGGGTTCTAATTTGAAAAACAGAAGTGATGGCCAATTTTCGATCACAGTTTTCGACACAAAATTTGGAACACCCTGTGATGATATTTATGAAATTCAAAAGATGTATGACCTCTCCACGTTCTTCTACTTTGACGTTGTGAGAACGGTTCACACTCGGGATGTTCAGAATAAGAAAAATGAGCATGATACTGGCTATGACGAGGGCTATGAATATTTAACTTTTTCTCAGGTTTTTTTTCGATATTCTGAAAACTGTTTGAATGAATACAATGTTTTTAACAGAAATGTATTCAGCATTGAATACTCAATCATATCAGGAACGAAAAGATTGAAAAAAAATTTTTTTTAGCAAATTTATTTTCACTCCCTGTATAACCGGAAGTGCTCTGGCCTTGAAACTATTTTAGGTCGGTAGAAAATTTAGAACAATATCATAATCCCAATTTTCAGATCTCAAATAAGTCCAGTTCTCCAGAAACGTCTAGTAGGCACTCGAACTTGGGACATCCTGTATAGATCCTTATAACTTGTGACTGCTATAAAATCTTATACATTCTCATTTATTCTCAAACCTCATTAACTCGTAGAAACATACAGCAGAAATTAATTTTGTGTACAAACAGATTTGAAACAGGTAAGTATTACGTGTGAAAACCACATTGGAAAACTATAGATTCTCATAGAAACGGATATGAAGCTTGTGTAAAAACACATTAGAAACCGGTAGGTACCTATAATGTGTGAAAAGCACATTTGAAAACTATAGATTCTTATAAGAACTCTTAAAAACGTATAAGAGTTATGTGTAAAAACACATTAGAAACAGGTAGGTATTATGAGTGAAAACCACATTTGAAAACTATAGATCCTTATAAAAACTCGTAGGAACGGATATGGGTTATGTGTAAAAACACATTAGAAACAGATAGGTCTTATGTGTGAAAAACACATTTGAAAACTATAGATTCTTATAGAAACTGGTAAAACACATTAGAAACAGGTAGGTATTATGTGTGAAAACCACATTTGAAAACTATAGATCCTTATAAAAACTCGTAGGAACGGATATAGGTTATGTGTAAAAACACATTAGAAACAGATAGGTCTTATGTGTGAAAAACACATTTGAAAACTATAGATTCTTATAGAAACTGGTAAAAACACATTAGAAACAGGTAGGTATTATGTGTGAAAACCACATTTGAAAACTATAGATCCTTATAAAAACTCGTAGGAACGGATATGGGTTATGTATAAAAACACATTAGAAACAGATAGGTCTTATGTGTGAAAAACACATTTGAAAACCATAGATTCTTATAGAAACTGGTGAAAACACATTAGGAACAGGTAGGTATTATGTGTGAAAACCACATTTGAAAACTATAGATCCTTATAAAAACTCGTAGGAACGGATATGGGTTATGTGTAAAAACACATTAGAAACAGATAGGACTTATGTGTGAAAAACACATTTGAAAACTATAGAGTCTTATAAAAACTCGTAGGAACAAGGTCCATTCAATGTAGGAATCGCTTATAGAAACGTATATGATTTACGTTAGTAAATGCCATTAGAAACTAAAGCAATGTGTATCAGTAGTCTCCATTAAATACTGATGAATATCGTATATGGTTTTATACGGATTTGCGGTTTCACTATCCAATTAGGATCTCATCAGTTCTCATACATAAATTTTCTATCAGTTTCTATGAGACATTTTCGGCAGGGATGCAAGAGAAAAAAGTTACAGGTTGTTCCTAAATAGATGGCGAATTTGGATTCGAATTTGTATCGGAAACCTCTTTATTTCAACTAATCGGCCATCGGTTTTCTCTCCAGTGATAAATAAATAATTCCTTATGAACCATATGCAAAAACTTACCATGTTTTACATTCTTTTTTTTTAATGATAGATATCATTAATTACATGCTACTGAATAAAGAGGAATTTGGCAGATGTAATTAATGATATCTATCATTAAAAAAAAAGAATGTAAAACATGGTAAGTTTTTGCATATGGTTCATAAGGAATTATTTATTCATCACTGGAGAGAAAACCGATGGCCGATTAGTTGAAATAAAGAGGTTTCCCATACAAATTCGAATCCAAATTCGCCATCTATTTAGGAACAACCTGTAACTTTTTTCTCTTGCATATTAGGGTAGTAAAATCTAAAACATGGTTTAAGTAACAGTTACTGAAAATTTCATCTTTTTGGCGTGAAGGGAAAAGAAATAGCTGAAAATTCAAGACGAAAAAGAGTTTTTGTGAATAACTCAGAAAATATCCACTTTAGGGCAAGGGTGTGATGCATGCACTCACATTATTTTTTAACGTAGATTCAATATCTGCCATAAAAAAATGGGGTTCTAATTTGAAAAAATTGATTTTTCACGATTTTGTCATCCCTAACTTTGAAAGCGATTTTTTCACCCCCTGTATCATGAATCGCAATTTCGATTTCTAAAGTGGATACATCAATCTTACATCTTGAAAAATCCCAAAAATGAAAATTTTTCATCCAGAAACCTCGAAGTTATTCTTGTTTCAGCGGAGCTCTATTTTCGATTTTTTTTTCGAATTTTCCCGCTCAGAGAGAATTTTCCAACCGAAACTGAAAAATGTTACATCAAAATAACTTGAAATTTTCTAAGGAATCTATTCCTGCAATGAAAAAATGGTGTTCTAATTTGAAAAACGGAAGTTGACGTCATTTCCGGAAAAACCGGAGGTGCTCATGCCTTGAAAATATTTTAGATTTCATCAGCATCGTGAAATACTTATAAGTGCTGAATTTCATGAAAATACGTTCAGTAGTTTCCCGTATAAATATGGGTGAGGTTCCTCGTGAAAGACCCTGTATACCTATGCCTATTTGCTTCCGAAAAAAACATGAGTATTTTTGGTGTGCTTTTTTTAACATGACTTTGACCCACGCGCCACAAAAAATATTTGGGAATATAACTGGATATCTCGTTGTAAATCGGCCAGTTACATTGTAATGATATAATGGTTTCGAGTATAAAATGGTTTTGGCAAAAAGAAACACAAATTTCACCGTAGTAGGTAAATTCAACAAAAAGTTGTGAATAATTGCATGTTTTGCTCATAAGAGTGTGAATTTTATCAAGAAAAAATATATCATTTGTAGGATTCCGCACATTAGATAGAAAAAAGGCAGTCACATTCAACTGGACAGAATTTATTGAAATTTGGAACATACAATGACCTATATGTTCCTAAAAAGAATGTATTTGTAGTACTGGGCCGAATCAGAGTAGTCAAACAGGGAAATGAATCAGCTAAACATTTTTCCACAGAACCGATATCAATAAGAGCCGTTTTCAGTATCATATCAGGTCTTACAAGGATTGCGAATTATCCTTGTTGCAAATTATTATTTTGAACGTTAGGTCTCGTTAAAGTGCAGTCAATCAGTCATTACAAAAAGCAGCGAAGTTTTTGAAAGTGCTCTTCTTTCGGTTTCGCCTGTTGTTTTTTAAATGTGTTATACTCGGTAGGGAGGCGCAAAAATGGCAACTCGCACGGTCGACATTATAAACTCTGATGTAGCTAAAACGCGATATGTTTCAAGTCAAAATAAACCGAAATCAATATAGTATGTGTACTTCATTCTATAAATATACTCTATGATTACTTATTGCATACATTTGACCTACTGATCACCGAAATGTATTTAATTGAGACATCAATTAAAATTTCTCGAGAAACTATATGATTTTGAAAATAAGAAACAAAACTTGGAGGTTTGTAAAATATTTATCAGTACTTCCCCTGCGCTGTGTGCTTACTGTTTTTTCAGAGTGTTCATGCAAGTTTGTAATCTTCAGCTACTATATCTAACACACATTCCAACTATATTAGCTTCAATAATATGAGAGAAAAAAAATGACGAAGACACATGACATACTGAACATTTTTCAGAAATCATCTCTCAAAAGTTTTATTATCATATCCATTGTTATCATGAAGAGTTGTTCAAATGTAAACCGTGATGTTCATATCATACATTTTCGCATATTTTGTGTGAGGTTACAGTAATAGTCATACAAATAGACCTATCTTGTGAAGGCTTCAGAGGCTATTGCAGAAACCTAGATATCACCGATGATACATACATGATCATATCCAAAATCAATCATCAAGAAGTCAAGTTAATCAATATGAATAGGTCGTGGTCAACATATTTAACATTCAACATGAACTCTGCATTTGAAACATTCGGTAGCATAAAATAGGAATGTCTCAACAGCAAAATGAAGAATTTCCCAGAAATACGAATTTTACAGGGGAAATGCTACGTGAAGTTTCGACAATATAGAAAATTCAGAATGTATGATATGCAGTAATGAAATAATAAGGAATACATAAATTCGAAAGAAGACATATATATTGACTCAAGAAAAATAATTAATTGCCTTTGTGTTTTACATTCATTTAATAAAGAAAATTGACATATAAGGAAAGCGTTATTTCGAAAATGATGCCTTTGTGTTTCTTCAAAATCAGATATTCACCAGAAAAATTTGCTATTTGTACCATATAACAATCTCAGAAATATCTTTCAAAGTCTTCAGAGGCTATTGCAGAAACCTAGATATCACCGATGATACATATACATGATCATATCCAAAATCAATCATCAAGAAGTCAAGTTAATCAAAAGAAATAGATCGTGGTCAACATATTTAACATTCAACATGAACTCTGCATTTGAAACATTCACTAGCATAAAATAGGAATGCAGTATGTCCCAATAGCAAAATGAAGAATTTCCCAGAAATTTAACAGGAGAAATGCTACGTGAAGTTTTGACAATATAGAAAATTCAGAATGTGTGATATGGAATATGGAATACATAAATTCGAAAGAAGACATATATATTGACTAAAGAAAAATAATTAATGGCCCTTGTGTTTCAAGGCCTCTTGCAACGACAGAACTTTCTCGCAAGAATTTTCCTTTCAAATTCACTGACCGAAAATTCTCTGCCGTTGTATACGATGGGACAATGGAATTTCACAGAGAATTCTACCGAAAGTAGTATGCAACGGCAGAGAATTTTCGTTCAGTGAATTTGGCAGAAAATTCTCGCGAGAATTCTCTGTCGTTGCAAGAGGCGTTTACATTCATTTAATAATGAAAATTGACATATAAGAAAAAAGTTAGTGTGAAAATTATGCCTTCGTGTTTCTGCAAAATCAGATATTCACCAAGAAAATTTGCAATTTAACAATCTCAGAAATATAAGGATGCATACATACATATAGTATAGTAAATGAAAATTTGCTTTGTATATGCTTGAAGGATTAATCCATAGGTATACTGCAGAAAACAATCATCTAGAGTGCAGGGATCATCAAAATATCAGTAGCATAACCTGTGGTGACAAATGTCCCATCATTCAAGTGGCGATGCATTATAAATAAATCCAATAACATCTGCCCTGCAAGAGTAATTCAACATTATTTTCACCAGTAGTCAGTATTATTTATTCGAGAAGTAATCAATTCTGCATGTGAGTGTTGAAATGAATTCTGGCGAATATGAATTTTTTCCAACGATAATATGATAAAAGAAAAATACTTTAATCTAATATTATATAAAGCATATACATATAAGAAAATAGAGATAAGGTAATAGCGGAATTTGCCATTACTTAATCGTATCTTCATAAGATTACCGCACAAAAGGAATTAGGAACGGAACATTATTCTGCAAGTCATAGAAACAGTAATTCGTATTATTAGTACTGGAAAAAATTCTTTATATACCCTGGTTGGAAAAGCCATTATATAAAGCTTGGACACTATATCCTTAGGCGATACAAACCTCCTGATATGATAGAACACCGTTGATGATAGCAAACTTCACAACCTATATGCATTGCCTATACCGCTATACTATCCATGTCCCATGTATTGTGTTAACATACATGATCTTCTTAAGTTATTAGTGCTGCAATATCACCGTTACCCCTTTTTCACTGAATCATAATGATTTCCGATCAATTTTCAACTTTTCAGAAACAAAATATGTATTGATATCGAAAAGCCATCATCCTTGTTTTCATCTGAAAACTAACAAAAATTTGAATTTAAGAAATCACCTATTTAGACTTGATAATTACATAATGAATAAGTTTTCCACTAAAAACTGTTTAGACGATGACTAAAACGATTGTTCTCCATTTCAAATAATATCTAGAAAGATTCATAGATTGAGATTTGGCATATCAATTTTAAGCATTTTGTCATCAGAATGAGTAAAGGGAAACGATGATTCAAAACAAAAAGAATGTGAAAACATAATTGTCTCTCATCAAATATGACCGTTCTATTGCATAATTCAGAAATGAGGTTTGTTTTTTGAGAATGTATAAAAAATCTTCAAATAAAATCTGGGAAGTAATTCAGTTGAAATCTATCAGACATGGAACGCCCTATTTAGACTCCATAATACTGACCTGTTGGCACGTTTGCAGATAGATTATCAGCAATTTTTCATCACATCAAATAATGATAATAAAGAACGCTACAACACAATCCTCTTTCATCCAACGTAGGGAGCAAGTTCGTTTACCTTTATGTTTGCCTGGAATGCCTGGCGATGAAAACATTGGAAAAAATCGAAAATACCAAAATCTGGAAGAAAACATAGTTAAAACCTCTAATAACCACTTATATACATATACACTTACCTCAAATTCTTCTAATATACTGAACATTTTGACCATTATCTGATTTAGTTTAGAAACAAAAATTTGTTGTCGATTTGAGGTTAAGATGAAAATGATGAAATCGAGATGTTCAGATGAATGTCCAAAACTTACATCATGAGTGAAAGCGAAAAATATGTAAAATAAGGTCCAATCGTTCATTTTCTACCAAATTCATATATAAATTCATATATATTAGTTACGCAAAATACATTCCCATTATCCAGATGTCAACAAACAATGAAACAAAACAATCCCGGGCTGTCTCTGCCGGGCTACGTCAAACTCTGACAGCTTACAGCTACAATGTCAAATCGTTCTCTGTGATCGCTGCAGATCGGGTGATTTTATAGGGGAAATGTCAAACTTTGATCAATTTTCCTGAAGAAATGGGGAAATTATGGAAAATATCAATACCAAGCTATTAAGCATTAACATTTCCTCTTTCGATTCGTGTATTTACATCACGGCCATGATATCTGTGGAAAAAGTTTTATCGGGTATAAAATTGCCCTTTTTGCTGGATTTTTTCGCGATTTTCGCGAATTTTTTAAAAATACTTCTAGATCGCCTAGGGAATCGAAATTTCGCCCACGTATGAATCGATTATTCCTTTTTCCGACCGTACAAAAATCTCCTCGATGTATCGCAGCTTCGCTGCGATATTAAGATTCTTCTGGACCAACTTTTTTGACAGATTCCCTCGGGCCGGTCCACAGAGTTACCAGTGTGGTATAGTAATAGACATTTGTTTAATTCATTGGTTTTTATGGTTTTTATCTATACAAACGAGTCGTTTAAGTTATTGGATTTTATTTATACAGAGTGCGTGTATCAATTTATGGGTTTTATCTATACATAATATTTGTTTAATTTATTGGCTTTTATATATACAGATAGATGGGTGTTTTGAGCGTGTTTCACCATGCTGAGCATACTCCAAGTAAACCTGGGGAGAGCCTACGCGGCGCATGATATGGTGTGTGAGGTAGTCAAGAAGAGGGATGTGGACATCGTGGTGATATGCGAGCCCAACAAAAAACTTTGCTCGAGAAAAAATCGGATATCGGACAAGAAAAGAGATGTTGCCATTATGACTGTTGAAAACTCGGTTCCGATAGATAACTCATACAAACACGATGAATTTGTTCACGTTAAGATCGGCAAAGTCCACCTCTATGGAATATACGTATCCCCGAACGTGCCAATCGAACGTTTCAAAAAAAGAATGGACGCGGTCTTCACAGGCGCTATGCAACATAACAGGGAGGCTCTTATAGTCGGGGATATCAACGCGAAGTCCACGATGTGGGGGGCACCGGCGAGCGATCAGAGAGGTGAATACGTGGAGGAGTGGCTGGCACAGATGAGCTGGAGAGCTGCAAACAATGGTGATCCTACATTCCGGCGGGGAGTATCTAGCACCCATATAGACGTGACGCTTGCCCCAGAGCGAGCAAAGTTTCGTTTGAGAGATTGGGAGGTCGTGGAGGAAAACCTGTTCACCTATCATGGACACATATATTATAAAGTGGATAACACCGGAGCAGGAAGGAAAAAGCCAAAAAAAAGGCACATCCTGGATGCTACTAAGTTGAAGGAGGAAATGAAGGTGTTCATGGAACGAAAAACAGAAAACCTGTATAAAGAAATCGTGGTCGCAAACAGAAGATCCACTATGGGCGAAGGAGGGCAGACCACAAGAAGTCCATACTGGTGGAATGAGGCGATAGGTGAACTGAGGGACTCATATATTGTCAGGAGGAGAACGTTTACGCGTAGGTTTATTGGGGGTCAGGACGAGTACGAACAGGAAAGGCAGGAAATTAGGGAGCTGAAGAAAAGACTGAAGAGAGAGATACGGGCGGCGAAGAGAGAGGCGTGGAAGAGTGTATTGGAGGAGTTGAATGAGGACATATGGGGAAATGCCTATAAAATAGTAATGAGGGATAAAATGCAGCCGTGCCAGTTGACTATGAGAAAAACAAAAGAGGTCATTAGAGACCTGTTTCCCTCGTCCGCAGGGCAAGGAGGCAGTGGGGGGGCCCAAGATGCACGGGATCTCAGCGAGGAGGTGGTAGATTTCGATCTGGCAGAGCTGAAAGGAGCACTAAGCTCTACTAAGAACGGGACGGCACCGGGCCTAGATGGCGTGATGGTAGCAGCTGTTAAGATCGCATGTGAGGCTTTACCGGATGATGTACTGGAGATGTACAATCGACTGCTGAGGGAGGGTAAGTTCCCTAGGGAGTGGAGGGAGGGGAGAGTCGTCCTCATACCAAAGGCAGGCAAGGACCCAGCCCTGCCGTCTAGTTGTAGACCAGTTTGCCTCCTGAACACCTTCGGCAAACTGTATGAGAGGCTTCTCGTCGAACGTCTCGTTGGGGAGCTGGAAGATAGATAGATAGATAGATAGATAGATATTTATTCTCATAAACAGTAAAATTACATGTATAGAGAATACGTCAATAAATACAGATATTTTAATTTCATAATATAACAAATGAACAAGGAACGCTCAGATATTATGTTGCAAGGAATTCCTGGACAGTGTAAGGTTCCATATTTATAAGTAACCTATGTAATCTAGATTTGAAGATGTGAAATCTATCTATAATCTGAATTTCTTTAGGTATTTTATTGAAGAATGTGATACTCATATATTCGACATTTTTCTCGGAAAGAGTGAGAGAGTGAACTGGAAAGTGCAGAGGATGTCTACGTCTGGTATTATTTGTATTTTCGTGTTGTTTAAAATACGTTTGTCTTCTCTGATGCAGGAACAGAAGACATCTGAAAATGTAAAGACCGGCCAGTGTTAAGATATTTTTTCTCCGGAACAAACCACGACACGACTCTCTATACGGTAATCCATAGATTATTCGTAGGGCAGACTTTTGCATCACAAAAATTTGGTTAATTGCTGAACATCCACCCCACGCTATTATGCCATAATTTAAATGTGATTGAAAATTTGCGAAATAGAGGATTTCCAAGACGCTTTGATCAACTTGTTGTTTCATCACCCGAAAGGAGTACACGACTGACGTTAATTTTTGCATGAGGTTTGTTAAGTGTTCTCCCCAGTTTAAAGATCCATCCAGACTGATTCCAAGGAATTTAGAGATGTACTCTCATCAAGCCAGCACGGCTTCAGGAAAAAGAGATCAACGGTCACTGCGATGTTGGAGCTGAAGGAAGCCGTTCGGGATTGCCGCAGCAGGTGGTCCGTGGCAGTCACTTTGGACATAAAAAACGCCTTCAATATGGCCGGATGGAGGGATATAGTGGATGACCTAGAAGAAGCGGGGATAAGCAGGTACTTGGTAAATGCATTCAGAGATTACCTGAACGGGAGGACGGTGAGGGCAGGTGGTTTCTGTCACAGGTGTAGCAGAGGGGTTCCACAGGGTTCAGTGGCAGGCCTGGTGTTGTGGAACGTGTATTACAATGGGGTGTTGAACATTTCCCTGCCGAGAGGGGCTCGCCTGATCGCATATGCGGATGACCTGCTTTTGGTGGTGGGTGGAGACAGCGAGACGCAGGTGGGAGAGACTGTTGCGACGTCGGTTAGGGCCATAAATGGATGGATAAGAGCAAGAGACCTGGAGGTTGCGCTCCACAAGATTGAGATGCTAGTGCTGAGGGGTCCGAGGGTGCTCGGCTTGCTGTGAATTTGGGGGGGACGGTAATCAATTCGGAGCCACATATGGACTACCTTGGGGTGAGATTCTCCCGCAATATGAAGTTCACGATGCACATCAAAGCGCTAACCGAAAAGGCGAAAGCGAAGGTAGATAAACTCAAAAGAATAATGCCGAACATAGGTGGACTGGTTTACCTGAGGCGGCGAGTACTCTGCGCAGTCCTGCACGGGCAGCTGCTGTACGCCGCGCCAGTTTGGAGGGATGCTCTAAAAGTGCGGAGAAACCTGGCACGGATGATCGCTGCACAGAGGCTGGGCCTGCTGCAGGTCGTTTCGGCCTACAGAACCGTGTCAGCGGAGGCTGTGCAGGTGATATCGGGATTTCCCCCGATTGATTTGATGGTGGCAGAAAGGTGCTTTCTTTTCACCGTGGGGGGGGCACTGCCGGGCAACCGACGAATGGCTCGAGGAAGGACAATGAGGAAATGGCAGGAACGATGGGAGAGAGGTGGACAGACAGCAAGCTGGACGCGCAAGTTGATAAGAAACTTGTGTGCTTGGGTGGAATGCGAGCACAGGAGTACAGGTTACTACTTTACCCAGTTCCTGACAGGCCATGGGTCGTACGGATCCTTCACGATGAGAATCGGGAAGACCACAACCGACCTTTGTCACGCATGCCAAGTGAGAGACGATCCGCAGCATATGTTTTATGCTTGCACGAGGTGGCAGAAGGAGAGAGATACCTTATGTCGGAACATAGGTAATTTGCCGGAGGTGGAGGATATAGTGCGGGTCATGGTTGAGAACAAAAGGATCTGGCAGTATGTGTATGATTATGTTCACGGAGTTATGCTGAGGAAGGAATCAGAAGAAAGGGAGAGACAGGGATAGGAATGGAGAAAGGATGGGTATGATCGCTGAAGTACGGACAAAAAAGTCTTTTTTCTGGCGATACATACACCCCCCCCCATCAGTTGTGGTTTTTTTAGTCGGTCGGCAACGCCATCCAGCCAACCCGACATATCCCATGACACGGGTCGTGGTTGAATCTGTCAAGCAGATTTTTTCCACAACCGGAAAAAAAAAGGTTAGGTTAGGTTAGGTAGGGAACTGGATGTTATTGTTAGCGAGCCCAGGCAGGGTATGCGAAATACGCTGTCTGTAACTGTTAAAATAGATGCTAAATATGCAAACCAATTGAATACAGACAAAATTAGAATCGGTATGAACGATTGTAGAATTGAGTCGAAAATAAATATTGATAGATGCTACAGATGTCTGGGATTGGGTCATACCGCGAGGTTCTGCAGGGATACAGACAGATCCAACTGCTGTATCAAATGCGGAAAAGAGGGGCATAAAGCCAAAGATTGTGGAAATGAGGAGGAATGCCTGGCATGCGGTAAAAAAGGGCATCAACTTGGCTCGGGAAGATGCACCGAGTTTAGAAGGCAGCTGAGCATGGCCAAAAAAAGGAGAATAACAGACAAACAATTGCTGAACGCTAATTCCACGGTGGAAACAGGAATTGGGAAGGCTGTGTTACTTACGGGGGATAACTAATACCAAAGAGAGTCTTTTACTCATTTGTTTGTTTCGTGGTTATACACCGGTTTTTGTTTGTACTTGTATTTTTATTTATACACTTATTGGTTAATTGTTCTACTTCTGTCTGTACACTTTACATATTTGTACATATATTCTCGTATAGTTTAAATTAGTACAATGCTCAGAATCCTGCAGCTTAATTTGGGAAGAGCTAGGTTGGCTCACGATATGGCATGGGCAGACGCAGTCAAAAGAGGGGTGGACATAATGATGATTTCGGAGCCTAATAGAAAAATATGCTCCGGCGACGGCTGGTGCATGGATAGAAAGGGAAATGCCTCTGTCAGGTTGTGTCATGGAGATCTGGAGGTGGATCAGATTAAGCCGGAAAATGACTACGTCTACTTGTCCCTGTATGGGCTGCATATGTACGCAGTATACATATCGCCTAACATAAGTCTTGATAGTTTCAAGAAAATAATAGACAGAGTGTTTGAAAAAGCCGCCAGAAACCCAGAAGCTTCGGTCATTTTAGGAGACGTTAACGCCAAGTCTCGGATTTGGGGTTCACCACAAGCAGACGAAAGGGGAAGATACATAGAGGAGTGGATGGCACAGATAAATTGGAACTCTGCAAATAACGGAACGCACACCTTTGAGAGAGGCACGTCGAAAAGTCACATAGATGTGACACTTGCGTCGGAAAAGGTACTGAGGAGAATGACGGAGTGGAACATTCTGCACGAAAACCCGTACACCCATCATGGTCATATTCTAATAGAAATAAAAATCAAAAGAGCTGCAAAAGTGGGCAGAGAGGGACCATTAAGGCAGGTGCTGAGAGCCAGAAACTTTTTATCAATCCTGAGGGAAAACAACTGGGAGGAGGTGGACCTATACAAGAAAATAGTTAGGGCCTACAATGAGTCGGTAACTAAGGCACCAAAAATAGCAGCCAGCATGCCTTACTGGTGGAATGAGGAGATAGAGGAGTGCAGAAGAGGGTACATCCAGCAAAGAAGGAAATATTCCAGAATAAAAATGAAAGAAAGTGAGGAGGCAAAGCAGGTAAAAGATAAGATGGAGGAGGGAAGGAGGAATATGAAGACGATGATAAGCAGAGCAAAAAAAGGGCACTGGAATAGGCTGCTTGAGGAGCTAGAGAACGATATATGGGGACAAGGTTACCGCATAGTAACAAACCATCTAAGGAACGGCGGGCTCCGCCATAAAATCCCTACAAAGAATAGGAGGGCCATCTTACGAGAGTTGTTTCCTACGACGGACATAAGAATTTCAAGAACGAGAGGAATAGTAGAAGAGCCTGAACCTTTTACCGAACAAGAACTAAAGACCGCTGTTAGATCAATGAAGACTGGCAAAGCACCGGGGCCAGACGGAGTCACCGTAGAGGCAGTAAAGGTAGCTTTCGAAATCTTACCGGGCGAAATGCTGCAAATGTATAATGAACTTCTCAGGAAGCAACACTTTCCGAAATGTTGGAAAATATCAAGGGTTGTGCTGCTGCCAAAAAAAGGGAAAGATCAGAAGCAGGCATCTTCGTTCAGGCCAATATGTCTTCTGAATACAATGGGAAAACTATACGAGAGGCTAATAATGAACAGGCTGGAAAAGGAACTAGAGGAGAACGAGGCTATATCCGAAAACCAGCACGGCTTTAGGAAAAAGAAGTCGACAACTACAGCAATGATCTCCCTGAAAAATATAGTTAAATCGTCCACGAGAAAATGAGTAGTTATAATAACTATTGACGTTAAAAACGCCTTTAATACGGCCAGTTGGAAACACATCTTGGAAACCTTACGTGAAAGAGGAATAAGTGGATACTTGATCAAGTGTGTAGAATCATACTTCTCTCAACGGTATATAAAGTCTGGTATGATAAGACATGAATGTACGAGAGGAGTTCCACAGGGATCGATTAAAGGACCGGCATTGTGGAATGTTAAGTATGACGGAGTCTTGCGATTACCGTACGGGGAGGGCGTGACAACCCTTGCCTACGCGGACGACCTGCTCTTTGTGGTGGATGGAGAAAGTGAGGTGGAGGTAAAGATGAAGGCGGAAGGGACCATAAATCTGGCCGTGACGTGGATGGAGGGAAGATGTCTGGAGGTTGCAGCCCATAAGACAGAGATGCTGGTGGTGAGGGGGCCAAGAAACGTGGAGAGTTTCAGGCTGAACATCAACGGAGAAGAGGTGAAACCGTCCAAAGAACTGAAATACTTGGGGGTGATATTTCAGAGGAACCTGAGCTTCTCTAAACATATAAATTATGCAGTAGAAAAGACATCAGAAAAACTAGCAGCAATTTCCCGACTGATGCCGAACCTTGGAGGACCAAGCTATACCAAGAGGAGAATACTGTGCGGGGTCGCGCACAGTATATTGCTATACGCGGCTCCGGTGTGGAGAGAAGTCCTAAAACAAAAGAAGCAGCTAGACCAGATTACATCTATACAGAGGAGATGCTTGCTGAGGGTGGCCTCGGCGTATAGAACGGTGTCCGCGGAGGCCGTTCAGGTGATTGCTGGTTTCCCGCCCATAGAATTGATGGTGGGTGAAAGGTGCTTTCTCTACACCGTCGGTTCGGGATTGGCGGGAAATAGAAGAATGGCGAGGAAGAGGACGATGCAAAAGTGGCAGCTCAAATGGGAGAGATTGCGTGACAAGGCTGCGTGGACGAAAAGGCTAATACCGAGAATTGAGCCATGGATTGAGTGCGATCACAGAGTTACAGGATATTTCTTGACGCAGTTCCTTTCGGGGCATGGTTCTTTCGGCTCCTTCACACGGAGAATAGGGAAAACACCGACTGACTTGTGTGGAGCGTGTGGGGTGGAGAACGACCCAGAACATGCATTTATGACATGTAATAGATGGGACAGTGAAAGGAAAGAGCTTATCGATAGACTGGGATTTCTACCAAAGACTGAGGAAATAATTCCTAAAATGCTGCAGAACAGAGGAACATGGAAGATTATCTATGATTACATCGTAGATGTAACGTCGTCGTGACCTATATTATTCATTTTGAATTTTTTAGTGACCTTATGACAAGTTGTGTCAAAAAATATAGACAAATTAAAGAGACTAGAATTGTCACGATTTTCTTTTCTCTCAAGAAAAAACTGCTGAATAGACGAATTTAACAGTTTACATTGGTCCTTCGAGCTAAAGAAAAGTCCTGTGGTTATGTCTAACGAAGAAGGAGATCAAGGAAATTCAAAAAGTCGTCGACAAACGGCTGGGAAGAAAATCTTGGATCCTAACTTTGTATGGCCTACTAATTTTGGATCGAATAATGAACCTGACTTGAATGACAACGCTGATGTTGAAACAAAAACATCTATGGATGAAATCGACAAAAGAAAGAAGAGGAGCTTGAAAAGTGTTTCTCAAAAAAGTCATTATTCTGTGAAATTGCAACAACTGAATAATGATACCGAAAAAAGACGACTATTACTGGAGAAGAAAATCAAGGAACTGGAGATTGAAAAACATCTCAGTGAATTACAAATATTGGAACTTGATAGAAAAATGGAAGAAAATAAACTATTGAATGAAGAAGCGGAAAGCCAACAAGATGTTATGTCCACAGATTCTACATTTGAAGAGAGTATAGACAAAATTCTGTCATTTAAAGGAAAAGCCAAATCCTTTGTCGGTGAATGGGTGGAAGAGACAAAAAAAATGGAAACATTAAATGAAGAAAAATCAAAACTAGATAATAATTGTATTGGAATTAATGATCTATGTGTAGCCATGACAAATGCTTTCAGAAGTATAGATAATAGACGCAGCAATGAAAGATCTGAAAAGATGTTAACGCGAAATACTATTGAAAGAGATTTTCCAATTTTTGACGGCAAACCAGAGGATTGGCCAACTTTCATTTACCAATTTCGGAAAATTTCTTCATTGTGTGAATACTCTCCTGAAGAATCCATGATAAAACTACAAAAATGTTTAAGAGGAGAGGCAAAAAACGCTGTATTGGGAATGATGATGTGTCCTGAAAATTTAAATGATGTTATAAAAACACTTGAAACTAGATTTGGAAGACCAGACCAAATTATAGATACTATGATATTCAAAATTGAAAAATTGCCTGCCATTCGTGACAACGAAATGGAACAACTGATTCTTTTTTCAAATAATGTGACAAGCTTAGTTGGTACGATAAAATCTCTTCATTATGATATGCACCTTCAGAATCCACATCTGCTAAAGAAATTGTGTCATAAATTACCAGACATGCTCAAGTTGAGATGGGGAGAAGAAATATGCAGTCAAAATGGCAATGTATCCTTAGCAGATTTCGCAAAGTGGTTGACAAACTTAGCGAATGCAGCTTGTTATATTTCAAATAACAAACCATCAAGTCGAGAAAGCCATCAAACCAGAAGAAATGAACGATCACTCGTTTTAACTTCTAGATCACCATCAATTTTTTGTTTTGACTGCAGAAAAAAAGGTCATAATCTGGAAAAATGTACAAAATTCCAGTCAAGAACTTCTGACGAACGTTGGACTATTGTGAGTCAGAACAAACTGTGTTTTTCATGTCTTCAGAATAAACACAGAACGTATGCATGCCCGACAAAAAAACATTGTGGAATAGATAATTGTGAATTATTCCATAATAAATTATTGCACAAGGAAAGACAAAATTTGGGTGAAAGTTCTAATGAGCCATCATCCAGCTCCCGAACTGAAAGAGTACATACTCTGGAAAATGGTGAAAAGCGAGTTTTACAGAGAATTGCAAATGATTTTTGGAAAAGATGGTCGAAAGAATATTTGCCAACATTAACAAAGAGGTATCGTTGGCATGAAGACGTCGAAAATTTGAAAATTGGAGATATAGTTA
This sequence comes from Adalia decempunctata, assembly GCA_951802165.1. Taxonomy (NCBI): domain Eukaryota; kingdom Metazoa; phylum Arthropoda; class Insecta; order Coleoptera; family Coccinellidae; genus Adalia; species Adalia decempunctata. The sequence continues at coordinate 76,914,676 of OX637695.1, forward strand.
CGATAATTGATGAAAATTTGCCTCGTAATTCATGGAAAATAGGCAAAGTTACAGAAATATTTCCTGGACTAGATGAAAGAGTAAGAGTAGTGACAGTGAAAATACGAGACGGATTTCTAAAACGGCCTGTGACTAAATTAGGAAAAGTGACAGAACATTACGAAGTGGACTTTTGTTAAACGATGTTTTTTATTTTGAATTATGTCTTCACTTGAATTTTATTATGCTGCAAGCTTGGTATGGGAGGGGAAGAATGTAACGTCGTCGTGACCTATATTATTTATTTTGAATTTTTTAGTGACCTTATGACAAGTTGTGTCAAAAAATATAGACAAATTAAAGAGACTAGAATTGTCACGATTTTCTTTTCTCTCAAGAAAAAACTGCTGAATAGACGAATTTAACAGTTTACAGTAGACATAATGGGAAAGAAGGAGAGACAAGACAGAGAGGAGCAGGAGAGAGTTGTCGCGAATGTCTGACGAGAAATGAGAAGCTCAAACATTGTGGAAGGAATGAAAAAAGGATAGAAAGAGAAAATGGAGGAAAGAAGGAAAGGAACGAGAGCATACCGGGTTACGCTCCTGATGGCTTGGAGCCTATTTCCAGGAGGCGAAGATACCCGGGGAAAGAGAGGCGGGGGTTCAGTGAGGTGAAAGTCCCACACGACGCCGCAGCACACAAATAAACTGATAACATCTCAGTTAGGCCTCGCTGCGGTAAGGCATTAGCTTCCCCCACACCTCAGGGGCCAAAAAAAAAAAAAGAGGTTAGGTTAGGTTAGGTTAGGTTAGGTTAGGTTAGGTTAGGTTAGGTTCCCGTACGTGGTCATCACCTTGTCGTGGTGTACGGGCTTAAGTAGCTGTGAATCCTATGGAGGAAGAGCGAAAAACCGAGTATGACCAAAACCAAGGAGTGACTATGGCTCTCTTGGCCCCTCGTATCTGAGGACTCGGGGTAGACCCAAAGAGCAACGTTAGTGCTTCACAAGTAACTATGATTCACTTGGCCCCTGGAGGCTGCTGACTCTGGATAGACCCAAGGAGTAACGTTAGTACTTCACAACACACTTCCCGAACCCAAACTCCTTCCAAATCCAAGGGCTCGAGTCTGAGCGTGCGCTTAGATTGTGACATCTTCGCGATCCACCCCTAGGCTAAACGACCTAGAAGACGCTGGAGACCGAGCTATCGAGAAAAGGCTTCGAGGGATGAGCATGGGAGAGTGGCGTGGTTAACTATGGCTTCCTTGGCCCCCCGAATCCACTGACAAGGGGTAGACCCAAGAAGAAATGTTAGCACCACATGCAGGGAACAACTATGACTCACTTGGCCCCCTGTGATCACAGACACAGGGTAGACCCAAGGAGTAACGTTAGTGTTTCGAACATGGAGAACTTGCATCTGGCCTACGCCACACTGGCAACCCAGGAGTGGACAAGGAGTTACGACTCACTTTTCCCCTCGGGCTGAAGGCCACTGCATGAATCAGAGTAACTATGACCCACTTGGCCCCCCGTATCCTCGGACTCGGGGCAGACCCAAGGAGTAACGTTAATGTCTGACGGAAACCGCACTCTCATAGCTCAATCCCCGAGGGACCAGGGCCAACGGCTCGCTATCGGGGGGTTAGAGACTGACAACCTGATAGTGAGGCGGCCAAGACCTCCTGAGGATCTATCCCTGGTGTTTGAGTTCCGTTGCGAAAAAGCCAGGTGAAAATACGGAACTAGGTCAACAATAGTCAGTGGACTCCTCACAAGTTCTTTGTGAGACCGCAAACTGTGAGACCCGTCAGCCGAGGTGCAGGTCTCTTCCCCTCAATCCCTACATCCAAGGGGGGCAAGAGTCTGAGACTACCACGCAGAAACTATACCGTGAAATACCAATCGTCTTGGTGATCCGGTTTGGTGCCTGCATAAACCATCATAGTTGGAATCGGTGTCCTTGGGATTCCGACTAAGATGGCGAGGAGGAGGTTTTAGTTGGGTTAGAGTCCCACACGAATCCCAGCATTGAACAGCCCGCTGCGGAGAAGGCATGATGCTTTCCTCCTTCCTCGGGGCACAAAAGAAAAAGGTTAGGTTAGGTTAGGTTAGGTTAGGTTCCCGTACGTGGTCATCACCTTGTCGTGGTGTACGGGCTTAAGTAGCTGTGAATCCTATGGAGGAAGAGCGAAAAACCAAGTATGACCAAAACCAAGGAGTGACTATGGCTCTCTTGGCCCCTCGTATCTGAGGACTCGGGGTAGACCCAAAGAGCAACGTTAGTGCTTCACAAGTAACTATGATTCACTTGTCCCCTGGAGGCTGCTGACTCTGGGTAGAACCAAGGAGTAACGTTAGTACTTCACAACACACTTCCCGAACGCAAACTCCTTTCAAATCCAAGGGCTCGAGTCTAAGCGTGCGCTTAGATTGTGACATCTTTGCGATCCACCCCTAGGCTAAACTACCTAGAAGACGCTGGAGACCGAGCTATCAAGAAAAGGCTTCGTGGGATGAGCATGGGAGAGTGGCGTGGTTAACTATGGCTTCCTTGGCCCCCCTGGTCCACTGACAAGGGGTAGACCCAAGAAGTAATGTTAGCACCACATGCAGGAAACAACTATGACTCACTTGGCCCCCTGTAATCACAGACACAGGGTAGATCCAAGGAATAACGTTAGTGTTTCGAACGTGGAGAACTTGCATCTGGCCTGCGCCACACTGGCAACTCGGGCGCGGACAAGGAGTTACGACTCACTTTTCCCCTCGGGCTGAAGGCCACTGCATGAATCAGAGTAACTATGACCCACTTGGCCCCCCGAATCCTCGGACTCAGGGCAGACCCAAGGAGTAACGTTAATGTCTGACGGAAACCGCACTCTCATAGCTCAATCCCCGAGGGACCAGGACCAACAGCTTGCTCGGGGAGTCAGTAATTGACAAACTGATAGTGAGCCGGCCAAGACCTCCTGAGGATCTATCCCTGGTGTTTGAGTTCCGTTGCGAAAAAGCCAGGTGAAAATACGGAACTAGGTCAACAACAGTCAGTGGACTCCTCACAAGTTCTTTGTGAGACCGCAAACTGTGAGACCCATCAGTCGAGGTACAGGTTTCTTCCCCTCAATCCCTACATCCAAGGGGGGCAAGAGTCTGAAACTACCACGCAGAAACTACACCGTGAAATACCAATCGTCTTGGTGACCCGGTATAGTGCCTGCGCAAACCATCATAGTTGGAATCGGTGTCCTTGGGATTCCGACTAAGATGGCGAGGAGGAGGTTTTAGTTGGGTTAGAGTCCCACACGAATCCCAGCATTGAACAGCCCGCTGCGGAGAAGGCATGATGCTTTCCTCCTTCCTCGGGGGCACAAAAAAAAAAAAGGTTAGGTTAGGTTAGGTTAGGTTAGGTTAGGTTAGGTTAGGTTCCCGTACGTGGTCATCACCTTGTCGTGGTGTACGGGCTTAAGTAGCTGTGAATCCTATGGAGCAACAGCGAAAAACCAAGTATGACCAAAACCAAGGAGTGAATATGACTCTCTTGGCCCCTGAAGTCTACAGACTCTGGGTAGACCCAAGAAATAATGCTAGTGCTTCTGAAGTAACCATGGCTCTCTTGGCCCCTCGTATCTGAGGACTCGGGGTAGACCCAAAGAGCAACGTTGGTGCTCCACAAGTAACTGTGATTCACTTGGCCCCTGGAGGCTGCTGACTCTTGGTAGACCCAAGGAGTAACGTTAGTACTTCACAATATGGCAACTATGGCTTAACTGGCCCCTCGAACCTGAGGACGGATCGGGGTAGACCCAGTGAGCAACGTTAGTACCCCATGTAACCCCATCCCACTCCCAAAAAATCCTCTCAGACAGTAAAGGTCTTAACTGACCAGGGTACACGGTAACTGCTTGGACGAGGAGTTACCGACAAATGTACCAAGACCCTCCGGGGATCTATACCTGTTGTTAATAGTTCCGTGAAATAAGCCAGGTGAAACTTCGGAACGATGGTCAGCCGCAGTCTCGCAGGTCCTCATAATGTGAGACAGCGGTGGGACCATAGCGGACGCGGGACGCTCCTCCTATCACCCAACAACTCCAAGGGGAGGAGATACCGGTCAGTCCGGATGCGCGCTCGGTAGAATTCCAATAACATTGGAGACCCAGTAGTGCCCACTTACAAAGTGTGATAGTAGTAGTCGGTGTCCTCCAACTCTGCTTTCGCGCTGAGGAGGGTGGTTTTAGTGGGTTAAAGTCCCACACAAATCTGGAGCATTGCACGCCCGCGCCGGAGATGGTCATGATGCTTTCCCCCGCCTCAAGGGCACAAAAAAAAAAAAAGGTTAGGTTAGGTTAGGTTCCCGTACGTGGTCATCACCTTGTCGTGGTGTACGGGCTTAAGTAGCTGTTAATCCTATGGAGTAACAGTGAAGAACCAAGTATGACCAAAACCAAGGAGTGACTATGACTCTCTTGGCCCCTGGAATCTACAGACTCTGGGTAGACCCAAGGAGTAATGCTAGTGCTTCTGAGGTAACCATGGCTCTCTTGGCCCCTCGTATCTGAGGACTCGGGGTAGACCCAAAGAGCAACGTTGGTGCTTCGCAAGTAACTGTGATTCACTTGGCCCCTGGAGGCTACTGACTCTTGGTAGACCCAAGGAGGAACGTTTGTACTTCACAACATGGCAACTATGGCTCAACTGGCCCCTCGAACCTGAGGACGGATCGAGGTAGACCCAGTGAGCAACGTTAGTACCCCATGTAACCCCATCCCACTCACAAAAATCCTCTCAGGCAGTAAAGGTCTTAACTGACCAGGGTACACGGTAACTGCTTGGACGAGGAGTTACCGACAAATGTACCAGGACCCTCCGGGGATCTATACCTGTTGTTAATAGTTCCGTGAAATAAGCCAGGTGAAACTTCGGAACGATGGTCAGCCGCAGTTTCGCAGGTCCTCATAATGTGAGACAGCGGTGGGACCATAGCGGACGCGGGACGCTCCTCCTATCACCCAACAACTCCAAGGGGAGGAGATACCGGTCAGTCCGGATGCGCGAGTTATAATTATCAAGGCAGGAAAAGCTTTTTTAAAAATGTATTTCGTACAGATTACAATGTCAAGTCAAGACTGATAAAAATGAATGATACAATGATATATGTAAGCTCGGTCTTCTTTCTCGGATTCCGGAATGTATCCGATGCTGAGTTAGCATTTCCCATGGCTCTCTGACGAAGTTCATCGTGCCCGGGAATATAACTCCTCCATCCTCAGAAAGGTGCTTACGTCGTGAAGAATGGAACTGCCCGTGGTTGGGATTCTTGGCTCTCTGTTTGATTTCTTGGAACCGGGGACTTCAGCCATAATATGATTTTCCTCGAACCAAAATAGGAGATAACTATGAAAAACAGAAAATAAGTAATAGATATCAATATTTCATGGAATGATTTGGTGCTCTCTTGTTTTTCCATCAAGGGTTGAATGTCCTCTTGTTTTCTCTTCAGTTGGTGTATTTGATCCAGTGAAAAATCTTCAAGTTTTATTTTGAATGCAGTAAGGGTTGTTGCATTCAGATCAGCAGCAATTTGGGGAAGATACATTGGTTCTCCCTTCAGGATTTCCTTGTCGTTGTAGAATTTTTCTTCTGAGCTTTCGAAGTGGCATCCCTTCGGAACGTTTATCAAGAAGTTTCCCTTCAATGTGCTGACATCAGTTCTTCTACATACTGTGCGGATTTTTATTCCACTCGGAGCTATCATGATGAATCTACCATTGCCAATTTGCTGGATAACATTCTTATTGGTTTCCACAGGATGATTTTGACAGGAACCAATGGATTTTTGGAGATGCAATAGCTGGAACAAGCAATCTTCTACCTCTGAGGCATCATTAAGTTTATCGTTTTCGCAGTAATATAGTGGGTGTAAATCAACACAAGGTGAAGAGGCGTATTGATACCATTTTTCATTGCTTGTCAGATAGGTATTTTTGGGAATAAGAATAGTGTTGTTGATAGTTGGAATTGAAAATAAATGGTAATGAGAAAAAAGTTCAGAGTGAACAATAGGAAAATGGAGAATGAAAACAATTCTGAATTCGACGAAATATGCATCTACTTTTATCAATTCATAAAATCTGTGATATTCTTTTTCGTCCGTGAATATCAAGTTATTTGAAGAGTACAATTTTTTTATTTCTGTGATTATTGAATTCAATTCTGAAAATTTAATTATGCTATGATGCAATATTCCAAGTCTTGAAAAACTAATAGCATTTTCGATTTCATCGATTAATTCTATAATAATATTGACCGAAATACCAATTTGATCCATGAGATTCTTTATCTGAATATACATATAAAAATTATCACTTAATTGATTAAATTTTTCAGAGATTCCTTCAAGCTGGGATGCAATCGTCTTCTGATTATGTCTGAGGACTAAAATGGTTTTATTGAAATTTTCAATTACTTCACCCGTTAACGAGATACCTGCATTTAAATTTATCATAATTCCTTTCTGATTGTCTTGAAGCACTTTTAAAGCTGATTCATAATGTAATGCATCATTCGCATCTAAATTACCAGTGATACTCTTTATTATGGTTCCTAATCCATCAATAATTCCTCTTTTAGATCGTCCCATTGGTATCAAACTTTTCAATTTTTGCTTCGCTGAGCTTAATTGATATTCATAAAATTTCTTATGATTTTCCAATTCTGTACGAAACATAGAATTTGAAGCATTTAAAATAGTACTAGATACTGTCTTATAATGAAATTCTAAATATTTTAATTCTACGGAAATTGGTTTAAGATTATAGTAATGTATGAAATTGTGAAATTTGCTTTTAATTTTTGCTGTGCCTAGGTGAATCGGAAGAACTCCCGGATTGTCCTTCAGGTTTATTATTTGAATGTCCTGAGCTGCTACTAGGATCATTACGATCAACCTGAAAAAGTTTCTTAGATTTAGTTTTTGGTTTTCTTAGGTTCTGTTTGTGCAAAATCTTCTTATCACTACTTATTTTAATTTTCCTATTACGTACTACTCTCTCTTTGGAGAATTTGGGGGTAAGCTTATTTCTCATATTAGATTTAACTTTTCTATATGCGATAGTACCGGGTTTGTACGTTAAAGGATCATGTCTATTTTTATTATGTTTTTCTATGATGCTTTGCTTCCTCTCCCCCATCAGTTCGTTCAATCTCCTGTAAATTTCTTTAGTTTTTTGCTTATGGTTTTCTACATAATTATTAATAATAGTTTTGTTTATATCTATATTGAGGGGGTCCTTACTATCTAAATGGCCATTAATTATATCAATAGGTTTTTGTTTTGTTAAAGAATGAATAGTATTATTGTAACCAAAAATGGCGTAGGGCATCAAATCCTCAATATTTAACGAATCATTGTTTTTAGCTTTTAAAATTCTCAAATGTTCCAAAATAGTGGAATGAAATCTTTCAATGATACCATTGGATTGTGAATTGTTTACCGTGATATAATGAGGAGAAATTTGGTGTAGGTCGAGAAATTCAGACACAGTACTATTCTTGAACTCTGTTCCATTATCCATCACTATCGTTGACGGTGAACCGTGATGCGTCATAAAAATTAAAAGAGATCTTACTATTTCTATAGCTGTAAGGGAAATGAGTGGATATGCTTGGGCATATTTAGAAAAGGCGTCGACAATTGTAAGAAATTTTTTACTTTGTGCTTGAAAAGTATCGATGTGAACAATTTCAAAGGGTTTATTTGGTGTGGGTGTTAGCATCAGTTTTTGATTCGGAGGATCTCTATCATATTTGTTAAGCTGACATAATTCACAATTATTAATGTATTCTGTTACGTCTTTTTGTATACAGGGCCAATAATACGTTCTTTTTATTCTAGTAACAGTCTCCGAAATACCTCTGTGATTCGTTTTTCCCTCGTGCATATATTTAACAACCCTAACCTGTTCGTCTTTTTCTTCTACATCTTCCAAGATTTCATTGCACTTCAATAATTTGAAAGCAGATTGTTTGAAAGTCTTTCTGAGAATCTCGCAAATTTCTGTATAATAATCATCTTTTTTAAAATACAAAGCATAAAGGATATTTGGACTTATATATGTTTTGAAAAATTCTATGACTTCTCTACTCAAATCGTTAGTGGATAATTGAACAAAAATTCTCTGTTTGTTTGAAAAAAATTTTTCTACTCTCACCTCTGCCGGAGAATGAAAAACAGATTCGAAAACTATTTGATTGTCGAAAACATTCAAAACTTTCTCAGAAATGGGAATTTCCTGAATTGGATTTTCGTGATTCGAATGTATAGTATTTCCATCTGATTCGTTTTGATTTTCAATGTTCTGGAAATTAATTAATTCTTCTTGAGATAAATAATAAATTTCAATGTTTACGGTGGAATTTGCAAAAATAAAATTGATCATATTGAATATTTTATTCCATTCAAGTCCATCCAAACCGCTAGAAATCTTTGGTAGTGCAAGGTATTTTACATCATCTTTTTGACACAATTTTTTGAGGTTGAGAAGTGCTCGAAAAACGGCTTCGTATCGCGGTTTATGATAATAAAACTCTTTAGTGACCAAATAATAAATATTTCTTTTGTTGTGTTCAATTTTAGCCACTTCTCCAATTTTTTTATTTTGAGACTTGAGTTCTTGAACATTTCCAAATTTTTCTTTAAAATCGAGTGCTATACCCTTATTCATATAGAAATCTTCAGATACACAGTGACCAAGAGAGTAGTAATCTGGAGCATCAAATAAATTACAAATTTTCTCGATTATATTAGGAGAAAAATATATTTCATTCATGTTCAAACGTTTCTCAAAATCTTCAAATGATAGTTCCTTATATGTAATTTGATCGTTACCATCTCCTTCTTCTAAATTGACAATCATTGATTCGCTATCGTTATTAGCTTTATGCTTAGAAAATCCTTCATTAAATTTTTCCATATACTCAAAGAGATCTTTATTGTGAATTTCGATTCTTGAAAGTGCATCTGCATTAGTATTAGAACTGCCCTTTTTATAAAAAATTTCAAAATCAAATTCCTCAAGTTTTAATCTCCATCTTAAAAGTTTACTATTTGGTTCTTTAAGAGACATTAACCATTGTAATGGTTTGTGATCCGTTACAATAACAAATTTTCTGCCAAAAATGTAGGGCCTGAAATATTTGGTTGCCCAAACTATGGAAAGAAGTTCCTTTTCTATCGTGCTATAATTTTGTTCGTTGTCATTCAGTGTTCTTGATGCATAAGCAACAGGTTTATCATTGCCGATTTTTCCTTGAGATAAAACCGCAACAATTGCAAAATTACTAGCGTCTGTAGTTATAATGAATTCTCTAGAAAAGTCCGGATATTGAAGGATAGGTTCGTTCATTAACAAATTTTTACAATATTCAAAACAGTTGATAAACGATGAGGTATGATCGATTTTAGCACCCTTTTTCAAACAAGCCGTTAAAGGTTTAGTTATTTTCGCGAAATCACGGATAAATTTCCTATAGTAACCTAACAGTCCTAAAAAGCCTTTAATTTCTTTCGTCGTTTTAGGTATTGGATAATTCTTGATAGCTTTAATATTATCTGGATTGGGTTTGACCCCTTCAGTTGTGACAATATGACCCAAATAAGCTACTTCCTTTTTTAAAAATTCCGACTTATCCAATTGAATTTTAAAATTGGCATCCCTGAGTCTTTTGAAAACCTTTGAAAGATTGACGATATGTTCTTGCAGCGATGTTGAATAGACAATAATGTCATCTAGATAAACTAAACAATTTTCTAGTCCTCGGAGTACATTGTCCATTACTCTCTGAAAAGTGGAACAAGCATTTTTTAAACCGAATGGCATACGTAGGAATTCGTAATGACCATTTTCTACATTAAATGCAGTTTTCGGAATATCAGTAGGATCCATTTCAATTTGATGAAATCCGCTAGCTAAATCTAAAGTTGTAAATTATTGACATTTACCGATTTTATCAAGAACATCACTAATATTGGGTATTGGATATTTGTCGTCAATTGTTTTTTCATTTAGTTTTCGAAAATCAATAACAACTCTCCATTTTTGTTTACCAGAAGCATCGGCTTTCTTTGGTACCACCCAAATCGGCGATGACCAAGGTGATTGACTAGGTCTGATAATACCTTGTTCCAACATAGAATTTATTTGGTTTTTAACTTCCTCTTTATGGATGAAAGGATATCTGTAAGATTTCGAATAGACAGGAATATCATCTTTTGTTTTGATCGAATGTTTTATCTGATTAGAGAACGAAAGGGACTGGTTTTCTAATTTAAAGATATCTGAAAATTTACGACATAGTTTTAAAATATGAAATTTTTCTTCTTCATTCATGTGATTGGTTCTAATTAATTCCTCTATATTTAAATGTTCTGAAATATGATTATCTTCCATATGAAAAATTTCGAAATTATTCTGAATGAGAATTGATTCTATAGGTTTATTTAAAATGAGGATAACATCTTCATTTGTTTCATTGCAAATTTCTACGTTCGCTAGGCCATTTTTGGAACAAGTTACGATTTCCGAAATTTTACAAGATTGAATAGTTTGTTTTGGGATAATTACATCGCCAGATAAGTGTCTGATAGGTACTTTAGCTATGATTCTTGAATTTGCATCGACTTTTATTTTGAACGGAGCTTTACTTGCAGATTCTTGATATTTTATAGGCAATGTTGAAAAAGGAGTATTGAGCATAGAACTGTGAAAGTCAAGGGACGCATTTAAAAGTTTTAGGTTATCTAATCCAATTAAACCGTCATAAATATTATGAAACTTGAATAGATAAAATTTGAAGTTTTCATTATATCGATTAAACTCAGCAAATATCGGGATATTAGCACAAAATTCGTGATGAGAAGTTTGATGGACAGTTGATACTGTGAATGGTTCTTTAAACACAAATTTTGAGTAGTATTTTCTAGCTAAATCAGGATTTATGAAAGATTTTGTAGATCCTGTATCAATAAGTAATTTAAGAGGTGGGTTCTTAATTTCTATATATGGTAATTCACGTTTACTGTTAGAAACATGAAATTCTATTATTTGATCTGGTTTGGAAAATGGACGTTCGAAAAATTTTGTTCACAATTATCAATAATTTCGTCATCTTCGAACTGTTCGTCGGAGATGTGAGGATTATTATGATATTCTGTATTAAAAAGCTCTTCACTTATAAAAAGGGCGTTCGGCAATGACATCTGACTGGTCGGATTGATCTGAACCGTTCGTTTATTACATCCAGATTGAGGGGAGTACACATCTGGACCGTTCGGCAAGAAAATCTGATCAATCGGATGTAGATCTTTTTGCTCGGTGTATTTCGACGGAGGAAACGGATTTTTTTCCACAGATGACAGAACAGAAACAGAAATTACTTTTCGGCCTTTGTGAATGGATTTTTTATTCCGCTTCGAATATTCTTGAACAGTCTGTTGAATTTTCGTGTCTCATGTTATTTGTTGTGTAGTAATAAATAAAAAAATGTTGTTTGATAAAAAATAATGATTCAAAATATTGAATCATCTCAACCAAGGGGTAGAAATGTTGAGAACTATAACAAAAGAATTAAAATAGTACCCAGACTACCTGTACGGACGAATAGACCTTTAAGCTCTAATTTAATATCTGGCTCTGGTAAGGCGTTACATACGTCAAACAAAAAAATCGATCTAAATGCTCCGTAGCGTTCGTTTATTACAGAAAAATCTGACAAATCTGTACAATCTGTCATCACGTGACTAAAAAATCCGTCCGCTCTCGGATTTAAAGTTAGGTTTTTGTCGAAAAGAACGATTTTGCCCGTTTGAAAATTGTCTACTATTTGATGAAGTACTCATAGGTTGTGTTTTTTGTCTAGTGTGAGTTGTAGAAATACTCATAGGGGTCGGTTTAGGTTGTTGCGGTTTTCCAAAGACTTGAGCATTAGTAAAATATCTTGGCTCTTTATAATTAGTATTTCTTTGAATAGTTACAGGTCTATTTGGAAATTGCTGATTGGGGATGAAGCTTTGCTGTTCAGTGGGTACTCTATTAGAAAAAGTTTGACGAAAATCTGAAGGTCTATGAGGATAATTTCTCTGATTATTGTAATTTAAGGGTCTTCTAGAGCTATTCATTATAGATTGATGTGATCTTTGACAATGTTTAATATTATCCTCCTCTATTATGAATTGAAGTGCTTCTGACAATGAATTAGGTCTCATAGCTCTGATAATTGGTCCTAAAGGATCTCTCAGACCAGCTAAAAATGTTTTCAATGCTTGTTTTTGGAAAAAGTTTCTTTTACTAGCTCTCAACGCAACTTCACATTTCAAATCGATATGATTACAGATGGTATTTAACAAAGTGATCACTTTTTCATAAAAATCATGAGGGGATTCACCAAAATTTTGTCTCAAATTAACAAGATCTTGATTCAGACTATTTTCATCGCGTTGATCACCGAAATGCAATAAGAGAGAATTTTTTATATCATTCCAATTTCCTGTAGCCCCATGAATAGCAACAACTTCTTCCGCTTTACCATGAAGTTTATTTAAAATACCATTCAAAAGTAACAAATTCTGGAAATTATTAGGATTAGCAATGTCAAAATAATGAGTAAGAATTGCCTCCGATGCTTGAATGAATCTATATAATTTATTTGGGTTTCCATCAAAATCAGGCACGATGCTCAGATTTTTGATATCAAAATTTGCTGGTGTGTTTGGCATATTCAAAGATGAGTTACTGCTATCTAGCGAAAGATTATTGAAAGATTCTAATAAATCTGTCTCTAATTCAGAATTGGTTTCCGCAAGAGAATCAATAAGAATATTAGAGGAGTCTGACATTAACAAAGAAAAAAATTACGCTCACCACCTTGTTATGATAATCCACAACTGCATGCCCTCTTCTTCCTGGATGGATTTTTGAGTGTTACTGCTGTGGGTAGGTTCTCGTTTCACAAAAGAGGGTAGAACTCAAAAGTTTTTCACAATGAAAACTCCCGTGAAACTCCGTCGACTGCGCCAGTTATAATTATCAAGGCAGGAAAAGCTTTTTTAAAAATGTATTTCGTACAGATTACAATGTCAAGTCAAGACTGATAAAAATGAATGATACAATGATATACAGGGTCTTTCACGAGGAACCTCACCCATATTTATACAGAAAACTACTGAACGTATTTTCATGAAATTCAGCACTTATAAGTATTTCACGATGCTGATGAAATCTAAAATATTATCAAGGCATGAGCACCTCCGGTTTTTCCGGAAATGACGTCAACTTCCGTTTTTCAAATTAGAACACCATTTTTTTATTGCAGAAATAGATTCCTTAGAAAATTTCAAGTTATTTTGATGTAACATTTTTCAGTTTTGGTTGGAAAATTCTCTCTGAGCGGGAAAATTCGAAAAAAAAATCGAAAATAGAGCTCCGCTGAAACAAGAATAACTTCGAGGTTTTTGAAAGGAAAATTTTCATTTTTGGGATTTTTCAAGATGTAGGACTGATGTATCCACTTTGAAAATCGAAATCGCGATTCATGATACAGGGGGTGAAAAAATCGCTTTCAAAGTTAGGGATGACAAAATCGTGAAAAATCAATTTTTTCAAATTAGAACCCCATTTTTTTATGGCAGATATTGAATTTACGTTAAAAAATAATGTGAGTGTATGCATCACACCCTTGCCCTAAAGTGGATATTTTCTGAGTTATTCACATAAAACTGTTTTTCGTCTTGAATTTTCAGCTATTTCTTTTCCCTTCTCGCCAAAAAGATGAAATTTTCAGGAACTGTTACTTAAACCATGTTTTAGATTTTACTACCCTAATATGCAAGAGAAAAAAGTTACAGGTTGTTCCTAAATAGATGGCGAATTTGGATTCGAATTTGTATCGGAAACCTCTTTATTTCAACTAATCTGCCATCGGTTTTCTCTCCAGTGATAAATAAATAATTCCTTATGAACCATATGCAAAAACTTACCATGTTTTACATTCTTTTTTTTTTAATGATAGATATCATTAATTACATCTGCCAAATTCCTCTTTATTCAGTAGCATGTAATTAATGATATCTATCATTAAAAAAAAGGAATGTGAAATATGGTAAGTTTTTGCATATGGTTCATAAGGAATTATTTATTTATCACTGGAGAGAAAACCGATGGCCGATTAGTTGAAATAAAGAGGTTTCCGATACAAATTCGAATCCAAATTCGCCATCTATTTAGGAACAACCTGTTACTTTTTTTATTGCATATTAGGGTATTAAAATCTAAAACATGGTTTAAGTAACAGTTCCTGAAAATTTCATCTTTTTGGCGTGAAGGGAAAAGAAATAGCTGAAAATTCAAGACGAAAAACCGTTTTTTGTGAATAACTCAGAAAATATCCACTTTAGGGCAAGGGTGTGATGCATGCACTCACATTATTTTTTAACGTAGATTCAATATCTGCCATAAAAAAATGGGATTCTAATTTGAAAAAATTGATTTTTCACGATTTTGTCATCCCTAACTTTGAAAGCGATTTTTTCACCCCCTGTATCATGAATCGCGATTTCGATTTTTAAAGTGGATACATCAATCTTACATCTTGAAAAATCCCAAAAACAAAAAATTTTCCATCCGAAAACCTCGAAGTTATTCTTGTTTCAGCGGAGCTCTATTTTCGATTTTTTTTTCGAATTTTCCCGCTCAGAGAGAATTTTTCAACCGAAACTGAAAAATGTTACATCAAAATAACTTGAAATTTTCTAAGGAATCTATTTCTGCAATAAAAAAAATGGTGTTCTAATTTGAAAAACGGAAGTTGACGTCATTTCCGGAAAAACCGGAGGTGCTCATGCCTTGAAAATATTTTAGATTTCATCAGCATCGTGAAATACTTATAAGTGCTGAATTTCATGAAAATACGTTCAGTAGTTTCCCGTATAAATATGGGTGAGGTTCCTCGAGAAAGACCCTGTATGTAAGCTCGGTCTTCTTTCTCGGATTCCGGAAAGTATCCGATGCTGAGTTAGCATTTCCCATGGCTCTCTGACGAAGTTCATCGTGCCCGGGATCGCGCTCTGTAGAATTTCAATAACATTGGAGACCCAGTAGTGCCCACTTACAAAGTGCGATAGTAGTAGTCGGTGTCCTTCAACTCTGCTTTCGCGCTGAGGAGGGTGGTTTTAGTGGGTTAAAGTCCCACACAAATCTGGAGCATTGCACGCCCGCTCCGGAGATGGTCATGATGCTTTCCCCCGCCTCAAGGGCACAAAAAAAAAAAAAGGTTAGGTTAGGTTCCCGTACGTGGTCATCACCTTGTCGTGGTGTACGGGCTTAAGTAGCTGTGAATCCCATGGAGTAACAGCGAAAAACCAAGTATGACCAAAACCAAGGAGTGACTATGACTCTCTTGGCCCCTGGAATCTACAGACTCTGGGTAGACCCAAGGAGTGATGCTAGTGCTTCTGAGGTAACCATGGCTCTCTTGGCCCCTCGTATCTGAGGACTCGGGGTAGACCCAAAGTGCAACGTTGGTGCTTCACAAGTAACTGTGATTCACTTGGCCCCTGGAGGCTACTGACTCTTGGTAGACCCAAGGAGTAACGTTAGTACTTCACAACATGGCAACTATGGCTCAACTGGCCCCTCGAACCTGAGGACGGATCGAGGTAGACCCAGTGAGCAACGTTAGTACCCCATGTTACCCCATCCCACTCCCAAAAATCCTCTCAGACAGTAAAGGTCTTAACTGACCAGGGTACACGGTAACTGCTTGGACGAGGAGTTACCGGCAAATGTATCAAGACCCTCCGGGGATCTATACCTGTTGTTAATAGTTCCGTGAAATAAGCCAGGTGAAACTTCGGAACGATGGTCAGCCACAGTCTCGCAGGTCCTCATAATGTGAGAAACGGTGGGACCATACCGGACGCGGGACGCTCCTCCTATCACCCAACAACTCCAAGGGGAGGAGATACCGGTCAGTCTGGATGCGCGAACTGTAGAATTCCAATCGCATTGGAGACCCAGCAGTGCCCATTTACAAAGTGCGACAGTAGTAGTCGGTGTCCTCCGACTCTGCTATCGCGCTGAGGAGGAGGTTTTAGTTGGGTTAGAGTCCCACACGAATCCCAGCATTGAACAGCCCTCTGCGGAGAAGGCATGATGCTTTCCTCCTTCCTCAGGGCACAAAAAAAAAAAAGGTTAGGTTAGGTACCGTACGTGGTCATCACCTTGTCGTGGTGTACGGGCTTAAGTAGCTGTGAATCCTATGGAGGAAGAGCGAAAAACCAAGTATGACCAAAACCAAGGAGTGACTATGGCTCTCTTGGCCCCTCGTATCTGAGGACTCGGGGTAGACCCAAAGAGCAACGTTAGTGCTTCACAAGTAACTATGATTCACTTGGCCCCTGGAGGCTACTGACTCTGGGTAGACCCAAGGAGTAACGTTAGTACTTCACAACACACTTCCCGAACCCAAACTCCTTTCAAATCCAAGGACTCGAGTCTAAGCGTGCGCTTAGATTGTGACATCTTTGCGATCCACCCCTAGGCTGAACGACCTAGAAGACGCTGGAGACCGAGCTATCAAGAAAAGGCTTCGTGGGATGAGCATGGGAGAGTGGCGTGGTTAACTATGGCTTCCTTGGCCCCCCTGGTCCACTGACAAGGGGTAGACCCAAGAAGTAATGTTAGCACCACATGCAGGGAACAACTATGACTCACTTGGCCCCCTGTAATCACAGACACAGGGTAGACCCAAGGAGTAACGTTAGTGTTTCGAACGTGGAGAACTTGCATCTGGCCTACGCCACACTGGCAACCCGGGCGTGGACAAGGAGTTTCGACTCACTTTTCCCTCGGGCTGAAGGCCACTGCATGAATCAGAGTAACTATGACCCACTTGGCCCCCCGAATCCTCGGACTCGGGGCAGACCCAGGGAGTAACGTTAATGTCTGACGCAAACCGCACTCTCATAGCTCAATCCCCGAAGGACCAGGGCCAATGGCTCGCCATCGGGGAGTTAGCAATTGACAAACTGATAGTGAGCCGGCCAAGACCTCCCGAGGATCTATCCCTGGTGTTAGAGTTCCGTTGCGAAAAAGCCAGGTGAAAATACGGAACTAGGTCAACAACAGTCAGTGGACTCCTCACAAGTTCTTTGTGAGACCGCAAACTGTGAGACTCGTCAGTCGAGGTGCAGGCTTCTTCCCCTCAATCCCTACATCCAAGAGGGGCAAGAGTCTGAGACTACCACGCAGAAACCTGCACCGTGAAATACCAATCGTCTTGGTGATCCGGTGGTGGTGCCTGCGCAAACCATCATAGTTGGAATCGGTGTCCTTGGGATTCCGACTACGATGGCGAGGAGGAGGTTTTAGTTGGGTTAGAGTCCCACACGAATCCCAGCATTGAACCGCCGCTGCGGAGAAGGCATGATGCTTTCCTCCTTCCTCAGGGCACAAAAAAAAAAAAAAAAAGGTTAGGTTAGGTTAGGTTAGGTTAGGTTAGGTTAGGTTAGGTTAGGTTAGGTTAGGTTAGGTTAGGTTAGGTTAGGTTAGGTTAGGTTAGGTTAGGTTCCCGTACGTGGTCATCACCTTGTCGTGGTGTACGGGCTTAAGTAGCTGTGAATCCTATGGAGGAAGAGCGAAAAACCAAGTATGACCAAAACCAAGGAGTGACTATGGCTCTCTTGGCCCCTCGTATCTGAGGACTCGGGGTAGACCCAAAGAGCAACGTTAGTGCTTCACGAGTAACTATGATTCACTTGGCCCCTGGAGGCTGCTGACTCTGGGTAGACCCAAGGAGTAACGTTAGTACTTCACAACCAGCACACATGGCAACTATGGCTTAACTGGCCCCTCGAACCTGAGGACGGATCGGGGTAGACCCAGTGAGCAACGTTAGTACCTCATGTAACCCCATCCCACTCCCAAAAATCCTCTCAGACAGTAAAGGTCTTAATTGATCAGGGTGCACGGTGACTGTCTGGACGGGCAGTTACCGACAAATGTATCAAGACCCTCCGGGGATCTATACCTGTTGTTAATAGTTCCGTGAAATAAGCCAGGTGAATCTTCGGAACGGTGGTCAGCTGCAGTCTCGCAGGTCCTCACAATGTGAGACAGCGGTGGGACCTCATAGGGCGCGGGACATTCCTCCTATCACCCAACAACTCCTTGGGGAGGAGATACCGGTCGGCCTGAATATGCACACTGTAGAATTCCAATCGCCTTGGAGAGCCAGTAGTGCCTAAACAAGGTGTGATAGTAGTAGTCGGTGTCCTCCGACTCTGCTATCGCGCCGAGGAGGAGGTTTTAGTTGGGTTAGAGTCCCACACGAATCCCAGCATTGAACCGCCCGCTGCGGAGAAGGCATGATGCTTTCCTCCTTCCTCAGGGCACAAAAAAAAAAAAAAGGTTAGGTTAGGTTAGGTTAGGTTAGGTTAGGTTAGGTTAGGTTAGGTTAGGTTAGGTTAGGTTAGGTTAGGTTCCCGTACGTGGTCATCACCTTGTCGTGGTGTACGGGCTTAAGTAGCTGTGAATCCTATGGAGCAACAGCGAAAAACCAAGTATGACCAAAACCAAGGAGTGACTATGACTCTCTTGGCCCCTGGAGTCTACAGACTCTGGGTAGACCCAAGGAATAATGCTAGTGCTTCTGAAGTAACCATGGCTCTCTTGGCCCCTCGTATCTGAGGACTCGGGTTAGACCCAAAGAGCAACGTTGGTGCCTCACAAGTAACTGTGATTCACTTGGCCCCTGGAGGCTGCTGACTCTTGGTAGACCCAAGGGGTAACGTTAGTACTTCACAACATGGCAACTATGGCTTAACTGGCCCCTCGAACCTGAGGACGGATCGGGGTAGACCCAGTGAGCAACGTTAGTACCTCATATAACCCCATCCCACTCCCAAAAATCCTCCCAGACAGTAAAGGTCTTAATTGATCAGGGTGCACGGTGACTGTCTGGACGGGCAGTTACCGACAAATGTATCAAGACCCTCCGGGGATCTATACCTGTTGTTAATAGTTCCGTGAAATAAGCCAGGTGAAACTTCGGAACGGTGGTCAGCTGCAGTCTCGCAGGTCCTCACAATGTGAGACAGCGGTGGGACCTCATAGAGCGCGGAACACTCCTCCTATCACCCAACAACTCCTTGGGGAGGAGATACCGGTCGGCCTGAATATGCACACTGTTGAATTCCAATCGCCTTGGAGAGCCAGTAGTGCCTGAACAAGGTGTGATAGTAGTAGTCGGTGTCCTCCGACTCTGCTATCGCGCCGAGGAGGAGGTTTTAGTTGGGTTAGAGTCCCACACGAATCCCAGCATTGAACCGCCCGCTGCGGAGAAGGCATGATGCTTTCCTCCTTCCTCAGGGCACAAAAAAAAAAGGTTAGGTTAGGTTAGGTTAGGTTAGGTTAGGTTAGGTTAGGTTAGGTTCCCGTACGAGGTCATCACCTTGTCGTGGTGTACGGGCTTAAGTAGCTGTGAATCCTATGGATCAACAGCGAAAAACCAAGTATGACCAAAACCAAGGAGTGACTATGACTCTCTTGGCCCCTGGAATCTACAGACTCTGGGTAGACCCAAGGAGTGATGCTAGTGCTTCTGAAGTAACCATGGCTCTCTTGGCCCCTCGTATCTGAGGACTCGGGGTAGACCCAAAGAGCAACGTTGGTGCTTCACAAGTAACTGTGACTCACTTGGTCCCTGGAGGCTACTGACTCTTGGTAGACCCAAGGAGTAACGTTTGTACTTCACAACATGGCAACTATGGCTCAACTGGCCCCTCGAACCTGAGGACGGATCGAGGTAGACCCAGTGAGCAACGTTAGTACCCCATGTAACCCCATCCCACTCCCTAAAATCCTCTCAGACAGTAAAGGTCTTAACTGACCAGGGTACACGGTAACTGCTTGGACGAGGAGTTACCGACAAATGTACCAGGACCCTCCGGGGATCTATACCTGTTGTTAATAGTTCCGTGAAATAAGCCAGGTGAAACTTCGGAACGATGGTCAGCCGCAGTCTCGCAGGTCCTCATAATGTGAGACAGCGGTGGGACCATTACGGACGCGGGACGCTCCTCCTATCACCCAACAACTCCAAGGGGAGGAGATACCGGTCGGTTCGGATGCGCGCTCTGTAGAATTCCAATCGCATTGGAGACCCAGTAGTGCCCATTTACAAAGTGCGATAGTAGTGGTCGGTGTCCTCCAACTCTGCTTTCGCGCTGAGGAGGGTGGTTTTAGTGGGTTAAAGTCCCACACAAATCTGGAGCATTGCACGCCCGCTCCGGAGATGGTCATGATGCTTTCCCCCGCCTCAAGGGCACAAAAAAAAAAAAAGGTTAGGTTAGGTTAGGTTAGGTTAGGTTAGGTTAGGTTAGGTTAGGTTAGGTTAGGTTAGGTTAGGTTAGGTTCCCGTACGTGGTCATCACCTTGTCGTGGTGTACGGGCTTAAGTAGCTGTGAATCCTATGGAGAAACAGCGAAAAACCAAGTATGACCAAAACCAAGGAGTGACTATGACTCTCTTGGCCCCTGGAGTCTGTGGGCTCTGGGAAGACCCAAGGAATAATGCTGATGCTTCTGAAGTAACCAAGGCTCTCTTGGCCCCTCGTATCTGAGGACTCGGGGTAGACCCAAAGAGCAACGTTGGTGCTTCACAAGTAACTGTGATTCACTTGGCCCCTGGAGGCTGCTGACTCTTGGTAGACCCAAGGAGTAACGTTAGTACTTCACAACATGGCAACTATGGCTCAACTGGCCCCTCGAACCTGAGGACGGATCGAGGTAGACCCAGTGAGCAACGTTAGTACCCCATGTAACCCCATCCCACTCCCAAAAATCCTCTCAGGCAGTAAAGGTCTTAACTGACCAGGGTACACGGTAACTGCTTGGACGAGGAGTTACCGACAAATGTATCAGGACCCTCCGGGGATCTATACCTGTTGTTAATAGTTCCGTGAAATAAGCCAGGTGAAACTTCGGAACGATGGTCAGCCGCAGTCTCGCAGGTCCTCATAATGTGAGACAGCGGTGGGACCATTACGGACGCGGGACGCTCCTCCTATCACCCAACAACTCCAAGGGGAGGAGATACCGGTCGGTTCGGATGCGCGCTCTGTAGAATTCCAATCGCATTGGAGACCCAGTAGTGCCCATTTACAAAGTGTGATAGTAGTAGTCGGTGTCCTCCAACTCTGCTTTCGCGCTGAGGAGGGTGGTTTTAGTGGGTTAAAGTCCCACACAAATCTGGAGCATTGCACGCCCGCTCCGGAGATGGTCATGATGCTTTCCCCCGCCTCAAGGGCACAAAAAAAAAAAAAAAAAAAAAAAAAAAAAGTTAGGTTAGGTTAGGTTAGGTTAGGTTAGGTTAGGTTAGGTTAGGTTAGGTACCCGTACGTGGTCATCACCTTGTCGTGGTGTACGGGCTTAAGTAATTGGAAGGAATCCTGAAAATCAATTTTGGGGGAACTTCCAATGAAAACTAAGAATGACCAAAACATGGCAACTATGGCTTAACTGGCCCCTCGAACCTGAGGACGGATCGAGGTAGACCCAGTGAGTAACGTTAGTACTCCATGTAACCCCATCCCAATCCCAAGAAATCCTCTCAGACAGTAAAGGTCTTAACTGACCAGGGTACACGGTAACTGCTTGAACGAGGAGTTACCGACAAATGTATCAAGACCCTCCGGGGATCTATACCTGTTGTTAATAGTTCCGTGAAATAAGCCAGGTGAAACTTCGGAACGATGGTCAGCCGCAGTCTCGCAGGTCCTCATAATGTGAGACAGCGGTGGGACCATTACGGACGCGGGACGCTCCTCCTATCACCCAACAACTCCAAGGGGAGGAGATACCGGTCGGTTCGGATGCGCGCTCTGTAGAATTCCAACCGCATTGGAGACCCAGTAGTGCCCACTTACAAAGTGCGATAGTAGTAGTCGGTGTCCTCCAACTCTGCTTTCGCGCTGAGGAGGGTGGTTTTAGTGGGTTAAAGTCCCCCACAAATCTGGAGCATTGCACGCCCGCTCCGGAGATGGTCATGATGCTTTCCCCCGCCTCAAGGGCAAAAAAAAAAAAAAAAAAAGGTTAGGTTAGGTAAGGTTAGGTTAGGTTAGGTTAGGTTAGGTTCCCGTACGTGGTCATCACCTTGTCGTGGTGTACGGGCTTAAGTAGCTGTGAATCCTATGGAGGAAGAGCGGAAAACCAAGTATGACCAAAACCAAGGAGTGACTATGGCTCTCTTGGCCCCTCGTACCTGAGGACTCGGGGTAGACCCAAAGAGCAACGTTAGTGCTTCACAAGTAACTATGATTCACTTGGCCCCTGGAGGCTGCTGACTCTGGGTAGACCCAAGGAGTAACGTTAGTACTTCACAACACACTTCCCGAACCCAAACTCCTTTCAAATCCAAGGGCTCGAGTCTGAGCGTGCGCTTAGATTGTGACATCTTCGCGATCCACCCCTAGGCTAAACGACCTAGAAGACGCTGGAGACCGAGCTATCGAGAAAAGGCTTCGAGGGATGAGCATGGGAGAGTGGCGTGGTTAACTATGGCTTCCTTGGCCCCCCGGATCCACTGACAAGGGGTAGACCCAAGAAGTCATGTTATCACCACATGCAGGGAACAACTATGACTCACTTGGCCCCCTGTAATCACTGATACAGGGTAGACCCAATGAGTAACGTTAGTGTTTCGAACGTGGAGAACTTCCATCTGGCCCACGCCACACTGGCAACCCGGGCGCGGACAAGGAGTTACGACTCACTTTTCCCCTCGAACTGAAGGCCACTGCATGAATCAGAGTAACTATGACCCACTTGGCCCCCCGAATCCTCGGAATCGGGGCAGACCCAAGGAGTAACGTTAATGTCTGACGGAAACCGCACTCTCATAGCTCAATCCCCGAGGGACCAGGACCAACAGCTTGCTATCGGGGAGTCAGTAATTGACAAACTGATAGTGAGCCGGCCAAGACCTCCTGAGGATCTATCCCTGGTGTTGGAGTTCCGTTGCGAAAAAGCCAGGTGAAAATACGGAACTAGGTCAACAACAGTCAGTGGACTCCTCACAAGTTCTTTGTGAGACCGCAAACTGTGAGACCCGCCAGTCGAGGTACAGGTTTCTTCCCCTCAATCCCTACATCCAAGGGGGGCAAGAGTCTGAAACTACCACGCAGAAACTACACCGTGAAATACCAATCGTCTTGGTGACCCGGTATAGTGCCTGCGCAAACCATCATAGTTGGAATCGGTGTCCTTCGGATTCCGACTAAGATGGCGAGGAGGAGGTTTTAGTTGGGTTAGAGTCCCACACGAATCCCAGCATTGAACAGCCCGCTGCGGAGAAGGCATGATGCTTTCCTCCTTCCTCGGGGCACAAAAAAAAAAAAAAAAGGTTAGGTTAGGTTAGGTTAGGTTAGGTTCCCGTACGTGGTCATCACCTTGTCGTGGTGTACGGGCTTAAGTAGCTGTGAATCCTATGGAGCAACAGCGAAAAACCAAGTATGACCAAAACCAGGGAGTGACTATGACTCTCTTGGCCCCTGGAGTCTACAGACTCTGGGTAGACCCAAGGAATAATGCTAGTGCTTCTGAAGTAACCATGGCTCTCTTGGCCCCTCGTATCTGAGGACTCGGGGTAGACCCAAAGGGCAACGTTGGTGCTTCACAAGTAACTGTGATTCACTTGGCCCCTGGAGGCTGCTGACTCTTGGTAGACCCAAGGGGTAACGTTAGTACTTCACAACATGGCAACTATGGCTTAACTGGCCCCTCGAACCTGAGGACGGATCGGGGTAGACCCAGTGAGCAACGTTAGTACCTCATATAACCCCATCCCACTCCCAAAAATCCTCTCAGACAGTAAAGGTCTTAATTGATCAGGGTGCACGTTGACTGTCTGGACGGGCAGTTACCGACAAATGTATCAAGACCCTCCGGGGATCTATACCTGTTGTTAATAGTTCCGTGAAATAAGCCAGGTGAAACTTCGGAACGGTGGTCAGCTGCAGTCTCGCAGGTCCTCACAATGTGAGACAGCGGTGGGACCTCATAGAGCGCGGGATACTCCTCCTATCACCCAACAACTCCTTGGGGAGGAGATACCGGTCGGCCTGAATATGCACACTGTAGAATTCCAATCGCCTTGGAGAGCCAGTAGTGCCTAAACAAGGTGTGATAGTAGTAGTCGGTGTCCTCCGACTCTGCTATCGCGCCGAGGAGGAGGTTTTAGTTGGGTTAGAGTCCCACACGAATCCCAGCATTGAACCGCCCGCTGCGGAGAAGGCATGATGCTTTCCTCCTTCCTCAGGGCACAAAAAAAAAAAAAAAAAGGTTAGGTTAGGTTAGGTTAGGTTAGGTTAGGTTAGGTTAGGTTAGGTTAGGTTAGGTTAGGTTAGGTTAGGTTAGGTTCCCGTACGTGGTCATCACCTTGTCGTGGTGTACGGGCTTAAGTAGCTGTGAATCCTATGGAGCAACAGCGAAAAACCAAGTATGACCAAAACCAAAGAGTGACTATGACTCTCTTGGCCCCTGGAGTCTGCAGACTCTGGGTAGACCCAAGGAATAATACTAGTGCTTCTGAAGTAACCATGGCTCTATTGGACCCTCGTATCTGAGGACTCGGGGTAGACCCAAAGAGCAACGTTGGTGCTTCACAGGTAACTGTGATTCACTTGGCCCCTGGAGGCTGCTGACTCTTGGTAGACCCAAGGAGTAACGTTAGTACTTCACAACATGGCAACTATGGCTCAACTGGCCCCTCGAACCTGAGGACGGATCGAGGTAGACCCAGTGAGCAACGTTAGTACCCCATGTAACCCCATCCCACTCCCAAGAAATCCTCTCAGACAGTAAAGGTCTTAACTGACCAGGGTACACGGTAACTGCTTGGACGAGGAGTTACCGACAAATGTACCAAGACCCTCCGGGGATCTATACCTGTTGTTAATAGTTCCGTGAAATAAGCCAGGTGAAACTTCGGAACGATGGTCAGCCGCAGTCTCGCAGGTCCTCATAATGTGAGACAGCGGTGGGACCATTACGGACGCGGGACGCTCCTCCTATCACCCAACAACTCCAAGGGGAGGAGATACCGGTCGGTTCGGATGCGCGCTCTGTAGAATTCCAATCGCATTGGAGACCCAGTAGTGCCCATTTACAAAGTGCGATAGTAGTAGTCGGTGTCCTCCAACTCTGCTTTCGCGCTGAGGAGGGTGGTTTTAGTGGGTTAAAGTCCCACACAAATCTGGAGCATTGCACGCCCGCTCCGGAGATGGTCATGATGCTTTCCCCCGCCTCAAGGGCACAAAAAAAAAAAAAAAAAAAAAAAAAGGTTAGGTTAGGTTAGGTTGGGTTCCCGTACGTGGTCATCACCTTGTCGTGGTGTACGGGCTTAAGTAGCTGTGAATCCTATGGAGGAAGAGCGAAAAACCAAGTATGACCAAAACCAAGGAGTGACTATGGCTCTCTTGGCCCCTCGAATCTGAGGACTCGGGGAAGACCCAAAGAGCAACGTTAGTGCTTCATAAGTAACTATGATTCACTTGGCCCCTGGAGGCTGCTGACTCTGGGTAGACCCAAGGAGTAACGTTAGTACTTCACAACCAGCACACATGGCCACTATGGCTTAACTGGCCCCTCGAACCTGAGGACGGATCGAGGTAGACCCAGTGAGAAACGTTAGTACCCCATGTAACCCCATCCCACTCCCAAAAAATCCTCTCAGACAGTAAAGGTCTTAATTGATCAGGGTGCACGGTGACTGTCTGGACGGGCAGTTACCGACAAATGTATCAAGACCCTCCGGGGATCTATACCTGTTGT
Organism: Adalia decempunctata; assembly: GCA_951802165.1. NCBI lineage: Eukaryota > Metazoa > Arthropoda > Insecta > Coleoptera > Coccinellidae > Adalia > Adalia decempunctata. The sequence continues at coordinate 76,940,544 of OX637695.1, forward strand.
TAATAGTTCCGTGAAATAAGCCAGGTGAAACTTCGGAACGGTGGTCAGCTGCAGTCTCGCAGGTCCTCACAATGTGAGACAGCGGTGGGACCTCATAGAGCGCGGGATACTCCTCCTATCACCCAACAACTCCTTGGGGAGGAGATACCGGTCGGCCTGAATATGCACACTGTCGAATTCCAATCGCCTTGGAGAGCCAGTAGTGCCTAAACAAGGTGTGATAGTAGTAGTCGGTGTCCTCCGACTCTGTTATCGCGCCGAGGAGGAGGTTTTAGTTGGGTTAGAGTCCCACACGAATCCCAGCATTGCACCGCCTGCTGCGGAGAAGGCATGATGCTTTCCTCCTTCCTTAGGGCACAAAAAAAAAAAAAAAAAGGTTAGGTTAGGTTAGGTTAGGTTAGGTTCCCGTACGTGGTCATCACCTTGTCGTGGTGTACGGGCTTAAGTAGCTGTGAATCCTATGGAGAAACAGCGAAAAACCAAGTATGACCAAAACCAAGGAGTGACTATGACTCTCTTGGCCCCTGGGGTCTGAGGGCTCTGGGTAGACCCAAGGAATAATGCTAGTGCTTCTGAAGTGACCATGGCTCTCTTGGCCCCTCGTATCTGAGGACTCGGGGTAGACCCAAAGAGCAACGTTGGTGCTTCACAAGTAACTGTGATTCACTTGGCCCCTGGAGGCTGCTGACTCTTGGTAGACCCAAGGAGTAACGTTAGTACTTCACAACATGGCAACTATGGCTCAACTGGCCCCTCGAACCTGAGGACGGATCGGGGTAGACCCAGTGAGCAACGTTAGTACCTCATGTAACCCCATCCCACTCCCAAAAATCCTCTCAGACAGTAAAGGTCTTAATTGATCAGGGTGCACGGTGACTGTCTGGACGGGCAGTTACCGACAAATGTATCAAGATTCTCCGGGGATCTATACCTGTTGTTAATAGTTCCGTGAAATAAGCCAGGTGAAACTTCGGAACGGTGGTCAGCTGCAGTCTCGCAGGTCCTCACAATGTGAGACAGCGGTGGGACCTCATAGGGCGCAGGACACTCCTCCTATCACCCAACAACTCCTTGGGGAAGAGATACCGGTCGGCCTGAATATGCACACTGTAGAAATCCAATCGCCTTGGAGAGCCAGTAGTGCCTAAACAAGGTGTGATAGTAGTAGTCGGTGTCCTCCGACTCTGCTATCGCGCCGAGGAGGAGGTTTTAGTTGGGTTAGAGTCCCACACGAATCCCAGCATTGAACCGCCCGCTGCGGAGAAGGCATGATGCTTTCCTCCTTCCTCAGGGCACCAAAAAAAAAAAAAAAAAGGTTAGGTTAGGTTAGGTTAGGTTAGGTTAGGTTAGGTTAGGTTAGGTTAGGTTAGGTTAGGTTAGGTTAGGTTAGGTTAGGTTAGGTTAGGTTAGGTTAGGTTAGGTTAGGTTAGGTTAGGTTAGGTTAGGTTAGGTTAGGTTAGGTTAGGTTAGGTTAGGTTAGGTTAGGTTAGGTTAGGTTAGGTTAGGTTAGGTTAGGTTAGGTTAGGTTAGGTTAGGTTAGGTTAGGTTAGGTTAGGTTAGGTTAGGTTAGGTTAGGTTAGGTTAGGTTAGGTTAGGTTAGGTTAGGTTAGGTTAGGTTAGGTTAGGTTAGGTTAGGTTAGGTTAGGTTAGGTTAGGTTAGGTTAGGTTAGGTTAGGTTAGGTTAGGTTAGGTTAGGTTAGGTTAGGTTAGGTTAGGTTAGGTTAGGTTAGGTTAGGTTAGGTTAGGTTAGGTTAGGTTAGGTTAGGTTAGGTTAGGTTAGGTTAGGTTAGGTTAGGTTAGGTTAGGTTAGGTTAGGTTAGGTTAGGTTAGGTTAGGTTAGGTTAGGTTAGGTTAGGTTAGGTTAGGTTAGGTTAGGTTAGGTTAGGTTAGGTTAGGTTAGGTTAGGTTAGGTTAGGTTAGGTTAGGTTAGGTTAGGTTAGGTTAGGTTAGGTTAGGTTAGGTTAGGTTAGGTTAGGTTAGGTTAGGTTAGGTTAGGTTAGGTTAGGTTAGGTTAGGTTAGGTTAGGTTAGGTTAGGTTAGGTTAGGTTAGGTTAGGTTAGGTTAGGTTAGGTTAGGTTAGGTTAGGTTAGGTTAGGTTAGGTTAGGTTAGGTTAGGTTAGGTTAGGTTAGGTTAGGTTAGGTTAGGTTAGGTTAGGTTAGGTTAGGTTAGGTTAGGTTAGGTTAGGTTAGGTTAGGTTAGGTTAGGTTAGGTTAGGTTAGGTTAGGTTAGGTTAGGTTAGGTTAGGTTAGGTTAGGTTAGGTTAGGTTAGGTTAGGTTAGGTTAGGTTAGGTTAGGTTAGGTTAGGTTAGGTTAGGTTAGGTTAGGTTAGGTTAGGTTAGGTTAGGTTAGGTTAGGTTAGGTTAGGTTAGGTTAGGTTAGGTTAGGTTAGGTTAGGTTAGGTTAGGTTAGGTTAGGTTAGGTTAGGTTAGGTTAGGTTAGGTTAGGTTAGGTTAGGTTAGGTTAGGTTAGGTTAGGTTAGGTTAGGTTAGGTTAGGTTAGGTTAGGTTAGGTTAGGTTAGGTTAGGTTAGGTTAGGTTAGGTTAGGTTAGGTTAGGTTAGGTTAGGTTAGGTTAGGTTAGGTTAGGTTAGGTTAGGTTAGGTTAGGTTAGGTTAGGTTAGGTTAGGTTAGGTTAGGTTAGGTTAGGTTAGGTTAGGTTAGGTTAGGTTAGGTTAGGTTAGGTTAGGTTAGGTTAGGTTAGGTTAGGTTAGGTTAGGTTAGGTTAGGTTAGGTTAGGTTAGGTTAGGTTAGGTTAGGTTAGGTTAGGTTAGGTTAGGTTAGGTTAGGTTAGGTTAGGTTAGGTTAGGTTAGGTTAGGTTAGGTTAGGTTAGGTTAGGTTAGGTTAGGTTAGGTTAGGTTAGGTTAGGTTAGGTTAGGTTAGGTTAGGTTAGGTTAGGTTAGGTTAGGTTAGGTTAGGTTAGGTTAGGTTAGGTTAGGTTAGGTTAGGTTAGGTTAGGTTAGGTTAGGTTAGGTTAGGTTAGGTTAGGTTAGGTTAGGTTAGGTTAGGTTAGGTTAGGTTAGGTTAGGTTAGGTTCCCGTGAGGAGAGAAAACTCCCATCGGGCGCCTCCCCAGGTGGCGGATAGGGGGATGCCTCCCAGATATGGGTGGTACCGGGGAAATCAAATACCCGGGGCGGACCAAATCTGCGCTGCCTTGCGCATAGAGGAACGGACCTCGAAGGCTAAGGGAAGGAAAACCCCGACAGAAAACCAAGGACAGGTTACCCGGCACGAACACAGCATGAATTAGGACTAGGGGATGTGTGCTCTGCACTGCCTCTACACAACTATGGAAAAATGGACGGAAATAACGAAAATAGGTCTACGGTGCAGGGGAGGGAAACCCCAGTACCGGTCGGGGAAGGTGGTAAAGCAGGCCAACCTCGATCGAAATCCAGCAACTGTGGGGCGTCTTCGACAGGGAACCAGGTCGGAACGTCTAAGACTACTGGAACCAGGGGAGGAGGAAAGAAGAAGAGGAAATGGGCTTCGCAGGAAGCAATTCCTCAGAAGCAGGAAGAGAAGAAGGAGTTGCCCGGGGACGACATAAATCCCTTCAAAAAATCGTTGAAAATTCAGAGAACTCCACAAAAAGACAACAAAATGGAGTCCGACGGCGGAGAAGTGGAGGAAGCATCCAAAGAAAGTGAGTTTGAAGGAGCATGCGAAAGTGAGCAGATAGGGAATCTGAATGAGGGAGAGGAACTCATAGTGCGAGTAGAGATTAAAACAAGTACTCCAAAAGATAACGACGGAACCTTTTTCGAGTGGCTTTTAGAGCAGAAACCACTGAAAAGGAAAAGAGAGGAGACCCCACCGAACCTGAGTATAGATGCGGGGACATATAACAAAATGATGGAGACACTGCAGGAAGTATTATCGGGTATGGTCACCGTGCTTGGGATGGAAAAAGGATGCAGTGAGGAGGTGGCTGGGAAATTAAGGGAATGGAAGATGAAACTGGAAACAGAAATCTACGGACTCCAGAAGGATAAGAAAGAAATCGAAACTCGAGATTTCGGAACTCAGGCAACCCCGGAAGAGATAGAAAATAACATCTCTATAAATGCCATCAGAAGTAGGATAGAGGATGATATGGAGTTGGAGAAAGTGGTGGACCTGATCAGCCACGATTGGCCGGAAGCAGCCTTCAGACACCGTGTAGGCAGTTCCAGTGTCACAAGCCCAGATGTCGAAGGAGAAATCTTGGTGTTGGCTCCGTTCGATCAATTCCAGGAGATCAGACTGGTGAGACCCCTGTTGGGAAACTCTAAAAGAGTTTTTCACCACGTCAAGCAGGGAAAAATGAAGGAGAATGACCTAATAAGGCATACAACAGAAGGAACCGCATTCATAAACGGGGAAGACTACAACGACACGAATAACGTGTACCTAGCGGGGTTAGCAGGCAAGGATGCGAGCGAAGAGGACCAGGTCCAGAGCCTGTACAAGGTCTGCAAAAAAATAAAAGAAAACTGGCCTGGGGAGGACCTTGTCGAGCGGCACTTTGTTGTTCTGAACAAACTCTCCTTGGAGACAAAGAGAAAAATGCTTGAATGCATGTTCCCCAACTGTAGGGGAAATATAACCCTACATGAAAGAAATGTCCCAAAAATAGGAGAAAAAGAAAATAGAAGAGAATTCGGATCGGAGGCGGTACTGGTGGAAAGGCCAGGATACCTTACGTATGCCCAGATGGTGAATAACCTGAAAAAAACCGTCAAGGAGGACGACGAGATCGCCAAAAATATAGATGGCATCAGGGAGACAAGGGATGGACATCTTCTTGTCGAAATAAGAAAGGGAAGTAATGCGGGGGGCGAAGTCTACGAAAAAATAAAAACCACAACGCAATTAGGAAATGTGAGGAGGCTGTCGGGAGCAGCGTCAAAGAAGGCCGTCAACGTCTATGGAATTGACATAGACGTTGAGGAAAAGGAAATAATAAAGAGAATGAAAGAAGAATTAAACATGAAGGAAACGGATTCTGAAGTGGAACTACGAGCCCTGAGACCGATGATGGCGGGTAGACAGGCTGCTACGATTCTAGCAAGGCCCGAAAATATTAAGCGACTCCTGCACATGGGAACAATTAAAATTGGGCTATCCCGGGCCCAAATAAGAGAGAGGAAGGAAATATCCAAATGCAACAAATGCTGGATGGAGGGGCATCACATAAAGGACTGCGAAGGCGAAGACAGGAGAGACCTCTGCAGAAACTGCGCCGAGCCAGGACACAAGGTTCAAGAATGTGAGAATAAACCCTTCTGCGCGGTGTGCAAAAAGGTGGGACACAGAACGGGAGGTGGCAGATGTAAGGGGGCCGCGGAAGCGAAGGAGGGGACTCCTGAACAAATGGGAGCTAAAGTGGTGGAAAGCATCCATAATGTTGACGGCAGCTGACGGAGTTCACAGCGGGGTAAGGTACTCGTTGGTATCGTATATACCCACTAACTTATGCCTGGGTACATTTTATCATCTGTCGAGTTGTTACGGCCCTATACACCAAGTGCACAGAAATTTAGTATCTCCTCTAACTGAGTGTACAATTTTATTGGCTTTCTACACCGGAAATAACATAACTTATGTTTTTATTTATACACCTAATTTATTTCATGGGCCTTTTACACCCGAGCGTTGTATTGAACTGTTTGTTCTTACTGAACTACTCATTTTATATCTACAACTGTTTTTAATCATGTACATATTAAGTTATTATTTTATCTATATTTTTGTTAATTTATTAATTGTGCAAGTGGAACACTATTATCGGGGGTCGGGTGAGGATCGCGCGGGGTGTCCCTAATCTACAATGCTCTTGATAATGCAAACAAACCTAGGCAGGTCAAAAAGTGCTCACGACATGATGTGGAAGATGGCACTAGAAAAAAACGCCGATATTATAATCATCTCCGAGCCAAACAAAAGACTCTGCACGACCCAGGAATGGATCACGGACAAGCTAGGTAATGTTGCTGTAGTAATAAAAAATAAAAGCCTCCAAATAGAGAAGGTGGAAATGGCAGAAGGCTACGTCCATATCCACGTGGAAAAATTTCACATAATTACCACATATATCTCACCAAACGTGGACATCACAAGGTATAAGAGGCACATGGACTTAGTTTTTGAGAGGGCCGGGCGCCACAGAAATTCCATCATACTGGGGGACATAAACTCCAAATCGCCAGCGTGGGGGTCAGCCTCGGCCGATGCAAGGGGGGAATACGTCGAGGAATGGCTCTCTCAAACAGGGTGGACGGCAGTGAACAACGGGGCCCCAACTTTCATAAGAGGGACGTCAAGATCCCACATTGACGTCACGATGGTGCCAGACCACCTCGTGTCCGACATAAAAAACTGGAAAGTCCAGAATGAGAACCCTTTTACTTTCCACGGTCACATATACTTCACTTTAGCCACCAAGGACAGAAATAAAAACGCCAAAGTGAAGAAATACGCATTTAAAGAAAATAAATTCATAGGAATTCTGAACCAAATGGGGCAGACACCCCCGGAGAATATATACAGCAGCATTCTGCGGGCGTTCGAAGAGTCTTCCGATGTAGTTGGTCACAACGAACCAGCCAAGGTTCCTTATTGGTGGAACGAGGAGATCCAGGAAGGGAGGAGGGCATATTTCCATTGGAACAGGAAATTGATGAGGTGTAGACATCTGAATTACTCAGAATCAAATCTGAAAGTCTTAGAAATGAGAGTGAAGCAATCAAAGAAAACACTAAAACACAGCATAAATGCTGCCAAAAGATCGTGCTGGAGAGAACTGTTAAATGATCTTGAGCATGATATATGGGGCGAAGCGTACCAGATAACAATGAAGAAGCTGAAAGCGGGGAAGATGCCCTTCTCCCTTTCAGTGAGGAGGAGAAGGGAGATCCTGCGTGACCTCTTTCCGACTGCCGAGGATGAATGGAATCGGACTAGTGAGTGTGTTGAGGGGTTCGAGCCCGTTACGGTGGGGGAAATAGCCGAGGCCGTGAACAGAATGAAGAGTGGAAAGGCTCCGGGACCCGACAAAATATCGGTTGAGGCGCTAAGGCTGGCGGTGAAAACCATCCCCGACAAACTGAAGGAAATGTTTAACTCCCTGCTACTGGGGCAAGTGTTCCCGAAAGAATGGAAGGTGGCGCGTCTGACGCTTATACCAAAAAGGGACAAGGACCTCTCCCTTTCTTCGTCATTCAGACCGATCTGTCTGTTGAGCGTGGTTGGAAAGCTGTACGAACGGGTGATGACGAACAGGCTTATCGAGGAGCTGGAAGAGGGGGGTCAGTTATCGAATAGTCAGCATGGCTTCAGAAGGGAGAGGTCAACAACTACCGCCATAAGAGCTCTCAAGGAAAAAATTGATGCATCTGAGGCTAAATGGTGCATTGTGCTCACCCTAGACGTGAAAAATGCCTTCAACACCATAAGATGGAGCCATATAGTTGGAGAACTAAAGAAAAGAAGGGTGAGCAAATATCTGGTGAGGTGGGTGGAGTCCTACTTCAAGGACAGGTACGTTACGATGGGGAGCGTCAAGCACAAGTGCCATCTAGGAGTCCCACAGGGATCAGTGGTCGGACCTACCCTGTGGAACGTAGGATACGACGGTGTGTTGAGGCTACCGTATGAGGAGGGCGTGCAACCATTAGCCTACGCCGATGACCTTGTCTTGACGGTGGAGGCGGAGGACGGAGAGGGGGCGAAGCGGAGGGCAGAGCGTGCAGTGGAAATGATCCTGGCATGGATGGAGTTGGGGGGGTTGGAGGTGGCGGCTCAGAAGACCGAAGTGCTGATTATGAAGGGACCCAGACGGATTGGGGACTTCCGAATAAATGTGGCCCAAAACGAAGTGAAACCGGTTAAGGAGATCAAATATCTGGGAGTAGTCCTGAGGAGGGGAATGGACTTCGCAGGTCACATTAACGAGGTTGTGAGGAAAGCCTCTGAGAAGGTCGGAATAATGGGGAGACTGCTGCCAAATATCGGTGGGCCTGCATACTGCCGCCGCCGGGTGCTGTGCGCTATTATGCACAGCGTCATCATGTACGCTGCCCCAGTCTGGCGTGAGGTCTTAAAGAAGGGGAAGCAAAGAATGCAACTCACAAGCCTGCAGAGGAAGGGCCTCCTCAGGGTTGCCTCCGCATATCGAACGGTATCGGCGGAGGCGGTACAGGTGATCGCGGGCTTCCCGCCGGTTGATCTTATGGTCGCTGAGGTGTGTTTCCTCTACACCGTTGGGGGAAGGCTGGAGGGTAACAGGAGGATGGCGAGGAGGAGAACCATCAGAAAGTGGCAGGACAGATGGTCGGGGGCGAGCGATAAGGCGCAGTGGACTCGGCGGCTGATACCCGACATACAAAAATGGGTGGAGTGCGAACACAAGACAACGGGGTATTATTTCACCCAGTTCCTGACGGGACACGGGTCTTTCGGCACTTTCACAAAAAAAATTGGAAAGACCACGACGGACATCTGTCCGAGGTGTAGGGTGAGGGACAGCCCGGAGCATGTGTTGCTCGAATGTAGGAGATGGCAGCAGGAAAGAGCACTGCTCTTGACAAAAATTCAGAGTCTGCCTGACATAGATGAGGTAATACCACGCATGCTGGAGAACACCAATTACTGGACAGCGATGTACCAGTATGTCACATCAGTGATGGAAATGAAGGAAAAGGAGGATAGGGAGAAGGAAAACCGGCCAGCGAGGAGGTGACAACAACAACAAACGGCCTATAGCTGATGAACGGACATAGACGTCTATTTCCAGCTATAAGGTCAGTGAACGAGGAGGGGGTTTTAGCAGGGTGAAAGTCCCGCACGAACTCACGGCATTGCACAGCCCAGCCGTTAGAGAAAGGCATTAGCTTTCCCCCTACCTCAGGGCAAAAAAAAAAAAAAAAAAAAAAAAAAAAAGGTTAGGTTAGGTTAGGTTAGGTTAGGTTAGGTTAGGTTAGGTTAGGTTAGGTTAGGTTAGGTTAGGTTAGGTTAGGTTAGGTTAGGTTAGGTTAGGTTAGGTTAGGTTCCCGTACGTGGTCATCACCTTGTCGTGGTGTACGGGCTTAAGTAGCTGTGAATCCTATGGAGCAACAGCGAAAAACCAAGTATGACCAAAACCAAGGAGTGACTATGACTCTCTTGGCCCCTGGAGTCTACAGACTCTGGGTAGACCCAAGGAATAATGCTAGTGCTTCTGAAGTAACCATGGCTCTCTTGGCCCCTCGTATCTGAGGACTCGGGGTAGACCCAAAGAGCAACGTTGGTGCTTCACAAGTAACTGTGATTCACTTGGCCCCTGGAGGCTGCTGACTCTTGGTAGACCCAAGGGGTAACGTTAGTACTTCACAACATGGCAACTATGGCTCAACTGGCCCCTCGAACCTGAGGACGGATCGGGGTAGACCCAGTGAGCAACGTTAGTACCTCATATAACCCCATCCCACTCCCAAAAATCCTCTCAGACAGTAAAGGTCTTAATTGATCAGGGTGCACGGTGACTGTCTGGATGGGCAGTTACCGACAAATGTATCAAGACCCTCCGGGGATCTATACCTGTTGTTAATAGTTCCGTAAAATAAGCCAGGTGAAACTTCGGAACGGTGGTCAGCTGCAGTCTCGCAGGTCCTCACAATGTGAGACAGCGGTGGGACCTCATAGAGCGCGGGATACTCCTCCTATCACCCAACAACTCCTTGGGGAGGAGATACCGGTCGGCCTGAATATGCACACTGTTGAATTCCAATCGCCTTGGAGAGCCAGTAGTGCCTGAACAAGGTGTGATAGTAGTAGTCGGTGTCCTCCGACTCTGCTATCGCGCCGAGGAGGAGGTTTTAGTTGGGTTAGAGTCCCACACGAATCTGGAGCATTGCACGCCCGCTCCGGAGAAGGCATGATGCTTTCCTCCTTCCTCAGGGCACAAAAAAAAAAAAAAAAAAAAAAGGTTAGGTTAGGTTAGGTTAGGTTAGGTTAGGTTAGGTTAGGTTAGGTTAGGTTAGGTTAGGTTAGGTTAGGTTAGGTTAGGTTAGGTTAGGTTAGGTTAGGTTAGGTTAGGTTAGGTTAGGTTAGGTTAGGTTAGGTTAGGTTAGGTTAGGTTAGGTTAGGTTAGGTTAGGTTAGGTTAGGTTAGGTTAGGTTAGGTTAGGTTAGGTTAGGTTAGGTTAGGTTAGGTTAGGTTAGGTTAGGTTAGGTTAGGTTAGGTTAGGTTAGGTTAGGTTAGGTTAGGTTAGGTTAGGTTAGGTTAGGTTAGGTTAGGTTAGGTTAGGTTAGGTTAGGTTAGGTTAGGTTAGGTTAGGTTAGGTTAGGTTAGGTTAGGTTAGGTTAGGTTAGGTTCCCGTACGTGGTCATCACCTTGTCGTGGTGTACGGGCTTAAGTAGCTGTGAATCCTATGGAGAAACAGCGAAAAACCAAGTATGACCAAAACCAAGGAGTGACTATGACTCTCTTGGCCCCTGGAGTCTGTGGGCTCTGGGTAGACCCAAGGAATAATGCTGATGCTTCTGAAGTAACCAAGGCTCTCTTGGCCCCTCGTATCTGAGGACTCGGGGTAGACCCAAAGAGCAACGTTGGTGCTTCACAAGTAACTATGATTCACTTGGCCCCTGGAGACTACTGACTCTTGGTAGACCCAAGGAGTAACGTTAGTACTTCACAACATGGCAACTATGGCTCAACTGGCCCCTCGAACCTGAGGACGGATCGAGGTAGACCCAGGGAGCAACGTTAGTACCCCATGTAACCCCATCCCACTCCCAAAAAATCCTCTCAGACAGTAAAGGTCTTAACTGACCAGGGTACACGGTAACTGCTTGGACGAGGAGTTACCGACAAATGTACCAGGACCCTCCGGGGATCTATACCTGTTGTTAATAGTTCCGTGAAATAAGCCAGGTGAAACTTCGGAACGATGGTCAGCCGCAGTCTCGCAGGTCCTCATAATGTGAGACAGCGGTGGGACCATTACGGACGCGGGACGCTCCTCCTATCACCCAACAACTCCAAGGGGAGGAGATACCGGTCGGTTCGGATGCGCGCTCTGTAGAATTCCAATCGCATTGGAGACCCAGTAGTGCCCATTTACAAAGTGCGATAGTAGTAGTCGGTGTCCTCCAACTCTGCTTTCACGCTGAGGAGGGTGGTTTTAGTGGGTTAGAGTCCCACACAAATCTGGAGCATTGCACGCCCGCTCCGGAGATGGTCATGATGCTTTCCCCCGCCTCAAGGGCACAAAAAAAAAAAAAAAAAAAAAAAAAAAGGTTAGGTTAGGTTAGGTTAGGTTAGGTTAGGTTAGGTTAGGTTAGGTTAGGTTAGGTTAGGTTAGGTTAGGTTAGGTTAGGTTAGGTTAGGTTAGGTTAGGTTAGGTTAGGTTAGGTTAGGTTAGGTTAGGTTAGGTTAGGTTAGGTTAGGTTAGGTTAGGTTAGGTTAGGTTAGGTTAGGTTAGGTTAGGTTAGGTTAGGTTAGGTTAGGTTAGGTTAGGTTAGGTTAGGTTAGGTTAGGTTAGGTTAGGTTAGGTTAGGTTCCCGTACGTGGTCATCACCTTGTCGTGGTGTACGGGCTTAAGTAGCTGTGAATCCTATGGAGGAAGAGCGAAAAACCAAGTATGACCAAAACCAAGGAGTGACTATGGCTCTCTTGGCCCCTCGTATCTGAGGACTCGGGGTAGACCCAAAGAGCAACGTTAGTGCTTCACAAGTAACTATGATTCACTTGGCCCCTGGAGACTGCTAACTCTGGGTAGACCCAAGGAGTAACGTTAGTACTTCACAACACACTTCCCGAACCCAAACTCCTTTCAAATCCAAGGGCTCGAGTCTAAGCGTGCGCTTAGATTGTGACATCTTCGCGATCCACCCCTAGGCTAAACGACCTAGAAGACGCTGGCGACCGAGCTATCAAGAAAAGGCTTCGAGGGATGAGCATGGGAGAGTGGCGTGGTTAACTATGGCTTTCTTGGCCCCCCCGGTCCAATGACGAGGGGTAGACCCAAGAAGTAATGTTAGCACCACATGCAGGGAACAACTATGACTCACTTGGCCCCCTGTAATCACAGACACAGGGTAGACCCAAGGAGTAACGTTAGTGTTTCGAACGCGGAGAACTTGCATCTGGCCTACGCCACACTGGCAACCCGGGCGCGGACAAGGAGTTACGACTCACTTTTCCCCTCGGGCTGAAGGCCACTGCATGAATCAGAGTAACTATGACCCACTTGGCCCCCCGAATCCGCGGACTCGGGGCAGACCCAAGGAGTAACGTTAATGTCTGACGGAAACCGCACTCTCAAAGCTCAATCCCCGAGGGACCAGGACCAACAGCTTGCTATCGGGGAGTCAGTAATTGACAAACTGATAGTGAGCCGGCCAAGACCTCCTGAGGATCTATCCCTGGTGTTTGAGTTCCGTTGCGAAAAAGCCAGGTGAAAATACGGAACTAGGTCAACAATAGTCAGTGGACCCCTCACAAGTTCTTTGTGAGACCGCAAACTGTGAGACCCGTCAGTCGAGGTACAGGTTTCTTCCCCTCAATCCCTAAATCCAAGGGGGGCAAGAGTCTGAAACTACCACGCAGAAACTACACCGTGAAATACCAATCGTCTTGGTGACCCGGTATAGTGCCTGCGCAAACCATCATAGTTGGAATCGGTGTCCTTGGGATTCCGACTAAGATGGCGAGGAGGAGGTTTTAGTTGGGTTAGAGTCCCACACGAATCCCAGCATTGAACAGCCCGCTGCGGAGAAGGCATGATGCTTTCCTCCTTCCTCGGGGGGCACAAAAAAAAAAAAAAAAAAAAAAAAAAAAAAAGGTTAGGTTAGGTTAGGTTAGGTTAGGTTAGGTTAGGTTAGGTTAGGTTAGGTTAGGTTAGGTTAGGTTAGGTTAGGTTAGGTTAGGTTAGGTTAGGTTAGGTTAGGTTAGGTTAGGTTAGGTTAGGTTAGGTTAGGTTAGGTTAGGTTAGGTTAGGTTAGGTTAGGTTAGGTTAGGTTAGGTTAGGTTAGGTTAGGTTAGGTTAGGTTAGGTTAGGTTAGGTTAGGTTAGGTTAGGTTAGGTTAGGTTAGGTTAGGTTAGGTTAGGTTAGGTTAGGTTAGGTTAGGTTAGGTTAGGTTAGGTTAGGTTAGGTTAGGTTAGGTTAGGTTAGGTTAGGTTAGGTTAGGTTAGGTTAGGTTAGGTTAGGTTAGGTTAGGTTAGGTTAGGTTAGGTTAGGTTAGGTTAGGTTAGGTTAGGTTAGGTTAGGTTAGGTTAGGTTAGGTTAGGTTAGGTTAGGTTAGGTTAGGTTAGGTTAGGTTAGGTTAGGTTAGGTTAGGTTAGGTTAGGTTAGGTTAGGTTAGGTTAGGTTAGGTTAGGTTAGGTTAGGTTAGGTTAGGTTAGGTTAGGTTAGGTTAGGTTAGGTTAGGTTAGGTTAGGTTAGGTTAGGTTAGGTTAGGTTAGGTTAGGTTAGGTTAGGTTAGGTTAGGTTAGGTTAGGTTAGGTTAGGTTAGGTTAGGTTAGGTTAGGTTAGGTTAGGTTAGGTTAGGTTAGGTTAGGTTAGGTTAGGTTAGGTTAGGTTAGGTTAGGTTAGGTTAGGTTAGGTTAGGTTAGGTTAGGTTAGGTTAGGTTAGGTTAGGTTAGGTTAGGTTAGGTTAGGTTAGGTTAGGTTAGGTTAGGTTAGGTTAGGTTAGGTTAGGTTAGGTTAGGTTAGGTTAGGTTAGGTTAGGTTAGGTTAGGTTAGGTTAGGTTAGGTTAGGTTAGGTTAGGTTAGGTTAGGTTAGGTTAGGTTAGGTTAGGTTAGGTTAGGTTAGGTTAGGTTAGGTTAGGTTAGGTTAGGTTAGGTTAGGTTAGGTTAGGTTAGGTTAGGTTAGGTTAGGTTAGGTTAGGTTAGGTTAGGTTAGGTTAGGTTAGGTTAGGTTAGGTTAGGTTAGGTTAGGTTAGGTTAGGTTAGGTTAGGTTAGGTTAGGTTAGGTTAGGTTAGGTTAGGTTAGGTTAGGTTAGGTTAGGTTAGGTTAGGTTAGGTTAGGTTAGGTTAGGTTAGGTTAGGTTAGGTTAGGTTAGGTTAGGTTAGGTTAGGTTAGGTTAGGTTAGGTTAGGTTAGGTTAGGTTAGGTTAGGTTAGGTTAGGTTAGGTTAGGTTAGGTTAGGTTAGGTTAGGTTAGGTTAGGTTAGGTTAGGTTAGGTTAGGTTAGGTTAGGTTAGGTTAGGTTAGGTTAGGTTAGGTTAGGTTAGGTTAGGTTAGGTTAGGTTAGGTTAGGTTAGGTTAGGTTAGGTTAGGTTAGGTTAGGTTAGGTTAGGTTAGGTTAGGTTAGGTTAGGTTAGGTTAGGTTAGGTTAGGTTAGGTTAGGTTAGGTTAGGTTAGGTTAGGTTAGGTTAGGTTAGGTTAGGTTAGGTTAGGTTAGGTTAGGTTAGGTTAGGTTAGGTTAGGTTAGGTTAGGTTAGGTTAGGTTAGGTTAGGTTAGGTTAGGTTAGGTTAGGTTAGGTTAGGTTAGGTTAGGTTAGGTTAGGTTAGGTTAGGTTAGGTTAGGTTAGGTTAGGTTAGGTTAGGTTAGGTTAGGTTAGGTTAGGTTAGGTTAGGTTAGGTTAGGTTAGGTTAGGTTAGGTTAGGTTAGGTTAGGTTAGGTTAGGTTAGGTTAGGTTAGGTTAGGTTAGGTTAGGTTAGGTTAGGTTAGGTTAGGTTAGGTTAGGTTAGGTTAGGTTAGGTTAGGTTAGGTTAGGTTAGGTTAGGTTAGGTTAGGTTAGGTTAGGTTAGGTTAGGTTAGGTTAGGTTAGGTTAGGTTAGGTTAGGTTAGGTTAGGTTAGGTTAGGTTAGGTTAGGTTAGGTTAGGTTAGGTTAGGTTAGGTTAGGTTAGGTTAGGTTAGGTTAGGTTAGGTTAGGTTAGGTTAGGTTAGGTTAGGTTAGGTTAGGTTAGGTTAGGTTAGGTTAGGTTAGGTTAGGTTAGGTTAGGTTAGGTTAGGTTAGGTTAGGTTAGGTTAGGTTAGGTTAGGTTAGGTTAGGTTAGGTTAGGTTAGGTTAGGTTAGGTTAGGTTAGGTTAGGTTAGGTTAGGTTAGGTTAGGTTAGGTTAGGTTAGGTTAGGTTAGGTTAGGTTAGGTTAGGTTAGGTTAGGTTAGGTTAGGTTAGGTTAGGTTAGGTTAGGTTAGGTTAGGTTAGGTTAGGTTAGGTTAGGTTAGGTTAGGTTAGGTTAGGTTAGGTTAGGTTAGGTTAGGTTAGGTTAGGTTAGGTTAGGTTAGGTTAGGTTAGGTTAGGTTAGGTTAGGTTAGGTTAGGTTAGGTTAGGTTAGGTTAGGTTAGGTTAGGTTAGGTTAGGTTAGGTTAGGTTAGGTTAGGTTAGGTTAGGTTAGGTTAGGTTAGGTTAGGTTAGGTTAGGTTAGGTTAGGTTAGGTTAGGTTAGGTTAGGTTAGGTTAGGTTAGGTTAGGTTAGGTTAGGTTAGGTTAGGTTAGGTTAGGTTAGGTTAGGTTAGGTTAGGTTAGGTTAGGTTAGGTTAGGTTAGGTTAGGTTAGGTTAGGTTAGGTTAGGTTAGGTTAGGTTAGGTTAGGTTAGGTTAGGTTAGGTTAGGTTAGGTTAGGTTAGGTTAGGTTAGGTTAGGTTAGGTTAGGTTAGGTTAGGTTAGGTTAGGTTAGGTTAGGTTAGGTTAGGTTAGGTTAGGTTAGGTTAGGTTAGGTTAGGTTAGGTTAGGTTAGGTTAGGTTAGGTTAGGTTAGGTTAGGTTAGGTTAGGTTAGGTTAGGTTAGGTTAGGTTAGGTTAGGTTAGGTTAGGTTAGGTTAGGTTAGGTTAGGTTAGGTTAGGTTAGGTTAGGTTAGGTTAGGTTAGGTTAGGTTAGGTTAGGTTAGGTTAGGTTAGGTTAGGTTAGGTTAGGTTAGGTTAGGTTAGGTTAGGTTAGGTTAGGTTAGGTTAGGTTAGGTTAGGTTAGGTTAGGTTAGGTTAGGTTAGGTTAGGTTAGGTTAGGTTAGGTTAGGTTAGGTTAGGTTAGGTTAGGTTAGGTTAGGTTAGGTTAGGTTAGGTTAGGTTAGGTTCCCGTACGAGGTCATCACCTTGTCGTGGTGTACGGGCTTAAGTAATTGGAAGGAATCCTAAAAATCAATTTTAGGAGAACTTCCAATGAAAACTAAGAATGGCCAAAACCCCGCACCCCCAACCCAAATCCTTTCCCAACCCAAATCCTTTCCCAACCCAAATCCTTTCCCAACCCAAATCCTTTCCCAACCCCACAGGATGGATAACACGTTGACGACCTAGCACAAGGGATGTGTGCCCCGCACTGCCCAACAACATGAAAACGAGATGGAAGCACAACAGAACAATAACAAAGTTTACGGAGCAGAGGAGGGATACCTCAGCCCGGTAGGCGTAGTGTGCAGCGCAGGCACCAACCGACCGAAATCAAGCGACTGCGTAGCCCCACGGAGCCCTCGAGCCGTGGAAGCTAATATCACTACTCGGGAAGAACAACAACAGACAGCCAGTTCCAGCAAGAGAGCAAGAAGCGAAGAAGAAGATGAACAAGAAGAGACAGCCAGGAAGAAGAAAAGACAGAGAAAAGACAACAGTCAGGTAACACACAGCCATAACAAAACTAAGATCATTTTCAGGAACTTAGGAACCAGCATGACGTGCGAGTACGTGATCAGAGCCGGCATCGAAAACAACCAGGAACTGGCTACCAGACACAGAAGAGAGTGGGAATCCATCAGGATCATAACTCGATTTCGAGAAGAAAGAGAAGAGGACTGGCTAATGGAGGTAGAACCAACGCTGGCTAGATACCTTACAGAGGCTGAAAAGATCAAACTGAAGAAAAGGGAAATTCAGGTTAGTCCACACAACGCAAACAACGACAAAATATGTTACAGATGCCACAAGCTAGGACACCCACCAACAGCGTGCAAACAAGAGGAAATATGCAAAAGATGCGGGGGAAAACACAAGAGAGAGGACTGCCGACCACAAATGAAGGCCAACTGCTACAAGTGCAAGGAAGCAAAACTCACACCCAGAAAACACGAGGCCGACGACCCAACCTGTCCTGTCCTAAAGAAGGCGAGTAGAAGACTCCGCAACGCACTGATAGACGACGGAACAGAACCCAACCAATTAAGTGAAAACAAGAAGAGCGAAGAAACAGAGGAGAAGAAGATATCAGTAATCCAGATCAACCTGCAAAGATGCAAGAAGGCACACGACGCTCTCTGGGGCAAGTTCACCACACAGAACATAGATTTAGCTCTGTTGCAGGAACCCAACGAGAAAATATCCAAAGAGAAGAAACTACAGACGGATGACCAGATGGTAAGTGCGATTGTTACAGGAAACGACGTTAGGAAAGGAATAAACGGATGTGGCCAAGGATTCTGCTGGATAGACGCAGAAGGAATAAGAGTAATTAGCTGCTACTTCTCCCCAAACGACAAGGACAAGAAGAATCTTAAGAAATGGCTGAAGGACATAGGAGACACAATCCAGAGCGGAAAGCCCACCGTCATAGCAGGAGACTTCAATGCCAAATCCGAACAATGGGGTTCAGATCACACAGACGACAGAGGGAAGATAGTTATGGAATGGATAGAAGACCTAGGACTGGTAATTCACAATATAGGCAACGAACCAACCTTCATCAGAGGAAACCAGAGAAGCAGAATCGACTTGACCCTATCGACCGAGGACCTCGCAGACAGAATACTGGAATGGAGAGTGTCGGACCAGGAGACGATGTCAGACCACGCCGACATCAGATTTGAAATTAAAGTCCAAAGAAGCAAGAGAAGAACAGAAGACAAAGGCGCATGGAAGCTGGACGAAGCCGCCATCGTAATGCTGAAGAAGAAGTTCAACAACCACCCGAGACTAAAAGAAGAGGCACCCAAGTTGGACCCAATCGAATTCACCGAACTGGTAAGTAGCACACTTAACGAATTTACTTCCAGGAAAAACAAGGTCAAACCAAAAAAACCGGTCTACTGGTGGAACGAAGAAGTCAGAGAGCTGAAAAAAATCTGCAAAACGGAGAGACGCAATACCAAGAGATATCCCGGAACGAACCAGGAAGAGTACAAAGAAGCAAGAAGAAACCTCAAAAAGGCGATCAGGAGAAGCAAGAGAGAAAAGTGGAGGGACCTCATAGAAGAATTGGACAACGACATCTGGGGACAAGGCTACAAGATAGTGGTCAAGAGGATCGGACTCAACGCACGGGAGAACTTAGATGAAGAAACTGAGGACAGAATCGTAAGTACGCTCTTTCCGAACAGGGACATTTCAGACATGGAGGACATCAGCCCGGGGGCCACAGTAGAACTGTTCACCATGGAAGAACTGCAAGAAGCTGCAGCCAAGATGAAGAAGAAGAGGGCACCAGGACCAGACGGGATCACCGCAGAGATGATGAAGATGCTACTGGAAAACAACAGCGAGAAGATCCTCGAGATGTACAACGAAGTATGGAAAGGAGCCGACTTCCCGGAAATTTGGAAGGAAGCAGAGCTGGTGCTGGCGAGAAAACCAGGAAAAATAACCAACGAGCCGGGGAGCTTCAGACCGATCTGCCTGCTGAGTGTCGCCGGGAAGCTATACGAGCAGCTGATCAGAGGAAGACTACACAAGGAGATGGCAGGTAAGTCCACGCTCGCAGATAACCAGCACGGTTTCAGGGAAGCAAGATCCACTATAACTGCCATCGAAGAGGTCACCAAGTTCGCAAAATGGGCCAAAGGAGGAACACACAGGACGCAAGAGATAACACTACTCACGACCTTCGACGTGAAGAACGCCTTCAACAGTGCTGGATGGAAAGAGATTCTGCAAGAGATGAAGAATAAAGGAATTTCAGAGCAAGTGCGAAACGTCATCAAGAACTACTTCAAGGACAGGACCCTGAGGACAACATACAAGAAGGTAAAACTAACGTGCGGTGTACCGCAAGGCTCTGTTCTAGGTCCGACCCTGTGAACGTGCGGTGTACCGCAAGGCTCTGTTCTAGGTCCGACCCTGTGGAATATCCTGTACAACGGAGTGCTAGAACTAGCGGAAGACGACCTGGGAACGAAACTGGTGGCGTACGCGGACGACCTAGCAATGGTGACAACAGGGAGAACAGAAAAAGAGGCATGGGAGAAGACTGAAAAAACGGCGGCCAAAATAGCGACATGGCTAAGAAGCAAAAGACTGGAGCTCGCACCGGCCAAGACCGAGGTGCTGACCATCACCGGTAGGAGACCACTACAAAGAACCAGGGTAACAATCGAAGGAGTCGAGATAGAAGCCAAGAGCCAGCTGAAGTACCTAGGAGTGATAATCGACAAGGACCTGGGATTCCTGAGGCACGTAGAGTACGCAGTGGAAAGGACGAGGGATACAACGAACGCGCTCAGAAAAATCATGCCGAGGACAGACGGACCAGCAACGAGGAAGAGAAGAGTTCTAGCAGCCGCAGCGATGTCCAGATTACTATACGGCGCAGAAGTATGGGCGGAGTGTCTACAGAAATTCAGTACGGCCAGAGAGAAGATCCGAAGAGCACAACGAGGAGTAGTAGTAAGTTCAATCAGAGCATACAAATGTGTTTCAGGTATCGCAGCACTCATCATCGCTGGTATGCTCCCGGCCGACCTGTTGGCCGAGGAGAGGATGGAGATATACCAGAACCAGGTGGAGAAGAAAGAAGCCAGGGAATCTACGAGAACAAAATGGACCAGAGAAGTACGAGACCACAGAGGCGCAAAATGGACTAAGACGATGATAAAGGACCCCCTGAAGTGGATGGACCGTAAGCACGGAGACCTGGACTATGAGATGGTCCAACTCCTGAGCGGTAACGGATGCTTCGGGACCTTCAGAAAGAAGATCGGGAAGAGCAACACCGCGAAATGCTGGGACTGCGACGGACTCGACAAGCCGGACCACATCCTAACCTGCACGAAATGGGAGGAGTCAAGAAAGAAGCTCACGGAGGAGATTGAAAGAGATCCGGACTTCACTCTGAGCAGACACAACCTCGTGGAAAAGATGCTCGAAAGCGAAGAGAAATGGAACCTCATCGCCGAATGGGTTCGGTACGTGATGAAAGCCAAGGCGGAGGAAGAGCGAGAAAAAGAAGTGAACGGCAGGTATGATTAAGACGACAAAATAGACTAGGTGTGTTACAGAACCGACCCAGAGGACCCCCAATCCACAACCCAGGCAAAAAAAAAAAAAAAAAAAAAAAAAAAAAAAGGGGGGGGGGGGGAAGGAGGACGAGAAGACACCAAGGCTACCACAAGAATAAGACACGCAGGGTAACTATGGCTCTACCGGCCCCTCGAACCCGAAAGCGGGATCGGGGTAGACCCGGAGAACAAGGTTAGTACCCTGTGTAACCAGAACCACGCAAAAGCAAAACACAGGGTAGTTTGGGTTAGGCAACCTGAGCGCTCAATATACATGACAACTATGGCTTAACTGGCCCCTCGAACCTGAGGACGGCTCGGGGTAGACCCAGTGAGCAACGTTAGTACCTCATGTAACCCCATCCCACTCCCAAAAATCCTCTCAGACAGTAAAGGTCTTAATTGATCAGGGTACACGGTGACTGTCTGGATGGGCAGTTACCGACAAATGTATCAAGACCCTCCGGGGATCTATACCTGTTGTTAATAGTTCCGTGAAATAAGCCAGGTGAAACTTCGGAACGGTGGTCAGCTGCAGTCTCGCAGGTCCTCACAATGTGAGACAGCGGTGGGACCTCATAGAGCGCGGGATACTCCTCCTATCACCCAACAACTCCTTGGGGAGGAGATACCGGTCGGCCTGAATATGCACACTGTTGAATTCCAATCGCCTTGGAGAGCCAGTAGTGCCTGAACAAGGTGTGATAGTAGTAGTCGGTGTCCTCCGACTCTGCTATCGCGCCGAGGAGGAGGTTTTAGTTGGGTTAGAGTCCCACACGAATCTGGAGCATTGCACGCCCGCTCCGGAGAAGGCATGATGCTTTCCTCCTTCCTCAGGGCACAAAAAAAAAAAAAAAAAAAAAAAAGGTTAGGTTAGGTTAGGTTAGGTTAGGTTAGGTTAGGTTAGGTTAGGTTAGGTTAGGTTAGGTTAGGTTAGGTTAGGTTAGGTTAGGTTAGGTTAGGTTAGGTTAGGTTAGGTTAGGTTAGGTTAGGTTAGGTTAGGTTAGGTTAGGTTAGGTTAGGTTAGGTTAGGTTAGGTTAGGTTAGGTTAGGTTAGGTTAGGTTAGGTTAGGTTAGGTTAGGTTAGGTTAGGTTAGGTTAGGTTAGGTTAGGTTAGGTTAGGTTAGGTTAGGTTAGGTTAGGTTAGGTTAGGTTAGGTTAGGTTAGGTTAGGTTAGGTTAGGTTAGGTTAGGTTAGGTTAGGTTAGGTTAGGTTAGGTTAGGTTAGGTTAGGTTAGGTTAGGTTAGGTTAGGTTAGGTTAGGTTAGGTTAGGTTAGGTTAGGTTAGGTTAGGTTAGGTTAGGTTAGGTTAGGTTAGGTTAGGTTAGGTTAGGTTAGGTTAGGTTAGGTTAGGTTAGGTTAGGTTAGGTTAGGTTAGGTTAGGTTAGGTTAGGTTAGGTTAGGTTAGGTTAGGTTAGGTTAGGTTAGGTTAGGTTAGGTTAGGTTAGGTTAGGTTAGGTTAGGTTAGGTTAGGTTAGGTTAGGTTAGGTTAGGTTAGGTTAGGTTAGGTTAGGTTAGGTTAGGTTAGGTTAGGTTAGGTTAGGTTAGGTTAGGTTAGGTTAGGTTAGGTTAGGTTAGGTTAGGTTAGGTTAGGTTAGGTTAGGTTAGGTTAGGTTAGGTTAGGTTAGGTTAGGTTAGGTTAGGTTAGGTTAGGTTAGGTTAGGTTAGGTTAGGTTAGGTTAGGTTAGGTTAGGTTAGGTTAGGTTAGGTTAGGTTAGGTTAGGTTAGGTTAGGTTAGGTTAGGTTAGGTTAGGTTAGGTTAGGTTAGGTTAGGTTAGGTTAGGTTAGGTTAGGTTAGGTTAGGTTAGGTTAGGTTAGGTTAGGTTAGGTTAGGTTAGGTTAGGTTAGGTTAGGTTAGGTTAGGTTAGGTTAGGTTAGGTTAGGTTAGGTTAGGTTAGGTTAGGTTAGGTTAGGTTAGGTTAGGTTAGGTTAGGTTAGGTTAGGTTAGGTTAGGTTCCCGTACGTGGTCATCACCTTGTCGTGGTGTACGGGCTTAAGTAGCTGTGAATCCTATGGAGGAAGAGCGAAAAACCAAGTATGACCAAAACCAAGGAGTGACTATGGCTCTCTTGGCCCCTCGTATCTGAGGACTCGGGGTAGACCCAAAGAGCAACGTTAGTGCTTCACAAGTAACTATGATTCACTTGGCCCCTGGAGACTGCTAACTCTGGGTAGACCCAAGGAGTAACGTTAGTACTTCACAACACACTTCCCGAACCCAAACTCCTTTCAAATCCAAGGGCTCGAGTCTAAGCGTGCGCTTAGATTGTGACATCTTCGCGATCCACCCCTAGGCTAAACGACCTAGAAGACGCTGGCGACCGAGCTATCAAGAAAAGGCTTCGAGGGATGAGCATGGGAGAGTGGCGTGGTTAACTATGGCTTTCTTGGCCCCCCCGGTCCAATGACGAGGGGTAGACCCAAGAAGTAATGTTAGCACCACATGCAGGGAACAACTATGACTCACTTGGCCCCCTGTAATCACAGACACAGGGTAGACCCAAGGAGTAACGTTAGTGTTTCGAACGCGGAGAACTTGCATCTGGCCTACGCCACACTGGCAACCCGGGCGCGGACAAGGAGTTACGACTCACTTTTCCCCTCGGGCTGAAGGCCACTGCATGAATCAGAGTAACTATGACCCACTTGGCCCCCCGAATCCGCGGACTCGGGGCAGACCCAAGGAGTAACGTTAATGTCTGACGGAAACCGCACTCTCAAAGCTCAATCCCCGAGGGACCAGGACCAACAGCTTGCTATCGGGGAGTCAGTAATTGACAAACTGATAGTGAGCCGGCCAAGACCTCCTGAGGATCTATCCCTGGTGTTTGAGTTCCGTTGCGAAAAAGCCAGGTGAAAATACGGAACTAGGTCAACAATAGTCAGTGGACCCCTCACAAGTTCTTTGTGAGACCGCAAACTGTGAGACCCGTCAGTCGAGGTACAGGTTTCTTCCCCTCAATCCCTAAATCCAAGGGGGGCAAGAGTCTGAAACTACCACGCAGAAACTACACCGTGAAATACCAATCGTCTTGGTGACCCGGTATAGTGCCTGCGCAAACCATCATAGTTGGAATCGGTGTCCTTGGGATTCCGACTAAGATGGCGAGGAGGAGGTTTTAGTTGGGTTAGAGTCCCACACGAATCCCAGCATTGAACAGCCCGCTGCGGAGAAGGCATGATGCTTTCCTCCTTCCTCGGGGGGCACAAAAAAAAAAAAAAAAAAAAAAAAAAAAAAGGTTAGGTTAGGTTAGGTTAGGTTAGGTTAGGTTAGGTTAGGTTAGGTTAGGTTAGGTTAGGTTAGGTTAGGTTAGGTTAGGTTAGGTTAGGTTAGGTTAGGTTAGGTTAGGTTAGGTTAGGTTAGGTTAGGTTAGGTTAGGTTAGGTTAGGTTAGGTTAGGTTAGGTTAGGTTAGGTTAGGTTAGGTTAGGTTAGGTTAGGTTAGGTTAGGTTAGGTTAGGTTAGGTTAGGTTAGGTTAGGTTAGGTTAGGTTAGGTTAGGTTAGGTTAGGTTAGGTTAGGTTAGGTTAGGTTAGGTTAGGTTAGGTTAGGTTAGGTTAGGTTAGGTTAGGTTAGGTTAGGTTAGGTTAGGTTAGGTTAGGTTAGGTTAGGTTAGGTTAGGTTAGGTTAGGTTAGGTTAGGTTAGGTTAGGTTAGGTTAGGTTAGGTTAGGTTAGGTTAGGTTAGGTTAGGTTAGGTTAGGTTAGGTTAGGTTAGGTTAGGTTAGGTTAGGTTAGGTTAGGTTAGGTTAGGTTAGGTTAGGTTAGGTTAGGTTAGGTTAGGTTAGGTTAGGTTAGGTTAGGTTAGGTTAGGTTAGGTTAGGTTAGGTTAGGTTAGGTTAGGTTAGGTTAGGTTAGGTTAGGTTAGGTTAGGTTAGGTTAGGTTAGGTTAGGTTAGGTTAGGTTAGGTTAGGTTAGGTTAGGTTAGGTTAGGTTAGGTTAGGTTAGGTTAGGTTAGGTTAGGTTAGGTTAGGTTAGGTTAGGTTAGGTTAGGTTAGGTTAGGTTAGGTTAGGTTAGGTTAGGTTAGGTTAGGTTAGGTTAGGTTAGGTTAGGTTAGGTTAGGTTAGGTTAGGTTAGGTTAGGTTAGGTTAGGTTAGGTTAGGTTAGGTTAGGTTAGGTTAGGTTAGGTTAGGTTAGGTTAGGTTAGGTTAGGTTAGGTTAGGTTAGGTTAGGTTAGGTTAGGTTAGGTTAGGTTAGGTTAGGTTAGGTTAGGTTAGGTTAGGTTAGGTTAGGTTAGGTTAGGTTAGGTTAGGTTAGGTTAGGTTAGGTTAGGTTAGGTTAGGTTAGGTTAGGTTAGGTTAGGTTAGGTTAGGTTAGGTTAGGTTAGGTTAGGTTAGGTTAGGTTAGGTTAGGTTAGGTTAGGTTAGGTTAGGTTAGGTTAGGTTAGGTTAGGTTAGGTTAGGTTAGGTTAGGTTAGGTTAGGTTAGGTTAGGTTAGGTTAGGTTAGGTTAGGTTAGGTTAGGTTAGGTTAGGTTAGGTTAGGTTAGGTTAGGTTAGGTTAGGTTAGGTTAGGTTAGGTTAGGTTAGGTTAGGTTAGGTTAGGTTAGGTTAGGTTAGGTTAGGTTAGGTTAGGTTAGGTTAGGTTAGGTTAGGTTAGGTTAGGTTAGGTTAGGTTAGGTTAGGTTAGGTTAGGTTAGGTTAGGTTAGGTTAGGTTAGGTTAGGTTAGGTTAGGTTAGGTTAGGTTAGGTTAGGTTAGGTTAGGTTAGGTTAGGTTAGGTTAGGTTAGGTTAGGTTAGGTTAGGTTAGGTTAGGTTAGGTTAGGTTAGGTTAGGTTAGGTTAGGTTAGGTTAGGTTAGGTTAGGTTAGGTTAGGTTAGGTTCCCGTACGTGGTCATCACCTTGTCGTGGTGTACGGGCTTAAGTAGCTGTGAATCCAATGGAGGAAGAGCGAAAAACCAAGTATGACCAAAACCAAGGAGTGACTATGGCTCTCTTGGCCCCTCGTATCTGAAGACTCGGGGTAGACCCAAAGAGCAACGTTAGTGCTTCACAAGTAACTATGATTCACTTGGCCCTTGGAGGCTGCTGACTCTGGGTAGACCCAAGGAGTAACGTTAGTACTTCACACTTCCCGAACCCAAACTCCTTTCAAATCCAAGGGCTCGAGTCTGAGCGTGCGCTTAGATTGTGACATCTTCGCGATCCACCCCTGGGCTAAACGACCTAGAAGACGCTGGAGACCGAGCTATCGAGAAAAGGCTTCGAGGGATGAGCATGGGAGAGTGGCGTGGTTAACTATGGCTTCCTTGGCCCCCCGGATCCACTGACAAGGGGTAGACCCAAGAAGTAATGTTAGCACCACATGCAGGGAACAACTATGACTCACTTGGCCCCCTGTAATCACAGACACAGGGTAGACCCAAGGAGTAACGTTAGTGTTTCGAACGTGGAGAACTTGCATCTGGCCTACGCCACACTGGCAACCCGGGCGCGGACAAGGAGTTACGACTCACTTTTCCCCTCGGGCTGAAGGCCACTGCTTGAATCAGAGTAACTATGACCCACTTGGCCCCCCGAATCCTCGGACTCGGGGCAGACCCAAGGAGTAACGTTAATGTCTGACGGAAACCGCACTCTCATAGCTCAATCCCCGAGGGACCAGGACCAACAGCTTGCTATCGGGGAGTCAGTAATTGACAAACTGATAGTGAGCCGGCCAAGACCTCCTGAGGATCTATCCCTGGTGTTTGAGTTCCGTTGCGAAAAAGCCAGGTGAAAATACGGAACTAGGTCAAAAACAGTCAGTGGACTCCTCACAAGTTCTTTGTGAGACCGCAAACTGTGAGACCCGTCAGTCATGGTGCAGGTCTCTTCCCCTCAATCCCTACATCCAAGGGGGGCAAGAGTCTGAAACTACCACGCAGAAACTAGACCGTGAAATACCAATCGTCTTGGTGACCCGGTATAGTGCCTGCGCAAACCATCATAGTTGGAATCGGTGTCCTTGGGATTCCGACTAAGATGGCGAGGAGGAGGTTTTAGTTGGGTTAGAGTCCCACACGAATCCCAGCATTGAACAGCCCGCTGCGGAGAAGGCATGATGCTTTCCTCCTTCCTCGGGGCACAAAAAAAAAAAAAAAAAAAAAAAAAAAAAAAAGGTTAGGTTAGGTTAGGTTAGGTTAGGTTAGGTTAGGTTAGGTTAGGTTAGGTTAGGTTAGGTTAGGTTAGGTTAGGTTAGGTTAGGTTAGGTTAGGTTAGGTTAGGTTAGGTTAGGTTAGGTTAGGTTAGGTTAGGTTAGGTTAGGTTAGGTTAGGTTAGGTTAGGTTAGGTTAGGTTAGGTTAGGTTAGGTTAGGTTAGGTTAGGTTAGGTTAGGTTAGGTTAGGTTAGGTTAGGTTAGGTTAGGTTAGGTTAGGTTAGGTTAGGTTAGGTTAGGTTAGGTTAGGTTAGGTTAGGTTAGGTTAGGTTAGGTTAGGTTAGGTTAGGTTAGGTTAGGTTAGGTTAGGTTAGGTTAGGTTAGGTTAGGTTAGGTTAGGTTAGGTTAGGTTAGGTTAGGTTAGGTTAGGTTAGGTTAGGTTAGGTTAGGTTAGGTTAGGTTAGGTTAGGTTAGGTTAGGTTAGGTTAGGTTAGGTTAGGTTAGGTTAGGTTAGGTTAGGTTAGGTTAGGTTAGGTTAGGTTAGGTTAGGTTAGGTTAGGTTAGGTTAGGTTAGGTTAGGTTAGGTTAGGTTAGGTTAGGTTAGGTTAGGTTAGGTTAGGTTAGGTTAGGTTAGGTTAGGTTAGGTTAGGTTAGGTTAGGTTAGGTTAGGTTAGGTTAGGTTAGGTTAGGTTAGGTTAGGTTAGGTTAGGTTAGGTTAGGTTAGGTTAGGTTAGGTTAGGTTAGGTTAGGTTAGGTTAGGTTAGGTTAGGTTAGGTTAGGTTAGGTTAGGTTAGGTTAGGTTAGGTTAGGTTAGGTTAGGTTAGGTTAGGTTAGGTTAGGTTAGGTTAGGTTAGGTTAGGTTAGGTTAGGTTAGGTTAGGTTAGGTTAGGTTAGGTTAGGTTAGGTTAGGTTAGGTTAGGTTAGGTTAGGTTAGGTTAGGTTAGGTTAGGTTAGGTTAGGTTAGGTTAGGTTAGGTTAGGTTAGGTTAGGTTAGGTTAGGTTAGGTTAGGTTAGGTTAGGTTAGGTTAGGTTCCCGTACGAGGTCATCACCTTGTCGTGGTGTACGGGCTTAAGTAATTGGAAGGAATCCTAAAAACCAATTTTAGGAGAACTTCCAATGAAAACTAAGAATGGCCAAAACCCCGCACCCCCAACCCAAATCCTTTCCCAACCCAAATCCTTTCCCAACCCAAATCCTTTCCCAACCCCACAGGATGGATAACACGTTGACGACCTAGCACAAGGGATGTGTGCCCCGCACTGCCCAACAACATGAAAACGAGATGGAAGCACAACAGAACAATAACAAAGTTTACGGAGCAGAGGAGGGATACCTCAGCCCGGTAGGCGTAGTGTGCAGCGCAGGCACCAACCGACCGAAATCAAGCGACTGCGTAGCCCCACGGAGCCCTCGAGCCGTGGAAGCTAATATCACTACTCGGGAAGAACAACAACAGACAGCCAGTTCCAGCAAGAGAGCAAGAAGCGAAGAAGAAGATGAACAAGAAGAGACAGCCAGGAAGAAGAAAAGACAGAGAAAAGACAACAGTCAGGTAACACACAGCCATAACAAAACTAAGATCATTTTCAGGAACTTAGGAACCAGCATGACGTGCGAGTACGTGATCAGAGCCGGCATCGAAAACAACCAGGAACTGGCTACCAGACACAGAAGAGAGTGGGAATCCATCAGGATCATAACTCGATTTCGAGAAGAAAGAGAAGAGGACTGGCTAATGGAGGTAGAACCAACGCTGGCTAGATACCTTACAGAGGCTGAAAAGATCAAACTGAAGAAAAGGGAAATTCAGGTTAGTCCACACAACGCAAACAACGACAAAATATGTTACAGATGCCACAAGCTAGGACACCCACCAACAGCGTGCAAACAAGAGGAAATATGCAAAAGATGCGGGGGAAAACACAAGAGAGAGGACTGCCGACCACAAATGAAGACCAACTGCTACAAGTGCAAGGAAGCAAAACTCACACCCAGAAAACACGAGGCCGACGACCCAACCTGTCCTGTCCTAAAGAAGGCGAGTAGAAGACTCCGCAACGCACTGATAGACGACGGAACAGAACCCAACCAATTAAGTGAAAACAAGAAGAGCGAAGAAACAGAGGAGAAGAAGATATCAGTAATCCAGATCAACCTGCAAAGATGCAAGAAGGCACACGACGCTCTCTGGGGCAAGTTCACCACACAGAACATAGATTTAGCTCTGTTGCAGGAACCCAACGAGAAAATATCCAAAGAGAAGAAACTACAGACGGATGACCAGATGGTAAGTGCGATTGTTACAGGAAACGACGTTAGGAAAGGAATAAACGGATGTGGCCAAGGATTCTGCTGGATAGACGCAGAAGGAATAAGAGTAATTAGCTGCTACTTCTCCCCAAACGACAAGGACAAGAAGAATCTTAAGAAATGGCTGAAGGACATAGGAGACACAATCCAGAGCGGAAAGCCCACCGTCATAGCAGGAGACTTCAATGCCAAATCCGAACAATGGGGTTCAGATCACACAGACGACAGAGGGAAGATAGTTATGGAATGGATAGAAGACCTAGGACTGGTAATTCACAATAGAGGCAACGAACCAACCTTCATCAGAGGAAACCAGAGAAGCAGAATCGACTTGACCCTATCGACCGAGGACCTCGCAGACAGAATACTGGAATGGAGAGTGTCGGACCAGGAGACGATGTCAGACCACGCCGACATCAGATTTGAAATTAAAGTCCAAAGAAGCAAGAGAAGAACAGAAGACAAAGGCGCATGGAAGCTGGACGAAGCCGCCATCGTAATGCTGAAGAAGAAGTTCAACAACCACCCGAGACTAAAAGAAGAGGCACCCAAGTTGGACCCAATCGAATTCACCGAACTGGTAAGTAGCACACTTAACGAATTTACTTCCAGGAAAAACAAGGTCAAACCAAAAAAACCGGTCTACTGGTGGAACGAAGAAGTCAGAGAGCTGAACAAAATCTGCAAAACGGAGAGACGCAATACCAAGAGATATCCCGGAACGAACCAGGAAGAGTACAAAGAAGCAAGAAGAAACCTCAAAAAGGCGATCAGGAGAAGCAAGAGAGAAAAGTGGAGGGACCTCATAGAAGAATTGGACAACGACATCTGGGGACAAGGCTACAAGATAGTGGTCAAGAGGATCGGACTCAACGCACGGGAGAACTTAGATGAAGAAACTGAGGACAGAATCGTAAGTACGCTCTTTCCGAACAGGGACATTTCAGACATGGAGGACATCAGCCCGGGGGCCACAGTAGAACTGTTCACCATGGAAGAACTGCAAGAAGCTGCAGCCAAGATGAAGAAGAAGAGGGCACCAGGACCAGACGGGATCACCGCAGAGATGATGAAGATGCTACTGGAAAACAACAGCGAGAAGATCCTCGAGATGTACAACGAAGTATGGAAAGGAGCCGACTTCCCGGAAATTTGGAAGGAAGCAGAGCTGGTGCTGGCGAGAAAACCAGGAAAAATAACCAACGAGCCGGGGAGCTTCAGACCGATCTGCCTGCTGAGTGTCGCCGGGAAGCTATACGAGCAGCTGATCAGAGGAAGACTACACAAGGAGATGGCAGGTAAGTCCACGCTCGCAGATAACCAGCACGGTTTCAGGGAAGCAAGATCCACTATAACTGCCATCGAAGAGGTCACCAAGTTCGCAAAATGGGCCAAAGGAGGAACACACAGGACGCAAGAGATAACACTACTCACGACCTTCGACGTGAAGAACGCCTTCAACAGTGCTGGATGGAAAGAGATTCTGCAAGAGATGAAGAATAAGGGAATTTCAGAGCAAGTGCGAAACGTCATCAAGAACTACTTCAAGGACAGGACCCTGAGGACAACATACAAGAAGGTAAAACTAACGTGCGGTGTACCGCAAGGCTCTGTTCTAGGTCCGACCCTGTGGAATATCCTATACAACGGAGTGCTAGAACTAGCGGAAGACGACCTGGGAACGAAACTGGTGGCGTACGCGGACGACCTAGCAATGGTGACAACAGGGAGAACAGAAAAAGAGGCATGGGAGAAGACTGAAAAAACGGCGGCCAAAATAGCGACATGGCTAAGAAGCAAAAGACTGGAGCTCGCACCGGCCAAGACCGAGGTGCTGACCATCACCGGTAGGAGACCACTACAAAGAACCAGGGTAACAATCGAAGGAGTCGAGATAGAAGCCAAGAGCCAGCTGAAGTACCTAGGAGTGATAATTGACAAGGACCTGGGATTCCTGAGGCACGTAGAGTACGCAGTGGAAAGGACGAGGGATACAACGAACGCGCTCAGAAAAATCATGCCGAGGACAGACGGACCAGCAACGAGGAAGAGAAGAGTTCTAGCAGCCGCAGCGATGTCCAGACTACTATACGGCGCAGAAGTATGGGCGGAGTGTCTACAGAAATTCAGTACGGCCAGAGAGAAGATCCGAAGAGCACAACGAGGAGTAGTAGTAAGTTCAATCAGAGCATACAAATGTGTTTCAGGTATCGCAGCACTCATCATCGCTGGTATGCTCCCGGCCGACCTGTTGGCCGAGGAGAGGATGGAGATATACCAGAACCAGGTGGAGAAGAAAGAAGCCAGGGAATCTACGAGAACAAAATGGACCAGAGAAGTACGAGACCACAGAGGCGCAAAATGGACTAAGACGATGATAAAGGACCCCCTGAAGTGGATGGACCGTAAGCACGGAGACCTGGACTATGAGATGGTCCAACTCCTGAGCGGTAACGGATGCTTCGGGACCTTCAGAAAGAAGATCGGGAAGAGCAACACCGCGAAATGCTGGGACTGCGACGGACTCGACAAGCCGGACCACATCCTAACCTGCACGAAATGGGAGGAGTCAAGAAAGAAGCTCACGGAGGAGATTGAAAGAGATCCGGACTTCACTCTGAGCAGACACAACCTCGTGGAAAAGATGCTCGAAAGCGAAGAGAAATGGAACCTCATCGCCGAATGGGTTCGGTACGTGATGAAAGCCAAGGCGGAGGAAGAGCGAGAAAAAGAAGTGAACGGCAGGTATGATTAAGACGACAAAATAGACTAGGTGTGTTACAGAACCGACCCAGAGGACCCCCAATCCACAACCCAGGCAAAAAAAAAAAAAAAAAAAGGGGGGGGGGGGGGGAAGGAGGACGAGAAGACACCAAGGCTACCACAAGAATAAGACACGCAGGGTAACTATGGCTCTACCGGCCCCTCGAACCCGAAAGCGGGATCGGGGTAGACCCGGAGAACAAGGTTAGTACCCTGTGTAACCAGAACCACGCAAAAGCAAAACACAGGGTAGTTTAGGTTAGGCAACCTGAGCGCTCAATATACATGACAACTATGGCTTAACTGGCCCCTCGAACCTGAGGACGGCTCGGGGTAGACCCAGTGAGCAACGTTAGTACCTCATGTAACCCCATCCCACTCCCAAAAATCCTCTCAGACAGTAAAGGTCTTAATTGATCAGGGTACACGGTGACTGTCTGGATGGGCAGTTACCGACAAATGTATCAAGACCCTCCGGGGATCTATACCTGTTGTTAATAGTTCCGTGAAATAAGCCAGGTGAAACTTCGGAACGGTGGTCAGCTGCAGTCTCGCAGGTCCTCACAATGTGAGACAGCGGTGGGACCTCATAGAGCGCGGGATACTCCTCCTATCACCCAACAACTCCTTGGGGAGGAGATACCGGTCGGCCTGAATATGCACACTGTTGAATTCCAATCGCCTTGGAGAGCCAGTAGTGCCTGAACAAGGTGTGATAGTAGTAGTCGGTGTCCTCCGACTCTGCTATCGCGCCGAGGAGGAGGTTTTAGTTGGGTTAGAGTCCCACACGAATCTGGAGCATTGCACGCCCGCTCCGGAGAAGGCATGATGCTTTCCTCCTTCCTCAGGGCACAAAAAAAAAAAAAAAAAAAAAAAGGTTAGGTTAGGTTAGGTTAGGTTAGGTTAGGTTAGGTTAGGTTAGGTTAGGTTAGGTTAGGTTAGGTTAGGTTAGGTTAGGTTAGGTTAGGTTAGGTTAGGTTAGGTTAGGTTAGGTTAGGTTAGGTTAGGTTAGGTTAGGTTAGGTTAGGTTAGGTTAGGTTAGGTTAGGTTAGGTTAGGTTAGGTTAGGTTAGGTTAGGTTAGGTTAGGTTAGGTTAGGTTAGGTTAGGTTAGGTTAGGTTAGGTTAGGTTAGGTTAGGTTAGGTTAGGTTAGGTTAGGTTAGGTTAGGTTAGGTTAGGTTAGGTTAGGTTAGGTTAGGTTAGGTTAGGTTAGGTTAGGTTAGGTTAGGTTAGGTTAGGTTAGGTTAGGTTAGGTTAGGTTAGGTTAGGTTAGGTTAGGTTAGGTTAGGTTAGGTTAGGTTAGGTTAGGTTAGGTTAGGTTAGGTTAGGTTAGGTTAGGTTAGGTTAGGTTAGGTTAGGTTAGGTTAGGTTAGGTTAGGTTAGGTTAGGTTAGGTTAGGTTAGGTTAGGTTAGGTTAGGTTAGGTTAGGTTAGGTTAGGTTAGGTTAGGTTAGGTTAGGTTAGGTTAGGTTAGGTTAGGTTAGGTTAGGTTAGGTTAGGTTAGGTTAGGTTAGGTTAGGTTAGGTTAGGTTAGGTTAGGTTAGGTTAGGTTAGGTTAGGTTAGGTTAGGTTAGGTTAGGTTAGGTTAGGTTAGGTTAGGTTAGGTTAGGTTAGGTTAGGTTAGGTTAGGTTAGGTTAGGTTAGGTTAGGTTAGGTTAGGTTATCATAGTTGGAATCGGTGTCCTTGGGATTCCGACTAAGATGGCGAGGAGGAGGTTTTAGTTGGGTTAGAGTCCCACACGAATCCCAGCATTGAACAGCCCGCTGCGGAGAAGGCATGATGCTTTCCTCCTTCCTCGGGGGGCACAAAAAAAAAAAAAAAAAAAAAAAAAAAAAGGTTAGGTTAGGTTAGGTTAGGTTAGGTTAGGTTAGGTTAGGTTAGGTTAGGTTAGGTTAGGTTAGGTTAGGTTAGGTTAGGTTAGGTTAGGTTAGGTTAGGTTAGGTTAGGTTAGGTTAGGTTAGGTTAGGTTAGGTTAGGTTAGGTTAGGTTAGGTTAGGTTAGGTTAGGTTAGGTTAGGTTAGGTTAGGTTAGGTTAGGTTAGGTTAGGTTAGGTTAGGTTAGGTTAGGTTAGGTTAGGTTAGGTTAGGTTAGGTTAGGTTAGGTTAGGTTAGGTTAGGTTAGGTTAGGTTAGGTTAGGTTAGGTTAGGTTAGGTTAGGTTAGGTTAGGTTAGGTTAGGTTAGGTTAGGTTAGGTTAGGTTAGGTTAGGTTAGGTTAGGTTAGGTTAGGTTAGGTTAGGTTAGGTTAGGTTAGGTTAGGTTAGGTTAGGTTAGGTTAGGTTAGGTTAGGTTAGGTTAGGTTAGGTTAGGTTAGGTTAGGTTAGGTTAGGTTAGGTTAGGTTAGGTTAGGTTAGGTTAGGTTAGGTTAGGTTAGGTTAGGTTAGGTTAGGTTAGGTTAGGTTAGGTTAGGTTAGGTTAGGTTAGGTTAGGTTAGGTTAGGTTAGGTTAGGTTAGGTTAGGTTAGGTTAGGTTAGGTTAGGTTAGGTTAGGTTAGGTTAGGTTAGGTTAGGTTAGGTTAGGTTAGGTTAGGTTAGGTTAGGTTAGGTTAGGTTAGGTTAGGTTAGGTTAGGTTAGGTTAGGTTAGGTTAGGTTAGGTTAGGTTAGGTTAGGTTAGGTTAGGTTAGGTTAGGTTAGGTTAGGTTAGGTTAGGTTAGGTTAGGTTAGGTTAGGTTAGGTTAGGTTAGGTTAGGTTAGGTTAGGTTAGGTTAGGTTAGGTTAGGTTAGGTTAGGTTAGGTTAGGTTAGGTTAGGTTAGGTTAGGTTAGGTTAGGTTAGGTTAGGTTAGGTTAGGTTAGGTTAGGTTAGGTTAGGTTAGGTTAGGTTAGGTTAGGTTAGGTTAGGTTAGGTTAGGTTAGGTTAGGTTAGGTTAGGTTAGGTTAGGTTAGGTTAGGTTAGGTTAGGTTAGGTTAGGTTAGGTTAGGTTAGGTTAGGTTAGGTTAGGTTAGGTTAGGTTAGGTTAGGTTAGGTTAGGTTAGGTTAGGTTAGGTTAGGTTAGGTTAGGTTAGGTTAGGTTAGGTTAGGTTAGGTTAGGTTAGGTTAGGTTAGGTTAGGTTAGGTTAGGTTAGGTTAGGTTAGGTTAGGTTAGGTTAGGTTAGGTTAGGTTAGGTTAGGTTAGGTTAGGTTAGGTTAGGTTAGGTTAGGTTAGGTTAGGTTAGGTTAGGTTAGGTTAGGTTAGGTTAGGTTAGGTTAGGTTAGGTTAGGTTAGGTTAGGTTAGGTTAGGTTAGGTTAGGTTAGGTTAGGTTAGGTTAGGTTAGGTTAGGTTAGGTTAGGTTAGGTTAGGTTAGGTTAGGTTAGGTTAGGTTAGGTTAGGTTAGGTTAGGTTAGGTTAGGTTAGGTTAGGTTAGGTTAGGTTAGGTTAGGTTAGGTTAGGTTAGGTTAGGTTAGGTTAGGTTAGGTTAGGTTAGGTTAGGTTAGGTTAGGTTAGGTTAGGTTAGGTTAGGTTAGGTTAGGTTAGGTTAGGTTAGGTTAGGTTAGGTTAGGTTAGGTTAGGTTAGGTTAGGTTAGGTTAGGTTAGGTTAGGTTAGGTTAGGTTAGGTTAGGTTAGGTTAGGTTAGGTTAGGTTAGGTTAGGTTAGGTTAGGTTAGGTTAGGTTAGGTTAGGTTAGGTTAGGTTAGGTTAGGTTAGGTTAGGTTAGGTTAGGTTAGGTTAGGTTAGGTTAGGTTAGGTTAGGTTAGGTTAGGTTAGGTTAGGTTAGGTTAGGTTAGGTTAGGTTAGGTTAGGTTAGGTTAGGTTAGGTTAGGTTAGGTTAGGTTAGGTTAGGTTAGGTTAGGTTAGGTTAGGTTAGGTTAGGTTAGGTTAGGTTAGGTTAGGTTAGGTTAGGTTAGGTTAGGTTAGGTTAGGTTAGGTTAGGTTAGGTTAGGTTAGGTTAGGTTAGGTTAGGTTAGGTTAGGTTAGGTTAGGTTAGGTTAGGTTAGGTTAGGTTAGGTTAGGTTAGGTTAGGTTAGGTTAGGTTAGGTTAGGTTAGGTTAGGTTAGGTTAGGTTAGGTTAGGTTAGGTTAGGTTAGGTTAGGTTAGGTTAGGTTAGGTTAGGTTAGGTTAGGTTAGGTTAGGTTAGGTTAGGTTAGGTTAGGTTAGGTTAGGTTAGGTTAGGTTAGGTTAGGTTAGGTTAGGTTAGGTTAGGTTAGGTTAGGTTAGGTTAGGTTAGGTTAGGTTAGGTTAGGTTAGGTTAGGTTAGGTTAGGTTAGGTTAGGTTAGGTTAGGTTAGGTTAGGTTAGGTTAGGTTAGGTTAGGTTAGGTTAGGTTAGGTTAGGTTAGGTTAGGTTAGGTTAGGTTAGGTTAGGTTAGGTTAGGTTAGGTTAGGTTAGGTTAGGTTAGGTTAGGTTAGGTTAGGTTAGGTTAGGTTAGGTTAGGTTAGGTTAGGTTAGGTTAGGTTAGGTTAGGTTAGGTTAGGTTAGGTTAGGTTAGGTTAGGTTAGGTTAGGTTAGGTTAGGTTAGGTTAGGTTAGGTTAGGTTAGGTTAGGTTAGGTTAGGTTAGGTTAGGTTAGGTTAGGTTAGGTTAGGTTAGGTTAGGTTAGGTTAGGTTAGGTTAGGTTAGGTTAGGTTAGGTTAGGTTAGGTTAGGTTAGGTTAGGTTAGGTTAGGTTAGGTTAGGTTAGGTTAGGTTAGGTTAGGTTAGGTTAGGTTAGGTTAGGTTAGGTTAGGTTAGGTTAGGTTAGGTTAGGTTAGGTTAGGTTAGGTTAGGTTAGGTTAGGTTAGGTTAGGTTAGGTTAGGTTAGGTTAGGTTAGGTTAGGTTAGGTTAGGTTAGGTTAGGTTAGGTTAGGTTAGGTTAGGTTAAAAAAAAAAAAAAAAAAAAAAAAAAAAAAAAAAAAAAAAAAAAAAAAAAAAAAAAAAAAAAAAAAAAAAAAAAAAAAAAAAAAAAAAAAAAAAAAAAAAAAAAAAAAAAAAAAAAAAAGGTTAGGTTAGGTTAGGTTAGGTTAGGTTAGGTTAGGTTAGGTTAGGTTAGGTTAGGTTAGGTTAGGTTAGGTTAGGTTAGGTTAGGTTAGGTTAGGTTAGGTTAGGTTAGGTTAGGTTAGGTTAGGTTAGGTTAGGTTAGGTTAGGTTAGGTTAGGTTAGGTTAGGTTAGGTTAGGTTAGGTTAGGTTAGGTTAGGTTAGGTTAGGTTAGGTTAGGTTAGGTTAGGTTAGGTTCCCGTACGTGGTCATCACCTTGTCGTGGTGTACGGGCTTAAGTAGCTGTGAATCCTATGGAGGTAGAGCGAAAAACCAAGTATGACCAAAACCAAGGAGTGACTATGGCTCTCTTGGCCCCTCGTATCTGAGGACTCGGGGTAGACCCAAAGAGCAACGTTAGTGCTTCACAAGTAACTATGATTCACTTGGCCCCTGGAGACTGCTAACTCTGGGTAGACCCAAGGAGTAACGTTAGTACTTCACAACACACTTCCCGAACCCAAACTCCTTTCAAATCCAAGGGCTCGAGTCTAAGCGTGCGCTTAGATTGTGACATCTTCGCGATCCACCCCTAGGCTAAACGACCTAGAAGACGCTGGCGACCGAGCTATCAAGAAAAGGCTTCGAGGGATGAGCATGAGAGAGTGGCGTGGTTAACTATGGCTTTCTTGGCCCCCCCGGTCCAATGACGAGGGGTAGACCCAAGAAGTAATGTTAGCACCACATGCAGGGAACAACTATGACTCACTTGGCCCCCTGTAATCACAGACACAGGGTAGACCCAAGGAGTAACGTTAGTGTTTCGAACGCGGAGAACTTGCATCTGGCCTACGCCACACTGGCAACCCGGGCGCGGACAAGGAGTTACGACTCACTTTTCCCCTCGGGCTGAAGGCCACTGCATGAATCAGAGTAACTATGACCCACTTGGCCCCCCGAATCCGCGGACTCGGGGCAGACCCAAGGAGTAACGTTAATGTCTGACGGAAACCGCACTCTCAAAGCTCAATCCCCGAGGGACCAGGACCAACAGCTTGCTATCGGGGAGTCAGTAATTGACAAACTGATAGTGAGCCGGCCAAGACCTCCTGAGGATCTATCCCTGGTGTTTGAGTTCCGTTGCGAAAAAGCCAGGTGAAAATACGGAACTAGGTCAACAATAGTCAGTGGACCCCTCACAAGTTCTTTGTGAGACCGCAAACTGTGAGACCCGTCAGTCGAGGTACAGGTTTCTTCCCCTCAATCCCTAAATCCAAGGGGGGCAAGAGTCTGAAACTACCACGCAGAAACTACACCGTGAAATACCAATCGTCTTGGTGACCCGGTATAGTGCCTGCGCAAACCATCATAGTTGGAATCGGTGTCCTTGGGATTCCGACTAAGATGGCGAGGAGGAGGTTTTAGTTGGGTTAGAGTCCCACACGAATCCCAGCATTGAACAGCCCGCTGCGGAGAAGGCATGATGCTTTCCTCCTTCCTCGGGGGGCACAAAAAAAAAAAAAAAAAAAAAAAAGGTTAGGTTAGGTTAGGTTAGGTTAGGTTAGGTTAGGTTAGGTTAGGTTAGGTTAGGTTAGGTTAGGTTAGGTTAGGTTAGGTTAGGTTAGGTTAGGTTAGGTTAGGTTAGGTTAGGTTAGGTTAGGTTAGGTTAGGTTAGGTTAGGTTAGGTTAGGTTAGGTTAGGTTAGGTTAGGTTAGGTTAGGTTAGGTTAGGTTAGGTTAGGTTAGGTTAGGTTAGGTTAGGTTAGGTTAGGTTAGGTTAGGTTAGGTTAGGTTAGGTTAGGTTAGGTTAGGTTAGGTTAGGTTAGGTTAGGTTAGGTTAGGTTAGGTTAGGTTAGGTTAGGTTAGGTTAGGTTAGGTTAGGTTAGGTTAGGTTAGGTTAGGTTAGGTTAGGTTAGGTTAGGTTAGGTTAGGTTAGGTTAGGTTAGGTTAGGTTAGGTTAGGTTAGGTTAGGTTAGGTTAGGTTAGGTTAGGTTAGGTTAGGTTAGGTTAGGTTAGGTTAGGTTAGGTTAGGTTAGGTTAGGTTAGGTTAGGTTAGGTTAGGTTAGGTTAGGTTAGGTTAGGTTAGGTTAGGTTAGGTTAGGTTAGGTTAGGTTAGGTTAGGTTAGGTTAGGTTAGGTTAGGTTAGGTTAGGTTAGGTTAGGTTAGGTTAGGTTAGGTTAGGTTAGGTTAGGTTAGGTTAGGTTAGGTTAGGTTAGGTTAGGTTAGGTTAGGTTAGGTTAGGTTAGGTTAGGTTAGGTTAGGTTAGGTTAGGTTAGGTTAGGTTAGGTTAGGTTAGGTTAGGTTAGGTTAGGTTAGGTTAGGTTAGGTTAGGTTAGGTTAGGTTAGGTTAGGTTAGGTTAGGTTAGGTTAGGTTAGGTTAGGTTAGGTTAGGTTAGGTTAGGTTAGGTTAGGTTAGGTTAGGTTAGGTTAGGTTAGGTTAGGTTAGGTTAGGTTAGGTTAGGTTAGGTTAGGTTAGGTTAGGTTAGGTTAGGTTAGGTTAGGTTAGGTTAGGTTAGGTTAGGTTAGGTTAGGTTAGGTTAGGTTAGGTTAGGTTAGGTTAGGTTAGGTTAGGTTAGGTTAGGTTAGGTTAGGTTAGGTTAGGTTAGGTTAGGTTAGGTTAGGTTAGGTTAGGTTAGGTTAGGTTAGGTTAGGTTAGGTTAGGTTAGGTTAGGTTAGGTTAGGTTAGGTTAGGTTAGGTTAGGTTAGGTTAGGTTAGGTTAGGTTAGGTTAGGTTAGGTTAGGTTAGGTTAGGTTCCCGTACGTGGTCATCACCTTGTCGTGGTGTACGGGCTTAAGTAGCTGTGAATCCTATGGAGGAAGAGCGAAAAACCAAGTATGACCAAAACCAAGGAGTGACTATGGCTCTCTTGGCCCCTCGTATCTGAGGACTCGGGGTAGACCCAAAGAGCAACGTTAGTGCTTCACAAGTAACTATGATTCACTTGGCCCCTGGAGACTGCTAACTCTGGGTAGACCCAAGGAGTAACGTTAGTACTTCACAACAC
The DNA here is from genome assembly GCA_951802165.1 of Adalia decempunctata. Lineage (NCBI taxonomy): Eukaryota > Metazoa > Arthropoda > Insecta > Coleoptera > Coccinellidae > Adalia > Adalia decempunctata. The sequence goes on from OX637695.1 coordinate 76,979,657, forward strand.
ACTTCCCGAACCCAAACTCCTTTCAAATCCAAGGGCTCGAGTCTAAGCGTGCGCTTAGATTGTGACATCTTCGCGATCCACCCCTAGGCTAAACGACCTAGAAGACGCTGGCGACCGAGCTATCAAGAAAAGGCTTCGAGGGATGAGCATGGGAGAGTGGCGTGGTTAACTATGGCTTTCTTGGCCCCCCCGGTCCAATGACGAGGGGTAGACCCAAGAAGTAATGTTAGCACCACATGCAGGGAACAACTATGACTCACTTGGCCCCCTGTAATCACAGACACAGGGTAGACCCAAGGAGTAACGTTAGTGTTTCGAACGCGGAGAACTTGCATCTGGCCTACGCCACACTGGCAACCCGGGCGCGGACAAGGAGTTACGACTCACTTTTCCCCTCGGGCTGAAGGCCACTGCATGAATCAGAGTAACTATGACCCACTTGGCCCCCCGAATCCGCGGACTCGGGGCAGACCCAAGGAGTAACGTTAATGTCTGACGGAAACCGCACTCTCAAAGCTCAATCCCCGAGGGACCAGGACCAACAGCTTGCTATCGGGGAGTCAGTAATTGACAAACTGATAGTGAGCCGGCCAAGACCTCCTGAGGATCTATCCCTGGTGTTTGAGTTCCGTTGCGAAAAAGCCAGGTGAAAATACGGAACTAGGTCAACAATAGTCAGTGGACCCCTCACAAGTTCTTTGTGAGACCGCAAACTGTGAGACCCGTCAGTCGAGGTACAGGTTTCTTCCCCTCAATCCCTAAATCCAAGGGGGGCAAGAGTCTGAAACTACCACGCAGAAACTACACCGTGAAATACCAATCGTCTTGGTGACCCGGTATAGTGCCTGCGCAAACCATCATAGTTGGAATCGGTGTCCTTGGGATTCCGACTAAGATGGCGAGGAGGAGGTTTTAGTTGGGTTAGAGTCCCACACGAATCCCAGCATTGAACAGCCCGCTGCGGAGAAGGCATGATGCTTTCCTCCTTCCTCGGGGGGCACAAAAAAAAAAAAAAAAAAAAAAAAAAAAAAGGTTAGGTTAGGTTAGGTTAGGTTAGGTTAGGTTAGGTTAGGTTAGGTTAGGTTAGGTTAGGTTAGGTTAGGTTAGGTTAGGTTAGGTTAGGTTAGGTTAGGTTAGGTTAGGTTAGGTTAGGTTAGGTTAGGTTAGGTTAGGTTAGGTTAGGTTAGGTTAGGTTAGGTTAGGTTAGGTTAGGTTAGGTTAGGTTAGGTTAGGTTAGGTTAGGTTAGGTTAGGTTAGGTTAGGTTAGGTTAGGTTAGGTTAGGTTAGGTTAGGTTAGGTTAGGTTAGGTTAGGTTAGGTTAGGTTAGGTTAGGTTAGGTTAGGTTAGGTTAGGTTAGGTTAGGTTAGGTTAGGTTAGGTTAGGTTAGGTTAGGTTAGGTTAGGTTAGGTTAGGTTAGGTTAGGTTAGGTTAGGTTAGGTTAGGTTAGGTTAGGTTAGGTTAGGTTAGGTTAGGTTAGGTTAGGTTAGGTTAGGTTAGGTTAGGTTAGGTTAGGTTAGGTTAGGTTAGGTTAGGTTAGGTTAGGTTAGGTTAGGTTAGGTTAGGTTAGGTTAGGTTAGGTTAGGTTAGGTTAGGTTAGGTTAGGTTAGGTTAGGTTAGGTTAGGTTAGGTTAGGTTAGGTTAGGTTAGGTTAGGTTAGGTTAGGTTAGGTTAGGTTAGGTTAGGTTAGGTTAGGTTAGGTTAGGTTAGGTTAGGTTAGGTTAGGTTAGGTTAGGTTAGGTTAGGTTAGGTTAGGTTAGGTTAGGTTAGGTTAGGTTAGGTTAGGTTAGGTTAGGTTAGGTTAGGTTAGGTTAGGTTAGGTTAGGTTAGGTTAGGTTAGGTTAGGTTAGGTTAGGTTAGGTTAGGTTAGGTTAGGTTAGGTTAGGTTAGGTTAGGTTAGGTTAGGTTAGGTTAGGTTAGGTTAGGTTAGGTTAGGTTAGGTTAGGTTAGGTTAGGTTAGGTTAGGTTAGGTTAGGTTAGGTTAGGTTAGGTTAGGTTAGGTTAGGTTAGGTTAGGTTAGGTTAGGTTAGGTTAGGTTAGGTTAGGTTAGGTTAGGTTAGGTTAGGTTAGGTTAGGTTAGGTTAGGTTAGGTTAGGTTAGGTTAGGTTAGGTTAGGTTAGGTTAGGTTAGGTTAGGTTAGGTTAGGTTAGGTTAGGTTAGGTTAGGTTAGGTTAGGTTAGGTTAGGTTAGGTTAGGTTAGGTTAGGTTAGGTTAGGTTAGGTTAGGTTAGGTTAGGTTAGGTTAGGTTAGGTTAGGTTAGGTTAGGTTAGGTTAGGTTAGGTTAGGTTAGGTTAGGTTAGGTTAGGTTAGGTTAGGTTAGGTTAGGTTAGGTTAGGTTAGGTTAGGTTAGGTTAGGTTAGGTTAGGTTAGGTTAGGTTAGGTTAGGTTAGGTTAGGTTAGGTTAGGTTAGGTTAGGTTAGGTTAGGTTAGGTTAGGTTAGGTTAGGTTAGGTTAGGTTAGGTTAGGTTAGGTTAGGTTAGGTTAGGTTAGGTTAGGTTAGGTTAGGTTAGGTTAGGTTAGGTTAGGTTAGGTTAGGTTAGGTTAGGTTAGGTTAGGTTAGGTTAGGTTAGGTTAGGTTAGGTTAGGTTAGGTTAGGTTAGGTTAGGTTAGGTTAGGTTAGGTTAGGTTAGGTTAGGTTAGGTTAGGTTAGGTTAGGTTAGGTTAGGTTAGGTTAGGTTAGGTTAGGTTAGGTTAGGTTAGGTTAGGTTAGGTTAGGTTAGGTTAGGTTAGGTTAGGTTAGGTTAGGTTAGGTTAGGTTAGGTTAGGTTAGGTTAGGTTAGGTTAGGTTAGGTTAGGTTAGGTTAGGTTCCCGTACGTGGTCATCACCTTGTCGTGGTGTACGGGCTTAAGTAGCTGTGAATCCTATGGAGCAACAGCGAAAAACCAAGTATGACCAAAACCAAGGAGTGACTATGACTCTCTTGGCCCCTGGAGTCTACAGACTCTGGGTAGACCCAAGGAATAATGCTAGTGCTTCTGAAGTAACCATGGCTCTCTTGGCCCCTCGTATCTGAGGACTCGGGGTAGACCCAAAGAGCAACGTTGGTGCTTCACAAGTAACTGTGATTCACTTGGCCCCTGGAGGCTGCTGACTCTTGGTAGACCCAAGGGGTAACGTTAGTACTTCACAACATGGCAACTATGGCTCAACTGGCCCCTCGAACCTGAGGACGGATCGGGGTAGACCCAGTGAGCAACGTTAGTACCTCATATAACCCCATCCCACTCCCAAAAATCCTCTCAGACAGTAAAGGTCTTAATTGATCAGGGTGCACGGTGACTGTCTGGATGGGCAGTTACCGACAAATGTATCAAGACCCTCCGGGGATCTATACCTGTTGTTAATAGTTCCGTAAAATAAGCCAGGTGAAACTTCGGAACGGTGGTCAGCTGCAGTCTCGCAGGTCCTCACAATGTGAGACAGCGGTGGGACCTCATAGAGCGCGGGATACTCCTCCTATCACCCAACAACTCCTTGGGGAGGAGATACCGGTCGGCCTGAATATGCACACTGTTGAATTCCAATCGCCTTGGAGAGCCAGTAGTGCCTGAACAAGGTGTGATAGTAGTAGTCGGTGTCCTCCGACTCTGCTATCGCGCCGAGGAGGAGGTTTTAGTTGGGTTAGAGTCCCACACGAATCTGGAGCATTGCACGCCCGCTCCGGAGAAGGCATGATGCTTTCCTCCTTCCTCAGGGCACAAAAAAAAAAAAAAAAAAAAAAAAGGTTAGGTTAGGTTAGGTTAGGTTAGGTTAGGTTAGGTTAGGTTAGGTTAGGTTAGGTTAGGTTAGGTTAGGTTAGGTTAGGTTAGGTTAGGTTAGGTTAGGTTAGGTTAGGTTAGGTTAGGTTAGGTTAGGTTAGGTTAGGTTAGGTTAGGTTAGGTTAGGTTAGGTTAGGTTAGGTTAGGTTAGGTTAGGTTAGGTTAGGTTAGGTTAGGTTAGGTTAGGTTAGGTTAGGTTAGGTTAGGTTAGGTTAGGTTAGGTTAGGTTAGGTTAGGTTAGGTTAGGTTAGGTTAGGTTAGGTTAGGTTAGGTTAGGTTAGGTTAGGTTAGGTTAGGTTAGGTTAGGTTAGGTTAGGTTAGGTTAGGTTAGGTTAGGTTAGGTTAGGTTAGGTTAGGTTAGGTTAGGTTAGGTTAGGTTAGGTTAGGTTAGGTTAGGTTAGGTTAGGTTAGGTTAGGTTAGGTTAGGTTAGGTTAGGTTAGGTTAGGTTAGGTTAGGTTAGGTTAGGTTAGGTTAGGTTAGGTTAGGTTAGGTTAGGTTAGGTTAGGTTAGGTTAGGTTAGGTTAGGTTAGGTTAGGTTAGGTTAGGTTAGGTTAGGTTAGGTTAGGTTAGGTTAGGTTAGGTTAGGTTAGGTTAGGTTAGGTTAGGTTAGGTTAGGTTAGGTTAGGTTAGGTTAGGTTAGGTTAGGTTAGGTTAGGTTAGGTTAGGTTAGGTTAGGTTAGGTTAGGTTAGGTTAGGTTAGGTTAGGTTAGGTTAGGTTAGGTTAGGTTAGGTTAGGTTAGGTTAGGTTAGGTTAGGTTAGGTTAGGTTAGGTTAGGTTAGGTTAGGTTAGGTTAGGTTAGGTTAGGTTAGGTTAGGTTAGGTTAGGTTAGGTTAGGTTAGGTTAGGTTAGGTTAGGTTAGGTTAGGTTAGGTTAGGTTAGGTTAGGTTAGGTTAGGTTAGGTTAGGTTCCCGTACGTGGTCATCACCTTGTCGTGGTGTACGGGCTTAAGTAGCTGTGAATCCTATGGAGGTAGAGCGAAAAACCAAGTATGACCAAAACCAAGGAGTGACTATGGCTCTCTTGGCCCCTCGTATCTGAGGACTCGGGGTAGACCCAAAGAGCAACGTTAGTGCTTCACAAGTAACTATGATTCACTTGGCCCCTGGAGACTGCTAACTCTGGGTAGACCCAAGGAGTAACGTTAGTACTTCACAACACACTTCCCGAACCCAAACTCCTTTCAAATCCAAGGGCTCGAGTCTAAGCGTGCGCTTAGATTGTGACATCTTCGCGATCCACCCCTAGGCTAAACGACCTAGAAGACGCTGGCGACCGAGCTATCAAGAAAAGGCTTCGAGGGATGAGCATGAGAGAGTGGCGTGGTTAACTATGGCTTTCTTGGCCCCCCCGGTCCAATGACGAGGGGTAGACCCAAGAAGTAATGTTAGCACCACATGCAGGGAACAACTATGACTCACTTGGCCCCCTGTAATCACAGACACAGGGTAGACCCAAGGAGTAACGTTAGTGTTTCGAACGCGGAGAACTTGCATCTGGCCTACGCCACACTGGCAACCCGGGCGCGGACAAGGAGTTACGACTCACTTTTCCCCTCGGGCTGAAGGCCACTGCATGAATCAGAGTAACTATGACCCACTTGGCCCCCCGAATCCGCGGACTCGGGGCAGACCCAAGGAGTAACGTTAATGTCTGACGGAAACCGCACTCTCAAAGCTCAATCCCCGAGGGACCAGGACCAACAGCTTGCTATCGGGGAGTCAGTAATTGACAAACTGATAGTGAGCCGGCCAAGACCTCCTGAGGATCTATCCCTGGTGTTTGAGTTCCGTTGCGAAAAAGCCAGGTGAAAATACGGAACTAGGTCAACAATAGTCAGTGGACCCCTCACAAGTTCTTTGTGAGACCGCAAACTGTGAGACCCGTCAGTCGAGGTACAGGTTTCTTCCCCTCAATCCCTAAATCCAAGGGGGGCAAGAGTCTGAAACTACCACGCAGAAACTACACCGTGAAATACCAATCGTCTTGGTGACCCGGTATAGTGCCTGCGCAAACCATCATAGTTGGAATCGGTGTCCTTGGGATTCCGACTAAGATGGCGAGGAGGAGGTTTTAGTTGGGTTAGAGTCCCACACGAATCCCAGCATTGAACAGCCCGCTGCGGAGAAGGCATGATGCTTTCCTCCTTCCTCGGGGGGCACAAAAAAAAAAAAAAAAAAAAAGGTTAGGTTAGGTTAGGTTAGGTTAGGTTAGGTTAGGTTAGGTTAGGTTAGGTTAGGTTAGGTTAGGTTAGGTTAGGTTAGGTTAGGTTAGGTTAGGTTAGGTTAGGTTAGGTTAGGTTAGGTTAGGTTAGGTTAGGTTAGGTTAGGTTAGGTTAGGTTAGGTTAGGTTAGGTTAGGTTAGGTTAGGTTAGGTTAGGTTAGGTTAGGTTAGGTTAGGTTAGGTTAGGTTAGGTTAGGTTAGGTTAGGTTAGGTTAGGTTAGGTTAGGTTAGGTTAGGTTAGGTTAGGTTAGGTTAGGTTAGGTTAGGTTAGGTTAGGTTAGGTTAGGTTAGGTTAGGTTAGGTTAGGTTAGGTTAGGTTAGGTTAGGTTAGGTTAGGTTAGGTTAGGTTAGGTTAGGTTAGGTTAGGTTAGGTTAGGTTAGGTTAGGTTAGGTTAGGTTAGGTTAGGTTAGGTTAGGTTAGGTTAGGTTAGGTTAGGTTAGGTTAGGTTAGGTTCCCGTACGTGGTCATCACCTTGTCGTGGTGTACGGGCTTAAGTAGCTGTGAATCCTATGGAGGAAGAGCGAAAAACCAAGTATGACCAAAACCAAGGAGTGACTATGGCTCTCTTGGCCCCTCGTATCTGAGGACTCGGGGTAGAACCAAAGAGCAACGTTAGTGCTTCACAAGTAACTATGATTCACTTGGCCCCTGGAGACTGCTAACTCTGGGTAGACCCAAGGAGTAACGTTAGTACTTCACAACACACTTCCCGAACCCAAACTCCTTTCAAATCCACGGGCTCGAGTCTAAGCGTGCGCTTAGATTGTGACATCTTTGCGATCCACCCCTAGGCTAAACGACCTAGAAGACGCTGGAGACCGAGCTATCAAGAAAAGGCTTCGTGGGATGAGCATGGGAGAGTGGCGTGGTTAACTATGGCTTCCTTGGCCCCCCTGGTCCACTGACAAGGGGTAGACCCAAGAAGTAATGTTAGCACCACATGCAGGGAACAACTATGACTCACTTGGCCCCCTGTAATCACAGACACAGGGTAGACCCAAGGAGTAACGTTAGTGTTTCGAACGTGGAGAACTTGCATCTGGCCTACGCCACACTGGCAACCCGGGCGTGGACAAGGAGTTTCGACTCACTTTTCCCCTCGGGCTGAAGGCCACTGCATGAATCAGAGTAACTATGACCCACTTGGCCCCCCGAATCCTCGGACTCGGGGCAGACCCAAGGAGTAACTTTAATGTCTGACGCAAACCGCACTCTCATAGCTCAATCCCCGAAGGACCAGGGCCAATGGCTCGCCATCGGGGAGTTAGCAATTGACAAACTGATAGTGAGCCGGCCAAGACCTCCCGAGGATCTATCCCTGGTGTTAGAGTTCCGTTGCGAAAAAGCCAGGTGAAAATACGGAACTAGGTCAACAACAGTCAGTGGACTCCTCACAAGTTCTTTGTGAGACCGCAAACTGTGAGACCCGTCAGTCGAGGTGCAGGCTTCTTCCCCTCAATCTCTACATCCAAGGGGGGCAAGAGTCTGAGACTACCACGCAGAAACCTGCACCGTGAAATACCAATCGTCTTGGTGATCCGGTGGTGGTGCCTGCGCAAACCATCATAGTTGGAATCGGTGTCCTTGGGATTCCGACTAAGATGGCGAGGAGGAGGTTTTAGTTGGGTTAGAGTCCCACACGAATCCCAGCATTGAACCGCCGCTGCGGAGAAGGCATGATGCTTTCCTCCTTCCTCAGGGCACAAAAAAAAAAAAAAAAAAAAAAAAAAAGGTTAGGTTAGGTTAGGTTAGGTTAGGTTAGGTTAGGTTAGGTTAGGTTAGGTTAGGTTAGGTTAGGTTAGGTTAGGTTAGGTTAGGTTAGGTTAGGTTAGGTTAGGTTAGGTTAGGTTAGGTTAGGTTAGGTTAGGTTAGGTTAGGTTAGGTTAGGTTAGGTTAGGTTAGGTTAGGTTAGGTTAGGTTAGGTTAGGTTAGGTTAGGTTAGGTTAGGTTAGGTTAGGTTAGGTTAGGTTAGGTTAGGTTAGGTTAGGTTAGGTTAGGTTAGGTTAGGTTAGGTTAGGTTAGGTTAGGTTAGGTTAGGTTAGGTTAGGTTAGGTTAGGTTAGGTTAGGTTAGGTTAGGTTAGGTTAGGTTAGGTTAGGTTAGGTTAGGTTAGGTTAGGTTAGGTTAGGTTAGGTTAGGTTAGGTTAGGTTAGGTTAGGTTAGGTTAGGTTAGGTTAGGTTAGGTTAGGTTAGGTTAGGTTAGGTTAGGTTAGGTTAGGTTAGGTTAGGTTAGGTTAGGTTAGGTTAGGTTAGGTTAGGTTAGGTTAGGTTAGGTTAGGTTAGGTTAGGTTAGGTTAGGTTAGGTTAGGTTAGGTTAGGTTAGGTTAGGTTAGGTTAGGTTAGGTTAGGTTAGGTTAGGTTAGGTTAGGTTAGGTTAGGTTAGGTTAGGTTAGGTTAGGTTAGGTTAGGTTAGGTTAGGTTAGGTTAGGTTACCCGTACGTGGTCATCACCTTGTCGTGGTGTACGGGCTTAAGTAGCTGTGAATCCTATGGAGGAAGAGCGAAAAACCAAGTATGACCAAAACCAGGGAGTGACTATGGCTCTCTTGGCCCCTCGTATCTGAGGACTCGGGGTAGACCCAAAGAGCAACGTTAGTGCTTCACGAGTAACTATGATTCACTTGGCCCCTGGAGGCTGCTGACTCTGGGTAGACCCAAGGAGTAACGTTAGTACTTCACAACCAGCACACATGGCAACTATGGCTTAACTGGCCCCTCGAACCTGAGGACGGATCGGGGTAGACCCAGTGAGCAACGTTAGTACCTCATAGTAACCCCATCCCACTCCCAAAAATCCTTTCAGACAGTAAAGGTCTTAATTGATCAGGGTGCACGGTGACTGTCTGGATGGGCAGTTACCGACAAATGTATCAAGACCCTCCGGGGATCTATACCTGTTGTTAATAGTTCCGTGAAATAAGCCAGGTGAAACTTCGGAACGGTGGTCAGCTGCAGTCTCGCAGGTCCTCACAATGTGAGACAGCGGTGGGACCTCATAGAGCGCGGGATACTCCTCCTATCACCCAACAACTCCTTGGGGAGGAGATACCGGTCGGCCTGAATATGCACACTGTTGAATTCCAATCGCCTTGGAGAGCCAGTAGTGCCTGAACAAGGTGTGATAGTAGTAGTCGGTGTCCTCCGACTCTGCTATCGCGCCGAGGAGGAGGTTTTAGTTGGGTTAGAGTCCCACACGAATCTGGAGCATTGCACGCCCGCTCCGGAGAAGGCATGATGCTTTCCTCCTTCCTCAGGGCACAAAAAAAAAAAAAAAAAAAAAGGTTAGGTTAGGTTAGGTTAGGTTAGGTTAGGTTAGGTTAGGTTAGGTTAGGTTAGGTTAGGTTAGGTTAGGTTAGGTTAGGTTAGGTTAGGTTAGGTTAGGTTAGGTTAGGTTAGGTTAGGTTAGGTTAGGTTAGGTTAGGTTAGGTTAGGTTAGGTTAGGTTAGGTTAGGTTAGGTTAGGTTAGGTTAGGTTAGGTTAGGTTAGGTTAGGTTAGGTTAGGTTAGGTTAGGTTAGGTTAGGTTAGGTTAGGTTAGGTTAGGTTAGGTTAGGTTAGGTTAGGTTAGGTTAGGTTAGGTTAGGTTAGGTTAGGTTAGGTTAGGTTAGGTTAGGTTAGGTTAGGTTAGGTTAGGTTAGGTTAGGTTAGGTTAGGTTAGGTTAGGTTAGGTTAGGTTAGGTTAGGTTAGGTTAGGTTAGGTTAGGTTAGGTTAGGTTAGGTTAGGTTCCCGTACGTGGTCATCACCTTGTCGTGGTGTACGGGCTTAAGTAGCTGTGAATCCTATGGAGGTAGAGCGAAAAACCAAGTATGACCAAAACCAAGGAGTGACTATGGCTCTCTTGGCCCCTCGTATCTGAGGACTCGGGGTAGACCCAAAGAGCAACGTTAGTGCTTCACAAGTAACTATGATTCACTTGGCCCCTGGAGACTGCTAACTCTGGGTAGACCCAAGGAGTAACGTTAGTACTTCACAACACACTTCCCGAACCCAAACTCCTTTCAAATCCAAGGGCTCGAGTCTAAGCGTGCGCTTAGATTGTGACATCTTCGCGATCCACCCCTAGGCTAAACGACCTAGAAGACGCTGGCGACCGAGCTATCAAGAAAAGGCTTCGAGGGATGAGCATGAGAGAGTGGCGTGGTTAACTATGGCTTTCTTGGCCCCCCCGGTCCAATGACGAGGGGTAGACCCAAGAAGTAATGTTAGCACCACATGCAGGGAACAACTATGACTCACTTGGCCCCCTGTAATCACAGACACAGGGTAGACCCAAGGAGTAACGTTAGTGTTTCGAACGCGGAGAACTTGCATCTGGCCTACGCCACACTGGCAACCCGGGCGCGGACAAGGAGTTACGACTCACTTTTCCCCTCGGGCTGAAGGCCACTGCATGAATCAGAGTAACTATGACCCACTTGGCCCCCCGAATCCGCGGACTCGGGGCAGACCCAAGGAGTAACGTTAATGTCTGACGGAAACCGCACTCTCAAAGCTCAATCCCCGAGGGACCAGGACCAACAGCTTGCTATCGGGGAGTCAGTAATTGACAAACTGATAGTGAGCCGGCCAAGACCTCCTGAGGATCTATCCCTGGTGTTTGAGTTCCGTTGCGAAAAAGCCAGGTGAAAATACGGAACTAGGTCAACAATAGTCAGTGGACCCCTCACAAGTTCTTTGTGAGACCGCAAACTGCGAGACCCGTCAGTCGAGGTACAGGTTTCTTCCCCTCAATCCCTAAATCCAAGGGGGGCAAGAGTCTGAAACTACCACGCAGAAACTACACCGTGAAATACCAATCGTCTTGGTGACCCGGTATAGTGCCTGCGCAAACCATCATAGTTGGAATCGGTGTCCTTGGGATTCCGACTAAGATGGCGAGGAGGAGGTTTTAGTTGGGTTAGAGTCCCACACGAATCCCAGCATTGAACAGCCCGCTGCGGAGAAGGCATGATGCTTTCCTCCTTCCTCGGGGGGCACAAAAAAAAAAAAAAAAAAGGTTAGGTTAGGTTAGGTTAGGTTAGGTTAGGTTAGGTTAGGTTAGGTTAGGTTAGGTTAGGTTAGGTTAGGTTAGGTTAGGTTAGGTTAGGTTAGGTTAGGTTAGGTTCCCGTACGTGGTCATCACCTTGTCGTGGTGTACGGGCTTAAGTAGCTGTGAATTCTATAGAGGAACAGCGAAAAACCAAGTATGACCAAAACCAAGGAGTGACTATGGCTCTCTTGGCCCCTCGTATCTGAGGACTCGGGGTAGACCCAAAGAGCAACGTTAGTGCTTCACGAGTAACTATGATTCACTTGGCCCCTGGAGGCTGCTGACTCTGGGTAGACCCAAGGAGTAACGTTAGTACTTCAAAACCAGCACACATGGCAACTATGGCTTAACTGGCCCCTCGAACCTGAGGACGGATCGGGGTAGACCCAGTGAGCAACGTTAGTACCTCATCTAACCCCATCCCACTCCCAAAAATCCTCTCAGACAGTAAAGGTCTTAATTGATCAGGGTGCACGGTGACTGTCTGGACGGGCAGTTACCGAGACAAATGTATCAAGACCCTCCGGGGATCTATACCTGTTGTTAATAGTTCCGTGAAATAAGCCAGGTGAAACTTCGGAACGGTGGTCAGCTGCAGTCTCGCAGGTCCTCACAATGTGAGACAGCGGTGGGACCTCATAGGGCGCGGGATACTCCTCCTATCACCCAACAACTCCTTGGGGAGGAGATACCGGTCGGCCTGAATATGCACACTGTCGAATTCCAATCGCCTTGGAGAACCAGTAGTGCCTAAACAAGGTGTGATAGTAGTAGTCGGTGTCCTCCGACTCTGCTATCGCGCCGAGGAGGAGGTTTTAGTTGGGTTAGAGTCCCACACGAATCCCAGCATTGAACCGCCCGCTGCGGAGAAGGCATGATGCTTTCCTCCTTCCTCAGGGCACAAAAAAAAAAAAAAAAAAAAAAAAAAAAAAGGTTAGGTTAGGTTAGGTTAGGTTAGGTTAGGTTAGGTTAGGTTAGGTTAGGTTAGGTTAGGTTAGGTTAGGTTAGGTTAGGTTAGGTTAGGTTAGGTTAGGTTAGGTTAGGTTAGGTTAGGTTAGGTTAGGTTAGGTTAGGTTAGGTTAGGTTAGGTTAGGTTAGGTTAGGTTAGGTTAGGTTAGGTTAGGTTGAACAACTATGACTCACTTGGCCCCCTGTAATCACAGACACAGGGTAGACCCAAGGAGTAACGTTAGTGTTTCGAACGCGGAGAACTTGCATCTGGCCTACGCCACACTGGCAACCCGGGCGCGGACAAGGAGTTACGACTCACTTTTCCCCTCGGGCTGAAGGCCACTGCATGAATCAGAGTAACTATGACCCACTTGGCCCCCCGAATCCGCGGACTCGGGGCAGACCCAAGGAGTAACGTTAATGTCTGACGGAAACCGCACTCTCAAAGCTCAATCCCCGAGGGACCAGGACCAACAGCTTGCTATCGGGGAGTCAGTAATTGACAAACTGATAGTGAGCCGGCCAAGACCCCTGAGGATCTATCCCTGGTGTTTGAGTTCCGTTGCGAAAAAGCCAGGTGAAAATACGGAACTAGGTCAACAATAGTCAGTGGACCCCTCACAAGTTCTTTGTGAGACCGCAAACTGTGAGACCCGTCAGTCGAGGTACAGGTTTCTTCCCCTCAATCCCTAAATCCAAGGGGGGCAAGAGTCTGAAACTACCACGCAGAAACTACACCGTGAAATACCAATCGTCTTGGTGACCCGGTATAGTGCCTGCGCAAACCATCATAGTTGGAATCGGTGTCCTTGGGATTCCGACTAAGATGGCGAGGAGGAGGTTTTAGTTGGGTTAGAGTCCCACACGAATCCCAGCATTGAACAGCCCGCTGCGGAGAAGGCATGATGCTTTCCTCCTTCCTCGGGGGGCACAAAAAAAAAAAAAAAAAAAAAAAAAAAAAAGGTTAGGTTAGGTTAGGTTAGGTTAGGTTAGGTTAGGTTAGGTTAGGTTAGGTTCCCGTACGTGGTCATCACCTTGTCGTGGTGTACGGGCTTAAGTAGCTGTGAATCCTATGGAGGAAGAGCGAAAAACCAAGTATGACCAAAACCAAGGAGTGACTATGGCTCTCTTGGCCCCTCGTATCTGAGGACTCGGGGTAGACCCAAAGAGCAACGTTAGTGCTTCACAAGTAACTATGATTCACTTGGCCCCTGGAGACTGCTAACTCTGGGTAGACCCAAGGAGTAACGTTAGTACTTCACAACACACTTCCCGAACCCAAACTCCTTTCAAATCCAAGGGCTCGAGTCTAAGCGTGCGCTTAGATTGTGACATCTTCGCGATCCACCCCTAGGCTAAACGACCTAGAAGACGCTGGCGACCGAGCTATCAAGAAAAGGCTTCGAGGGATGAGCATGGGAGAGTGGCGTGGTTAACTATGGCTTCCTTGGCCCCCCCGGTCCACTGACTAGGGGTAGACCCAAGAAGTAATGTTAGCACCACATGCAGGGAACAACTATGACTCACTTGGCCCCCTGTAATCACAGACACAGGGTAGACCCAAGGAGTAACGTTAGTGTTTCGAACGTGGAGAACTTGCATCTGGCCTACGCCATACTGGCAACCCGGGCGCGGACAAGGAGTTACGACTCACTTTTCCCCTCGGGCTGAAGGCCACTGCATGAATCAGAGTAACTATGACCCACTTGGCCCCCCGAATCCTCGGACTCGGGGCAGACCCAAGGAGTAACGTTAATGTCTGACGGAAACCGCACTCTCATAGCTCAATCCCCGAGGGACCAGGGCCAACGGCTCGCTATCGGGGGGTTAGAGACTGACAACCTGATAGTGAGGCGGCCAAGACCTCCTGAGGATCTATTCCTGGTGTTTGAGTTCCGTTGCGAAAAAGCCAGGTGAAAATACGGAACTAGGTCAACAACAGTCAGTGGACTCCTCACAAGTTCTTTGTGAGACCTCAAACTGTGAGACCCGTCAGTCGAGGTGCAGGTTTCTTCCCCTCAAACCCTACATCCAAGGGGGGCAAGAGTCTGAGACTACCACGCAGAAACTAGACCGTGAAATACCAATCGTCTTGGTGATCCGGTATGGTGCCTGCGCAAACCATCATAGTTGGAATCGGTGTCCTTGGGATTCCGACTAGGATGGCGAGGAGGAGGTTTTAGTTGGGTTAGAGTCCCACACGAATCCCAGCATTGAACAGCCCGCTGCGGAGAAGGCATGATGCTTTCCTCCTTCCTCGGGGCACAAAAAAAAAAAAAAAAAAAAAAAAAAAAAGGTTAGGTTAGGTTAGGTTAGGTTAGGTTAGGTTAGGTTAGGTTAGGTTAGGTTAGGTTAGGTTAGGTTAGGTTAGGTTAGGTTAGGTTAGGTTAGGTTAGGTTAGGTTAGGTTAGGTTAGGTTAGGTTAGGTTAGGTTAGGTTAGGTTAGGTTAGGTTAGGTTAGGTTAGGTTAGGTTAGGTTAGGTTAGGTTAGGTTAGGTTAGGTTAGGTTAGGTTAGGTTAGGTTAGGTTAGGTTAGGTTAGGTTAGGTTAGGTTAGGTTAGGTTAGGTTAGGTTAGGTTAGGTTAGGTTAGGTTAGGTTAGGTTAGGTTAGGTTAGGTTAGGTTAGGTTAGGTTAGGTTAGGTTAGGTTAGGTTAGGTTAGGTTAGGTTAGGTTAGGTTAGGTTAGGTTAGGTTAGGTTAGGTTAGGTTAGGTTAGGTTAGGTTAGGTTAGGTTAGGTTAGGTTAGGTTAGGTTAGGTTAGGTTAGGTTAGGTTAGGTTAGGTTAGGTTAGGTTAGGTTAGGTTAGGTTAGGTTAGGTTAGGTTAGGTTAGGTTAGGTTAGGTTAGGTTAGGTTAGGTTAGGTTAGGTTAGGTTAGGTTAGGTTAGGTTAGGTTAGGTTAGGTTAGGTTAGGTTAGGTTAGGTTAGGTTAGGTTAGGTTAGGTTAGGTTAGGTTAGGTTAGGTTAGGTTAGGTTAGGTTAGGTTAGGTTAGGTTAGGTTAGGTTAGGTTAGGTTAGGTTAGGTTAGGTTAGGTTAGGTTAGGTTAGGTTAGGTTAGGTTAGGTTAGGTTAGGTTAGGTTAGGTTAGGTTAGGTTAGGTTAGGTTAGGTTAGGTTAGGTTAGGTTAGGTTAGGTTAGGTTAGGTTAGGTTAGGTTAGGTTAGGTTAGGTTAGGTTAGGTTAGGTTAGGTTAGGTTAGGTTAGGTTAGGTTAGGTTAGGTTAGGTTAGGTTAGGTTAGGTTAGGTTAGGTTAGGTTAGGTTAGGTTAGGTTAGGTTAGGTTAGGTTAGGTTAGGTTAGGTTAGGTTAGGTTAGGTTAGGTTAGGTTAGGTTAGGTTAGGTTAGGTTAGGTTAGGTTAGGTTAGGTTAGGTTAGGTTAGGTTAGGTTAGGTTAGGTTAGGTTAGGTTAGGTTAGGTTAGGTTAGGTTAGGTTAGGTTAGGTTAGGTTAGGTTAGGTTAGGTTAGGTTAGGTTAGGTTAGGTTAGGTTAGGTTAGGTTAGGTTAGGTTAGGTTAGGTTAGGTTAGGTTAGGTTAGGTTAGGTTAGGTTAGGTTAGGTTAGGTTAGGTTAGGTTAGGTTAGGTTAGGTTAGGTTAGGTTAGGTTAGGTTAGGTTAGGTTAGGTTAGGTTAGGTTAGGTTAGGTTAGGTTAGGTTAGGTTAGGTTAGGTTAGGTTAGGTTAGGTTAGGTTAGGTTAGGTTAGGTTAGGTTAGGTTAGGTTAGGTTAGGTTAGGTTAGGTTAGGTTAGGTTAGGTTAGGTTAGGTTAGGTTAGGTTAGGTTAGGTTAGGTTAGGTTAGGTTAGGTTAGGTTAGGTTAGGTTAGGTTAGGTTAGGTTAGGTTAGGTTAGGTTAGGTTAGGTTAGGTTAGGTTAGGTTAGGTTAGGTTAGGTTAGGTTAGGTTAGGTTAGGTTAGGTTAGGTTAGGTTAGGTTAGGTTAGGTTAGGTTAGGTTAGGTTAGGTTAGGTTAGGTTAGGTTAGGTTAGGTTAGGTTAGGTTAGGTTAGGTTAGGTTAGGTTAGGTTAGGTTAGGTTAGGTTAGGTTAGGTTAGGTTAGGTTAGGTTAGGTTAGGTTAGG